>OZ022266.1:27048125-28517500 GCA_963978885.1 Nemotelus pantherinus | reverse complement strand
GGCTCGAGGCAAAATTCAATCACCACAAAAGACTTTAAAAACGAACGAAAATCGCAAAAAAATAGTTGTTTATTAAACTTATGATTATCCGTATTTATACATCCACTCATATGCTAATAAAATTGTATAAATCTATTCGAAGCATCAACATAATAGCACTGGAAAAGAGGACGCCATTTAAAATTCCAATTTATTCCGAAAGATCATTGACTGTTTTGGTGCTACCTAAACTCAAAGAAGATTGTTCGTGTCTTTAATTTTCTTTTTTTTTATTGTTGTTCAATTTTCAAGTAAAAAACCAGTTTTCAACTATTCCCTGATCCCCCCGCGTGAATAAAAAACAATCTCCGAAAATCTAACAAAATCGAACTATTTGAACAAGTTTCGTTAGTTTACGATAGATAGCGACTTTGCAACTTTAGAATTCGATTACCAATCAGCGACCATTCGTTTTTACGCGTTTTCATCCAAATCGAGATTTGATTTTTCAAACGATACTCGAATCATTTAATTCGTCTTGTCTTAAGCCGAGAAAATTGAAACTTTTGCTTGTGCTGCATACCTACTTATGCGCTTCATTTAGATACTTCTCATCTCATTTACAGAAATAGCTCAGTTTTATTTTTTCCATCTTCATCTTGTTGCTGCTCTTCGATTAGCAATTAGCCGCCCCCGCCCAAGGCATGAATGCTGTGTTGCGTTCGTTGTCGCCCGTGTAGGTACTGTAGATCGACATAGCGGCAACGATTGTGACTCCGATGGTGACAAAGACTTAGAATTTGACAAGATTCATTTCTATTTTCGAAGAAATTGTATCTAAATCGTTTTCATGCGTTTCACGTAAGGGAGCTTTTACTGAGGTGATCAGCCCATACTGAAGTAATAATGGGCTGTGTAGCATGGATCCCAGTGTGTGTGTAGGGGTTTTTTTTCGAGTGCATTTAGAGGAGACATTTTTCTGGATATGAGAAGTATTTGGTAATTTTAGATAGTGATTTATGGACACCTGTTTATGGAATTTTCAATGGAGCTGACAGTAGCGGGAGGCGTAATTTAAGCCTATGGAGTCAAATCGTGCTTCATTTAGATTAGATCGTGCTGTGGATCGTAGTATGGTGTGGATTTGGTCGAGCAAGATTTAGCTGATGGGATTATTTTGAATGGTTGATTTTTCTTTGAGCGGAACTGCTTGTACTTTGACCCTTCGAAGTTCAAAGCATTTCAAATGGTAAGTATTCTACTCCTGAGCTGCAGAAAGAGCTCATTGACATAAGTAGTGGCTGCTAATGTATGCACATATTAGAGGGTTAAGGCAATTTTTCAGATCTTTCAATTGAAATACTGGTTCCTGATAAGAATAGATTGATTTCTTCTTGATTGATTCTTTGTATCCTTAAGTAATTTAAAAAAGTACTTTCAACAGAACTTTTGCTGAAGATTGGCGGTCATTGGCATTTCCAAGCTAAAGACGCCTTTAAAATACATATGTTGAAATTTCGCTGGCGATTCAAAGTAAGGAGATTTTTCGATGACGAGATTTAACTCCATACTCTTTGTTAATCTTTCCCTCTTCAAGATAACGTCAAATGATGATCCGTGAAACAACACCCCTAAATTTGATTTTTAATTGTTAAACGGCAGGCTGTATTGAGTAAATTTATATATGATATAGAATTACTTCCATTGTGCAAATTCACAGGGCCAGAAAATGAAATAGACTGCCTGCATTAACATTAAAAAAGGTAGTAGAAACGCTTCCTAGTCTAGTTCCTAGTTTTGAAATCGAACAAACAATCGCAAGCATCAACAAAGTTTAGTGATCTTCAACTCAACATATAATCATCTCTCGAATGATCAGAATTTTACGGAAGGATTTGTTATTTGAGTTTTCTACCCGCCAGGCTAAGGGAGATCAGATTCTGGCTAGGTCTTTCAGGATGCGGTCTAACTCGCCAAAGATGGGCCGCGGGTACTTCTCATTCACCCTTATTTTCTGGCCCTGAATCACCTAGCGAGATTTAGCTCGTCAAACTCAGAATAAAACATGAAACGGGCGTACCTCTGACGCGAAGGTCGGTAGTATGCGCTGAGATTCAACGAATTTCTGTATAAACTAAAATCGAATAATTCTACGACACTTTTAAATTCCAATAAAGGTTAACCAAGTTTCGTCGCAGTTAACTTATACATAGCTTCACCGGGATAGTCCATTGACCGAAACGAGAGATCGTAGAGCGAAAACTTTTGAATAGAGGCTCAGAAGTATCAAGTAGAAGGATTATCTAAAGAAAATATCGCTCTCTTTACGGTTAACGGCAGGCCTTTTTCAGAAGATATCAATACTTCCTTACTTGCAGGTGAATTTGCAGGCAAGGAACCTGCATTTGTGGCCGAAGTAATCAATGTGGGGCCAGGTCTTTTTGACGGACTTCTCCTTGCCTAATTCGTCTAGCTCTAAAACGGACAATGGTTACTTTATAAGTCCGTTCGATCTTTTAGAAATCACCACTGATCTAATGTCAAAAAAATTTGCTGATGAAAACTACGTTCCAAACTTCTTATTGATAAGACTTATTTCTTCTTCAATAAGTGTGTCAATAACCAGGACACTAAAAGCTTATGAGTGCCTGGTGGAATATCGGCTCGAGATGGGATTTGGCGGAGAAACTTGCTGGGAGAAGCAAGGACCGGACTCGGGTTGTGGTGCCAAAGCTGATAATATCTGAATAGTGGCCGCTACCTAATATATAGCAACAAAATTTAAACCATCCTCAAAATTTAAACTTTCCAGCATTTTGCCCACATTGACACTCTACAACGATTTAAGGAAAGGTGTATATGTTCTTCCTTCGACAAATCAGTGGCCGAAAACGATATCATTTTTGATTGGGTATTTGACTTCAAAAAGATTACGACACCATGAATGCCCTCTAGTCTCTATAAACGACTTTAAAAGATCTCAATATCGGAGTAAATTTACCATGGATTGCATCAATGATGTGGGATAAGTTTTTTTTTCAGTATGGATCAAAGATTTGATTCAAAATTTATCTGTTTGCACATTTTTAGATGCATTTATTTCACACAATGGTATTCATTTCTGTTTCTTGTCTCTTAACTCAGGCATTCCACAGAACTCAATCTTTGGTTCTACCTTGCTCAGCTTTTCCACCTCCGACATCACAGGTAATATTAGTTCCCTTAGCGTCAAAATAAACTACTATTAAGATGGTCTCATGGCAAGATGTAACGCCAATAGCACAAAGCTGGAAGCACTAAAGTTTGAGTTTTGTGGACAGTGTTGCAAGTTGCGTGTAAAATAAACGCAGGAAAGGATTGATTGATAAACAATGTTTATCAAAATTATTCAGATTCCTCTCATAAGTGGCCAGTCCATCAAAGCACAAAAATTATTTAGAGATGATTTTTGATACCTTACTTCCTTTTGGATTCCATACTTAATTATTTCTCAACAAGCCAGCGAATATATTTTCCTCTATTAATCTGCCCCTATTTTAAGAAGAGTGAAAGTTCGCTCATTTTATATGGTGCGGTCAAATTCATCGGACTATTTGAGTGAAGTGTTGTCCGAAAATGATCAGAGCTTTATAAAAATCAGGCATGAGCATATTTCTTAAAAAAAAATCCAGACGGGGAATTACAGGTTCGAAGAAACATTTTTAGTCTCCTATCGATCATGAGTGAATCAACTAAAAACTATTGCTTAAATTATTCACAAATATCGCTCCGCATAAATAAATTAGAGATGGATGCATGGAAGTTTTGCTCATCCAACGCGGTCCCTTGAACTATTTTGAAATTTTCCACTACAAATTTGAGCTTAACAAAGCTTCTGCCAACGTCACAATCGATTGTCACTCAAGTTTTACGCTTATTCTACCTCCTTTTGCTCCAAACAAGCATGTCTACATTGAAAATTCATGTGACTATCAATTTGAACATTTCCCCGAATGACTGTTTGGTTCAAATCGATGCATTTCAAAGCATACACACTCATACCTGTTTCTTTTCCTCCGAAACATTGATTTCCCATTGAAGATTCTCAGGCAACTATCAAAGACAATCGGTTACTAGACCCTGTCAATCACTCAACTAAACTTCAAGCTTCCATCTTGTTACCAATGAAACCTTTAGTTCTCTTGCTCCCGCTTTAACTCATCTCTCGCCCAACTGCTATCAAATAATTCTCAAACCACTATACGACAAACTACAAGGATCACAACAACATCTCCTCAGCAAAAAACAAAATCGATTACCAGATCCTTTCTATCGATTTCGGTTCACGCGTGGGCGGCATTTTTGCAGATTGATGACATTTCCCACCAATCTGACGCAATTAACTACCAAATTCAAAGGACATGTAAGTAGGTAGTCTATTTCGAACACGTCAATCTTACTTCACAATGTGTAGACAAAGAGAGTGTCCCAACACCAATTACCATCGCTTCGAAATGACGAACCAGCCTGTGAATTTTTATCTAAATCAAAATTAGAAAAAAGAAAGACCGTTTTCATCCAGGAACAATAGGACGAAAATAAAGCCGCCTCTGTAGCACTATACCGATACCATGTGCCAAAACAGGAGCCAAAAGCGTGCACGTGAAACGAAAGGATCTAGTCCCCAATCAATATTGAAACAATCACAGGAAATTGTCACTCTTTTTTTTCTCTCTATCGAGGTTGTCTTAGTGTCGAGCTCAGTTCTTGCATTGACGACGATAGACAAAGTTCCTTTTTTGTGTCTACGTTACGAGAAAAAAAATCATACCAGAAATTGTTATTACCATAATGAAGAAAGTGTAATATTGTCAGCGAGAATAATGGAAGGAAAAAATCTAAGGATATATTCTTTTAATTACCCATTCTTTCGGGTAGCGAAGATGCTATTCTTGCGGCCTCAGATCGGAGCTTCGGCGAGCGGATACTAGGTCAGCAAACGCCGAGCTGAAAATGTACAGTCTATTGTCATCGTGCGTATCCTTTGAAATCGTCTTACATTTTAATGGACTTGTTCGCACTTAGACAATATCCCTTTTTTAATTGGATCCGGGAGTCGGGGCTGGCCAGGATAGCGAGCTATCTGGCTGCTTGGTTTACTTGTTTGGCCGTTGTCGAGCTCCTTCAAACCTCCGAACACGCGCTCCAATTGATCTAGACACGAGACAAGGATATCTTTAGGCAGTCAGTGTCATCGAGTTGTTTTCTTATGCGACTGTTGAAATTACACGAAGGTGAATGTTGTGTTCAGTTGAGAGACGTGAATAGATAAGAGTTGAGTTGTTTTTCTTGGAGCTCGGGTTCAGCTGTTTTCTGAGAAGTCGGGAATATTTGACGGTAGCTCCAGATAGTGTAACTTTATTTCATCAAGTGTTTATCTATGACTAGGTCGGTCGAGTAGGTAAGCGAAAATATTGTTGACGTAATGTTGATGGAAGCTTGATGAGCTTGGGAAGCCAATGTGCACTGGATCTAGCTATTTTTACTTATTTCTTGCCATTGGATACAATTCAAATAGTGAATCCAATCCAATCCGTCACATTTATAATTTCAACCTCAAGTTCTTTGACTATGCTTCTCAAAAACTTTAAGAGTTCGCATGTCCATTATATTGCACTACTTCAAATGCGATTTTGGTCTTATTACTTCAACTCAGCATCCATCTCATTTGAGCAGAATCAAACTTAAATTACTACCACGCACACACACACATTCACAAACATAGTTCATGAAGGCGATGAATCGTAACGATGTGATTCTGTAATTCTAGCCCCAATTATATTAATTGAAGTTTCCAATGTGCTGACATTTTCAATTGTACGTGACTACTTTTATCCCCACTAGGTGTATTACGGTACACAATGGGATATGGTAGGGAAGAGTGAGGTGATTGTGGGTAATCTCAACACGACACTGGATGGAATAGGCTTACAATTATCTCACAACTACACCGATGAGATAATCGTGTAAGGGTGATTTCAGTTCGTGACACAATTACTTACTTTAGATGCTGTACTGTCCTTTCGCATTGACATTTTGGAGAGAGAGATGTTGCTATCGATGGCTTGATGGCCGTGTTGTAAGATTGATTTTATCATGTGATAAGAAGTCTTAATTTGAAAATTCAGGCAATTTTGGTAAATAATTAAATCCGAAAAGCGAGCGAGGGTTGAAACTCCTAGAATAACTTGCATAAATAACTCCTGGAATAAGAAACCATGTAAACCAGCTGACTTCATGGCCTAATTTAAATCTGAAATGACCCGCAAACAGTAGTGACATTGACAGCATCCAAACATCAAGGAACAATTACATTACACCCAACCTCCAACCCACTTTCACGGACAGTAACGTCAATTCAAAGATTTTTTCCTTCTTTCCCTTTCACTTGAAATCACCTCCTTTCTAAAACTAATGGCGCCGGTGGAGACTACTTTCCAAAACGAATGAAAACTTTATATATATTTTTTTGTCGCCATTTTCAATCCTGCCAAACACCATCAACCCCGTTCAACACATCACCCTCATCCCGCCCCCGTTTCCAGCTTATGTAGTTTTCGAGTTTTAATGCCTACGAACGGAAGAAATTCGAAGAGTAAGTTTCATCATACTTGCATTTGTAATGGGATGTCCAGTGAATGGTCATCTGTCGGAGGACAAGTGAAAGGAATGCTAGAGAGAGGTATTTACTTGGATAGAATGTGACCGAGTCGATTGAGAACGCAAGCTTTGAAATATAAAGATGGAGTTGCTTTATGGATACTTTAATGTCCGTTTTCTATGTGCGAATAAAAGTTTACCCGTTTCTCATCTCCGAAACGGCAATGACAGTTGAGAAGGGATAGTGCGATGTGAGTGGTGTCTTGTGCTGCTTCAATTTCAATGCTGAGTTTATTCTCACTTGAATATTATACTGCAGATGAAGATTGTTAAGTTAAAGGTAGCGTTTGGATAAAAGCAGTAAGTGTCAAGATTTGTGTCTCACATGCTCCAGTTGCCATACTGGTGTTGTAAACAAAAAGAGTATGTATCTACACTCTTCAAAATTCGTTTTTCTTTATAAAAAAAAGAAAGAAATCTTAGTATTTTAGTAAAAACTCCTATTATTCCTAAAAGTAGCTTAAAATTTAAATCAAAACATCACTTAAGGCTAATTTTTTTGAAAGAAATATGAAGCAAATCAGGAGAGTATACAAACTCGTAGTCGACAAATCCTTAAAATAATACTTAAATGTATCAAAATCAGTATCATCTAGAAATTGGAAACATTAGGAAAATAGACATCCAATGTATGCTTTTATTTTGTTGAGCATTTATCAAGACGGCACCCCAGCCACAGGGTTGCCAACACGCTCACCAAACTTTGATCAGACCAGCTTTCATTTCTGACCAATAAATTTTTTGAGTTTCATATGAAACAACCAGAGCAAAAGTCAAAATGTGCAAATTGCGGTAAGAGACATCCCGTAAGCTATGGAGATTGTCCCCAAAAACCCTGAAAATATTTTTTTAAAAATCATATGTTCAAAAAGCCATACCTGCTCAGGTTTCCCCTCTTCCTCCAATAAACATAAGCAAACCAGCCGAAAACCGCATTCCTCCAAGTTATAAATCCTCGACTCTTGTCACCCGCCCAAATCAAATAGGGCAGTTCCTGGCCATCATCAACTTCATCTTTAATGATGAAAGACATGATGGCGAAAATGGTCCAGGGCATGATCTTTGCTCAATCATCGCCAATAGGCACTGTCTTTCTTCAAGCGAAATGAATCGAGCCAACCAAATAATGAATGCAAATTCCATGCTATCGAAAAAGGTGAACTAATGCAATTTCTAAGCGATTGCAGAATTGGCAATGTGTTTATGCAAGAAACCTTCTTGAAACCGGGACAACAACTCGGAATTGTCAGATTTGTAGAAACAATAGATTAACAGGCAGAGAAGAAGGCACAGCAGTCTTGATAACAGCATGTTATCTACCATAATATACATATTCCCATAGAAGAAACAGCCATTCAAATAGTACAAATTACACACCCGCCAAAGCCTACATTCGATCACGAAGACCCTATCTTTTTAGCGGGAGATCTCAATAACTACAATATCGTATGGGAGTCAGTGAGAAAGAAACTAGCAGGATGAGACCTTTATAGTTTTAGCACAAGTAGTGCCTCTTGATTCATACACAGTTCTGTCTTAGACATTCGCATATCTCGAAATAAAAATCATTTAGAGGTAACTATTCCTCACCCGAAAAATCTTTCAGACCAAAAATACCTCCTCAGCCAAATCTCCGGTCAGGGACAACCAAGACTCCTATAAGCTCCCTAGCTCCATAAAAATCATCATAAAGAGGAGAAATTATATTAAAAAGTACTAGAATAACTGGGTATCCCAGATTGAAGCGGAAAGCAAACCGGCTAACCTTCGTAACCTGATCAGGACATTCTAGAATGATCAGTGAGAGTACTTCATGAGTAGTCTTGATCTTGATAGTAGCACACGTTGGAAAATTTCTAAATCCTTTAAAATTAAAACAAATCGAATATGCCCCCATCTACGTATTTTCCAGCCTAAAATATAGTGATCCCGAAGGAACCGAGGCTTTTTTGGTTTCACTATAACTCCTGTTTATATTTGAGGTTACAACAAAGTGAAAACTTAGTTGTCCTGCGTAGATTACCAAAAAGTAAAAACTTGATTGTAGTGAACTTCTGAACGATATCATCAGTTCTGCCTTTATCGTAACACATAAAATGCTTACAGTATTAAATTTGTATTATTATGGAATTTTAGACATATTTTATTGACATAGCAAAAGTGGTCGATCTTACTCCGATACAAATTTTACCTGTTTGACTGACTTTCAATATGCTGACTTTACAAAATGCAGTGTTAGCACTTTCCTGAGACTTAATGATAGGTATGTATGTATATATATTTTCTAACAACTCCAATTCCAAAAGATACCTCTTTGGACGAAGAAGAAGAATACACCTCGAAGAGGAAGAATACACCGAGCAGTCAGCGACACATATCCTACATATCATATTCAATTAACCATCACTTTTTGAAGAAGTCAAATCCTTGGTTTCAACAGATTCCTGTCCGATAGCATCTTTCAGACACTGTGAGATATTATCAATGCCATTTTTTCTGTCAAAACGTATCATGATTGTTGGAAACTGGCCACCATTATCGGCATCCCCAAGCCCGGGAAAGACTTAACCTTCCCTCAAAACTGGCAGCTTATTATGCTCCTATCCTTTATCACCAAACTCACTAAACACATGCTCCTCTCTCTCTCTATCTCTCTCTTAAAAAGAAAGTATTGGTAAATAATTCTCTGTTCGGATTTAAACAAAAACATTCCACAGAACTCCAACTAGCTCGTGTAGTCCAGCATATTCGAAAAAGGTGTGTTCTTGTGGGACGCGAAATTTTTAAACTTTTGAACAGAGAAAGTAGACAAAAAACTAAAGAAATTAATGATCGTTTACTTGTTCTTTAAAAGCGAGCATATTTAAAGATGGTCGATATTTTGAAGTTGTAGTCACAGTGTTGCCTACTTTTGGTAAACAACAACGCGCCATTTAGATTTCGTCAAAAGAGCTCCGCCCGAAGTTATCTTATCTTGAAATTAGGAAGCAAATCTGTCTGCCTTTAGGATCTCAGCGCTCACGTAGGGTTAAAATATTATTAATTTGTGACTCGTCATCATCAGTTGTGGGAGCCAAAGTTGGTGGCGAAGCTTTGAACGTTGGCGATTGAAAACTGCCTAATTCGGCAGATAAAATTAAAATATTGGACGCTGCAGACCAAAAAAATCCAGATCTCTCTTTTTTCTTATATTCGTTAAGAGGGTTCCGCTTTCGTAAATTTAGAAATTGCATTTATTTTATTTATTTTTTTATTAATATGTAATTTTATTCACTAATAAAAACTGTCTACTTATGTCCGCTTCAGTGACGAAATTTTTGTAGTCTGGAGTAAATATTTTTAGTGATTCTCATTTCTTTCGTACCCAGATTTTTTTCTAATTAGAACTAAAAACAAATTTAGACGAAAAGAGTAATCGAAATACTATGGCCGCTATTTTATTTTTTGACGAAAATTGACTCTGGCATATGATTAATTTGTAGCACCGTTTAAATATCATACATTTTTTTTTAAGTTAGGAATTGGAGTGATTTTTAGGAATAAATTTTGTGTGGGATGCAACTATCTTTTTACCCACGAATTCTAACTCTGTAGATTTTCCAATAGTCTAAAGCGTTTAATTTTCAAAACTTCAGTTTCTTCGCCTGAAGTATCATAATTATTGGAGGGGTCTTGATGGCGTTGACAGAAGACAGGAAATTTTAATATTTTGAAAAAATAAACAACAACATATAACCCCAAAATTTCGGCATCTTTTAAAAGAACGTAACTATAAAGTGCAGGTGGATCTTAGTAGATATAGAATAACAGTTCTAGACCACTTAAGAGGAGCAAGTAAGACGAGCAGAAGACGAGCAAAGAGGTGCAAATAAAAAGCGCAAAAGAGGAGCAATAAGGACATGGTGCCTGCAATTATTGGACCGCGCATCTCGCGCATGACGTGAGCGATGATATTTGAACTGATAAACAACCCTGTTAAACTAACAAGCAGTCCTGTTGAGCTGACAGTCCAGTGGAGCTGTTTATCAGTTCAAGGATAATGGCTTACGTCATGTGCGGGCTGATAATCGCAGGCACCTTACCCTTATTGTTCCTCTTATTTACTCTTCTTATTCCTCCCGTTTGCTCCTCTTTTGTTCCTCTCCTCTTAAGTGGTCCCGAACTGGTATTCTATGTCTACTGATCTTCATTCAAAATTCGTTCTGATGAGAGTTGCAAATTTAGCCAAAATGTAAATAAAGAAAAAGCGTGCAATGAAGTATTGCATTTATTTAAGTGTCAAACATTTCATCAGCTGATATTCGCATATTAAATACCAAATTAATCAAAATTCCAAAATTTCCTGTGCTTGGGAGCCGTTTTGTTTTGTATTTTAAAGGTTTTTGTCTCAAAACAGACAGATTTAAGGAAATGAAATAAGCGTATACATACACGAAATTTAGTGAAGCAATTTTACTACAAAGGTAAAATCTATAAATAGAACAAATTGAAATAATTACTCCCTCAGATAGTCCCTTTGATATCTGTGATACCTAAGATCTACGAGCTTTTATCTATAACGTGTCAAATGACCTACTATCTCCACCTCTATTGTACACACGGCCAACTCTGTTCGCATAGGAGAAGTCTGTCAAATTTGCCCATGGTCCCATAGTTTTCCTCACAGATATGAGAGAAAATGGACACGAAATGGATATCCATGTACCCATACGTGAGTGTGCCTTTTTTAATACACGCCCAACATTGCTCTCTCACAAAAATTCCGCTCAGTGCGCCCCTTTCTACCGCACTCACAACCGAAAAGCCTTAATGCTGTGTCTTATTTGCGAAAAAATGTGTGGAACACCAGATCGGTGTAAAAGCGTGCAAAGAAACGTCAATGTCAGTTCGATTTGTGTTGGGGACTGAAAACATTGACTTTCAGTCAAAATTTGTCAAAGAAAATTTGAAAATTTTTCGGCGTGTTCGGTGGAAACGTACATTTACGTTTGTGCGCAATAATTTGTGTCGGTTTCGCGAATAAATTAGCGGCCAAAAATTATAAAATTGTGCGATAATGAAGTGTCGCGTTCCGGGCTGTAAAAGTAGCTACCGAAATGCTTCGCAGGGAATATCGTATTTCGGGTAAGTAAAATTAACCTTTGGCATCAATTTCGTTTTGCTATTGTGTGAAAGCATTTTAATCTCCACGCGCCGGTTGCGTGGAAAGAAATGTCAAACGATCTTCAAAATGGCGATCTCTCGTAGTTTTTACCTATGAACTGCGTAGGGCACACACCAGTACCTCATTATCACACCAGTAAGCAAAAAGTCGAAAATTGGCACATTTCTCTCGGTCGATTTCTAATCCATTCTCTCTTATATTAGTGGTTTTCCTTCACTACTGCTAACGCTCAGATTCGGGCAAATTGCTTCACTTCTCACTGCTGTTTTCATTTCCCTATATCTCTCTCTTCAGAGGTTTCTATGCTCAAAAACCATTGGAAACCAATTTAAATAGCTTCTCGAGAGAGCGAGGGAGATAAATAGAGAGAAAAAGATGAAGGAGAGAGATATAGAAACTTGAATGGGGGCAATATATTACGGTTATCTTTCCTTCTGCTTGAGGACAATAACAACTCATATGAACCAAAATCCATTAAACATTGATACCACATTGGGCGCCTTTTTATTCTACTCATTTTTTAATAGATTATTCATCTTTGGTTCATTACCTACACAAAAATATAATTGAATTTTGTTTTCATATATTTGCCGACTAAACAATAATAAAAAAAAAATCCAGCAAGTTGATGAAAGCATATTTGGCAGTCTTTTCTGCTGTTAATCTATTCCAACCATTAGGAAAGTTTCAGTTAATTTTGAAGATCATTCATAGATTAACGAGTGATAGAAATCAAAAACATATGAACCGTTTGAATTAAACTTAGCATTGAAGTTTTATTTTTGGAAAAACCCAGGCCTCTCTTTCAAGTACAAGTATTAAAGAGAATCTTCAAAAAATTTCAATTGAAACTGAATTAATTCGAACATATCAACCGAACATCTATAAAATTCTATTCAAAATTTACCAAACACCACCTTCAGCTTCCAACAAACCAGAAATTTTTCTTTCACCTAATTCGCTGCATCGCTACTGCTGCTGCAGCTTTTCCGCCCGTTTCCGGCTTGAAAAACTTCAAGCCCATGCAAAAACAAATAGCTGCAACATAACCGTAAATCGTGTGACGAACAATTGGCACTCATTCACCCCCTAGGTATCTCATCCCATCACATCAAATCCCACTCGTCGTCGCATTCACGCTAGCCCACTAGTTTTCGCCAACCAGCCAGCTAGATAGCTAGCCAACCGAACCGAACACCCAGCCACCCACCAGCCTTGTGGTGCTCGCAGCGTTCATGTGATGTTGGATGTGTGCCCATCTAGCGCACCAGCACTCTTTCTCTTGCAGATACAAGATACTTTCCTTCCTTATGTACTCGGTGAAGTAAGAGTATACCCCATGTGCTATCTTAAGCATTTAAGAGAGTTTGCAAGAAGCTGTCGCTCGTGGAGCCAGTACGGAGGCATGGGTCGTGGAGCACGTTGTTGGAGTCGTTTGATTGAAGAAGAATATTCGGACATGGGCAGCACATATGTGATATGCGGCTATGTGAAGGAAAGTGCACGACGATTGCGACGGACACTTGAAAGTCTTTAACGGACGATTTGGTCATATAGCTGAACTGAAATGCGGGGCTGGAGATTGGGCCGACGATGAGGTTGAGGAAAGGTAGGCGCGTGGAGAAGCAGCCGAAGAACCGGAACGTCTTTGGACGGATCAGACGGATGCACAGTCAGACGGACGGCCGGGCATACCGCGAAGATTGGTCTCTTGACTTCTTCGTCCCACAAAGGCCACATATGCTGGACTAACACATGAGTCGCCGAGGGCTCGTGATGCTGCTACTCCTGCTGCTGCCGCCGCTCAGCGGGCGCACACATTCAATTCGTACGCTCCAAGCATTGTCCAACTCGGAGTCAAGAGTCCGAGTCCAATTGTCTCAAGGCGGATTCCAAGACAATTGCGAGCGTGTCTGCGCCCGCACTCATCGCCGCGCTCGTCTTCGGTTTCGGTCTTCCGTGTGTTAGCTGCTGCTGGTCTCAATTCAACTCAAGCAATTCTCAAGACGGTGCAAAGGAAGCGGTGGTCGGTGGAAGATGCGCGCATAGCATCTTTGCCTCTGTTGTGCGAATGAACGGCGTTGCGCAGGTTTCACTACATTTCTCGTACTCGTTCCGTACACGGTCCAATCGCATAGGTACTTTCAGTACATTTTTGGCAATCAGGCGGGCAAGAAGTGCACGCGCCCTCGCCACACGGTCTTGCGTTCACTTCAATTTCAGTTCTTGGCACTTGCATACATCCTTGCACTGCACATTCTCATGTGCACTTGCATAATCTTCCGGTACGATTGACTGTGACGTGCTTGTTGGGAGTTTTCGCGTTTAGAAAGGATTTTTTCGCGGTGCAGTGTAACGGACACTAGTGATTTGTTGTTCGTTGTGTATGACGCGACTTTGCGACTGTTTAAGCCTTTCGTTAGTGCAATTCGATAGAGCGGTGGGTGGCGGTCAGGCTGATCGGGATTGGGCCAGTCGCGTTTTTGTCGTTTTCGACGATTGTTTTTTTTTAAATTTTGTTGTTATTAATCTATTCGTGGTGTCGTCATTGTAGTATTGCTGTGACTTGTGCATTGTTGTTGAGTCGCCGGTCAAGATGAGAGAGTAGTCATGTGCCGTGGGAAATTTTTATGAATCGGTTTGATGTCGGAGATGCAAAAGTTGTGCAGTTTGCAATAAGCAGCGACAATCGTAATAAGTGAGTGGTGTACTCGAGGTTGTTACTTTTCTATTGCAACGGTTTGACTGTTTCAAATTGTTTTCGCGAGATTCTAGTGTAAACATTCTCATTCTGCTTTAACTAGGAGAAATTTTCGTGCGGGAACAATACTGGGTTTATTCTGTTATTGGAATCGAATGCAGTGCGATGCAGTGTTGAATTCGTGAACTCTGCACAAAATCAGAATTTGATCCAATATTCTCCTTCAAACACAAAAATTATCTACAGTGCAATCAACCTCACTCGAGTTTTCTCGGTCGGATATCAAATCAGTTCCTAAACAATTCAAATATATATGTATGTACGTGTACAATTCGAAATATAATCAATTCAAAGTCGACTGAAAATTGCATAAGAAAATCGATCTGACTATTCATTATTCGAATCAGTGCGTTTAACCCTTCACGTGATGCATTTCGTACTTAGTGTGTATGTCAGTGAGTGGTGATTTTCATATAACTTTACTGTTTCGTGCCGGATTGATTCTGTGGAAATGCATTTTCTGATCGGAATTCACATGAATTCGGACTTGGATGTTGGAAATTGATTCGTTGTGGTAGTGCGTCAAAGTCATTAAATAAGTCGACTGCGAAATTCGGTAGAAACAAAAGTGCAAAGTGAATAAGTTCTAAAAATCATCTCTGTTCAGCCAGTCATTCTGTAACTATTTTGTTCAAGTGAGGAATAGTGTTCGTGTCACCTTAAAAATCAAAAGGACATTTGTCATCATTTACGAAAGAATCTCCATCAATAAGGTAAGTCGAAATCTCTCAAGACAATTCGAATCTTCAACGAAAAATTTAAATTGAATTCGTCCCTGTCTCTGATGAATGATAATAAGGCAAATATTGAAATATATTTCCTCATAACGGGACAAAACGGAAGAATTAGTAGTCACTAAAGGGTTAGAGATACTAACTCTGGGCAGGACGAACGATGTCCATTTACAATTCCCCTCAATCGTCACCGCAATAGGCTGGAGAAGGAGGAAGGGAGACAAAATTGGCAAGAGGAACTAATTGCAATGTACAGAGATTATATGAAAAGGGTGATTTGTTGGCGAGAGGTGGTTGGCGGGATGATGCCGAGGTTAGTCGCAATTGTAATTGTAATTGTACTTGAAGGGTATGAGGTATTTCAAGTAGGTTTGTGCAAGCAGTTGAAGAATAGAGAGAAGGATGCATTATCATAATGCGGAAAATACGACGTTAGATATATTAAAGTCGAGGGATTGTTTTATCTTTGATGGATACGAAGTATCGGTGACGTTATATCGAATATGATTTAGTTGGAAGTAATAGGTCTGTTCCCGTACTACGATTAATTGCAATTAATTGCATTGAAGCGTACTAAAACAGAGTTTTTTACTCCGTTTTAGTACGCTTCATTGCAATTAATTGCAATTAATAGTAGTACGGGAACAGACCTAATATCAGCATTAAGCAATTTTTTTATGGATGTTAAAGTGAAGCTGTTAAGTAGGGTATTCGTATCGAAATGGAATAGTAAAAATAATAAGAATAGAAACACGTAGTCTGAGAAAACGAAGAAATTTTAATATGTATGACTAGCAGTATCTCCCCCTTATTGTATTCTCAAAAACAAAGCATAGAGATTGTCAGAAACCAGAATATTCGTGATTCGATGTTGAAAATCATTCGGAGAATGGTCATTCTCTTCCAAATCCTTGAATGAAACTGCAGTTTTTCAATTCCTAAAAGACATAGGAGTAGGTACTAAGTATATAAATATAATAATCATTGAAATTCCACGATAAAATTTCAAAATTTAAATAATGGGATTGCTTTCAAAGTACACTAAAAGATATGGGTAAGGATACATATACTCGAAGATACAATAATGCTTTAAAAAGTGAAATCTATCCAATATAATACTCATGGAAACTAACATAAGACCGATTAAAGTAACGCGACAACTTAATTTTAACAAAATAATAGAATCTACAGACTTCAATATCCCCTTACCGAAAAATTTAATAATTTTAGAAATCCAATCTGAAGCTGATAAAATTGGCTGTGTAGTTCAAAATTAGTGAAAACAAATATGAATAATTGGTTGGTGGATATAAAAAGTCACAAAAGTTTAAGGATTAAAGTGATAATAACTCTTTCAAACCTAGCCTGTATTGATCGGCTTAAACATGCAAACCAAGAAATCACATTTATAAGATCAATCTCAAATTTTTTGTCTGTTTGAGCCTTTGAAAAACGTTCATAAACCTAAAAACTGTGTCAAGAATCACCGCATGCCAATTGATTTCAAATGCTTCTAATTATTGAGGAAAATGATGGTGCTATAACTGTAAAAAAATCAGCTAATTTTCGAAAAATTTGCTGAAATATACAAACGTCACCAATTTTCAATTTTTTGTTTGAAAAAGAGAGTAATATTCAGAGAATTTGTCATTCTTACTTTGAAACTAAACATATTAGCATTAAAATAAATAAACCAAAAAATGCAATACCGTTATTTGTTGCTTACCGAAAATATATAGCACATTGAAATTTCAATTTATACTTTGAAAATACTATGGTTTTAGAGGCCAGAAAATGTTATACTACAAATTGCCCACGTTGGGTGCAATTTGGTTAAGCCACTTGAACCCTTCAATACTTCCAGGAAATGAATTATAATGCTTGCGATTTAGTTTTGCCGATTTCAAATATATCTTGTGGTCATATGATTCATACACATTAGTAAGAGAGTGAGTTGGTTTAGATAGAAATAGTTATTGATATTCGTTCAATGCACAAACTATATAGTTACTTGCTAACGGCTGACAACCTTTATGCTAAAAAAATAAATAAATATAAATTCAATTTCTCTAGACTGATGAGGAGAGAAGAGAAGCTCCTTATTCTCAATCAGACAAAATAAACAGAAAATAAAGTGAAGATGAGAGTAACTGAAAAATTATCCTCAGCTCAGCAATATTTTGCGAAATTATTATTTTCTTATTATTTCAACCTCAAACTATTATTATTATTTCAAGCAAACGTAGATTTATTATGAAGTAATTTTCTTAAGATCTGGTGATTAAAAAAGAGTGGAAAAACTCTGGTGGCTTTTGATGAAAAAACCCTTTTTAATAGAACTGATACAATTTGCGAAATATCTCAATTTTTCGCACTATTTTGGCCTATAAACTGCGTATACAAGCTTAGATATAATATACATACGTTGTTATTACTATTATTGACAAAAATTCATCAAATTCTTAAAGCAAATGCCTGCAGTAGAAGCATGATGACATCTGGAGTGAAAAAAAACAAAAGATGGTACATACTTTCTAATCAAGTTATTTTCTGCCCAACTCGAGATATATGAACAATTTACAATTTTCTGTTTACAAAAAGTGCGCTGGAAATTTTCGTTTTGGCGCAAAATCATTATCGCATAAGAAAAGTTCGTTCACATTTGATGAGGAACGTTACAGTTCAAAATAAATTATAAATAAAATTTTATTAATTTTATTTAGACTTTCATTAAGAGCAAAAAAAAAACGAAATTAAAACCTCAATATTAAATAGAACAAGTTTGGTTGAAATTATTCGTTTAAAGTATTAGAAAAATATATAAAAATGATAATCTTGTGTCCAAATCAAAATACCAAGTCAAAAAAAGAACCAAGAAAAATAAGTTTTAGACAAAAATTTGTCAAATTCGAGGAACATTTTTGACGAGGTAAAAGCTTTTGGAGAGGGTTTCGCGTAAAAAAACAAATTTGACTCAGTTTTCGTTTTCTTTATTTACGCTCCTTGTGCCAGTAGTGTTCATGTCTTCGGTGGCGGTTTGAATTTAAATTACATTTCGTATCAATCATTTTGAGGAAAATATGCACTTTGATAAGCAACTGTGTACTGTGTAATAACCTTGACCGAATCTTGGTTCTTGTTGTCTCTAATATTCTTGTCGATCAGCCTGTAATTTGTAAACCTATTTTCTCCGTAAGTATGAGTTGACTACCTTCATTTTCTTCTAAAAGTTGATATTATTTCTTAAACTCAGGTTCCATACCTCAAAGTTCTAATTACAATTCTTTATGTGGTAAATATGTCGTTTCCAACTCATTTTAAACACTCTCCATTTGGCTAACACACCATCATTCTTATCCCGTGAAGTTTCAATTGACTGTTTATAAAGCATTTTGGAAGCTATTTTTCCTCTGTTTGTTCCTATGAGCCAACAAAACCAACCATCTTGGTGTAATTCAAAGTCCAAGCCTTCGTCTTAAAAAAGAGTACCGCCAAAAAATTTAAGTGGTCTGGCTCACCAATTTACCTAGAAGCTTACCTTAAATTGATGTCTACCACAAAAAGGCAAATAAAAAAACGCTAACAGTTTTTATTTGTCACAAATAGAATTCCCTCTACAGACAGGTAACCTTAAGCCATTTTTGTCTCCCAGTAAGCAGGTGACGTTAACTTCTCTTTCTCACACTATCAGACAACGTGAAGAAATGTCAAATCTAGGTTCGGACGGTAAAGAACGCATCGAGGTTTGAGCTGACCTACCTCTGAATAGGTGCCTGATTCAAATTAAAAGCAAAGTGAGGAATGAAATTAATCATTTCAATTTCGTTGAGAAACTCGATTACGAAAATGAAGCTCTACCATCTCCGAACTCTTTGCCTCGTAATGGGATGCTTTGTTGACTAAATGTCTACTACTCCTCAAACTTGTGGCTTCCTTCTTAGACATCCTTTTATTTTTTATCCCCTGCAAACTTGATCCCGTGAAAATCCATTAACATCAATTGCCATTTTGACAGCATCGATTAAAGAAACAACTGTAAGAAAACCAAAACCATCGTCTAGTATCGGCTTACATGGTCTTCTTTTTTGAAAATGGCCAATGAGCCTCCCTCTATCAATCATATTCGATAAAAGCTTTTCTAAGCACATATTACCTGCTTCCTGAAGAGCACCTCTTGTATACTCGAATCTTAAATCTGAAGATAATATTGCACTCTTAATTACCATGCAATATAATAAGTTTCAGTTTTCTTTAGAAGTCGGCAGCGTCATATTCATGACAACATTGTCGACCAATATGGTCACTTAATTTGTCATGAGCAGTATGGATACGGCAGAGGTCACTTTACGTCTGCGAATTTAACATGCTTTACAAATCACGTTACCGAATCACTTGATGAATAGTTTGAATTCCACGTCATAAATATGTACTTTTCAAAGGCATAGTACTATAATACTGTTACTTGAGTCCTATTTTTATTATGATCGTTACAAGTTCTACCTATCTATTTCATTTGAACCAAAAACTGGAGTTCCACAAGGATCTATACTGGGACCTCTCTTTTTTTCTTATTTTGCATGAATGATCTACTTTCTTTCATGTGAACATTTTTTAATAACGCTGGTGACCAAAAATTTGTTAGAACAATAAGATTCATCGAAAACTTCACCCTGCTTCAAACAAACCTGTACATACTTGAAATCTGGTGTCAATCAAACATGCTTGTTCTAAATATTTAAAAAAAACTCCACGTAATGATTTTTTTGTTAAGAAACTAATCTAACGATTTTTTCATTTAACCGATTCTCACAAATTGAATCCACCTACCCATGTTAGAGACTTACGAGTTCCTTTTGATGGCAACCTAAGATTTAATTTACACTTTTTTAAGATTGCCAACGTGCCTTTGAAAACCGCAGCTTTGTTTTCATATCCTCTCAATCTTTTACCTATTTTCAATCCTCTCTTTTTCATCCCCTATTATGCCACTCTTAGAATAAGCATCAGTTGTCTGGTTTCCACAGTATAAATTTGATCATATGGTAATCGAATCAGCTTAACGTAAGTTTACCCGAAACCCTACTTGCTAAACATAGCTTTCCTTCATTGGAATAGTCTGATCAACTGACTTTACTTAACCTTCAGCCATTGTTTTCCTGCGTTATTTTTTCCTATTTAAACGATGTCCCAATGTCTCAAACTTCCATATTTTTATGGACATACAATTCCGTAGTCCTTTCCATGACACTTGGTGCTCAGAAACATTTCCAGGACTATTTGCTAGGTCTTCCACTTATGACCACCCGACTTTGCCAAGACTATTGGATACGAGCAATGTTTTAGAGCTACTTTCTGTATTTCCATTCATCTCATCTTTTAAACTAGCTTTAATAAGACCATTCAAAATAATCTATTTTCTGGGTATTGATTTTTAAACGAAATAATCGACAGATAGCGATAGATACATAATAAAAAAGGCATATTATTCTTATTATTATTTCGAAGAAAAATCACCAGAACATTAAAATCAACAAAGGTTTTTCATCGCTTAAAATATTAGAACATCACTTTTTGTTAGAGATTCAACTGAAACAGCTGAACAACGTTATATTTTATAGTTAAAAAAATAAAAATAATTTTAAATTTAATTTGTTTCTGATTTTGAGTAAATTTTATTTTTTATTAACTTCAATCAGTAAATCTTCAACCATAACCTGAATAATTTCAACTAATAGGATTTTGTCAACATGAAAAATTTGAGCTTTGTGTAATTAACTCAAAAGGAATCTTCACCACATTTCAAAAAACTAGGAAGCCTTTCTAATAAATATTAATTTCTGTAAAAGGAGTAAATTCAACCTCTTACTTTTTCTATAAAAGGGACAGTCAAACACCACCCGTAAATCAGTGATAAATTCCAATCGCTCTTATATAAACATACTTCAGTTTTGCACCTCAAACAAACTTACAGTCGATATTCTGCAGAATTTAAAAAAAAAAAAACTCACCATCCAACAGAATAATATTCTCAATCAATGATAAATTGCAATTTCTTCATTGACGTCATTCCCATCTTTCGATTTCATCTCGTGTATTTCCGTATTTTATGTGCTTGGGTGTGTGTGTCTGTACTGTGATTTGTGGTGATGGATGAACGAGAGTCCAATATGTTTGCTTTGTGATGGATTGTACTCATTTCATGTATGCATTAAACTGCATAATCAAACTATCGGTGTCAGACAGGCTCGTCAAGTGAATGAAGCAGAATATTTGTATCTATGAAATGTACATCTGCAAGTGAAGGTACTGGAGAATGTTTCATTTAAATAGGGGGCAATGTCGTTATTGTTTCTGTTTGATGATGTAGTGATTGAAGAGAAGTCATCGTTTTGGATGACCTATTTTGATAACGATATATTAACTCTAAATTACCTTGAATGTGAATGAAATATAAGATACATTTTTTTTAAAGATACTTTCGAGGTTCTGGCAGATATTTTTTTTTTTAATTTTCATGGATTCATTTGTATTTTAAACAAAGTTCATCATAGACTATATCATCACAATTTATTCCATTGCTTTGCTTTTGGGTAGCAGAATGAACATTTGTCGCTATTTTTCATAAAACATTTGGCAAAATGCCTTTGTTTATGAGATTCTTATGCTGTAGTAAACTCTACTACATCCAATATGTCTCGTCTAGCTTCCTCAGCTCCAAGTGACACAGCTCATTTTGATAACTACAGCAATACAACCAAGCAATCACCACAAATAGTTTTTATTTTTTCCTAACCATCACAATCTTTTAACTCGTAAAAATCATGGTGCGTTGAAAAAGTTCCACTCAATCAGCTGAAAAAATTATAATTTCCGCGACGGTTTTTTTGTTGTTCCTCCCAAAAGCAAACTTTTGTTCTAGATTTCGCTCAAAACATTTTTCTTGGACAGAACTGTCGGAAAAACAACGCCGTCTTTGTCTTTTTATGATTTGATGGACAACAATCAAGGCGCATCATTGAACGGGTTTGAAGATGATGAAAATATCGTCTAGTAAATGTCGTGACATCAGAGTGAAAAATTAAAAATGGATTTGTTCATTTAGAGTTGTAGTAGATAGTAAAAAGTTGTCACAAGTCTGACTGTCTAATTAGGTAGTAGAAGCAACGAGAGCTGAAGTCAGTAAAAGATATAGACCAGATGCATAGTTAAATATGATACGACTGTAGGAAGATGTTTTTTCGAATGAATTTTGTTGAGTTTTAAGGTGAATCATCCATTTTTGGTCCTGTGTTCCTTGTTTAAGAAACATTTGATCCAACATATTTGGAAATTAGAGAGATTATTAGATATAAATATTTTCGTGTTACAAATCAAACATCAAGTAGCTATCTCTGAACATGTTTCGTGATTAAAGAAAAAAGCCAACACTGCTATCATAGCTCATCAATAAAATTATTCCTTATGTGATTAAGTCGGTGGTGAAAATTTCATAGACAGTTTGATAGATTTATTTACGTCAATGTTTGTTTCACGTGTTGAATTGAATATATGTAGCTCGAACAAAATAAGTTCTTCCAACGATCTGGAACACTTTGTTTTAGATTTATCTGTCTAAGTCAAAGATGATTTCGTAGACAAAAACTGCCAGCAATTTACTAAATTGAAAATAATTTCGTTCGTAAAATTTTTTCCAAGAATTTTTTTTGGTCAACAACGACATACAAACCAATTATTTATATTTTATTTCATGTGAATTGAATGAAATTGTATGTAATAATATATTTTATTTTCAAATATATGCACATTTTCTAACCTAATTCACCAATTATAAAACACAACAAGTTTTCGATTTTAGCCGTTATACTATTTTTATATGCACGCTTATATTGTCTTTATAATTTCATATGATTAATTCATGTATTTTATTGCGTTCAATATTCATTAGTAGTGGCTTGAACGATTTTCATGCTATCAATAGAAAGATATCAAATAGAAAGTCGTCTTTGGTAAAATTTAAATTAATTGTTGTCAATTTTAATAGCTTGCTTTTTGGCCAAATATCCAATACCGAAAATATCTTTTGACCAATTTGATTTAAAAAAAACTACCAGTTAATCGATTTTTTAACGACTTTGCGCATACATTTTTGATTTCAATTTAAAAAAAAAGAATCCGTAATTAGCATTCTAATCAGCTCATTCTATTTTCCAATTTACAGATCTCTTAACACATCCACTTCTTATCACGATTCAAATAAAAACGGTAAGTGCATTTATCTTCTATGCATTCATATCCTTTTCAGTCACAAGTTCATATCACATTTCTCGCATCTGCCATCATCAGTAATGTGGCAACACTGCGGAAATGGATTTTTCACGCAATCGCATTCGTTTGCGATGCAATGAAAAATGCACACAAGTCTAGCACGTGGTTTTATATATTTTCTATGCAATGGGTATGGAGATGAAATGCTGCGAAAAAACCCCCCGAGAGAATCGTAACATCTTCCGTTGAAGACGAAGAAGAAGAACATTAAGTCTGAATGAGGATTCTACACACCTTGAGTCGCGCTCGCTTCTCATCTAAACCACCCGCAGCACCACCACCACCCACCAATTACCTTACGTTCTGTCAAAAGCTATCTTCGTAGGTGTTTGATATTGGGGGGTATGTTTGTCGGTATGTCTGCACGTCTGATGTTATTACCGTGTCGCCTCTTTTCCCGGATCGGAGATGTAGCTGCTCCGCAGTGGGGTTGGGTGAGATGCTTTCAAAATGTGGTTGTTGGAAACTAACTTACTCATCGCAATGTCTTCTGGCCTCAATAAATGTCCGCTAGCATTACTTCTTACCACCTTATCATCACCGTCAGGTCCTTTTAACACCTCCTCCTACCCAACGGTAGGTTACTGCTTCACTTTCTCACTTTTTCCGTTTTGGATGTTTACGTGGTATGCCAAGCGAAAATGTCTACATAGGTTGGTTGTACCCGGCTTTTCTGGTCATATTTTGATTTCGTCGCTGAGACACGAGAATCGTTGCCTGAACAACAGCAGAAAGCAAGAATTGAGCAAGGATACGACGATGGCGATGGTGGTGGTGATTGCAAGGACGTCGAAGACGACAGCTGCGACAACGATGACAGCGTCAACGGGGATTTTCTCTTCGATTCGGAGAATTGTGACACAGTGATTTCCCGGTGTTTTTATATAAATTTGCATGAGACGACGAGACATTTTTCAGCGGAAATATTTACGATTACGAGAAAAGTATGAGAGTGGTGAGAAGTGGAGTGTGTATCATGATGTGAGCTAACAGAATATGAAGATTGGTTGTAAAGTATGACTTTTGCAGTTATTTCAAAGATTTTTGTTTTGGTGGTGGATTTTCATGTAGTTTAAACGGGTCTAAATATAGGGATTCTATATTTGAAGCCTAGAAACCAAAAGGTGGCCGAAAACATTTTTTAACCTGGTCTTATCAAGAAATTTTCTTGTTCACTCTTCTTTTCAACCAACTATCCTTGACTGTCCTTGTTATCAATATGAAGTCCTCAGTACTAAACAGCAGGTATTGTCGTTAATAGATTTATTCATTATTTTCAAGCAGTGAACGAAAAAATACCGTACCTTAAGCGTACTGTACGCGAAAAGTACACATACCCTACCTCAGTCTATAATGTTTGCGTACATGTACACAACCGATATACCGAACGAAACAGACACGATGCAAATGTACGCTACGATTGAATACTGTACTGTACAAAGTACACAAACCTTATCCTCTACAATACGGAATGTGTACTCGTACACAACCCGTACACAAACGATATACACTAAACGTACCGTACGTTTAGTGTACTTTTGCGCTTCATTTACATGAAAAGGAAAAACACTTTTAAAGTGAAAGCACTGAGTCAAAAATATTGAACTTCACAGGAGAGCATAATCAATTCATTTCGGCTACGGCATTATCACTTTTATCTGTAATTTTTTCCCAGTTCTACGTACGGTACGTTTAGTGTATATCGTTTGTGTACGGGTTGTGTAGGTGTACACATTCCGTATTGTAGAGGATAAAGTTTGTGTACTTTGTACAGTACAGTATTCAATCGTAGCGTACATTTGCATTGTGTCTGTTTCGTTCGGTAGATCGGTTGTGTACATGTACGCAAACATTATAGACTGAGGTAGGGTATGTGTACTTTTCGCGTACAGTACGCTTAAGGTACGGTATTTTTTCGTTCACTGCTTCTAACAGAATATGAAGATTGGTTGTACAGTATGACTTTAGCAGTTATTTCAAAGATTTTTGAATTGGTTTTGGTGGTGTCATGTAGTTTGAATGGGTCTAAATATAGAGATTCTATATTTGAAGCCTTGAAATACCAAAAGGTGATCGAAAACATGTTTTAACTTGGTCTTATCAAGAAATTTTCTTGTTCACTCTTCTTTTCAACCAACTATTCGTGACTATCCTTGTTATCAATATGAAGTCCTCAGTACTAAACAGCAGGTATTGTCAATAAATTTACTCATTATTTTCAAGTAATAAAGAGCAGTTGGCTACATCAATCCAAACCCATAGATCTTGGGTGACGTTCAACAAGACTGATTGGCCAGAGTTCATCAATGATAGGGTAACATTTAGCCAATGAGAGCAAAGTTCCTCGAAAAATTGATAAGCTCATCGAAAAAGTCTAAAACCTAATATGGGAAGAGATCCAATTATGACATTTACTCTTCTAATAATGACATTTAATATTCTAATAGGACTGGAAAATTTCTTGAAACGCAAACAGTAACGTAGATATTTAGAATTCGTGGTTACAATAATCACAGAAGGCATTCAAACCAAAATTAAAAATCTAAGAATTATTAAGTGGGAACACTTGCTTCGTAAACCTCAAATAAGTGTCCAAATTAGTTAGTGCTCCATCCAAATCAGCTATGCTTTGAAGTGGTTCACCACATCACTGAAAATTGAATAGTTCAACGATCAATTGATAAGCTACCACTGAAACTTGCAGTCCCACACAGTTAACTTTACAAGACAAAAAGAGTAGAAATGACAAAAAATATTTAATGTATCGAATCTAAGAAAAATTAATGGATCAAAATATAAAATAAAAACTATTATTGACGGTATCCAAAGTGCTGTAGAAGGTACCAATGAAAGCCATAATTTAATAGATTCCATATTGAAAGCTCGTATGATACTGTTATACTCCCCATCAGCTCGATCGAAACCCACAATTGTGCTGATAGCTAAAGCAAATAAGAACAGTAGGGACCCTCCTGGGTTTCAGGCCTATAAGCCTACTCGATTGCGCCTCCCCTTTGAAAAAGTTTTCTAAGAACTGATTCAAAAATATTTGGACATTATGTTTTGAAAAGTATTTAAATTCTTCCGTATCTTCATCTTCAATTTGGTTTAGAAATTTTATCTCACTCTTTTAGAACTCTTGAATGCAAACTCCCTTAGCATCTTAATAAAAATCTTGCGATACTATACAGCCTGAAGCTAAAATAAGATATAAACAGTAGCAAGTCCTCAAGACAGGTCATAGCAGCTGCAGTTCACCAAGGCTCTTTTCCAGGTCCAATATTGGTTATATACACAGTTAAAATCTCTTTAAGGGGGCAGGTACACTTAAAATTTTGAGAAAATCGATTTTATTTTCTTTGCATTTTCTAAAAGAAGCATATTTCAAAAGCATTCTTTGCAAATTTCAGACGAATCGGACCATTGAGATAAATAACTTTGAATGAAGTCGTCTCTAATGCATAAAGCGTTTTTTGCATGCTTTAAATGCATTTTTCTCGAAACTATGTTCTCGAAGTCGGTGATCACTGTAACTTGAAAACGGCTTCCTTGATCAGCATGAAATTTTCCTAACTTATTTTATATGTAATTATCCTCCGGATGAACGAAGGATTTTTCGATTGGACGATGTTTTTTTTTCAATAGCCGAAAATGTGAGTGAAATTTTGTTCGAAAATACAATTTTGAATTTCAACAACCGCCATTTTTCGAAAAATCAAAATCTGCCAAAGTCTTTCGTTCATCCGGAGCACTATGTCATTAACTAATAATCCCCGATTTTCGGATGATCCAGTGACAAGCTACAGTGATCACGGCAAAACAATTTTTTGTTTTAGACCCCTCAAAAATTTACTCTATTTCGACTAATTTTCAACATTTTGCCTTAAAAAAATTACAATAGCTTCTACAAATATATTTCTTTCAAGTAAAAAAACATTTGTTATTAATTATTTTAATGTGTGTCTAAAAAAAATCCTAAAAAGATATTTTTTTCGACGTCCCAAGTGTACCTAACCCCTTAATACCCTTTTACATTTTTTTGGATGATGTCTGTATTTTTTCCTTCGATCTTGAGGTTAATAAATAATTTAGAGTACAACCTTGAAATTCTTACCAATACTACAATCGGTGTAAAATTAAAGTTAAGTTCGAAGCAACAAAATCTAAATATCCCGTTACGTGAAATTATCTTCCTGAAACCAAAATTTTCTTGCGAAGTAGAATTCACTGTGTTTGTTGTAACGTAAGCAAGAACACACTTTGACTTTTGGAAACACATTGACAATACCTGTCTTCAAGTTTTTAAAGGCATACTTCCACTCTATACACTAATAAACCGAAGGTCACATCTGAACTCGATAAGATCTCGATCATGATTTAATTTGTATATTGCTCCAGTCTGAAGTTTGAGGGGAGCGTATTTGGCCAACAGGCTATGATATGACAAAAATAAGACCCTTATTGCGGTTTTTTTGCTAAACTATTTTACTTTTCAATCCAGAAATTAAACAATCTGACACGAATTCCCGCTATAAACCATGATTAAAGTATTTAAAGAATGGGCTAGGAGTAATATTAAAAGCCCTCAAAAATTGATGTAGTGGGAAATGCGCAAAGCTGTGTTTTTAATTTATTTGGTATGATGCTCCATTCGTCCTGAAAAGTAGTATTTTAGGTTCTTTGATACTCTTGACACAAATATGAGCTTGTCTTCGGCATAGTAAAGGACTTGAAATTGATGAAGGAGTTTTTTTCTCTAGTATAGTTGGCCAAAAAAAAAAAACTGTTTACCTATCACCACGGGGTATGTCATGTTTGACTCACTAAAAAAAGACAACCTAAAAGTCCACGAAGTTCCGAGTCGGGACCCGCCTAAGCACTGTTTCAACTCGGTCGTGCTGACTCACCTATTGGTAACCCCGGACTTCAGAAACTACCACAGCTTATGGGTCAGTAAGGCGACCCTCCTCCCACCTTATGTGCTGCACTTTCGCAATGTATGCTGAGACTGCGTGCCAGTTCTGTTCTTTCCGCAGCATTGCATTCACGATCGTCTCAGTCGTTGCCAGGTCGATCGTGGACTCAGTGATGCATTTCAAACATACGAAGCGTGCAGGTACAATCACACAGTACCGGCAATACGGTATGACCACCTTACCCATTCTCTTCAGGTATTTCCTGAAGTAACCGTCAAGAAATGACAAAGGTAAAAGTTTACTTCTCCCTGTCTCAGGTTAAGTCAAGGCTCAATAAGACTAATTAGCTTAGCCGTCCGGCGTCCTTTATTACTTTCACTCCAAAGTTTTTGCCAAAGTTGGATGGTAAGCGTAGTTCTGGCCAGCTCGGAGCGAAAGAGGTACCCTTCTTTGCGGTCTCGCGCTAGTAGGTCAATCGGGATTGCTACCGATACCACCATCAAAGCCTTTTCTGAGACCGTGTGGTAGCTACAGGAGATTCGCAGGGCACCCCTGCACTGGACATGGGCAATGCGCTCCGGGAACTTCTTAGTTCGGAGCGCATCCCTCCAGATTTCGGCCTCTGTCGCGTCTCAGTGGGTCCACCGACGACCATTAGCCTACTCAGTGAAGTAACGAATACAAGAGCCCTGTCACATGCGCTACGGTCATCCACCGATCCACCCTTCTCATGACTTTGTTAAATCTTGAGTGAATTGAGCGGATCTATAAGTAATTACCGCTGCAACGTCATCGGCGTAACCTACCAGAAAGACACATCCGCAGGCATTTCCAGGTGCAACAGATTATCGTACATGATGTTCCAGAAGTCAGGTCCTGAGATCGACCTCTGTGCCTCTTTTTGACTCCTTCGTCGGTGTTGTAGAGTAGCCATTGAACCCTGAGTAGGGGATACAGAACTTCTACTCAAGGGCCCGGATGATGTCCGTCTACCTCGACGAGCGTTCTGTCCGTCCAGCGTTACCAGCAGGCCACTTCCGCTCTTGCTAGAGCCCCAAAAACCTGTGAGATGGCATTGATTGTTGGATGCCCTTCCTGGAAGCCGTGCTGTCTGCAAAAAAGATCGCCAGAAGATCTCACTGATGACAGCAGCCGCGGCTGAGCAACCCTTTCAAGAAGCTTCCCTGCAGTGTCCAGTATGCACAGCGGACGGTATGCTGACGGATTGCCCTTATGTAGGACTTGAAACTTTTTAGAATGGGCAGGCCAGCGGTGAACAAGATAGAAAGAGCTAGTTTAAGAATATAATCTTCTTGGACTCCAGATATCACAGGCCTTTTTGACAAACATGCTCCATTAACTCAAACGTAGCAATACCTCTTGGTCAGAAAACTAGTCATAGTCCTTATCACTTTTCCTGGAAATCGAGATTTTACTTTGTTCATAAGAGTTTCATACCCAAATGCTCGAAGTTTCGGCCCGACAGGACACGTTTCATTAGAAAAACCCGAGAAAATCCAATGTCTGAAATCGTGTTCAAAATTTAACGTTTTAACCTATTTTTCAGAATGAATTAATTTTATTTTTTCTTTGTTGAAAATTATTTTCTGCTTCTATGAAAAAAATATTCTTTAGTATAAGCAATACAGACCATGTGTTTCTAATGGCTAAACTGAACTTTTGGCAACTGAAATGAAGAGAAAGAAAATGGGAGAAACGACCATAGCACGTCTGGCCTCACTGAGCGCCTGCAAATAGAAAAACAGTCACTACCATGAAAACTGTGCCTTTGCAAGTAACTTCCCTCGTGTGCAGTGTCTTACAATCTGCCAAATACTTCCAAGCACCGAAAAGTATTTTCATATTCTTCTCTACCTGCCCACTTGGCCATAAGTCATGTTCTCAATAAGAGCTATACCCACTACCTATAATCAACATTGTTTTAAGACCGTAACGAAATAATAATTAATGATCGACGATCATCCAACATATAAAACCAATCAAAAAATTTCCAAGCCCTCAAAACTATATCATATCCTATTTAAAAGCAAATTTCAAAAAAATCATCTCAGCAGGACATCATCATTCGTACCGATCATCATCACCACCCCTATGCATAAAATACTCGAAACGGGAATCGAACAAATGGCGCTACCACGTTCTATTCTCCAAATTCATTTTTTTTAAGGCAGTCAAAAATAATCGCCAGAAAACTAGCCTCCGAGCAACAAATCCCATTTTTTAGTCCTGTTTTCGACAATAGTCCTGCAATAGTCAAAGAACGATTCCATTTCCAAAATTTTCAAATCCGAAAACTTCTGCACCGAACTCTAATTACAAATACGTGCACATTTTTCATGTTTCGAATTCGACCCAAAATCGAATATGACTGCGCATTGTCCAAGTGCCGTAATCCTTAAGAAAAACAATTTAAGAAAAGTCATGTCCGATTTTTTTTTCTGTTTTGTGATTCGAAAGATTTTCTTGATCTTATCGGTCGAAATCTTATTTCTCTCTGTCGTAGCGCATATGCGCGAGGAGCAAATAGTCCATGCTGAAAGTAATACCCGAAAAGTGCAATTTAACACGGTCGCACTTGTGCATTTATTTTTTTAGACTTTAAACGCATTTCCTATTGTCCTGCTAAAAGGATTTTTCTTTTGATGTCTTCACGAAATCGTCTTTGCGGATGTGTATGTGAGCAACGATGAATTTTTAGGATTTACACAAAGTTGTAAAAAGTATGGAGGTATGACGGTGATAATGAAAGGTTCAACTAGGATTATAGGCACCTCAAGATGGTTCTGTAAGGATGAGTTTATGAACGTGGGCAGGTAAAATTGCAGCATGTGTTTTTGGATTATAGATTTGATGATGTGCAGTTGGATTATTTTATAGTCGAGCTATAACGATGGTTTTGAATTATTTGAAATTGTTGCACATAAATAAAGAAACACATAAATAGATTTGTGGTTCGATACCAAAGGCGTACGCAGGACTTTGAAGTAGAGGGAGCAAACACCAGACAGACTTTCTTCATTTTCATTAAAGTATTGTGATGGGAAAAAAGAGCATTTTTTCAAACAAAAGAGCAATTTTTTTTAAAAGTAAGAAGGGACAATTGCTCCCCTTCGCCTCTGTATGTGCACATCACTGGTATATACCATTCATTCCCAAAAAGTATTTCAACCCGTATTATTTTAAATTATAGGAAACTTAATTAGTTGAAGAAATCTTCATTTTTTTAGCTCCTAAAGCATACTGCATTTTTAAAAACTTATATAACTGAGTAAAAAGGCCATCGCTTGCTAGTAGGTGTGATCGCTGGTTCAAATCCAACCATGATCACAAACCGAATTTTAAATTTCCCTAGCTGTGAAGCGGTACTTGAGCCAAATCAGCGATGAGGTGAGGCATGGAACTATTTACCCAACATTCACAATGAAGAACGTCCATACTCAAAACAGATTATTGTGAAAGAACTTTACTATTCTGTATTTTGCACTTTGCAATAGAACGTCGAACGGTGGGAATCCATGAAAACTCGATTGAATCGTACAACCGGTTCGAAATTTTGCCGACTGAACTAGTTTAATAAGAATAATTCAATCCACATGTCTGAGTAACATTCCTTTGATTTGTGTCCAACGAGAATGACATACACAAAATCTTGACCCAATGAAAATTTGCCTTCGAAAAATACCAATAACGTCATAATAGCTGTCAAATTCTCCGGCACACAAAACGAAGAGAAATTATATCGCAAAACAATTTGCTGCGAACACAGAAGTTGCGCATCATCATCTGATTTAATGACTATAGCTCTTCTTTTCACAATCGTCCATCTTCGACAATACATCCGCGTATCGACAGCCTCTCTTTACACATTCATGCAAGTCGAATTATCTGCACTGGCAGCATCCAACGATGATGTACCACAGCAGACGGTTCTTCGGCCTATTGTGTTTTTTATTTAAGTTGCCTCGGGCAACTTCTGGTACATCATATGTCTGTACGAATCCAAATATGAAACACTGTAACAATACAAAATGCCACATGAGAACACAACAGACGAGACTTTTGATTTTTTCATCATTACAACACCAGCCTAGCCATAGCTCAACAACACTCTCCATTTGACCGTTTTGTTATTTATGAGTTTTGTGATTTGTTGGGCGTACGGTCAGTCAGGAGATTCGATCGCTTGCACATTTATTGCATGTGATGTTGGATGAAGTGCAGAACAAATGCCGCAGACAACATGCCTTGCAGATAAATCAATGTATGTGAATGTGCACTTGGGTATGCAATGCACTTGGCATCGTGCACATGTTCAACTGAAACTATTATTAATAGTTCAACTAGTGTGCGTTGAAATATGAACAAGATCCAGCCGAAAGACAATAGCTACTGAGCCAAAAAAAATCTTAGATGCACACTAGATTCATTCGCACATTTAAAATTAATAATATTATGTGAAATGCTTTAAGGTTCAAAATATCAGCTGAGCGAATGAAGCTGAACAATAAAAGATACATTGATTTAAAAATACATTAAAACGAATCTTTTGTTCAGCTTTTTGATTTTATAGTTCAGGGGCAGACATTTATAAATATGTTTTATTCGAAACAATTAAAGCAGTAAAAATTTAAATTCAATACTTTATTCTGTTATTGTTGATAATTAAAAGATTGAATAATCTGCTTTTTTAATTCAAAACGAAAATGCAATCAATACGTTCAATGTCTAGATTTTTCCGCTGCCTGAGAGTAACATTCAAGGACTATGCAGCTTTGATACGATTTTTCTTGTGTCATACGTTGAAATATTTATTTACTGAGAAGCTTTAAGCGATCATAAAATATTATTGAACTTTTCATTATTTGACAAATTTCGATAAACCTCAGCATCAACTGCTCTTTCTAGTCAAACATAAGGAAATTTTCGATGTCGCTAGAAAGTACACTGGGCAAAAAAAGTTCGCGAACACTCATAAGCAAATGATCTGAATTCACAACAAGGGTCATACAAGCAAGCATACAAACATTTTGTTTGTATCTTAAAAAGTACAAAGTAAATTTCTAAAATTAAATATTTTTATGCTTGGAAATTCTCAAGAATTTGAAAATCAAAATAGGTTAAAAAATATTGCAAAAAAAGTCTGTGAACACAATATAAATAGTAAATTATAAACTAAAAAAATGAAGTTTAAATTTAAGTCAAAATGATGTTGGGCCACCTTTGTTTTTCATTACTTCCAGGAGACGCGATCCAACTAGTTTCGTTGTAATTTCTGCCGGAATTTGATCCCATTCTTCCTTGATGACTCTTTTCAAATCCTGCAAGGATTTTAGCGCACGTTTACAAATTCTCCTATTAATTTCATCCCACAAATGCTCAATGGGATTCAGGTCTGGCGATTGTGAAGGGATTTTGAGAATTCGACCTACTCTGTAAAACAACCATTCTTGAACCTTTCGGGCAGTATGCTTGGGGTCGCTGTCTTGTTGAAAGACATAAGTTTCCTCTAATCAAAATTTTCTGGCACTCTTAAATAAATTATCGCTCAGAATATCAAGATACATATGCTGATTCATAATACCTTCAATAATGTGCAGTTTACCCACTCCTCCAGCACTCATACACCCCCACACCATTATATTTCCTCCGCCGTGCTTCATCGTAGGTCCGAGGTTTTTGAATTGTAGGGCTTCCTTCGGTTTCCGCCATACTTTTTGTCGTCCGTCGGACCCAAATAAATTGAATTTGCTCTCGTCCGAAAAAATAACACGTTCCCAGAGTGAAGGAGGCTTGGATAGGTGTTCCTTAGCAAACTCGAGACGGCGTTTCCGATTAAGTTTATTCATAAATGGCTTCCTCCTTGGGACGCGACCGTGAAAGCCACTTTTGTGCAAAAGGTTACGGATAGTTTGAAGTCTAACTGTCTCTCCGTAATCCGGCGACATGTTTTGCGCGATTGTCTATGCACTTGTACCCGGTTTCTCACGAATCAATTTTAAAATCTCTCGTTAATGGGCGGAATTCTGTTCATAGGTTAACTATTAATTCTCGAACCGATTCGGAAACTTCCATTTTCGTAGCTACCGAAGGACTAAAATGGATGATTCAAATTTTGAAAGGACTTATACTTTCTATCTCTCTATGCCATGTGTCATACGTAATCAAAGTTTAAAGCAATAAATATTTTCCCAAACTGCTTCAATACCTTCATTAAAACATGTGTTCACGGAGTTTTTTTGCCTAGCCTTGTGATGCGCATATACTCAAAGTCATTCGAAGGATCCTTAAATGCAAAATCCTAATGACCTTTTGTACCAAACAAAATTTTATTGCTTCATTGAGTAAAATAACCCATCCAAATCCATAAATGAACGCAGCTGAATTTACAGTAGCAGATACCCGTCAGCTTCGATTGGTGTTCACGGACTTTTTTTGACACAAGAAAATGAGAACTGTTCGAAACATGGCTAGATAGAAGTTAAAAATATTTGCGAAATCAAAGAAATACTTTTTAAAAAATTATAAAAACAAACAGTAATGCAATAATATAATAATTTCTAGATGTACCTCTCAAATCATAAGAGAACTGTGTCTGAGTAGCTGGTCAAAACGAAAGTAAGGATCCTAAAAAGTTTTTTGAATTCGTAGACATCAAATGAAAAAATCAGGCAATCCTTCGTCGATTCAAAAGACTAATTCCATTGGTATTACTTTTCAATAAATATATGATACATTTGTCAACTACATCCAAGAAGTTTTTGATCTAACAACTTTTCCGAACGCCACAGCTTGTTATTGCTGAGGCAATCAAATTAACTATTGGGAACATAATCAAAACTATAGATAAGGCCAGTGGCGTAGCTACACATTTAGCGCCCTGGATCATCCTTGATTAACCGCCATCCAAGTCAAGTTGTTTCGGTTTTTGACGTTCAATGGAAGCGTTGCCAAAGCACTTAATCGATTTTGCAACATCAAAGTTCTGAAATAAGTTCTGGTTAATTTTAGTTTGGAAAAACTTCTCTCAGCTGTTGCTACACTCACTGGCAGGGTCAGAACTCTAAGGCACGCTGTTATCATACCGGGAAAACTGCTTGATGCTTGGCAATTAATCAACAGAAACTCTTGATCGCGATTAATTTTTTTGAATTGCCCCGAGAAGCATGTCCGATGATTCCGATGAACCAATTACGTAACGGTCTGAAGCTTCAGGCGAAGGGTTGATAATATCATATTTTCTTATATCTTCCAAGTTCAGGCTGACCAAAGAGGTTAAAGGACTTACCATATCGCTTGAGCTAGCTGGAGAAGCGATGACTTTCGTAAAAAAATTAGACATTTTCCGTATTTCTTTAGCAGCTTGGTTTCAGTTTCTTTTTTCTCCGCTTGTTTTTTTATCTATTTTTTCGCACCACCTGCTTTCTTTTGAGTAGAATGCGACTCGAACATTGTTAATGAAAGGAAATCTATTGACTGTCTATTGCTATATCTTGAAGATAATGGGGAAAATGGGAGAAAGTGGAATAGAAGGGGTGCAGAATCCTAAGAAAGCGTACAAAAGTGAAATTAAAAAAAAAAATTGAAGTCGATGCATGGCTTTGGTGCCCTGAAGCAACTGCTTCCACCGCTCCTTGATGCTACGCCACTGGATAAAGCAAATCAACTACAACCAACCTGAAGACTATCACCTTAAATATTATCTGCCATATGGACAAAAGAATTCAAACTGATACCATCTACACTGACTTCGGCAAAGGCTTTGGCCATTTTACCCATGGTTTCTTAAAACATAATTTATAGAAGCTTGAGATTTTTGGTGCCTGTCTAATTTTGTATTTTTGAAACCCAGCTTAACATGTCAAATTGCGAAGCTTTTTTTCCAGAAATTTTTCGTTTCTTCTGGGTACCGCAAGACAGCAGCCTGAGATCACTACTGTTCAACATATTTATTTCCGATCTTTCTGAGATTTCATCTGGCATTCCTAAAACTGATCTAATCCCAATTGGCAAACTGGCAGAAACCTTGAAACATATAGCTAAATAATTTTTTTAGTATTCAATTTCACATTTGTTGTTGTATGCTTTGATTTAGCTTGAATTAATAAATAAGCTGCTAATTATAATAATGGTCCGTACTTTGGTCGGTATTTAGACCAGAATTTTCTTACATTCGTTTTGGAAACTAACAAGCTACCATAGAAACCGCATGATTTAAATCCGTTTCTATGATATGAAACCAAATAACTCTCACCAAATTATTGTCAAATAACGTCGAGACTCGATTCAATGCCCAAAAAATCACACTCATTTGCTCTGAACTACTCCCGTCTCCCGAATCATTCAATCAGGGTCACTCACGTACCTGTACTTATACCATCCTCGCTGTAATAAATATCGTACTAAATTCAACACGGAATCTAAAACTGTATCACACGCAAATAACATTCACCGGTCCGGATAATATCCCATGTAAAACTTTGCAGGTTCCGCACCGTAAATTTTCTCAAATTTTCAACGTCACATTCAAGTAAAATTTAAATAATTTAATGTGTTAAGATGAACGAAGTAAGAGAGAGAGAGAGAGAGGAAAAAAAAAGCAAACATTAAAGAATTATTCGTCTTATTTTTTTGAATTATTACTGATCATAAAACATAAGGAAAATACACGAAGAACAACGACAGCAACGATTATGAGGTAAAGATAAAATACACTAGGGCAGATGGTGAAGAAAAGTATGTAGAACAGTTGGGAGAGAAATGAAAGGAATGGTAAATACGTTTTCGGAAACAGTTTTTCGACAATTTCTCACAGTATCTACGTGATTTCATGAACTAATTGCAGTCGGATTTCGCATGAGCGTTTTTTTTTTGCAGAACGTTGTAGATAGTGTTGCCAAGTTTTAATTTGAATGCAATTACGATATTGGGAGAAATTTAAAGAAAAATGATTTTTTAAAGTTTTTTTAAGATATTTTAGAAACCCATTCAAATAAAAATGGTGAGAACCACAAAAATTTTAAAATTTCACATTTTCCGAAAACCTCTCAATTGCTTGATTAGAAACACTTAGTTGTGTTATCTATTTTTCATAGAAAATTTGGTGTTTGTGAAAGATATTCGAAAAATATCCACAACTTTAAAACTAATATGGTCCAGTTAGTTTCATGTAACTTTCCAATTTCCATCGAATTTGCACTGTAACCCAACTAAATTCCCTAATCATGACAATCATTTTGCATTTTTACAATCTTCAATTCACCACCACATCATCGCACAACCACCGTAAATTATTCAGATCACAGCAAACACGTCGCATCGACAAACTTCGCGTTTTTCTCCACAGCCCGGCCATCTAACAACCGGTCCGCGGCCTAGCTAGTAGCCAGCCACGTCTTTCACATTTTCGCTGCTTAGGATGTACTCAAATTAGGAAGCTTAATTACGGCCATTGCTGTAATTGCATTCTTTAATTGGGAATTGTTTTCTGTTTTTTATTGCTCATTGTTTACGTTATTTTAGCATTACTGAATTAAACCACGAGCGTTCTGCGTTGGAAGCAGAAGTAATCATTCGCCATGCGGACAGTTGGCTAGAAGTACTTGTCCTGAGTATGAAGAGGGGTTCGTTCACCAGACTCTGTGATACGCGCATATTAGAAATGAAAAAAAAATATGAAGCCCTCCATCATTTAGCCATTCATTTTTTTTCTGCCTTCACTGTCCGTTGCTATGCAGCATCGCATCGTTCTTCCTATTTTATGTTTTCCCGAGCAGAAGAACGAGAAAAATTGTCCGACTTTTCCATTTCTTGTTCTTTGGTTTGAGTTGGCTCTGTGGATCTGGCAAATCGTTTCACGTTACAATGTTGATTTGCAACTGAGTGGGGTTCACTTGGATGTGGTGATAATTTGGTTAATTTTTCATAATTTTTTTTTTCGGTGGAATCAGAGTTGAGTGTAGAAAGAAACGAATGAATGATTTGGAAGCTGTAAGAGCCACGTTCAAGATATAATTTTTGTTATATAGAGAATTATGTAATAATTTTAAAATAATTTTTTTTTTGTGTGAGTTTGTTAGTATGCACTTTTTTTGTTTCGATGGAGGCTTTTGATGCAATATTGATGCATGGTTGAAAGCGTTCTAGAGTCGCTAAAACGTTATTCACGTAAAAATCTGCAGATTGTGAAGCCAGGTTAGGTTAAGCTTTTGAAGCTTTCAATACATCAGCTTTCATTAGTACGATAATCGAATAAATGACAAAAGGGGCGACAAGCCGGATGATTTAGCTGTTATACAAAACTAAGTGACAGACTACATAGAATTTAAAGTCGAGTGTGAGATACTGAAAATATCCCACTTATTGTTAAAGAGTATATTTTCACAATTATTGTACCCTAGAGATCGTTAATGTTAATAATGCAATAATCAGTAAATTATTTAATTATAATTTTTCAAATTGTATTATTTTGTGTGTTGTATCTTCGACTCTATATGGATTGAAAGCTTCGCATATAAAATAATCAATTTCGTTTTTCCAATATGGTTAATCAAAATCTGTGACGAATTTTTAGTATAATTAGGTGTACCTCAAGGCTCCGTTCTTCGACCGATTGATTCTCTTCAACGTTTTCACTGCAGTCACTCCAGCAATCTGAAACGATTCTTTTGCTGGTGTAACTGTCAATCTTTACGCGGAAGACCTTCTCATCTGGAACTCCTAGCATAACCCACGCTTTGTCACAGTAGTTTTATAAAGGTACGCAAACCAATTAATTGCCTATTGTGTAAAATGGGGATTTCAGGTAAAGTGCAGCAAGATTAAGCTGATATTTTTCAGAGTTAGCCACTACACTCAGAAAAATGTCATTTAATAGAATCAAATTTAAATCAAAAGCTGAAATCACTTTGAAATAAAAAGCGAATCTTATTCAAATTCCACTTAATTATAAAAATTTTATTTTCAAATCAAAATTTTTCATCATGGAATTAAAAAGAAACGTATATGGAGCCAAATCATATTTGAAAATTTTTGAATCAAAAATGTTCAAATATGATATATATATATATATATATATATATATATATATATATATATATATATACGCCATATACGTTTCTTTTTAATTCAATGATGAAAAATTTTGATTTGAAAATAAAATTTTTATAATAAAGTGGAATTTAAATAAGATTCGCTTTTTATTTCAAAGTGATTTCCACTTTTGATTTAAAGTGATTCTAAAAAAGTGTTAAGTGGTGAAATTTTTCTGAGTATAGGACTTCAGAAAGAGAGTTAAAGCTCTCAAGGAATCATCAGATAATCATCCCTTCGAAAACCGTAAAAACCGCGATGTTAAGCTCGATTATCGCTGAAGCCCCAGCTATAATAGTCATTAACAAGGCAGCGATTGCGTAAGGCCTCGTTGGATGTATCTTCAAGTCGAACTCGGCTATCTCTTCGAAAGCTAAGATTACCGCCTAAAAATAACTGATGCGACTAGTCCTTAAATACCGCGCCCCTATTTGGTCTTCGGTCGCTTCGAGTCAACTTGAGAAGCTGGCGAAATTCGAACACCGTATCTTGCGAAATGCCACCTCCCTTCTCTATAAAGTCGATGGCTACTATTACCGGAATAACGGCCTGTGCCAGAAAAACAATTTACGACTCCTCCCCTTATATTTGTGTGAGTTAAAAAACAAAACTATTCGCCACGCCATAGAGTAAAAAAAAACACAGAACCATTTTAACTTGGAAGTAAAGTTTGGTTATCAAACGAATCTCTAAAAAAAACAAAACCCTGAAAGGTAATAGTTTCGAGCATCTTTCCCAGCTGTTAACTGGCTACAAATGGTGCTAAACTTGGGGTCCAAAATATGTTTCGGGTGACCATACCCAATTGGGAAAAATAATGTATGAGTATCAGCTAATAAATCCCAAGACTGAACGTCCAACTGCTACATCCATTCCCACTAACATGCCCCTGAATCGTCTCCCTTGCGATTCGTACTTTGCCGTTCAATAGAACAGAATAGCTCTCTTTGGACATGTTTTAATCAAGCTCTATCTGTCACTAGCCCCTATCGCTTCCAATAGTTTTTTTTAAAATCAATCCCTATTAGTTTACCTTTGATATCGGCTGCTTTCGTGTTGTTCTTTTGAGCTTTAAGCTTTGGATGCAACCTTGAGGACTACTCTAGATCTTACTGGGTCTGGTGGCTTGTCGCCATTCACCAGTTTGAGTTTTCCAAAGGGCCACTGTCCCTCTTTGTGTTAGAAGCTACGTCATCTTTTGACTTGGAGTTGTCTTTCATAAGGCAATTTTTCTGGGTCTGGTTCGAACTGATGTTTGGATTATGTGTGGTTGACGTGTTGCCACCATCACGTCCCGTCAGTTTGGCCAGTACTTACGAGGATTTTCATGTGGTGGACAGCTGCAATTTTTGCTTTTTGTATCCCTTGCCTCTTTTTAGTAGATTTGAGGGAGTAGGCAGACCTCCATTGGACGTTCCCCTTCTGGAAGCATCCCAACTTAATTTTTATTAAAATCCTACACAAGCTTTAACGTAGTTTATTCATTTTTTTTTATTTTAGCTTCAGCCAGCCAGCCAGCGAACCTGATTAGGGAAGTCCGAACGGAACTAACCAAATAAGAAGGCCTATTCTTTTTAAAAAAAATTTTGAAAACGTTTCTGATACTTCTTCTCATTGAAAGATTTTGTTTCTGATACACTTCCAGTTAACTTTATTGCAACTTCAAGTGTTTGATATTTTTGGAAATTAGGCTAACTGAATTGTTCGAAAATCTAACGTCTTATACAAATTATTACCTAGAACAGTCATCGTCAACACGATTCAATTTCAGTGTATTCTTTGGGGTCGAGCAATTTCAAATTCATCTTACTTACCGATCTTACAACCAGTTTCAAATTCAGATATTGGCTCTCTTAACCAGTAGAAAGTCAATTCCATTTTTTCATCTTTTAGTGGTGATTTATATACACCTGTGCTCAATACGCCCTTTTAATTGAATTTGTCAGGACCCGAGTTATGGAGCGGCAGGATCAAGATACATGATTTTAATTGGCAAGACCCAGATGGAGCAGCGGGATTGGGTCAGCCACTCGATCTATATTCAATAGCTTCTCCGCTATCGGATAGCTTGTCAGTGCCCATTGAGCTTTTTGTCCCAATTCAGAGGCCCCATCAACTTCGTATTCCTCGAAGGGAATCAGTGGACGACGTAGCGTCTCACTTTTTCTGGAAGCAAGTTCCCTCCATTTTTCTATTGAACCACCCCAGCCGGGTAGAGCTAGCAAAACGGCACACCAGTATCCGCCAGGGTTAAACTAAAGGGTGCTCCGCTAATGCCGACAAAGGGCTATCAGGGTCATTTCTAGGGCACCCTGTTCTCGAGACATTTCTTTTTTATTTGCCTCTGTTGATGTTTCGCCATCACTCTTTTGCTGCTTTGCAGGCTCTCGAATGAACTTTGGTTCAGTTGAGGCGCCTGCAAGCATCATCGCTTTAAGAAATCATTTTAGATTTTCATAGGCTATCATTCTCTATCACATCTCATTCATCAATATGAAATGAAAACTGATAACATTTGGTTTGTATAAATAGTGTAATTCGAAGGGGGTTCCGAACTTGAAAATCATCACAAATATCAACAAAAAAAAACAATTTATGAGCTTAAAAAATTCTACAACTCTTTCTGCACACTTTGCGACTTGTCCCGTTTCAAAATTTCAATTAGAAGTATTTGATTTTTAATTATTTTGTTGGAAATTGTGAAGCCTGACACTGATATCTACTACTTTTGAAACCAGTTTTTTTCGCAAAAACTCAAGAGCATTTTGGCTTTTTTGTGCGAAGCATGGTCTCTAACTTTAGTATAAGGTTACAAACTGATTGTAAACACATTTGTGAACGACATCTAGCGAGTAGAGTGCGAAAACATAATCGAATAATCGTGTCACCGGTACTTTCAAACAATTCTCCTGAAAAATCACGTTTTTTCACTTTTAGGAGCACAGATCTCAGATAAAAATCACCCGTCTGGTATGAAATTTGGTAAAGATGTTCTTCGATAAATTGCCTATGCCCCGAAGAAGCCGATTTGAAAAAAATTAAAAGTAAAAATGTTATAGTATATAGTAAGTTGCGAAAAGTGACTACAAAATGTAAGTTCTTATTAATATTTCCCAAAGCACTATTTTGCTAAAAAGCTCCCTTCAAGACATAGACCATAGCTTCAACAATCTGTAGTCCAAATTTAAAACAAATCGATTGAGCCATTCCCGAGATCTGTGTTCCTAAAAAAATCCCTGTTTATAGGTGGCGGTAAGTAAATAGTGAAACCCCTTAATCGGACGTATTTTTATTCATTTTCTCGTATTTAATGCACAAAATAAATTCGAACAGCCCAAAAAAAATTACCAAAATTTTTCCAATTCACCTACTCATATCCTAACACGTGCCCTTTCAATTTTACTACTTACGTTACCAAAACTATCTATTAGCTATATAGTATTTCCAAATCACAATAAGTAATTTGTGCGAAATTTAGCTCAATATCTACCTTACTCAACACTTACTTTTACACAAAAGAATTTCGTAATTGTTATTTGCCTTACCTTGGCTTGCTCTACCTTGCTACTTTTGCCTAGCTCGTGGAGGATATCAGCAATTAGCTTTCACAATCTCACCTCGAAACATAACAAAAGCCATCAAACAATTTCGAAAAGTTGCACTCATAAAACAGATGCGGGTAAAATAATGAAATTACGAGCAATAAACACATTTTTTCTACCTTCCATCTTCTTCCTAAAAGTGTGAAACTGATTTCGTCGTCGTGTTCATCTAATATACATACATTGCATTGTACGTTGCTCATGATTTTTTGAGGTGCGTGTAAACCGATCTTTCCCTTTGTTTCTATGCAATCCGTTTCAATTTGCTTAGCACTAGCACGAGTGCAACAATATACCTATGTATGTATAGATACTCAGGCTAGGCAGGCTAAGACCTCAATTATTTCACGTCTAATTCATCTAATTAAATTTCAACTACAAAGCCATTATTCAGTTGAATATTTTACTCGTACGCCGAAAGATAGAAATCTTGTCAAACGTGCATGCATACATCATATAACACAAGTACATGACAATGTGCACCACCGCCCAGAAACCTAGTAAACAATGAGACGACAAGTAAACCAAAGATGGTCATCTTAATTAGCGATTTGTTGTACATTGTTTTTGTCACATTTGATGAGACAGCGGGCGCGCGTACGCAACTCCGTCCATCCGTCCGTCCGACGACAACATAAAACACAAAAAAAAACATCTACAATAATTGTATCTAAACTGTCTAATGGCAGAAACAATATTTACAACAATAAAAGTATCGATCGAGGGCCTCGCGGTCCGGTCGCAATTTCCTCGCTTCGAATTGTTCATTTCTTTTAGCAGTTAAACATTCAAATTGCTCAAATTCACTTACTTAAGGCTCGTGCGCATCCAGCAGCTTAAATAAATGTAAGATTGTGTGTGCATTGGTATCTCTAGTTATTTAAGTTTGCATACGCGATATTGACGATTTGAATTTTTGTATCCGTTATCTGCAAGAGAGCCGGCAGAAGCGATCGTTTTCGAAATGTTCGATTGTGTCGTCTGCCGGGACATGTGGAAATTTGTATGATTGCTCGAGCAATTAGTATGATTGTCGATTCTAAAAGTGCTGCAATGGTTGTTGTTTTAGTTTTTAATTTCGTTTGATTTCCATTGAAGATGTATTTATTGTACTCGAATCTTGGACGTATAAATATAGATGTAGTACATAGGTGTGCGTATGCGATGAGGAGAGCGACTCAGAGATGATGCATGCGAGTTTCGTGAAAACGACTAATTGACAGAACACGAGCTTGTCATTTGATTTAAAACATGTTAGTCGGACATAAAAATTGAAATTAGCTTTTGAATTTTACGAGTAGTAACGTATGTATGTACATAATGAATTTTAGTGATTATTGGTTGAATTGTGTCAGTTATGAAGAAATATGATTGTCTTAATTTTGTTATGCAGACTTGGGTCGCTGACGACTTCCGGTAGGCATTCGTGAGGAATGATGAATCTCGCGTAAAGACTTACTAGAAAAAGTTCAATCATTTCGCATCGTTAAAAAAGTGAAAATCAAATCAGATTTTTTCAAATTTCCTTTTTTCCATACACTAACTAGATTTTAAGAATTCGACGTACAACAATTTACTTATTTAGCTTATATAGTTATTGAAATAACGGTACTTTTGCCAGAATATTTACAAAAAGCAGCCAGAGAAAGTTTGAGTTAACATGCTGAATTTGGAAATGCCTAGAAATAATTCATTTCAAATGCACTATTTGATTATTTTAAGGGGGGTATGGTCAGAGCAGCACATTTTATACCCATTTCCAAGATTTTTTTTTAGAAAACTGTTAATAGTACAGTAGAATCCGGTTATAACAACGGCCAAGGGACCGGTGATATTACGTCGTACTAAGCGGAAGTCGTACTAAACGAACTGACAATTTTAATTTTTGTTTTTTATTCAAATAATCACATATGTACATAATGCATTTACATATTAATATTTATATGACCATCAGAAAAAAACGTACATAATGTACCTCTCTATATATCTATATAACTAACAACGGAATAGCTAGTGCAAAAAATCTGTAATTTTTGATTGTTTTTGGTTTTTATTTCTATAGTAAGAAGTACGGACTGCATTAAGCAAACGAGACATAATACTTTTCATAGTGTCATCATCAAAATTAGAATGCACAAACACATTCAGCACTTCTGCCGCTTTTAGAGCTTCAGATACACTCGGAGTGGTACAATTTTCTTCCAGGCCATCGTCATTATTATCGTCACTATCTTGGCTGTTGACCATAACATTTTGTAGAATGCTATTTTCGTCAGCCGGCTCCTCACACGTTGCGAGATCATCATCAACAGCAGAATATTGTTCAAGTTCTTCATTTCCTATGGGCAGTCCTTTATTCAAAGCTCTCGCCCAGACAGACAGCGGCACATCATCATCATTGTCGGCAGCAACACTGGGACTGTCTCGGAGAAATCCAGCGTGTTTATAACAGTTGAAAATCGTCGCTGACGTAAGCTTGTGCCAGGCGTCGTAAATCATTAGAATGGCATCCAGTATTGTGATCTTTGGATGTTTGGCACTGCTGGTGTCTTCATTTGCATCAAGACTGACGACAATTTTTAGAACCAGGTTTTTACGAAAGTTTGATTTTAACACTCGAATTACTCCTTGGTCCATAGGTTGCAATACAGATGTTGTATTAGGAGGCAGAAAAATGAGAGTTATGCTTCTCAAGTCACTGATTGAGGGATGAGCTGGACAATTGTCAACCAGAAGCAGTATCTTTTTCTTCTTTTTAGTCAGTTCACGATCCCAATCGCGTACCCATTTGATAAAAATATCAGATGTCATCCAGGCCTTTCGATTGCTCTCATAATCTACCGGCAGAGATCGTACATTTTTAAAACATCTTGGGTTCTTTGACTTGCCGATAATTAACAACTTCTTTTTTATTGTGCCACTCATGTTAGCTGCAACCATCACAGTTATTCTGTCTTTCGAAAGTTTTCCTCCCGAGCATTTTTCATCTCTAAATTTTAATGTTTTATCTGGCGTTAGCTTGTAGAATAATCCAGTTTCGTCTGCATGAAATATTTCGTCGTCACTAAATTTTTTGCGCAAATTAGGCCAAACTTTGGTTTGCCACGTGGTCACATCGCTCTGTTCAACCGACAAAGACTCTACAGCAATTTTTCCGGCGACAATATTGTGTCTACTTTTGAAACGGTTAATCCAACTCGCCGAACAATCAAAATTAAGAATGTTTAGTTCTTTAGCAAAAAAATTTGCCTTTTGTTGAAGCATAGGCCCATTTACGGGTATACCCCGATTACGTTGCAGCTTAAACCATTGTAAAAGAGCCAAGTCAACTTGTTCTTGAGACGACACCCTCACGCGTTTAGGTTTTAAAACATTCGCATTGAACATTGGTTCTATTTTGTGTTTATTTTTCTTTATTGTGGATATTGTCGAATGATTGACACCGAATTCCTTCGCAATCGTTACATTCGACTCGCCAGCTTCTAAACGTTGTATTATAACACTTTTTCTTCAATGGAGAAACTTTTTCGTTTTGTAGAAGCCATTTTGGTACGCGTACTCGTTTATCACCCACAAATTACTGCCGTCAAATAAACAGTCGCATTCCAAACAGCAGCGTGCGGGCAAGGGGGTGCGCGGGGCGGAGATAGGTTATAGCCTTGGATTTATTTGTAAGCACGTCAACGCTCGTCGTCGTTGTAACCGGACAATTTTGTGCGAAATTCCGTCGTTAAAAGCGGTCGGTCGTTGTAAGCGGAGTCGTATTAAAGGGATGTACTTTCATAGTGGCTCATATTAAAACCAAACATATGCCTATACTTACGTCGCTAAAAACGGTTGGTTGTTATATGCGAAGTCGTACTAAGCGGACTCCACTGTAACTTGATTGGGATAATACCTACAGTAAAGAACAACCTCTGAAGAGTATCCAAAAAAAATTTTATTGAAAATTATCGAAAATTAAGCTCGTGACATGAATTTGACATTTTCGTTCAGGACAAAGAGTTGATTTGCGGTGAGACACATAACTAATGACTGGATCATCGTAAACAAAAAAACCAAAAATTGTTCGTTAGTTTATGAGTTTTTGAGTAACGAATTCTCATGAGTAACGCTGTCGAGTTTTTCCAAATATCTAGATTATTTAATTTTTGGTATAAGTTTGAAGTCAAAAAAACGAAAAGAACGGACATTTTTTTTCGAAATTTCTGTTTTCAGTTGTAAAAAATTCCATAAATAAAAAAAAAGCAAGAAAAAAAAATTTATCTCGACAGCGTTACCTAGTAAATTGCCTACAGAAATAGTGTGCAAAATTTCAAAAAGATCGGTCGAGTAGTTTTCGAGTTACATGTCTCACCGGCTTGAAAAATAAAATTCCTCAAAAAACGCGTTTTAAAATTTTAACTGTACAACAAAAGTGCGTGAAAAATTACGAAACACGTGTATCGTAACTGCTCGATGAAATGAATGTATACTACTAAAAGTCACATATATAAGTGTTTTTACACAAATATAGCACAGGCAGGTGTGGATAGAGTGGGAAGACTCTACTATTACGTATATGAGAGCTGCGCGTGGCTAATAGAGCAGGAAAGGAACGCTATAACACGCAATTTGCGCGAAAACATGAATTTGAGTTATTTGTATTGTTAAGCCGATAACTTCGTTAATTTTGCTCGGATCGACCTGAAATTTTGTATGGACACTCCTAAGTCACTAAACACTAGTCACTAAACAAAAAAAAAACATCGATTTGATGTTCTACACACTCTGTCATTTCCTCACAGTATCTGCAGCTGTCGTCCTGCTCCTCACCTATCCTGTGGAGGGATTTTTCGCATGGAAGGTGTCCTTTTACAGAGAGCCACTGCTTCTTTTGCTCTTTTGTTATCGAAGCCAAGGTATTATATTGAGTGTTTTAAACTCTCAATATTAAGCCAGTAGTCTTCGATCTTTTTCTTGCTCCATGTTTTAATTTCTTTTTTGCGTATCTGCCTTTGTAAAACCCCAGTACGGAGAAGGACCTATGACGGGCATTTTTGCTCCTTTTTTGGCTCTGGCATCAGCTTCCTCGTTTCCTCGGTGCCTCCATATCAACTCGAGGGTGTTCTGTGCGCCAATTTGTTTATAGCCATGAAAGCCACTTGACTATCCGATAGGATCTTAATTCTGACTCTTTTAGTGTTCCTTATTTTTATTGTTTGTGAGGCTCTTAGTATGGCAGATAGTTCTTCTTGATAGATGGTGGCCTCCTTTGGGAGAAAGAAGTGCATTTTGCACTTGGAGCCTACGATCCCTACTGCTACTCCACAATCCATCTTTCAACCATCCGTATACCACATTTGCGCTCCTTTGTACGAGGAAGGTGGTCCATCCTTCCATTTGTCTCTTGATGGAATTGTGACCTTGATCCTCTTCTCGAATGCTGCCTCAGTTTTTATTTGGTCGCTGAGGTTTAACATTTCCATTGTGGACCTGACGTCCTCCAGGATTTATAGGTGGCCTTTAAGGTCCCCTGATTTTGAAATTATTTTTAAGTTTTGGAAAGATGGACAAAGCTACAGGAATGTAAGAAAAATAATAGAGGCAAAATTTTCATCGGTTAAAAAAATTGTAAATAATTTCAAATCGACAGGAAATTTCAACTTCAATCCTCATTCCGGTAAAACGAAAATATTTATACGAAAAAAAAAACGAAATATTGTATGACTGGTGACAAAAATTCCTCGACTAACTGCACTTCAAATAGGAACTGATATCAAAAATGGGAAAAGAATATTTGAAAGAAAACTTCGCAAGAAAATTGTTCAAATAAACTGGATACCTTGAACGAGTAACTTGAATCAAACCGTTCATTAGACGTGTCAAGCGACAAAAGCGCATGGCCTTCGCAAAGAAGCACGTAAATAAGCCAGTCGAATTTCGAAAGAATGTAATATTTTCAAATGAAAGTAAATTTCAGCACAAACGGGCACAGAATAGTATGGAGAAAGCCTGGAACAACACTCCAAATAGAATACCTGCAAGCAGGGCCGGTTCTTCTATATGTGCACATGGTGCTTTGAATCCAGGCAGTACCGTAAGACAAGCACAAAAGGCGGCAGAATAATACATCTGATTCAAGAATAAAATATCTTCCTTTAAAAAATCTACCATATAACCTTTCTCTGTATGTAAAATAAGTTGCAGACATTAAGTTTTCAGTATATATTAATTTTTCGCTTACGGTAACACCTTGTGTGTGCACCTGCAAGACTATTTACTGTAAAACCATCCATACACTATAAGATTAGTTGAAGCAATTCTAGAGTTCATCAAATTCTTGCATAGAAATTTGTGCCTACTAGCAAAAATATGCTACCAGATTCACATCATGTATTGCAAAATGTATGACCGTAGAAGAACTCACAATTTTAGATGAATTAATGAACAATGGACTATAAATTGAAAACCTATGACAAGGGCTCCAAGATAGAGCGCAGACAATAAAGTGTGCAAAATTTAACAAACACCTTCAATTTGGCTGTTAACGATGTAGCGAACTGTTTTTTTTTGTAGATACAATAGATGTTTTTGACTTCGTCAAAAACCTTTATGTATTTTTGCAGTTCTATAAATAGTTAGCGCATTCTCAAGACGAATGTTGAGAACTTAACATCATAGATTTGAAATTCAGCTTAACGCCTTTAATCTCCTGATGCAAAATCTGTTTGATATATACGAAATGTTAATAGCTTTAGCAGAAAGTGAAGATTTAACTAATAAACATATCGTAGTCTTTAGGAAACAAATTGCTAAAATTTCAGTTTATTCTTAGTTTGATAGTATAGTATACTAATTTAAATAAAATCAATATTATATAAAAATCATTCCCTATATCTAACCACCACTAAGAATATTTCAAAGCCAACTTTAAATTTTTTGGTGGAATATCGTAGCTATTCAGGATTTGAAAGTACACTTGTCACTGCAAGAAAATCAAATTAAATTTAGAAGTATCATGAACGCCAAGTAACCAAAGCTACTTGTATTTGATTGAAACTAAATAAAGCAATTACAATGAGCTCACCAGACAGTTTGTTTTTGAGCGAGATGAGTTCGGGGATAAATATTTTTCTAGTAAACCCCCACCTTCTCAAACCTGACCAAAATACTAATTTGGAAGACCTGTGGTAGTGCTTCATGTAGAACGAATTCCTCATGTGCACCAGGCGCTTAATACGTTAGGACCGAGCCTGCCTGTAAGGCACTGTAAATAATGGTGGTGGGGAAATTATGGTATGGTGGTATATATAAAATTTGAGTCCCATAATTTTCCTAACTTTTATTTTTTTTTTAAATATTGTTATTTTGGAAAATAGTCCCCTGCGGACTAAATACAGCGATTTGCACGGTCGACAAGGATATCAAACGACTTTTTTAATTCCTGTTTTTTTGGTATAACCTCTAGAACGGCGGTCACCGACTTTTCAATCTTTTGAACATCAACGTAGCGTTTTTCATCCATAGCCAAATGAAGTTTTCCGGACAAATAGAAGTCGCATGGTGCCAAATCAGTTAAAATGTGATTTCTGAAAAAGAAAAGTGTAAAAAAATCCGTCGTAAGTGTCGAACGATAAGACGGTGCATTATCATGCAATATTAGTCAACTTCCGTTTTCACGATATTCTGGCCGAGCACGACGGATTCTTGACAACAAACGCTTCCAAACAAACAACATAAAATACTGTTTGAACCACTTAAAAAAATCAACATAAAATACTAGTGATGGGGAATTTCGTTACTTTTGAGTAATGATAACGAATCATTACTTTCAATCGTAGTAATCATTACTTTTATATCGTTACTCATTACTATTACTACTATCTGCGAGGACAACTCAGAAAAATGTGTATCCTTACGACAACAACGGAAAATATGTACTCTTATGAGCATGTCATTCTTAAAAGATTTAAAAAAGATTCATTAGTAAGAAAAGAATTTTATTTTTAAGAATATAAAAAAATCGCTCTTGACAAATACCAATAGAAAAGGAATTTTATACCAAGCTTAATGAAAATTTAAATATTTTTTATTTGAATTTAAAATAAACCATCATCCGCAAATTTTTTGGTCTTCGTCTACTCCGCCTGTCCGATATTATCTGGCCTGTTTTTGGAAATATTCACTCGCACAGAAGTTGCTGGTACTCCTAAATATTTTTTCGCGAGCTTTCCTAATCTTGGATAAATTTGTGGCCTTGTTTTCCACTATGTAAGAGGATTTTGATTCCTCCGATTGTTGGGCTCTTCACTGAATTGTCATATTTAAATGAGGGTCTCCCGGATGTTGGAGTTGATCTGGCACATGCAACTATTGTTTCGAATACAGACCACAATCCAATCTCCTCATGAGGTCTAGTTGTTGTGCTTGGGATTGAACTGGCTGTAGATTTTACTTGAAGTTTGAATGACATCAACTGAAGTTTACATGTTAGTTTGTTCAGCTCCTTCCTTCAGTTCATCCTTCTCTTTCACTACATCCTTCCCTTTGAAACGCGGGTTTAAGTACGTTGCTTTGGTAAAATTGGTGTGGCACTAAAACGCGGGTTTAAGTACGTTGCTTTCATAAAATTGGAGTGGGACTAAATCTTTCGGAATTATCAAAAAAAAAAAAAAAATTACCAATGTCGAAAAATTTGCTAAGATGGGACCAACTAACCCTGTTGTTATCTCTAAGAATTTTCATCGATACCAAACTTTTCCTGACTAATCTTAAACAGTCGATTCTCCACTTCGCCTCACTGAAGCATGAAGTTTGTCGAAAATTTTATTAAGAAATGTTAAAAAAAAGAATGTTTCACTTATTAAACATGCACCCACTAGGGGGCAACCTCCTCGGCAAGGCTGGGCATGAGTCCAGGGGCATCTTACCTCCCGCGGTCTCGTAAATTTTACAACCCCGGTATGGCTGGAGATACCCTCGTGGCGACCTGCAGTCACGAGGAGGGCCTCAGCACAGCCGGAGAAGCCAACTGGCGAACCAAAAAGGATCTCAACCTTTTAATCTTTAGCACTTTAAGTGCTACTTTCAATTTTTCCGGACGGTTTTCCGGCGGATTTTATTTTGCCGTATCTTCGAAACTAGGCCGCTTTTTCCCAGACTTGTATGAAAATTTCGCCCAAAACAACTCAGAAAGGTCCCCGAATTTGCCCTAGACAAAAAAAAACTTTTTTTTGGAAAAAAAGGACGTTTTTACCCAATTTCCCCTACCAACATTTTTTTTCGCCCTTAAAATATTACTCTTGTACTCCCCGATCACTTTCAATCATCGAAAGCACCGTTAAGTCATTTTTTGCCAAACTATGGCCAAAAAACCCCTTACTGCCCTACAAAACCGAAATTTTTTTATCACAGCAATAGGTCTTGGCCCGTTATGTCCCAAACCACTCAAACCCGAAATTGGCCGATTTTGTCCGATTTCAGCTACTTTTGCCGTATCTTCGAAACGTGGCAGCTTTTTCCTAGACTTGCATGGAAATTTCGCCCGAAACAACTAAGAGAGGTCCCCGAATTCATGCTAGACAAAAAAAAAATTGGAAAACATCAACGTTTTTGCTCAATTTTCCCTATCAACATTTTTTTCACCCTTAAAATGTTACTATTGTACTTCCCGACCACTTTCAATCATCGAAAGCGCCGTAAAGGTAGTTTTTGCCAAACTTTGGCCAAAAAAACCCTTACTCCCCTACAAAATTGAAATTTTTGTATCACACCAATACTGCCCTACTAAGCGCAAAAGCGGTATCTCAAAATAAATCGAAACATAGATTTTTATAACATTAGAAAGCTTAAAACAATACGCATCTAATGAACTAACCCTTTTAATGGTATCTTATTTAGAACATATGGAAAACACCTTAAGAAAATTTTCTAAATCTAAGTATCCGATGCATCCAAGAGCAGAAGACCACTCACCGAGAAAAGGGGAGTAAAGAGAATCCTCCAACAGCCCTAAACGAACCCAGTTCCTCATCGCCTATCTCAATTTTACCTTAAATCACTAAAGTTATAAGAGGTATATTAATATTACTACTTTTACAAAACTACAATTATCTCGAAACTCGCTTTCATTGAGATACCGCTTTTGCGCTTAGTACGGCAGAATAGGTCTTGGCCCGTTATGTCCCAAACCACTCTAACCCGAAATTGGCCGATTTTGTCCGATTTCAGCTACTTTTACGCTAACAACTTTTTGAATATATGAATAAAATACTTCCAAGTACGAAAATACTTGACAGTACGAAAATACTCGATACAAAGATACGCGATACGAAAATACTCGATACGAAAACACTTGCAAGTGCGAAATACTCGTGATAACGAATTCAAAAGCCATCAAACATCCAGCAATCGAAATCGTTACTCATTTCATTCCTTACTTTGTGAATGGATCACGAATTCAAAAGTAACGAAATGGTCAGAATTCATTATCGTTACTCGTTACTCATTTCATTCCTTACTTTGTGAATCGATCACGAATTCAAAAGTAACGAAATGTTCAGAATTCATTATCGTTACTCGTTACCCATTTCATTCCTCACTTTGTGAATCGATCACGAATTCACAAGTAACGATACGGTCAGCAAATCGTTACTCATTTCATTCCTCAATGGAACGAAAAGTAACCATTACTTTGCACACGTAGAGAGTAGAGACCGGTCTGTACATCACCCCAAGCTTGGATATCATTGCTGCCCGTTGACTCGGTAACGAAATACATTTTGTGTGTCGTTTGGCCTTAGAACGACGAAGGAACGATTGTGAAAAAAGTAATGGTTACTTTCGTTTTCCGGTAATGATTACTTTTCATTACTTTGAGTAACCATTACTTTTAAGTCGTTCATTACTTTTTGAACACCACTATAAAATACCGTTTGAACCACTGAAACGAATTTTGCCGTTGGAATCGTAAAAACAAATTAGCATTGACTTGATTTTTGACTTCTTTAGGCGCGATTTTTTTGATTTTGGCTCGCCGGGACGCTTCCTTTCGGTAGTTTGGCGCTTGATTGCAGGATCATATTGAAAACACTACGTTTCGTCACCAGTTATAATGGAATACAAGAAGTTTTTGTCTTTTTTTGCTTTTTTAATTATGTCTTTTGAATGTTGAATTCTTGGCATTTTTTCGTGTTCTTTTAACTTGTGCGGTACAAATCGTGCACACACCTTTCTAAATCCCAGATGGTCAGTCAAAATACGATGTATGATTTTTTTTTTGGGAATATTCAATTCCATTTCCATTTACTACGCAGAAGCTGTCGGCTCTTTTAGATGAAATATTCGACAATTTCGATGTTTTCAACGGTCGTAGTCTCCCTTCGTTCAAGTGAACTGCAATATCACCGGAAAGAAAGGTTTTAACACTTAAAGCAAAAATCGGCATTTTACAATAGTTTCAGAAAGGAAGTTACACAATGCGTAGTTTAGCAGATCCTTTTTCTACAATTAAAACGCAAGCGACATCAATGATAAGACAAAGGGAAGAACTCAAAAAAGATGGCATACAAATCTAAATGTCAATGAGAAGCTAGCATATCTAAGTGTTGATGGTACAACCATCGATGAATTGTTTTTGGATTGGTTACCAATATCAGAGACGTAACGTTTTTTAATCATCGCTTCCATTTTTACTATCTGCTAGTCGATAGGCTCATTTAAACAACAGAAGACGAAGAAAATCGGAAAGGATATAGGATTAACCTGCTTCAGCGCATCATCTGGTTGGTTAGAAAAGTTCCAGAAACGCCATTTTATTAGCTATTCTTCTGCGTAGAAGCCTCAAGCCTCATCCAATGAAGATGTTAAAACATTTTTCAATGAAATATCATTGATTGTAGTCAAGTATTCGCTAAATAATATCTATATCATCGACGAGAAGGACCTTTTTCGTGTGTTGCCGAGCAAAATCACGCATTTAAAAAATGAAAAATGCGTTGGAGCCAAACTTTCTAGGGAAAGGGTAATCATCATGTACTGTGCAAACATGGCTGATTATAAAGAAAAATTACTTGTCATTGGAAAAGCCCAAAAGTCAAAATGGAATCAGCAAAATACTCTCCGTCACCAGGAAATTTAATGTCAGAGCATGGGTGACAATATTTTGGAAGAGTGTTGGATCAAAAAATAGGTTTCAAAAAAAATTAAGCAAAAACATTGACAAGATAACGAAACAAGTCACTGGAAAGATGTTAATTTCGCAAACATACAGTTTGCCTTTTCCCGCCAAATTATACTGCCGTGGATTAACCTTTAGATCATGGAGTAATCAAGAGTTTCAAAATATTTTACAGGAGTGTATTTAATTTTTATTTTTTGATGTAATCTCTTCAAGTCAATTATGCCAAAGCATAAATTCACTTGACCCGATTTATCAAATTAAAACTGTATGGAAAAAAGTAACGCCGATCACAATACAAAATTATTTTTGAAAAGCTGGTCTCGTTCATGACAACCAAGATACAACTTCAGATGAAAGTTTCCTATCAGAAGATTAGTTATCTTTTGCGTTTCTCGCTGAACTCTGAAAATGGACTGAGAAATGAACATATCTCTTAACCAGACAGATTTTCAGGGTTCCGTGAGTATCTGACTGGGAGAGGTTTCACTATAATAATAATTGTCTGCGTTATATTTAAATTAATATTTTGCATCTTAAGGGGACATTCGTCTTTGAAACTTTCAAAAAATCGATTTTGAGATTTTTACATATTTCGATTCTATATACGTTCAAAAGTTGCCTCCTAAAATTTCATCAAGAAATTCCTACTAGAAAAAAAGTTACAGCTAAGGTAAAAAAAAGTTTTCGACCTTTTACTCAATAAAATTATGGTAAAGAAAATTTAAACGCGTTTTTCTCGAAACTACCTTTTTCAAACTGGTAGCACATTTTTCTCCGAATCTACTTGACCGATTTGAAAAAACCAAAAAGCATTCGATTACTTATTAAAAATAGTAAACAATAAGCCTCTAAAAGTTTTAAAAAATACTCCCCCCTTTTTTTACGGGGATGAATTACCCCCAAAAAATGCCGTTTTTTCGCATTTTTCAGAAATATACATACAAAAACTTCAAAATATGAAAAAGTATGAGTTTTAGAGGTTTATTGTATAGTTTTGAGTCTCAAGAATAGAATCCATTTTGAATTTTTCAAAAATCTGTTACAGGAGGTCCACAATATGTCCTACCGTTTGAAAAGTAACTTTTGGATGACGCCCTCTACAGCAGCCAAGGGAAACTAAAAATGTAAAAAAAACTTGTTTTTATATTCTCTAGAGACTGTTTAACAATGTCCAAAAGAATTTTTGTCAATAAATATAATAGTTTTTTCATAATAACATTTTTAAAAAGTGTTTTTTTTTAAATATCAAAGGCGAATGTCCCCTTAAAGAGTGAACGCTGACTTTATCCACTTTGTTTTTGTGTGTTTTCTGTCTATTTCAAAAACTGTAAAAGCCAAATAAGTAAATTGTTGTGAATATTAAAAACAAAATTTGGAAAAAAATCTATTTATTTTTAATTTTACAAACAGTACAAACAGAAGAGAAAACCGGTGGACGCTAAAAATTTCTAGCAAGTGTATTTAATTTCCTCTATAAGTATTAACCTTTTGCCGGGAAATATTTTTTTTAGTAAAATAAGGCCTGCATAGGTGCCGAAAAGTTGGCACCTAAGCAGTGCTTATTTTACCAAAAAGACTGGCAGACTGTTTTCGTCTGACTCTAATGCTGCCATGATCTTGTGAAAAAATCGAATAGATTAGTTTTTGTATACGTACAAGGAAAAACCCGTTAATCTTAGAAAAAGAAATAATTCAAAACATATGAATTTAACTCCAATTTCAATACTTCGTCATAGTAAATGAATAAGCTGTTTTTTTATTCACATCCCTCATTAATCCACAATATCAGTACCTACTACAATTTTACTCCAACGAAACAACTCGTCTTATCGAATTACCATAGGAAAACCACAAAAAAAAACCTCTCAGACATCTGCTACATTCCGTATAATATCCAAATATACATTTCGAATCTCATGCGAAATTCTACATGTTCACTTCCCCAAAAACCAACATCAGGATGTTGTTATCCGGAACAAATGCACAAAACGCGCGATATACTCGATAATTACACGTCTCAGTGCGATAACAAATAATACTATAATGAATTAGCGTAGTGAGTATGTAGTTTTTGTTACGGCAAAATAAATTTAATCACTGATATTTTTCGGTTTTTACTTCACACATAAAACGATAATCGTTTTAGTTATGCTCTAAGCAGATTGAATAATATACATATATATGCAGCATATATATAATATAAGCATATTGAATAATTGTGTGTTGATTTTTTCTTCAATGAGAATTCGAGTCTCATTAGAAGATTAATTTTTTTAGTGAATAATTTTGATAAGCAACATACTTTCCCATAGATCAACAGCATGCAGATATTTTGTTATAGTTCTATAATTAGATATTATTTCTTTTAAACATTATTAAACAAACTTACTATAATAGTATTAAACGACAATTTTTTTTGCTAGTGATGTCAATTAGACCAACTAGGCACTCATTTTTTTTAAAAATATTTCAGTCAAATATTGAACGTAGAATAAATAATTTTGCGGCTTTAATATTTTTCTCTCCAAATTTCATTTATACATACATTTTGCATAATTTCCAACAATCTATACTCTGATTTGAATCTGATTTTTTCTCATCATTGATTTTTGAAAAATGACGAGGTAAAAAAAAACAACGGAGCTGAAGCTAAACCACTCCTCTAATTCAATTTGCATATAAACATCAGTTATATATTTTTTTAATTTTCCATAATGGTATAAATTCGACTTTTCCAAAAAAGTATATCATATTGAGGGCTTACTTTCTTTAGTTTATGTTTTGATAAAATAAAAACAATGAAAATTCATGAAATTTTGAATTGATTACTTACGTTTTATTCCGAATAGTTAATGCTTGCGCGTAAAAACCTGTAAATAAAGACAAAACATTAATAAACATGTTCAGAAAAACCTTTATAATGTGTTCAGGAAAGATAACAATTGATTTTCATCGAATTTAAATTTTTTGGTTAAATTTTTTGGTTAAAACGACTTCAATTTTCAAAAAAAAAAGATAATACGTATACATACATATACATTTAACACAAAAGGTCTGCAGTCTCAAGGGCAATGCAAGGCACATTCAAATATTTGTCAGTTAATATGAGCATAAATAACACCTGTTTTCGTGACGCCAAAGCACTGTTGTGGATATTCTTTCATTACATCATTTGAACCAGTTATGCTCGTTCAGTCGTTCGATCTGTCGCAATTTCAATCGAAAGCACTGCTCTCATCAATGCATTGAACAAAAAAATCCTTTGCAACACGTGTGAATATTTTCGATGCAACCGTCTGAGACTCAGACGAATCGACGGCAGATATTATGTATGTATGTGCGTGTGTGCGTATGTAAAAAGGCTCTTACACATGAAATGAACATGAGCTTTTCGAGTGATCCGGAACCGGGTAAGCATCAAATTCCATAAATGTGCATACAGGAAAGAATTTCAATTTCCAAGACTGTTGATTAACCCATCGAAACGATGCATTGCTAATATCTTCGACGGCAAATTCATTAGAACTTTCTTGAAAGTCTTTTGTTCTATAACTTCACCCCCGAACAAAAAATCTGACTCCATTGCACAAGAGTCTAGACGTAGGTACATTGTAAATTTAACTTACCATTGCGCTCACAGCGGTCCGGATGACCAATTATTGTAAGACAAATAAATAGCACTATATTAAATACAACTAGGCTAAATAATTATTGCACTAAACACCATTTTTCACAGCATCTCACAAAACACGAACATGGACATGTAGTGAAAATTCGACACTGGGCCCGACCGATGCAAATTGGCGGGGCGATTATGTGTCAGATGTCATATCAGATAGCATGTATCTAAGACTTCAACCACAATGCCTTTTATCTAAAGCCATCTTTCCGTTTATGCAAGAAATCAGCATGAACCTATTACCCTTTCGTGCAGTATCGAAATCTAAGGGGGTTTGAATTCTTAAATGTGACTGTTAATAATGATGAAGAAATTCTTAAGCTATATTAATTTAGAAATATTATGCTAGACTTTTACCTAGATGTGAGTTATTTTATGTTTTTATCAAAACGATCAGTCTATTTACCTAGATTTGAATTATTTTTAATGATCAGATAGGTTATGTACCATATATAGAATAGATGGCTTTTGGAGATAAAATGCATTGTGGTTGAAGTCCTTGATACTGTCCGATATGACATCTGATCGGCCCGCCAATTTACATCGGGCCAAGTGTCGAATTTCCACTACATAAGTACGTGTGCGGTGAAGTGCTGTGAAAAATTTTGTTTTATGTGATAAATATTAAGTTTAGTGTTATCTAACATAGTGTTGTTGATTTATGTTTCAATTACTGACTTTGTCGATCGCTGATTATGTATTCTAGAACGTGAGTGCAATGGTAAGTGAAATTTTCAATGTACCCACATATCTCTTGTAGACTCGAGCGAAAAAGTCAGATTTCTTGTTCGGGGATCGCAGGTGAAGAGCATGCGCAATAAAATTCTCGTGAGGAAGTTCTGATGCGTGGTGCGTTCTCGGTGTAAAAATGCAGTTTTTTTTTTTTTGCTTTATTGCACTAAGAAAAACAGATTGTTCGATTGATCACACTTGTTGATGTTATTTTAGGGAAATTCGGAAAATTAATTTTCGATTGGGTATTAGCGATTCACAGTTTTTTTTACACAAAAATGTATATTTCATAAGACTTTAATTAATTCCATAGGTTAATATTTTGGACTGATGTTTCTTGGAGATTCCGATGTGGATATTTTTCAAACTGTATTTTTTTATGAATCATAGTTTGAAAAGTATCCACATTGAAATTTCTAAGCATTACATTCCCAATAGCCTATAGAAATAACTAAATTCTAGTGAAAGATTCATTTTTGCGTCAAAGATTTTAATTTGCTTACATCCATTCAAAAATTAATTTTATGGTTTTCAATAGAATAGCATTGCAACAAGTGAAATGAATCAAAAGCTCTACTCTCCTCGGTGCCAGAAAACAAAAAACTGCATATTTACACCGAGAACGCACCAATTCCATCAGGAATCGCTTTATTTTTGTTGTTGGTTTGCGAATTTTCAGTAGGGTTTTTTTTTTACATTTATGGTAGTGGTATCTTTTTTGGATTTATAACTGCTCTTCTTGCTGTTAAGGCGAGAAACCAGTTTAAGAGGCCGAAATTTTGGTATTTTTCGTGAATTTTTTTAACAGGGAAGGAATAACCAGAATTTCTCTAAACTTGGAGGATATTTTACTCATGTTTTGAAATACGCTTTGTAATTTTTTCAAGTCATTTCCGCCGGTAATAGTGGAGCTAGAAGCTGGTGTCAATGGACGATCGCCAATCGAGTTTTTTGATGGTAGGCAATCCTGAAGTCACAATTTTTATCTGTAATCATTACAATTTTTTTCATTAACAATATATTTCCTAAGAATATAAACCTAATTGTGATCAGAAAAGTTGAAAATTGCATGTTTTTGATGTGTTTGAACACAATGTCATGTTTTTATACCATGTTCTTTCACATTTTTTGCATTAAAAGAATATTTTTAATAATAATATAATCCCAGAGTTAGATTCATATAGATTTTAATTGAATAAAGAAAATTTTCACGAATTTTCATTTATAACTTTTCATTTATAACACGCGTTTGAAAAAAACGTAGCACAGCGAGAATTTCAAGGCAGTAATTATTACGTTGCTGCAGATGAAATGGCCGATTTAGTCATAAATTTTTAAACAGCTGTAACTTTTTTTAAAGACAATTTATTTAATCAAAGTAGGTACCAATAGATGCAACACATTTTTCCCAACGGCCCAAATGAGCCTAAATCAGGCTCAAATGAGCTGTTGATATTCCTCGTTGCTTCCGTTGCGTTGTGCTATAATTTAAATTCATATAGTAAAAGTAGCCGTTCTTGATTCTCTTTCTCTTTTTGTTTTTACGATCACTATGAAATGCAAAACAGAAAAGACTCCATAAACCAAGGTAGCAGTATTTATACTTCAATATGTCATATCATTTGCGCCGCCTTGTGCCAAAATAGTACACTAAAATTGCAGCCAACTTTATGACATCGCTAAATCGGCCATTTCATATGCAGCAACCTAATAATTATATTAACTGTTCACCGACTAATCAGCTATTCCAGCACCATAAAGAAACCCCTCTTCTTCAAATGTATTATTTTGGGCTTGCATCTTCTCTTGACGAGCTTGCCGAGCTTCCTTTGTCTCCAACGAGCTAGGCCTATTCTGTCTTTTCACGTGCAGCTTATCGCCGACGGGCGGTCACTTAAGTACTCATAGTATCGGAACTAATGGGAATTTTGCTTTGAAATTTCGGCAACATATTCTTCAATTGTTTTACTAACAATTTATGAAATTTATTTTATTTATTTATTATTTATTGACCCGTCTTAACTAGTTTCCCCCTTTAAAGTATCAACATCGTGTTGGAGCTCCTGCTTTAGGTTCTTTTATGTCAAAAATGATCTTCTGCGGCTTTTTGATTTTGCTTCTCATTTTTTTGTAATAGAGATCATTTTACTTGAATGATTCAGTGTTTGTTTCAATTAGCTTGTAAATTAAGTCTCCTTTTTTTTGGAACTACGTTGCTTGCCACATATAATATTTATAGTTGTTCAGCTCCTGAAAGTACACAATCTTTCTTACACATCCAGTTCTATAAAATAGATTAAGTTAAAACGATGAATATCACGTTGCCTTATGTAATGACGGCACTAGATCATCTCAAAGACTAGAGTTGCAAAGTAACTATCTTTAAAACCGCACAAAACTCTTCCTCATATGCTTATACCGCTTTAACCTTGATTCCCTTCAGCCATTGTTCATTATTCCCTTCCACATCACTCTCATCGGAACATGCATCGATCAGATTTTCTAAGTGAAATGAAACATTACCTACAGCTAATATGGCAACGCAACTAATTTATCTATTATTACAATGCCGCACGAAACAAACATGGACCAACTGCTGTGCCAACTCCAATCTCGATCAATTCACTTTTCTGATCAATCTAACGAGCCGAGTAATGTTAAGCTAATTCCTGCCGGCCACTCGCCCATCCCAACAACATTGTACGTATGTAAGTATTTAAAACAAAACCAGTACATCATCATCTGTTGTAATCATATCGGTACACGCTAATGAATCTTAAATCTCATAGTTTCAATGTTTCCAATTTTTTGCTCTCTTTCTCTCTCTCCTTGCTTGCTGGACCAACGTCAGACGTGCACGAGATGATCCCGCGAGAAAACTCATCATGTGCAAAGTGCTTCGTTTGACCGACTGTTCCATGAACTAGGGGGCGAAGAAACAAACAGCCCAACAAGACAGTAATGAATAAATGTAGTTAGAAAAAGCGGTCTTGAGTCCTCCTCACATATTATAATGTGTATTATCCGAATTGCCCCTGGAGGCTTAAGATAACGATCGGCACTACACTGAATCGGCGCCTGGGAATTAAGTAAAAAAACGCAAATTCATTGACCTCACACAACTAGTTAATAGTATTTGAACGAAATATCTTTCGCATGCACTCCACCCCGATGATATGTTGCCCGCTCCCCCGAGACCTAGCGAAATTCACAGTCCATGTACATGCTCCGTGTCCGTTTGTAGAATAATTTGCCATGTTGAATTTATCCGTTCGAAAGATATTGATGACGACTTCCAGAGGACAAGGCGCATTGCGAAATCCGAATAGATTTTCGCTTGTAGCAAGTGTCCAGCAATTATACATAGACAACAACACGACGACCCAGAAATGCCTAGCCCCTCCGACCCAGCAGTCGCTGTGCTCGAATTCTGGTCCAGCTTGTTAGCGGATCGAGTCGAAGAAGTAAGGCAACCAAAAGTACTCAGCTACATTGGACTCTACACTAAATACTTTGCGATCATTGCTGCTGTTACTTATGCGGAACGCTACACTACTTGTAGACACAGATACAAAGTCGCATGATGTGTGCGCGATTAGCTCCAATCAAAGATTTTCAATTAATTACCACACAGTGAAATTATTTTCGGGTCTTGTTAGGGATTAGAAAACAAGATGGGACGACTACACTCTAGTAGACGACGACCGCCTATCGTAATTCTGCGATCGGTGCTTGGCTTAATGATATTTCTTGTTGAACGGGTGTTTTATGCGGAGCATTCCAGATGTTGCTTGGTGGCAATGCTACAATGTTACTATCTCTTTGGACTAAATACAACATGCCGAGATAGTCTATATGGTAGTACCTTGAATTGTAAATTTACTGGCTGACTGCAGCAAGCTAGACAAGATATGGGCGAAATTGAAATTGGAATTGCGCTCAGTATGATCGATCTTAATGTTTGGTACTTATGGTTAATTGTTTCAATATCCATAGTGCGGCAGCAGTCTGTAGTTCATATTACTATTGAAGATGAAGAATAGTAAATTGAAATTAAAATTGGATTCAGGGTGATTTTTCATGAAAAAGCTTTTTGAAATTCGATCGTAAAATGTACTGAATGATTAAATGAGTCTTGCGTGTGCTTGTTATTTATAGAGAGATATATAGTATAAAGCACTTAGATATCTTTTAATGGAATTTGGTTTGAGCTGATGAGTTTTTCGATAGAGTTTTTTGCATTGGGTGAATTGTTTTTTGTTAGTGTTGTTACTTCTTTTTCAAAAAATCGGGTGATCTTGCGGAAAAAGGTGATTTCTTACTGAAAATTTAAAGGAAACAAGCGTGGATTGAGATAGAAGATTTTTTCGTAGTCATAAATAATGCAGCTTCCAAAGACCGTCCTCCTGGTGTAAATCGCGTTGCTTGCCTGCTTTACTCTTTCCTCTCAATTCATCGGTTTTATCGGAGTTTATGCCAAGGTGGACGGTATTCGCTCACTCAACAATCAACCCCAAAGCATACTCGACGAGCTGGCCTAGAGTATGCGGGCACATACCTGAGACTATGTCTTCAAAGTCATCAGCATAAGTTACTAACCGTGAGTACTTTGCTCCCCAAATTTAAAATTGTAGCCGTTACCCGGTTCCACAAGAGAGAGAGAGAGAGAGAGAGAGAGAGAGAGGATAGAACTCCCCCTTATGAATTGCCCTGTCACCCATTCCTTTGAAATGAGCCTTCCAGAGGAATGGGTGGGACCACAATTTTGAACCCAGTCCAGCAACCCGGCTTTTTGCTGAGATCAAAGGTTCTTGAACCATTACCACGCCAAATTCACCTTTGAAGAGTGTGTATTGGGGCTAGATGATCGAGGCCTGCTAACTGCGGTGCAGATTAATCTGCAGTATTTTTAGCTTCGGACGTGACATCGTCCGTAATGAGTGGCTCATTCTGCTGCGGGTCAACGATGGCCCGATCTCTGGTTTCAAAGTTTTTCATTGTCGTCCTTTGGATAGCGTTTTTTTCAGGCGCAAGTAAACGTTGCAAACGCATATTGTCAAAACGCGGGAAGATCAGGTCGTCAGATTCCTTGCTGATCTGAATTATGTACACTTACCCCCCGTCCTGTACTAGCGGCTTTTTGACGTCCAGGATCTTTGGAACATCCAGGTTCTGCACCTACAGCTATTTCAAGGCCACATTCAGCAAAACGTGAGCTCATCGTTACATTTAATGATTTTAACACCCGTGAACCATAGTCAGTTCAGGGTGCTTTTCCATTCGGTCAAACATCGCATTGATGATTCAATGTTTACTGATTCCTGATTCAATATTTATTATTTTTTAATCTGAAATATTTTAATTTTTCTCTTTAAAAATATTACCCTCAAAAATTTTCTCTATTTCGACTAATTTTCAACCTTTTACCTGAAAAAAATTACAATAGCTTCTACAAATATATTTCTTTCAAGTAAAAAAACATTTGTTATTAATTATTTTAATGTGTGTCTAAAAAAATCCTAAAAAAGACCTTATTTTGGACGTCCCAAGTGTACCTAACCCCTTAAGAAATTTGAAAGTCGACAGTGTAGAGATTTTCGCAAAACACAGTTCCTGTCTGCCTAAAAATCATAGTTTTCGCTCTATTATCAGAATGTTCGTGGACTAAGAACCAAATTGATGCAAATCAGGCTGTCTTCTAGAATTGCTTCGATGATTTTGTCTGTTTGACAGAAACTTGGCTTTCTGCTGATATTTTTAGCGATGAGCTTTTTTCCCCGCATAATGTTTTCAGATATGATCGCAATCGTGATTTATCGAATAAAGCAGACAGTGGTGGAGTCTTAATTGCCATTCGTAAATCTCTGCCTAGTACACTTTGTGCAAACTTCGTGGTGTCACATCCTGTTGAGTGCATTGTTGTACGTATTTCCTGGTCATACAACGTCTGTTTATTATTTGTATCTGTATATGTGCCTTGTAGTTTATCTCTCTCCACGTACGAATGTTTTTTACTGCGCTGTCTGACTTTATTATGTCTTACTATCCCCAATCTCCTATTGTTGAGTGTGGCGATTTCAACTTGCCTTCTATTCAATGAAACCTCTCGTCTTTAACCATTTTGTATACAAATGCACTTTCCATTTCCCCCTCATCATTTTTTTCTTTTTGTTCCTTATCACAGTTTAATTGCATTCCTCATAATAACAATCGTTTGTTTGATCTTGTTTTTTCTAATGTTCCTTCTTCTAATCTATATATTTCCACATCATTCTTTCCTTACGTTGCTCCTGATCCTCATCATCCCCTCTCTTCATCGATTTTTGTTTATTGATTAGACCACGCACAAAGAGCATAGCTGTGCCGTCTTTCATCTTTTTCAAAGCAGATTATGAACGAATTGTTGCTGAGCTCCTCTCTATCAACTGGCTTTTTTTCCCCCGTGGGTTCGAAATCAATGAAGCTCTTTCTTCTATTTACCCTCTACTTTATTCTCTTGTATCTAGATTTACTCCTTTGTTTCGTACTTGTCGTGGTGCTTGTCCTCCCTGGTTTTCTGTGACAGTCTCTAAATCTTTGCGCGAAAAAGATAAGGCCCGAAATGAATTTCTTCTTAGTTCTTCTGTTGGGGCTTGTCGGCGTTATCAATCTTAGCGAGCAGTCTTAGCTTTTCTGGAGGAAACTTCTGCTTCTATTTCTCAAGACATTTGTGATTTGTTTGTTAAGTTCTTTGCTTCCTGCTTTTCCTCTCCTAAAATTGCTTCATTGCTGCGACTATGTATTCTCATGAGGATTTTGTGATGACTAATCCTCTGGAGGTGAAAAGTCTAATATTTTCGTTAGATAACTCAGCGAACGGCGGGCCTGATGGTATGCCTAATGTCTCTTGCATCTTCCTTATGCATACCTTTGTCTATTTTATTTAACTTGAGTTTGTCCGTTGGTATTTTTTGCTCCAGCTGGAAAGCTGCCAATGTTTTTCTGATTTTAAAATCGGGTGACATTGGTAATGTTGCCAAATACCGTCCTATATCCCTCCTGTCTTGCTTTCCTAAGTTGCTTGAGCGGATCCTTCATGAAAGAATTCATATTGCTTTAAGTCACTTATTTGCTAAAGAGTAGCATGGATTCATTAAGGGACGTTCTAAAACTACTAATTTAGTAGAATTCACTAGCTTCGTCGCATTTACTTTGGACATCGGTTTTCAAGCTAATGTGACTTACACTGACTTCGCGAAAGCATTTGACAAGGTAAACCACTCAGTGCTGTTTGAAACGAAAATGTAATTTTGGTGTTTCCAGTTCCCTTATATCCTAACTTTCTTTCTACATCCGTAATCGCATCTGCCATGTTGTTTTTAATGGTTGTTCTTCCTCTCCTTTCTATCCTACTTCTGATGTTTTATAAGGTTCCATCCTCGATCCACTCCTTTTTACTTTGTTCATCAATGACCTTCCTTGTAACTTTAAGTCCGAATCTCTTATGTACGCTGATGATCTTAAAACATTCCGTGCTATCGTTTCCCTAAATGATTGTAGTAATTCACAATCGGATCTTTTTGTTTTAAGTGATTGGTGTTCTGCGAACTCCCTTAATCTTAATGCTTCCAAGTGTTTCGCGATGTCTTTTTCCAATAAGTTTAATCCCATTTCCTTTGATTTCTTTTTGTATGATAGTCTTTTGAAGCATGTAGATCAACATAAGGACCTTGGCTTCATTTTTTATCCGGATCTGAAATTTTATCTGCATGTTTCATTTACTGTCGCTAAATCTCCGAAGGTATAGCTGGTTTCGGTCTGCGCTGCTCGCACTCTGCAACCGATAACGGCACAGGTGCTCGTCTCTTTTCGTAGCATTGTTGAACTTTGCTCCCAAGTGTGGTCTCCTCGTTTCGTGTACCTGTCTAATGCTGTTGAATCCGTTCAGCATAAGTTTACTCGGTGCCTTTTGCTGATCGTCCTAATGATGACCGTCTGCTTTTTTTAAATCTCCATATGCTGAGTACCCCCAGAATATTCCTTGATAAATGTTTTCTTTCTAAATTTTATTATGGTTTACTTTCCTCCAACATTTGCGAGTCTCAGTTCTTACGTGTGATCGCGCGGTTAGAACTCCTTCGCTTTTCATTACTCCTTTTGCGCGTACTCTTTTATATTTCAATTCACCGGTACCTAGAATACTCAAAAGTTATGATGGGCATCAGTTTGGTTCTTTCTCTATACCTTTTACATCTTTTAAAAGTCGTATTATTGATTTGTTAACGTAGCTTCTTCATAGTGTATGTTTTTTTTTCTCTTTATTTCTTCTTACATTTTATATCCTTTTTACATCCTTTTTTTCGCGATTTATATTAAGGATATTTTTTTGCATACTATCTCATTTTATAATTGGATTACTCTGTTAGATGAGAATTAATGTTAATAAATAAATAAATAAACTTTTCCGAATCAAATATTAACATAAAAGCTATACTTCCTCCGTGCTCTACTTTATTTCCGACGGAACTTTAGATTATACGATGTCTCAAGTATTTACAACCAAAAAACCACATATATTTTTAACGATTTCATCGTCTCCTCATAAATCACGATAAAAAAATCTAGTACTTCGCAATAATAAAATCTCAGCAACCGCTCTCCACTTAGTTCACTTCTTTTTTTTTCTCTTCAATTTCGCCACAGTAAACCATTCGAAAGAATTCTATTTAAACATACAGCAAACATTTGTATAATTCCGACACACTTGATATTAATATACATATTTAATATTCTTAATATTTTACACGTGTGCGATCGTTGTGACATATCATTGAAGAAAATTACTAACTTCGCCGACACATTCAAAAACGTATTGAGTCGATGATATTCTATAAATAATTAGACAATTCGATTTGCGCAATTCACACTCAGACGCTTGATCGCGACAATATGAATCGCACAAGAAATAAAAGAAAAAAAAACAACAGTAGTTCAGATTGTCAACAGTCAACAATTATAATATCATCAACAAACAGAATAGCATACTAAAACTAACATAAACCGTGGGCAGAGGACAATAACAAAACTGTCATTTATTCTCTACTCAGGTTTTTTTTTAATGTTCTACTTTTTATATCTAATTCCCTCCGCCCAAAATACTATTCTGAATCTATCTAATTTTTTTCTTGCTCGAATTATGTCTTGTCTTTCTCTCATTTCACCGGGAGTGCGCGCGAGAAAAAAAAACATCAGTAACTACACAAAATATCGAATCGTGTTTTTCACCAATTATTTTTATCCAAATGATTGCGCGATTGCGACTCATAGACTTTTAATATATTTTAACGGAATACTTTCTTCCATAGCGCTGCTCTTTTGGTTGCTTTTGATTCTGTTTACTCTTTTTGCTTAATCGTGTCGCCACACCACTAGATTTATTTTCGGAAATCTTTATCATAGAAGTTTTACTTGAAATTCACATACATACCCTACACATGAATCGTGATGGGGAGAAATGATTTGTGTTTGTCATTCATTAATTTCTCTTGTTGCACTAAGTGATTGCGAACATTGCGAATGTATGTAGCTTTTTTTTTTAATATTCCATCTGTGTGATGATTGTAGGAAGAATTAAAATGAAGTAAGATTTGAAGATACGTGGTTGGCTAGTAGGTATTACATGCTGTGGAGTGCTGGGGGATTATTATGTATACCTGTACATAAGGAAATATTTTATTCTAGATAGTGAAAAATGCGAATATCCTCAATTGTTAAGCCTACTAAAATATCTGGGTAATGTAAATTATTGACCAAACATGTTGACATATGTTTTGGTAGATCACTGAATTTTTGAAATGTTTCCTAGTTGCTTTTCGCGTTTCCCGATTGCTGGGAATGAGCGATGATATATCTATTTATTTATTATTTTGAAAAATTTCGTACATTAAAAAAAAGTCGGCTGGCTATACGTATTTTTTTATGTGGCAGCTTGATTAAAAGAGAACTAATAGAGCGCAGTATACCAAGAACTCACCGATATTATATTAAATCAATCGTAAGGATATGTATCGAGGATATGCTTAAGTCCTTATGCTTAATTACAGAAACGATGAAACATTTGCATTCTTCTGTAGTCGTTTAAGTTGAAATTATTCAATTTGAAATCGATTGTGGCGATCGCGGTTTTAGAATTGAAACAGGAATTTAAACAAACAGAACTGTTTGTTTAAATCATATTTTTCTCAAATGATATTATAAGATATGAAAAAGTATACACCAAAAAATATGAGACAAAGTCCGCAAAAGGTTAATATATTAAAAAAAACTTTCAATGTTTTCCCCTCTTGCATTATCCTTGTTTATTTGTTTCACAAACCTAAGCTTTTCAAATTAATTGTATTGAAGTAAATACCAACGGTAGCTTGTCTAGAAGTTGTGTTAAAATTTATGGTGGAGCTCTTTATCATTGGTCCTACTATTTACTATTTACCGTTGAAAATATTCAATATTCGCTTTAAAATTAAATCTACTTATATGCTTTTGATGTCTGAAAGCATGTGTTGTGTCTTGCAAATCATTTTTGAATTTGTTTTAGTACAAGCTGTTTCTCTCTGCCATTTTTCCAATTCTTCAATTGCAGTGGCCGTATGATGAAAATGTCCATAGATTTTTTTCGCATTTTGTTCAATCTGTTTCTGACATTTTGGTGTTACTTTTTGTAATTTTTGTCAATATTGTTGATTTCTCATCAATCCATACCTTTTCCACACATTTGTAGCTTCATTTCGGTGTGATCGTAATCATGTCGTTTCTAAATCTATTGCTGTTTCTAAATCTGTTGGTGTTGGTGTTTTCATTGCTATCATAGATAACCTTCCTTCTGAACTCCCTTTGATTGTGTTACGGTCCTTATTGGCTGTGGAGTCCTTTTACTCTTTGTGTCTTGCGTAAACATCCCTTGTGCTAGTCACTTGAACGTCTATGTTGCTTACTTCAAATAATTTGAAGATGTTTCAAATTTTTATTACCCTAACTCGAAGTTTATACTCTGCGGAGACTACAATCTGCCTAACCTTCACTGGCCATCATTTCCTGGTTTCTCCCTACCTTCTTCCTATTCCGTTTCTTTCGCTACTATTGTTATTTTATGAACAACTGCGACCTTTTGAAATTCAACAATTGGAGTCACTTTGATAGAAAACTTGACTTAGCTTTTTCTAATCTATCGTGTGCTGACCTTTTTATCTGTGAGTGCCCATACCTATATCTTGGTGTTGACCCACACTACCGTCCTCTAGAGCATTGTATAAAAGTAAAGCCCCCAAACCATAGCTCTGCTTTCTTGATTGATTCAACATTATATTATCTTTACCTTGTGATGATTCTCTTGAATGTTTCTATATTCTACTTGGTTCTGGCTTTCCGCAAATTGTTCCTTTTACAAACTAGTGCCTTATATCCTTGCTCTCTTTTACGAACTTTGTAGCTAAGGCGCTAAATGCTCAGCTTGACCTAGATGCGAGCTAGTACGGTCGATAGCTTTGCTCGCTAAGGCGTCAGGCTGAAAAGCGGTGTGCTACGGCCTGTGGGCTCGAATCCCGCCAATAACATCAATCAAGTATATAAAAACCAATAGCAAGTCAAACCCGATGGCTTTGTGCTGATAGGACAAAGGCCAATCCCCAAACGCCATTGAAAAAAATGAACCATACAGTGGAAAAAAATGTGAGCTATACTGAACAAAACCTTTGGTCTTGTTGATCACAATTTCCTCTTAGTAAGCTGCGAAATCTGGGTCTCTCTGTAATTATCATGGCTTGAGCCTTACTCGTCGGACGTTTCTGTCACGTTAGATATTATTCTTGCAATATTATTCTTGCACCAATGTTCCTCCAGGCTCCATTCTCGGCCCACTGTTATTTCTATTTTATGTAAATGCACTTCTTCCACTCCTTTCTTGCAACTGCCATCTCTTTCCGAACAAACTATTATTTTCTAAAATGAAGTCGATTGAAGACTGCTATTTTATTATTCTTTTGGATTGGTGTCAAGTGAATAAGTTAGTCTTAAATACAAACATAAAAAAAAGTCTAAATGAGAAGTTCCAAGATATGCCGTCTGAAATGAGAGAAGGTTAGTGGTAAAGAGCTAAGCTGTAGTTCATTGTGTCTCCTTGGGATATGCAATAATGCAGAATGGAAAAATAATGTCGGTTTGCGCAAACGGTGCTAAGAACACTGACGAAGATTTATTTGAGCGATTAGTCACGGAAAACAAAAGCTTCGAGCCAAGGTCAGATAGCATAGAACTGGAGCAGCCTGAAGAGCAAACACTCATCAAGGAACACTCGACGAGACTTTAAAGAGAGAATTTCGAGTAAGGACAAACGATCACTATACTTACAATAACCCGACCTCACAAATCTAACAAAGAACAGATGGATGAAAATAGTGATGTAAGTAAAACGAGAGGAAGACCTGACGATGAAGCCGGACAAACGAGAGGCCTTGGCAGTTATGTATGTGATGTTTTTATCAAATTTAAGCTTTGAGTCGAAGAGCACACCAAGATCCTTAAGTAAAAAATTAAAATGATCCATGTAAGGAGTTGTAAAACATTAGACGATACATTTGACAAGTATAAGACAATAGGTGATATTTAGATATATTTAGAGTAAGAAATTCCCTTGAGCACCACTCAATGCTGCAACTAGTGACTATCATCAAGCAAAGCAATCAGTCTGAACATCTTAAAGTCATCAGCAAATTGAAGACAGGGAGAATTGATAATGGAAGGGAATTCGTTGATAAATACCAGGACTAACAGATGACCTAGTATTGAGCCTTGCAGAGCGCCAGATAAAGGGCAGTATGGGGAAGAAGAATGGGAATTCACAGATGCAACACAGCTACGACCAGAAACAGAATAAGAGCCAGGACAAGAGAAGATCAGACACCCCAAAACCTTGGAGTTTCAAAAGAAAGAGCTTGTGGCCAACAGAGTCGGAAGTCATAGTAAAATCAGTGTGTACTACAACAACTTGCTTCTGCGGATCTAAGGCGGAAGCGACCAAGTAAGTGAACGTTAAGAGGTAGTTAGTTTAAGTCAGTGAAGAGAAGATCTATCTTATACAAACCCATGCTGCTCAGCAGTAAGTAAAGCATGAAATATAGGAATTAGCCTATCGTAAAGAACGCTCTCGAGTACTTTACTAAAACAAAAAAAGAGTGACATAGGACGATAATTGCATATACAACTTTGTTCACCGAATTTATGTATCGGATAATTATCAGTAGGAAGGAAAGGAGCCGGGAAAAGCTAAGATTGAAGATAATAGACAAACGAATAGATAGGGACGACGATAGGTTCAAAATGCCTTCCCGACCACATTAACATCAAAACATTGAAGTAAGGACTCAATTTTTAAGTAGGTACACTAGATGGATGACGGAGGAAAAGAATTCATAAGACGTCATCAGATTATTTACGGAAAAGAAAGAGAAAAAGTAAACTGCAAAGATATTACAAATCTCCTGATGATTACCAGCAATGGCACTATTAAGGAGCATAGAATCGGATAAACGGTAGGAATTTTTCAAGGACTGTACGTAAGACTAAAAGGGCTTGTGTTGGTTAGAACGAATAGAGGATTCGATGTTGCTGAAGTAATCACGCATAGCCTGTTTGACGGCAGTTTCAGGGGCTGATCGAAACTATGACAATTCGAGGTAGTTAATCTAACAACCCTAAGCACGGAACTTAGCACGAGCTTCATCTTTTGCCCTGAGAGCAGACGCCACATCATGCCAAAGCTAAGGAGCACCATTTGATTTGCGGGGACGACTGGACGGAGTGAAACGGGAGACGAGACTGGAGAGAAGATTATGAAATGGGTGCGTGAGTTTATCAACAACGGGAGTACCAGTTGATTGGGTTGATTTCATTCGCCAGCTTAATAAAGTTCGCTTTATGGTAATTAAAACGCGAGGGCCAAAAGAGAGTTTTACTTGACACCAATGCAACATAAAATTCTAGAGAAAGTAGAGGATAGTGTAGGTCAAGTCAAAGGTAAGGCATGTCATCAGCTTGAATAGTAAGGGAATATGTGAGGGATGTTGTGTGAAGGAATATTTGAAAGGACAAAGTCAAGAATTTTATTGTTGATATTAAGAACATAAGGAGAGGAAGGAAGTGGTAAGGAAATATTAGTAGAAGAAAGTCTGGAAGAAAAGTTAGCATTCCACACTGAGCTCGGCAAGTTAAACAAAGGGGAAACAATTATTGAGGAAACTGGAAAGCTCGTCAAAAAATCAGTCTTAAATACTAACAGTGTGATCACATGGAACCTAAACCGAAGAGACAATCAGAATTTTAGAGAGAGCAAGGGTGACACAAACAACAATATATTCAACAGGAGGAGAAGGATAGAAGTCATATCAGAGTATTCCTTAAAGAAACTTGCAGATAGCAACTAAAACCCTACCACTGTCTTTTTTCATTGACGCAGTACGATCACGATCGCAACGAAAAACAGCATGAAGAGGAAAAATCTCGTTATTATAAATATCTTCATTTAACTATGTTTCGGCAAAGCAAATAAATCGATCAGCAAAGCAAGAAAACATGTCTAGTATGGTCATGAAAACATGTCTAGTTTGGTCATTGGAGATCAAACATGTCTAGTTTGGTCCTTAAACCATGAATATTCTGGTAATTCTGCCAACGCAGGAGGCCTGAAATTGATTTAGAGAGCATATACCAAGCTAGGAAACAGTTTGATTCGAAACGAAGCAATGTTTTGGCTATCCAAGTTGTCCTTTGCCAATTTCGTGAACGTAGAAGTAAAGGAACGCGACCCAGCCTTAAAGAAACATACGATTTAATGTCATTTAATGTCCTGATATTGTCAATCGAGCCTCATAACTTTCTAGTTTTGTTCTTGGGTTTTCTCAATTTTTAGCCACAAATGAATTTCCGCCAATCTCTCTATTCATCACTGGTCAGATCCATACTAGAATATGCGTCTAACACAGTTGTGTCCAAAATTCCAACGAATCTGTCCAAAGCAAGTTTAAGCGTACCCTGTTTAAGCATAACCGTCCTCGTTTAGACTATTCCGACTAAATTATTTTTATAACTATTCTATTGAACTCCAGTTGCTGCATTTTAAGAGCCTCCTCTGATAAATACACTTTACATCCGGGAGAATTTCAGAGCAATTGGATGCTAATTTTATTATTCATAAAAAAAAGTATACGAAAGCGTATAATATAGTAATATCGTTCATTAATTTTTTACCAATAAATAAATCAATATTCGAACGTAATTTTTTTTAATAAAATATATAAATAGTTAATTATGCTAATTTTTCTAGTTTGTATAGTTTTCGAAAATAAATGCATTTTATATGCGCATACTGATTTAACTTTGCACTAAACATAACAAAACGATCGTTGAATATGAATAAGTTGCATGTTAAAATTAAAATAAGTGTGTTAGATAGTATGTTTGCAGCAATGCGCTGTATTTGTATTTTGGTTATTTTCAAATTTTTTTGACGGGCGTAATTTATTTTCACTTGATCTTCTTTGAAAAAAAATCATTTATGATGTAATCTTAAATGCCATGCACCATGTTTAATACTATACATCACAAAAAATTACAAGCTCATCTAACACCCCTATCAGACCTCCCCGAGCCTATTGTCTCACATCACACACAATTACCACTCCCAAAAATTTTATTGTACTTAATTCTATTACCGTGAAATTTCACCTGACAGAACTCAATCTTATGTACACATTGCAGTTAAGTTCACGCGAACTCATGCCTAAGCCTGCTGAACCCAGTTAGTATATCGGAAAATAAAATAAAAGCAGAAGCAGAAAAAAAAATAAATAAAACTGAAAATTATCGCAAAATGGAAAATACATTAAACTGTTGGACTTATGTTTCGGAGGTGAAGTTTGAGCGTGTGGCGTTCGGTCGGTGAAAAAAAATAGGTACTTCCGCCATCCAATTACTATCAAAACATTTATAATTTACGCCGAACCAGCCGATAAAACGCACCTTTTAACGTCCATCCAAATCCATTAAACAAGCCTAAAAAGAACCTGCTGCTGCTGCTACTGCTGTGATGCTTGCTACCTCACTCTCGACTACTCGCTTAGTTGGTAAGCCCAAGAATAATAGCATAAGGAAATTATGGGAAAAATAGAAGAAAAATGACGGGAGGAATACGCGCGAAAAAAAAACAACAAAAATGTTTTCAAGGAAATATGGAAGGAGAGATTTATTGTGATGGTCAATGATCGATTTTCATTTTTCGAATTTTGGGTGTAAAGAGGGGAGGGGTGGTTAGGGGGCGCGAAAGAAATTTTTAGTGATATGAGCTATGACAATTGGGTTCAAATAGATGTCATGAAACAATCAAACGAAAGCATTCTGTTTACTGAAGAGCACTCAAAGATTCTAAACTGATTTTTCTATATTCTGGAATTGATGTAAGGGCTCTTTCTATGCATGAGAAAAAACAACGAAAAAATACACTTTTTATTTGAAGAACAATGCCAAACAATTAAATCAAATTATTTTTCATCCCAAAATCATTAGAAGTATTTAAAAGAATATTTATCTCAGAAATAAAAAAATTCTCCAAGATTTTCTCACTCGAAACGTATAAATAACAATATTCATTGCTTCACCCCAACAATTCGCAATGGTAATCACTAAAAACAAATAGTTTAGTAATCATCTGTCGATCTACACATACACATTACCCGACTCTTGCCATGTTCTTCACAAGCAAATTGAAATTATTGTGAAATCACGTATCGAACCTGTAATTATATGGTTCTCTGGCTCATTCGCGTTCGTTTCAACTTCAAAGCGCGATCTATTCTACCTGAAGAAATTGCTGAAGAATTCCATGAAGTACTTGCTGGCGAATAAAAAAAAACACGCACCGAAATAATAATAGCGCAATGTATAGTTAGATGAAAAAGAGGAGGTGGCACTACAAGTTTCGATTCCATGATGAATACAACACTGTTCCCATGTCTACTTCAGGGGTAATAATCATTATCATACTGGATAAGTAATTTTCGCGGGAAAGATATTTTGTAGAAATGTGATAATGATAATTTAGGTGATTTTTCTGTTTATTCTCAAGCATGCTTTGAAGATTAAAAGCCATAGATTGAGATAAAAGTGACGTGAAATATTTTTTTTCTGCATTTGTTTATACGTTTTACAGTTGGGAGTTTTCCCCAGTTTCCTGGAATGTTTTCTAGAGACTTTAGATTTTTCTAAGCTCTGCTGATTTTTTTAGAGTCTCCTGCTTTTTTCAAAGAGTTCCAGTACTTTTTCTAGAACCCCGTGATCTTTCCCCAGTTTAACCCTCCGAGTACACACCTATTTTTTCGATCATGGAGAACACTTGGGGTCAAATTGACCCCAAGCACTTTTGCACGTTTATAGAATCGCCGCCACTGAAGATTTTAATTTGAAAATTTTTTTTAGGTATAGTTTGAGACCTTTTCTAGTAGTTTTTATGCATAAGACGTGCCTTAAATGTCCTTAACATACCTAAAGAAAATTCGCGAAAAACAGTTTTGCCGAAAATCAGGTTTTTTACTAAAAAATCGTTATTTTTTTTAATTTTCAATATTTTTGGCTAAAAATTTTGACAGATACTCTCAAGGTATGACAAAATCATAAAAAAATTAGATGTATATTGGACCTTAAAAAAAAGTATTTATTTTGCATATTTACAATAATAGGTTTTTTATATTTGCATATTTTAAAAAAAAAATTAATAAATTTGTTGATTTTTAATATTTTGAGCTTAAAATTTATATGGTTAGAATAATACAAAAATCATCCCTATATAAAGGGTTGCAAAAAAGATATTCGTTAAGCATATTGGTAGTAGTAATTTTGAGGGTATGAAAAATAATGAATTTTTTCATTTTTGAATAGAAAAAACTATTTTTTATTCATGAAAATATATAAAAATATTGACAAAATAAAGAAGAAATTGAAAAATAATTCATATCCAACACAATCATTTCATAAAAATGCCCGATGCTCGTCGCACACCGGTCGATTGCAAGATGCGCACACATCTTTTGTTTTGTGGTCCTGTTTTCGAGAGCACAATAAACATCTTGCTCTTTTATTGAGCTTTGGACGTTCTGAAGGAACATTTGGGATATTTATTCCTAAAATATTCTCGATCCCTTTTCGAATGTCTACACGTAGAATGGTATTATTTAATTTTTCTCGTAAATATGGCTCGACGAGGTGAGCCACAACTTCTTTCAAGGCAGCAATGGTAGATTTATTTTTGGTAGCGTCAGTGTCTATCGATAGACCTATAGACACTGAAGAAGAGGGGGGCAGATTACCCTCGAAATATCGATATTTGTCACAAAAACTAAATATATCTAGCTTCGAAAGGAAAAATCGGTTTTTTAAAAACAATTTTTACAAGCTGAAAAAAATTGGTACATATTAAAAACAATTGGCTATTTTAAATTAATCTATCGATTTATAAAGTAAAAAAAAAATATTGAATTTTACCTCAAAATTGACGTCGAGTACACATGGGGTCTATTTGACCCCTTGATCTGCTTCAAAGGCTTCTCAACGATGACTGACGACATGGGACTGTATGAGAACGGTTTAACGGTTTACACTAAGGAACCTACAGTACCCCCCTTTTCCCGCAGGCCTAAGCGCTGCGATTGGTCAAAAAGGTCTCTGGGGTCAATTTGACCCCCTGTGTTCTCGGAGGGTTAATAGGATTTCGCCTTAAATTCCCAGGACTTTTTCTAAAGCCCCCTGATTTTTCGTAAGCTCCCCTAACTTTTCCTCATAATTCTAAGATGTTTTCAAGAGTCCCCTGATTTTTTCAAGAATCCCTTGACTTTTCCTAAGCTCCCATTATTTTTGCCCAGTGTAATGGGATTTTTCCCAGATTTCTTCGATCTGTTCTGGAAGCTTTGGATTTTGCTAAGTTCTCCTGATTTTTTTAGAGTCTCCTGATTTTTTCTTATAGTTCCAGTACTTTTACTAGATTCGCCAGATTTTTTCCCTGTTTAAAAAGGGTTTTTTCTCAGACTAGAATAGAAGACTAGACTAGAATTGTTTTTAGAATCCCCCGAGTTTGTCTAAGCTCCCAGGATTTTTCCTTCGAATCCGATAATTTTTCTTGAGTTCCCTGATTGTTTATTCCCTATACTCTCGACATCATTTCTTGACCCTCCTGACTCTTTCTTGACGCTCCGGTGTTTTTTTCTTAGGTCCCATGATTTTTCCCTGGACTCCAAATGTATTTGCTGGACTTCAAGAATTAAGCCTTTTTTTTATTTTTCTACATACGTGTAAAAAATTTTTCGGAGTCTTTTGGTTTTTTTCTAAGCTCCTATGATTTTTTGTAGACTCCAAGATAGAAGCACAGGATAGTTTTTCCTTAGGTTCTCTGACTTTCTGATTTTTATTTAGCTTCTATGACTTTTTTTTTAACCTTCCGTGATTTTTCCTAGAGTTCCCGTGATTTTCTCGCAGACTTTTAGGATTTTTTCAAGTGAATTTTACCTTTTTATACTTTTCATACCTGTTTTTATACTTTTTGCATGTTTTGAAAAAATTTCCTATTGCATTCCATACGATTTCGAATTTCTTCATTCCTAGAAAATGATTCACACCGCACCCAATTCTTCATTCTCTCTAACGATATATTCTCCGAGCGAAAATCAAAACGATGAGTCCGAGAAGAAATGGAAAACGCAAGTTTCACAACCCCTCCTTCCGCATACCCCTTGCAATTTGCGCTGTCCATACATGAAACAACAATACGAAACGGAATTTGTCGAATGAGAGCGATAAGGATGCGAAGCTTTTTATCGTAAACATACAAGTTTCACATATACGATAGTACTCAAATCGGTCACCCACTAGCACCAGCAGCAATCCTCATCGATATCCAAAAGCATTCGTATTACCCATATGTGTCCAGAGTCGAATAGAACAAACTACATGTGACGCAAAGACGAGAATCCTTCATCGCATGTGTGTGAGAAAGAAAGGATGAATAATGGGTCAAGAAATAGCCAACGTCGTTCTATCTCTTCTCCACCTCCGTCTCATACAGCTCCTGGACATGTATCGTCTTTCGCAATTCTCGATTCCCGGCTACTCCAACTCCTCGTCGTCCCGACGCTTAATACGTTAACAGCACATTTATATATAAAATATGTGGGAACGAATGACTACTACAATTACTCATGAAATCGTCCTGTACTTGGTATATTACCCCCGACCGACGTCCCACTTTGGCTTCGTCCTTTCCCAGCTTTTGTTTCCTTCCTGTCTTCGCTGGGATCGGATCCATCACCTCCGCCACTCTCCAACGGCAGCACCACCGCCGTGTACATGAATGTCTTGTCCAGTAAAAAGGATTCGGTTTTCTATAATGCCTAGTCGTATGTGAACAGGAATGTTAAAGGCATCTACAAAACACTATACGCTCCTTGCAATGATGTATGTACTTAAATCAGTACCAAAGTAGGACATGTACCGAAGAATACCAACGAGCTGTTCAGAGTTATCTGGGAGCGTTCGTTGGCAGTGCTGGGCAAAGAACAACAAGAATTGAAAACAGGATGTTTCAGAAAGAATGCAAAAGCGGACGACAGAAGGGAAAAGCAGGACGATGAAGGACTAAGTTCTAACGCATCGGATGAATAGTTTGTCTACGACAGCCATCCGGGATTCGTATGGAAGCAATGATTGTGTAAGCCATGAGGAATGGACTATTTAGAATTTTCGGGCTCAGGAAAGGAAAAAGTTTTCCGATGGTTTTTCTCTATTCTCAGATATTTCAATGTTGGCCTGTGCTGTTCTTGCTACTGCTGCTGTATTTCGTGCGAAACATGGGAGGATGATGATGATGATTTAGGTTTGAGTGTGTGAAAATTTGGGAGAATTTCATTACCGCCGGCATTGTTTCGGATCGATATTTGTTTGATTTCTCCTTGGATATGACGCTAAGATGTCTGATATGAGTTGAGTGTTTCTAAGTAAGTAAATGGTGGTAATAGATCATTTCACTATTTTCTATAGGGCTGAGATGAAAATGTTGTAAAGATGATTGCGAAGTGCAATGATTTGCGTATTTGATACGTCTATGGAAGTTTATTTTCTAGCTATCTCCTATAGTCTTAACTACAATGCACTACAATTTGTGAAACAAATGGTCTTAAGAAACTACCAGGCTAAACGGCCAAGAACTGTTTCCGTGGTGAAAAGTTTTCACCCTTATCTTCTATAATTTATTTTATTTCTTCGATTTTCTTTGGTCGAAGTGAGGATGTTAATCTTACCTCCGGGTAACATCTTAAATCAAAACAAGAAACACCAAATTACTGCACCACAGGCACTGCTCATAAAAAAATAAGCGTTGTACTAAACTTCACTACTGCATCATATTAGTAGCACCTGGAATCAAATATTCCGACGCAATCAAACAAAACGCACACTGTTCTGCTGAAACCACTGCTCAAAGCAGCTCTAACAACGAACTCACCTCTATTTTGTCAACGCTTTCAGACAGTATGAATCAGTTCATGACGACGATGAGTAACATGATGCAAGAATTTGTTGCTCCAATTTCTTATTAACAGCAAGTTAGTTCATTCGATCGCCCATTGGAATGCGAATGGCATTGTCTAGCATAAAGCCAAAATAACATGCTTTACATCAATTCAATACATTGATGTATTCCTCATATTGGAAACCCACCTCACGGGAAAAAATAATAAATTCAACATTCCGGGCTACATTTTCGATGCCACCAAACACCCAGATGGCAAGGCTAGAGGCGGGTTTGCAATACTTATTAAAAAACATCTGGTCCATCATCCTTTGGAAGAATTCAGCGAAGATGACATCCAAGCGATATCCATTTGTCTACGGGAACAGTTGAGTGAGAATGTAATTTGGTTCATCAACTGTCCACCAAGGCACAACATCTCAAAGGCAATATTCGAAAGATTTTTTTCATCACTGGGAACAAAATTAATCGTGTCTGGCAACTTCAACGCGAAACTAACATTTTGAGGATCTCGACTCCTAGCACCTAGGGGCAAAGCACTGTTTGATGTACTACAAACCTATGATTTGACGCATATTTCCACCGGCCAGCCAACGCATTGGCCGTCAGACACCAACAAAATTCCGGACCTCATAGAATTCGCAATCTCGAAGGGAATACTTCTAAACTCCGCAAAACCAGAATCAGTTTTTAATTTGTCTTCAAATCACTCTCCTGTCATCATTACTCTGGATATGCTACCCCTTTTTGCTTGCTGTAAGCGTATATATACACAGTTCATTCAAAAAGTTCCGGGACTAATTTTTTTTGTGAATTTATTTTAGATTTTATTTAGTTTTAAGATTTTATTTAGTTTTCAACATAATCCCCTTCTCCTTCTATACAAATTTTGCTGCGCTCATAGAGCCGCTGTAGCGACCTGGAAAAGTCCTCTTCTGGAATAACTTTCAGAGCGTTGTTTACATTCCTTTGTATTGTCTCAACGTCTTCAAAACATTCTCCCTTCGTGGTCATCTTCAATTTAGGGAATAAAAAAAGTCTGCCGGAGCCAGATCTGGTGAGTAGGGCGGATGATTAATCGTGGAGACCGATTTTTGGGCCAAAAATTGTGTGACTAGTATTGAGGAATGGGCTGGCGCATTGTCGTGGAGCAGAAACCAATCACCGGTGCGGTATAATTTCGGTCTCACACGACGAACCTGCTTCAAAAGTCGATCCAAGACACCTTTGTAGAATTGTGCATTCACTGTTTGACCCGGGGGCACCATTTCTCATCGTTAGTCGAGGTTGAAGGGCGCCCTTCTCGTGGATCATCTTCCAGCGACTGTCGACCACTCTTGAATCGTGCAAACCACTCGAAAACCTTGCTGCGGCTTAAACAATCCTCACCATACGCGATTTTCAATAATTCAAATGTTTCTGAACCACTTTTTCCCAATTTAAAACAAAATTTAATCGCGACACGTGGTTCCATAGCGAAAATTGTGACGAACCGATAAAAACCTGTCTAGGTAAACAAACACAGTTGGCAAATAAACTAGGTTACAGCGCTCCTATGCCACTTTTTGTAACTAACATAGTCCTGCCATCAAATAAAATATATCGCTAGTTGTAATTTTTATAAAAAAATAGTCCCGGAACTTTTTGAATGAACTGTGTACGAACAAAAACAAATGGAATGCATTCAGACGATACCTCACCAATTCAATATTTCTAACAGCATCACTCAAATCACCGAAAGATGTCAATTTTGCTGTTACCCTTTTCAATGAGCAAGTCTTGGAGGCATTTGCCACCGCAACACTTAAAATTGAACAGCATTCCTCAGCTCGAAAAACAACATTCTCTACTTCAATTAAAATTCTTGTGCAGGAAAAAAGACTGTCACAAAGAAATTGGCAGCTGCACAGGTCTCCTCAAACTAAAGCACGACTTAACAAGGTGAGCTCAGGCTGGCATTTCCACTCAAAGTTCCACTCACTCTTGGAGAACCTCACTCCCACTAGGAATGGCGACTATTTTTTGTGGAAAGCGGAAAAAAATCTACCATTAGTGTAGCCCCACTTAGAACTGCCAACGGAAAATGGGCCAGAAAAGATGCAAAGAAAACCACCGCCTTCGCAATTCACCTAGAACAGGTTTTCGCACCTTTTACTTCGGCAACATACGACTTTCCATCTAATATCAATGCACAGGTTTCACTACCAATCAAGACTTTAGTTAAAGAAGTGCGAAATATCATTATGCAGGAAACGTGCGCAAAAAATCTCCGGGAATTGATTTCATCACCAACGCTATGCTCAAACAGTTACCACCGAACGTATTATCTTGGCTTTCGAATCTGTTCAAACCTATCTTCCGAATCGGATATTTTCCTGAAGCTTGGAAAACAGGCGAAATCGTAATAATCCCCAAGCTTGGTAAGAACTCTTCTCAAGTGAAGTCATACATACATATTAGTCTATTGTCCTGCGTCTCTAAAGTTTTTGAGAAAGTTCTATTGAAAAAGCTACTACCAAAACTAGAAGATGCAGATCAGAATACTTGAAGATCAGAACATCAATTCGGATTTCGAAGATATCACAGCACCATTCAACAGTTCCAACGAATCGCGTTAGACATTAAAATAGCATTCGAAGACAAGAAGTACCACTCAGCAATCTTTCTATACGTAACTCAAGCTTTCTATAAAGTCAGACATGAAGGATTGATTTGCAAAATTAAGTCAAAGCTTCTGAAAAGCTTTCATGAAATACTTTCCTCCTACCTAACCGACCGCACATTCCAGTTGAGAGACAAAAACTATTCTACCACTAAACATCGTGTGCATGCAGGTGTACCTCAAAGAAGTATTTTGGGACCGGTGCTTTACACAATCTTCACATCTGATCTCCCAATAAGCGACAAAACAACTACAGCTACCTTTGCGGATGACGTTGCCATTCTATGCACTGATTCAGATGCAGTAATGGCATCCCAAAAATACCACAAGCCCACATCTCACTTCTTGAAGAATATGGCTAGCAAAATGGAGAATCAGAATGAACGAATTCAAATGCATCAACGTTACTTTCACATTGTTAAAACTGACTTGTCCTCAAGCATATCTCAACAATGTACCAATACGTCAAAGTAACGAAGTGAAGTATCTCGGAATGCACCTTGACAGGAGGCTCGCCTGGAAACGGCAAATTGAAGCTAAAAATCAACAACTGAAGCTCAAATTCATAAACTTTAAATGGATGCTCAATTGCATGTCAAAACTTTCTCTCGACTCTAAAGTGCTCGTCTGTAAGTCTGTTTTCAAGCTAATCTGAACCTATGGCTTACAAATCTGGAGAGCAGTACGCCCATCAAACATCAACATCATCCAAAGGACCCAATCAAGAATATTTCGATCTATCAGCGGTGCTCCGTGGTACTTCCGCAACGCTAATCTCCACAAAGACCTGCGGATCGAGACGATTGTCGTTGAAATTAAGAATCACAGTGTAAGATTAAAATATATTGCAACCCTCGTTCATCACCCCAACAAGCTGGCAAGAAAAATACTAACCCATCGTAAATTTCAGCGATTGGAAAGAACTGACCTGTTAGATCTTCCATCTCTAACGTAGAAGAAAACAACTTGCATAGCCACTTTTCTTTCGTTTTCGAACTCTTTGCATTATGTAAACTGTAATTCTATAAAACGATCTTTGCTCTTTGCTCTCTTACTTTAAGTCAATAATGTAATTTGCAACAAAATGTACACGTCCTCAACTGTGAAGGATGCACATCACTTGTCCTAGCATGTAAGATTTGAAAACAAACTGAAGCTTCTTATAGGAAAGTAGAAGTTCATTAAAGTTACATAAAAAAATAAAAAAAAAACTAATGCATTATATCATTGTACTGAGCAATGAAAATCTCTTTGATCACTACCTCATGAAACTGAAAAATTTTGAATCTAAGTTTAAAAAATATTCACTTACAAATTCTCATAAGACATACATTATGCTAAACCCCATTTCCTAGCCCGAAATCAATTCTCTACCACACATTCATACATCGACACATTCATACAAATAATACTCATCAAAGACTCCCGCAAAAAGATGAAGAGGAAATGCCACGACATGAAGTCATACCAGCATCATACATGCCGAGTTCAATGGAAAAATTTCACTACGGAAGGATCATATGTACATATCTATGTACACGAGTCGGACGCCACCATCATCACCACCACAATTAGAAGTACTAAGAAAAATACAACATGCCAATCGAAATAAAATACATTTTACTTGTACGAAACATCAGCGAGCCATCAATAAAGTGTTTAATTAACCGAAAATCACTTGTCCAATTCGAGACTGCAACACACACAAAATGTAATGTGGCGCAAGTAGATTTTTTTGACCTGTCTAGTTCAGTTGAAACACTTGACTACACTCGTCAGTTAGTCTAAAGACATTTTAGCGATCGCTCCGATCAGACAGTCTCTACGCCATTAACGATTATACAAATGATGAGTATTAGCTAGCATAAGAGTAACCACAACAGAAATGATCAATCGATAAAACAAGACACGTCAATTACATGATCGTTTCATGAATCACGATTACTGTCTCGTCTCTATGAACCTAGTCAGGGCCCCGGATCAGTACAATAACCATCAAAAAAACTTCACATTCATTGCTCAACAAGGAACTCAACAAAAAAAAATCAACTACATATCGACCGGTAACAACATCTACAAGAACAGCAAGAGTAAACCAAACCAAAAATCAAAGTCAAGGTAACTACCGGTAACGGAAAAGAAAAAAATCCTGAGCTACCCAACTTCGGACGAAGGATATACATACGGTCGACAAAGAAGAAATCCACCAAACAGAACCATCGTCAAGATGAAGAAGTAACCCACAAAAAAATTCACTCACTCAAAACCTCAGTACGGAATTCATCGAACTATGATCGGCAATCATTAATTATTAATGTAGAAAATAATATCACCTCGACTGACTTCTTTATTTTGTTATTAAACATTGTCATGATCGGCGCGATGAGGTCTTTGATCGCAATCGGACTCGATTGCTAGATCGAGTCGGTTAGTGAGAGAGCCCAAGCCAAAGAACAGATTTCGAATCATTGCGATTGACTCACTCTGGTGGCTCCAAAAGATATGATTATTTTTTGCTGCTAGTTCATTCGATTGCCCGATTAACGACAAGTGTTGTGAACATTGGCATTTCAATCAGGTTAGGGTGTGGAAAAATCCGGCCAATCTGATACGGGAAAAAATAGACATCTGTGAAATGATATCGTCTCTGGTGATTTTTATGATGAATGTTTTTTTTTATTGTGTGAGATTGTGAAAGTGATACTATTCGTGGGAGGTGAGAAAAAAATTGCAGAAATAGTCGATTCTGTCAAAATTTAGAACGTTTGGAAGATAGGCGCAATAGTGGAGAAGTATTACTGTTATTTTCATAAAAATAAGATAAATTTCATACTATGATTGGTATTATTTTTCCACTTTTGATCATACGAATGCAATCGATAAAAGGACAGTTGTTATGGCGATAATATAATTTATCCATTTTTTTGCCCTAAATATTGTCATTAAGAGCCGAAGATCGAATATCAAGATTTCACTGATTTGTTTTATCACCTTTCACATTCTATTTCATAAGTATAAATCAAAATCAGTATATATTTTTCTAGGAGTAATATTCTTCAACTAATTTTTGTTTTCTCTTTCATTTTGCAGATTTCTGAAACGAGGATCTAACAATAAGTAAGTATTTGTGATAAGATTTAAAAATGTCAAGTAAATAAATTATTGCATTTTTATCAAATCAAACTTTAATTGAGTCTATTAATTAATTACTGTATGAATAAAGAAAATTGGAAAAAAAAGACGAAGTTGAAATACATCTAGAGCCACATTCATTCCAATTTTATAACTATCTGTAATTTAATTAAAAAAACACGGATGATTGGGAAAATAGTTAAACTTATGCGACAGCAATCTAAACATATCACAACTATAGCATGTACAAATTTTTCATTTTATATAAGATTATCTCTCTCGTAGGTTTAGTCTTAATCTTATATGCTTCTATCGATATTTGGTGGACTTCTTCTATTCGACATATGAGCGATTTTACTCCAAACTATTCACTTACCTCTATGTTAACTTTTCTTTGTCACCTTTCAACATCTATAATGACTTAAATATGCCATTCGATTAAACTCTTAATTTTTTTACGTATTGCGTCGTTTAATAATCTTTTCATTTCCATCCAGCCCTGTTTTACTAAAATCCTTTAAAAATATTATACTATCAGCTATGTCTTCACTATTCTTTTGTTTATGTTAATCATGAGCTGATGCTGTCGAGGAGCTACTAGTTTTTCTGGGTTTTTTTTACTTTTATTACTTTTTCTAGTGTACCACAGGAATCCATCTAAGGGCCACTTCTATATAGTTTTTTTTATCAAAGATATCCGTAGGATTTGACGTGATCTTGCCTGTCCTGTGCTGATGATTTAAAAGATATTCGGATAATTCAAAATTTTGGTGACCATCTAGTTTGTCTTTATGAATGAAGAACTTGTTGGTGTTATTCTGACTTTTTATCCGCAAAAGTTTCTAAGTGGTTCGCAATGTTTTTTGCTTTCACACTTTAGTCTTTCCTCAAGCTATTTATGAAACCATTATTATTATAATTTTTTTTTTTTTTGAACGCTTCACCGATTTTGCGGCAATTTTTTATCTTAAACTTGAAAATCGACAACCAAACTAATGAAAAGAGGTTCACGGATTGTTATACGTCCCAGTCATAATTTCTTTTATTAAAAATAAATAGCTGCGCTACTTTATTACCATTTTTTATTTAAATATTGCAGTCAAGTATGGATCAGAATAGCTGTACTTTTGGAATGAAATTCACATAGTGTGTGTTGTGTAGTAGTAGCAGGGCTTAGAAATCAATATTGCTGGTTGACCATTTTCTGAAATATTAGTGGTTCCAAAAAGTAACCAAAATTTCTTCAATGAGCTCATTCACAGTTACTTTATGTGAACAACGGGACCGCGAACACGTTACGTCAGTTATTATGTAAAACTAGAGTTTTAAGCTTAATTTTAAGGTTAATCATATTTTTCTGTCAATGGGGAAAGATGTCAAGGCCAGCAAAAGAAGTAGCACACTGACATCATTGTATGCAATTTTTGTTCAATCAAGGAATGAAACGTTGCTGTAAAAAAATTACCGTTACTTAAGAGGGTATTTCGAAACCAAACAAGTGTCGTCGCTGGCTTAAAAAATGTGAAAATGAAATCAATCTCAAAAATGTCGGACGAAAACGAGGTCCAAAAATTAGAGTATGCTATCCTGATCGTGATGGTAGACTCAGATCCTAGTCAAATATTTGACAAACCATCATTAAAGGTTGGCTGCTAATGGTCTTCAGTTCAGGACTATCTTCATCGGATAGGAACATTGTACAGGTAGAGAATTTGGGTTCCACATGGATTGACGAAGATGGCACTTTATCCGTAATTTGTGCGTCTTTTTTGTCTTGGTATGAAACTGATCCGTTTTTGCAGCGAATTGGAAGTGAGATAAGAAGTAGTTGCTGTACAATATTCCTGCACGAAAAAATCAACAGCTTTCTTCCGGAGAAGTACCTTCCTATCATCTACCATCACTTGTTTGGGTGCGGTGGGAAGGTCCTTGTTTGGGTGTGTTGAGACTTTTCTGATAATATACACTATGAATTACTTGAAACTGGATCTATGGATGTGTATCTATGGATACAGAAAAAGAGAGTAGACCACCCTCAAAATATTTATGAGTGAAATATAGTTAGGTTCTAACGGAAAATAATTAGTTTTCAGTTTAAATCTTTAGAATTCAATGTTTACTTCCCTATGAAATGGAAAATAACAAAAATTGTACCTACTCTAAAACCTGGCAAAGATAATAGTGCTGCTGAAAATTATAACAATGAGCAAATTACTGGAAAAATTAATAAAACCCAACATTCAGAATTTTCTAGAAACTTACGCAGTTATAGCCAATGAACAGTTTGGATTCTATAGAAAACACAATGCGGTGCATCAACTTAAAAAAATTGCCAACTATGTCCAGCAAAACTTAGTTCATAAAAAGTCTACTTTAGCTACATATTTTGACATTCACAAAGCTTTTGATTGTGCTTGTCATGATGGGCTTATATTTAAAATGATTATATTAAATTTCCCAATTAATATAATCAAATTAACTCACTCTTTCCTTCTAGATAGGACTTTTTATGTTCAACTTGGTCGCACCAAGTCTGACACTTACGATGTTGTGGCCGATGTTTCACAAGGATCAGTACTTGGCCCTCTATTATATCTTATCATTACTAGCGATATTCCTAAATGCCCCGAAATAAATTTAATTTTTTTTGCCGACAATACGTTCTTGTATTCCGCTGGTGCTAACGCATCTGAATTGATGCCTGCTACTGAAAATTACTTGCTTGTACTGTCTCTATACTTAAAAAAATTGAAAATCAGAGTTAATGCTGAGAAAACACAATGCATGTTCTTTAAGAAAAAAATCACCCAGAAACCTCCCACAGATAAACATTAGACTTGAAAATCAAGAGATACAATGGTGCTCTATTATGAATTATCCAGGTTTGATGTTTGACAAGTCCCTGGCTGATAAAAATCACATTCAAAATAAAATATTTAAATGCAAATATCTCATTGAGATACAAATATCTCACCAAGATTAATTAATAGAAAATCTTTCCTTAGCCTTGAAAATAAATTATTTATTTACAAAACAATATTCCTGCGATTCTTAACCTACGGAGTTCCAGTCTGGTCTATGGGTGCCACTTGTCACATCAAAAAGTTGCAAATACAGTGCTCAAGATGATTTCTGATTTCCCTAGATACTACTAGTTACATAAAAATTTGAACATTCTTATGTTCGCAGATTATTGTTATATCTTAAACATTAAATTTGAAGAAAAGTGAATAGCTCCCGATTACCCGCCGATATCGGCACTTTATTTTGATTTTAATAATAAGAAATCAAATTAGCTTATAGTGTAAGTTCATGCTTTGAATTATTCAATTGGATAGTTGGTTATAGCTTAGTTTTTTGTAAGTTTTTAGTTTTTAATCTTTCCTTCTTTTAGTAGGTTTTTGAATTTTTTATCCTATAGTAACTATATTAATATTATTCCTGCTTTATACTAAACTTATATTTCACAAACAAATTATTTTTGAGCTGTGGAGCTCTCTATACGTAAGGTTGTACATTGTACTATTATTGTAAAATATTATACTTAGTGCAGAGTAAATAAATAAATAAAAAAATAAAGATCCATGTACTATAAAAATGTATGTATAATATGCATCTTTCATTATGTGACCACCACTTAACTTATGCCTTGACGCAAAAAAAACATTCGCAAAAAAGATATTTACTGCCTTTGTTGCAAGCACAGCTCATCCTCCTTTCACATTTCATCCAGTAGATCCAATCCTGTTCCTTTTCATACCTTCGTAGCGATATGATAATTTAATTACTATTCAGATCCTTCTTTTGCTCTTCTTTTATACTTAATTTTTCTTTGTCCTGAGAAGGAGCATAATTCAGTTTCGATTGCTTTAGTATTGGTAAGAGCTGTCCAATCGACAGATAACTTTCATGCTTATCATATAAAAAATAACAGTTTCTGATTTCGTTAAGCTTTTAGAGGGATTAATAAAATACCTTATTAATTTGTGATAAAATTCACTGATCGGCTGTTCTATTTGACTAACCAAACCCAAAATTCCTGATAAAGCCCCTCATAGCATGTAGTCCTTAAAGTGAAAATGGAAAATCTAATGCTGATGAACCTTAGTTCCAATTGCAGAAAAATGCAACAAATAGTGACAAAACCCCCCTTTTCTGTCCCATTTATTTGCAAATTTGCATAGAAAGCCCTTTGCAGAGATAGCTTTTAGCGGCATTAACCTAGAAGTTCTGCCCAGACCGTAAGCATCATAGACTGCAGACTGGTAGCATCATAGACTTCAGAAAAAATGTAAATAATAATAATAGCTTTATTAATATTTTATAACAAATTTTGTGCGGACAGGACGTTATTTTAAAGTTTAGACAGAGAAGAAAAAGAGGAAATTAAATGAGATATTTAGATATTTATTGTGTAATACCATATATGCAGGTTACGTTTATGGCTTATTTTGATAACATAACCTTTCTTTTAGTAAGTGGAATAGCATTTTAGATTTTATTTAATTTTTATGCTTACCAAATTTTAGATCATTATCAAGGTGACTACCTAAATACTAAATGCCTTTTGTCCATGAGACGAAACCTTGCACATCACTATTTTCTAGAGAAGATGGTCTAAGTTTTATCCGCTTGAATTTTGAGGCTGTGCAGAGAAGTGTGCAGAATCAGTTGACTTCAAAGTTAGATGCATAGCTTCGCTTAAGTGCGAAGTGAGTGGAAGAATTTTTGAAAGCTATATGCCAGGATTTCTAGCTCCCTAAAAGTTGCCTTATCAATACCTTGAGCTAGATGTTTCGTTTTAAGTCATTCCTCCAGATTACTGAAAAATATATTTTTACAACTCGATTTTTAAAGGAAGTGGCTCGGAACAAACATCATTCTTTTCATAAAATCAGTAAATTCTGCTAGTTTAAAGATTCTTCTTGAGCAAGAGTGAAAACTGGTTGAAAATCATGTGTAGACCTCAGCGACAATTATTCACGATCTTCTGGAGCATTTTTTACAACAGAAATAACCCTCGGCAATATCGCGTTAATACTTAATTTAAATTAGTTCTTCGAATGAAGCCCGCAGATATTTCATATTTTCCCGTTTTTCTCTATTTTAGTCAAAGAGTTACTTACTTCCATACTGAAGAGAATATATGAACTAGTGTATTTTTGTAGGCATTATTTTATTAGCTCAAGTTAGCGTACACGATTTTTTAAGTTTTAGTAGCATGATCTTCCTCTAGTTCATATACATATTTAAAGCGAATATCATGGCCTCATCATTATAACCTCAAATATTATATGCACCACCTTAATTTTACCTATTCACCCCATAACACCCTATCACTACTCCATTATTCTTTACTATTCTACTTTGACCCTTGTTTTTCCACCCATTGTCTCACAGACCGAAGCAAAACAACAATGAAAAATCGATTGAATTAACAGAAACTAACTAATTATAATTGACTATATCTAGTTTATGAAAGATACTCAGTACATTCCATCCAGTTTTTCTTTCGTGGTACATACTTATTTTAACTAAGCAGCACGAACATGAAATCTCCACTTTCAAATTGAACATTGAAAGCCTTTATATCGATCTCCTCGACCAGACATGTGTACGTTTGTTTGAGAAGTGTATGTACATACACTTGTTGTTTTATTTTCTCATAAAAAAAACATCTAACATATTGGCGAAATCATTACCCGTTGAGTTAATATCGTTGTACATTAAGGTCTCCACATTTGGTGGGGTCAGAAGGTAACCAACAGGTACAATGCCAGTAAATCGGTACATAAAACCCAGAGGCACATTCAGATGACTGCCGTCGAAACAAACCGCCAACAATTCATAACGAAAAATTTCAATTATCATACATTACTTCGCGTTACTTATCTTACCGTTGCTATTCAATTGTATCTTTCCTGGTGTCGATCTACTGGTTTTTCTAAATAATTTTTTTTTTCTTTCAATTTGAATGAATATTTCATTTTTTCTATTATTGATGTGTGTATATGCATACGATAAGTATGTACTGTGATTTCGGAAGGATTAAGAAGACGAACGACCATGATGTTGATGAACAAGTGCATGTTTTTTATTCGGCCCGTAGATCGTGGCCGGGCCAGTAGGCATATGAAAAATTACCAAAGCATTCATTTGATGCTGGATGAATGTATGGCGCCAGATCTCCATGGAGCGGGAGAATTCGAATCGCCACAGATGATGCTGATGATGATGGTACAGTAGTTCTTAGCACTTCTGCAGTAGTAATTCAAAAATATTTCATTATTTGAATATGATCGATGAAGAACTTTTCGTTTTGATTGTAATTAATTGAAGTTTTGTGGTCATTTTGGTTCGATGTTATTGTATGCAGTGTTTTCGGACATTTAAGGGTATTTGGTAAACGGATTTCCGTATTGAATTAGTTTTTATTAAAAATTCGAATCTTGGACCTTGTGTCATCGGAATTTATATTCGTTTAAATAAATAGTGCATCGATTTTAACCATCACATATTTTGAATTATTCGACCTATAACACGTAATCTGTCTTTGGAAGTGGGTCAATCAAGCACGTCTATGCAGTAAAGTCAAAGTTACCAAACTAATGATGGCAACCAATAGCCAATAGTTTCATCCACGTCACACTTCACCCTATATATATGTATTCGCAAAGCATCTTTGCCATTGACGTTTTTATCTTTTCGGGCTACTTCTCTTTATGTTTAAATAGGCCAAAGTGCTTGGCCAGGCCCGTGTTCACATCCCGGTTAGCTTAATCGCGTTTAGTATTCAATCAATTAATCAACTACAATGTTTATTGGGAGTCTTGTTCGTAGTTGCTTGTCCGTTCCTGCTTACGTACATAGACAACGACAGACACATCGTTCATTCTTCAACCCCTCATGTACACAAGGTTTAATTCATTTCGTCCTATTCATATTATTCTTTATATTGTTGGATTGCTCCCCATCCACCCAACCGATACACTTACACACCAACAAACATAAAACGTGTGTATTTACACAATGTCTGTTATCATTTTCGGAATATCTCCGCTATGTTGCGAATATACACAACACGTTTACGTACCACCGTTTGGAGAGCAAAAATCGTTCATTGTCTGCTAGCCAACATTTACTCGTTCATATGTATGCACTTACACACACTGAATGTATTCAATTCTGTATTGTCAATTGATCGAAATTTCTATTTTTTGCCTTCAATTACTGTCAATCGCTAATTACCCGTTCCTTTGTCTCCAGCATTGAACTAGATTTTTCTTAATGGGGGTGAGAATGATGGGTCGGTCGATTGGCAGAGCGGTTTGCTGGCTGGGTGGTTGATTTGTAGTGGTTTTAGGAAGACCAAGTGAACAAACAAAACAAGATGGATATTACTGAGCTAAGTGAGGGATGAAAATAGAATGGAAAAATAATCAAGCTGAAATAAAAGTTTATGATTCAAGGTTTTGTACTGTAACGATTGCAAATTAGTCAATGCTGCTGAAAGTTTATTGTAATGCAATGGAAAACTTATCATAACCGATGATTAAATATTTGAGACCACAAATAGGCAATCTGTGAAAAAATGTTTAACTCGGTTGCTTGAAATACGATGTTTTCTAAAAACAGATAATGCAGCAAAACGTTGTCTTCTAATAACAGAAAATGCGGAAAAACTACCCTTCTTTTAATGATGGGGCTATCGTCGATGAATGTTATATTTAATGGAGTAGGTACGACTGGAAATTATAAACTGCAATGAAATTTTTGCAATCTCTGTGAAAATAAATATGAAAATATGAGATTGTATCTCTGCGCCCAACGTGGGCTTGTGGTTGCAAAATACTCTCTTTTTTTATAGTTTATAGAAAATTATAAAATATTTTTGCAAGTAACTTTACGTCATGCACCTCACACATATCTTGTTGCTTTTCTTTGAAGACATAAATAAATTAAAACTGAAAAGTTACTGATTATTTATTATTTATTATCATATATTGCGCTAGAGATATACTCTAATTACAGGGTCAAGAATGAAAATGAAGCATTGTAAAAAAGAAATATAAGAAAGAACTAAATAATTTAAAAGTAACAACAAAAAATTAGGAAAATTAAAAAAATTAAACTAAGGTTAAATTAGAATTCAAGATAACATTTTCAATACATTCTTAAATTCTAAAAAAAAGATTGCGGGAGTGGACCAAGTTTAAGAGCATTGTGCATTTTATGAAGACGCAATAAAGGCGAATAAAAATAAACTTGTGCACGAGCAAACGAGACAGAAAAAACCTCTGAAGATCGACTAGGACGACTAGATTCACGTCTGGTTATCGGGGAACCAAAATCTGACCAAAAAAAACTTTGGGAAATTTCGAAAACACTCATCGAGGAACAATCTACGCGATTCTAACGAAAAGAATGGGAAGACGGGACGAGTAAGGGCAGAAGGGGATGCTGAATTTAAAAAAAAACACGTTCACTGGTTCGTGTTTTTTTTAAATTCAGCATCCCCTTCTGCCCTTACTCGTCTCACTCGTCTTACTCGTCTGGGAAATATAGGAGAAGAAACGGAACCATTTGAAGTGACTCTGCAAGGACGACTATGAAGATACGAGGAAAACCAAGAAAGAAGTGCACGAAATATACCAAATGCGTTAAGTTTATTGAGCAGAATCAAAGGCCTTTGAAAAGTCCGTATAGACGTTGATAATCGAAGCCAGAAGCGACAAAATTCGTGGATACCATAAAATTGGTCGTAATAGAACGAATTTTTACGAAACCGTGCTGCTCGGGAGTGAGTATAGGTTGTACAGACGGAAAAACTCTATTATTGACAAGACGTTCAAGGAGTTTACTAAAGTAGCAGAGGAGGGATATAGGCCAATAATTGGAGATTACAGAGGGGTCACCAGATTTTAAAATTGGGAAAATATTGGCGGATTTCTCTAAAGAAGGGAATACACCAGAAGCAAGGCTGATGTTGAAAAGGATAGCAAACAGAACAGGGAGAGAGAGAGTGAGAGAGAGAGATTGGACTGACTTATCAGCCCAAAGGGCTGGTAATTCCACAAAGAAAATAGCCCCGCATAGAAAACTTGTTTACTTTACTATTTGCGAACACCGTGAAGCATTGTTTGATCGAGGTGCATCAGTTTCCGAGTAAATGAGTTCTTTTGATACAATGATCAGTTTTGAAAAAGAGCCAAAAATTCAGGGAGTCTGGGAAAAATTATGAGAACTTTTAATAAATACAGGGTACTTTAAATCAGGGTACTCTAGAAAAAATCATGGTATTTTCAGAAAAATCAGGGTACTGTAGAAAAAATCCTACAAGTCTGGGCAAAATCACGAGTTTAGAAAAAAATCCAGGGGATCAAGAAAAACTCTTGAGAGACCTGAAAAAAAATCATGGGAGTTTGAAAAATATCGGACAACTCTAGACAAAAAACTGAGAGTCTAAAAAAGTATTGAAGGTCTAAGGAAAAATCATGGGAGCTGACAAAAAAGTCAAAGACTAGAAAACACCTTGAAAACCTGTAAAAAAATCATGAGAGCTTGAAATAAATCAAGGGACAGTAGAAAAAATTCTAGGAGTCTCAACAAAAAATCATGACTGCTTAAGCAAATTCAAAGGAATCTATTAAAAAGTCTGTAAGTCTATGAAAATATCACGGGAGCTAAAAACAAATCATGAGAGCTTAGAAAAAATCCTAGAAGTTTGGTAAAAATCATGAGAATTTCGAATAAATCAGGGGACTAAAAAAAAATTTTTAGGGTCTCAGAAAAAATAACGTAATATTGTAAAGTGGCAATTTAGCATTCATGAGCTCATCTTGCTTTGGTGAAATTATGTGCGAAAAAATGCAATAATCACATTAAATGGAAGAGGTTTTTTTCAAGAAATGTAAGAAGATAGCATGAGGCACTTGAAACTTTTTTTTGACCACACTCAACTTACCTCTACAATCTTTTATTCCAAAACCAACTAAAAAGAATAGTAACTTAAAATAAAATACTCAATATTAAACAATATTTATAAACACACCGACTGAATGAATAATTAATTTCACTTCTTTGTTACATATCCCAGGTGTTAAGATATCAGTTTAGCATCGTGACCAACCAAATCTCATTCGAATATAAATCAATTAGCCCACGGCTACAAAGTAATTTTCCGATCATTTGACCAGTAACTGAAATGAATCTTCAAGGGAGGTTAAACCGACGAAATTCTTGGATCCAATCACCTGAACCCTTCAATCTAAATCTAAACAGAAGAAAACAAATAGGTATGTTACATCGGTACCAACAGTAATATCCCACTCACCTGCAGTAAGACCACCGGCACCACCTCTAAATTTATTAGAAAATTACACCAAACCAGAGAAACATATTCTATACGTGCAAACAACAAACCTTCATTTATTCCGATAAACGACAACGACAACAACAGCAACAGAACAAAAGTGATGATTAAAATTGATGGCATACCATTCACATAGGAGTTAAATACTTCGAAATCTCAGTGCTCATTAAATCTAACAAATCTTCTATTTCGGTTTGGTCCAGTCTCCGGTATACATACAACAATGAACAACGCGCACATATATTTTTATTTATACTCGTATATATATGAACAAGTTAATGCCCCAAAACCAACTACAACAACAACAACTGGACTTGGCCACCAATAAAAATTAGACATAGTATAATAAAAATCGGTTGTTCAAGATACATTTTATAGAAGATATGATGCTCGAGATGTACGCACAGCAGATAAAAAAATTATATCATACAACCGTCTCGATGGCGAGTATAGTTCGAATACGAAAAACATATCTAATTAGGAACAACAACTCTAATAAAAATCTCTAAGAATGCTCTGCATGTAGATCGATAGCTACGAGGCACTGGGAAATTGATTCACCTCTTGAAGCGATCAAATCTCATTCGGAATTGCACGAATTAAATAAAATATTGTGCAATATAATCAAAACAGTAATGTCTAAGGAATAGATGAAAGAATAGCAACATTTCAGTTAGCAAGATATAATCGGAAGAACAAGAGAAGTTAAATTTGTGATTATATAGGAAAACTGTGTAGATTTTGATGATTTGACGCTTAATAAAGTGGATTCATGCTGTTGTTTTTATATATAGCGGGAAAATATAAAATGAACTATTTGTGGTATATTACTGTGTTATTTGTAGATTTTGTTTAACTGAATGCCCCTAAACAGTATTAACTGAATGGCCCCTAAACTGGCCGCAAATAAGACATTGAATTTCATTCGGGAGCCTATACTGACGCAAAAAAATGTATGTTTCAGGATGTGTTAATGCAATATACTATAATTCTTGGGAAATTTAAATGATTCATGTGAAAATCGTCAGAAAAATGCAACTGGAGCTCTAACGGCTCATCTATTTATTTGCGAAAATTACTGACCATTCGCCAGATTGTATCAACATATATGATGCCTATTAATAATTACATTCAATAAAATTTCTGATCAAATATGTTTGTCTAAATTATCCAAATACAATCTCCAATCATTACATCTATAGCTACCTATCTAGATACACATGTCTTAGATCATATCAATGTTGCCCACAAAGTATGTACTTTTACTCCACTTACTCCAACGTACCTACTACATACTCGGGCGTAGAATCATGCCGAGCTACCCAAAAGCATTAAAAATCAATTACGAAATTTGATTGATTGCAATAATTTCACAGATGGTAAATTACTCGAAACAATTTAAGAAAAGTATATGAAAGGCAAAGCGCAGAGAAAACAACAAAACAACAATAACAAAGAGAAGAGAACAACATACAAATCCAATAGAATCTCAAGAAAAAACGACAGTGGTGGACATGATTTTTACCGAGCGATGTGAACAGGGCAAAACATAACCTAAAACGTTTGAAAATAAAACGAAATAGTACGAAGCAATAAGATTTATTCTGTTGTATGGCAGCAGTGTTTTATTAACCGGCGGCGGTGGCAGCAATGGTGGCAGTGGAGGAGTGATGGCGTAACGTTATAAAGCAGTTACGTAGCAGTACGTACGACAGCCGCCCGACAGTGTATCTCATACCATTATTGAAAACACTGAAAATCGGCTCATCATAAAGTATAGTCCGTCGTTGTACAACAGACAACAAAAAAAGATACATTAAATCCGAATCGAGAAAAAATTGGTACTTTATCTGAAAAATATTGATACATGAATACGTGCATGGTGTATTGGAGTGAATTTTCATGAGTTTAGCGCAAAGTGGGACAATGATGGTTTTTCTTTATGTTGAGGTGAAAAATGGTATACACTTGAGAAGTTATGAAAATTGAAAATTTGAGCAGATAATAAACAGACTGATTAAATAACTTGAGGCCAGGATGTTCATTACGTGCTGAGATCGTGTCTTAGTGGGAATGATTCCCGAAAAAACTTTTAGCATGACATTTGTTAGCGTTAATAGATGGCTTTTTTCGCATCATTTCTCAAAGGATAACATTTTGGATTGAAGGAACTCCGAGCTAGATTTCGATCGAATGATATGATAAATATTCAGAGCGTCCGCACATAAGAGGTGCGTAACATTACATAAAACGTTTGATAGATCCGAAATGAGCAGATTGAACATAAGTGGTCCTAGGTGGCTGCCTTGTGGTACTCCCGAGGAAACAGCAATAATTTTTCAAAATAAGCCTTGAAATTATTTTATTGTTATTTATTTCAACCAAACAAGGCGTACAAAAAAACACTTACAATGAATAAATAAATGTAAATTTGTACAATACACAATAATGAAAGAATTTTAAAAATATAACCATCTTTGGTAGGGAAGTAGAAAGAGCATTCATGACATGAGCACCTTATTCAGAGCAGTTTTAAACCTAGGTTGGGAAATGGTTGGGGAATAGTGTTTTGAGAAGCTATTGAATATTTTGCAACATCTATTGATTAGCTCATTGTTGGCGTAAACTGTGTGGTGTTCGTATTCATTCAGTAAACGTGTGTGCCTCGTCTGCCTTACTGATTCGTTGAAGGTGATCTTATTGGACAGGGACACAACATTGATCAAGTCCCTAATAACATCAAAAGTAAAGCAGAAGCATATGAGTATCCTCCGGGAAGATAGACTTGATAGATTTAAGAGACTTAGCCTGTATCTGTATGAAGGTAGATTATCAAATTCTTAAAGATTATACAGATCTCTCAACGCAAATAGCAAGAACTGCTTCTGCACCGATTCGAGCCTATCGCTATGGATATCAAAGGTAGGGTGCCAGACAATACATGCATATTCGAGCAATGGCCAAACTAGAGCTATGTATAAAGACTTCGTGACCCATAGGTTTTTGATTTCCTTCGCACGTCTTTTGACGAATCCAAGCTGCTTATTAGCCTTGCTTAAGACTTTGTCATAGTGTAAATTAAAACGCTTTTTATCCAAAGTAACCCCGAGGTTGTCAACATTGTCAACATTATTGATTGTAACATTATTGAGGCGATAATCAAAATTTATATTACTGGTTTTGCAGGAAAAACGAATGACTTGACATTTACTGACATTAATGTCGAGATTATTTAGTTTGCACCACTGCTCAAGAGAAAACAGTTTCGATTGAAGGAAAACTGAGTCTGATTTCGATTTAATTGTGTAGTACATTTTCAGATCATCTGCATAAAAAAGGTGAGGGATGCCTGCTTAAACTTCAGAAACATCCGATACGAAAATATTGAACAAAAGAGGCCCCAAGTGACTACCTTGTGGTATACCTGATAAAACTTCGATTTTTTTGGATAGGATACCCTGAAACTTAACGTACTGCGTCCTATTTCGAAGATAAGCGTCTAACCAGTTTGATAAGAGACCCGAGATACCAAATTTCTGTAGTTTGATTCGAAGAATATTATGATCAACACGATCAAAGGCCTTGGTGAAGTCTGTGTAGATGGTATCAATTTGATGTCCTTTTTCCATGCCACAGAGAACATCTGAAACGAGAATCTCGAGGTTGGTAGAAGTTGTCCTGCCTTTTGTAAAACCATGTTGTTGTTCGTTCAGAAGAGGTTCTATTAGAGTAGTGAGCTTATCACAGACAATTTTTTCGAATAGTTTAAGCAATGCTGATAGTATTGCAATACCTCTGTAATTATCAATTGACCGCCTATCACCACATTTAAAAATCGGTGTCAGATGGGATTATTTCCAGAAGGAGGAGAAAACCCCGCAAAAAAGTGATTTGTTGAAAATTAAATACACGGGCAAGATAAGCGACTCCATGCATTCGAGTATGAAACTAGGAGGTAGCAAGTCAGGATCAGAACCCTTGTTGACATTAAGATCTTTGATGGCCTTTGCAATCTCGTCTTTTGTTAAATACATTTCACAGATGATATTTGGTGGGTTTGTTTGAGGGAGAAGAATGTTAGACATGCTTGTACATACATGAACAAAATAGTTCCTGGAAATGCTCAGCGAACAGGTCATAAACTTCATGAGGGCATGACGAACAAAAGTTCTTTTTGTACATCGAAGTAGGATAGCCCGACGTTTTCCGTTTGGTGTTCACGAAATCAAAAAACTTTTTAGGATCATGAATTATATTTTTGTCCATGATATTGACATAGCGCTCATACGCTTCACGAGATTTCTTCATTAATTCTTGAGCTAATTCATTATGTAAATCTTGTAAGCAGGTTTTTAGTCGATGTGAGTCGCCACGGTCCAAAGTTTTGCTGAAGCCAGTATCAGTAGTATCAGTTTGTTGGCCTTTTTCCATATTGTAGAGAATATCTGAGGTAATTAACATGAGATTGATAGTAGTTGACCTACCTTTTCTAAAACATTGTTCATTTACAAGAGGTTCAAGTAGTGTTCTGAGTTTTTTGCTTAATGTGGAAGTTACCATGTCCTATAAAATTCACCTTGCAAGGAAAGATCTGCACGTTTCAAAAATGGTATTTTAAACGTGTTTAATATCTAGGAATGTCAAAACAGTTTTGAAGATGAAAAATTGGAGGAATAATTCAACGTAGGTTCTTACCAAATGCTTGAAGAACTGACCAGTTTCTTTCCTGCTACTCATGAAATAGAAATAATTTAAAAGCAAGGAAACCGGTTAAAATTGCGGCAAAAAGACGTTGACGGATCTTTGGCTATTTATGTATTGGTATTTGAACGATAAAAAGGAAAATGAATTTTTCATGATATCGTGATGAAAAGTAAATACACCACACTAGCCTTGAGCCCAAAAATACCGTGCAAAACTAAGAAAAATGATTCCATTGGCTTAAACGTCAAAGCAATATATTCAGGGTTGAAAGGCTATGTTTTGTATTTGGCAGCGCCAGCAGGACATTTTGTTATTTTAGCTCCAAAATCTTGGTGAAATAATCACGGCAGATAGCATCAATCTAAAATAAATTCGTTTGATTCAAACAATCAAAAAAAAAAACAGTAATAGCTAAGAAATATGACCGATTAACTTTCCAACATGACAATACTTATTGCAGCTCAAGTCAAAAAATTACTATGATTATCTTGTTATCATGAATCTACACTGAAAAAACACATAGCGCCAGACGCCATAGTTTATAGACTTCTGGCGCCATGTACATAGTCGATTTCGGGATTGTGGTAAAATAAAGTGCCACACGCCATAATACATGGCGAAAAGTACTTAGGAGCATGCTTATAGCCCTCCACGCTATGTACTACAGTCCTCCACGCCATGCAAATGGCGTGGAGGATCATAGTACATGGCATGGAGGACTATAGTATATGGCGTGGAGGGCTATAAGCATAGCGTCTGCTCCTATGTACTATGGCGTGTGGCGCTATATTTTGTCACAAATCGACTATGTTTGGCGTCTGGCGCTATGTGTTTTTTCAGTGCATCTGAAGATGATCCAGTTCGCATCCAACAAAAGGCCACTAGCCTTCTCAGTTCTGAGCATCTGGAGGTAGAGCATTTGAAGTTAGGTTATGGAATATCCTCTGCTATACTCAAGAAGCAATATTCAAATGTCACTTGCTGACATTTATACATCCCCTCACACAGTATGGCTGCGAGTTATAATTGGAGTGCCATGAGCTATATTACATGGCTCATGGAACTATGTAATATAGCGTGTGGGGCCATAATTTCTGCGCCATGTAATTATGGCGCTGGGAGCCATACTGCATAACTCAGGGTACTATGTACATAGCGTGTGGGACCATAAATGCTGTGCCATGTTACATAGGACCACGCGCTATATAGATTCTGACATTATGGCGCTGGGAACCATATTGCATAGCTCAGAATACTATGTACATAGCGTATGAGACCATAAATAATGCGCTATGTTACATAGCTCTGGGCGCCATGTGGATTTTTTTCAGTGTAAAGGTAATGAATATTTATGCTACTTTTACTGTTAAAATCGAGAGGTGAAACGAGTCCATACACTTATACCGCTTACCGTATTTAATTTTTTGAGCATTGCATGACTCTTCTTTTGACTTATGACAAAAATCTGTCCATGTAGCAAAAACCACTTTTGCAAATGAATGATCTTAATGGATCAGCAAATTTATAAGATTGATTCTTAAGTAATAGGTCAATAAAATGTCTTTATTGATGTCATTTACGATTAGATTTGGTGAATGTCCCAAAACTGGTTTTCCTTGTTGGCCATCCAATCTAGAAAGGTATTCTTTCAATCATATTGTTACGCAAAAGTCAAATCAGTGAAGCATACGTTGCAAAGTTCAATTAGTTCATAATTTGGGGCTATATTATCTTTGTCACTAGTGCGTCCAATAGTAAGTAATAATTTCAACAATATCAGGAAAGCCGTCGTCAGTTGACCCTATTTTAAAAATCCTAAATTAAGCGGCAAACAGTTTGCAGTATAAAATGGAGAAGCTTGTCATCTACTTGCTCTTTATTTTCACAATCCAGGACTATGTTTTTTGCTTGTCTATATTTGATAGCTTTCGCTGTTAAGTCCAAATATTTACTTATTGGCCTAGAGCAACTTCTTAAAGCCCCCCTGATTTTTTCTGAGCTCCCACGATTTGTCCCTAGACTCCCGAAATTTATTTTAAACTCCTTAATTTTTCTTTGACCCCCTGCATTTTCGCTAAGCTCCCGTGATTTTTTTCAGACTCAAAAGGATTTCGGAATTGTTGAGCGCTCCCATGATTTTTCTATAGACTCTCGAGATTCCTTTTAGAGTCCGGATTTTATTTCTTAGTCTACTAAATTTATTCTAAGCAAGCTAACATGTGTTAAAATTCATTAGAAAAATAGATAAGCAAAGCATAAAAAATTGTGCCTCTAATAACTCGCTTTTCAAACAAAAATTTATCAAGACAATTTGCGACTACGTGAAAATGATCCTCACTTTTGTTACAATGTTATCACACCTGGTGAATTGTGGATATCTAGGTCGTTTTCTGGGCCTAAGAAAGCTTGAATGAACAAAAAAAACAAAACATGTTTTTTTTATCATTGTGTTTTCCGACAGCAGGAGATAGTTCACCGTGAATTTATACCTCCCAGAACAATCAACAACTCTAAATTTTACGTAAAAATACTCAAAAATTGACGGCAATGATCCAATACGTCAAGCCAGATCCCAGCAGTAGTTAGAAACTTCATCCTGACAGCGTGCCAGTTCACACCACTTACCTGAACAGATTTTACAGCGGAACGCTGTCCCAGCACTACCCTACAGTTCTGAAGATTTTTTTTTGTTTATCCGCTTGAAAACACTTTTGAAAATACATCATTTCAGAACAATTGACGACGTAAATATTGCTGGTGTAACGGCTTTGAAAGCGCTTCCTGAACAGTCCTTCCAGAGAACACCTTTGCAGCTTGGAACTCGCTCTGGTCGATAATTTTTTAATGCATTGGTGTAATTAGTTTCAAGACAGTGAGTGTGTACATCTATCAGCTAAGGTAGATCCTTACAGCAGGGTTTTATTCCTTTGGAAAATCATAACAAAAAATTTTTATCAAAATGGATAGTCCAAAGATAATACGTTGAGCCGAAAGGTCGATATTAAGTAAATAGAGTAGAATTAGTTTTGAAGCAGATAGAAATTTTCAGCCATACAAAGGCAAAAAACTGGCTTTTGTGAATTCTCGATAGTGATAGGAAAATTCTCCAGCAGTCTCGTCTTGTATTTTTTTACTTATTTCAGAATCATCTGAACTTAGTCCTGCATCTAAGGTCTGGTACTGAGTTAAATTTTGACACGTAACGTTCGCCGAAACAAAATTTCACGTGAAATTTTGTATGAAAACGCATATTAAATCGAAGACAGTACTAAGCATAAGAATGAACGGTTTTTTGTGAATTTTAGTTTAAAAGATTTATATTGACCCAGATATGACTAATATCACAAGCTTGTTGCATCTCGAACTATTCTTATTTCTTGTTTATTTTTATTTCACCTCTTTCAATTTACAGTTTCTTCCCAAACGGTTCCCATGCTCCTAATCTCACCTGAACATGTTAATAAAAAACAACGTACATACTTAATCCAAAACAAAACATCAAGCCCGAACATAAATTACTACTTAGATAATACTGATTGATTTAATCAATAATACCATTACAATTATCAATTTATCATCGGCTTATCCATATATTTATCTCGTGCGATACCTTAGACAACGCAGCACCGTCAACATCTTGCTGATATCATAAACAAATTGTCTACATTACTCTCAGCCATGATCGCATCCTGTTTCGCTAGCCATTACCATACACTCGATGTTCGAAGACATATTCAAATACATTAACTTCAATTACTGTCCATGATACCATACCTACCTGCTTGCATCCACTATTCACAGTTGGGCCAGTCATTTTTGTAGCTGGTGAATTGAAAAGTGACACTGAGAAAAGTTCAGTTTGAAATAAATGGCCAAAGTCAAAATGTATCTAGTCAGATTTAAAGCAAGAATTTGTCATTTTCAGATTCGAGTCTATCTGTTCGCTGTCGAGTTTATCGCAACTAGATGTTTTCTAAGCATGGAGATTGTAAAATGAAGTCATTAGATATGAAACGATAACATGAAAGATTTTTTTTTATTGTAAATAATTGTTGACATCAGTTTGGTCGCGATACTTATTTTGGAATAGTATTAAAATGGGCGGAATGTCATTATTTAAGTCAGTACAAATTATTTGGACAAAAATTTTCAGTACTTTTTGCACGCTATGCAATGAAGTTGAAACGCATCTCCTTAGCACGTACAAAGTAATGTATTTTAGCTTTAGCATTTGAATGCACGTCATGCATCTGGTTCGATGCAATCAAATTACTGCAGTGACGTGTGAATTGGTCTTGGGTTTCAGAATATTAAGCTGATGACTTTTTTATTTTATTATTTTCTTTTATAAAATATATCAGACATTATCAGAGGAAAATATTGATATTGTGCTAACATCACTATCAGCCAGAGGAAAATCATGGATTAATCGATTCCAGCTAGAAACATTTCTCAAATCTCTCTTCATAGCGTCATATGTTTTTTTTTTAATTTTCTTTCATGACTGAGATTTCAGTGCCCCTAGCCTCAGCTTCTAATGGCGGTATGATACATCACTAAACATCGACAATTTGATTCGGTTGACCACATCGAATGGGCTCACCTTCCACGCATAGGTGGTATTACATTGTTGTTGGTACAACCTCTGCCCCTGTTGGTTTTCTATGCTAGCGTCGACGTCGTCTTCTTCATTGCCACACCGCATTGTTGATTCATGGGACTACGGTAAAACGCCTTATGTCCGCTGATCCAAACACTCGAGTACCTACATACTCTTATTGTTCGTAATGATGCATACATCTATCTAAAATGTTTTCCATTTGTTCGTTTTGTTCGATTTTGTAGGATAAATGTAGTTTTATGAGTTAATTTACATAAAAACGAAATAAATTCCATAATACGATACGATCGTTGTTATTTTAGCTTTCTCTAGTTTTCGTGTCTAATCTTCGAAATATTTTATATTATACCTGTGAAAATATACGTATGTTTCGATAATAGTACAGGTAATGCTGTGGTCAATTTTTCTTTAAGCATCGATTGACCCATTGTATTTGAGGAAATGTATCTTCATGTGCTTGATAGGTGGGATGTTTTGATGTCTGATAGATGCAATAAATACGGACTTGAAATTTTCTTATCGTTGCTCATTGTAGCCTTTGAATGCATTGTATTCTAAATGTGCTTATTTATCTTATCAAAAAAATGGAGACGTGTCGCTAGGGTATGAAAGCAAGACATGACTAGCTGACCCAAAAAAATGTTCAACACCAAGAATAGGTATCACAACTTCAGTATAAAATATCTTGATAATTCATATCCCCAGTACCCAACCTGAATCTTATAACGGGCGATAAATATCATAAATGAAAGATATTTCACGATTTGAATTTAAAATTTTCAAATACGATCATATTTTGCTTGAAACGTGGAACACAAAATTAAATTCTTCTCTAAGCCCACACTGGGCGCACATATTCACTACCCTAAAAAACCGAATCGGTGCATAAAAATGCGCGTTAAAAAGATTGTACATACGACTTATGCTTTATTGATGTCTTTACTGAGTCAAATCTTAATCAAAAGTGTCTGATTTTCTTCAGAAAGTGAAAAATCCTAAACATAATGAATCTCAACCGAAAGCACAAATGCTACAGCGCTTAAGCATTCGAGATAGAAATGAAATTGTCCTACTGCACATCCATCTACAATTCATCCATCTTCCTGACCAAGTACAGCACCCAAGGCAGATGAAATTAATTGAACACGATGCTCAAATGAAATTATTCAATTAGTTCAATTATGATGAATTTTTATTTTCGTTCCTTTCGATAATTCATCTCTCTGTTGTTTTCGTTGCTGTCATTACTGCTTCAACTGCTCTTCGAATGGTTTCTACTACTTTTGCGAATGGACAAAGTAGGATGATGCTGTCGCTTTATCACAATTTCTATTCTCATTTCTATATTTCTTGTGCTGTTGTTGTTGTTGTTGATGTCATAATTATCATCGAGCCACTCATTGAAAATCGGTCTTAGAAAGCCATTGATGTTGGTGCCATCTTGTGTCCCGTCAATTGGCTTGGCTGGCACTACTGGTAAATTTCTTCAAGTCCCGGCACCCCAAGGACGCGGGCAAGCGGACAAAATGGATGGATTACATAAGAAAAAATTATACTTAGGAAAATTGGCAGCAATCACCGTTGGAAAAGGATAATAGAAGAACAAGTCGTTACAGCAATTTTTAGACTCTAAAATATCACGATTATATTGTTCAGGCCTCATCCTACTGCTAATGCTCGTGTTGACGCGAGACTCTCCATGCCCGAGACAACGTCTAGTACGCGAAAAACAAACGAATTAACGAATTGAACGCGTCAATCGATGGCGCTGGTCACGACGACTACGATAATAAAATGGTAATTTTCTCGAGCGGGCGAGAGTGTTTAGATTAATGGATAAAATGATTGAAAAAAAGGACATGGCTAAAATAATTGCAATATCAATACCGTTAACAGGCGACCCATGTACCGAGACTTCACAGGGATATAGTCGGGTAAGCGAGTGGCTATGTGCTAGTAAAGAAGGTCTGTCGACAATCAATATATTGAACAATTCGTTGATTAAGTGCTGTCTGTGCAGATAAATTTGGGATTTCATCGAATTAATGAACAAATGAAATTATAAAAATTTCACAGACAATTTTTAGCTAGAGAATTTTCGTAATTCAGTTTGGTGATTTGATAATGAAAGACGCAGAATGTCTGATAGTCTGATGAGTTTCGGTGAATTTATGAAAAATTCTACTTTTATGTATCTGTCAAATGTGTATCAAAATAAAATGCATCAAAATAAAACGGTTTGTGGCAGTACGTTCAAAGTTATTGTGCATAAAAAATAATATTATTTAAATATATACATCACGTATTTTTAAATCAAGGTCAATTTAGAAAATTCAATGCGTAACTACATAAATCCGCATTCCATAAAACAAGCAACCAAGCAAAATTCAATATGAAGTTTATCCGATTGACATTATACGACAAAATCTAGGTTTATCTCACGATGATCTTATCTCTTTCACTTTACTATTGATATATTTGCATACAGTCAACTAGCACCAACACACGATAACGAGAAATCACTTTTCATAATGCAATAAAAGAAAAATGTCATCGCATCAAGGCAAGCGGCCGAATGGAGGAGTATTTGTGTTGTCTCATCGCAGCTTTTACTGTCATTTGTTTTCATTTTTACTAATAATTACAAATTTAATACTGGCATATGCAAAATGTCGTTATAAAAACATCTTCACCATAATAATTCAATGGTGAAGTGGTTGATATAATCCTACCCTCTCCCGATTCACTTTAAACACATTGACGTCTCTGACGCCTGTCTATGCTGACTTTATTAATTCGTTTCCGTGAAAGAAATCATTAAATTTTTTGGCAAATTTAAATAAATCGAGACAATGATAATCGCATCGAAGCAAAAAAACAACTGGACGCGTGTGCAAGTGAGATTTGGATGTTTCATAGTCAACTAAACTTAGCGACTAAAAATAGATGAAAACATGAAAACAAAGACAGCAGCAACATTAACAAGATAATACGATGCGATCGATAGCAAGTAGCTAGATTAAAATTTGGACAAAATGAAGATGAAAGCAATATTTGATCGAAAACAAGATTTTATATCTTTCACACGTTTTAGTATAATCGATGTCAACTAAACGCAATTTGAGTGAGAGCAAAAACAAGAGCAGATGCATATATTAATTTGCTTGATAATTATGGGATGTGTTTTCAATTTGTCTGAGAATTAATGTTTGGTTTCTGCACAGCGTTTAGATAAACGCGAATTTATCTGTAGATAAAGTAGTTTATTGACGTGAAATTGTGGATGTTTAGGGCGTTTCCGAACTCACGTCTTCGTCCTCATCTTCACCAAGTTATGACAGATTGTGACATCAGCAGAGTAACTGAGCTATTCTAACAGCTTGAAGCAGATCAAGATAAGGTGTCCGAATCGTTGCCTTTACTTCGTAACATTGCCTCAAAACACCATCAAGCCAACGGAGAGGTCCTTAAAAACATCCAACAAGAACCTTAACACTTAAAAACATTCAGCTAGAATTATTTCAATCTACCTTATTATTTATATACTTCGCAGTAAAAATAAAAATGGTCAAAAGTTACCTAACGGTACATTTTGTTCTTCAAATAGAAAAAAAATATTTAGTTTTGTACGGGACAAGTAAGCTCTCCGATCAGTGGAAATATTACTACTTTAGAATACAAGATTTTTTCTTAGTGTGTTTTTATTACAAGAGTGTTACTTTGAATAAAATTCATGGTATCTTTTTTAGAAGATCCATAAAAATAGAGATTCTTAATAATTTTACATCGTGAAGAAGAAAAATCTTCGGACGAAATAGCTAAAATACGACAGCCTAGCTTAGACACTGATATCAAATATTTACAAGTGGCATTTTAGGGAATTTATTGAATAACGAAAAACCCAAAAAACTGAATAAATCTTCAGAAATTTTTTTTTATTCTAAATAAAAAAAACCAAAGCTGAATTCAGCCAAATTGTGTAAGACAAATGAGGCTTATCTTGTAAACCCCTTATCCTCCACTGTAGTTTGTAATTTTATGACAAAATCATATTTTTTTTTGCTATGCAGATGTTTCGAGAATTTTAAATCAATGAAGGGAAATGTGAACCGAAATATCTATTTTATAATTCTAAAAGAAAATTCAATAGATTCACCTAAAAATAGTGTATTAAATATACACTTTACTTCCATCATATATGTACAATTTTGGCTACTTTACGACTACCTGAGTTGCAATGAAGCGCCTCTCTATAGCCGGGATAAAAATCCAATAGAATTTGCAGAGTCACTTGATCTCTCAAACAAAAATTATAAAAATCTTTGATCACTTTGATCACACCAATGCATTTAAACTAACTAATAGGGTGGAAAGGTGTCCAGGTTTGTTACTTTTATGAATTTAAAAATTTTAGAAAGTCAAACACTTGTTAGTTGTATTTATTATCGGTTGCTTATCTTACAAAACTTTAAAAACAATATCTTTTGTAACACAAATGAAGGAAATACTCAGCGCTTGCAACACTTTACCAGCACTACCACAACTGCTAGTCAAACTCAAGCTACCCTATGAATCTCGTTTTCATCCGATGACTTCATCGAAAGTTACAGTGATAGGAAGATGTTTGGGGCTTCCATCCGAAAAGTTTCAAGAACTTAGAAAATTTAAACATTGGTTACTTATTTTCATTGTAAATATTGGTGACATGAATACCTAATGTAAGCATTTGTTGATACAAAAATAGCAAAACCACCTTGTGCTGGTAACGCTTTGCCAACATCAAAGCCAAAAATATATCACATCTGCCTCACGTTGAAGTCATGCTACCCTGGGAATTTTGTTTCGATCCAATGACTGAATTGGAAGTTCTAGGAGTAAAAAGAAATTTAGAGTTACCACTCGCAAAAAATTTCAAATTTTCGAAATCTTAATATTTGTTTTTTTATTGTCGCTGCAAGATCATTACCATTTGAAAATTTTATGATAAAATCGCTTACTAAAGATATGCCAAAAAATACAAAAACAATCATACCTGGCAACCTTATCATGGTTTTTTAACCAGATTCCTACTGAATATATAATAGAATAGATTCCATTCACCAAATTAATTTCATTTGGATTACAGACTTTGCCAAAGCGTTCGATTCTGTGAACCATGATATTCTTCTGTCAGCAGAGTTTAGTCTCTCCGGAGTCCTTTTTTCTTGGCTCGCTTCCTACGTTTGTGATCGATCTTGTGTTGTTACTTTTAACTCGTGCTCTTTCACACCCTTTTTTCCTACACCAAGAGTTCCGCAAGGATCCATTCTTGGCCCTTCATTATTCCTTTTGTTTATTAACGACCTTTCTTCCCTTTTTAACTCACCCTGCCTTTTGTAGGCTGATGATCTTAAAATTTTTAGAATGGTTGAATCCGCTAGTTACTGTTCTATATTGCAGAACGATTTGGATGCTTTGACTAACTGGTGCGCTGCGAATTCCTTCACTTTGAATGCTGTAAAGTGTCATCAAATGTCTTTCACCTACAAAACATTCCCTTTTCTTTTCTCTTACTCTGTCCTTGGCTCATCTCTCAATGCTGTTGCTAGTTTCAAGGATCTTATCAGGAGTTTTGATTCCAAGCTGAAGTTCGATTTGCATACTTTACACATCACTGCCAAGGCTTTTCGTTTTTCGAGCTTCATTTGTTAATCTCCCCACTCCTCTATATCTGTTTTTTTCCTCCGTCCGTAGTGTTCTTGAATGCTATTGCCAAATTTGGTGTCCACATTACGGATACTTGATCGATGCGATTGAAACCGTGCAACGCCGATTCACCCGCTCGTTATTCTATGAGCTCAGCATTCCGTAATGTGATTACAGTATGCGCCTCTGCATCCTTCAAACTCCTTCCCTTGAGTCACGCAGAGTGTTTTTCGATGAATGCCTCCTTTTTAAAATTTGTAACGGTTGTATATTGGTTGACCCTAGCAGTCACCTTTCTGTTAGAGAATCGTGCCGTCCTAATAGAACATTATTCAACTTTTATGTTACATTTGCCCGTACTGACACCTATTTATTTTCTCCGCTTTAGCGTTTGCTTCGCCAGCACATAAGCCTTAGCTTTAGTCCTTTTCCTCGAATGTTATCTGTGTTTAAAAATACTTTAAATAACGTTCTGTTATGTCCTAATGTGCTCAATTGTTTGTTTCTTTTTTTTGATTTTTTTTGTAGTACTATTCCATTCTGAATTTATTAGTATTCTTATGTTTCTTGTTATTATTATTATATATATATATATATATATATATATATATATATATATATATATATATATATATACCCTAGCTTGCTCAGAGGCCTGGACCTCGACGCGGGAGGTACCGGGCTCAAATCCCAGGCGCGGCTTTTTCTTCAATAAAGAGTATGTCTACCCAGCTAGAGTAGATGGTCCATTGGGAGATGGTAGCTAGAGGAAAAAGATTGGTCCAATTCGCTCACCAACACAACCTCTACATAGCAAACTCCTTCTTCAAGAAAGGCCGAAATAGAAAATGGACTTGGAAAACCCCAAATGGAATCACTAAGAACAAAATTGACCTGATCCTAACCGACATAACAAGAACATTTAAAGATGTACCAATAATTAATAATTTCAGGACTGGAAGTGATCATCGTCTGGCTAGAGCAAAGATTACTCTAGATCTAAAGGCAGGAAGGCTCAGACTAGTTAGAAAACTAACAACAGCAGGCATTAACACTGACAACGTCAGAAACAACGCAATTCTCTTCCTAGAAATGCTAAACTCCGAAATGCGTAATAAGGACGCAACGTACCTCGCAAAAGTCATCTTGAAGTGTGCCGAAGAAGTAGGTGAACCAAGCGAAGACAGTAAACACCGCAAGATTATAACCAACTTCTATCAGGATCTCTACAAAGCCCACGAAACAAGCCATACAATAACAGCGACTACACAAACAGCACCTGAAGAAGATGTCCTACAAGTTCTCATTGATGAAGTGGAAGCGGCGCTGAAACAAATGAAAAATGGTAAAGTAGCTGGCAATGATGGCATCACAGCAGAATTACTGAAATACGCGGGCAGGAAAACATTGAAGATTCTGGCCAACATATTCACAAGCTGCTTCAAAACAAGGCAAATTGCTGACCAGTGGAACAGCGCCAACATAATTCTGATCCACAAGAAAGGGAACAGGGAAGACATTAGAAACTACAGGCCGATAAATCTGCTCCCTGTCTACAAAGCATTCACTAAAATCATCAATAACAGAATACAATCAGCCCTAGACGCAGAACAGCCACAAGAACAGGCAGGCTTCAGAAGTGGCTTCAGCAGCATACACCACATGCACACACTGCGGGAGATCATGAGCAGAACGAATGAGTATGAGCTCCTCCCTAGCCCTGGCATACATTGACTTTGAGAAAGCCTTCGACTCAATATACCCCGAGGCAATAATAAGAGCACTTATAAGCCAACGTATTGCGAAACCATATGTAGAAACACTAACCAACATCTACGGGAACGCCAACGCAAAAGTCAAAGTGTTCGATAACATGCCAGAGTTTGCCATACAAAGAGGTGTTAGACAGGGGGAAACTATATCGCCAAGACTCTTCAACGCCACCCTGAAAGAAATCTTTCGAAGCCTAGCATGGGACAATAAAGGCTTAATCATAGATGGAGAACGGATAAGTCATCTACGATTCACAAAATCAGGATGGATTACAAACGCTACTCCAGAATCTAAGCTCAGCTAGTGAGATAGCAGGACTGAGAATGAACCTCAATAAAACAAAGGTTATGTACAACGAAATCATAGCGAAAGGCCAAGATAAAATATCAATTAATAACACAGATTTGGAAGCGGTAGACGAATATGTGTATCTGGGCTAAATAATAAGCCACTCAGGATCGCTATTACTCGAAATAAACAAAAGAATTAAACAAACGTGGAGTGCGTTTGGGAAAAACTCCATAATCTTTAAATCAAAAATGAAATTCCACCTGAAGAAGAAAGCCTTTGATAAATGCATTCTGCAAGTCATGACCTATAGCTGTGAAACATGGACACTGACAGCGTACAAATAAGCTTCAGGTTCCTCAAAGAGCAATGAAGAGATGCATGTTGGGCATCGCAAGAAGAGACAGGAAAAGGATTAACTGGAAAAGAGCAAAAACACAATTAACTGATGTGATTAATCGAATCAGAAGTCTCAAATGGCGATGGGCCGGGTATTTAGCAAGAATATCGGACAATAGATGGACCGTTAAAGTCACGAATGGATACCTAAGGGGAGTCAAAAGACCGAAACGGTGCCCGAAACTACGATGGAACCATGAAATAAGAAAACTAGCCGGCATAACCTGGACACGCATAGCCAAAAATAGACAAAAATGGAGGGCAATGAGAGGCCAATACTCAGGGGAGGCCGTATGTATGGTTGACAAGCTGATAATGATGATATATATACATGTATGTATATATATATATACATATATATATATATATATATATATATATATACATATATATATATATATATATATATATATATATATATATATATATATACAAATATATATATATATATATATATATATATATATATATATATATATATATTCTTCCTTTCTAATCTATAATTGGATTTTATATGTGGATTTGGAAAATAAATAAGTAAATAAATAAATAACATTTCAACCAGACAAAATCTGATATAAAATCTACACATTTTCTCTGATTTTTTCGATAGTCAATCTTTTTAGCGGTTTCCATGTGCTTGAGGTGTTTGTATTGTTGTCGCTTTTCGCTCATAAGCTATCGTAAAATAATGAAATGCCTAGCTGAATTCGTTGAAAAAAAAACGGATCTGTAAGCATTATTCATAAATTTATCTAGACTGTTAGCGAATTTGCAAAACGCAATAGCATATTAAAAAAATACAGCCTTGAAACCTCCAGTTTACCTGTCAACATTTTCAACCGAATCCATTCTCCGGATACATTAATAATCAACTTATTCATAATTATAGACGGCTGATACAAAATTTATTACCGATAATTGGTCAACCCAAACATACAAGTACGTTAAATCTAAATCTTGATTACTAAAAGACTGATGATTCGGTATCTACTTGGTCGATAATATATTCATTTGAATTTTATTTTATTCCGCGAAAACATAAAATAAAGCGAATATATTATTGTGTTTCTTTGTTGGAGCACTGAAATATTTCAGTACCGAATTACTTTTTCATCTTTTTTTTTTTTGGTTAATATCAAGTCGGTGAAAAATCAGAAAATTTTTTTTTATTCATAAAACTTTCGAATTATTCAGAAATCGGTCTGTTAAATTTGCATACATAATTCGTTGAGTTTTTTTTTCTGTAGAAGTTACAAGTGCACAATAGTTAAAGCTGAGCTTTGTAATTAGGTAAATTTAGTGGAACATACTGTGGGAAAATTTGATAAAAATTAAATTAACATTCGAAAGAAATCCAGATAATTATTCACTCAAGATGTTTGAAAATACAAGTACTAAATTTTGTTTATTACTACGTGCCATTTGATTGGTGTTGCTTGACTGTACAAACATACTTAGTCGCTTTTTTTAAACAAATACTCATTCGATTGATAGTACGGTAGTATGCATATATTCGACGCAGCCGAAGTTATGATTCATAAAAAAATGATTCATCTTTTCATACTATCAATGAATAATTCTAATAATTTCTAATAGTTAAGGTTTATTTTAAAACCTCAGATTTCCTTGAATATCTTCAAATAAATTTATAAATTCTCACACTTAAGGCAAGGTTCTTTCAAAAACGGTCGAAAATAAGGCAAGGTTTGAGAATTTTTCGAGGGATAATAAAAAAGCATACGAAGTTATGGTTTTGATTATTTTATTTGTTGATCATTCTTAAATCGTTCAAATTTTTATTACGATGAAATTCATTGTGGTGGCTCCAAAATGGCGGTTCTCGTCTGCCTCTGCACGCAGGACATCGTCCGGTAACTTCGAGTCTGCAGCCCCTCGTAGTAAACTGGTATCAGTCATAGTTTAAAATCATTAAAATTTATGGAAATCTCCATGTCTTATACCTAATGAGAATGAATTGGTACAAGAAATAAACCAAATTATGGACATTTAAAAAAAAGTGCAACTTTTAGCCCGGTTCTTTTTCACTTTTCACGTTTAGGCAGACTTAGAATGAAGTGAATCGGATCAATAGACCGACACCTGTGCTTGAAATTATGATGAAATATATAGTTTCGAGAAAAACGCGTTTAAAGTTTTTAGCAAGTTTGCCTTGGAATAACTTTCTTATTTGTTCAGTTATCACGACTAGTACCAATGGCTATAGGGTTTTTGGGTCGCTGATTACGAATCTGAAGTCAAATTAACGAAATGCAAGGCGGATCAAAAAAAATTCCATGTGTCAATTTGGACCAGAATATCCACATAAAGATTTTCGTGGTCGTCGATCGTCGATTTGCTCCATTATACTCACATTACAATCTAAGTCGGCTATTCCTGTGCCGTATAGGAATCCTTCCTCAATTTCAAACCGCTCCTGGTTGGCCTGCTCCGGCAGACGTTGCGCGAGGCGGGCTTTTCGAGCAGCGGGCGATGTTCGTCGTTTAACTATGAGGTAAAAGATATGCAATTTTCTAACGTATCAGGTATTTTTCGCATGTGCTGCCACCTAAAGTGTATTCCAACACGAATAAGTATGCGATAGTACAGATCGTATGCTGATTATGATAGCATTCACAATTTCCTTGACAATGTCGATTGGACAAATGTGTTTATGTGCCATTCCCTTGATGATGATGTAGCCATGTTCTATAAAATAGTATTTGACGCGGTAGATAAGTTTGTACCCAGGATTAGGAAAAAAAGATAAACTCTCTGAGCCTTGGCTTGACAAGACCCTTAGACGTCTGAGAAACCACAGAAATAAACTTTACAGACTAATGAAGAATCAAGTCGACATTAACCACCGTATTAAAGATGAATACGATTTAATTGCTCAGGAATTCTATACCAAATCTCACGAAGCGTATGACAGATACATTAAAACTACTGGAGAGAATATAATCCGCGACCCTAAAAAATTTTTTGATTTTGTTAATATGAAGCGGAAAACAAGTGGCTACCCCTCTTCAATGGCCACTGAAAATTTAATGTTGTCTTCTTCTCCTCAGGAGATATGCAACTTTTTTGCTGACCATTTTCAAGAAGTTTTTAGTCCAGTTAGCATCCCAGCATTGTATCGATTCCCGGGTGCGACTCAAACAATTTTTGCTGAGGATATGACCATATCGAGGAGTGAAATATTTACTGCCATTATGGAGCTTGACAGTAACAAGGGCCCTAAACCTGACCTCCTCCCTCCTATTTTCCTGATCATGTGTGTAAAACAACTGATCTGGCCCCTTCATACTATATTCAATAATTCTCTCTCCTCTAGACTATTTCCTTCGTATTGGAAATCTTCTTATATTACACCTATTTATAAAAGTGGCGATAGACGTTTTATTCAAAATTATAGAGCCATCGCCATTCTATCTGCTATTCCCAAACTATTTGAAAAAATCATCTACTACAAAATTTTTCCTATGGTCGACGCTCGACTGAACGAGCAGCAGCATGGATTTAGGAAAGGTCGTTCTACTACAACTAATCTTATGGTGCTTGTTTCTGATGTTTTGTGCAAAATGGAGAAAGGTGATCAAATTGACGCAGTCTATACAGACTTTAGCAAAGCATTCGACCGAGTTGATCACTCCATTTTGATCCCCAAGCTGAAACAAACAATTCGGAATTGCAGGATCCTTACTAAAGTGGCTTGGCTCCTACCTACACGACCGTTTGCAATTCGTGAAATTCCAAGGTCTCATTTCTAAGAAAGTCGTCGTTAAATCCGGTGTATCTCAAGGAAGTCATCTTGGCCCTCTTCTTTTTAATCTCTTTATATCTGACATATCGGAGGTATTATCTGATATTCCTCATTTACTATATGCGGACGACCTCAAAATCTACCATGTCATCAGGTCACAATCTGACGCGGCCTTTTTTCAGTCTAAACTGAATTCTCTAGACCACTGGTGCTCGGCGAACAAACTACCTCTTAACATTGCCAAATGCCGCGCAATCAGCTTCTCTCGCAAACTGCACGCGTTCATTATACGTACAGCCTCAACAACACGGCACTCAGCAGGGTTGACAACATATTAGATCTTGGTGTCACCCTGGATGAAAAGCTCCGCTTCAATCTACATTATTATGAGAGATCTTTTCAGCCCTTATGATTTCAGTAATCTACCCCCATACAAATATCGCCTTAAATGTATTTTCATACATCATACAAGGGGTAACAACCTTGCGTCGAGAGGATTAATGTTATCTGCCTGCTTCAGCTTCGATGTCATCAGAGACGTGGTTAATGTCGTCTACTTGAAAGAAAAGTTTGTGCTCAATCAGCCCTTGAGAGTCACTAGATTCCGACGATTGCTTATTCAATACCAACACAACACAACATATGCAGCAAACGAGCCAATAAAAAGGTGCTGCAGGCTATTCAATAGCATGAGCGAGAACTTTTCCCCTACGATATCTAAGGCAACTTTAAAAAAAAATATTATGAAGTCTCTCTCTTCATAGTCCCTCCCTTTCCCCCGCCATACTAATATATATATGTATTGTAAATTTAAATTCACTTAGTTATTTGTCATTTGTTATTCATTTAGTGATTTGTCATTTAGCTATTACTTTATTTGTTATCTATTTGTAACTAATTTATTTTTGCGTTATTTATTAGTCTTGTATTCATATATAGTTTTGTTTTTTACTTTGTTTCGTATATTATTTTATTTCATTTTGTTTCGTAACTCTATCCATGTACTATATTATTTATTGTTCTGTACATGACACCTTGCTTGGTGAATAAACAAATAAATAAATAAGTAATTAGTTCCGGTGCATAGAAAGCCATCAGGGGCCACGCGGTGAATAAGCTATACCTGAGCGTTCCCCAGCGTGCGTGAGGTAGGTGCGTTTGAGACGCTCTAATGCGATAAATATTTTCCAAATCGGAATATCCTTTTGCACACATATTCTACTCATATGTAGCTTTCATTTTTTGCAAAACAAAAAAAATCGATTTGTATGAAAAAATCTGAAAGAACCTCCCCTTAAATACAAATAAATAAATACGAATGATCGCGTTGAATTGTACTTAAAAACTCAACACACAATTTAAATGATACAATGTAATAGTGGCGCCCATCATTATAATGGAAGTGAAGACAGAAGAAATGACGAGTTAAACTACCCCCAACCACCCCCAATATAACTGCACACACTACAAAGATACAAATCTAAAGCCAACTGAAGCACAAAACGGTCTGGCATATTTCTGTTTGTCGAGTGTGAGAGGAGACAGCGAAGATGGACGATTATTTTTTATTGTCTATCATTTTGTTCAGCATTCGAGACAGCAGCAGCGGGAGCTATACTCTCGTTACGAGGGACCTGCAATATGAGCATGCGACACAAGAACAATACCAGTTAGTCAAAGAGTTTTTTTTTTTTTGTCGCTTTTCTTTCTTTCGACTTGTTCGATTGTATGAGTTTTGGGATTGTTGTCGCACTATTGTCCTTATGGCTACTGTCATCGTCGACTCCACCACTCTTCATTTGAAGACGCGACGAAATAGTGTTATAGTTTTGTGATTGTTTTTCAAAGGTTCTTCGATTAACGGCGTGGAAGAATTGCCAACAATGATGTGGATGTAATCGGAGTGTGTCAAAAAGGACGAGGCACAAAAATACTTTCTTCCGATGGCACAATTATGGAAGGATAGATAGATATGGATGGTTGGATGAAATATGTGATATGGTACGGTTAATGTCGAGATTGTCGGGATTTGATTTGAAGTGGAAACTGTGTTGTTAATGTAACGTAAACAAAGTAATAATTTAATTTTTTTTTGGTTTGTTCATATGAAGTTGAGATTTTGACAGAAATATGACTTTGAAAATGTGTTTGGAAGCATCAATTTATGTCGGGTATTTTTTACACCCCGTGGCTTTTCGCAAAAACGATTTCTTGAGTGCCGTTTAAACGATTGGTACAGAAACTAATGATGCTATTAGGAAAATTAGGATAAAAAATAACGATTCAGTACCTCACTTATTTGATACCAATTAATATATGTGCATGTGTATACCATATACAAATGCTGCATTTTTCAAGCCAAATCCGACTCAAACATAAATATTTTAAACATTTCTTTAAATCATCTCAATCTGTAATTCGGTATTTCACTGTTTATTTGCTTTACAGCAATGATATGACCAGTTACAACATTATGAAGCAATTTTACCCTAGTTTCTATCAAATAATAATAATTTCATTCCAAATTATCTACAATCTAACCAGCCTCCTTTTCTTTTCTTTTTCTTTCAGAAGAAATCCGTCCAGAGATCGACAAGCAGCAGACATCCTGGTGACCCTAATCGGGTTGTGCTTTTTTCTTTTATTTGAACTACTCCACGTTTTCAACATGCTGCAATCAGTTCAGTGCGACAGATATTTTTCAAGAACTATTGCAAAAAGACTTAAATTTCGGGAGTTCTCAAAAATAACACAATAGTAAATGCGTGAAATATTCTAAACCAATACAGATTTCAAATCAAAATAAACAGAGCGAACATTTGAGCAAAAAGCTTTCCAATGAAACATCGCCATTCGTTCAGTATCTTTATTTATTTTCATTAGATATTAAAGACGAAACGCTTAATAAAGAACTTGACAAAGAAATCATCATCAAATTGAAAGAACTGATGAAAATTTCAAAATATATAAATTACTAATTGTCGAGACAAGCAAAGAATAATAGAACAACAGTCGGTCAGTTGTATTGATGAGTGAGAAAGGATACGGAAATCCTTGAAATCAAATCACACAAGCTCACTCTCATTCACACACACACACACACAATCTCATTCATGCATCCCAAAACGAGCACATTGCCTAAATGACTGAATCAACTCAAATTCAAACGACCGAGAATAATAATACGGGGGTGGTTAAAATGGATCCGGCACCAGTATCACCCTCACCATCTGAACAGCAATATGCCCTGAAATGGAACGATTTCCAAACCTCAATATTGTCCTCGTTTCGGCATTTACGAGATGAAGAGGATTTCGTCGATGTTACCTTAGCCTGTGATCAGAGATCATTTACAGCACACAAAGTAGTCCTAAGTGCATGTAGTCCGTATTTTAGGAAATTACTTAAGGCAAATCCTTGCGAGCATCCGATTGTTATATTGCGTGACGTGCGAGCCGAAGATGTTGAGAACTTATTAAGGTAATTGATTCTTGTTATTTTTTTCCCGCTTTGGGCTTCACGTTTGATAGTGCATAGTTCATGTTGAGATCCTAGTTGGTTTCGGGTCGAAATTTTGAGGTGGAAAATGGGGAGGAAATTGCTATGTAACTTGATGTTTCTAAAAATTAGCTTTGCAACTGATTTTAAATGTCCTTGTTTCATGCTAGTTTTTTTTTATATTCATTCTGCAGATTTATGTACAACGGCGAAGTGAACGTCGGACACGAGCAGCTAAGTGATTTCCTGAAAACAGCTCAGCTCCTTCAAGTGCGGGGTTTGGCTGATGTTACCGGTCCCTCATCGAAAACAACTACCTCCGCAGTCAATAATACGCTGTCATCATCCACACCTGCCGTACAAGAACTCAAGGCGTCGCCGGTAAGACGGATAAAAGTAATGTGACAGTTCCAAAATACTCGGATTGTCTTACTGCCTTTTATTCTCAGCTAGAACTAGATACCACCTTAAAAATTGACCCGTTTCCTTTCAGACTTCGACTTCGTTGCCGTGGGAACTGTCCGATAGTCGTCAGAATCACTTAACGCCTCCGCCTCAGAAACGCATAAAAAGTGCCGATTTGTATCGAGCGCAGCACGGCATCAGTCCGGAAAGACTGTTAATAGATAAGGAATTGCCACCAGATCAACACCCACTGCATCGAGAACGTGACAGGACACGAGATCGAAGTAATAGTAGTCGTGAAACGTCACGGGATCGTGATCGAAGTTTAGAATTAAGAGATTCGTTGTTGGGACAGGCACTGGAAAGTGGGCAACAGTTGGCTTCAGGACAGGTAAGGTTTTTATACCATTACCCAAGTATATTGTGGATAAGTGATGATATTCTCTGCAATATTCTAGATGAAGGTATGAAATACTATAGAATATGTCGCTGAACAATTGGTTTTATTAATCAGTAAGAAAAATGACATTTTTCGGATCACGGACCAAATTCGGAATGATTAAGCGTAAGCTGAAATTCAGAGAAGCCTTGATATCCGCCACTGAAAACCACCCACTCATCAAAAAAGATATTACAAGAATGACCAAAAGATTCTAATTGAACTCCGAAGAGAGTATTATTTAAAGAAAAGACGATAAGAAATTGAATTATGAATGCTGACACACGTAAAATGTATAAGAGAACATAGCGCCCAGCGTGGGTTAGCTCGAATGAAATACTTTGAACCATATTCAGTCAAACGGAGTGGCAGTTCGAGATTGAAAAATTATGAAAATTTGTTTGCATTTCTATGATTTAAGGATACTCTGTTGAGTGATTATTGTCAGCAAAATGAGACGACAAATCCCAATATTGTCGCCATATATTTTATAATTTACCAGCCAGACGTTGTATATGATCAAAGAATACAAAAACCGGAGTGTGCAAGCTTGCTTATGTGTTTGATATGGATTTGATGGACCACAAAAGTACAATTTTGTCAGGAGCTGCAATAGTGATATTTTTAATCAGTTTTTGAAGCTGCAATTGCGAAAATTCATGATATTTAATAATTCATACTCACACAAATTTTCATAACCAGAATCCATTCCGATCTGGCCGCAACAACTACTAGTATCAAATTTTCAATGCAATAGGTTTACACAGCACTTTTAAAAAGCTAACTTTCTTGTTAAAAGTGAATTAGATTAAAAAATAAACAGTCAAAATTTGAAGATTTAATATCGGCAACCTTATGTTTAGCTAACATTTGTCATAAAGAAAAATTACTTTGATTAACAGATTCATAAAAACAAACTTAATCTTAGATAAGAGCTACAAAAATCAAACCCTGTTGCTCTACAAACTCTTTAATCAAGAACAAACAAATTAAAACATAAAATATCAAACGTCAAGTCAAATGAAAAGCATTCATAACAATTGCATGGCTTCGGAAACTCCAGAAAATATTAAAACGAATACCAGAAAGGTAGACACCAGAACAATAATAAATGGATAAGAAAATAAAGATCTTAAGAAGCACAGAAAATTAGAGATAAGCATCACAAATATTCGACCTTCGGTCTAGAAAATCCGATTTCGATTCCGATTTCAAAAATGGATAAGCAAAAAAAAAACGAAGAAATAAGAGGTGGAAGGAAAAAAATAAAAATCAAGCGGAGGTGTGAAAAATTCGACGACTACGTATTAAGACCTTGAACACCCATGGCCAAAGAATACAACATTTTATTTATAAGAATAATGATTACAAATTCCTAGAAATTTTTTTTTACAAAAATGACAATACAAAAAACAAAAGGAATTATTCAAGAAAATTGTTCAATTGCTCAACTTGGCTCGGAATATGAAATGTCAACAACTGACTAGTACCAAAATACTCAGAAAATTTAGTTCGTCAGAGGTGCCAAATAAAATAAAGATAAATTTTGTAAAATAGTCCTGAACATAATATACAAACGTGTTCTGATAAATAATTCATTGATGATAGGGTGATATTGAATAAGCTTTAGTTAATTTTCTTAGCTTTAAAATCTCTATTTAATTCCACCTTCTGCAAAACATTCACATTTTGTTATCACTTTTTTTCAGAAACATCCCGATTTGGCATCACTGCAAGCCCAAAGTACCGGTGAAGATTCGAATAGTAGCGATACAGAACCATCAGATCGTGGTGATGGTCAGCTAGATGGTACAATGGACAGTATGAATGGTTCAATGGACAACACACGATCACATTCATTTCCATTCTTAGGTCTACAAGGTATACCGGGTCTACTGCCTGGCCCGTCTGGAATTCATGGTGCTGATAATTTCGGTGAGTCATAGATTTTGATTTACGCATTTTTTTTATGGAAAATATTTCATTTTTGTTTCACATATATTTGTTTTTTGTGTCTTCACCGATTGGATATTTTTATGAATTATGAATTCGCTACTCTATTCAGTTGTGTTTTCATCTGCATGTTAGTAAATATTGTATTTATTCGCTTGTAAATAATTTCAATTGTTCTGAAAAAGTCTGCAAAAATGGATATGAATTTCCATAAAATCGAAGTTTATAAAACCATTTATTTGTTAATATCATAGAAATAGCTCTTTGAAAGCCCATCGTTGTTCTAATAAAGTTTAAACAATTACATAAACACAATATTTCCAATTCTTTGCCATATCGCATACATCATCTCAATGATACGCATCAAAATGATAACACCGAAAATGTCCTATTCGTTTAATTCTAATTGAGTTTGACCACTCAGTTTCTCATAACATTCTTTTTTTTCGAAACTCACTGCTGCTCTTTTTGCTCGTTCCCATATCCTTACGTTGAGCTTGGGTCTTGGATATCATCAGAAAACTTTTCTTTATGAATTCATTCCTTCGCTCGTCTCCACTTTCCGTAAACTGGCCCGCGTTTTCTTTTCAACTTTCCATCATCGCATCTACTCGTACAGGCTATTGTAGCATATCGGCTCCCATATAATCCAGAAGTTCATTCCTTTATCATACGTTTTGTATACGTAATCATTGCTCGTTGTTTGGACTATTTGCGCCATTCCATCACCCCGTTCCGGCCGTTATTGCTATTACTGTTACTACTATTCGGCCGAGTCCTTCTTGCGACCCGTCAAACGTACATACGTATCGTATCGCACATGTGAAAATGCCACTGTCGTTTTCGTATTCCATTCGCATAGATCAAAATGGGGGCGAAACTGAAGCAAAAATCGAATTTAATATCATAAACATTCAATAAGAAGACGTCATAAAGGGCGAGCGAACGCACGAACAAAAAAATAAGAAGAACAAGTCGAAATATTGGAAAAGAATGGCGAACAAAAAAAAAAATATTAAATCAAATGGACATTTGTATGTACGCGAAGTATGAGTCGAATTGGAGGGCGCTGGTGGGCATGAGAAGTTATATCCAAGACTGCGCCCAACGATGGGTCGTTTGTGTGCCACGAAAGTTTCATATTCGCACGCACATGCTTTTCATTCCTCTATCTCTTCGTTTATTTTTTTCTGTTCTTTTTTTATCGGAATAATAGTTCACTAGCCGATTTTCAATGCATGGATAAGGGATGAAGAGCTTGTGGCTAGCTCAATATTCCTTGTAACATACACATTTCCCACGTTCGCTTAAGACCGAAATGTAGTGAGTACGGTAGTCTGTCCGAACTTTGAAATCATGACGTTCACCATGAAGGCCAGAAACCAGAGGCAAAAAAAAAAGTTTTTTTTGTCGAAAGTTTATAAAATATATCTTTTCTATATTTCTTTCATATATCATAGATTTCATTGTAAAACAGATAAACTTTTGAACTGAGATCCAGAAACGAATGAAAAGTTTGCTTTCGTTTTTCAAAAAAGAACCAGTAGGGAAAAAAATGGATAAAGGGTATTGCTACGTGCACACCACTCTCTCATTCTCTTTCCATTGAAGGTCCAGTTCAACTCCCACCCCATCGTCGATGAATCGTTTCTTTTATCCCGCATGAAATGAAGAAGAAAAAAACTCCGGAGTTGGATAAAAACTCAAACTGAACGATAGAAAAAAGCAAAAGTTTCGACCAAAACTTACATACTTACATTGTAAAAGAATAGAAAGATCCGTTAGACATATTAAAAGAAATTGAATCCTTTTTCTACGTTTCGAAATTTTATTTCGTTATGATGTGTGGTAATGCCAATGTGCCCGCATATCACGTTTGGGTCTCGTCTATTATGCATGTATGTATGTACATTATTTTTTTGTTGTGTAGTTCGATTGTCCGTTTTCCGGTAAATTTCGACGGTGGCATTTTTAGAATATATTTATTTTATTCAAATTGATATGAAATTTCAGCATGAAGAGATGACGATGGTTGTTGTGACCACATCTGCGTTTGCTTAATATGTTTAGTTCTCAATCTTATTTGAATGGAATTCAAAAAGAAAAGAAAATTCAGGAAGTTTTTCGGGCCACTGTTTTTTTTTTGTTTGATTTGAAAGTGGTTGGTCAACATGCTGGATGTTGTTTTTTATGTGATATTGAAAAGAAAAGGGAAAGTTTGATTAATCAAAATGGTACGTTGTAAAGAGATGTCTTGTAGCTACTTATTTCTTTATGCTGAGTAAGTGAAAGCTTATTTACTTTTGTGTACTTTATGTTTAGTTTTGATATCATTTTTCCAACAGCTTTTCGTAGAATACAGAATACGGTCTCCCTAGAATGAATTTTTATTTAAAGGATGCTTCGATCTTAAGTAGAACTACAAAATCAACCTTCCATCTCTAGAGAAAGTCGTGTACTTAACCTGGAAGAAGAAGAAAAACTTGACGTACCTTCCCCGAAGAAAAAAAGAAACAAGACATTACTGTAAAAAAACTGGTATAGCAGTGTTAACAATATTTATTTTACTACTCGTAGTAAAAGTTACGCTCTATCTACAACATGACTATCGTCGAATGTTTCGAATTGCTCTATAGTGACAGTAAAATGCATAGTTATATGAGCACTTTAAATGTAGCTAGTGATGAAGGTAGAGTGTTCATTGCAATATTCCTATTTACAGGATATTTGACGCCAAAGTGCATGAGAATGTTTTGGGAAGTAAAAAGTGACACGCACAACAATCTAGTAGCATCTAGCATAAGGCAAAATATTTTTTTCGAAATTCAGCAATATCTATATCTTTCCGACAGTACATCCTGCCGCCCAATGACAAATTTGCTAAAGTTCGAGAATATTTCACGAAACTGAATGTAAAATTTACTGCAAATTTAAAAAAAAGCTAGTTCTTCACACATTTCCATAGACGAAACTATAGTACCATACTTTAGAAGGCATGGTATCAAACAACATATCCACAGAAAACCCATAAGGTTCGGTTACAAGCTCTAGTCAGCAGCTACTTGCCATGGATATTTTGTAAATTGTGAGCCTTATTAGGGCGCATCTGGTCCTGGCCTTAAGTTACAGTCCGACTTAAGCCTAGGAGCTGTTGTTATTTTAGCGTTCCATTTAAGATTACCACAAGAGTTATACTTTAATAATTTTTTTACTGGTTTACCATTGCTTAAGTATTTGCGAGAGCAGAATATTGGGGGTACAAGTACTGTTCGGGAAAACCGTCTAGAGGATTGCAATTCACCAAACTCAAAGGACATGAAAAAAGAGCCAAGAGGTAAGCTATGTCATAAAGCTTCTGAAGAAATTATCGCAGCTTAGTGACATGACAAAAATATTGTCACCATTGCATCCAACTGCCACGGATTGGATCCTATCACAAAAGTAGATCCGAGTGGATTTATGGACAAAAAACGGGCAAAAATTCAAGTTGATTGCCCAGCCATTATCGAATGAGTACATGGACAGGGTAGATCGTTTTGACGAAAACGTTGACTCCATGAGAGTAGCTCTTCGCAGCAAAAAGTGGTGGTTTCCTCTGTTTGTTTTGGTCTTAGATGCAGCTTGCCAAAATGCATGGCTGATCAAAAGACAGTCACAAAACAACTTGACCTACTGCGATTTTCGACGAAATGTGGCAACTATCTACCTGCAAAAATTTGGCAAGCCTCCGACCCGTAATTATGCTTGAGGTGTTCCTGTGCAAATAAGAGTACCTATCGAGATGAGGACTGCAGGATGTGCGGACGATCAATCGCAAATCGACTGCTCTCAACAAAGATGCGGATATTTTCACCAACGCACTAGAAAAATATGTACCAAGTACCATATCGGTTTGCATCTAAAATGTTGGCACAACTTTTTCAATGAATAAGTCCTATTTTTTCTTCAAATAAATAAATATCATTATTATAAAAACTGATGTCTTCCTTCTACCGAAAAATAAGGAAAATCGCGTGTGTCCTTCAAAGTCTTAACTGCACAATGCCCAGTGTCACCTGTAGGCGACCCCCCATAAAAATAATAAGGGCTTGCCTTATTTATTTTTTATATTATTTATTATCCTAACTAAAGCTATTTTATTTAAAGAGAAAAGTCAATTTTTTATTGCCTTGGACATGGGAGTTGAAGAGTTAAAGAGTTTGATGTGACTGCAAACACTGCAAATGAACTATTCAACAATCGGAAGTTGGGTTTTTCAATTATTTTAATTAAATGGGATGGGATTTTTGCATTGATTTCGCAAATTAGGCAGGCTCTTTTTTGTTTTTGGGGGCTTAGTTATCTTGTTTTTTTCATATCGCTGATTTAGCTAATATTCAAGGTTTTCGGCATTGTTGAGGTTCAATGTGAGGCCTTGCGTTAGAGCCGTCACTGGGATAAGTGTTATAGTGACTGAGAGTTTCTCAAGCTGTTTTGAAGAGACAGAAAATGTAGAGATCTGAATGAATCTCTTATTCTTCGCGAAGATCAAGTAGATAGGTTCGGAGTCTAGGCATAGTTGTTCTTATGTGTAGCACTGCAATCGACAAATTTTATTTTTCAAATTTGAAGTAGTACTAAGGACTTTTCTTTCGAATTTCGTTTGCTTTGTTATTTGATTTTTGGTCTTTGTCCTCATAATTGGAAAGCTGTTCTGGAGTATTAACCTGTTTGGCTGCTGACGTCCTTTCAAAGAGTGGGAATCAATTTGTTTGACAATTGAAAAACGATACTGATATACGTCGTGAGTTGTCACCATATTTATCTTCCCATGGGAATTAAACTGGCTCTGCGTGTCACTTTCGATGAAAATCTCTCACTGATTATAACAATTTCTAACTGAGCCTATGAACGCGAATTGTGACGTAATTAGGAGAATCCACTTCTGATGCACTAGTCTGATCTACAGTGTCAATGCTGCAAAAGATAGGGCCCTAAAATGAGGATTTCTAGGAGCCGCCTCAACTGAACCGAAGTCCAAAAGAGGGGCTATAAGGCAAGGTAAAAGTGATAGCGAACCATCAACAGGGGCAAATCAACAACAAAAAACAGAAATGCCCTGGGAGCAGGGTCCCCTAGAAATGGCCGTGAAGCACTCTTGTTCGCATAAGCGGAGCACCCTTTAATCCAACCCCGACGGATGCTGGTAGGCCGCTTTACTAGCTCTACGCGGCTGGGGTGCGTTACTTGAAAATGGGGTGAATTCGCTCCTAGAAAACAAAGAGGGACGCTACGTATTATTCACCGGTCATGAAATAATACTAGCCGCAAATACAAAAAAAAATGGAAAGGGGCTTTTGTCCGTAAAGGACCAGATGCAGCTCTCAGTCATGGGCTGTAAACCAGACCCAGCCGAGACGTGACGAAGCACGTGCTAGCTATCTGAAAAAAATGAGAGCGAGAAAAACGCGTGAAAATCTACGCGCGGGAAAACTGCCTCTTTTCATAAGGCCCGAGGAAGAAGCAGACAGCCTCAGGCACCTAATTTTGATGGGGCCCAAACCAGATTTTCATTCCCATATCCCATGCATTCATCAATGCATCCTGAAAATTTCAGCTCGATCGGATTTCGCAGCTATGAACAAAGTGAAAAACGCTTGAAGAACCGAGTCGGTGGGTCATTTCTCTCGTCTACCGACGCGGTTTCGAAACCGAGAGGCGGTCTGCACCGCGGTGTGTGTAAATGCGATGAATGCACGGCTAAACCGACTCGGTTTTCCTCCCGGGAAACGCTTCGCTGAAACCGCCGTGTCTGTCATTGGCCTAATGCACCAAGCACCGGACGCTTGTACTTATTACGTCCTGAAAAATCATTTCACGTCCCGACAATACTGGACGTGAAATGATTTTTCAACTGCATACATTTAAGATCGAATTTGCGTGAATAGTGAAAATGAAACCAGATCACCTTGACTACAATCTTAATTAGCTCGTTAACGAAATTTGTATTTTACCCCTTAACACAATCGAGGATCGGATGCGGAACACTTATATGCAGCCAAAGTCATTGTAATGAAAATCGCTAAGTGAATCTTTAGGAGGGGCGACCGGAATATTGAAACTAATGCTTAATTCATATACATACATGTTCGAATGCTGCACGATCGGACGAGAGCACTTCACGGCCATTTCTAGAGCACCCTGCTCCCGGGGCACTTCTTTATTTTTTTGTTTGAGTTGTCCCTGTTGATTGTTCGCCATCACTTTTACCTTGCCTTTCAGGCCCTCTTCTTGACTTCGGTTCAGTTGAGGTGCCTCCAAGCAACCCTCTAATTTTTTAAATCGGCTACAGAGCCTTGAGGTACGCCACTTCAGATTGTTTTGGTGAAGGAAAATTAGTTTTTCTTCTAGACAAAGAAGCGAATGTTTCAGAAAAAACTATCCACAAAAATAGAAAGCTTTCTCAATATCTAGAAAACATGTAGCTAATGGTTGTTCTTTTTCTAGTATCTGGCCTGCTTGAACTTGACTTAAGACCTGAATTTGGCAAATAGCAAACATTCTAAAAATTTCGCTGAATTTAGAAATGAGATTGGCCTTCAATTGCCCATAATGTTTGAAGCTCTCTTTTTGGGAAACGAGAAAAAAATTACACTTTTCCAAGAGATCAATAAATAAAAAATGTTATTAAGTGCGCAATTAAGTTCTTGCTGGGTTTTTTTTATTAAAATGCAGCTTTATTGTGAAAAAATTGTTACAAATGATTCATTCAAAGTATTGCGCATCGTTAGCTACATTTTTTCCCCATCTTTTTGGCAGAGCTCGAATACCGTGACGGTAGAATTGTTCGTCTTTTGAGGCTATTTTGTGATGTCTTCATATGAGTGGAACTGCTAATCAGCCAGACCATGTGCCATCGAACGGAACAAGTAATAAGGGGTCGGTGCAATATCTGGAAAATATGGCGAGTGGGGTAGGACTTCAAATTTGAGCGTTTCCAAGTAGGTTTTAACGGGATGGACAACGTGAAGCCGAGCGTTGTTATACCGTAGGATCACTTTTTCGTGCCTTTGCTCATATTGTGGTCATTTTTTGTGCAGTGCTCGGCTCCATCGTATCAATTGAGTTCGATATTGTTGCCCAGTGATAGTTTCGTTCATTTTCAAAAGGTTATAATAAAAAACACCGACCTAGTACCACCAAATACACAGCACAACCTTTGCAGCGTGAATATTTGGGCATTATTGGGCAGTCTCCGTGATCTCCCCATGATGTTCTCTTTGGGTTGCTGTAATGAATCAATTTTTCAGCACCCGTCACAATGCGATGAAGAAAATCTTTCCTTTTTTGCCGGTAGAGCAGTTGTTCACAGGCGGGAAAACGACGCTCAACGTATATTGTCTTTAAATCATAAGAACCCCAAGTTCCTTGCTTTTGAATCATTCAAAACGCATGCAATCGCTTGGAAATGGCTTGACGATTAAAGCCAGCTATTCCTGCATTTCGCACGGATTCTCATCGAGCAATGCCTCTAATTCAGCATTTTCAAAGGTTTTTGGCCTTCTTTCATGCGGACGGTCGTCAACATTGAAATCACCGTCTTCGGAGCGACGGAACCAATCAGGGCACTTTGTTTAACGTAGAACAGCATCTCCGTAAACTTTTGGAAACTCTGGATGCGCTTCAACCGCCATTTTCTTCGAATGAAAGAAGAAAATCAACTCTTCCCGGAAATGCCGATTCTTTGGCACAAAATCAGACATTTTCACACAACCAAAAGTATATGACGCAAAAACAAAATAATTATAAGTCAAAATGTTTTGTTTACCATGACCATATGTCTAAGCTTCGTTCATGACGTTTTAGATATGTCACAACCGACCAGCACTTACTGCTTCAGCTATCTATTGGCAAACAGTGGGAACTTCGTTGTGCACTTAATTGTAGATAACGGTAAATTAATTGCAAGTATATTTCCTAGGGCAGAATTCAAATGTTTATTATGACATATGTAGAAAGAAAGAATTATGCCCTTACTGTAAACTAAATGAGGTTCGCTTTTATCGATATTTTGAAAATAAATTTTTCCTCTATGCTCCACCTCAGTTTTCATACTGAAAATACCAGCACTTTCACCATAGATCTCCTGCAACTAATTTCTGCAATTCTCATTCAAGCTCACTTCCAAAACTTTCGAAACGCCCAAAAAACAAAATTACCATAAAATATACACTTTCAACTATTCACCTGATCATTAGCATAACATTTTCATATAACCAAGCAACCATCGAAACAAATCGAATTGCATCGACCCAGGGAAAAACTCCAAACCGAAAAACATCCTTGAATGCTGGGCATATTAAAAAAAAAACTTGCTTCGACCATTTTAGTTTTTCAAATATGCTTTTCGAAACCATTCACTTTAGCGTCCAACCGCCACCGCACACTATACCTCAACCCCCAGACTCGGAATCTTTGCATGAAATATAGAAAAGTAACATAAAGGATGTATCCACAACGCATCTATCGAATAAAGCCATAAGGGTAGTGTACGGGGTCTAGTCGTATGTATGCTGACAGCAGTTCTCCTACTTGTTTTCTTTTTTCTTGGGATTTTTTTTCCAATTTAAATAACTGCTACCTCATGATATCCTTACCAAATCCTTTCTCTTCTTTATTTTTCTCCTTTCAAATATATATTCCATTCTTTTATCCAAAGATATTCATCGTAAGGATATTTTGTATGCGGTCCGAGATAGTGTCGAGAGAACGTGGTGGAAGGATGTGGACTACTTCTAGTCCAAAATAAAGAGTAACGAATACGATTTGATTTTATTTTTTTTTTTTGACGGTGGTTCTTTGAAAAGCAGAACGTGCCGCGGGATGAAAGACGTCAAACAGTTCATGTTGGACAATAATCTGAAAACTGGCCAGCATACATATTTTTCCATTTTTTTTCTTCTCACTCGCCTCCTAGCTGCCTGTTTCCTGTTCATATCGTACGAATCGGATCTTTGATGGAAAGTTCTTTGTAACATGCCACGCATCCTTTCTTCAGTAACGGTCCGCTGTTTTGTTGTTGTTGTTGCTGTATAGAATTGAGATTCGATTCGGTTCGATTCAAAGATGAACCGAATCCAATCTAAACGAGTCGAACGACTATAATATTAGGATTAGGCGGTTACATATGGAAAATATCGTTTCCACCCACTTTTCAACCCCTTCGATGTTTCATTTTTGAACAGGCGGAAAACATTCGAAGTGATTTGATAAAACCTGGTTAGGTGCGTCAACTGGACAGTTGGCTTTGGACGGTGGCACAGAGGGTAGTTTCATGGAGAATGGTATTATCGCTATTCTACGTTGAATGGTTATCTTGACGGTGGTGGTCAGAGTAACCACATAGCCCCGATTACTAAACTTCATACGGACTTTTGTAGTGCGTTTTCTGGATGAGTATATGATTATGTTGTTTGGGTTATGGTGATGAAAAAGGTGAAAGAGTTGGTTGCTAAGGATTTGAAAGCAGTATGTGAAGTGAATAATGCAGATGAGAATGGGTGATATTGGTATGCAGAGGAGCGACAAAGAGTTCAAAAGCTTGTTAAAATGTTCGTCCTTAAATTAAAAAGTACTATTTTCATGTTAAAATATGGTGTTGTACTCAGTTTCACTGAAGAAGCAGTAAGTTTTGTGTGAGTATTTCACAATTTGAATGCAAAGAAATTTGAAATTTTGAAAATACCAAGTCAGTATCTAAAAGAATACAATTTTAAGAAAGTTGCTAAGCACAAGAAAGTTAAATCGTGCATAACCAAATTTGCACCTCTGCTAAAGACAAAATCTCGCCAAACTGCAGCCATATGTTCTTCTTCCAAGGAATGAAAGACAAAAATTCATTAGATATCTCAAATATAAAAACATCTCCTGTGTCTCATTATGCAACCCCTTCTACACTATTTTCATTCCCATCTTCAATATTTCTATCCTTTTGTATGATGATTTTTGACCAAGCTGAAATATTTTAAGCACATGACCGGACCCTTCGGTCGATTCGGTTTACGTTGGACACCATTACATTGAATTGTCCATCTACCTGGAAAGAAGATTTTCGATTTCAATTTCAAAGATGTCCATTTAGCAAGAAGTGGGGGGGGGGGGGGGGTGGAAGGGGAGCTAGTGATGTTTGTACGGTTGACATAGTGAGAGCTAGGCGTGATGGTCATACGGTCACATATGAAAGTAGTTCGTATGGTTTGAGGCGACATTTTCGTAGCGAGTGTACATCAAGAAGGACATGATCGGCATTCTGAGTGAAGAAACCATTGAAAATTCTATTCCTGGGATGGTCGGTGTATAGTGCCAATTCGTTCGTACGCACGTCATCCTCGAATCGAAAGAAAACCTTTAATTTTAAAATTCTGGATATTTCGTTCGTTCATACTGTCGATGTTTTATTTTGAAAATTTTTTTTTTCTTCTCGTCCTGTTTTCCCTCATATGTAATAGATGTGGAATTGCGTTGTCTTCTTTTTTATTCTTTCTCGATCTGAACGAAACTGGAGCTATCTCGTGTGGAAAGCTAATGCAGGATAGCACTAATACCTCGAAAGTTAGCCAATGTGCTTGTATGTTCTCGGGAAATTTAGCTAAAGTAAAAAGTTGTGCATCGATATGGGATGAAAAGTTGGACAGATATGTGGAAAACGAACAAGAACTGAAAGTTGGAAAGGAAAATCGGAAAAAAAAACTTTCAACAAAAGTATACTATCGGGAAAGAAAACGCCTATCGGAAAGTTGAACAGGATTGATAGGGGTAGCGGAACGAGAAAGGTGGCATCGACGGCAGGCAAACTCAAGCCTATCCTGTAGTTTTTCCGCACTTTCTTGCCTACGCAATATATCTCTTATCTTCACATCCGTCTTAGACACGTTCAGTGTATTTGATACGTGCGTGCACGAGGGTGAATAGATTGGATAGAACAGATAGAATGGATTATACTGAGGCATTCTCTACAAACGCTGTGGAAAGAAGTGGTGAATGAAAGTTTTCGAATTTCTTTGCTCTGATGTGCTACTGGAACAAGGGACGGTATGGACTTGATATCAAATGGTATGATTCAGTGAAAATCGGGTCGAAAGCATGTCATTCGGACATTACCCATTATCCGTACTTGAATGTACGTTTGAGTTTCGGTTCTGAACTTGATTGGGGTTTTCTTCGTATGTATGCAGGCTCGGAACGATGTTAGCTCAGACATTTGAAAGAGAGCCACTAAACTTCATACACACTACAGTCAGAAAGTTTAAGACCACTTAGGAATCGAGAAAATAAACAAAGTTTTCATGGTAATTAGAATTTATTTATGTCTAGATAAAATATAATTGATTACTTTTCTACTTTAAATTCTAAATTCATCAAAATATCCTCCTTTGGCATTTTTTACTGCTTTAGTAATCCTTTCAACTAATTTTCTTACAGTATATTGGGAGATATTGTTCCATCCTCCTTGAAGAAGCTCCCACAAGTGTTGCTTTGACGTCGGACAGTGTTCACGTACCCTTCTATCTAATTCCTCCCATAACAATTCAATTGGGTTACAATCAGATGATTGTGGGGGCTAGGTCATATTCAATAGTATTCCATCATTCTCCATTTCAGCTAAATATCCTCTGCATAATTTAGAACTGTGTTTGGGATCATTATCCTGTTGAAGGGTGAAATTTCGCCCAATTAACCGCAAACCTGATGGTATGGCCGTGTTCTGCAAGATTTCCTTGTAACGTTCTTTAGTTAACGTGCCATCAATTCGAACTCCAGCAAGCGAAAAGCACCCCCAAACCATAACAGAACAACCTCCATGCTTTACTGTAGGTACTACATAGTTCGCGGCCATTCTTTCTCCAGCAGATCGCCTGACATAAACCTTCCGTTTGGAGCCAAAAACTTCAAACTTTGAATCATCTGTCCAAAGCACCTGTGACCAGTCTTCAATTGTCCACTGGCTATGAGTTCGTGCCCACTCTAACCGCTTTTGTCTGTTACCTTTTCGAAGCAGAGGTTTTCTGGCTGCTACACGCCCCACGAGTTGACAAGCTTATGGACTTTGAATGTCCCGCGTTGAACTCTGCTCGAATTTCCGGTGCAGTTAACTGTCGATCCTTTTTGCTCATAAGCACTAGAGTCTTATCCTCTGCTTCTGTTGTCACTCTGGGTCGTCCGCTTCTTACAGCATCACAATAACTTTCACTGTCCTTGAATTTAACGATAGCATTATAGACAGCAGTCTTTGACATTTTTACTTCATTACTGATCTCTCTTTCTGACTTTCCTTGTTTAAGAAGCGACACAATCACACTTCTAACTTCCGGCTTAATACTGCGCGCTTTTCCCATTTTGAACAGAAATTTTGCCAAAACTATGCTAAAAAAATATCACAACTGCACGGAATAAAATTCGCTGATACAATTCGTATACTTGTCAGCAAAAAAACTCACAAATGAAATATTTTGAGGATAAGGTACCTATTTATAGGAATTTCAGAATATTTCAAATCCATATTCCCAGAAATTTCAAAGGTTTATTTTAATTACTTTAAAAAATTGTAGACACCTAAAGTCTTTAAAGTGGGAAAAACCCAACGTGTTTTATTACCCTGACTGAGAATTTGGAAATCCCATGTACATTTTAAATCCCTTCATAGCAACCCTCCTTAAAACAGGCAATTACTGTAAAAAAAGGTACTTGCAGTTTTATAAATCTAAGTGTGCTTCATTTCTGCTATGTGGTCTTAAACTTTTTGCCTGCAGTGTATATAACGATCTAAGGCAAATGTCAAGAAAAAGTTAAAGTTATAGCGAAACTCATCGCTGGAAAAGGAATTCAATGATAAGGGAGATTTAAATGGACGAGTGCATCTGCTTTATTGGCATTTGAAAACATCCTCGAAAATTTTAGCCTATGATCAGTATGCTAACCAACGTATTATTATCAACTCTTTTTAGGCTAATCTTTTTTCACTAGAAATGTTTCAGTAAAAGTAAAGTAATCACACGACAACTCTCGTACGGGTCTAGGGGTTGAAGTTGGTAGAGAGCTTCATTACAATTTTTTCAATCAATGTGAATACGACTCATTTTAACCCTGATTTAAATCAGGTACCTAATCAGAGCTACGTGAACTCAAAGCTTGGTGCGCGGACCTTTGTCCGAAGCTGGATTCGAACCAGGGACCCCACACGCAAGAGGCCAGTGCTCTACCCTTTAGCCTACTAAATGTTTCAGTACAACCTCGAAAAATTGTACACACTTCAACTGACATCTTATGTGCAATGTTACAGCACAACTCTGACAGTTTACTTCAATGCTAGTTTTTGGAAGCCCCTGATGTGATTTTTCACGTTCAAACTAAAATAGATGCCCTCGTCAATTATTTTAAATGCCCTCCCAGACCAACCACTAATCTTATTTACATTTTCTTTAGGAATTTCTCTTATACATTTCGATACGCATATTAACTACGTAAATTTTCCATTTCAAACAAAAGATATTTTGACGGATAGCCACAGCACAACGAACATCAGAGAAATTTATATCCAAGGACTTTCCACAAGATTTTCTTAACTACATATTCTCGAATAAGTAGTGCTTCGCCTCCCCCATCAGTCACAGTTTCCAGGGCTAACCCATAGTTTATAATTGAATTTATGGTTTGATATTTGGCATTTTGGCATGAGTAAAGATGGACAATATCTATCTATCTATCTAATCCATCCATCGCATTCATTGGTTGTAGTGCTGTGTTGTGATGTTGAACTTCCATCGATAAGACATGTCCGAAATAAGAAAACCGATGACCGATAAGAACCGATAAGAAAACCGATGAAGAAGATACTGAACGGTTGGTTGTGGGCTGAAAGGGACACGAAACCAGGCAAATATGAAATGAGCTTGTTTTGAGGTCAAGTGAAAAGGGTTAAATTGTATTACCTTCGACATATTTCCATAGGCGTATATGATTGTTGACCTGTAATCTAATTAGTTAGTTTGGTAGTTATTTTCAGTTGGAGGATTTCTGACAATGGAAACGAGTGCGTGGAGGAAATGGGAGATTTGAATAAACGTTAGTGGGAAAGTACGTCGTTTGTGGTTAAAACATTTTCGTCTAATTAATAATTGTGCTGATATGAACTTGTTGACGTATACATTTTGATAAGGAAGGACTAGATTGAAATGTTCTAGCAAGACTTTCATTTAATACATGCCCTGTGGGAGCATAAAGTAATTTCTATGTTGATAGTAAGTAACCAGGTTTTGAGTTTTGCTGAGCTCGCAATTATTGTTTATGATTGATTTGATTTGATCCAACGCAAGCAAATTTATTATGAATTTAGGTTGCATGGCATAGCAGATAATTTTTCATTATATTGTGTAGGGAAAAAAACGTAATGAGGACCTTGAATATTTAAAATCGGAATCTTTCGTTTTACATGAAGCATTTCAGAGTTGAAATATGATTCAGTTCTTTCTTAATAGATTGTGCTTGTTACATCTGCCAGTATTTATATTTGACAGCTGTTACAGTAACCTAACTTACGCCAAAAGAACATAATTTGAGGGAAGTTTTATTAAAATAATTCATTGCTGTGAAAAGTGACACAGAAAAATATCGCTTACTTGCGGAAATCTTCGGCAAGTATTCTTCGTCCAATACAACTTGTCGAATATGATTTTGAAGTATTTCTTCAATTCAATTCAATTAATTTATTGTTCACGAAATTGATAACATCGAAAAAGCATAGCTTGTGCAAGGAGGTCTATTCAACTCTTCGGTCTATGTCTTATCTGTATTCTTTTAACATTTACATCTAATTAACAATTTATAGATAAAAGATTATTTCACAATGCGGACTTAAATAAAATTAAAAGTTGCTTGATATTCTACATTAGATAGTGTTAGGAGCCATTTTTTTACATTAAATTTGAATGTTTCAAACAAATTAATATTTTGTAAATATTCAGGGAGTTTATAAAAACACTTAGGTCCCATGTAGGAAACAAATTTTTGTTTTTGTGTTTTACGGCAAGCGAGAACTACAATATTATTACGGTTTGTGCTTGTTGCGAGGTAATCTTGAGCATTGTTGGGTTTTACATACTTGTGGGTATAATAAAGAGTAGCGGCTAAGTAAAGTTTTTTAATATCAAATACTTTTGATAAGGCGAAGAGCTCTGCTGTCGGAAATCTACGAGGCAATTGGATGATAACTTTTAGGATCTGTCTTTGTTTTGTCATTAAATTTGAGAGGTGGGTAGAAAAGGTGCCAATGCCATATTGCAGTGCAGATTTTACTAGGGCATAATAAATAATTTTTAGTTGATCTACCGTTAATAAGTCCCTTAAAGAATAAAAAATGTGTATGCTTCGTTTTGGCTTAGTGTTAACATCTTCTGTGTGTTTATTCCATTTTAGATTATTATCGATAGTCACCCCTAGATGTTTGGCATGGTCTACACTTAACATCACATGAAATATTGTCTCTATGCCTACAGTTTTGGTCGTGTAAAGGAAAAATACGTAAATTTGGCTGACCTACAGTTGTGAGCGAAAACGCAATTATATTAGTTTTCTCTGTGTTTAATTTGAGGTGGGGATTGCGTAGCCATCTTAGCTTAATCTGAAATTAAGATTAATCTGAAACTATCTATCCAGCTAGGGGACGAAATCAGCATTACCGTGTCGTCAACGAAGGATATTATTTTACTATTAAGTGCTCTTTCGTTTAAATTACAAAGATCATTTACATAAATGAGAAATAACAAGGGTGGAAGAACAGTCCCTTGTGGTAATCCTACATCAGATTTCAAACACTAATCACTATAAGCGTTGTTAGCTTTGACCCTTTGTTGCCTTAAGCTAAGGTGTGAGTTTAGTAACTTCGGGGGTTTACCTATGATGTCAATTCCACTTAGTTTTTTAATCACCAAATTTTGGGTACAGTGTCGAATGCTTTTTTTATGTCCAGAAAAACAGCTAAAGGTTTGTTATTGATGTCGATTTCAGAGTACAAGAAGTTTATGGCCTTGAGTACTGCATCTTGTGTACCTAATTTTTCTTGGAATCCGTATTGGTTGTTAGATAGTACTTTGTTTCAGTCAAGTATTTAGTTAATCTATTTTTTATACATCGTGCAAATATTTTCGCAAATATGGGTAGAAGTGATACGGGTCTATAGTTATTCACGTCTAGACGATTTCCTCCTTTGAAGTTAGGGATAACAATAGCTTCTTTGAAGTCAGTCGGAAAGATTCCTTCACTTAGACAATTATTGAGCAGTTTCTTTAAGGGGAATATAATGCTATTTTTAATTGTTTGAATTAGCCTATTATTTGAACTGTCCCAACCTGGTGCTGGCAATCCTTTGTTAGCAAAAAATATAGCAAATCTGGTTCACGTTGAGTTAAACCCACCCTATGAATTTCGTTTCGATTGAATGACTGCGCTGAAATTTATAGGAGTATATAGAATTTTAGGGCTACCACGCTCAAAACTTTTCAAATATTCCAAACGTTAGTATTTGTTGTTAATTGTCATTGCAGGATCATTCCAATTTGAAAATTTAATGACAACATCGCTTAGAAAAGAAATGCCAAAAAATTATCAAATTATAGTTGGCAGCCCTTTCATGATTTTTCTACGGAATTCCTACGACAGCAGCTCTACAATAAGGTCAATTCACTACTTGAATTTTGTTTTGATTTCATGACTGGATCGGAAGTTATAGGAAAAAAAGTATTTTTCTACAAGTTTTAGGAGACAAAAATCAGCATTCTAATCGTGATTTTTCAAGATGACACCACTGCCACAGGGTTACCTGCATATCAAAATCACTTCTATCAAACCTGATTCTAGTTAATATCAACATGTTCCGTAAATTTCATAATGATCGGATAATCCAGTCGTCAGTTTTCTTGAACAGAAGTTTCGAGTGTTATAAATAGAGGTAATTGGGTGATGGGTTGCCGTTCTTGTGCAACTCGGAATTTCGTATATTTCCAATTGACACGGTTGAAAAATGTTAAAATTTATCAAAAATTTAATTTTTTTTTCAAATTGATTTTTTTCACGTGCCTGTTGTAGCTACAGGGTTACCCGCACAGTATAGTTTTAGTCAACATCAATACGCTCTGCAAATTTCACGATGACCCAATGTTTCTGTGAGAAGTTATGACAAATCAAAATTTGAAAAAAAATCCTTGCCTACTTTTAGGCACTCAGAGCCTACAACGGGCTCATAATTCCCAATTTTTTAATCATGGAAACGCATAAAATATACTAAGTTTTTATTTCCATTACTTGTTTTTAACAAAAATGTACTCTGCATAGAAATATAGGCATATCTGAAATTTCATTAAAATGCCCGCCGCCGTCAAATGGTTAAAGATATCGTAACTAGTCACTTAGTCACTGCACTAGTCAATATATATTTCTATGTCTTCTGAAAATTCAGTTCATTTGGACCGGCCACTCCAGAGATTATCTCCTTTAAACTTTTTCCTGATATATATGAAGTGTGTGAGATAAATGAAATGAGACTGATTTTTCATTTACCAAAGTTTTTATTTTTTTCAATCAACAATCGTATCCCCTTCAAATTAGTTCCCTTGGGCAGCTAAACACTGGCGAAGTCGTTGTTCCCACTCTTGGTAGCAGCGCTGGAAGTCTTCAACTGGTACCTGTGGCTGTCCACTGGTCAGTCATAGTCTTTTGAATGTTCTCCAGAGTTTCAAAATGGCGTCCTTTTAGGACATTTTTCAATTTCGGAAAAAGGAAAATGTCACAAGGACTCAAATCAGGTGAAAAACAAAAAAACGTTTTAAGGTGAAAAATTTACTGACACGGGGCATTTTCATGATGAAGCATCCACTTGTCTGCAGTATCTGGTCTCACACAAATCACACTTTTCCTGAGCCTTTCAAGGTCACTTTTATAAAACACTTTGTTGACAGTTTGTTCTGGTGAAACAAACTCTTTGTGCACGATATCTTTACTTTCAAAAAAAAACAAATCAGCATGGTCTTAATCTTTGATTTGCTCATTCGACATTTTTTCTGTTGAAGAGATGATGCAGTGTGCCACTCTTCGCTTTGCCGTTTTGTTTCAGGATCATACTCAAATATCCAGGATCCATTACCTGTGATTAAACAATTGACGAATTCTAGGTCATTACCAATCCTCTCAAGAAGATCAACACACACGTTTCTTCGACTATCCAGCTGTGAGGTTTCTCGGTACCATTTTAGCAGAAATCTTTCGCACGTCGTCTGTTAAAATTTGATGTATGGTAAAGATGTTTAAATCTAACAGTTCACCCATCATCCTTATTGTTAAACGACGGCTGATCTCACAACAACCCGCACGCGTTCAACGTTTCCGTCAGGTTTTGAAGTTGAAGGTCTCCCTGAGTGAGGTTGATCTTCAAAATGTTCTCGGCTTTCTAAAAATGATGTGTGCCAGTGGAAAACTTGTGCTCTTGATACGCAATGTTCCACATAGGGCTGCTTCAACTTTTCAAAAATAACACTCGCAGATTCACCAAGTTTAACACAAATCTTGATTGCTCAACGTTGCTCTAAATTCCGATGCTCCATTTTTGTAACACACAGGACAAACACAAGTTCACTGATGGCGCTATGAAAAATAATGTATTAGCTGTACGGAGTTGAAACTCGGACTGAGAAAGTGGGAAGGATAAAAAAACCGATCTAGCACAGGCCGGTAGAGACAACGTTGCTAGATCGCCCGCAGTGTTGCCAGTCTCATTACTTTTCTCACAACTCGTATATATATAAATAAAGAAATATGAATTTTCGGCGAAACGATTTTCATGCTCATTTTCTGCGAAAATCAGTAATAAATTCCGTTTTTTGTGTTTTGACGAAATGTACTTTCGACATCCAACCGAAATAACTCCAATGTTTCTGAATTGCTGTTTCTCATTCTTGTAATTATTGAAACAAACGAAAATCCTTAATACTCCAATATAAGTATTCAGCCTCTCTGTACCACCACAATAATATGTTCCGAAAAATATACATTGAGTCAAAAAAAAAAAAAAACATACTGAGACCTCAGGCTATGAACGGAAGCGTCTTTAAAGAACTCATTTTTGTTCATTGTACAACATCCATTTATTTCTGAGTTTAACTAACATAATACAACACTCCAATTCCAAGTACATCAGCTAGAAAGCCGAAAATGCCCCCCAGCCATTCAACTATTATTATTTCCCAAGCTTTACATTGTCTTTCTTCATACTGAAATTGACCGGGCCCAAATGATAACTCTCGATAAGGGTAGTTTTCTCTGAGCTTGTCGACTTTTTTCCCATACATATTTCCATTTACTCTATTTTCGACATCCCTTTCCCAATCGAATCAGTCAACGATATCGAGAAGAGAAAATGCCTACAAGTTTCTTTCTGCTTATTTTTTTGTACAGAATCCTGTATGACCCAACTCACTTTTCACTGTTCGTCCGTTTCCTTTCCACAACAGCATGTAGCCAAAAAAAAGGATCCTGATGCCTCTCTGTACAGTCCCCATCATATTGATTTATTGCTTTTGAGGTTCTCTGTTTCTAGTTTCGCATTAAGTGTCCATGAGTATGGAATACGCACGTAATCTATATGCGTGTACATACACCCGGTTTGTCCTTGTACGTCCTTTCTCATCCTTTTGCTCAACTCCAACGAAAACGAAGCAAAGTATGTATGTAGAGTGGCCACCCAATTTCGTGATACTTTTATCATTTACTATCTCCTGTCCGTACCGCTTTCAATGTGCCTGCAACGCCTTGTTCGTTGAACTATTCATCCTCCACTACAACCTACAGCTTTTTCTACCGCTCCCAACTCACACTCGCCCGTGGCATCCTAGTTAACCAATGGTTATCTACAGGATTCTCTGAAAGATGTACGATGCGTACTATACGATTTGATGCATGGCTTGGGCATATCAATGTTGAAGGGCATAAAAGTTTTTGGGAGCACAAGCACTGCTCCGGAGATAGTACCGGGTGTTTTGAATCCCACTTCTCATTCTCTTTCGGCCCTTTTCAATGTTTTCCCGGCCGGACTGTCACCGTCAGCTTGGTTTCTACCCTTTTTCGTAGAACTCCATATCTAACTGAACGGACTACTGAAAAATGTACGTAGACACTATTTCCGAAAATTTGTAGTGTTCTCGAGAAAATGATGGGATGATGGAAAGTGAGATGCGCAGGATGTGAACAGAATTGTATTTTATGTTCTGTACATTCGTTTCATACTGTTTCCGCAAAACCACACTCGTCTCTTCTCTATCTTCGTCGTAGCCCTTTTTCGAAACAGCGATGCCTGAGTCCAGGCTGTGGTTTGCTTGTTGCTAACAATTCATGACGAAGAGGTCTGTTGATATCCAAATTTTATCTGTTTGCGAATATCAATAAAAGCTTCAGCAAATATATGCCGAAATGATGTATGTCGAGTGATCTGAAGGATAGTTTCCACGTCATGAGTCTTCATATCAGCCTATGCGCGTGTACTTGAAACATGTGGTGTTATTATTAAGCACTTGTATGTATTTTTCATGCGGGGTCTAGTGGGCTTAAGGAGTTTTTTTTCTGTTGGATGAACTGCTGTGCTAAGGCTCGATTTGTTGTATTAAACTACGCAAAAATCTGTTTTGACTCTCATGGAAATGAGAATAGAGATAAGTTCTGTTCAATTAGTTTCCTTTTCAAGGAGGAGACAGGAGAAATTTAGTGATAGGAATGTCGAATCGAATTTCGCAGACCATTAGGGTAGTTTTAAGGTTAAGTCTCAGCTCGTTTTCAATTGGGTTCCTCCATTGAATAATGAAGGAAAAGGAAAAACATTAAAACAATTGGAATGCAGGAGCACATCTGTCTTTTATGTCTTGAGATATGCTTAGGAAAATATCATCCTTTAAGTTTATATTTTTCTGTAAGCTTTAATGCAGAAGGTGTTAAATTTACGAAAGTGACGTGTACCACGTCACTTTCGTTACTAGGCTGATTCTATTTTAAGCGCTTACACAAAGTTTCAGAAAAATTATTTTTATTTCAATATTGACTTCATGGGCTGACAATCAGCTTCTCAACTGGTGAGCTACTTATATAATTCCTTACTTAAATAATTCGCTACTGTTTTTGCGTCTTCCGTTGTCTTCCGTTATTTTTACTCTCGAACCCGGTCGAATCGATTCAAAAACAACCAATGTAATCACATAGGCAATATGTCAAAACGTACGCATACATCTTTCGTACATATATCTTCCGGCAAAACGTATCCGAACATGATGAAGATTAAGTAGAACAGATAAGGGATTGAAAGATTTTCACGAATGTTACTATATTTATGTGCCTTACTTACGTATACTTCAATTCGCTTGAACGACCCAGCAACCAACCAACCAACCGACCCAACAACCAACTCTCACAACTCTCCAAGATACAGAAAAGGGTTATTCATCTGAAAATTTTTGAAAAAGCACCCGACATACAACCCAATTTGTAAAAAGGTTTGTAACATTTACGGCTACTAATGTCTCGATTCATATTATATCCAGCCCCCTCTATACAAACTGCAAACACCGACGATACATTTGAAGGTCTGCCACGAGTACAGGCTACAATACACAAAATACGAGATTTCCTAGTTTTTCACGGCACCAATTGCGTACGTCCGAATTTACGGAAGATTTATGGGGAAGCATTAGCTTTTGTCGATTTGTTAGCATTACTAAAATCTGATAAATCTGAAACGGTCGATAAAATCTCGAAAAAGGAAATCTTAGATAGATGCTCGACCGTATGAACATATGCAAACGTCAGAACTAATACGAATGTAGGTTGAAAGTGAATCGGAAAGCCATAAGTGAGCGAATCAAATTATTTATGCCCACATCGTGTCAGTTAGCTTCCACTTTCCACCGATTCGGTCTTTTTCCCCCAGTCTCATTTCCCGAGGATTCCTCATTCCTTTTGCACCGAAACAAGAAATAATCAAAAAGTCCAGAATTTTATTACTGCATTTTTATCTTGTTTTTATTGTTTCCGTCGCAACTACTTTCCGTAACTGACTAACTAACTGCCTGCTGCCTATTCTAGAATTGTTTGATAATTCATTTTTGTTTTTCACAATTCGCATTTTATTATTGTTAATTCTTAAATTTACTGCGAAAGTTTTAATGGGCTTTTTGGCGAGCGGCCCGGGACATTTTCCGTTCGATTCTATTTTTCTTTCGATCGAATGACGAAATATGTCATAAAGTCAATACGGAATTTCATTTGCTCTATTTCGTTAGCTGTGTTTTGTTACTGTAGCAACGTACAAGGATTAATGGCAGTCGACTGATTATGATTATATCATCGACTTCAAAGATTTGCAGGCAAAAGAAAAGTTTTACGCATCTCAATGAATTAACTTTTGCACGGAAATATTTTTTTATTGACATCATGCTTCAATTCACAAGTGATGTTACTTGGTTGGAGATGTAGAGGGTGCAAAAAAGTGAAGGGTGGATTGCTGGTGAACTATTTTCAAAATTGGTTATTTTAAATTTGTATTATGTGCCCTGGAAATTCGAAGTTTAGTTGATTGAATTGTCGTTTCTCCATAATGATCAGCCCACGTTGGGCGCTACTATTCGTTAGTGCAAATCATGACTGTATCTAGTGTAGAAATGTATACAAATGGCATAAAATTTAAAATTCATATTTTATATTTATCTTGCATTCCTCAATAATTCATTCTATATTAATTTTAACGTTAACAAATGAAAATATTGAACACAAAACTAAGATTTTAGGCTAATATAGGGCTTTCCATTAGGACCGCCTTAATTTTCTACTGAAATTTCCCTATGAAGCAATGATATTTCAGTCAAATTCCTTTAACGTTTGAATAGCTAAAAATGGAGTAAATTTATTATTGAAAATCTCCTTTTTTAAAACATCAACTTTACGCGCATTACGTCGAATTTACAGCCGTCATAATCTCCCAGGTAAACGAACAATTGAGCATTTAGGGCAAAGTTTTGAGCCAACATCTGCTCTTTATATTGTGGTCTTGCCAGTGTGATAAAGAAGTGCGTGAAGTGAAGAGAATATCGCAGCCGTACGTGAAATTGTGAGACAAAACCAAAATTTGTCAATTCCTCACCGTTCCCAGCACTAAGGCATTTCTCAAACCAGTTTGTGGCGAATTTTACTGAAGGATTTGGGTCCACGTGCCTACAAAACCGCATTGATACTAGAGCTAAAGCTGCAAGACCACCAAAAGTGACGTGACTTCAGTGAAAAGGCACTAAACATGATCGATGTCGATCCTGATTTTTACAGCAAAATCATACTGAGCGAGAAAGCACGGTTTTGGCTTAACGGATTCGTCAATAAGCAAGATTTTGATCACCCAAAACCATTCATGGAATACCATTATATACCCAAAAATTTACTGTTTGGTGCGGTTTTCATGCTGGTGGTGTCATTGGTCCGTACTTTTTTTTAATGATATTCGCAGTCCAGTCACTGTCAATGATGAGCACTACCGTGCCATGTTAACCAAATATTTTTCGCGTAAAAAATAACCTGGTTGGCATGTGGTTTCAACAAGATGGCGCCACATGTCACACAGCTGGCCAAACAATCGACTTATTGAAATCGAAATTTGAGAATCGAATCATTTCAAGAAATGGTTCTATCAACTGGCCGCTTCCCTTGAGTGACTTGACCCCATTAGATTTTTCCTTTGGGACTACGTCAAGTCACTGGTCTATGTCAACCATCCGCAAACTTTAGAGATGCTCACATCCAATGACAAAGGTCAAATCGCTGGGATATCATTCATATTGTGCGGAAAAGTCATGGAAAGTTGGGTTCAGCGAATCCACAGTTGGAATCGCTTCTGAGTGGTTATTTGAATGATGTTGCGTTTTATACGCAATGGCATTGATTGTCCTTTAACTAACTATAAAAATTTTGTTCATATCTGAAATGGTTTTTGTTTTATTTAAAAAAAATAAATGGAACACTCTTAATGGAAAACCTTATCTATACAAACGGCTCTTACGGATTACTCAAGTTTAATTCAAAAGCTTTTCTTGAGTTTAAAACGTATTTTTTGAGCAATCGGGGCCACATTTTTGAAATAAAAATATTAAGGACATTGCTCATACTCTAGTTTTTTTCTCAAGCGTAACTAAATTTTAGAACAATAGTTGGATCTTAGGAGCTTTTGACTATTAGAGCACTTTATTCAAATCATAAAAACCAAATATTATACGCATTTCTTAATTTTTTTCATAAAATTCTTATGTGTGCTTCTTAAAAATCGATTAAAAATACTTTTAACGTTTAGTAATACGACCCTTTATTGCAATTAGAGCTTTTTTGGCTAGAGGCATTCCCACTACAGGCTTTTCCGTTTCGGTTTAGTTCTGTATTCTGAAGCCGTTCTAGGGCGAGAGCTGCAATCGATTGGTGCTTCTGTAAAGATAATATCCTTGTCGATCGCTTGTTTGGCGAGCAACTGGCTGCTTTATGACGCAGATGTTTTTTTTCCGTTTCAGCTTGGTACTGTCTGCTTTGTATGAAAACTTTATATGAAAATTTCACGTGAAATGTGTTTTGGGCGAAAATTCAACATGAAAATAAGCAAAAGTTGTACTCACTTCTTAGCATGAAAAGTAGCTTTTTTCCCGTCGGAAGTTGCTTTCGGAATTGAAATGCAGATGACATTGACACATGGCTCCAATCATTTCACACCAATTTAGTATGTGCAGTTCATTCTTTCGAGCGAAAAAGTGGCATTTGGTGTTAGAATTTGAAAATTATTTTATTTTTATTTATCAACCAAGCAAGGTACAAGTAACATAAACAGTAAAAAAAAACAAAATTGGAAATTACGAGCACATAGAAATAAAACGAAAAATTAAATAAAATAATTAACAAGATAAATCAATAACATATTAATAAATAACAAATAAATAAAACATTGAACATATAGCTTAGGATAAAGGGTTGCGGATGGCTTGGAAAAAGGAGGATTTGAAGGATAATTTTGAGACTGTTGGAGAATACAGATTACTTATGCTATTGAATATCCTGCAGCATCTATTTATCGGCTCATTAGCTGCGTAAGTAGTGAAGTGTGCATATTCCTTAAGTAAACGAGAGGACCTGGTGTTTCTTACAGGGTTTATTCAAAACTATTTTGCTATTCAGGAATTCAACTTTGATGACGCCTCTATTATATAAGCTGTGAAAATGTCTTTTCAATAATAAAATCGATCGAAAATTGAAATTCTTGACACTTTATCTGTCAGAAATGATAAGTGTCTCCATTTTTCTCCATTTTCAAAATTTTTGCTCGAAAGAATGACCAAATAACGGAGACTTGTCTTAATTTAGCTTCACGATTAACTCAGTACTAGCCTTTAGAGCTCAGTAATGAAAAAAATACATCAAGAGTATTCCTCATCACCAAAAAATCTCAAGCCGGACCCTCAGTCTTAGTCCTGTTTCATGGTCTATTCCGCGATGTATAGGTGTCCCATGCCTTCATATCAAATCACAGACCAGACTATGACGCTACCCGAATGTTCGGTCCTATCCACAAGGCAATCAGATTGGAGCTGCTATCTTGGGCGGCGTCGAACGAAAGAGCTTTTTTCCAGGTACATCTAGAAAGTTCATTAGTTGGAATAGCATATCTGCAAAATACTGTATGGTCACAAAGAACCGTTATTCTCGAAAAAAAAACCCTTTTTATTAACAAAAAAAAAACAAGCTGTTCTTACTTAATTTCAGTCCACAACAGACATATTCCTAGGATTTATGGCAGACAACAACGGAGAGACGTTGTTTGTGCTGCGCTTAGAACATTGAATGATATCGGCTCGCTTTTGGGACCGGTCGAAAAATGTACTGAAGGGGGCCCGGATCGAACCTCAGTTTAGTGGCAATGACGATAATTATTTGGTCAATGTCAGTCAGTTAATTTCCATGTCCTTGGGACGCGTGGTTTTTTAGCTGGTCTATCTTATCTTCCTGGTTTTCTTCTGCTAACTGTTTGTGATCCGTACAGGAAGCGGTGAACCTTTGTTTGTCGCACCGCGTGTCCCACTTCCAGAGATTTGTTTAGCTCCATTTTTCTTTTTATTTCGAAAAAGGCAACTTTTGGATGGCCTGAAAGTTTGGCAAGATGCCTCTAGAAAGTGGTCTTACAATATATGTATTTTCCAGACAAAAATTCGACGAAATATCCCAAGATTTGATCAGTCTAAACAGAAACAATTTTGAGGTTCTTTTGGTAAGGTGCTAACCAAATTTAAATTTATGCTTAAAATTTAGTTCTCAGTAATAAAAGATTCTTCAGTTTTGATTATTTCAGATCGGAAAAACGGTTAGGAAAATGAATACAATTTTTTTTTTATTAACTACTTCAGCATTTTTGTCTACTAACGGACGATACGGACTGCTTACGTTGCCACCTATCTGCAATAAAAGCAATAATACCAACAGCAAACTCAAAGAGGAAAAACTCTATGGAAAGCATTATATATCCTCGAAAACTAGAAAAAACTAGAAAACTAAACTAGAAAATTCAAAAAATTGAAAACATCTCGTAACAATTTTACTACCTGCTGTTTTATTTAAATTCATTTAACATGCTCTAGCCAATGTTAATACACAATTTAAAATGAAAAATGTTAGAATTTCGATGTACATCCACCCCACCCTGTTTGGTTTGCGATCCTGTGCAAATTATTCTAGTACTCCTTTTCTGTATTCAAACTTACTGAAAAACGACCCGGTCAAAGACAGGATGACGATAACCTCACGTACTTCATGATACTTTCGATGGGATCTCGTAAAGTTTTTTGTGTGTACATTATACATTGAAGCTGTGAAGCATAGAAACGAATAGTTTTTGTCCTAAAACTTTCCCATATCATCGTCTTTTCTGAAGGACGACAATGTACTTGTACACACACATTATTCATACATTCCCGAAAATCATGTATTTCATCCCATCGTTCGCTCTATACTCCCCTTGTACCAACTTCTTCGTTGGGGCCACTACTAATCTTGTCGCCTATTATTACTTTCATATGTATGATTTGTGTTAGGAGGAAATGGTTAAAGTGTGAATTGCTGTACTTGTACGCAGTAGTGGGTATTTTCTTCTTATATTATTGCGTAGTGAATTGTATCCAGTAGCCGATGTAATACTATTACCCTACATTAAAGTTTGCAAGGACTAAAAGTCCAATTGGGACGGATCGGGTCGGCAACTTAAACTTACATGTTCGATGCAGGATGTTGTTGTTGTTTGTGATGAAGATGGTGTTGATGAAGATCATGTTGATAGAACTAGGTGGCCACATATGAGAATGTATTTTATTTTTTGCCATAGCAAGCTCATACAGTGTTTGAACAATGGAAACCCTGAAAAGGATCCGAAGTAGACCTCAACTGAGCTCCACGCCCCCCAAAAAATATATTTTGCGACATACAAGAGAAAGTTATCCCTAATCGTAATGACGATGATGGAATAGTGTGTAAATCGATATTGACGTAAGATGAGAGAGAGAAAATGTAATTGTTTCGATAGGGTGATGGTGTGAACTAATGGTCTCATATGGCTGCTTGAACGATTGGAATGGACAGGGGAGAAATAAATTTGGACAGTGGAGTAGTGAAAAGAAATTTAAGATTTTCGGCTCTAAAGATTCCTAGTTGATTGTTTCTGAAGGTTAATAAAGTACACAAAAAATGATGCATATTTATTAGCACCCAGAATTCGTTCAAAGATCAACCTCAAAACTTAAAAAAAAAAAACAAAGTAACCTCTCATGCTGTTGTATTAGTTATTGCCATGTACTTATTACAATGACTTTTATGCACTAAAAAAACAATTCTCGAAGGGTAATTTTCTGTCACGCAAAAGCTTTTTTGATAAAATTGCATAACTGAATACAAATGAAGCTTGGGTTATTACTTTTGTCTTTATACTTTTAAATGAGCAAGGTTTTCTCAAAAACTAATGATGATTTTTATCTTGTTTCCGCAAATGCTAAACAAGCATTCCAAATTCAATAAAACCTGTCATTCCCCTGAAAGTAATCAACCCGAATTGGTAAAGCGTACTGCTTCAAATCCAATTAGGCTAAAACACATCCACCACATACTTAATTAAACTTTGAAGTAACATCTGAGCCCATCAGGTGAATCACATTCCTATCACTATTGCCATATTTCGTTTTTGCTCCAAATAAATCACATTTTTTCTATAGCCACACCCATCTATACTAAATTATCTATCCATATATTCCTTCGTCATTGTCTTATTAGAATGTTTAAAGGGCCGTGGTCAAAGGTGAAACCTCCATATATAATTACCTGTCACAGTAATCATAATACATATTTTCTATTCGAACCGAACCGAAACAAATCATAAAACTGTCCGAAACTAATTACCTATAATTCTTTTATAATATTTACGACCGATTCATTTCTGGTCACTGTCTCCCCCTCCCCGTCTATTGTGTCTCCGTTCATACTCGAAACTTCATAACCAACAAGGCGGGAACGAGTCCATTATCATAGTCATCATCCATTTCTAACCTTCTTCCACGGCGTTAGGGTTACGTCGCTTCTAACGGTACTTGATAACGGCAGCAGTCCATTTAGTTGGCCATTTGCTCTCAATTTCACCCTCATCGCAAGCGTGCTCTTTGCGATCATCATCGGAATCAAACAGCCAGGCAAACGTAAAATCGATGTAATAAATGATAAAAATCCATCGAACAGAAAAAAAAAGCAGAAAACAAAGTCCAACCCATTCCGAGCCCCAACGAATAATATCTATATCGCACTAGGCATACCTTAAACCCATTTAACTTGAGAATATCCGTAAATACGCACCATAACACACATTATCGAAAGAATAACGATTCTGCCAAGCCCGCAATTTCAATCCATCAAAACTAATTTACCTAAAAACGTACAAGAACGCACCACAATGGTCTTGCTTACTTGCTTGCGCCACAGTCTGTCCAAACAACCGCTCACCCTCACCATCTTGCACTCGCCAGTCCCCATGATAGCAAAACAAGACATTGTGGCTTGAACTAAAGAAATAGAACTAAAAAAAAAAAATGAGGCCAAGAAAAAATGTATCTATGTATCTTCCACGTTCACATTACTTTCAAATAAAGCTTCATAAAACCATGCAAATAAAAGAAGCTAACCATCCTGAAAAAGGGGTGGCTAACGGCCATCGTCACGCGGTGCGGCGTTGGTGCGCGCTCTATTACTAGTGCAGTAAGCCTTGAAGTGAACTTGGCTATTTCTCTTTCTCGAACAAAAACTTTTGACCACCACCGCAGCTTGCCAACTTACATATGCGCGATGGTAGTGGAAGCTGTCTCATCCTTAAGCAGTGCCAGCCACCCCATCGCATCCGAACCATGCCGACAATGTCTGCCAAATGCTTTGAGGAGTTAAACCAGAAATTCGAAGACGGACAATTTGTTGGCTTTCCACAAATTTTAACGGCCATGAATCACGTATATCGTCAATTTATTTTCTCTTTTCTTTTGCGTGGTCATTCGTTTTCCATCGCGGCCATAAAATAATGCCAAGAAACCCGGTAACCGAGGCGAATTTTGCAGGATATTTTCCTTGAAACGTCAAGAGACAAGCCACCATATGCTTATCCGATGCGCTCGATACAAGACGGTCAAATGATAATCGAAGAAAGCGAGGACAGGATGTAAGAGAAGGCTAGTAGTTAATCCACCACCTTCCGAGGATTCGAAGGACAACGAACGGGATTATTTGGGTCTCGGTACATGGTAGGTGTATTTGATGTTGCACATACTCGTTACGTGTGCTCTTACTGTTTGTTTCGCCTCTGGTCGCCCAAGGAGGGCACGTGTGCTGTGTGATGGGTAAAAATAGCAACAGTCAGGAAAATCGGCAAATGATAGATAGTAAAAGTACAAACGCGCACATAATTTTCGTAAGAAAGAATCGATTGGACGGACACGATATCCATCTACGAAATGTTTTATTCGGCAGTTATCAATATCAAGCGGAGATTTATGTAGTGAGGCGATGGGTAGATGTGGTGCAATGGGATTTGTGATATATAAAGCTAACCATACATGCAAAAGGTTGTGCCATTCCTAATCTAACTAGTTTCATTGAAACCAAAATTCTTTTTTTTTTAATCTTGACCTGTTCTTAATAGTTTCCCGCATACCAGTTGGCTAAATGAAGGGATAGATAAGATACCTTACGAAAATTTGTCCTTACAATAATTACATTCGAATAGTTTAGAAGCATCTATTTATGTTTGAGGTTGGTTTATGAGACAGAATATCTTTTTAAGCGTGTCCAGCTCGCCAGCAGTTCAGAAGCCGATATTGGGTGTACGAAAATAATTTCAACTTTTTAAATATATGCCGCTTATTGTTATACTTCCATCTGGCAATACAACTATTATTTGCAAGCTCATTTTTAATGGGAGATGTTTGTTCTAAAGTTCAACAAGTATTTCTTTTACTCGATTGAATCGAATTTTATTTCAACACAACAATATTTTCGGCAAATTTTATTTTATTCTCTCCATAAAACTCACTCATTTTAAAGAGCTGTTCTTTAAGAGTCATTCAAAAGAGCCATTTCAAGCAACTTTTTTCATGCTACTCAACTGCTGTTTTTTGTTGTTTTAATAATAATAACATAACATAACTTTAAAAATATAACATAACATGTAACATAAATTTAAAAATAAACCTCGTTTTAATTAATGTTAACAATAATAATATATGAAAATCTTTGTATCTCATAAATTACAGGATAAAAAAAACAGTCGTGATGTTCGTTTTGGCGATAAGCGAGATCACTTTTCAGTAAGCACGTATTCACTTTTTTAAAAAAAACTCGTTCGCAGGGGACTAAAGTTGCCCCAAAAACTCTATCGTTGAGTTCCCGTTAATAAGTTTCTGATGCTAAAAAATATGGGTAAATTGGGGAAGGGGTGGCCGTTCTTGTACGATGTGGAATTTCAAACGTTTTATTTTGGCTGTTTAGACAAAGCATACAATTTATATATGAGTTTCTTTTTCTCTAAAAAAAAAAAAGAATTTTTCAGGAAGGCCTATAATTTGAAGGTTTTCACTTTCAATGCTAGCCGTAGCTGCAGGGTTGCCAACACTTTCATGAAAAACTACGTGCGTCCACAACTTTACAGTATCAATATGTCCCCTAAGTTTTGTAATGATTTGACAATCTTGTCAAAAGGTCTCACAGTTCAAAGTTGTTTAAATTTTCTCGATCTTATTTTAGGCAGACAAAGTTAAATATTTCTAAAACGTTATCATGTCTTTATTTAAAACAAGTTAGAAATACATTTTGCCAAGTAATTTTTTGATAGAACTATAAGGATACTTCAAATATCACTTAAATGGCCGATGGCGCCAAAAGGTTTAAGATAATTAACATTTATTTCAATTTAATATGTACACAAATATATCCTGAAAATTTCAGCTCAATCAGATGGTGCATTCCCGAGATATAGTCATGCGCGCACTAGTAAAAATGGCGAGTGAAAACTATCACAATCTATAAAAAAATCTTAAATAAACTCACAGTCTCTTTTAACTGTCCACTCACTATGAGTCCTTTTTCTAATTTTCTTATTGCCAAAACCTTCAGCAGAGCCTTCAAAAAACCAAATCCACCTCTGAAGTCCACCGCCTAATAGCCCACATACGGCAAAAAAGCATCATTCGCATAGTTCTTATCATTCGCACAGTACCATCATTCACACAGTACTCATCATTCACATTCTATTCGCACTGCACACGGTGCTGGCTCCATGCTTTCATTCATTCTTAATTCACACGGAGCTGGCTCTTTCCTCTTAGTCGTATACATATATGTATGAGGGTGGTTCAAATATGATGGAGACAAATGCTGTAGATGGCGCGCATGTATGTTTTGAAGGTCGTGGCTTAAGTATGTGATAGCTAGGTCCCTTACACACAGTGTGCATAGTTTTCGTCGGGAGCGCATGTTTCACGCGCGTGCTAACGACCATGAGTGAACGTCAAGTGCCGACCGCCGTTGCGCAACGTATTGTCGTTCGTTTTTTAGTGCGGGAAGGCGTTAAAAACACGGAAATTTTTCTGCGTTTGCGAAATCAGTTCGGTAGTGAGTGCCTGAGTAGGGCTGCTGTGTTTAAATGGGCCAAAGCATTCAAAGATGGCCGTGAAACCGTTGAAAATGAGCCGCATGATCGTCGACCGCGAATCACCATCACACCAGAAAACATTCGCCGCGTAGAACAACTCATTTTGGAGGACCGTAGGATGAATGTTCGAGACATTTCGTCTGAACTCGGCATCAGTATTGGTAGTCTAGAGTCTATCATTCACGAACACCTTCACTATCGCAAAATAACAGCACGATGGGTTCCTAAACTGTTGAACTTCGAGCAAAAATTCACGCGGTTGGAAGTTTGTCGCCGCTTGCTGACGCGATACAAGGAGGAAGGGGACGGTTTTTTAACGCGAATCTTCACTACTGACGAGACATGGATACACTATTACACTCCCGAAAGTAAAGTGTCGTCTAAAGAAACGTACCATCAATGCTGCATACTACTCTAACCTTCTGAAAACACACGTGAAACCCGCTTATCGCTCGAAACGGAGGAGCATTCCAGCACGAAGTGCGATTCTTCTCCAGGATAACGCGCGCCCTCATACCGCGCGTCTCACGTTCGATACAATATTGGAATTGGGGTGGGAGGTACTGGAACACCTTCCCTACAGTCCGGATTTATCACCCTGCGACTACCACATGTTCGGACCACTGAATGAAGCCCTTGGAGGTCATAGATTCAACACCGACGACGAAGTAGAGGAGTTCGTGCGCACATGGCTGCTCGAGTTGCCCAAGGAATTCTTCGATACCGGCATCAAAAAGCTTCCGGAAAGGTGGACAAAATGCGTAACTAGTGAGGGGAACTACTTAGAAAAACTGTGAATTTTTGTAAATTTTTTCGATAGGAAATAAACTTGTCAGAGCATTTGTCTCGATCATATTTTAACCACCCTCGTACATGTTCCTACGTTAGAATAGTCTAGATTTCCTTCAACTACATATAGTAGTCTAATGAAGTATTGCCGTGCGTATATGCATAAGCTCTATTTGCTCGAGTGGCTCCGCAATATCTCTCTTGCAACTAAAGTTAAAGTATGAAGTGTGCAGAGCAGTTCTAAATGATAGCTCAAGTAGCTCTTTCAAAACAGTTGCTCTTTTTCCTTAAGAGCTGGCTTACATAGCTCTTTCAAAAGAGTTGCTCTTTTTGATTGGCTCGCTCCAGAGCAACCCATCACTATTCCTTGTGGAAATTTATAGTCAGCATGTTCCATCAAATGTCGCTTGTAACGAATGGTTTTGATATTTTGAAAACAACGTTTTTAACGCATAGAACAAAAAGCATGTCAAGCCATCAAATAATTTAAAGACATTGAATTGGCAGGATTACTCATTGGAACACAATCAGTGTAGGCTGTTGCGTTCGATAATACACAACTGTGTACTTTGCAACGTTCACAGAAAATGGTTGGAAAATAAGCACATTGGGTACCACTTAAATTAATAAAAAGAAGTATTGAACATTGAAAACCCTTTTTCGAAAAGTTGCTACAAGGTCAAAAAAAGTGGTTCAAACTTAAACTCAGACCTAGCTTATACAGTCCAATTCGACTGCTTACGAAAACACCTCTGGTAAAAAGATAAATATATTTTTACAGAATTTGGCTTATTGCGTGTTTTTTCATGGGATCCATTGACGTTTATGATATGTTAGGCGTGTTTTTTGCTCTTCTATCCAGCACAGAACAGAACAGACGCATTGGAAACAACAGCACCTCTGTCCCAGTGAATTCACTAGTACAGAAATTATGTTCTGCATATGTAGTTCACGTGCAGAGCTATAGAATGTGCTGATAGAAAAAAGAAAAGCTCATGAGCAGTTGCTTTTTTGCCGTGAGGTGGTTTTGGATTTTTCAAAGTTATGTTGAAAGTTTTGGTAGTTAAGAAATTAGAAAAAGCCCTCATAATGTGTAGAAAGTTAAAAGAGGTAATTTTCTGTTAGTTCTTTTTATATTTTCTATCGATTGTGATAGTTTATACTCATTATTTTCTCCCTTTATTTTCAGCTGTTTTGCGCTATTACAGGTATTTACAGATATAAAACCAATTTAATTTTATCGAAATCAATTACTGTTGAATCAATCATAAACAAAAGATACATAACAAAATTAAAACTACCCTAAATAGCTTTTCCGAAAACCCAAAATCCAACTTAAACTAAGAAAAATTAAATCAAAACTCATGCATTCACATTATCACGTGTATAGCCGCTTCAAGTCACCAACAGTAACCATAAACCATTTTCGCTCCCCCGAGTTTCTGTATCAAAACACTAAATGTACCAAACTTATACACTTCCATGTACTGAAAATTTCATCTTCAGCCCATCCTGATCGTTTTCATAGCCATCCTCGTCGGAGTTCATAAAGCTTTCTGTCACCACCTATTGTCTCTTCGGATAAAACTGTAACTTGAGTTCTTCAACCTCACGCCAACCCCGTCGTCCTTTCTCGTGTCACATTCTGACCATCGTATAACGCGCGTAGGACGTACAAGAAGATACACATGCTCATCAACGACGTCCACCCATTCGATTATCCTTCTCTAGCCCTTTTCTTATATCCGCATCCAAAAACTCGGCCAGACCAGCAGCTGCCACCCTTCAACGACAGCATGCCACTACTAGTCGGACTGCTACTGTTATTTCTACATACCCGACAACACCAACGTCCAACGACCGAGAGAGAGTCCCTTTTCACCCGAAACTCCATTAAACGTCTTTTTATTACTTAAATATTATTTCTTTCCGGGAATCGAAATCGGAAATAAATATCCTTCTTCCATATGTGTAATGGTCATTTTTAGGATAGTAGGATTTTCTCATAGTATCCACCACTAAACCAGGCCATATGAGTATGTGTCCGTATGAGAAGACGATTGCAAGGAAAAAAATACTATACACGTCCGAATGCGAATACATTGATCCGAATAAACGGAACGAAATCGGAACACAAAGAAAACGATAAGTACTTAATATTGTCGGGAGGAAATAGGCGATTTCGAAGAAATCGAAAAACACTAGCAACTGATATTTGAGAGAGGGATGTGAGCAGAGCTCCGAAGAATTGGATAACGAGACGATACAACGATGGTTGGATTATTTTGGTATGATTACACGGGAATCGAATTTGAAAGGTTAGTCGTATTTAATGTTCGCAGGATACATGCACTGAGTCCGAATGTTCTTTAAAAAGTCCTGTTCAGAACTTTGAATTGAAATGAACAGCTTACTTTTTATCATCTCTTTTCTCAACTACTCTATCCTATCTTGACATACATCCGCACTCTGGCCATTATTCATTGTCCTTGCTCCATCGTATGAGAGGCCCATCATCTTACCATATAATTGTTTGGCACGCATTTCAAATATCAAAATAAATGATCTGTGATTTATAAATATTTGTTCGAGATTATATGAACCATTGCTCGTTTCAAGTTCCTCTTTTCGTTCTTTCTTGTTCCCAGCCGCACACATTCATAGGTCTCACAGCACTATTTACGCAAAGAGACAAACGCTATGCCTACATAAAAATCGAGATTTTTTCGGTTGTTTTGCTTAGTGTAGGATGTTATTTGGAAAGACTATGCATGGTAAATCTGTTCTATTGCCAACACTACATGTATACAATATAGAGTATGTGTAGTATTTCGTGTAATAGAAGCAATAATAAGGACTATAAAAATATAAGTGATCCCATTACTAGATACCTTTCGAACATTATATTGAGTTTTTGGGGATACCAGAAACAAAATGACGAATAAAAATTTTTGCTGAATATTGAGACTATTCGAAATGGATAGTATTGAATGCTGTGCCTTACTTATATGGTTTGTTTGTTCAAATGGTTAATCTGAACCATAAGACTAGAGGGAGCCCATTACTGAAAAAAAATCTGAATCGCTCGTTCTTACATTGAATTCACTTTTAGGTTTTGAAACGTTTTTAAAGCTGTTTAAAGCTGTTGCAGCTCAAAACTGTGTGTCCTCTTTGGTATTTTCAAAACAACTACATCCTCCTAAAACACAAATCAACATAATCGAAAGCTCATTTATGCTCAGCATTTCCATATAAATTTGGCACAATAAATTTAAAAAAAAAACGTTTTTTAGCCCAATGAAAGCTTTGGCGTATGAAGCGCTGAAAATAAATTTAAGAAATATTGTTTTATTTAAATATATGGAGCTTATTTTTAATAATGTACTTTGATAATTTGAAATTAACCCAAATAGAATTGTGAAATAAAGTTCAAATCTCTAAGCAAGAGTTATGTTGGGAATTCCAAACCGTCTTTCGAAAATATCCTTATCACGCTTTTCTCATCGTAATCTTCCTACCCATGGTATTAGCTTTTTGTTTCCTATATTGCATTTTTTTCTGATAATTATTATTTCAATTAGCGTAGCTTATTTATTTCAAATTAATTTTAAGTCTCTTTTGTGTTAGAGCTAGTTAGAGCTTCCTCAGGCTGAGTATCGTAGGACAGTTTAGACACGAATATTTCAATTGGAGTCATAATTCGAAGCTGCGTTTTAGTTTGTGCTTTAGTTTAAGAGGCAGAAGGTGTGGGTATGGATATGTCCTCCCGCACATTTTGTTGTAGTTGCAATGGTTGCTGCGGATGCTGATGGTGTTCAAAATGCACCGGCCGCATAAGTGGTGGCTCAGTAGATTGCGGTAGTGATAATGAACGTGAACTAGCACTAGTTTGAAGTTGGCGCTGTTGAACTTGCTGTTCACCTTGTTTAAGCTGCTGCTGTTGCTTCTATTGTGGTTGGTGTAGAAACGGTGTGATGTTGAAGCGGTTATAGCAGCAGAAGGCTTTGCTGTTGGTTCAGTTGAAATTGTTGCTTTTGACGCTCTACACCAACTTGAGATGTATCTTGCAGATCAGTTGGTTTGTTTATTAGAGATCGCTGCTGCACACGACTTTGCGTTAAAACCACAGAGTTATTCGAAGGTGCAGCATTAATGATAGGAGAAGTAGAAGGTGCAAAACTTTCCACCGAAGAAGTCGAGGGTTGTTCGCGCTCCGAGATTTTCACGAGCTCTGATATCTCCATGTCCGCTGTGTCCAAATTTTCACATAAGATGGCAAAAGACCTCTTTGGTTTGGTGATGGTATGAGCGGCGCTACAGAGGTTTCTGCATGAGTTGCAGAACCAGTGTAAACCAGAATCTTTAGCAGAAATAGCATCTGCAACGATACCTTTAAGACCAGCACATTTCGAGTGGACTGGTAAACCACAAAAGCTGAAACATATCAAAAAGGGTGAACTGTCTTTTTTGTCTACGCTTTCTGAGTCCATGCACAGCGACATGATAAATAAACCAATTCAAAAATTAAATCAACAAAAAAAAATCACCAAAGAGGAATCGGAAGCGGCAGCACTGAGCTCAAAGTAGCTTTATAAAGTGATGAAAAAAAAAACCAAAAAAAAATCCAAAGTCATTCTAAGGCACTTCACTCAAATATTCATGTAAACGCGAATTTTTCTCAACAAAAGCAGTATAAATAAAATTCAAAAATAGCTTTCCTGTGTAGGCACGCAAGGATAAGCACAGACACACACCAGTATGATGGCAGTAACACTAGCGAAACTAGCAAAAATTAACAACTAAGTGCAGCTTTAGTTGCTAAATTTTGCTATCTAGTGGTAAATGTATAGACAAAAGCTGCACTGCACTATCTAGTGGTAAAGGTATTAAAAGTTACACTACACTATCCAGCGGTAAATGTATTAAAATATAAAAATATACTGTTGTTTTCACTTAACAGTTTGGCGTAAGTCAAATTAGAAAATGCTCAAAGAGACAGATTTTCAGAAAAAAAGTTGTTAGAAAGCACGAACTATAGTTAAGTTAACCGATCGACTTCAATGGAGAAACCGTGAAAAGGGGTACTAGCGCGAATTTCAGACGGCTAAACCAAGCCAAAGCAATCCAAAATGAAAGGGTATAAGAGAGCAGGATATCGCACGTCAGAACACGAACGATCGATTTTGATATTTTACTGATTTAACTTTATTTATTGAACAAATCATATGAACAAAATATCACCATTGTATTACACTTTAAGATCTATCTCTGATTCGTTTGACACACAATTGCAACATTCCTACACTTATGCATTCGTTTTAGAAGGCTAGAAAACTCTGCGATTCGAATTATTTCAAATTGATTTTTCCACAAAACTCTTCCAAACATTGGAACACTTACTGAAGTAAGTACATTTCCTTTGGATTTAAAGCTGAAGGTTTCCGTCTAATATGTTTGCTTTATCCAAAAAAAAAAAACCTAGCATAATAATCATTTTCCTGTAACTATTTTTGTTGGAAACAATCCATTTTCAATTTTTATCACAATAAATAAACCACACTCTTCCTCGACTGAAACTGCCTCTTCTACAATACTGACCTCAATTATCTATCTGTTGATGGAATCAAGAAATAACTCAGTGAATAGTAATCAAAATTTGCTTACATGTTGTTTGTCATTATGTAGATAAAAGAATATATGGTTGCATTGAATACATGGAACTAAATAGGACGAGCTAGTACTTACAGCCCACATTGGGCGCATTTATTTTCTTGCCGTAATTTTACTTTAATTTTAGTCTTATTTAAATTTCGAAAGAATTTTCAGCAGCATTGCATTTTTTAATAATACAAACAAACACCCATGTAATAAAAAATTATTTTTACCCATCGTTTTAATCGTGCTCTTAAAATGTTTCTTCGAACATAGGTGTGAACTACGCTTGTTAATAGGTACCGGATATTTAAGTGTGTAACGCTGTTTTAGATTTTCCGGGAACATAAAGTAGGTTGTTTTAGACTTAATTTAATCCCATAAACTGACTATGCTAATGATGTCAGCATATGTAACGGCCTTTGAGCAAATATATTCAGTAAGCTGGTAGTTTTTCAATACTATTGAATTTTTCAAAGCTAAATTTGAATCAAATGACTTAAAATTCAGATATTATTTAGGAAAAATTACACTTTTATATTTTGCATCATTCATTTTATTCCTAAATATATTTGGGGAAAAAGGGCATCAAATCGATACTATATACATAGATTTCAGTAAAGCTTTTGACAGTGTCGACAATTATTGTTTGAAAAATAAGCTGCGAAAATTTTGCATTTCAGCAAACTTGCTAAATCGGATGGATTTTTCTTTTTCGTGATCGGACGCAAAGAGTGAAGTTCGAAGGCTTTCCCTCCAAAAAAAAATAGCGTCTTTTCTGGGGTACCTCAAAGCAACCTCCTAAGGCCGCTCCTGTTCAATATTATTATTTAGGATCTTTCGGCTCCGTTATCTGAAATTACGCTCCGTTTTTATGCGGACGATCTGCAAATTGTCTACACTATTAAATCGAAACTTGATTTAAATTTCCTTTGGTCAACACATATATGGCTCTTAAGGGCTCATTTAATGTTGAATATCTCTCAGATAAAATAACTTTCAATAATCCTGCAAGACAGATTAGGTAAATATGTCTCCCAAATGAGAATCGCTATCACACTGTTTATGGAAACAAGGAGCCCACAAATAAGCGTTGAAAAATATATGACAGTTTTTCCAGCTACTCTTCCCCGTTTACTTCCAAATTCAGTTTTACAATTTCTTTATAAAAAGCTTTAAATTTCTAAATAGCACCTTTTTTCCGTTCGTTGGAACTTCCATACCAAATTGACAACCATACAAAAATCTGTGCTTTGAACTTGTCTAATTTTAGTTTAGCTTAAAACAAAATTTTTTGTTAATTTGTTTTTATTTATTCTTCTGTACCTTACTTGGTTAAAATAAGTAAATATTTTTGCCTAATATTTCAAATGGAAATTTTTTGATTTAATTTCGCAGTTATCTGTTTTCCACCTGAATTTGTATATCCAAATCCTGGCTCAACTCAGTATATCAAAAGTTTAAAAAAGTGTATTTTTAGAAATTTTATAGTTTCTCAGGTACAGCGCGGAAAATTTTAAAAATATATTACGTTGCTAGTACAAGTTTTTTAAATTTTTATATTTTGTAGGATTGATTTTTGAATTTGAATTTCAAAGTTAGCCTGCTAACAGACTCATAGATATCGTTGATGTCGTTATGTAGATGAGTAGAGAGAATTGTGAAGGGACATGGTTAAGATATGGCGGAATAAATGAGTGTGGCTGAAAACGTGATGTGTGTTTTAATCGAGAACCATCCAGTAGAAGCCCTACAATTTAAAAGAGTTTCTTCGTTGGTGGTACTTGTTAAAACCTGGATCTGAAAACCTTAAAATCTGATCCCTATTTAAACATATTGTATTTCCGTAATCGGATGCAGATTTCGAACAAACCTTTTATTTATGCTTTCAATACAGCATCTATCTTATACTTATATTCTAGGCTCTCCAAATATTCAGGAACACTCATTGCACCGGAAACCGCCCATTCAACCGCATCCCACCCGGAACATATTTTCATTTTCCAAAAAAAAAACACTGCCTAGACAACTTCTTCGGGCAATTTATTTAAAAGACTCTGAAAACCAAAGTGAACTAACACAGTAGAGGAAGGCCCCCCAAAATTTCTCAATCCGGACGCTATTTCCATCCCATCACAACAAGCAATTGCTGATTGTTTGATCAATTTCACGGCAAATAAGACGGTTTTTGTGGCCGCGAAAAATTGTCTGGATAAGGTAAATACCGAACAAAAGCGAACATAGAAAAATCGAAGCAATGCCAAGTAATGTTTCGTATTATTAAGTATTGGATCTATCTGCCACATTGCTACCAACCCTTGCTGCATTCTCTCCTCGCCATCCTCCGTGAAGTTTTCGAAGCAATACTTCATTGAGACGCTACTCGCTCATTTTCCCGCTCCCGCCCCCATGAAGACGTAATTTATTTGAAAATAAATGAATGAACTGCCAGAGAGAAAGAGAGAGACAAAAAAAAATACACCACCGGATACAATGAAATTTTCAAGCTTCACCTATTTTTCGATTCTTCGAGCTACTTCAAACTTATTTATTTGCTACTGTACCGCATATATATTATTCGAATTTTTCATAATTTATTTGCATATTTTTCTTTCAAACGTTCCGAATGAATTTCATCATCTTGTTTCTCATCCGCCACACATTTCGTATATATGTCGCCCGCCGCAAGCTCTGTATTTGGTTTACTCTGACCCCGTCGAAACCAGTAGAAAGTACGCGCTCAACCAGGACCCGTTTTTGACTTATTGTATATTTACAGTACTATACATCCTACTCTATATAGACTGGCATTTTTACCAATATCGTATGGCTATAATTTTTTCGACTTTGGCTGAATCCAGACATTATTTTATGACTCAGTGCACCCATTTATTACTCAGCCCTCGACGTCCCCGATTCCAGCGATGAAGTATTGTACGAGCGAATCCTGTCCTGTAGACGTTCGATTTGATAGTTACGCGCGTACTTTTCCGCATTTTCGCATTTATTTTGTTTTTACTCGAAATACCATCATATTCGAGGGTAGTATCTAACGGTTCTAAAAGTTTATGTAATATCGAATGGGATTGCGTAGGAGGAGTGAGTGCTATTGTGACATTAAAATTACTAAATGCGTTTCCTTTATTTGATTGGCAATATATTTTTATTAATGAAATTAGTTGGGAGTTTTGCCATCGTCCTATTTAGATACTGTTGGTAGAGTATTCAATGGTATCCTGTATTTTAAGCAATCGTAATTAGATTGGCTGTGATTTTATGGCCCGATTGCGTTTTATTTTTGTTCAATTGAATTGAATTGTGCGAATTTTTCCGGTCAGGAGTTGGTTACCCTTGAAGGGGATTCACGCAGGAAGGGGATTCACGCAGGAAGGGGATTCATGCAAAAAAAACTATGCGACATGAATCGATTGATTGAAGTTATATTACTAGCTACTGAGGCACAGCAGTTGCATAAGAGAAAAATATCGGCCATTTTGGACGTATTTCATCTGCTTTTTCGTACATTTGACTAAAAATAAAGCGTCTAATTTCGATTATCGAAAACTTTTAAAAAAAATTCTGACCAAAGCTCAAATCACTAAGTACAATATCAACCCAAGCAAATGCATTCTTGCTTATGACGCAATCTGGCTTTAAAGTGTATCTTTCCACTCCACTCACTTCATCGTTCAATAAACTTTGCGAACCAGGTTTTGTTTTAATTCATCCCATCTCTGAATTTCCAAAATACACGTTACAATGAACAATATTGCATCCTTCCTTAGAAACTGCAACTTCAATCAGTTCCTAAAATGAGCAAAACTGTCTCTAGTAACAGTTTAGGCAAGAATAACCTTTAAAACTGATTTAATTATCTAATGGCGCTCTACTGCCAAGCTCATACACACTTCACACCACCCACAGTGCATATTCCTACACACACACACATACACCCACACAAAGTTCAACCGAACCATCCAACCATCGAATCGTTGCACAGTCTTAATTGAATTATTGAATAACTCTTCCGTGTAGCTCATCGAGTCTGCTCGGGATACTTATTATATCCGTCTGAATTTCTCTGAAGTCGACCTCTCATCAACATCGGTTTCATTATCTGATTTTATCTTTTGCTTAATCTTATCTCATAGATCCCACAGTCTGCTCTTGTTTTTCTCATTTTATTATTCTCCCTTGAAATATTCTTTGTATATATCGCACACAAGTACGGTCGCTTCATGTCCTGCCCAAGGACTCTCTCTTTTCCAGTTCGAAGTCACCGCTATATAGAGTTCAAATTGCTCCCAACTTGCACATACGATTTGGTTACAGTTCGCCATAAACAAATCACTGAAGAATGTTAATATGAAAACATGTGGAAAGGGAAGGGGTGGTGGGTTCACGGAATTTTCGCCGACTCGATGACAATAAGGATGACTGAGAAATTTTGTGTTTTCATTTCACTAAGCTCTATTTCCATACATTCGTATGTTTCGTATGCTCTTATAATATATTCGTCCGTATCAGGTCGAGTATAGCCGCAATGCATATCCTTTTTAAGGGTAGAAGTGAACATCAGAAATAGTAATAATACTCATATCTCATAGCACTTTCTGATAGTTGGTTTTGTCATTTTACTTTCATCTTTGGTAGAAATTGTTGAGTTTGGTTGAAAATTGTGGTTAGCTCGGATGCGATTTCGAGAATGGAGTATAGATTTGGAACTCATAAGAGGGCTGAGTAGATATTTCATGGATGTATGGATTTGATTTTAAACACATTTACAAAGCAAGGAAAGTAGTTCATTTTGATTGAAAGTCTTTTCTTAATTTGCGAACAAAAACGTACAAAATAAGAAGTATTTTGCCCAAATTTTGAAAAAGGACTCTAAAATTTGTATTTACTTTTTATTAAATATGATACTTTTTCACGCAAATTGTAGTCCACTCCAGCAAATCCTAAAACTATGACTTCTGACTGCTGCATTCCACTACTGCCAGCGGTTATTTAAACTTATTATCAACAACAGTTTCAAAATTATAAAAAAAGGTCCTGATTTTTTTTTATGAAAATCGAGGAAATATGTGAGTTTCGGATGAATGTTCTACGAAATATGCTCCTTTATAAATATATTTTTAGGATTTTTCAATACGAAAGCGGCGTTTTTTTCGTTGTAGATGGCCACAAAAATCTTCAAAGAGTCAACAAACCACGGGTTATTTACTTGCTAAAAAAAATTCCATTTACAGGCCACGCCCCAAGGCCATGATATAAGTCAACCTGGTTCTGGTTGTTCATCTATCGGTGCCTACTTGCTTCAGACTTTACCACAGATTGTGAGCCGGTAAGGCAACCATCCTCTCACTTTGCGCGCAGTGTTTTCTCAACATATGTTGAGACTGTGCGCCAGTTATCTTCGCAACTCGAATCTGCTCCTCAAACTTGCGTATCGACTGCACGCAAAGAGTATATGGTACCGACAGTATGTTATACGCACCTTATTCATTCTGCTAAGATACTTTCTGAAGTAACCATGCCCCGTTCAGAATTGCCACAGGTAAAAGTTTACCTCTCCATGATCACGGCTGACCCAAAGTCTAAAAGACCTATCAGTCCATCCGTCCAGCGGCCTTTGTTGCTTGCACTCCAAAGCTGTTGCTAAAATTGGAGTATTCGCGAATTTGTGTGCGCTGGATAGAGCCCACGTTCTAGCCAGCTCAGAGCGTGTGAGGAACCCTTCTTTGCGCTCTCGCACAAGTAGATCTATCGGGATTACTCCCACTATTACCAGTATGGCATCCTTCGATACCTTACGGTAGCTACTGGCAATACGCAAGGCACCTCTACGCTGGACGCTGGCAATACACGCTCGACTCTTCTTCGTTTGTAGTGCGTCTGCCCAAATTTCCACCCAGTAAAGCAAGATGGAGTTGGTTGTCGCCATCAGCAGCTTCCGTTTCGTTTCGCTGGGCCCACCGATGTTAGCCACCAACCTGCTCAGCGAGCCAATGTCTCTCGGAGCCTTGTCACATACCTTACGGATGTGGCCCCAGTAGGACAGCTTAGTGTCCAGCGTCACTCCCAGATACCTTACCGACGTACTGGTCTGGTCTGGTCCACTGTCATCGAGATGACAGTCGGTCTCCTCCGTTTAGTCAGCATGACAATCTCTGTCTTCAAGAGTGCCAGCTGCATGCCATGGTCGGTCATCTATCGTTCCACCCTCCTCATGACTTGATTAAGTTCAAATTGAGCAAACTCGGCAGTTCTAGAGGCTGCTACCACATCGTCAGCGTAAGCCAAGAGAAACATCCGTTTGCATTTTCAGGCACAACAATACATCGTAAACGATATTTCAGAGGTCAGGTCTGAGGATAGACCCCTGTGCTGCTCCTGAGGTGAAGAGCCTCCCAACGAACACCTTCGTAGATATCTAACAACAGCCAATCGGTCCCTAAAATAGTCCCGCATCATGGCCAACAGGTAGTCAGGAATGCGGAGACTACGCTCGAGGGCTCATAGTACATCTGTCCATCTCACCGAATTAAAGGCATTTTGGACAACTAGGGTCATCAACAGAACAACCGGTCGGGCGCTGTAGCATGCCTCTTCCACTCTTGCTACCGTCCCAATCACTGCTAAGATGGTACCAACTGTTGAATGTCCCTTTCGGAAGCCATGCTGCCTGTCAGACAGATTACTGGGTGATCTAATTGCTGACAGCAGCCGTGGCCTCAGCAACCACTCGAGGAGCTTCCCCGCCATGTCTAGCATGCAATGCGGATGGTAAGCGGACAGATTGTCCGAATCTCCCTTTCCTTTATCCCTTTCCATCGCGATGGGTAGACCCCCGTCAATAAACAAGAATTATATGCTGCGGTTGACTCTCCACTACAACTTTAAATACTTCGACTGGCATTCCATCAGGGCCCGGGGCCGATCTTCTTTTTCATCCAGACACCGCGCCGATTAGTTTCTCCTCCGTAAAAAGAGGAACGTCCCCCCAGTAAAAAAAGTGGCCTAGTTGTCCACCGAAATTTGCGCTATATTTTTGAACTACTCCATTTTTAGATCTACATGTCCTATGTGTATTTTTTTTTTGATTGGATGAGTGCTTCAGAAGCTAGACAAGTAAAGAAATTTCGAACGGTACCATTTGCTACAGTTCATTTAGGAAAATTTAACATTTGCTAACATTCGTTGTAAATTGGAAAGGAAATCAATCCTCACCACTTAAAGGATCACTGCATCCCAATAGGGTTCAAGTTAAGAACATGTTTTTTTCTCTATAGACAGATAAGGGTATCTAAAAAGTTACTAACAAAACCACTGTCTGTATCTTGATTTTTAATTTAAAATTGACCTACTCCTGCATCAAGATCTTCTAAAGACTTTATTTGAATTAGATAACGTGATTCTGAGTTATTCTCTCTGAATCTTTTTGAGTTTATAAAGATACAAAAAAAATATTGACTATCGGACAGTGATTTTATTATTGATTTCCTTCGAAATTCACTCAAAATTGTGTGAATTTACCTCAAAAATCACACTTTCTTTTATGATATGAGTTTAATAATGTAGATATAATGTAAACCGACACTAATACCTACTGCTTTGTCACATCTCCTCAGACAATAACAAATCATTCATTGTCCAATCAAATTAAGGATTCATATTTCTCTACATCCACTCATCTATGATTTCGATCTTTGTTCATCTGAAGTGGGCTAGCATCCATTATTATATGTGTACTGTGATGAAACCGTTTTACTTGTCTTCATTTCAACGAGAGCCCTGAGAGCTTCAAACACCAAAAACAGATGGTGTGGTGATAGAAAATCCGGCCCCAGTAACTAGAAAACTAAATTCCGAGTATTAACGTGGACTAGCATAAGAGATACATTTCGTCCATCCGTTTGGAAAGGATTGGGAAATAGCTTGGGGTGAGCTATCAAACTCCCTCGTGTGTAATTTCGAATTATTTCATTTCTAGTCTAAAGGGTTTTGTACTCTCAGTCCTCCAATGCTATGCTAATTCAAATCGTAGTTGTTGTTGTTGTTATCCTCCTGACTGTTGTCATCATCGACATAATCATCATGGACGTGGGGTTTTCTTGTTGCTAGTGTTGTTATTAGGGCTTGGTTACGTTTCCATTTGAGTAAATTTTGAAATATAAAATCATATTTTCTATGTGCAGTAGATATGTATGAAGTGATTTGAAGAGATATTATGCGGTTGTGTGATTGAAGTCATATAGAAATGTTGAGATTTTATCAAAAGTTTTTGAGTTAGGTTGTGGGTTGTTTACTAATATGTGAATAGAATATACAGTAATTTGGAGTTTTGCTTTCGACGTCGAGTAATGTAATTATATTTTCTATAATACGAATTTTCATTTGAAAAAAATACTTCAACAAAAGGATACAGTTTTTAAAATAGATATTAAATTGAAAATTAATTATTTCTCTTCAAACCCTGTTTTTAGAGTCAGTTTATTGAAATCGGTAGATAAACCCCCAAAATTAGCGCACAATGCACTGAAACCAATCTTCAAGTGGGTGGGTATTATGATAATTTCACTCAAAACCAACATATTCATCCTCTTCTCTGGTTACATCGTCACCTGATAAATCACCACAAAAAATGGTTAATCTCCATCTTCTGTTCTCTAAGATATCCTTCGAATAATTTTTCTCTTTTTTCATCTTTGAATATATATTTTCTTATTTAACTCCTTTTTTCAAATGTCAATAGTGTGCCAACTTGCTTAGAATGTTTATGGTTCTTAATAACTTTTTATGGAATAGGATATATTTGCTTTAAAATTCAAAATAGAGTAAAAATCCAGAAGGAAGTGTTCTTAAAAGAACTTGACAAAACCTTAAAAAAACTAATCCAAAAGAAACTGTTTCCAGAAACCCTGCTTGGGTTCGCAGTGTATTTTGGGGTTGATGCGTCATCCGGATCATATCACGAGCATCAGAAAACGGAAGATCAGCATAAAATTGAAAAAAAAAAACATATAGTCTGGTACTGTGCCATTATTTAAAGGATATGCACCTGCTGCTTCATAGCCTACAAGTACATTTTCCGCTGAAACTATCTTTCCTCAAACCTTCGAGTCAAAACGTCAGTCTTCCGTTTGATTTCTTTAGAATAAAGTGGTGTTTTCAACCATTCTAGAAATATACATATCTGAAGATTTGTACACGGCTTTCAAACCTAGACCAAATCAAATGAGCGTAACACAAAATACACGTCGTTCAAAACAAATGTTCAAACTTTTATCACCATCATAGCACCGAATGTAATTCCTGCCCTGCTAAGCATAAACGTTATGTCTGCATTTTTCTCATTTTTGAGTTAACACCAGATTCAAAAACTACATACTCTGTTACATCATTCTACAAAATTTGAACAATCTATTTTTTGTGGAATGATGTTAAAATCAATATTGAAAAATGCACTCTCCATATATCTCCAGTACAAATCAAACCACAAATCATTGAATATATCGAAAATACTAAAATGTAGATAGAACGTTTATGCTTAGTAGAGCAGGTTACACATCCACTATTTGTTCCAGACATTGCTGTAACTTCAGATTTACAACTGATTTGCACGCATAAATTGCCAATAACCTACAATTAATTCTCAACATACTCCTTTGTTTTTACATTCACTTCACATACTCAAAAACCACCTTTCTTTTCGAGGGTCAACCAACCACCGAATTTTATTAATTCTCATCATACTCAATGTGCAAACAAAACATTATCCTAACTACATCAACAACAACAGCAACTGCTCCTAGTTCAAATTAAACCACCGATTCTCGGTAATAAATCATTGCACAACCAATGCCTAGCCTCCCTGTATTACATTCACCCATAATCAAAACATTAAAACCTGCAATAAATACATATTTAGATACCCACGAAAGTTTCTGTTTCTTATAATTATTTAAAAAAAACAAATATCGACTAAAAGAAACCTGGGACCATGCAATCGACCTCCTGAACGAAACCAACGAACGAGAAAACACAATAATAATTAATAAAGGTCTGAACTATAATTAAAAGCAATAAATGTCGAAGAAAAGAGTCGTCAGAGAAAAAGATGGACAAACAACGGACTTGAAGGAAGAGGCCAAACGAAATCAAACCGACAAAGAAAAACACCAATTTCCCATAGCTTACAAAGGCTCACCGACCGGGGCGGCTAGCTGACTAGTGGCCGAGCGAATGAGTGAAAGTCAATGAGCACTGTTTGTTGTTGGTGGTAATTTAAGGGGCACAAATCACGTGAGAGAGTGAAAAGAGAACGGCCCGAAGAAAGTTTCTTGTGATAAAATGTATACGAATGTTTTCGTCTTCCGCTCATTGCTGTTAATGTTGTTTCTTTATTTTCATTAGTCAGGGTGGTTACACTACTAATTACATCCTGATAATCAATGTTTTCTTGAATTTGAGCTCTCGTTGGCTGTTTTCGCGTTTTCAAGTAGAAATTTTCCTTTGTTGGAATTGTGTTGAACGGAATAATTGACCAGTAGATGGTTTTAATACAAATGGAAAGTGGTGAAATTGGAAAATGTAAAACAATATAAAATTTTCAGGTGCTCTTTAATGCTTTCAAAGGAATAATGATATTGTTTCTTTGTATTTTAACGAAGGGAAATTTAAGACTCAAAGTGGACACTATGAAATGATTGTTTCAAATTTCCTAGACACTTTAATGTCAAATATTTATGCATTCAAAAAATATGTGTGCATTCCAATTATAGGTATATCTGCAACTTTATCACTCTTTAATCAATCATATCTGCCCCTCTACTTATCGATATATCTTCATTGCTTATCCAATTCCTAATAACATATTTATGACCTAGCTTTAAACGACAATTAATTACTATTCTGTGGATAAACCATTCAATATCTCAATTTGATATGAAAATTAGCCCACACTGGGCGCTGTTTTGCGAAATAAAATTATCGTAAAATTTCGAACATAAACTTAATCAAATACGACTTATGTATTATAAGCTACAAAAAATGAACCTATAAAGCTTTTATCCGAAACTTCTTCTCAATATTATTTCGAAAATTTAAAAATATGTCTACATAGATGCCTAATTATGTAGACACATACGTTATGATAATATAAAGACACCAAAATTCAAACTTCCCGAAACGAACTTTGAAATCCAGTAGAGAGTTAAATATTCGAAAAAATATTCAACAAAATTTCAATATTATAAAATCATAAAAATTGAATAATTGTTTATAAAATTGTTTAAAAAAATATTTGATAAATTAGAGGGTTTTTCAAATAAAATGTTAATATGAAAATGTAGATCGATGTAATGAATGAAAACTAAGGACATTGAAAAATTGTTATTGGGAATTAAATGCTTAGTAAATGTATCGTTTTAAAATGCAGAAAAGTATCATATGGACACCAAAATTTGCATAAGATCACATAAAGAAAGAAATATTCAACAGAAATGGACTGCTCTAAACAATTTCAGAATATTTATTTCTTTGATTAACATTTAAATATGATTGATAGAATTATAAAAAAAAACAATCAAATGTATTCAGACTAACTTTTGAATCTCGCGAGCTTTTCGGTTCGTTTTACTTTGATTTTTACTTGTAGTATTTTGTCTTGCCACCTGTGCTAAAAATTACTGGGAAAAAGTGGTTTTTCATTGAAGGAATTCGTAAATTTAAGACATCCTGCAAGATATTCTGCTAAGTAATGCAAACTGCAATATAAACATACTGTGTTACATTTCACTGAATTTTTTAGTGAATTATAAGGTACTTCTGTATGTATTGCAAAATTTCGAATCGTGATAACTTCTGATAGAGCCGTCCGATCCTTACGAAATTTACAAGACACATTGATGTGTGGTTATGTTGTGTGGATATATAGAGTATATGGTTACTATGTGAATAACTCTGTAGATACAGCAGGCACGTAAAATTAAATTATTCAAACCATCAACCCTCCTGAAAATTTTTTGACTTTTAGGAAAAAATACACACGATAGACAAAAACTGAGGCTTAGCTCAAAATGTCAAATTGTAATTTTCAAAATTCTTCATCGCATGAGAACGGTAACCCTTCACCAAATTATCTATTTTTTTATCACCCTAAATTTGTTTTCGCGAGAACTCATGACCGGATAATCAGATCAATGTGAAATTCATAGGATGTATAAGTAAAAACAGGTCTGATAGGAGCTAAATGAATATACTGGCAACCCTGTAACTGTAGTGCTATCATCCAAACAAAATCTGTTTGCCCGATAATTGCTGATGCAGGTATTCAATAGGTATCAAATTCTAGTAGAATTTTGGCTGCAATATTAGTTTAGGGTTGCCAGCTACGTTAATTTTTGTCATTTCTTTTCAACAAGTTGTTACCTTCTAATTTTCAAATGACGTTCGCCTTGTTATGAAAATAAGCAGCGAATGTTTCAATTTGTAAAACTTTGAAATTTTTGTGGGCGGTAACCATAAAAATCCTTCTACCCTATAACTTCCATTGTAGCTATCTGATCGAAACAAAATTCACAGAGTGAGTAGGTCTTAATGTGTAGCAAATTTGGTATACTTTTGGCTGTGATGCTAGAAATGGGCTGCCAGCTCTGGACACTTTTGTAATTTTTGTTCAAAATGACATTACCAGTACATTTTCATATCATAAACACCTTACAATGAAAATAAGTAACAAGTGCTTAAATATCCAAGTTCTGAAAATTATTTCCAATGAAGTCATCGGATAGAAATGAAAGTCACTGAGTAGGTTGAATTTTGGACGCGAAATTAGCAGAAGGTAACCAGCAATATAATTTCATCATTTTCACCATAAAATTTCCATATGGTTAACATCCTATAATGAAAATTAATACTCTTTTGAATTCAGAAACTCTTGCGAGGGTAACACTGAAAATCTCTCTGCCCTATAACTTCCGATGCACTCATCGCATCAAGCTTCGATACAGATTGGTCGTAGCAAGGAGTACGTTTAGTAGAACATGCATGCGAAATCAGTCTTTCGAGCGGTTCCTACGTGATAGAGTTTTTTTTTCGCTTATTAGAAAAGACAAACGATTAATAAATATAATGCGTTTTCTACCCTATCAATTTAAAAAAAATTAAATTTGTTTTTAATTTTTCCTCAGCAAACTGACTGTTTTCGAGCACCTAAAATTTGTGTTCGCGGGAACTCTCGAGCGGATCATGAGATCAAAATGCTATTCACAGGATATATTGGTCCTTCTGTCAGACATGGTGCTAGTCTGATAGAAGTTTGATGAATATTCTGGTAATGCTGTGTTTTTTGTGGTATCTTGAAATAATCCGCAACCAAGCTTTTTAACATCCGCTGGAGTCATTGAATCAAAACAAAATTCATATAATAGGCCAAGTTTTATAGACATTGGCCAGAAAATTAGGGTCTAGTATTAGCAGTGCCGGTAGTTTTTGTATCAAAAAATGTAGCCATCAAATTTTAAAATGAATATCACCCCAAATAAACAGTTTTCTAGTATAATTAAAAGTCGCTATTTAACTTGAGTACCCCGGTTCTCTGATTTAGCAGCATATAAAGTACTATGTCATATAAAATTAAGAAAAAGTGCTGCATTTAGGTACACTACTTTTCATAATTCATACTATGGACTATTTTGGCCTGATTCGCCAATATTCTGCACTTCACGGCTTTAGTACACAGATACAAACCAATTCCAAATGTGCCATATCGTGATCTTGCTTCACGGTTAAAAATTTTCCTGACAGAAATTCCATCATGTCCATTTACTATCAAAAATTTTCATGAAGAAAAATGTCGTCGTGTCCATTGCAATTGCCTTGTTGGTATGACGAAATATTTCGTCATACCCAGTTAACAGGCTAACATTGAAAGCAAAACCCTTTAAAAGCAGAAGTCATACTTGGAAGAACGAACTGCATTTTAGTAGATTTACCACCGTTAGTATTATGGTTGCCTTATGACAACAAGCAGCTTTTCAAACTTATCCAAAGTTCATCTCTATTTATATCAAATTCAAAACAATTGATATGATTACAAACCAAAAGATCAATCAGACTAATACTCAACCGTTTGCGGAACAAATTTTTTTTTGCCTATAACCTGAACTCTTTTCCTAAATACTTTTCCACTATCACACATCCGAGTATATTGAATCTTAGTCACAATCGCATCGAAATAATCTCTACCAGCCCCCATCTAATCGCAGTAATAGACATCGGTAATATTCAAACGGAGCCGTAAACACACCTTAAATGTTACCATTATTTCGTTCATACGACAATATATTGACTGTACCTAGTCGTTGTGATATGTTCTACTGTTCCAACTGCGACGATGTTCAATACTGTAATTTCAGGTATTTTCTGATGCTTAACGGATTTTCGACATGCGATAGTTTATTTATTTTTCGGTTCGTTCCGTTTTTTTTATTATTATTATTCGTCTTCTTAGGAAATACAGTCAGTTAGTACCAACATACACACACCCTTTTCTCAATAAACTTCGAATGTACGAAACTAACTGCTCGTAGTCTTGACATTATAACTATAGCCTTGTCTATACAATATCTAGCCGTATATCATCTTGAATTTCGTTTCGAACTATGTACACCTTGGCCACATCCAAGCCCCCCTGCAAGCGAAGAACTGTACTACCAAGGATCGAAGAGACCATTTGCTATTTCATCTGTGACAGGTTATTGCTTCTAATAGCGAGAAAATGTATATTTTATATCAATTCCAACCCTTTTTTATGTAGTCTTTTAGCATATATTTATCTTTCCGCTTGATATGAATATGGGAGTCGTGGAATTGCGTTCATTCCGGGCATTTCGAAATGAAACAATCTAAGGACACTACCGACAAGGCTTTGCCTCTGACTAACTTACTGACTACTCCTTTCATATATTCCTCTAATTCGTTTTCTATTTCATTTCTGATGATGATGAAAATTTTTCGGGTAATGAGAGTATTCATATTCATGATATTACTCGACTGCCTATCTATCGGATGAGTTTTGGATCGTCACATACACGCAGCAGCAGACAGTACGGAGGACGCATGGGGCTTGTGGTAGGGTTGGTCATCATCCGCTCGCATTTTTTTCTTTCTATCTGAACGATATGATCATTGTGATAATATCATAATCATTAGTCTTGTTTTAGCTTTTATTGCGATTCAACAGTGTTTGCTTAAGGATAATAACAATTTTATAGATACATGTAAAGAGTTTTTCTTCGTGTATTTGTTTTGTTCGATGTCTGAAGGAATGGTCGGGAAGAGTTATTGCATAGGGCTGCAAATGTTTTGTTAAACAGCGTTTGTCGGTACGGTGGGAGTTGGTTCATGAAGAATATGAAGGGAATTTATGAGATTACGTATTGTATGTTGATGGTAAAATTATGTGTGATTATCACGAAAGTGTCGTTATTTTGCATTGTAGGTGGTAACAATATAAAAGATTTGTTAAGTGAATATATGTGAGGCGAAAATAGATAGTACTCACTACATATATTTTAAATGAAAGTCGAATAAATAAAATAAGTTAATTTTATATTAATTCTTTAACCGAAAATCGCAAACATTATTTTAAAACTGTTATTAGGAAAGTTGTCATTTGTCTTAGAATGCTTGTGACAAGCTTCCGGCAAGTACCCTGTAGCATGCTTTAACGTAATCCAACAACTTATCTGTGCTATCAATTTTATACTAAATTGACATCTTCTTCATTAATTTCCAAAGATTTTCAAACGGATTAATTTCCTCATTACTATTTCAATATTCATATCTAAGAACGGGTTTTTTTAGACAGATTTTATTTATGGCAAAAGGAAAAGATTAAAAAGTACTAAATCAAAGAATTTAAGGAGGATGTCCCAGCTAAAAGCTACTTCAAAGAGAGCGCTGTGTAATGTAAAATAATGACTTTGCTTTAGAAAAATGGGGTTAGAAGCGATTTGCTATGGAATTCCGGCACAAAGTATATTACATCGCTTATTTTTTCATACTGTGTGAGAACCCTGGAAAGTATTTTGACTAACAGTATTTTCATGTCAAGGTCCGCCTGCAGTTTTTTATCTTTGTCAATGTTCCGTCTCAGACACGTCCAATGTCATGGTGCGTTCAAAGGTCACCACAAGTGTTATTATTTTAAACAGATCTCGTACATCGCATACTGCATGGACCTACTTTACAACTGGAAAAACCTTTTTGTTTCCACCTCCACGTTTTCTGACCTATTTTATGACACAAACATAGAATCATTTTTCATGAGGTCGTCGAACATGCCTTCCACGTCATCGCTAAAATATTTTTTATTCACCTCGTTAATCAATGCTCGCCACATTATTTTCGAACCTTTTTCGCTTCAGCAATGACCTTTTTTTTAACTTCGTCCTTACATTTATTCCTTAAAAACAGAAAAGTGTCTCCACATTTGCCCCGGCAAGTTCCTATCAACCAAACACTTCCTAAATGGCTTGATACTAACAGCATTGTAGATTTTAGTTGCAATATTTCCTTAAATCTTAAAAAGATATTTCTCAAAATGGTCAATATACGGTGGTCATTGGCAGGAATGGTTTTTAAGGCTGCCAAATAATTTTTCTTGGTTTTTAATTTTCAATACATTCTGGATGAAACCGACAGAGTATGCTAGAATTTTCTCGTAGCATCTTTTCCTCTTCTGTAAGCTTCTACAGAACTTTTCTGATACATTTTTTCAGCTCTACCCATCTAATTTGAAATAACTTCAATATTAGCGCTTTTATGGCTCTTAAATTATTGGCAAACATACTCTGAGTAATATTTTACATTTTTTTGTATTCTTTCTTTTTTCCAATGACAAAAAATATCAAACAACAATTACATCTTGAAATTAATGCTTCGAGCTGAATATGAAATAATATCAAATCCAACAACTCGATGGCAATTTTTAGCGCTTATAGTGGACTACAGATAAATAAGATTGACGTCACACATCTAAATTAAATATGCATAGCATGCTAAATTTTTAGCCAAACCACTAACAATATCCGAAACACCACAAACATGATAACGGTATTTGAACTTGAGCTCTGGACTCAACAAAGAATTATTTAACAATTCGTCGTTTTTCGGTATCGACTGACAACTCCTTATTCTAATCTCATTTCGAGAAAATTTAGGAATGAAACAGAAATTTTACCGACACACTGTTTTCTCTTTAAAACATGAAGAAAAATGCTTGGTGCATGCATCAATGTTTAAGTAGTTTTTTCGTAGCTATTTTCGACCTTAAATAATATTTTCATAAATAATTTATTGGGGCAAACATTTTATCTTAGCCGCCTCTGTTCTATTGCAGGGGCGGCTGAGATAAAAACATCACCAATACTTCATCATCGTCAACGACAACAACAACTATCAGTGCATTCATCATCAACAGAAACTGTTGCATCAATTCCCGATAATGTTCGAATCAAAGAGGAAATAAACGACCACGAACGAGACGGTGATGACTATGATATGCTTGACAACAACGAAACTCACCAATACAGTCCAATCGGCCGAAAACGAAAAGAGCACCAACATCGACCAACATCACCGGGCCAGTTTCCTCTACATCAACAGCACTCCCATCATCATCCACCACTCTCACCGGCTTCAATGTTACGTCTTCTGGGCGCGCACTTCCAATCAACGCTATCTTCACCAATGACCACATCGCGACAATCATCAACCTCAACTTTACCGCAACAATCGGCTTCAACAACACCACCTTTGACGCATCCAGCGGCTTGTCTCAGTGAATCACCCAATCATTTATTTCAAGCAGATTTTACGGGGCAGCAGTTTGTTGGTGGAACAGGTGGTCCTCAGTGTCCTCATTGTGGAAAGATTTATTCCAACGTTAGTAATTTGCGGCAACATGTTCGAAATGTTCATATGTCAGTTGATAAATCATTGTGGCATACCTGTCCGACGTGCGGCAAGAAATTGAAGACAAAACATTATCTGATTAATCATCAGCTGCAAGCTCATGGAATTCACCAACGATCAACATCTTCCGGGACAAATTCGTAGTTTTAAAACTTATATTCAGACTCATAGCCATCAGATTTGTGTTGAATTTCTGTTTGGCGGAGAGTGTAATAAGGTTCTTTGTTGTAATATTTTATCCAAACTAGCAGTATGGAACATTTCCAATGTTCTAAAAAAAAATAATATGGAAGCATCAAAGAAATAAGAAGCCACAACTTAAGTTTTGGAAGCTATGAAATTGAATACCATTTGTTGTATACTTTTAAGATCCATTGATTTGGTTTTTTAGCTGTTTATCCGTCGAAAAGACGTTACATAAAGAGAGTTACATAAAAACGTATAACATAAAACGTATAACGTTGGTGTCAGAAGTTTTGACTGAAACGATGTTTGTGAAAAATCTGTGTACTTCTGTAGCTAGAGCACTGCCTCATAGTGGGTACAGTCGCTTTTTCGATTCCAAACGTCGTACATCTTATTGTCAGCCAACCTAGCTATGAGTAGAAATCTTAGTTACAATTAAGTCAGACTCTCGGAGAGTCACCACCATTATTGACGAGTTAGATGTATGTGAATGACATATTCATCTGCTCTGTACGCGTAGCTTTTTTGTTCCTCATGGTTTGCAAACGCTCCAAATTTTGTGGATTTCCGACTCAAGTCAAAAGCCAAATGCCTCATCAAAACGTTGTTAGTAGCTTGAAATGAAGCCTCTACACATGCTTCACCTCCAAAAGCACGGGGTTTGATGCTGCCAACTGTTTCAGAAAAACCCAATTATTTGGCTTACATTTTTTCATATCTGAACTTAAATTTGAATTTAAAAAAAAAATTATTAGAGGTCTACAACCGTTTTAGGGTTTTCCAAATAAGTAGTCAAAATCTAGTGGCATTGTTATATTTGGTGAAAAAACTCTGGTGTGAACAGCAAATCTATTTTTCATAAATGCTAACCTGGAAATACTTTTTCACTTGCACCTAATTGCACGAAAATAATCAGTCAGTAATTATAGTATTTAGTTTTAGATTCACTTTTCTTTAATTTAGATACACTTCTGTGCACTTAAGAAAAAAAAACAATTTATTGTTCCTAAATTCAACCATTCCATACGAAGATGATACCTTCTGAAAGTTGTTGATCCAGCAAAAATTTAAACCGAGTTAGATATTTCTATCTGCCTTTGAAGATTATGGGGTCTTGTGGAAGATATGTGGCTTAAAACTCTATGACGAAACGGTGAAGTGCTTGGCAATGTAGTTATGTTTTTTATTCTATGATTAATCAATTGTTCATTCCCATTGGGATCTTCCAATCGAAACAGAGGCTTACAGTCTGATGATGCATTGTGGAAAATTTGAATTCATTCAAACCTTTGTCCCCACCCCCCAACAAAATTTTGCGCAATCTCTACAATCGAACCATTCATTTCTTCAACCGTTGGGCACAAGTTTTTGTTGCTAGTCAAAAGTATTTACATCTATACACAAATATATGTTTACGATTTCATTTTGCATCAAAAATTATTTTACAGAAAATTTTCAATTGCATGACACTTAAATATAATCATTTCAATGTCTAACTTATTACTTATATGTTTGTTCTTGGATTTTGCAAAAAAAAACCATTATTGTCATAATTAATTAATCAAATTTAATTTATTGCAACAAAAAATATTTTGCTCACCATTTATACATATTTCAATGTAGATTTCTACCATTTGAAACGACCGTGATCTAAACTCTCGTTCAAAATAAAATTCTACAAATTTCTTTTCAAAATAATAAAACAATTTGCCAAAAAAAATCCATAATTCACTCGATTCGGCTTAAATTGACAATTCGGCAACAAAAAAGAAAACCACGTGATTAGAACGATTAGAACTGAATTCCAATTGGCCCCCTAACATAAATACATATCTTCTTATTACACCAAATCAGCTCAATGAAATTTCCAAAATGTAACGAAATTGATGTATTTTAGTTTGTTTTTGATGCTTTATGTGATTTCAAAAGATTTTCCTTCAACTTTGAAACAAAATAAGCTTAAATTGATTTTTCAAGAATATTAATCAAGTTGCTGGTGAAAGAATTGATGTAGAAAAATTATGATTGAAAAACGAAATTTTCAAGATACAAAATACTAAAGCTAAGAGAAAAGAAACAAACACTAAAGCTAAGAAATCAAAAAACAAAAAACAAAAAGAAAATTTCGTATCAAAACGAAACATTCAGTTCTGTTGTTGTAGTTGTTGACGTTTGTTGATGCTTTTTGAAAAGATCAGGGTCGGATATGTGCTCGTGCAACGATTTTCAATTCAAAATTCTCACGAATGCATTTCAAGAAATATTTAATTAAAAAAAAAAACAAGTATATAACCCACACACAGAAACGATATACATTGTTTTTTATCCTACTCCAAACCACAAAAAAAAATTTCAACTATTTGCTCATTAATCATGATAAAATGATTGCCAATATCTAAATCACGCAATCCTCTGGCCGATTGCAGATATACAGAATAAATATGGAACGATAGCCATCAAAACGGAAGAGTCCGCCGGCATCGATATGAGTCAACCGAAATCATCACCTAAACACAACAACCAAAGCAATCATCAACACTCTTCCGAAACTATCGGGCGTGGTGGTGCCTTGCATGCATCTTCCACACCTTCGCCAACACCATCAACCGTCTCGTCGAACGGTTCATCAATCACTTCATCGGCCATTTCGCTCTCAATGAACAAATCAAATGTTAATAACAATAGCACAAATCCGACTATTGCATCATTGCAAAATGAACATCAACAACTTCAACAACAATGCCATCAGCATAGCCTATTTAGTCGATTCCATCAACCGAATCTCGATAGCGATCAACAACAGCAGCAACATCACCAGCAATGTCTCGACGATCTTCAGACACACCATCAAATGACAGCGAACCTGTTTATGGCTCGAACTATCGCCCTCAGCAAATCGCTCGATATAGATCTACTACACCAATCAACAACAACTGCATCAACGGTCTCGGCGAATTCAACGACATCAGCTGCAGCCGGGAATTTTTTACTGCCTTGTCCGCTTTGCGAAACACCCCTGGAGCCACGACTTTTTCGTCAACACTTGGACCGACACTATCCTCGCGATAGTCCTATTTGTCCCGTTCTACAATGCGGTCGACGCTTCGCGCATCCCAATTCCGTGCGAAATCATATGAGGATCAAGCACACTCTGCAATGGACTAAGATGAAAGCGATGCGATCTTCGGGAGGACCGTTTACAGGGATACCCGATTATAAATGAAAATGTCCCGGGCAGATGTTCCTTCGTCTGATAGCTGTAAATTTTGTAGAGCTTTGGATTGACTAAGACTGCATGCTGCTGATGCAAAAGTGAACAAGTGCTTTATCGTATAGATGTAGTAGTAATGTTTTAGTTAAGGAAATATATCGATAAAATATTGGATGAAAGGTACTGTAGGCTCAACCATAAAAACCTTTTCCCAAAATACAAACACACACACTCGAAATCGAGCAAGCCTCAGTGAACTATATTTTTAAGTATTGGCCATTTTGTATGAGTATCTGAAAAAAATCTGACCGGTTCAAGTACTATCAAGGACTTTTCCCACACAATCACATCATCCTCCAAAGCTGCGCCCCATTTCTCGAATGCATCAATTCTACTCTCCACTAATTCCCTGTATATTTCTAGTCCGAAAATAACTGCATTCTGTGCCCAATGATGCCAATTTTTTTTTAAACCTTTTTTGTTCAATACTTCGATATATATTCCAGCTCGGCAATTCTCATAAGCACTTCAATCCTACATCCTTGCACATATAACGAAATTTGCTCTGTCTACCACTTCCATGGTGATAATTTAGCTTTGCCAGCTAGCGAAATCAATTTCGATATTATCAAACAATACAATGCAACATTTTTGTGGATTTTTATTAATGCAGCAGAGTTTTTTTTCCCCCAGAGGGGGTTTTGGCCAAATTCCAAAACACAACATCACTCGAGTCTCGTTCGTTTATTTTCTCCGTATACTACTAGACAAAAGCGATGATAGCTTAGAGAGGCTCTGAATAGCTGCAATTCTAGTGTCCTATCGTCGGATAATGATACATTGGTTTGCGGAAAAGGAAACGGCGGAGATGGGGCCAGGGGTTGTAGCTTAGGAGGCAGGAGGGTGGCAGTTGATTTAAGCTCGATAAAATTTCGAGAAAATGCTGATGCAATGCAATTTTTTTGAGGATAGGTCCAATGATGTCGATGGGTTCGGTTTCGTGCTTTGTTTTAATTTAGTCGTTGCGATTTGTCTGGATTGGAAAATAGCTGCATTTTCGAAATGTATCGCCGATTTGTAGGGTTCAATGAAATTTGTTTGGTGAGGGTGATGTTGAAATAGATATGGGTGATTCCATCTAATTTCGATATCCACAATAAAATTTATTTTGGGAGCTTTTCAAATAAACTTGATGCATAAGTATATGAAAATTTTTTGGAGTTTTAGTTCTGAAATGTACTTTTGGAGAGAACAAAATGAGCTCTTTAGCGGAAAGATCCATTTTCTTTGAATAAAGCCTGCTTTTGGTTCGATTGTGTTGCATCAGTAAAATGGAGTCACAATTATTACACTCGAGCCCCCAAATCACGCTCAACTATTTCAGCAACTCCCGACGTTGTGTATCAATCAAAACAGTTCGTCCGTGTGCCCTTATTGTTTCCTCGATTTCCCATCAGCATCTTCTCATCGCAGGTTAAATCAATGTTTTGTAGCGAATGTATGCAAAAGTTCCTTGATATTTTTCTTTGACCTTTTCCTGGCAACTTCCCCTTATACCTTTTCCTGGGACCTTGTTGTGTTCAAGACAGAGTTGCAAGTCCTGTTCGCCACATTTTTTTATCGCTAAATTTCATCCTTTTCGTGCCCCATTTTACCAAAGTCAGCTTCCAAGGAAATAAAGTTGTCTACCTTCATCCAAGTTTAAGTCTCCCTAAGATGTTTATTTGGTGCACTCATCATGGATTAGGTCCTCAACTTGCTTTTGCGTTCATTGGCTCCCTCAAAACTGAATTCACTTGAGATTCTAAACTTGGAAGAGCTCCTTGAGCATATTCTATTGTTCAAACCTTTATTTTTTTAACAAAAGACCAAATAGATTTCAGTTGAATCCGAAGTACACTAATTGCATTTGCATCAATTTAAGAACTTATCAACAAATCATCATTCCTCGAGCTGAGAAAAATGATGTAAGGTTGGGACCACCCAGTCACACTCTCAACTGGAAAGATTTTTTTTTTGTTTAAATGATGCAAAAAGTTAGGCAACATTGCCAGTAATATACCCAGGAACAATTAGTTGAGGTATGATAGGCAGCTAGCAAAATGTAATTTGCATTCAACTTCACCAAAATGTAACAGAAATTCAACTATATTCGAGTTAAATAGTTTCATTTGTCAAATTTTGACCCTCAGACAGTAGTATGAGAGTGTGTAAAAGCTGAAATACATTATTAAAATAGTATATTTCATTTCACTACAAAATCTTCATAATATCCTAAAAGCATTGTTTATAGAGTTTATTTTCTAAAAACAAAAACGCCAAAAATAACTGTAAATACAATAGTGTGAATAGTGAAAATATAAAGTGGAAAAACCTCATATAAAATACAAGACAGCTTGGATAATGCTAATTTAAATCACAGGACACACAATTCACTAAAGAAACTGTATGATTGCACAAAGGAAAAATACTGCTTGTAACAGATATCTATCATGTAACCTAAACACATATTAACCCATTCCCTGCCACGCGAATTTAGATCGTCTTGCCCTGAACGCCAAAACCAAATCCATTCAATCTAAACTTGTAGTCCAAACTACTAGAAATTCTGTAGTCAACAGTCTTGGTGCATTCGCTTGTTAAGAGATATTTTATACTTGGCAGTAAATGGGTTAAAATAAAATTGATACAAATACCCTATAGTATAGTAAATAAATAGCATATTGTGATTATTTATACTGCATATTACCTAAGAACAAAAAAACATATTAGGCTATAAGACGCGTATTATATTTAGCTACAACTTCAACAAAGTATTTAATGGCAATGTAAAAATCAACAAAAATGTTGAAACAAAAGAACAGTATTGAATTAGATGTGCCTAAGCAAATGAAACAGTAATTGTTTATTTAATGTGTTTTGAAATCGAATGTAATCCGTTTGATGTAATGTGAATATATATTTCTCTAAGTTCCTAAAAGTCGATATGTAAGTTAGTGTGTATGTAGAATTTTTTTTTGGCGCACATTGATATGGAAAATTATATTCATTTATTTTGTTTCAAATCGAATGTATTCAATTTTTATGTATATTATTATGAGAAATGAAAATTAGAATGGAACTTCTATATCTAGTATTAGAATTTGTGATATCAGTTCTTCATCTCAAACTAAATTATATCTTTCTTAGTAAATATTAAATTGTACTGATATTAGTTTCTTATGTTCTTGATTTATATCTGGCTTTTGTATTGATTGCAAGTGAACAAACAGATTTTGTTGGCGTATTAAGGTATTTATATACATTTTTGATTTCAAATCTGATGAAAAACAAAAAAAATGGGGAAAAATTATTTGCGTGCCATCTTTTTGTTGGAAAACCTTTTTTTTAACAAAAGTACAATATTTATAGACGAAAAAACTAAAACCTTTCATCTTCTTTATTAAAATTCTTCTAAACAAATCTATTCAATTATGATTCATTCGAATCAAATAGAAAAATATATTTTTTTGTCCTCTAATTCGATTATAATTTATTATTCTCATCTTAAATAATTAAATTTCAACTTATTAAACCGAAATTAGCAAAATTTAAATGTAATTTCTACCATATAAGTTTTGAATTTAAATTTCGAATTCAAATATTTCGAATGAAGCTAATATTTTATAGTTTCTCTATGTGAAATAGACGCTTAACAATGTATTGAAATATATACTTTGAAATTAAAATACTTATCTGCTCATAAATTTCTTTTTAATGCACACTATTTTCCACCACGAATTTTAAATCATCAGAAAACTCGGCAGTTGTCTTATAATTTTCCTTCAATTATTAAATTGGTCTATTTTTCACAGAATTTTCTTTTATAGAAAACCAATGAATTTACCTACAACTTTTCTTCGATTATTTATTGAGTCTAATTCTTTAAATTAACAAAATAGTACTAACATATAAGCCACAATACTGTTCTTCAATATAAGTAAAATCATAAATCTGAACATACCGCGCATTAAATTATATTTGTAAACTATGTAAATCAGGTTCCTATTAAAATATACTCAAAGAATAAATAAAACTAAAATTAAACTAACGCAGCAAGTAAAAATATATTTACATATAGATATTTAAAATGAAAATATAAAAATAAATAGGCGAAAAAATTGATTGATGATCAATATTGAAAAAGATTTCATTCGTGTATCTTTTTCACATATACATTTTGTTCGAAATGGAATTATGTTATATATACTTTCATAAGAAGAAAAGGAATATGTTTGAAATAAAAGAAAAATGGTGATATGTAATCAATGCGAGATAATTATGTGTTTCATTGTATTGAATTAGATGAATTATTTAGGGGGAAATCATGATTAAGTAATTTTTATTTCCCCATCTCAGTCATGAAGTAGCTGCTTTACGATAAAGTTATGAAAATCAAGCGTATAGTCATAGAAACTCTTAAAATTCTTTTCCATATTGGCATTATATCCTACTTACTTCGCGTATTTCAGATATTTCAAAATTATACTACATTCAATGATTTTTATGAGTTTTATTATTTTATTATTTTTATTAGAGACAGAACGTTTCTTCAGCAGGCTGAATTTTTTGCAGTCTTTTGAAAACAATCAGATCATTGTTGTTCATAACTACCGTTATTTGGTATAGTCAAAAAAGACGATTTAATTCGTGACTACATTTTTATTATCTCAGGGAAACTTAATGCTATTTTTTTCAAACCCATGTCCTTTTTTTAAAAAAAAATTATTTGTTTACTGTAGTCATATATAATTCTGAAAAAAAAACTCAATCAAACACACCTAACCATTAAATTCTTCTTCTACATTTTAGTATCACGTCGAATGCATGAAATTCGTGTCCGTGCAACGGATCCCCGTCCATGTCCGAAATGTGGTAAAATCTATCGTTCCGCCCACACACTACGAACACATCTCGAAGACAAACATACCGTTTGTCCCGGCTATCGATGCGTACTGTGCGGAACCGTCGCAAAATCTCGAAATTCCCTACATTCACACATGTCACGACAACATCGAGGCATTTCCACAAAAGATCTTCCCGTCCTGCCGATGCCAAATCCATTTGATCCGGAACTAGCATCCCGTTTGCTAGCTAAAGCTGGCGTGAAAATATCGCCAGCTGAATTGCGAGCACGAGCCTCACCCACAAGCGGGACACGACGCGGCGATTCGAAAATCGATCTTCGGGGTCCGGACGATGATACAGATGATCCGGAGGATTTGACGACTGGGAATAATAACAATAACAGTTCGAGTCGATACAGTGATGGATTGTTGGGCTATGGTCACTCGAATACGACGATTACAAGAGTTCCACATGATTCCATGTCACAGAAAAGCTCGGATGGATTTGCTACGGTGAAAGATCATTTGGGAGGAGCTAGTACACCTTTGCCACCGACAACCGGAGCACCCGGACAATCACTGTTAGATACATATTTGCAGTTTATAACGGAAAATCGATTTGGTAAGTTTTTACTGATTTTACTGGTAGGTCCAGGCCTCACCATATGCTAGTTATACTTAATCCTTTATGGTCAAGTCGCTTGATCCATCCATGACGACTTCTAATTTCAAAACCAGAGTATTAGTACCTAGTATTAGTACAGAGTAGTACAAAGTCTTAGTACAATGTTAGTCAATCAAGTTTCTCCACCGTGATTATGAGCTTTTCGTTCTGCTTATTCACTGCTTTTCTAGATCTTTATTTCTCGTACCGTATTTTAACCTATATTTTCCCATCAGGCTTAGAGCCAAAGCCTTTTGTTTCCTTTCTTTCCTACGATTTTAGTAGAACTTACGCACATCACGGTTCCTTGACCTTTTATGACTTCATTTCGTGCACTTTAATCATCTTTATCATTGATTTTATTGACCCTCTCTCTCTCTTCAACCAATTCCAGGCTTGGGAATGACTCAGGAACATGCAGCAGCCGCAGCTCTTCATGCTGCCAAAATGGCCCAGCTCAATGTCATGGGCCACGGACTCGACAAAATACCACCCAGCCTTCTTCCACCGCATCTTGATCTCTCGAAAATGGGCCACAACAATCTGGAAATTTCGCGCAGCGACGACCGGGGCGATGGACGAGGAAATAATGGGAGTGGGTCGATCGGTGGTAATAACGGAAGCGGTAACAGTGTAACTATCGAACCTGCCTCACTACGTCGTGACATGTCCCCAGCACGATTGCATCCAGGCACACCACTTGCAAATAACGGCCCGGACATACGCCGCGACTCGTCCGAACCGATGGATCTCGGACTGGACAACAATCAATCGGGTAGCAATATTGACGGTGCCAATTCCGATGGCGAAGACGCCAACTATTCAGAAGACGAAGGTGTTCATAATACATGAATAAGAAACTTCTTAGTTACAAACATAATCGATAATTACTTAAATTGCATTAGATGAGAATATGTGCTGAAATAGAGGAACGCGAATAACTTGAAATAGAATTTTATGTAGAACAAACAAGTTACGCCATAAGAACACAATAAAAAGTGTTACGAAAAAATGAAAAAAGAACTAGCACAAAGCGAACAAAAAACTATATGTTAAATGTTTAAGTTTAGATATTCTTCCTTTTATGTGGAATTTATCTCATAGATCATCATAAGTGAGGACTACAAAAATATCCTCTTGCAATTGTTTGTCGAATGACACTGGAAAACTCGAAGCCTTAAATCGTATACCAATACAAAAAAACAAACAAACCATCTTAGATCTATTATAAAATCTCTTAAGAAGCTATGCAGGAAAAAAAAATGTTAATAATAACACAAATCGCTTCTAAACATGTTTAGATTGTCATCTAAATATCATCAGAGAAGTAAAAGATTAAATCTAATCTGGAAATCTATTGTATACGCAAATGTTTATACGATTTTCAAATCATTTTATCATCAAATGGGAATATTTAAACAAAACAAAAAAGATCTTACTTAATGATATTATTTATTTAAAAATAGCAAACCACTTAAACCAATAACAAATAAGTTGTGAAAAGAGCAAAAAAAAAGAATATTCATGTAATATTTATAGAAAAAAAAATATAGATATAAATATCAATGTAAAATATTTATGGAGCATTGTTACGAGGTATAATATATCTGAGCACATAAGAACATTTTGTGAGTAGCATTTTAGAAATGATCTTATACTCTTAGCAGTGAAAACACAACAGATAACAAATACACACTTTATGTAGCGGATATTCACACAAATACTAAGTATGTGAATTGAATAAAAAAAAAAAAACAAAACAAATGAATAGAATATTTGACACCGGTAGATTTACGTAATTCTTAAGCATTTGAAACAGAAAACGGGTTAAATATGTTCAACAAAATGAATAACTTTTTTAGCAAGGAAAGAAAAGTCCTATTTGTGCCATTAACGTTATATTAATACTAAACTATAACATGTCGTCTCTGAAAGGAAGTAGTAGAATAATGTATCATGTACCACTAAAGTGGTATAATACATTTTTTTTTCAAAATAAACTAAGTACAATCCAATTCACCGACCACCTCATCCGTAAGATTTGTTTAGGCTTCTGTATGAAAATCGAAAAACAAATGTTAAATCGATTAACTGAATTAAATATTTTATTATTATTTCAAATAAATGCAATTGCGAATGCATATTTTGTTGAAACGAAATCAAGAAAAAATAGGACATATATGGATTACTATCCGAAAAAGAAGCATCCACTTTAATATTTTGTATAAATAATAACAAGTTTTTATAATATTTTTTATCAGAATATGAGCAATATCTTCGATTAATACTGGAATTTAAGAGCTCGAAAGAATTACTTATCCCCAGTTTACTTCAATGAAGGGTTTTTATTACAATATTTCAAACATACATGCAATTCAATATACCTCCGTATAATAATATGTGATAAAATATACACAATATATCACAAAAAATATTCCTTACTGAAAATTTATTCAAAACTGAAAACAAAATACCTCAATTAAAATCGTTCATTGTCATTCAACTCTTGTGATAAATGCAGTTTCATGTATTTTTAATTTTCAAATGCAATATTTTTCGTTAAGATATATGACAAAAAAAAACACACACATAAACCAGTCCTGCTGCTTGCAATTTGTTTTTGGAAAACTACACCATTTATTTATATCACTTGATTTTTAAGTTTTGTCACAATCGTCTTGCCATTTAGATTTGTATAAATAATCCAGGACAAATATCAAACTGAGTCAAAGTAAACAATGTTCTTCATGATCAAATTATACTATGTATGCAAAAGCCAAAATAATGCCATAAAAACGTATTCCGAAATGAAGATCAAACATTCATTTATGCAATATCCCATACAGGACCATTTTCTCCGTTGATTTTTTTAACTCATATTATATAACTCGACACTTTTCCTTGAAATCAAAATTGAATGTGTAATATATTTACAAAGTGCATACTTGAAGTACTGAAGATTTTCGGGTATGCATAGTTTCATTATTATTTTATTTAACATAATCAATACCAACTACTCACGAGATAATAAAATCGATTCATAATTTACAAAAAAAAAAATCTCGTAAAATCACTCAGCAATTGCAGATAACTGCATACCGATTCACAAGAACAACCGCATAAAAAAAAACCTTCAAATACCTCAGAGAAACTCAGTTATTTTATAGATGATAAGATACAAAACGAATACCTCCTATACATTACATAAAAATAACTCAGATCATATGTATAGTCTAGAATTATACAATACCGTTTACTCAAAAAAAAAACATAGTTATATAGACACATTTATTTAAGTTTTGAAACACCTCGTCTCATATTTTTAATGTAATTTTTTTTTTCTGTTAGCAATATTGTATACATTCATATGATATATATTTACAAATGATATTTTGAAAATCTTTTAAATTTTTCTTAAAAGTGTTTTACATAATTTTATGTTTTATTTTCGCTCGTAAGGTTTAATTTTGCGGCGCTTCATTAAATTAACGTATGTTTTTGTTTTGTCTGCATGTGTATAAGATTTTTATTTAAGCTCGATATTAACTGCTCAATGCATAATTTTTCGATAAGTATATTATTTTAAATCTTAATTGTTTAATGATATCAATTGTTTAGTTTTACGAATGCGAAGAATAAAAACAAAACCCGGTTTTAGAGAGTATCATAAAAATGAGGAAAATGTTAAGAATAGCAGGTAAAAAATAAATCAATGTCTACCTCAAGAATTAAATCAAAATAATATTTTAGTTCATGTTTTTTTAAGATTTTATGTTATAAACTTTTTTTTAATTATTTCGAAAATATTATTTTTCTTAAAATAAAAATTACTGTGTTTTATTTAAACGATGTTGAAGGTTTTCATGCGCAAGGATTATTCGTGCTCGATCGATTCAATCATTTTCATTGATATACAGAGTTGATGAGCTGAAAACTGTCTTTTGAAGGCAGTGTGTTGTAGAAGAGTTCGAATGAAATTGAAGTATTTGCAGTTTGAAAATTCCTTTAAAATAAAATGTTGTATTCGCTTTATTTTTATCAGCTAAAACAAATCCCAGCTGAAATTTTATATTCAATGAATTATTTCAATTTTTCACAGAAGTTTGTTTCAAAACTTCGGACCCAAAAAAAACAACTAACTGATTTTGTAAATTTAAAGTTTAAAACTGCTAGCCATTGTCAATGTTCCTGGACAATTTTACATTTTCTTCTCTTCAAAATATCTGCGATTTCTTCGCACAAATGATCCAAGAAGTCTTTATCATTCCACTCTTCGAGTAATCAATTAATTTTTTCCTATCGACATTTTCTTCAAATTAAAATTTAGAATGTATCTCGAGAATAAAACGATTCTTATTAATCTCAACAATAAAAATGAAAGCATCATGAACCTCTCAAAAGCTTGGAAATGTCTTCGTAGCTCCGGAAAAAAAATTTTAAATTATATTGATTACAATTTCATTTATATTTTCTTATAAATCTAGCTTAATCTCAATTATTATTATTTCCATGTAGATCATTATTCGCGACAATCAGGAATAAGTATTTCAGCCAAACCATCTAAAACATCATTTTTCCCTTCTAAATACAACACATGAGCCACTATACATCAAATCTAACTATATTACATCAATGCATATGATTAAATATTTTTCTCTCACCATAAAACATATGTATACTCACGCAATAAAGCACAACTTGTATACCAAAACCACTTGGGATAATTAGTTGATAAGACAAAATCTATTTGAACAAACAAAAAAATATTTCTGGTATACCAATGTTGCAAATAATAACATTTCCACCAATAATACCTGGTAAATAAATTCGGGTGCCTTTATATATATATTTAAAACAAAACTGTATTTATAGGAAAATGATATGCAAACAAGTATACAAGTAGCGATAATAGACATTCAACACCTAGCACTTAGGGACACCTTGATGTATGTATTTGTGAAAAAAGTCAACCAAAGCACTCGCAACAAAGTCCGTTGTAATGTGAACTAAGTTAGAAGAATAAGATTATCTGAAAATCAGCTGATATTGAGGAAATATATCATGTTTTCATCATATAAATCCAAGCAACATTTAAATAGACCTTACGTGTGATTGGTATTGCATCATTGTTAACTACCAATAATGTTTGTCTGGTTGATCGCAAAAAAAAACACAAATAAATGTCACCAAAAAATTACAGCTATATTGCAATAAAATTAAAAAATCATTTTCACATCTGCTCCTCCAGCTGGAAAATTTTTTTATCATTCGATCTTTACGCAATAAGAAAACTTGTACAAGTTCCTATTTATTTGACGTCATCGGCAAAATCACAATCTGTCAGCACTCTGAGTTCATCTTTTAAGAACTCGAATCCAGAAAAATACGAAAACAGATCTTCCAAATGAAATTCCATTCGGTAAATCAGTTGCTTCCAGTTATTTTTATAAGGTCGTTGGTGCTTCTTCGGCCATTAAAACTAAACTAAACTCACACATGGACGCATATTTCTTCCAACTCATTCATTCTGATAGATTACACACCTACGGGAAATCCTCATAATGACAATAAGAGCAATATTTTCTTCCTTCTGAAAACAATTTATTCTATTCCATATTTGAGCTCCCAAGTTTTTTAATATGTCTAAGTCTTTTATGAAATTGCAACCAAACCCGAAAACCTGCCTGGAGTACAAAACACATGGCGTATTTATTGTCAGAAGAAAACGCATGAGGTATAAAAAAAATATAGATGGAAAATTACTTCTGGTCTAGACAAAAAAAAACCAACAGATACAAAGTATAAATTTGAGCTACTATCTCCACAGTAACTGATACTCCTTAGAATCTTAGATATGATCATGCAAAAGTTAGATTTCACAGCCTGCTGTCACTAAATGTAAGCTATAAAAAAAAATATGTACAAAATACGATCATCCCTACCCCTGATTAAGAAATATAAATATATACTGAAGAGAAAGTATTTAAATTGAGATGCAAAGTGCAAAAGTACTTAGAATAGCATCAAACATGCTAAATCTAAAGGAATAATACTTTTCACATAAAACATTTTTCCGAAAAAAATATTGGAAACAAAAAAAAACGATTATAGATAAATCAAATTGTTACACACTAATGAAAACTGGAGAAATTAATATAAATATATATGTACATGTAAAAACACAATTGTATACTCACGTCGAATATAGTAAGAATACTATTAGGCAATTAAAAGAAAGGTAAGCAAAAAGAAACATAAAATTATAATTAAAAAAAAACTGTTAGAATATTGAAACAAAACAAAAGTGAAACATTAGTACGAAGTAGAAATGTTGTTTGGAATTTTAATTTTTGCTTATTATGGCTATTGTACATTATGTTTCATCCTTCTTTTTCAAGAAAAAAAAACACGGATATATTTGTATAGAGTACTCATGTAACTGCATAGCTGTTTTTTTTTTTTTTTTTTTTTTGTTACTTTTGAGAAGAATTGTATAAAAACGTTGTTTGATTAACAAACGTTGAAAATACGAAAAAAATGAGCATTGTTTTAACAAAATGAAAACGTATAAAAATCGTAAAAAGGATTATTATGATGTAACGCTTGGTATATTTATAATTGGTATAAATAAAATAATAAACGAATAGAAAATTATGAAATGATAGTTTGTATTATAAAATAATAAACGAATAGAAAATAAAAAAATCTGCTTTCGGTGTCCGCAAGTAGCTGTAGTACTTGTACACAAGTCAATGACCAAAATTCTGCTATCGGAAATCGTAAACTTTTACGACTCACCACCAGTAGTCGGAACTGCGTATTATGAACTATTCAAAAATTGGAATTTAGTTCCCCTTTTTAAATTGCTGACAACTTCACTCCAATAAGCTAAATTGACTCTAAATTTCCAAGACATTTCCAGCCAATAAAAATATAAATTTAAATTTAAAAAAATGGAGCTAAGTTTCATTGTTTTTTGCTGAAACTAATTCTAGAGCAATTTATTTTGATTATATAGAGAGTCAAATGGAAGAAAGAAAAAAACATACAATCAACGAATGAATCGTAAACAATCCAATAGCTATGCAAGTTTTTTTAACTATACCACCAATTTTAAAATGAGCTACGATTACGACGTCACGATTTGAGAGCTTCCAAGGATGAGCCAATCTAGGGACATAATTCCTAGAATCATTTCCCTTACATCCGATGGAATGGTCACATTAACCACCCAGATTAGATTTCAGTCTAGTAAAAGCCCCAAAGTTTCCACACTATCAACCATTTTAAATGTTATCCCATTGAAGGTGGATATCGAAAAGCTAGCACCTTGGGACAATTACAAGTTCAATTGTTTTCAGGATTGTTTCTAGACCGGCTTCTTCTGGCAGAATTTGAATCTGGCCCAGAACCGTGTGCGTTAAATATGACGGTTTTGGGGAAATTTGCTCATAACAAGTACCACAATGCAACAAAATCTACTCTGGAAGAGTCTCTTTTGAAGCAAATTTGTCTTACATAAAATTCGCCAGAGATTTTCTCATATACATTTTTGATCTGTCTGCTTATCAAATGAATCAAGGCTACAATAAGCCCGCTTGATCTATTCAAGGAAGCATTGTTAATAACACTTGCAGTAAATCGTCGGTAATATCTTATGCATATTTTTAGTAATATTGTTTATCTATATTCTTCATTAGGCGAAAATTTAATTATCTGAATGTAGATGAAGTGCATATATCATTTGCTAATAAAATATTGAATTTAAAGCTAAAAGATCGATTTCTAACTTCACGCAGCAAGTTTATTCAAAATGAACACAATGCATCGGTTTCACATAGAAAGTTAAAACCATAGTTGCTTATTCTATCATTGAACACTTTATATCATCATGAATCATCATGAACCTCTCGACCCATTCTTCTTAGCATAACCAGGATGCATTGTTTTAATATGAACACGAAGCATCTGTGATCTTTTATACTGTAACGGACACACTTGGCATTGATACGGCCTTACACTACTGTGCGTCTCCATATGGCTCTTCAAATGGCATTTGATCCTAAATCTCTTCCTACATATCTCACATTCGAACGGTTTCTCACCTGTATGTTTCCTGCGATGCAACTCCATCTTATGCTTGCTTTCGAGCACTTCCTTGCAAATATCACACTGTAAATCAGCATTACCGGTATGAATAAACTTATGCTTAGCTAACTGGGCACGATTCTTAAATCCTTCCTTGCATACATCACACTCGTGTAGAAATTCTTCTTTGCCATGAACGGTATTCATGTGAAACTTCAAATTCGCCTTGTAACCGAATCTCTTCGAACATTTTTCGCATTTAAATGGTCGTTCTCCAGTGTGTTTTTGCTTGTGCAAAGTCAGAGCGGATTTTCGTTTCAGCACCTTTAGACAGACGTCGCATTGGAAATCATGTTTTCCGGTATGCTCGAAGACATGATCGCGAAATTTCTGCGTATTTCGAAACTGTTTCGAACAATACTCGCAAGTGAGACACACACCATGGGCCATTTTTTGATGCATCTGCAAATTGAACTGCGAAAAAAATGATTTTTCACATTTGGCGCACGTAAATGTTTTTTCGGGCATATGACTGAATATGTGTTTCCAAAGTCTCGATTTGTATTCTAAAAAAATCAATTTAAAATAAATCACATTAAAATTTGATATGAAAATATTACAAATAAACTCACTTTCGTTGCATATTTTACACAGTTTCCCATCGATATGCACATCGACAATATGATTCCTCAACAATCCGATTTTTTTAAATTGTTTTTCGCATCCTGGACAATCGTAGAAATTTTCGATCCACAGCTCGGGATTATCTTTGGGCACCGACAAAGGGTCCCCGTATTCTATGACAATATTATCCAACGATCCAATCGTATTGTCAATGTCAGCAATGTTTTCCAAATCGAAATTGAGTAATTGCTCGTCTGAATTAGATAATTCTTCTAAAATAATTTGATTTGAATTTTTATCGCTAGTTTCGATAGATGCAGCAGTTTCAAAGCTATTAGAAGTTGATATATCTGTAGTCAAGTCACTCGTTTCGGACTTTGCTTCCGGGTTTTCCTCACATGTTGTGGATGTGCTTTGGTCAATCGATAGCGTATTCGAATCAGAAAATGGTTTCTCGTCTATGGAGTGAACGACATTTTCGGTGGTAAATTCCTCGAGCAGACTTCTTATTATTATTTGTGTGCTTTCGCATTTGGTTTTGAATGTGTAAGTATTGTGGATTTGATCTAAGCATTTGACACAGATTTTCGTTGGCAAATCGTCGTCGGGTATTATCTGTAAGTAATTGAAGAAATTATTGGATGATGGATGATGTAAGATATTGTACTGAAATTTAAAAAAAAAATCTAAACTACGAGAAAAGATTGGCATGAATTAAGTGAAATTATGCAGGAAGGAGTTTATTACTTTAAGGAAATGGTGGCTAAAAGGAAACTGGGAGTTTTTCCGTTGTATTCAAGCCATCAGTTTTTTGCACTTTTTTTTGCAACTTTTCTCACTTTTCTATTTAATTTTTCGGTCGTAGAAAAACGCATTATCATTTTATAGAGTAAACTAATATTCTTTGGTATGTTTCATATTAAAATCCATTTCATAAGCAGTAAATAAGCATAGTTGAAATTTATCAATCTGTAACATACTAGCATCTAGTGTCATTTTGGTTAACATCTAATAAAGAAGCGAAGAACCCGCAACAGCTGCTCACTACTTATAACACTAAATCTCTTCTCTAAGCTTTAGTTTACTAATAAAATTTAAAGATGCGAAACGCAAGTTGGAAAGTGGGAAGGGTAAGAGAAAAGAAACTCAAGAGCGTGAAGTCAACGTAGTTTTTGTTTGATGCTCACTGAACTTCTCCCCATTTTAAGATTACAGACCATAAATTACAAGCATTAAGGAGAGGTTGGAGTTCTTTGACATTAAATCAAATGCATGAAGTTTGAGAATTTTTTAGTATTATAGAATGTATCAGGGCCGGATTTAAGTATGGGCACTTATGGGCAACTGCACAGGGCGGCAAATATTTGGGAATAGTGGAAGGGTGGCTAATTTTCAAAAAGTTTCATATTACCTATGATGTCTCACACATACAAATTTCGCTTTACCAGCTCACAAAGAACCGCAATTAACAGAATTACTATATGTCAATCACATCATAGTTTCTCAGTGCATATTTGTATCTATCACCCTATCGGACTGGATGAATCTGCAACCCAAGATCGCACGTACATACAACTAGCATAAGAACACTCTAAATTATTCGTTGTTGTGAGTGGATTTAATATCTTCTCCGGAAATATAAGCTATTGATTTTTTCATCATTGTGCTTTGTAGAACAGCTTTTTCCTTGAGATTTTCTAGGAAATTTAAAAACACAGACCAGCTATTCAAATCCCAGCTTCAAAATCAAAATACCGCTCCATTAACACCCCAAACGCCCTCCTTGAAGTTGCCCAATTTTACATTGGCTTAAAAGCAAATCACCCACAGTTTTCACCAGCGCGAGAATGGAATAGTGAGAGACATGCGCAATGGATTACCTTGTTTTCATTGTATCATGGTTTTGCCGGATGCCCTCATGAAACGTTTGTCCTATGTGTGATTGCGGTATAAGAGGAGGAACGCTGCTAAAGCACAAAGAGTGCTGAAACAGTTGGCTACCCAACCGGTCTTTAATACCAAAGCAGATAAAGGAAACGCCGTGGTCATATTGGACAAGGATGAATATGACCGATTAATTATGGAAAAGCTCAACAATGGGAATCGCCATGAGCTAAGGAAAGTTCCTTTACCAGACTCTATCAAACGAGTGGAAAGAATCTTGAAAGAGTGCAAAGGGACTATTGGAGAGGTCAACAAGCTACGAATCTCAAACCCGGGGATGCCAAGAATTAAATGACTTCCAAAGATTCACAAAAAAGAAAATGAGCTAAGGCAAATTGTCTCCGCTACAAACACTCCAAGGATATGAGTTAGTTGTATCATTTCATGTCAAGGCTCTGTTCCCAAGCGTACCGGTAAAACAAGCACTTGCCTTCTTTGAGGACTGGCTATTAGAATAGCTCACCCGAGAGGGGAAAGAGGGTTAAAGACTATTTGAAACTTGTGTCGGTTTGCATGAATGAAAGCTACTTTAATTTAAGAAAGAAGTACTTTAAAGTTAATCAAGTTGCCACAGTAGGAAATCCTATATTCCCACTTATGAGTGATATATTTATGGACCGACTGGAAAAAAAACTTCATGATGAAGTTTCGCTTCCCAGTGTATGGATGAGATATGTAGACGACATGCTGTAGCAAAAACGTTGGGGAAGCTGAACCAAGCACATAAGAATATCCAATTGTCAATGGAAGTCGAAAACAACGAGAGATTACCCTTCTTGGATTTGATGATCATCAGAAAAGAAGGTCTTCTTGGGCTTAAAATCTCCCGAAAGCTAAAACAAACCCAGAGAAAGGACAGGAAAGGAAAGTTTTAACTTATTGTTAAATATATTAAAAATACCGCGGGAAAATTTTTTTTTTACTAGAAAATAATTGGAAATCTTATCAAAAAGAAGAAAGGACAAAATGCAGCGTGATCTATTAACGACGCTCTTTACACAGGAAAATCAAAAAACATCCATATGAGCTCCAATAAATATAAAAAAAAAGTTTGGGAACGCTTTGACATGAAGGCAGTTCCGACCACTAGAGCTAAAAAACAATTAAGTGCTAAACTATGTCACATAAAGGACAAAAAAAACATAAAAAGGAAAAATGTAGAATATACAGAACTACTTGCCCAGAACGCAACAAAGTATACATCGGTCAAACAAAACGGTAAGTTGTTGTTAGACTAAAGGAAAACAAGCGGGAAGCAGCTTCAGCGAGAAAAAGTGGCGAAATACATCCTGGAGCAGGAGCACAACATTACATGGGAGAACGTGGAGGCGATCAAGGAGGTACAGCAGATACGAAAACTAGTGAAGGAAAATCCTAATGAATGGACGACTAAACACAGACCAGAGAAACTGTGCAACACCATTCTTCGGATTGATGTGAACAGACATTTTTTACGTAAACAACAAAATGTAAAGAAAAATGTAATTAATATATATAGTTAAAATGTACTTAAGTGGGTAATTAGTAGATGATAAGTTAGTAATTAGCTAAAATCAATACTTTGAGTAAGCATTATAAATAAGATACCTAAGTTATATTAAGATTAGACTAATAGACACTGAAAAAGAGGGAAGATTAGACTCGAAATATCTATATCTGTCAAGAACTTAAAATATAACTAGCTTCAAAAGGCAAAATTTGTCTTTAAATTAAAATACTAGGTATTGAATTTTTTTACATTTACGTGAGAACTAGTTAGAACTCTCTTTCCCTAAATATGTCGCTTAAATAAAATCAACAAAATTATATATGCAAGAGCTACTGCTCGATCACTAAAGTCTTTTTAATTGTGTCAGTAAACATTTTTATTTTTATCTTTTTAATTGTGTCAGTATACTTTTTAAATAAAAAATTAAAAATGTTTTATGTTATTTTCCACAAAATATCCCTTCGAATCTCACATTTTATTGGTTCTGATTAATTTTTCACCAGTTTTTTTATGGAAAGACTATACATCCTTTCAAACTTATTTTTATTTTCAAAATTTTTCTTATAGCTCGTTTTCGTCAATTTATCGAGAGATTTATCTACATATATCTCTCGATTTCACAACAAATTTGTCCAAACATTCAATGAAAAGCTTATTTCACCAAAACTTTGTCCATGCATACTTAACATAATATAAGTAATTATTAATAAAATAGATGCTTAGAAAAAAATCACTTTGTCAACGTTTCACGCAACAAACTCTTCGTATCAATATACAACCCAAGGCGTAGCCCAACCGTAGCGGATAGGTGGTTACAAGAACGACGCAACCGTGCATGATAATGACCACCTATACCTATTACATGCATTGTCTGATTGATGTTGCACTATGAATGCTTCTCACGTGTGTTTTTTCCGTAGTTTTTACCGCAGAATCTTCAATTCGTATACTGAAGAAATCAAATAGAAATGTGCCTGCATAATTATTGCATGATGGCATGCGTGAATTTTTGAAAATTGCAATGAGAACAATTTCTCGCAAAGAAAAAAACAAGAGTTCTCTTGCCCACGATCTTTCATTATGACCTGATGTGATTAAGGTAGTGGGAATTTATCATTGAGCAAATTACTTATAACTTTATGCAACACAATTGCACTTCCCTAACAATGGTATGTTTTTGTTATGACTTATCAAAAGAATGTGCTCAATCTATGCTCCTTTCAAGACACATGGAGAGTGTCAGCAAAGAATGTCTACTGTACTGTATTAAAGCCTTAATGCAATGCGAAATAAATATGGATTAATTAAGAAATAAAGACAGAAACATACATATTGCTGGCATTCAAATACAGTCAAAACAGTGATTAATTAAAATGAACAAAAGCTTCTTTATAAATATTCACAGTTAAATATTCTAAAAGAAGAAATCAATTTTTTTTTTACTATCCTTTTCGAAAATTTTCTTCGTTCTCATGAATAAACACCATAATCAATTTTACAGACTATATTAATAACTAAAATCAAAATCTTATGATCTCTCCACGCATTATATTTCCGTCAATAGGCACATAAACCCATTTGCACCTTACGCATCACAATCAACAAACCACATTACCAACTTCAAGAAAAATATTTCAATGCATCTCATAAATCGAAAATCGTCTGCAGTTTCAATAAATACTGTATGCATTTATTCCGTTTGCAAAAACCGCAAATTGTCGTCAGTTAACCTGCTGAAGTCATGAATTCCCTCAAAGCTTTCAGGTTTCTAGTTGGTTCCTGCGAATATATTGGCTACGTTCACGATTCCAAATGATCAAGACAAGATGTAATTGCACACCACCTAAGACTTTGCCTCTTACTTTGCGCAAAAAAAAAATTAATAAAATCCACACGACTTCAACGGTTATGCTGAATAGCTTTCTTTTGCATTTGCTTTTCGCTGCATTGTCGCCAGCATAAACACATTAATGGATGAAGCGTGATGCACTATAGCGTCCCATAATTATCTTGCATCTAATGTTGCAACTGCAGTAGAATTCATTGCGAAAAGAGACGATGATGTCGGTCTATGTATCTGAATCTTGATGGCACGATCTGCAGAACAAGCAAAACAAGTGCGATTACCTGGGTCAGGTGGCATTTGATGCATAATATCACGAGGTCACGTTGTAGATGTTTGCTGACTTTTAAATTATTTTTGGAATTCGACATATAAATACAAATCGAATAAAATATAAATTCCGATCGTCATTCTTCTTATCGACACGTTAAATAATAATTCGATCGGCGGAAAATGTATGGAGTTCGTTGTACTGCAATTTAGATGCATGGCACGTAAATTAAAATTTTTACAGGTAGTCGTCGGTTTAGGTAAACGAGATAGTTGTGTGGTGCATATTTATTAGGTTCGATCAAATATGAAACGCAAACGCTGGTTTGTCCACTGTTAGAAGTGAACATCCTGTCTTGGCATAGAATTACTTCAAAATTTACGCGAAAACTGAATTACGATAGAATGTGGTGCAGAAAAAAGATATAAACCAAAAACAATCCAGTATGAAAAACCATTTGTTTGTTGGTTTATAAATTCCATTTTCGTGATCTTATGACTTGCATTCACTCACCACGAGCACTAAACCCGTAGAATAATGAAAAATACCTTAACGGTAGTGAATGATTCCAACATTTCAGCTGCTGATGTTCCGAAATTTCCAAGGCCAGGATCATCTTCAGATACTATGGGATCAAAAACCGAAAATAGCATCTGATCTGGGTACAAGCACGTGCGACATATATTTGCGAAATCCATTCCGTTCAGATTCACCAATCACTAGCACAACAAACCTTAATATAGTATTCAGCACATTTCGTAGATCACTATTAATTCAAGGATATCACGTCTTCTAACTTCATTACTTTTGCTTTCATCCGAACAACGCTCGAACAAGTGAGAAGAAAATTGCTACTATGACGATAAACGAAGACCGGGCAAGGCCGCACTGATAGCTTCATTCATTGTGAAGCATGCAGGCACCATGCAAAGTCGAAGACCGGTAGACCGTTGATGGTGAAGAGTGGAGGAGCTTAGAGAATAATTGAAGAAGGAAATACATATGTGCCTGCACGATGAGTAGTATTGAATTAGAAGACAACGCTCGCTCATATACGAATACTGCCTGGGAGTTGGGAAGAACAGCAAAGGTATTGATTTTTATCGATTTTAGGTTATTTTTAGGTTAATAAAACATAATCAAATATATTATTCTCTAAAGATTAATGCTACTGCTTAGATAGGCACATTTTTCCGTTCTAATTCAAAGTGCCTGGTTTTAACAACTTAGCTAATGATTAGTGGCGTTGATGGAAATAATTTTTTGTTTTTATAATAAAAGCCAAAATAGATTGATCGATATTACAGGTCAGATCTTCGCCCAATTTCTTTTACTCCTTCGACTCATTATCTCCTAGGTAAGAAAATAAATGGCAAGCAAACTAGACTCCCAATTATAATATTACTTTTTGATGGGTCTTTTGACCTGAGTGTATGATGTGCCAGACGCCTTTCTTTCAACACAAGCACACATGATACTGCTTTTCCATATGATAGCAATAGTATGAATTAGAATCTTTTTCATGCAGACGATTTCCTCACTAGATAAATTTCTACGCCTATGAGGTTCTAATGTTCATTGTAAATGATTCTTTGAAAATTTATTTGTACACATATTTTTCACATTTCTAAGCAATCTTCATCAACTGTAATATGACTTTTTTACCTCCTTCGCTCCACTCTCTTCATCAGTCAATCAGTATACACGGTCCATGTGCATTATCGCTTCTTCAAAGCAGTGCTTCCGTCCGCTTCCGCTTCTGTTTTAGTACTTCCCAAACAATCGATCACTGGTATAATTAATCTGTATTGCACAAAGTTAAACATCTGACCTCTTTGACATATGTCCATAGAAAAGTCTACAAAAACTATGCTTTTTCCCGCCAATACTTTCATTAAGCAAAGACAGCCCTATATGATAATACAGTTCAGACCATGTTCTGCACTTTAACAGTGTAGCCACTTGAGAAATGTCAACAATCGCTTCGAATGGTGACTTTTGACATAACTCCGGTCTTCTGGAAGCCCCTTTGATTATTTATAAAAATATACTACTTCAAATATGACTTCAACATTTCTCAAAATGAGGCTCTTACAGTAAGTTTACATCAAGCAATACTATTCTTATTACAGAATCACTATTTGCAGGCCTAGACTTCTTCAACCAGCACAGCATATGTCAATGTATCCACCAACTTTCGTCAATCCAATCTTCAAGAAAGATCAACAGCAAGCGTTAGTTGAAAGCGGCGAATCAACAAATTTAGCTCACATACCAATCCGGGCGGCACGGAATAACGACAATTGTTCGATATTTCACGACGATACCGTTTCGAAATTCACCAACTATATTATGCGAAAAGGCAAAAAGATTTTAGCTCGGGAGCTTCTTAGCAAGACTTTCGAGAATATCAAACGCTTACAGCTGGAACGGTATAATCTGGCCGAAGGAGAGGAGAAAAACAAAATCGAAACTGATCCAAAAGTCATTCTTCACAAAGCAATCGCCAACTGTCGCCCGCTATTGCAATTGACCCCGATCAAAAGAGGTGGTGTAAAGTACCAAGTTCCAATACCAGTCTCAGAGAAACGTTCGTTGTTCCTCTCGATGAATTGGCTGATAGAAGCGGGTAAGGAGAAAGAGCGGAAAATCCATTTGCCGGAAAAGCTGGCGTGGGAATTACTAGATGCAGCTGCTGGCCAAGGAAAAGTTGTGAAGAAGAAACAGGATTTGCATAGGCAGTGCGAAGCAAACAAGGCATATGCCCATTACAGATGGAGCTAAACTTTGTTTTCGATATTACTTTTTTATTAAGCTAATTAGTCAATAAAATCTACATAAACGTACATTACAAAATTTCACTCACCGAAGAAATGCGCAAAAACATTTGAGTCTATCACGTGTCCCATTCGGCGTAGAAGCATGAATGATTGCCTGTTTTTCGTTTTCACATTCGAGAAAACTCCAAAGTACAGCTTTTCCGAAGGTGGTTCAATTTCGTCTGGATTGCATTCTATGCTTCTCCGCTTGCCCCAGAAGTCCAAATATGCTATTCGCAGCCGAGTTTTTGAATCGTTTACATAAATGAAGCCAATAAGATTTGTTGCCAAGAGACTTGAAATAAATAAAGTGCAGGTTCCCGTGACGCCTGAAACAATAGACTTTGTCAAAGTACACGCATATAATGAGATAAATACCTAATGCTGAGACTATAAGGCAGGAGCCGCTCGGTAATAGCGACCCAAGTTCCGCTGCATATGTGATCGGGGTGGCAACTACTGTCAACCCGGCCTGGTATAATTTTATTTTACTCAAAGCTGCAATCCACCGTATTACCGGAAGTGTGTAGATGGGCTTCCAATCGACTGGTTCCTTCTTTATATCCGACCGGAATCGCTTAGGCGTTGTTAGTGATATGGCTGAGCAACGGTATGCGCTTTGCAATAAATTTCGGTTTAGTGATAATAAGTTTATCGGACAACTAAGCGCCATTCTAGCACTTTGTATTATGAGCTACGGGGGAGTATTATAGGTTATGTTTATTTCCAGCTTAGTTTGTGAGCAGTTTTTTAAGCTGGTTTTTAAACTTTGAATTTCGGCTTTACTATGTTACCGCATGTAACATCGATGTATTAAAATGAATTTAGTTGGCATGTTCACTTTTCAATCCTAAATTTACCGAAATGTCGTCCTTATAAGTAAATAAGTTTAGCACAATTCTGGCAGAGGAAATCAACAGAACTGCTATATCGACAATTTCTCCTCATTTGCAAACAGCTGACTTTGACAACCGGCAAGCACACACGTGCAGCAAGTGACAAACAGAGCGACTGTCCTTCAGTTCATGACTGGGAATGTAAAATAGGACTCGTTTTAAAAGATAGTAAACCGAATCATACTTTAGAATTTGTAATGGCAACAGGTGTGAAACTAAAAGAAGCGTAAGTAGAAATATTTTAACTAGCGGTGAAGTGTTGTTAGCTTAACTTTAGAAGGGGACGATACCCAGTTTTGATGTGTTCAAAATATGATAGAATTTCACGTTTTATAAATTTCAATTCATCACAACGTTCTTCTTTACTTTTTATTGACTTATTTAACGGATTGATACGATAGTACTCCTGCGTATTCACATAAATACAAAATACAAAATAAATATAACCTATTTGTGCGGTGAAAGTATCGCTTGCTATATAATAAGTAAAATAATAATCTAGTATGTCAGAAAACTACACACAAAAAATTCTTGCTTTAACGTATCAGTACCTAACATTTTCTTATCACCCTTTCAGATTTGAAGTTGATGCTAAATACGGAGCCTTCTACACAGGCGGCCCGGTCATATGGACATCAGACGGTGAAGAACTGATATGTCAGAACGGCGGCAAAATCAATGTTATCAACGTCGACACTGGATCTATATCGAAAACAATTGGCGAAGTCCAGGAAGGCGTTGACGAAGATGTAATTTATACATTCGCTTTGAGCCATGATAATTTGCACATTTTAACGGCAAATAAAAGTGGTCTCCTTAAACTGTGGTCCAAGGAAGATGGTAATCTCATCAAAATGTGGAAATCAATCCATAAAGGACCCGTAGCGAAAGTGTGCTTTCGACAGGATGGAATGACAGTGGCGAGTGGAGGCTCAGATTCAACTATCCGGACATGGGATTATGTAAAGAAGACATGCATCTCTACTCTAAAAGGCAGTCAAGGCGTAGTCAGTATTACTCAGTTCCATCCTGATCAAAAACAAAACCTGTTTTTCGGAGCCGGAGATGATAACAATATCCACATGTGGGACTTCACCACGAAGAAAATCAAAATGAAGTTTACAGGGCACTACTCAAAAGTTATGGCCATTGATTTCACTGCAGACTCAAAACACTTTGTATCCGTTAGTAGAGACAAAGTGCTGATTCTGTGGGACATCACAAAAGGATCACAGATTCGCGTCATTCCGATTTACGAAGCTCTAGAAGGTGTTTGCATTCTTCCAAATAACTTCAAATTGCCCAACGATTTCGATTTGGGAGCAAATAAGAATAAGGACCAAATTTTCGCTGCAATTGCCGGTGAATCGGGTGCTGTTCAAGTTTGGGAGTGTACGAACTCAAAATTAGTCTACAAGCAGACGGATAGTTTAATTTCAAAAGCATCCGAAGAGGGTGGCCTTGCGATAACGCAGCTGTTACATTGTCCTAAAAAGTCGCAGATTGCAGTGGTGAGCGCCGATCACAATATCATGGTATACAATTTGAGCTCATTTTATTGCTCAAAACAATTAATAGGATTCAGCGATGAGATACTTGACATATGTTTCCTGGGCAAGAAAGGCAGGTACTTGGCGGTGGCAACAAATAGCAACGACATCAAGTGCTACGATACTCTGAATATGAATTGCAAAATCTTGAAAGGTCACACAGACATAGTTCTCGCACTAGCGTCACACAAAAATTTGTTACTCTCTTCGGGGAAAGACAACAGCATTCGCATCTGGGAAGTAAATCCAGGCGATTTTTCGATAAAATGCGTCGCTCGGGGCTCAAAACATACATCTAGTGTAGGATCGGTAGCTTTTGGCAAAGCTAGTCATACAATATGTGCATCCGTTAGCCAGGACACATGTTTGAAAGTGTGGTCTGTGCCGAAGAAAATGGAGGAAGAGGACATAGTTTCATTAAACTGCATCGCAACGCAAATCGCTCACGAGAAAGACATCAATTGCGTGACAATCTCACCTAACGACAAAATTATTGCCACTGCATCTCAGGACAAAACTGCGAAACTGTGGACTTCAAATGATCTGCAAATGATTGGAGTGTTGCGGGGACATAAGCGTGGAGTCTGGTGTACCCGTTTCTCACCAACTGATCAAATTCTACTCACAAGCTCAGCAGACTGCAGTGTGCGACTGTGGTCAATAACTGATATGACTTGCTTGAAATCAATCGAAGGACACGACAGCTCAATTATTCGCGCTGAATTCATTTCCAATGGAATGCAGCTTCTATCTGCTGGTGCTGATGGTCTCTTGAAGGTATGGAACATAAAATCTAGTGAGTGTTGTACAACGCTAGATGAGCACGAGTCGCGAATTTGGACCATAGCTATTTCTCATGACGAAACGCATTTCTACAGTGGTGGATCTGATTCGCAACTAATCAAATGGAAAGATATTACGGAAACAAAACGTTTAAACGAGTTGAAAGAACGGCAAGAACAAATGCTTGAAGAACAAAATCTAAACAATCTATTGGCTCAGAAGAAGATGCTGAAAGCACTGAAATTAGCTCTGAAATTGGAAAAACCGAATCTGACACTCAAAATTATTAACACAATCATTAAGGACCAAGAACACGGACTAGAAGAGACTATTGGCAACTTGAATGAATTGCACAAAGAAACCCTCATTCAGCATACAGTCACGTGGAATACTAACAGCAGAAATACACGGCCGTCGCAGCTGGTGATGAATATTTTAATAAAAGAAATGCTAGCCGGTAAGTTTAAATATTCAAATATGTCAAAGATTATTGAAGATACACTTCCGTATACGGAAAGGCATTTTAAAAGAATGACTGAATATTTAAAAGATCTGAAATTTATTGAGTTCACCTTGAAATGCATGCAACCTCATATTAAAATGGAGGTAGATAGTTGATAAAAAAATTGATTAAGTGTATGTTTCAACTGTAAATAAATTAAATTCATATTGAATAAATATGCAAATAATTTAAAATGGAAAATTTCTTTTGTATTGATACGTTTTGTGATTTTTCTGCTTTGGAAATCTAATTTTCTTTCTCGCGATCGATCCGCTGTGAGCCTTTCTTCTAAGTTGCAGATATAGTCTTGAAAGACAAGATATCTTGTACAGTTTGACCTCTCATAAAATAATAAAATAATTTATAATAATAGGATATCGATAACCTTTAAATTTCGCTCTACACTACAGCTTCAGAGCCAAAAGTATTTTTATATGATCGTAACCGATGAACCTCGTAAAATAATTGAAGTAAAAATACAAATCTTCTATTCTGCCCTGATTCGCATGAACGTTCTATCTACATTTTAGTACTTTCGAGATATTCAATGATTTGTGTTTTGATTCGTACTGGAGATATATGGAGAGTGCGTTTTGCAATATTAATTTTAACATACTTTCACAAAAGATGGGTTGTTCAAATTTTGCAGAATGATGTAATAGACCATGCAATTCTTGAATCAGTTAACTCAAAAATGACAAAAATGTAGATAGAAAGTTTATGCGAATCAGGACAATATTGTAGCATGGTGTAGTCAGTATTGTACAGGCTAGGGGTGCAAGAGTTCAAATGAAATTAAGAAAAAATAGCAAATAAATAGAAAATAAATAAAAAAAGGCCCCCAGCCTCTGAATATGGAATGATCAAAATCTTCGAAAATATGAAGTTAACACTGAATATTTCCATTTATAAAAACTGTTTTTTAAAACATAAAACATTTATTCATCACATCGAATTGGCATCTATCTACGTCTATACAAAAAGCCATACACATTCTTATAAATTCACGGAACAAAATTTGGCTATCATTTACTGTTCGGATGCATCTCGAAGCAAAAACCTTACAATGTTCTTCATTTCTATGATATATAAAAATTTATTTACAAAAACTATAATGTAGAAATACTGATAGGAAATCATTATTATTATAAATATAAAAGTTATCGAATAAGTTATTAAACACTAGTGCAGTTTTGTGTTTTTCGAAATGACCATCGCATCTTTCAGGCTGACCACCAGGGGTCAAATGTGTACTTGCCCACAGAGCAAGATGGAGATGATTCTCTCAAAATTGTCCAACAAAGAAATACAGCGAATGAAGTTATCTATCTAGACGCGTAGAATATTATCAGCTGTATTCTGTACTTCTCATGTATACTGCTCTCTTCTTCAAGTTGTGTTTCGATACAAATTTACAAACAATAAACAAAGGTCCAGAAGAATGCATTGAAAACTACAAATGCACAGGGGAAGACCAGTCGTGAACGTCGATCAATCCAGGTTGATATCTCTTGCGGTGTCATCGTTGTCCAGCCGTAGTGGTTGTTATCGGGTGTGGGGTTGTCCATTCCATCTTTATTACTCGTCAACGACTGCACTGACGATGATGGATCAATATTTATTGCTATATCGCCGTTTTCGCCACGAACGTCATCAACCGATTGCGTTGTGATTGTTGGTAAATTGGACTTACCGTTGAAACTCTGCAATTAGTTGCAAAAAAAAAAAACAATTTCATTATTGATACAAAAATAATTAAATTGAATTTTAGAAACGGCAGCAATGTATAACTTACATGAACAGTCAGGTAATTATTATATGTCGGCGTTGGTGGAGTTGACGGTGATCGAGGAGTTTCTAAACTGGAACATGATCTCGACTTTTGCAGTCCCATTTCTTTTCGATGTGGTCTGGGTGTTAAGGTTGATTTAAGAATATATTTACTATTGACTTTTTTCAGTTCGATGTTCTTCTTTCGCCTCCATATTGTATTGACAAATGCAAATTCGACTAGACTGCCAAAAATAAATCCTGTACAGCCGAGGAACCATACTTCGGAAACTTTAATGTAGCTGACTTTCGGAAGAGTTTTGCCTTGAGCTGAGGCCAATGTGATGAATGTTAACATAGTTGTGGTTCCTGAAAAAATAAACATAAACGATTTAGTCTATGTCAACCACAAAAAGAAATTCTTCAAATAATACTATTAAGTTTACTATTTTTACTAATTTAGTTTAATTTAGTCAACATAATTTCGTACATACCAAGCATTACACGTGGAGCAGTCTGATCAGCTTGCAACCAAAATGTTACCCATGAAATAGAAACGATCATCATTGATGGTAAAAAGTAGTCCATGAGATAAAAGCCCATTTCGCGTGCAATATGGAATGTGAATTTCAAACAACTGTAATTTCCAGCTGAGGGTTGAAAAAAAATTAGATCAGTTGAAATCAATGTTTATTTGGATTAGACTTACCGAATGCACCATGACTGAGATCAGATGTATCAGCATTAACCACAGTCTCATTGGTCCAACTGTTCAGCATAACATATTCGGTGAGATGGAGTTTCGGTGCAAGTGTTACTGGTGATTTCGGTTCCCAGTGCATAACCAGTTCTGATGTATTGTACATCCCTGCAAGAAACAATGATTATTATTATCAAAATGAGTAGATATCAAACAGAAAACTTACAGCTTTCCAGCACTGTTGAACATTCTTGCTCGTCGAATGGAAATTTCTGCAAACTCATCCAACACGACAAAGTTGCTTGAATCCGAGCTGATATGATCACCGTACCGTCCGGCGAAATGGACGTTAGGATATCTTTATCTTCTGTTCCCAGTATGCTGGAGTCCTTTTCGTTTACAAGAAATATGTGCGGTACCCAGAGCGCACTGCGAAGTGATGCTTCTCCCATGATCGGTGATGTTCGAGACGGAGCGACTTTTTTGAAAACTAGACGCGGATCAACGAATCGGAATTGAAGTAGAGCTTGAATTTTGAATTGTAGATCATGTGCTTCCAGATTTTGAATGAAATAGAAATAGATGCGAACGTATACGTTGAGTGGTAGCGGTTCATCTTTGCTATTTTTAACTGAAATCAATCAAATGATATGAGAATTAATTTTTAATCAGAAAAATAGGGTTATGATTTTGGTAGTGCCTTAAGTTACGCATTACTAATTAGAGCTCGCATGTAAGATGAATAGGTAGGCAGTTCAAGTAACTGTCAAACGACGAGTACCAATCTTAAAAGAGGCCCGCTGTGATACCATATATAACACTCTCCCTCAACCACTGCATTTAGGAAACCATAAGATGAGGGAAACCATAAGATGAGGGAAACCATAAGATGAGGGAAACCATAAGGTGAGGGAACCACAGCTCCAACGAAAATGATTGTGTAGATTCCATTCACCCCTGCCAGGAATGCGAATTGTAAACTCCAAATCTAGTAGAGTGTCCGGAGCTATGTACTGATCGTCCGCAGCAGCGATTACTCCCTCAGATAAAATTCTACCGTGGCCAAACTCTGTACTAGTCCATGAAGAAATGCAATGAAGCCTCACCACAGCAAGATTGGCATGCTGTAGGATTAATGTATTGGTAGGTAACCAATGAAGCAGCATGAAAAGTGCCTAAGTAGGGGTGATGCGGAGAGTCCCTGTCACTAAAAGTGCAGCTAACCTACGCACACTTTCAAGCACCAGTTGCACCTTGAGGTTTAAGGGCATTAGTGGCCAGATCCAGATCCTGGTGACAGTCAATGCTGTCTGAAAAAGGGTCCAGTGGGGATCGGACCACGAATTGGAGCTTCGTCCTGTCCATACTTAACCTGTTAATAAAGGTGACTTACTCTGTCGAGTCATGGCCGCCCATATTAAAGGACATCTATCTGTGATCAGAGAAAGAACACTACTGGATCACCTTCCAACCATCCAGAAAATGCAAGTAACGCCCTCTAACCAAGATAACGTCAAGAAGTTCCATCCGATTAGAGATGAGGAAGGTCAATTTTTTGCCGGCACTGGCAATGGACAGGTTATTTACCAAAATGAAGACAATAAGTGCCACACCTCAGCCAGCAGTGTCGGAGCTACCCCACACTTCATGGTGAGCATTAAAGTCAGCTCCTAAGATAAGAGGCGCGTAAATTCTAGCAACTGCATTCACTACATTCTTGACGATGTCGCAAGTAGAATTTAAGAAGATATATTGATGAGACTATAATTAAAACGTATAATGATAAAACATCAATGCTTCAGCGATGCACTTTTCTTTAAGACACCAGGAAAAATGGCGCTTTTCGGGATGCCTACTAAGCAAACACATGCCACATAACTAAATAAACTTGATGAAGAAAACAACTTGATCAAATATTGGCACAAGTGCACAGTCTCGAAATGGAAGAAAAATAATACGAATGATATCAACAATTAATATCAATAATTAGGTAAATGTACATATTTTGCTGATTCTGCCTACATATTGGTTTCTATGAATAATTATTCTTAAGAGGAGTAATGTTCTGGCTAGAGTTCATAAGTATCTTTTTCGGTTGACGTTTTGGACAAAACTATCTACCAATTATTATAGAATTTGAATTTATAATAGCACTGTTGCGTAGGAATTTCTTTCTAGTTTATATTGAAGGCATATGTATAAATTATTAAAAGATGATGCAGCAGTATGAAGAAGATCAAGTATTTTTTGTATGAAATACGTTCACCAAACAGAGACAACTATTGTATAGAAAGTTGGCAGCATAACAGATATTCCGAAATATTTACTGAAATATTTATTCATTTAAATAAAATCGTCTTCACTAAGAACAGCACACATATCATTAGGTTCGTATTGCATCATATTTCCAACATTATGACGACTACCTACTTACGCCATAATTTTACACAATAAATCATAGAATCGACTTTAAATAAAAAACTATCGATTTTACTAGTTGATTAGGAACTAATGATATTATTTCTATAGTCACATGCATTTGTTTGACGCCTTTCAATTATAAAACAATAATAATAACGACCGATTAGCTTAAACACTACAACTATAATTGGAATCATGCTATGAATATCTACAGAATTTACGATAATATCGAATCGTGATGCAGATTGCATTTTTTTTCGACAAAAATTTCTAAAGAAAAGTTTATTCTCGAAATTCTGGCGTATGTTTAACGACAGAAAGAAAATTGCAATTTTTTTCATCTACTCGAATAGTGTGGCAAATTATCATCTACTGGTTGTATGAAAAATATTGTTATGATGCTGTTGAATTGTGGAGTTATAGTTCTGTTGTAGAGCCATTTACATAATATTTACTGTAATATTCATACAGTTGATTATTTTATGTATCATAAAAAAATTATGCAAACTAAATGCTACTGTATATACGATAATAATACGATAATAGTTTAGATGTAGTCACAATTGCGTAAAATTTCAATTATTATGGATCAAGTAATTATAGTTGAAATTTTTATAGTTGAAATTTGTTTACCATTCGAATTGTGTAGGGATGCTGATTTGATTTGTTTCATTCAAATAAGTGAAATATTGCTACATTTTCAGCTGAATTTAAAATTCTACATATTAGGTAATTGCTTGGTGTTCTCTTCAAATGTTATACTTATCCAGGGACTCAATCGTTTTAAAAAAATTATGTATTAAGATAGAAAAGTGAACCGAAAACTCTTGTTTTTGTTCTATTTTTTCTTTACTACTTCACACTGCATTTTATGAATACAAGAGCAGATACGAAAATAGATTTTATATCCGAAGATTGCAATACTTACTCATAGGTCGTTCCAAACGATCGTAACGACATTCGTGCGTAAGTGCTTGTATTAATTGCGTTTGCGACATGTTGTTAGCTGTTTCAAGTGAAGGACAATCAGGACTCGAGCTGAAAACGTAGAAAAAATCATTGTGAATAGACGATAAATTTAAAATAATTATTATTCGAAAAATTATAACACGATTGAAAAAATTGCAGTTGATTTGTATCAGTTGTGTGGATATGGGTAATAAACAGAATTATCTATGAAAGGTTCGTGATATCAATGTATTTGTGTTCAATTTTTAATCCTAAAAATACCGGTACGTAGGTTTATGTTGAATAAAATAAAATTATATTTTTTGTTGAGTGAAATCACTGAAAAGTTTTAAACTGAAAACTAATTTTCCACGGTGAATGATCATGCTAACCTATAAGGTTTCGGAAATTTTTCATTTTTAGAATGCTAATTGATTATTTTTTGTTAAGTCATACACAAAAATTTAAAGTAAAACATGCACATTTTAAAATAAGCTGCACCAACGACATATACATAAACAAAAATTTGAAAGTACAAGCCATCTGCAATTATTAGTATTGCTCAAAGTAGCACTCGTTTTTTCAAAAAAAAAATACCATATGTGTACTAATTTCAAATACAAATTCTGAATTTTCCAAAAATTGTACTAATATTAAATTAAATTTAAATTGTAGGCTCAGAGCATTTTTCCTAAATAGTCAAAATATTTTGGTTTTCTCTGACAATTTGTCAATGCTTGCATTCCCTGAAATATTTTCAGCAATTAGATTAAAACAAAAATTTACAAATGAGAAACAAAAGGTAGAAAACATCCATCGAGGGAAGCAATTTTGGGAAGCAAAAACATCGATAATGCGAATAGGGCAGCCGATTCAAAAATTATTTTACCAAATTTCTTTTGTTTTCGCCATCGGAGCATGAAAATAAAAGAATAATTTTATGTAAAATAGATATGCGCTGGTGATGTACCGTTATCTTTCATCAGCTTTGTTTTGATGCCCTAAAAATATTTACTTACTAAACTAGCGCAATAGAAGAGGGACAGTTGAAATTTAGTTGCGATTCTGAATGCTGCGAGAAAATAGTCAAAATACATATAGAGTTTATTTGAAGGTTTTTTTTTTGGGTGGTTAATTCTTTTTATTTTTTTGAATTTGCGATAAAATAGGTAAAGGAAAACCACCAAATCTTAACGAAAAAGCAAAAATGGATCTTTTTAAAGAAGATGGTTGCATTATTTGAAAAACAAACAAAACAACTGGTAGAAATAAGTCAGTTGCCCATAATTATTTGAAAGATGTTGATAGAAATGAAAAAAATATTAGAGGACGAAGTCTAGGCGCTCTATCACCACGGAATAAGCGAACAATACTTCGAGCAGCTTCGAATTATGGTAAGTCACTGGTTAAAATCAAGGACAAAGATGGTGTTAATGCTAGTTTATCGACAGTGAAACATGTTTACAAAAATCACCCCTAAATGCGGAGCTCAAATTAAAAGACGCTTGAAATTTGCGCATAATTATATGATATGAAAAAAAGAGTGGCATCACGTCGTTTTCTTCGATGAAAACATTTATATGCTTGGTCCGGAAAGCTATAACAACGATCTCTATAATCTACGCAAAGAAGAAAAACTCTTAATGCCACACTGCATAACAATGAAGATAAAAAATAACTGGTTTTGAGAAATTTCGAGATTTAAATAACGAATTTCACAAGTTTACCTATTCTAATAAAGCTAATTCAACAGTTAAAAATTGTCCGTGCATTCAAACAAAGCTAACAGAAGAAGTATATAACCAGCACTCAACTATTTTACATGCGTAATCGTAAAGGAAACACAGGGTGCCGGCTATTGCCACGCCTAATCTCAACGGAATAACATTGAAACTTGTTGACACTTTTAAATATTTGGGCCTTATGCTAGGCAGGATACTGAGCTGGGGGGCTAATGTGATGCACAGAGTAGGTAAGGGTCGCGCAGCACTTTTCGCGTGCCAGTCTGTCCACTGCAATACCTGGGGTCTTAAACCTAGCGCGTCCTACATATTCATACGTGTAGTGATGCCGATTTTGGTGTATAGAGCGATTCTGTGGTGGAAGGCAGCGGAGAGTAAAAGACTGCAACGATTAGTTTGCATATGTATTACGGGCGCTTTAAGAACCGCCCCAACGGCTGGGTTGGAAATGTTTTTGGGACTTATGGAATGCCGCAGAATATTTCACACGGACCACATGAGTAAAATAATACATCTTGGCATTTCCAGGTCAAGATACCCACAAAAAACAGACTAGAAGAAAAAGGGAACTACCACCGATGATGGCGTCTGGATTTACACGGACGGGTCAAAGACGGACACAGGAGTTGGCTCGGGCGTTTTGTCTACGGATTTGAGCCCTAACCTGTGGCGTAGACATTCGGACCATTCTAATGTCTTTCAGCCTCAAGTATATGATATACCAATGGCAGTTGAGTTCATTAACGGAACATTAACCAAACCAAAGACGATTTGCGTTGACAGCAGGGCAGCAATTCTCGCTCTTGTGTCTTGCAGATGTTCTTCAAAAACTGTTAGCACTAGCAGAGTGGCTTTGAATGAAAAGCCAAGGCATATTCTTATCCGGATTATGTGGGTGCCAGGGCATAGTGGAGTCAAAGGCAACGAAAAAGCCGATGAATTGGCGAGGAAAGGTTCAGGAGCTAGTAATAGCCCCTGCATCACTGCACCATGGTCAATTGCTGACACTACAAGCAAACTAGATGCTGCCATATGGGCCAAACTAAACTCCAAATGAGAAAACAGGATGGACTGCAGGGTGGCAAGGACATTATGGCTACGACCTATTCTAAACAAAAGCAGGAAACTGCTCAATCTCAGCAGAAACTGCTTGAGAGCGACGGTCGTCTTGCTCATAGGGCACTGACTACATCTAGCAATTCGTGCAAGAGGTGCGAGATGGAAAAGGATACCATCGAACACACTCCCTCCGATTGTCCGGCCCTAAATAATAAACGTCTCAAGATTTTTGGTTTTTACCACTTTCAAGAGCTAGCAGATATGGCTAGTACCGTCACATTGAGTCAGCTGATTCAGTTTGGCGAAGCGGTCAGTTGGCAGCTCTAACAAGCCAGCGGAGGGTGGCAAATGGGCCCAAACTGGCGGCTTAATGCTAGCCGCGTACCCGGCAACCCTCTTAACTACCTAACCTATGCGTAAACACTACTTTTGTGAAAAATGAGTAAAATTATGTGAAAGCAATTAGGATACGCAAGCAAACCGATTTCAATGGATGAATAGCGAGACAAATCAAAAGAAGAGTTGAGAATTTTCTAAAGCATATATCGATCATGATTTTGAGTTCTGGAAAAGTGTTTATTTATTTATTAATTATTGCGAAACTGTTAAACAAAGAGGTAGTAGTGCTATGATTTGGAGCTGAAAGGCTGCAGATAGAGTTGAAAATTTAGATCTTGTCGAAGAAACTATGGACAAAATGAAATACATACTTGGACATTCTCAAAAGGAACATGCGATCAATTGGAATTTCTGGAAGAGAATGATCCGAAACATCCTGCACTTTTTGTCAAGTTGTGGCTGTTCCATAATGCTCCAAAAGTATTGACGATTTCACCTCAATCAGCATTTTTAGTCCATCCAGGAATAAAATATTCGTAAATTCCCTATCACAAGACTCTGCTCAAATCGGTGATCCAGACTGAACGGGGAAGTATAGACCAAACATAGTTACCAGCAAATCGGGAGATTATATACCAAACTGACTAGAACCAGTAAATGATGCTTAGAGATATTTACCTTGCTTTACTTGTTTATGTCTTTAATTTTATTTGATTAATTTTTGTGTTGATTTTGAGCCATGTAATTTAAAATAATCTTGATATTCCCTCTTTTTGCTCCGATTGCTTACAATAATTTCAAAAAAAATGTATTTTAGTTTGTCAACAATTGTAAGAGAAAGCGCTTGTGCCCTTAATTTTGTTGCTATATCCATCAAGTTAAATATTTGGCAAAAAGTATTTGTTATTGTAGATATACATTTTTGCTGTGATGCACCTACTTACTTTAGTAACGTCACTTTCTTTAGGAACAGTACTTATTGTAGTAACGTCATTGTAATGACTCAAGTTTTTGCAATTCAACCCACTACAACCACTTAGTCGATACAGAAAAAAAATCAAAATCATTCTTAAAATTATAGAAAAAAATTCTCTTAAATATGCCCTCAGATAGCGCTAGTGCCGATAGTCTTTCATCATTTTGCTATCAATATAATATATCTAAGCATGTCGAAAATGTACAATGACGTTATCTTTTAAATATTTTTCGGGCATAAACAATATCAATTTAAAATACTTCTGAGAATTTGTACTTTTGTAACTGGATCTATGAGAATGCAATCAGTACTTTGAGCAAATCATACGGTTTGAAACAATTCTGAAAGATTCTCAGAATAATAAGAAATTTTTACTAGTGCAATAAAAGTAAATTTCAGCCAGATAGAAAAAAATCCCTAGGTTTTACATAATAGATTCGGACTAGCATGCAGTAGAACTGGCTACCTTTTTTGGACTAATCAAGTCTTCTCGAATGATTGATGATTATCGAATGATCATATTCAAATGATTATATTCGAATGATTGTATTTTCAATCATATCTACTAAAATTTTGCATTGAATCTAACATTAAGTATAAGCGCCAGCTGCTAAATGCATTTTCTACTATCATAAATGCAAACCTACGCTTCGTGCAACGTGTGCATTGTCGTCGTTTTATTGAGCGCCCGATAATATTAAGCTTGAAATGTGTATGTATGTACGTCTTAGAGCTGATTTGCCCGGAACTGAAATCCATTCATTATAAAACCATTTGAAACTAATCTCGACACTTATTCTATTATTATCACTTTTTAATGGCATATTTCATATTGACAGCTCGCGATCGTAACAGCACACACGGTCCGTTTAATGTTTTAATTTGCTTCATGCATTTCCAGTACGATGATCTAGTGGTGTGTTTGTTTTAGATATTTCTATCGGATTTGCAGCATGTTATTGTATAGTTTTGGTAGACGGTGTAAATAAAATGGGAATATTTCTGAATGTTTTTTTTTATTTTAATAAAAGATACTACTGAAATGGTGGATATTTTCGATTTGAAGTCTGATAACAAACTTGAAGCCCTGAAAATGAAACTACTAATTCAATTATTTGCACCTTGAACTTGACTGATGAGAAGACGACGTGCAGTATATATTTCGTAAAACTGTTGGTCATCCAACATGTATTTAAAATCGATTGCAATTGGATTGCAATAGTGCCTATTATTCTAATCGATAAATTAATCTATTATCGTACACTTATCAGCCACTGAATTGACAATATTCTCTTCATATTTTTATTAAATCAAAATTTTTGCGAATTTACCCTTGGTTCACTTTTGTTTTCTCCTAGACCTAACACGAGAGTTGTGGCATTACTTTACTTCTATTTCACTTCGCGTGTTACTCTCCGAAGAAATGAAAAGTTATACAGTGGTAGAGGGTTGAATTTTCCGCATCATAGAATCGAAAAGACAATAGATCAGTGGCGTGGCGTTCATGGAACCAAGGGAAGCATTGCTTCCCTTACATTTTACTGATATATATTTTAAATTAATTTATTTAAAAATCGCGAGAAAAATCATGGACAGGAATTTTCTAAATAAATTTTCCCAAAAACTCATAGTGAACATCTTGCACGGCTAAGGTGGTAGCACCACCGAATGAAAATATTGAGAGAACAAGACGGGTGGAAGCAACTAAAAAATTGCTTCTACGAGCATTAATTTCACTTCATGTAGACTGCATTGTGACGTCATTCAAAAAAATATGCTTGTACTGGCTGTTTGGAAGCAATGCAGAAATTGCTTCTTAGGGGAAATTCTCGTCTCAAGCGAGAAACTGAGAGAGAAGCCGCGTACGTATGGTTGCTGTGGAACTTATTGTGACGTTCCCCATATAATTTGCTTGTGCGTATTTTTTTTTTGAATGAGAATGTTTGCTGTAGTACCTACACACTATGTGAATTTTTGAATGAATTTAAACTACGAGATGTTTTAAGGGTTGCCAGAGACTGCTTTAATGTAGTTCGGTAGTGAAATTTGTGCTATATTTTATATATAAATTTGGTGAAGGTATTTTTAATTGGTGAAGGTTATTATTTCACCAACAGTTTAGAGTATTGTTGTAATTAAATTGATTTGAATTGTTTAGAATTGAGTGCGTAGAATTACTTTCTGGAATCGCATGATTTTTTAATTTTATACTTAAAATAGTGAGAGTGCAATCAAAAGGTTAATGTATTTATTTGTTCCGTAAATAGCATGGATTATAATTGCATAATTAGTGACCTTTTTCAATTTCCTTTTGGATCTCCATCTTTTGCGAATAAAAAGGAACTCATTGTTTTTTACTCTAATGCAAATTCACAGAAAAAATATTTTTGAATATTCTATCAACAATAAATCAGAAAATAGTTTAAAACAATTTTATAAATCAGTTTTTTTAGTTCTAACATTGCAAGTAATGAATGCAAAAAAGAATGTTACAAGAGCGCCCGCAGAGCACAGTTTTTCTTGCTTAAAAAGGATTAAAACTTATCTCAGGAATAGGACAGATGAACAGTTATTAAGTGACTTGGCAATACTTTCCATAGAAGAGGTTTTCTTAAAATAATGTTTGAGCGAGTAAAGTTTTTATCAAGACGTCATAGATGAGTTTGCAAAAAAAAACAAAGGCAAATAGCATTAAATTTAAAATAGAAGTATGCATGAATTTTCTCATCAAATTTGATTTATAATAGTTTTTTTTTCAGCTGTCACCATTTATTTTAAATTAACTAGATTTTTTTTAAATATAAATATATATGTTATTCGTTATGGGAATGTTGTTACTTTACTGTTATTTTTTATAAGTACTAGAATATTGAAATTTTCTTTATGCGTATAAATATTTAATTTGCATAATCACTGTGGTTGTTATTGTTGCCATAGCTATATTTGCAAATGCTTTATTTACATAGCTTGCTGTTGCAACATCGCTAATTTATATGTTTGCCAATATTTAATTTTTGCAAATATATATTTAATGAAAAAATAATTATATATTGGTAGCATGCGAATTAGTACTGATAACAATACAGTATAAGTACTCTCACGTCCATGCTCGTAATTCATGGAAGCTTTTGTATTTGCAATGTTAAAAGTAGCTAACAAGAGGGGTTCCATTAATACGTAACAAATTTGAAGAAAACATAGCCAAAGTCAGTCATCGAAATGAACTAATTGCTTCCCTAAGGTAAACTATCACGCCACGCCACTGCAATAGATCGTAAATATTAGCCAGAATTAAATTTTTATTTCATAAGTGTATGATTTAATGACTTGAACTTAATCACTTATTGTGAGCTTAACGTTGTAGATTTTATCGATCTATTTGAATCGAATGTGTGAGTGAAATTTGAAACGAAAACTGGAACTGTAATCTTTGAAATAGATTAGTGTAGATTGTAGATAATTCATTCATTATTATCAATGAATAAAATAAAATATATCAGCCCGAACCGTGATTTTATCTAGGTGAGAGTTTGTGTCTGTGAAGATGTAAAAGGCATTAAAAGAATTAATAATAAATCTCCGAGCTTATTTCAGCTTGTAGATTAGATGGAGTGAATATAATTATCAGCTAGTAGTTGAATTAAGGAGCTCTATGCAGATGATAGAAATTTTTTGTTCAGGGAGATAAAAAAAAAGGAAGGTGGAAACGGAAGAAGATGTTAAAAGGGAAAAATAGATCGTCAGTGTTTTTTGGATTCTTTTAACGTTTTCCACTGTCTTAAAAGATAAAAAAAAAATGTAGAAGCTCCTGGATGAGATACCTTCAATTTTAAGTCGGCAAAGAATAAAGACAACGACCTTCCCAGAATTGAACAAAGCAAGGATGGATTGAATTCGACGTGTAAGAAATCACCATTTGCCAGTGATAGGGTCTTTAATTTTGAAAAAGGCCTCAGAGTTTTCACAAGAATTGGGAATCAAAGACCCAGGAAGTAATGGGTTACTCGAAAAAATAGATTTGTGGAAACGATGATATTCGGTAAGGAAACAATAATATTTCGTAGTAGGTATTGATTTTTACTGATAAAATAGTGTTAGATTCACCTTGCAGGAAAATTCATATTTTTTTTATGTGTAAAAAAATAAATTTATATTTCTTTATATTCTTTACTTAGCCCTAGCTTTATATATTACAAAACGAATCGCGTTATCCGATCGAGCTGAAATTTTTTTATGTATATGATTTGTATGGTTATATGAATTGTATGGCTATTTTTTAAATTTACAATAAAATATCTTTAACCTATTGGCGGCAGCAGGCATTTCAGTGAACATTTTTTTTTAGAAACAAAATATTTGGGAAAAACGAGTATACGGTGTAAAAATTTTATATGTGTTTAGCTTGGTTATGATAATATTGTAGAAAATGTTCACCCTATGCATGCACTCCCTAAAAATTTTTGAAGCAAAATCTTTAACTTCTGACAAGGGTATCAGATCATTGCGAAATTTACAGGACATGTTATTGCTGATAAGACATAGGTCTGTGATGGATGTGCAGGCAACCCTACCCTCTAGCTATAGCAAGCACGTGAGAAAAGGCGAACAATTTATAAACTTAAGGGGGGAAATACATGTAACCGCTAAAAAAAAAATCAATTTTTTTATTACACCAAAATGTTTGAAATGCTCTTAAAATATACCAAGAAAAGTTTTGAAGCGATATTCGTATTAGTTCTCGAGTTAAAGACAGTTATAGGCAGCGCGGCGTTCCCCAGGTCGGTGGAGCTTTAAAACTTTAAACGCGTTTTTCTCAAAGTAGTTCTTTTTCAACTGCCGTACAAAATATCTCAAAAAATATTGAACCGATCCGGCTCAAATTTATACCACATCTACGAAAGAGTATTATCTCCTCGTTGAACCTAAATGTTATTGAAATTTCAGAAAAATAATTTGTTTATTAATGTTTAAAGTGTGATTTTTTTGAAAAATAATCGATTTTTATGCTGAATCTAAAATTAAAGTAAAAATTATTTTTTTTTTCTAAATTTTATTGGTTCACCTATGAATTATATATTTCATAGCATGTTTTTTTTTCTCTGAATGTTGCAAGTTCCCCGGAAAAGGCGTTAAGTTGTACGAGGCAGTTTTTGATGTGTTTTTTTCATTCGCTCCCATCGCCGCCATTTTGTGTTGAAAAATTATTAAAAAAAATATTTTCATTTACTGTGAAATATGCACTTTAAGGATTTAATATTAAACATTTTCCGAAAGAACAATATATATATTTTAAATCAATCTGAAATTAGCAATTTTTTTTCGATTTTACATGTATTTCCCCCCTTAATGTTTTATCACCCCTGGTAGCTTGGTATTTATAAAATTTGGCGTCACATAAGAACAATAACCCTTAGCCAAATCGCCTATTTTTTGAGCAACTGAAAATCTGTGTGCGGTTCACAGGATGTACTGGCCGTAAGTAGGACCAAATCTGATAGAAGTTATTTGAAAATGCAAGCAACCTTGTGGCTGTGACTATGGCACAGGGGCGGCTCCTCATTGGACGGAACGGAAGCAGTGCTTCCCTTGCCAAATATTCCTTACACTAGAAAAAATAATTTGGCAATGCATGTTGAAAGTAAAAAAAATTGATTTCATGCGGATTAATATCTAACAACAATAAAAATTTACAAAACAAAAAACACCATTCATTTTAAACCCGAGAGAGTCCTACTTTCTAGCAGCCAAAGTACACAGCTTTGAAGGTAACTTTTCAGTAAAGCAATAGTTCAAAGCTCAAGCAGCTCGTACCATTGTAAGCCAGAACGCACAGTTCATTAAAGCATATTGAAATATACTACACATAACACTTAAGTGATCTTGCCTCTATGCACATACCACAATGTGTGCATACATAATTGCAAGCATCACACAATTGATGGTCATAAAAACTTTGCAATGAATGTTCTTAAACAGCAGCGCGGGCGCTGCTCAGCTCACTGCGTCTTCTTGGGTAGGGAAATTCAGAAAAGTCCTTGCTCAATGGAACAAAAATCTTTGTGCATGGACGCAGTAGAATTTGCAGCGTTTTTTTTTCGATTTCTGTTTCGCTACAGAACCTGGGCGGAGCTGCTTTGCTTTGGGCGACTGAGTTCAGGATGTTATTTGTATGTATAATTACTATAATGAATGTTTTGTTTAACATAGGACGTTGTTTGTATGTTTAATTTGTGTAATGGATTTTTTACTTAGCTCTTAAATTTAATGTTTGATGTAGATTGACATTTTTTTTGCTTATTTGTTCTTATAAAGTATAATTTTGAATTTGAATAATTAAAGAAAGATAGTTGTTTTTAAAGTAAATAGTACAAGAGTATTGAACTTATTTTGTTTTGGAAATTGTTGCGATTTTTTCATAGAAGATTGACTGTGGGAATAATTTTGACCTAGATTTTTTGAAGAGAAAAATATACTTTATAAATTCGTGGTGCGCCAAAACTACTAATATCACTTGGCATTTAAAAAAAGTTGTCGACGAGAACAAACATTTATGAGATTGATAGTGATCATACTGAGTAGGACTATCACTGAATCCAACTGTTGGAGAGCGAATAGTACAGTCAACTTTTAACATATTTGCTGCAATGAAATATCTTTTTGATTATTTTGCAAAAACATGCAAACATATTTGTGCTCCCTAAATCTCAAAGCCACGAGCCACCACTCCTATGGCATCATCTTCAAATATCGTCAATCAAAAATACACTTTATTCCCTTATTACTTCTGATGCAGTAATTAGATTGGAATGAAATTCACATTGTAGGTTGATCTTAATGGAAGCCCAAATTGACAGATTTTTGGTTCCGAAATTAGGATGGGGGTGCCAGCTACGATGATTTTGGTCATTTTGCACTAAGAGATGCTACGAAAAAAGTTACTCTAAAATATTACTCAAAAACTTTTGAATTTTTTGTACTAGCCTTAAACAAATATCTACCGCTATAACTTCCGATGCAGTCATCGATTTGAAACAAAATTGCAGAGTGAGTTCATCTACATAGATTTGAAACAAGGTCGATAAATTTTTGGTTGTTATAAACACGAGCTATTTTTATTATTTTTGTGCTGACGCTGAGAAAAAGTATAGATCCAGACACCATAATTTATACACTTGCGCTATGTGTACAGTTGATTGCAAGTTTGTATGAGAATTTGGCCTTTAAAGCTATATTTTATTGTCACCATAAATACTGCGCTATGTTATGTAGCACAACGCGCGATGTGGATTTTTTTTCAGTGAAAAGATACAACTAATAAATTTTTATACGATAAGCACTTTACAATAGTCATAAGCGACACAGATTCATTTTTCCTAAATTTTAAAACTCTTTGGTCGTTTTAGCTTACGCACCCCCACAACTAAATGACGACAAACACTTTAAAAAAAAACAATTAAATATATACTCTAGAGACGGAAATATCCTCGTTTACCCACATATTTGCACAGCCTTCAATATGATGTTTTCAAGTGTTGTATTATTTTAATTATTTTCATGACAAGAACAAGACGCCAATACCGAGAAATCAATATTAGTTCATTCAAAATGTGAATATGACGTAGAATATCATCAAGATAATAGAATATTATCATTGCAATGGAAAGGTACTTCAAATATATGATAGACAAAGCATTATTCACGATGCTTCAAATATTTGAAGTGAAACTGATTGTCGATCAACTACAGTAAGATCTTTTTTTTTATTTCGATGTCAATTTGAAATGAAAATTGATTTTGAAAGCATTTTCAATGGATGTTCTACAGTGCTAGCATCCCATCAATATTTATAATATATTGATCACTTAACTTTTTTGCCCTCTAATATAAAATCGGAACATACCACAGCCATGGCGATATAACCGAGGTCTGGAGGTCTGGAATGACGTTCGACACACACTTCGAGACTAATAAGTTTCAAGTTTTTAATAAGGAGTACAAAATCCAAAATATTTTTATGGGATATTCTCATAAAAAAAAACAATTATCCATATTTCAAATAGGTTTTTTTTGTCAATCAATTTAATCAATCACTTCCGAAATTCACTGGCTTCCGCATATTTCTTGCTCGCCCCCGAGCCATAAAACGTCTGCCATATCATCGTAAGCCTCAAGTAATTTACGGGAAAATGATTTCTTCTGAACAATAAAGCCAATTATTATCAGTAGATTTTTCTATTATTGTTACAGAATTATCACATTGTTGCATTGCCGTATACTTATCTAAACTACGCGACACATAAATAGTTCACCATGGATAATACACAAGCGAATTTTAAGGCAATTGTCTTTGGTACTTTAGTTAATTCGGTGATAATTCGAAAGATACTTTCAAATAATATTCGAGTCCCATTGAAAAGAGTAAACAGATTACTCACAATGATAATATTAATAATACTGTAATAAATGGTATCACAATAGCGCAAAAAAAAAATCGAGTAGCAGCAAATCAAGTTGTTAACGATTCCGGTTTGAATCATTTCGGATTTATACGGAAATTGATACATACCGTTGTGTACCGAGTTGACACAATCTCATATGATTAAATCTGTTATATTTAGAGATAATGATAAAAGTTTGAGAAAACAATTGTAAACATTATGATAAATTTGATACTAACAAATGGAACTAAACTTTATGATCTAATTGATTTTGTTTACATTTTGTGACGTGTAGAAATTTATAAACATTTAATGCGAAGTGAATGGAAATAGTAAATAAAAATCAGTGTAGAGCTTTATATTGTATGAAATAAGAATGGTTTAAAATATTGAGGATGACAGTTCTCTCAACGTCGGATGCAATTTCTATTTGGGGATATTATGCGTAATTATTTGTCTTTAATGGATTTTTAATGAGTTTACACTACTGCAGTTGAGTGGATAGAGTGTCAACAGCTGAAGTGTTTGTGCATGTCCAAGGTTCGTATCCAGCCATGGACGGTTACTAAGAATATTACGTCACATTCAGGAGGGTGTTTTTGGTGACATTGACCATGGAGATATAGCAGCCCCATGCTTATTGACTGGGCTTTCGGTAGCTAGGCGGTGAAAGTTCAAAGTTTTCGACATTTAAATGGATGCAGTCTCTACCCAGAGGTAATTAAACTACCAGTACCATGGGCAGCAGGATGCCCTTGACTTCACTTTGGTGTTCTTAAGCCTATCATTAGAACTTGACGCCAAGCTAGAGTTCATATGGTTTAAAAACTATTCAGTGTGGATCGACTTTTTGCTATGACCAAAGATGGATCTACATTCCCAACTAGTCAGAAACTTTTATGAGTCAGCATGAGAATACATTTTTGAAAAGAGCCTCATCTTTAGGCAGGGTGGTGTAACTTCTTATTACTATAGAGTTTTAGGAAAGTCTTTCATTTGACCATTATTGTCTCTGGACCTAAGGTACAAATCGGAAGTATTACATAAGTCAGCATGCTATTATCGGTCGGTTATTCATACCTGTTCTAATGGAGGGCCGTCGAATTAAGGTTGGCTGCAAATGTCGACGTTAAATCTTAAAAACGAGGAGAAACTGGCACAACTGAATCGAATGTCAAAGGTGTGAAAATCAGAGACATTTTGCAGCTCGCAAGTTGCGCAATGGAAAAGATTTATATGGAATAAAGCTAGAAAATTCACTCGTAATTCACGTTTATGGTTAAAAATAACGAAAGTCTATGTTTCTCAATTCATTCAATTCAGCTCAATTTGAGATACAGTTTTTAATGTTTTTTTTTTAAATTTATATTTATCTTTTTGGGAATTATATTTGACTCTAGTCCCGATCAAGGATTTTCAAATCTGCAATAGGAAGAAGAGATTCATCGCATTTTTGGCAATTCAAAAATCTATGGAAAATCAATGCCGATCAAAAAATCTATCTTTCAGCAATTTCGGCGTTAAAATGCCAATAGATCTGTGGTAGGTGTAATGAAGAATTAGCTAAAAAAATCCAAACAACTCAATGTTTGAATCACAGAATATCTGGAGGCTAATTAAGTGAGCTGAGCCCTCGAATCGTATCGTGTCACATAAAGCTATGATTATGTTTGTTTAAATTGTCGAGGGTAAACCTCTGAAGTCAAAGATGTCCGATAGATCAATCTAGTCATGGTTGCCAATTCGCTTTAAATTAGGATAGAGCCAAAGAAGGTCTAATAGTTCAAGGAAAAACATGAGCAAGTTTTAAGTAGATTGGAATTTTATTTTTGAGCATAATATGTAGATAATTTGAGAAAAGATCTAGTCAAGAAAGAATCATAACATTTTAAAAATAACGTAGAAATAGAATCAGGTTCAGCAAACTTGGACATATTGAGATTAGCAAGTACGAGAGGCATTCAAATATAAACTAGTCTTTTACTTTTGAAGACTTAGAAAGCGTGTCGAAGATATGCGGAGCATCTGAAACGGTAGGGAGGAACACGTCTAGATGACGCAAGGCCAAATCAGCCGCCCGACCGGTTTGTCCAGTTGTCCTCACAATGCGCGAAAGAGAGATTCATTCTTCAGTTGCGCAACGGATTATAATGAAGTTTTGAACGAACGAAGGCGTTAAGCCAGCCGACATTCAAAATTGAGTGCGTGCACAGTTCGGGGAGAATGCACTTTCATGACCACGAGTCAAAGCCTGGTGTGCTGAGGGTGTGAAAAAGTAGAAAATGTGAGTCGTCGAAGACGCCCCCGCTCCAGAATTACGCCTGGCAATGTCGCAACTATTCGGGAGCTCATTGAAAGAGATCGTCAATTCACTGTAGCAGCAATCAGTAAAGAAACGGGAAACAGTATTGGGGAGTATACACACCATCATTAGGGACCACCTTCAATTCCGGAAAATTTCGACAAGGTGGGTTCCACGTCGCTTGCCCAAGAAAACAAAAATGCAACAGTTAAAGTTTATCAAACACTTCTTGTTCGTTTTCAAAATAAGGAGCAGACTTTTTTAGAGCGCATTCTGCCGTGTCAAAAAGGGTCTTTATATAATGGAGAAAAGAGGGGTGAAGATCTGAAACCAAAATTCGCTTGTCAGCCGTTAAGGTGATGTCAACGGTTTTTTGGGATGCCCAAGGAATTTTACTCGTTGGTTTCCTTCATGATCGTCGCACAATAAACGCTGATTACTACTGTGAGCTTTTTGACCAGGTTCTAGCTGCATATCGGTCAAAAGGGCGCTGTCAACCCGTCCGAGACGTCCTGCTCTTGCACGACAATGCAAGACCGCACACTGCAGCCTTAAAAACTTAAAAAAATTTGGACTATATTTGATCATCCTCCCTGCAACACTGGCCTTCCACCTTCCAATTTCAATATGTTTGAGCCACTCTTCTTCGATGGGAAAAATGCATTACTAAGGAGGGTAACTATGTAAAAAAAAATAATTATAAAGTGTGTTTTCTTCTTAATTGTAAAATAAATTTCTTTTTGCAAAAGGCTCGTTTATATTTGAATGCCCTTCGTACCTTGAATTCTCACCTTGACCGAAAACAAAATAGCCCTTGGATTATGATGATACGAGACAAGTGAGGGAGTGGACTCCGAAAAAAAGGAAGGCAGAAGTTGGCCGCAATTGAGGGTATGTAATTATTCTGATTTAAGGGAGATATAGGAGAATAGACGACAGTTTTTTTGATAGGTCTGAATAGAAACCAAAAGCCATTTTTATGGTCGGGAAAATTTCCTTCCGATGGTCGCCAGACACTGAGACGGACCTAAAGTGCATTTGGTTATGAAATGAAATTCGTTGAAGTTGTTAGCATAAATCATGTGTAATATCCGGCAATAACTGCCATTTTAGAGAAATCTTTCTTAATTTTTTATTTGTTTCCCCTGTTTGCGCATATTTCCAGTATTTTATTCAAAATTTTGAATATGAAGTGTGACCCAAATATCGTTACCACGGGAAACTCATTAGAATAGAATAGGTTGCGAACCGGAGTAATAGGATAATATGTTATCCTAATTTTTAAGCTTTTCACATCAAATATTTATATAGTCATGGAGACTAAGGCTACGGTTACTGTGCATGTGAATTCGGACGAAAATGTGTTCGGACGAGTATGTAAGAAATCCTCGTCAGAACAAGGCGGTTACACTGTGCGCGTTTTCTGATATTCTCCTAGTTAGAAGTTTTTACCGCCCGCGATATTCTGAAGTTCCACCGCCAAAGTCCGTTAATAAAGTAATTATTGTTAAATGGTGGAAAAAGAGACAACAAAGGAAAATTTCAAATGTTATTTCAACAGTGGGACCAACCGGAAAAGTTTTTTGAGCCTTTCAGCATGAGACCAGCAAAATTTGAATACATATTGAAAGGAATAGAAGAAAACATCAAAAGGTTTCCCAATTATCGTGAGTGCATTTCGGAAAAACAAAGACTGGTAGTAACGTTAACGTAAAAAAAAGTTTAATAATGTATTCAGTTTTTTTCTTCAATGGAAATTCAAAATATTCAAAAACGAAAATGCAAACAAGTGAAATAAGATACGCAGCTAAATTGAACAAATGACATTTGCATATTTAATTTATATCGTTATCCGTTACACTTAAAATGATCGAAGCAAGGTCTTCGTGTTGAGGAGTACTCAGTGGAGTTTCTATTTTTGAACCACTTGCCAAACTATCACATAGTTACGTGTTGGATGGTGGATTGGCTGTGGTATATGTTGACTCTGAGCCCCTCTTTCCCAAGGATCCTTTTCGCAAAACAATTGTTGGAGTTTAGTCCTCTGACAAACATTTTCCTTTCTTTTAGTATTTTCCTCAAGTATGGCAGTAAAGTCATCAAAAAATGCGAAAACACACAGAACAGACGCAGGTCACACGAAAAAGTCAATCTTTTTTGAACTTTCAACTGGTTCTGACGACGTTGTGCATGTTCTGACGTATTCGTCGCTGCTAGTGCATGTAAACATTCTCATTGGAAAACAGGCATTTGTTTGTTCGGATGAATTCATCAGAACACATTTTCGTCTGAACTCGCATCCATAGTGCCTTCCCGTAGTCAAAAGCAGATGCGAATTTATTCAGCCTATTGTATTTAAAATTTAAAAAATGCATATATTCATATGCATCCCTAATAATTTCAACTACTATTCCACCTTCGTGTTTTTCATTAAATTCTAACAACATCACCTAAACAAGGATCAATTACACACATAAATACATGTATCGACCTAAAAATATATTCTTCTCATCCATCAACATTTCTAATTACCTTCCCGAAAATAATACGTCAGAAAAACTCTACTGTCTAAATTTAGTAACTTATGATTGTCTGGAAATTTCTTCATAACATAAAAGTAGTCTACTCACTAACTGGCTCGGGAATTTCGAATTAAGCTCAACGAGTTTGTGAGTGTTAGCTCATATTACACAGCCCGATACACCTGTTGATACTTAACATGATCGATTTGGTCTTTTAATTAGTACCTACTTTAATCAGGATATATCTTCATTGTTGTACGTTTTGTCTTACAACCACACGACCATACATAAATCGATCGACTTCACATGACGACAAACGAAATTAAATCTTTTGTTTTTCAACTTGATTATTTATGTGGAACAATTGTAGCAAGCGATCAGTGACGAATATGGAAAAATTAAATCTTTCATATTTTTTGGAAACGGAAAAAAACTCATTAAAATGTAATCGGAAATGTTTCCTTGCTATCGTGGTATTAGACAATCAATTTTTCATTGCACTACATTGAGACGCGATTGAGTCAAATTTGTCTTATGTCGATGGATAATGATTCGAATTTCTATTGTTTGGATTCCTGTTATTATACTCAGTATTATCTGTTCGTTTTTTCCAACAAAATGTGCTATGAGGTGTTGTATCGAAAATTCCAATGGTTGTTCGAAATATGAGAGGAGTTCAATAACCAATCATATAATGTAGAAAAATTAATTTCAAATTATTCAAAGATTGAAGTTATTCATAGCTTAGGAGAACATTTTAAATATTTTAATTTCTCAAGCTCAATTAGTGAAATTTTCTACAAACAACATCAATATTTTTGAAAATATTAAATTACCTACTTTGAGCTGAGTTCGTACATACCTTATGATTACTTGACCTTTCTTATTGACAGGTGTATCAATTTGTGCTATGCTGGCATTCACATCAGCTGGCGGAATCAGCAAATCATTTTTAGGAACAGCACTTTCAGTGGTCGAAGGAACCATCGTAGTCGTTGTGGTTGTAGTTGTTGTTGTGGTTGATTGAGTGGTTGTCGTTTCTGTAGAAGAAGTGGCTTCTGACGTAGTTGATGGACTAGTTTCATTGTTATTTGCATTTCCCGCATTTTCGAACATGCTGCCACTCCCCGAAGCAACAGAAAGCGAAATAGATGATGGTATCTCAGGATTTTCAAATGGCTTTTCCACAGTTTTTTCTGCTTCTTTCACCACAGCAGATATTGACAACGGTGGAATATCATTCGTTTCCAGAATGGTATGATTAAATTCGTTTTTCATACCTACGGCCGATGCTGCAACATCCTGATTATGTTCTTCCTTGTGCTGACTAAGAATGGGCTTATCACTAAATGGTGTTGATACATCGAGTTTTAACGGAAAACCCGGCACGTTTGTCACAACTTGTTGTGGCTTTTGAGCACTAATCACAATTTCAACAGAAAAACATTGTTGCACACACAAAACACTTAATAACAAATGTAGTAATTTCTTCATACTGATTGCTCTATGTTGTTCTACTATTGTAATTGTGTTTGTTTAACGGAAAAAAAAGCGAAGGTCAACTTGCAAAACAAATCACTCTATCGACACAATTAACTGATCACTTTGCGTAGATAAATGATATTATAGATGAATAATGTTAATATTATGCAATCCAGCTGGATTCGGTTAGAGCTCATTGCAAGGATGTTTCATGTTCGTTGTAAGAAATTTGTGGCGAGTATGAGCTGAAATTAAAGAAAAAGAATACTTTTAAGAATCTGATGTATAGTTTTATAACACAAAAAACAAAACATTCATTTTCTATTACTAAACTGAATCCAAATAAAGCACAGAGACTCTGCGTTTCGACAGTTTTCCACACAAAAAACAAACAATTCTTGTTATATATAGGCCGTTATTTAGGCAACAATATTTTAATACGAACTATAATTCATCTCTAAATATTTATTATTGATTGAGTTAAATATGCAACTGTTTCATCCACTTTTTTCCACATATAGTCCATAATTCAACAAATATTTCAACAATTTTAATAGAATGACGAAAGAATTTTTTTTTCTTCTAACAAAATATAGGTAACAGCACTTTCTAACAAAATATAGGTAGCAACTAACAATTTCCGAGCACGCATGATGCATTTCTCAACACACAAAGTCATTTGAAAGATAGAGCTATTAAGAAAGATTTTAGAAATGTATTCATCCCACAAATATTCTACTATATGCTCGCAGCCCACACTGGGCGCGGAAAAGAACCTGAGTAAATTGGGCTTATAAATTTGTGTTTTCAGAAATATCATTCATATTGCTTTTTCGCAAATATAAATATACTTGAGAGACGTTTTTAATTTAGCTTCCATTAAATTTAACAACCGCCACAGGTCTCGTTATATTTTATGAACAACTATGAATACGAAAATTAAGAATTCGCTTAGAGAATATTAGGTAAATCAGATATCAGAAAATTATCAGGAAAGGACTCATACATAGAATCTTATTTTCTACGAAAACTATTTTTTAAGTTGTTAGAAAATACCCAAAACTCATAAAATAAATCATCTTATTCGTTTTACAGGATGAAATTTCAATTAATTCCATGTGGGTCGATTTTATTTGTTCTGACGTAGTATGTAAAAAAAATAAAGTCGATTTTATAATCCTGATTCTTCACAATTTCAAACAGCAACTATCCACTGCCAACTCACTTTTGAATATCCAAATTGTTTCCTTCACCACTGCACCACACTATCTTACAAACTATACTTTTAGGATGTTTGTAAACCCTCTCGAATATTTTCGAGCTTATAAATTTGGCACCGAAGCCCGACTGAAAACGCATTCAAATTTTCTTTCTGTTTTATACGAGACAAGCCTTCAATTACTTCTTCAATAAAAGGTTAATAATTACGCGCATTAAAAAATTATCGGTACGTTTTATCAAATATTACTATCTATTAGCTGTTATCTTTAAAAAAAAATATGGATTAAAGTGTATTATGAAGAAGAAAAAAAATATTTCAAAAGTATTTGAATGCTCACTAGCCAAATACTGGGCTTTGATGATGGACTATGATAAGCGCAAATTGAATTTTTTTTTCCAAGACACAAATGTTGATCAAGAGATTTTCGAAATAAAGAACGTACTTTTTTACGACGAGGAAAAATTGAATAAATATTCAATCGATTTGTCGGGATCTTATTTACATTTATTTTATTTTCATAGCCTGATATTCATATGCGTGTCAGTTTAATAATGATAATTGCAGTTTTAAGACTAGAAATCGAAAGCTGATATCTTTAGTGGTATTTGCTTTTCGTCGGAAAAAAACCTTTGTGAATTCAAAGCGCATTAATGTCAGCTGCTATTGCAAGTGATGTCCTCAGTATTTTTATTGAATGGTATTTCGTACAGGATTAATAAGAATATGAAAGCTGTCGATGGAATATTCAGAATATTTCGTCAAATAGACGATAACAACAATATTTCGCCTGCTGCATAAACATAAAATTTAGTTTGTAACGTACTCTGCTCTTATTAAGTCATTTTCCGGTGTTTCCATCTTTTAATGTACCGGCATAAATCAAGCAACAACTGTATTCGATAAATATCTGCATTATTCAGCTATATCCCATAGCCTCCAAAAGGCTCCAAAGAAACAGTTCAACGATCTGCATTGAAAATCGACAGGAAATATGTCGATAAGCAAACATAAAATTATTGGAAAATTCACGCTCAAAATGAATGAACATTTTGAAAGGAAATCTAATCTCGTTACATTTTCCGTGCCAGAATACTATGAATTCCTTTGCACAGATTTCAATCTCTAATTTTAACTACTCGATATCACATGTAGCAATTATAGTGGTAAATATTACTATCACTAAAAATTTACCGAGTCGTTTAGAATACACGGTTCTTGACCAAATCAAATTCAAAAGATTACAAAATGATCAGATCGATGAATGCTTGACGCGAATTGATTTCATTATCGACACGTACCTATCTTTTATATGATTCTAACACAAAATTGAATAATATCTGATTTTACAATATCAGATAAATTACTTGCTATGCTTATGTTTCACATAGAAATTAGTGTCAAATATGTTTATCCGTAAGTACATATTATTATGATTGTCATTGATGGCACTGGATCGTAGCCGGAAAAAAATATGATTTTGGTCAGGGTTTCGGGAAAGCAACGTCATTCCCACTATTATCTGCGTCATCAACATTAAAATTGATTGTACATATCTATCTACCGGATAGCTACGTATGTAGATGTTGAAATCAACAAGAATTGTTTCAGAATTTGTATTTACTTGTTTTTTTTTTCGAAAATTACCAGTTTGTAGATTCGTATCGGCTTTTAATAAGCCGATATGATAAATATGATGTTTGAATATGGTTTTGATATTTTCATTGTTGACATTATATTAAGTATTTCAATTGAATTACTGTTTATTTAGATCATTTGTATGATAAAAGTGTTTCATGAAAAATACATTAATTGCGATGTAGATAGTAATTATTTAGGTTGATTTTTTCGATGTGATGTTAGCATGCTTTTTGACTTTAAGCTAGAAATCCCTGAATTTCAAGTCTATCTACGTAAAAAAAGGCCATCACCAAAGTTGTCCCATGTCCTGGCCTTTGAAGTTTTGATATGAATTTCGTGTCTGTCTAAACAGCTATTTCTACTTTGAGACATCCCCTTTAGCAAACACGTAAATCTTTTCGATCTCTTTATTTGTAATTGAAAATAATTCATTACGTATGTGAAAAAAAAGCTAAAAATTTTTCAATATAATCATTCTGGAAAATAATACAGTCATCAACAGACCTGATGACTCGGAACAATTTCAGATCGTCAGCCTACAGTAGACAAGATGAATCAATAATGGAAGGAAGGTCATTAATAAAAATTAAAAAAATTAAAGGACCAAGGATAGACCCTTGCGGAACACCAGAAGGGGGATGAAAGGGAGAAGAGGAGAGGTTGTTAATAGTAACTTTGCACTCACGGTTACTGAGGTTGGACGAAAACCAAGAAAGGATTGGCCCGAAACAACCAAACTGTGAAACTTTACTGAGTAATAATTTATGGTCGACAGTATCAAAGGCTTTAGAAAAATCTGTGTACACTACGTCCACTTGTTCCTGACGATCTAACGCAAGGGCAACTGTGTTTGAGAAAAACATAAGGTTAGTCAAAGTAGACTTACCCCTCACGAACCCATGCTGTTCAGGAGCTAGAATAGGATGTATCATGGGATATATTCTAGAGAAGACAATTTTTTCAAGGATTTTACTAAAACAGGGGAGAAGAGAAATAGGACGATAATTGGAGACGGAGGAAGCATCGCCAGTTTTGAAAATTGAGCAAATATTAGAAATTTTCTAGGCAGAAGGAAAAATGCCGGATGATAGGCTCACATTGAAAAGGATAGAGAGGAGGACGCACAATGAGGAAGACATAGAGAACGCATAAAAATTGGGAATACAATCAGAACCACCGCAGGAATTCCGATCAAGGCTGAGCAATAAATTCTCAACTTCGATTGGATTAGTACGGATTAGAGAAAGAGAAGGAGGAAGGGAAGGAAAAACCAGGGGATGTACAAGAGAGGAAGAACTTTTAAATGAGGAAGAAAAGAATTTAGCGAAAAACTCACATACAGCCTGTGGATACGAGGAGATCGAGCCATTGAAAGTTACCTGGTTAGGGATGGAAGGATTTTTCTTTAAGGACCGAATATAAGACCAAAAAGGTTTAGTATTGGAAGAAGAAATAGAAGACTCCAGACCAGTGAAATAATCGTGCATTGCTTGCTTCATTTCGATTTTAGCGGAGGATCGTAGGGATCGAAATACGGCAAGATCAGAGGCAGAATTCGATCTTCAAAACTTTTTCCGGGCAACATTTTTGAGTTGGATGGCCCTCAAGACTCGTTGGGTTTACCAAGGAGGATTTGTAGATTTACCAGGGTTGAAGGTAGGTGTATAGGTAGAGATAAGGTCATTGAGGAAGAAATAAAATTTGGAAAGTGTATGATCAATATTTAGTCCACGGAAAAACGAAAACCAGTTAATTTTTTGAAATTCCGATGCCATTGCTGGGTAATTAGCCTTGCGAAAATTGTATCGAGGAGCAACTAAGATTCCTTTCTCTGAGGAATATGACAATGAAACATAAAGAGAAAGAGGAGGGTGGTGAGCGTCTACTAGAACATAGGGATAGGATACGGTGGAGATAGATATATCAGTAGAGGGAATATTAGTTAGGATAAGGTCAAGAATACGACCATTCAAGTTACGTGTAGTGTTAATCTGCGAAAGGGAGTTGAGGGAGAGGAAGGAAGAAAGTAATATGGAGAGCTGATTATAGGACCAGATACAATTTGAAACCGGATTCCAGTCAATAGAAGGCATATTGAAATCGCCACAGATTATTAAAGGGCCAACAGGAAAAAATGTATGAAGGTAAGAAGATAGCTCGGTAAAAAAATTTTCTTACACAGCACAAGAACTGTTACAAGGAACATATACAGAGAGAATTATTAAGTGAATTGTTTTTCAAGGTGATTACTGGTGGTGAATCGTGGTACTATAGATACGACCCCGAAGCAAAGCAGCAATCAAGCCAATGGATAAGTCCCACCTCTCCTCGTCCCAAAACAGATCACCAAGTGAAGTCAAACATCAATACAAAGCTCATTTGTTTCTTCGATTGCAGAGGTGTTGTGCACGCGGAGCTCATTCCCTCGGGTCAAACTGCCAGCCAAAGGTTCTACTTGGAGGTTTTGAAAAGATTGAGAGAGAGTATCCGGAAGAAATAGGCAGCCGACTGGTTTTTCCATCATGACAATGCGCCGGCCCACACCGCTTTCTCCGTAAAGCAGTTTTTGACTAAAAATGGCATGACACCGATTGTCTCTCAGCCCTATTCACCGAATCTAGCCCTCTGTGACTTTTTTTTTGTTCTCAAGACTCAAAAGGAGAATCAAAGAAGACTCAAAACAAAAATCGCTGGAAGACGATAAGTGAATTTAGAAACTATTTTGAACAACGGAAGAATTTTTCGCAGAAGTGCGTTGTGATTAATGGAGAATACTTTGAAGGTGATCAAAATTTGGTGTAAAAATATTAAGAATTAAAGAAATTATGACGAAATTCCCGTTTTGTTTTGGGTCCAATGTGAATATGAGTGCGGAGTGATTAGTCAACAAAGTGAACGAAAATTAATAGCATGTAATGCAAAAGATTTTTCCAAGTAAACTACTTTCTTTTATCAGCAATAAAAATGGCGTTCTCCATTAATTTTAGTTTCAGAATCATAGCAGAAAATTTCAATCACAATTGATTTTATCAAATAAATACCATAACAACTTGTTATTGTTTCTCATGAAAATCATATAACGTTATTATCTCTTCATATATTTAATTATCTATGAGATCCAAATCTTCCTTGATTCTATTGTTTTTCTGAGTTTTCACAAATACAACAGTCGCGATTTCTTTGCATCTCTATCTAGAGCTGGTTAGGATAGTAACATTGAAAACAAAAATTTCGTCTTAGTTAGTGTTATTTTTAATGCTGCATATTATCCTAATGAGCTCTCGATAGAGGCGCGAAAAAATTTCACATCTATATATCTTTTTCATTTTTCGAACTATTTAACTATTCGGAATGTATGAAAATATTGCAGAGAAAGATACATTAAATCCTATCAAATGACAGTTAGTGATGTGTACTCGATTAAAACTCTATTGGTATTTGTTGTGTCTTTTTTCCTCATAATTAGATGATATAAATTAATTATCTGAAGCTATTCAGACATTGTTTAATTCCCTATAGTCATATTTAGCGTCATTACGAAATTATCTGATGCTGATTTTTGAAAGAATAGGCCCACACGTAAGCAAAAGTTATTGTTTTATTGAATATATATGCAAAAAATTCGGGATGATCGGCTGATAATAATGTCATATTAGACACGCGTGCACGAGACTCGAGCATGGAATGCGTCGTATTCAAGAGACTAGTAAAAATTAAGCGATTCGGTAGGCAATATGGATTTTTTATTTAGGTCAATAGACGGTAATTTTTCGTGGGTATTGAGCAAAAGGCAGTCTCATGTATTAGCTGCGTTTGAGACCAAGGGCTTACGAAGAATCGTAAGCCTCATATGTGAAGAAGGATGATTCCGGATATGCCACAACAACGAGTTGTATGCTATCTACCTAGGAGGAAGACAAAAGTCGGTAGCAATGATAAAGAAGAGCCTGTTCGCGGAAAAGAGATGATGAAAAAGACTGAGATCTGATCGATCGGTTAGAGACCCGCACAAATTCGAAAACAGGAACATTGATAGAACAAAGATCAACATAAATTTTGTACGGGAAACATTCATCAAGGAACAATCTGCGAACGTGCAACGGAGAAAGATTTAAAAATTTTAGGCGTTCATTGTAAGGACAGTAGGGGAAATTAAACTTATACAGAAGACAACGAGTAAACTTACGTTGGACAGACTCAACTGCATCTGTCAAGTACACAAAATGAGGAGACCACACTTGCTTGCAGTATTCTATTATGCTACGTACTAGCAACGTAAATAGACGGACACAAGTTGAGATATTAAGGGAGCAACGAGAACAACGAAGAACAAATCCTGCCACTCTTGACGCTTTCGATGAAATGAATCGAACATGCAGATCAAATTTCAGACGAGGATCAAAGATAACGCCACGGTCCTTATGTTGGACTGCATGCAGCTACATAATACTGGAGAGGGTATAATCAAAGTGAATAGGAATTGGTTTGTTAGTATAGGACATAGCTACACATTTAGGAATATTTAGGGGAAGAGAGTTAGCAACACACCAATCACTCAAAGCAGTAAGGAGGCAGTCTTCATAAGAAGAAATATTATGTAGAAGCTAAAGATCATTCGCGTAGAGGAGGGAAACGGAATTGAAACAACTGGGAAGATCATGGATGAACAATACGAATAGGAGCGGCCCGAGGATGGAACCTTGGGGAACACCAGATGTAGGATGAAAAAGGGAAGAAACGCAACCATTGAACACAACACGACAAGTACGTTTGACTATATAGGAATGAAGAATTCCGGATATGCCGAAATTGTGCAGCTTATCCAACAACACAGTATGGTCTACTTTGTCAAATGCCTTAGCAAAATCCGTGTAGATGACGTCAACTTGCTGTCCAGTATCCAACGAACTAGAGATGGGCAAAATGCCTCATGGCTCATGAGGCATAGCTCTTTCTTACAGTGCAGCGCCTGAAAAAAGCACAGCATAGTCTGTGAGCGAAAGCTTTCGTTTGAATAAACTTAATGAAAAGCGAAGCGAACAGTGTACTGAGAGTACGGCGCAATACTGTAAAATACTCTAAAAAAAGACCGATCAGTGGTGTGTCATGAGGCATTTTGCCCATCTCTACAACGAACCAGCAACGGAGTTGACAAATTCGACCAAGTTTGTTGACGTGGAACGACCTTTAATAAATCTATGTTGCCCCCTGGAGAGCAAATAGTTAATGGTACCATAAACCCTGTTGTGGATGATTCGCTTGAGCAATTTCGCAAAACAGGAAAGAAGGAAATAGGTCGTTAATTGGAAACAGTTTCAACACTCCCCGATTTGAGGATCGGAAAGACGTTTGCAAATTTTTATACAGAAGGAAAAGCACCCGTGGACAAGCTTAGATTAAATATAATAGAAAGAGGAACACTTGAGGTTGAAGATAGAGACTTAACAAATACACACAGAATACCATCAGGACTCTTATTGGATGTGGGGTCTAAAAGGGATATTAAAGCTTCTATTTCAAGGGGACGGTCGTAATGAAATCAAAACGAGAAACTGAAGATGATTGGGTGTTGCTGTTGGGAAGATTGGATAGGTTTGATGATCCAAGGGTTGAGGAAAAGAAAGTAGCAAATAACTCACAAATGTCTTGGGGAAAAGAGACGACATCACCATTAAGGTAAGTGTTTTGAAGTTTTCAAGGAATTGATGTACGACCAAAACGGTCTTGGATTATTAGAAAGGAAGAATGACTCTATGTGCGCAAAGTCTCTCCGCTTAGCTGTTTCAATAACTTTTTCCGCCCCTATTCGTTATTTGTGGAAATTTTGAAGCGAATCATCAGAGGGACTACGCAAGTGTACCAAGCGTGCCTGTTCTTTGTTGCGAAGAGCATAAAGTGTGAAAAGATGAAAAGCCAGCATCTACGCCCAGCTCATCAAAGAAAGTATACCAGTTAATCGCATCAAGTTCTGAAGCAATTCGCAAATAATCAGCTTTGAAAAAGTTGAAACGCGGAGGAGAAACACTATTTTCTCGAAGTGGAAGAGCAAGTTTGAAATTTATTGCGAGTGGAGGATGGTGTGGATCAGGGTCAACGTAAGGAGAGACAGAAGAGGAGAGAGATATATCATTGGGCGGAATGTTGGAGAGGGTAAGGTCCAAAAGCACTGATCAACAGTGGTCCTGCCACACGAACTCTGATAGGTGATCGTGTTGTAACTACTTACCCTCATTACGGAAACGCACTTATTTTGTTTCAATCACCCTCAGTTTTCTTGTGATGAGGTCAAGTTCATTTTCGGTATTGTAGCGATAAACGCGTATGAACGGCCGTAAAAAAGGAGTGCTATATATTTGTTATGTGTCGAGAAAGTTTATTAACGATCCTACCTCTTTTTATTATATTTATGGTGAACTGACTTTCAAAAATCAAATGCAAAATTTTACTCATCTTATTTTGAAGTGCTACTGCGAGTATTTTATTTTTGGGGTTACTCATCAAGACAAATCTTGGGTTCCACATATTTGTTGCATAACATGTGTAAAAAATTTAACTGATTGGAAGAAAGGATCACGTCATATGCCGTTTGCTATTTCCATGATATGGACTGAGCCTAGAGATTATGTTTTATTTTATTTACAAATAATAGGCACAAATACAAAGGCAAAACACACAGTTCGATGCCCTAATTTATTTATCTGTTCTTCATAATGCCTTTTTAACTATACTAGTTCCATCTACATCGTTTAAGATTGACGAATCACAACCCTCCACTTCAAGCCAATTGAATAAGTGATGCCAAAATCAAAGGGGGCATTAGGATTTCAAATCAGGGAATTAATAAAAGGTCCGAAATTCGAAGAAAAATTGAAAGTTTTAGAAAAATCAGCTTGGCAATGCTTTAAAAACGTAGTTGCAGCTTTTTTGGGTAATCATAAAAGCGAGAGCCATAGAGAATTGATTAACGAGCTTCTATTGACATATGAAGCTTTAGGTCGCAATATGTCGCTTAAAATTCATTTTTTCATTTTTTCTCTGAAAATTTGAGGGCTGTAAGTGATGAGCATGAACAAAGGTTCCATCAGGGCATTTCAAATATGAAGAAACGTTATCAGGGTAGACGGAGTCCAGGAATGTTGGCTGACTACTGCTGGACGATCAAAAGGGATCAACCGGAAGCAAAAAAATTCCAGCAAATCGTAGACCTTTAATTTACGAACCTCATTATTCACATGTTTCTGGAGAAATATTGAATATTTTCTTTATAATTTATGTTTTTTAACCAAATAAAATTCATACGTGATAAAAAAAATAGTAATTGAGGATTTTTATTCATAACAGAAAAAAACACTAAATAGAAAAAACACTAAAAAAGTTCGCGTGGAACGAACAAAATTAAATTTTTTTGTTAACCAGTGAAACGGTTGTTAGTGTTTGAAATGGAATTGAATTGTGACATAGAACAATAAGAGAGGAACGAGGAGAGAGAAATGGAATATTCATTTCTGGACACGATTGTCAAAGATGTCCTATCCCATTCGATGGACGGAAGGTTAAAGTCAACACAAACAGCCACAGGAGAATGGCGAAAGTTGGTAAAAAATATAATTGGACAGTTCACTATAAAAACACTCATATTTGGATACGGAAGTATTAAAAGGAATATGCACAGAAACAAGTAGTAGGCAGGTGGCATATGATAGAGGAACTCGGACTGGTACACATACAACAAGAAAGGGTGCAACGAATTCACAGAGTGCACATTGAAGGGATTTATGAACGGCTATGAGAACCCCGCCACCATCCGCTTTTTGGGTTAAGGCCCTATCACTTTCATTTCTGAAGACGTAGTGCGAAGGAAGAAATTCCTCGCTGAAGAGAGAATATTGCTAGTGGCCAATCTCGAGCTTTGTTTCTTGTAGGCTCATTGGCTGTTGCCTTATAAATAAAACCAGATAGCAACAGACAGGCTAAATATTAAATATAGGCTAAATATCAAATAAACTGCTCGTCATTCAGGTCGAACCATAAGTCTAGGTCTCTCACATAAAAAAAGGAATTTTCAGAGGGTACTCTCAGGATGCCGCAGTAGGAAGGAGTAGTATTTGAGGAGAATAGGTGTAGTATTCGAGGCATTCATTGCGGCGACGAAAATCTTCATTTTTCAAAACTCGTTGTATTGCAATATAAACTGTAACTACATTTTGTATATATAGTTAATATATAATATTATTAATGTATGTTATGCCACTTTTTACCATTTGGTTTATTTTTTCTATTATTTTATTTTAGTACTCACTTTTCTTTCATGAAATAATAGAAATTATTTTAATTTTACACATTTATTTCCCATTATTTCATGAAAAAAATTCAACTATCATCGTCATTGATCTTAATCGCTAGTTTCACACTTTCCATGTAGCATTTTTTCTTCATTTATCTCCTCAAATAATCTATTTTTTCACATTTCCTCTTAAATACACATCAGTAATCACAACATGAGTGTCGTTTCTTAGACTCAATTTTTTTGAATATCTAAAGCATATTATGTTTTTCTTTTAATTGACTCCAGAAATTTTGCAATAAACGGTCTGTAACAAAAAAAAAGCCTACACAGACGGATTTTCTCTTCAATTTAAATTGTTAAATAACGGTAGTTCACTGTCAGCGATGTCATTGCTGCCATCGTGGCCATTGAAATTCGATAAAATAATAAAGAAATATCCGCATATTTCTCAATATTTTAAATATCCTTCGAAAGAATAACAAATCAATGGCCCGAAAAATGTCGCTGAAGTGTTTGAAATTTTTAGCTATAAAATTTCAGTTATAAGTGCAACGTCGTTCCTATTAGGTAACTCAACTGTGTAGATTGTGCGCAGCCAATCGATCTATAATGGATAGCGAATTGAAAAGTTTCATAAGTAATTAGAAACATTTCTCGAGTTAATTGCATGAAATAGTTCAATTTCAAGTTCAAATCAAGTACTTTCGCGGAATATTCGATCGAGCAAGGTAGACATCAAAGGCAGCCATACAAAGGCAGGATGCATGGACATGTGCATATCACTTGGAAAAGACCGGCACCATTCTTTCTATCCATTATCGTTTAAAGATAAAAAGTACAATAACTTCAAATTTGACAAAGAATTACACTAAATGTGGTTTCATCATAACGAGACTTTCAACAAGTTATTATATTTTTACAGCAAGTGCATCCCACATGCATGTATAGATGTAACTTTGAACTTATTCAATCGTAACGGAATCAGAACGCATTTTTTATTGCACTTTATGATCTATTACGGTTGCCATCTAAGCTGCGGTTTCATAATAAAACTTTGCAATTTTCTTAATAGTCTCAAACCAAACTAAGAAAATTACACAGTTGACGAACGTTTAAATCGAATTTTAATCGATTGTACGGTAGTAAATTGTACTTTTAATTGCTCACTTTCATTGAGTTTTTTCTTAGTTTGCTTGGTTTTGATTTTTAAATGCAACCGCATTATTCATCAAAGCTGGCTTTAGTTTCCAGTACTGATTGTATTCTAATCAGTAAAATGTTCTTAGTAACACATTATATTAAAAAAATTCAATTACACGTCATCAAAATATGATTTACCCTTTCACAAATTACCTTTCAAATTCCCATCCAATCGTCAAGAATAAAACGCACTTCAAGAAACTCTCTTAAATCGCATCGAATCTATATCACCAACTCCAAGGTTCCATTCAGTTGAATGCAAACACGAACACAACAAAACCAAGCCACGATTAAAACAAAAACTAATATAGTTAAATTAAGTTCAAGTTCGTACACAGGGCGGAAACTACTCAACGGGCTTTCAAATGACAGTTGATCAAATACACGAACTAACTGATTACGAGGAACTTTCTTAAGTGAACTTGTGCCGCGCTCGTCGGCAGTTTAAGTTAAGGAGATCGGCGTTAATTACTCACAAAAGTCTGATTGGTTCCATGTACGAGTAACTACGATTGTTCTTTCAGACGACTGCTTCTAATGCTTATAACGAGCGCACGTTGTGGGTGTCGCAATACGATCGTTACGGGCTACAGGTGAAAACTGATTCAACGGAGACCAGTTGCTAAACCTTAAAAGCGAAAAAACTGTTTCTTACGAAATCTTATCTTGTGCGACAAGGCACCGAGATACTTTGCGGAGAGTATGAGCCGAGACTGTTGTTATCGACTAATTGTTTGTCTATAGTGTTAGAAGATCTATCGATATCAGATCGTTGCAGCAATGAATGGAAGAATACAATGCCAAAATTAGTAAATATGATATGCTTGCAGGAATTAGTATGATTAGGAAGTCTTAGAAGGTATAGATTCCTTGATTCAAATTGTTTAGTAGCTGGGCAAGTTATAAGATTTTGATGATAAAGAAATGGGCATGTAATGCGAATTTTAAATTATGGGCGCAATTCTGTTTAATATGGAACTCATTTTTCAAATAAAATACTGATAAATAACCAAATTTGCTGCAATAATCCAAAGAAAGACTAGTTCGTCCTAAGCACCATGGTAAGAGTACAAAGGATATAAAGAACTAGAAAGTATTTTTAGGCAAAACATTTTTTATTCAAAGAAAGGATATTTCCAGGACGTTCCGAATTAGTAACGACCGAATTTCTTTTTACTGCAAAATTCTAAAAATCTATATATCTGTGATACTTACATCTGTGATACTGACGAAGAAGGTAGATTACCACATAAATATTTATAACTGACAAGAAATCAAAATATATCTGTTTTCTAAAGAGAAATTAGTTTTTAAGTTTAAAATGTTTTAAAATATGTCACATTTTCACTTATCATTCATGATATGGCTATCATACATAGCGAATCGCATCTACAGTTTCAGCCCCTCTGCTTTTGCATCTCTGTGGTGCTTTAAAATTCCTCAAATAAATAATTGATGCTTGCAATTCATTCTACCGGTTTTCATTGCAATGAGTGTTAAAATATTTTCGACGATTTATTTTATTTTAGGAAGATGAAAACATCTCCCTAATATTAACCAACACCCCAAATCAATTTTGCTGGCTACAGCGACAGTTATTTAATTGCAGGAGGAGTTCAACATTGAAGATAATGAAAAGTAAATAGAAAAAATAAGGGAAATATAAATGATCTATAAAATCGAATTTTTTGTTTTTGCATTTTCGGATAGATATATACGGATAGATAGATACATGTTGATAGATACGGTAGATAGACGAATTAAGAAAAAGTTATCCCTTAAAATAGGGAGCGGTGTCAAGCGCGCTGAGCCGCCACCGCCCGGCGCGCTGCACCGAATTTTTTGACCTGGTGGAAGTCATTGAAGGCAGACGGGTTAAGGAATGATCACAAAATTTTTTACAGTTGGGTATCAAAGGCTTGTTCATGGCTGGTAGCAGAATCATTAAAAATAATTGACAATCTTTCATTTTACATAACAATTTGTAGCCAAAAAATATGGAAAGAATCGTTTTTCTTTTTCCTAATTGCATTACTTTTTCATTTTTCATTTTTTTCACAATTTTGGTAGGGGCTATAGACAAAAGCATATTAAATAAGATTATGTTTTATTTTTATGTTTCAGATCATCTGAATCGACGGCATGACTTCCATCGGCAGCTAAAATCCGTTTGGCGTGCCGCCATTGCTTCATGTCCCCCCCCCCCCTTTTGCATATTTCGACTAAAAATTTTTGTACATTTAAAATAAACTTATACCTACAATTGAAAAAAAAAATGTTAAGCGTCTGTCTTAAATACATTCCCCCAAAAAAAATTCCTGAAGAAAGCACATTTTTTCGGCCGCACAAGGTAGAAACTTGCCTTTAAAGAGTATTGAGTAGAGCTCCATGCTTTTTGATCTTCGACCGGATTGAAAAATCTATAAGTTTGAACTTATGAGAGTCAAAATAAAAAAAAATTGAAAAAGTGGTAATCTATGAGAGCAAAAAATATCTTCTGGAAGGAGTAGAGATATAACACACAGCCGTTCTAAGGCAAAAACAATTAGGATGCTTTTGGCTAACAAAATAAGGGGGTGATAATTAGTAAGTGCTTCGAAGTGTACCAACACATCACTGAAAACACGGTAGCCCTTTGTTCCACATAATGCACTTCACAAGCCTTGAAATAGTAGGTATCTTCTTTCTACAGTTTCAGAGTCATGAGTCTACTAGCGTATATTGAAAATGTATTCGAAAAACTGATACAAAAGCGCCAGAATACTTTTCTTGAAAACTATGAGATTCTCACGCACTTTCAATTTGGTTTTAGAAGTGGTCATTCAAGAGAATCTCATAGTTTCCATGTTATCAAGGAGATTAAATGCTATTTTTTACTAAGGACCCCATTGGATATCAAACTGAAAGCTTTTTCATGTCATGAAGGTCATGAAAGCTTCTTACATAAGATGAAAATATGGCAAAATCCATAAGCATGTGGTTAGAATTATGCAGTCTTTAATTTCTGATCGTTCATTTCAAAAAATGATCGTTCAAACAAAAATTAACAGTTACAAATCATCGAAGCAGTAATGGATGCTGGAATACTTCAGGGCTCCCGTTTAAGTCCAATATTGTTTAATCTTTATACACCTGATACTCGAAATCTTTGCAACAATTTTGCTATTTTTATGGAAGTATTTGTTCTCACAAAAATCCAAAACTTAATCACGAACTATTATGGATGGAAAGTTAAAGCTAAATCATATGAAACGTGCGATTTTCCATAGCAAAAATGGGAAATGTATCCTCTGTCCACCACAAAATTAACTTTCTTTCTACGACAAAAATTGATATTTGGTGTGATGTTAAACCAATTGATATGATGTTGGATGAAATGATAAGTTTTAAAGAAAACAACAACACTTAAAACATGTCTCTTAAAATAAAGAAATGTACATTTCCTCTCTACCTTTCTAATTAACGAAGCATCAAAGTTGAGCCACATAACAAAATATTGATCATGACGATAATATTTCAGTCAATAATTTTGTATGATGTGTTAGCCTGTATCATCTACAAATATATTACAATAAGACCTTCTAAATTATTCTTGCTAAATTATTTTATCTTTTGACAAACAAATTACTCTATCTTGCAAATAAATTTTATTAAATTATTATCACCGATTCGGACCCAAAAATTTATTAATGGGCACTAATCTCTGAAAATCCTTCAATTTTATCTTCTCTTGAGATCCAAGACTAAATTTAATTTTTCTTATTTTCAGTTTTGCACACATTGTTTACTTTTTTGTCTTTCTGTCCTCTTTTAACACCAAGTTTTTGGTTTTCCGTGTTTTTGGTTTTCCAAGTTTTCCGTGAATATTTTGATAATATTCTAAATAAATTCTGCAGCAAGTAGGTGCTTATGTAGGAAGAAAATATGAGACTTAAGTCCGAATACCAGCAAGATAAAAAAAAACTAACGACTGCTTGGTCAGGCATCAAGTCCTGGCTTCAAGAAAATAACATAAATTTAATGAAGAGGTCGACGGATTCGCCAACCCTGAAGGTTATTGAACATTCAACTTGAAAAGCTATTCCATGGAAACATGACGAATTCAATCTTTTTTCGTGATCATTTGATTTTTTTCCAAGACAATCATGATGTTTTTCAAAATTGCCGGTATTTTCCATCTCGTTGATTTTTTCTACGATTTATTAAAAATATTATTTATGATGTCGCGAAATCCCATTATCTATTCTAGACCTCCGTGTTTTTTGCAACGCACCCATAATTTTTTTATTAAAAACATATCAGGAAGAAAAAAAATTCTCTCCTAGATATTTTCCTTTTTATCTTTTTTTACCTCTTTTGTTTCCCTCATCAGTTTGTCGTCCTTCCGTTTTTGCCAGCTTCTGGTGTGCTCCAAAGATTTAATTTTGGACCTTTTTTCATTCAGCGATTTTTCTAGTGCTTTATTGCTTCATGCTATATACTCTGTGGGGACGATTTAAAAATATGTCAAGCAATCGAAGATTCTACTATCTAATTCTTCAGGAAGTTTTAAATACACTTACTGCTTGGTGTAACATTAATTGTTTATCCTCCTAGTTCTAAGAGTTTCACTAAAACTGCAGCCACTCTTACCTCTGGTGATAATTTTACTGATTTGGCGGACACCTTTGACCGTTAACTGAAATTCGATATTCATGAAATTCGATGCTCATGAAAAGGGCTTCACTGATTAAGATATCGTATAAGAATATACGTTCCTGCCACAATTTTTATAGCATTTTCACAGGTGTCCATTAAATGTATTACTCTTTTTTATCTATACTTTCATATTGCAGTCAAGTCTGGTGACTTTGTTTCACATACCTATCCGATGTTGTAGAATTAGCTCAGCAGATACTTATTTGTGCTCTGTTTTTTAAATATTATCATCATCAACATCAGCGCTACAACCGGGGTCTGGTCCTGGCCTCCATCAACTTTTTCGTCGGTCCTGATCGCGAGACGATGTCATTCAACTGGGTACCTCTAAACTCCGAGCGTCCTGGTCAACGCCATTCCTCCAGCGCAAGCAAGGTCTCCCACGCTGTCATCTGCTGTAAAATCTGCTGCAGAGTTTTTCGAACAGGATCTTCTTCGCTCATTGTCCTGCCGACCGGACTCTATCGAACTTTATCTTAGTAATTATATGTGCTTCTAGGTAGATAGCGTACAACTCATGGGTGTAGCGTCTGACAAATGTCTCCTTTTCCATTGAGTATTTTTTTGTAGAATCATTAATAGTTGAACGGCAATATAAGAGGCAAATTAGGTCCTCTGCGATTCTTTAAGTACCTTTTGCTCGTATGGATACTTATTTGCATTTTTCTTTTACTTCTGTTTTGCGCTTTTTATGCAGCTTTTAGCTTGGCTTTCCTCCACATTTTATAGCTACCTTTGAGAATTATATTCGTAGCTCCAATATCAGTTGGCCATATTTTTCACCATCCTTGACACCCGATTATTATTAATCATCTTCTCCTAGATAAAGGATGACTACATACGAAAAATTGTCATGGTTGAAAATAAGTAATAAAAAGGAACGGTAACAAAAAAAATGTGCTCTGTGTCCTTTTCTCCCATAGTGTCTCTAAACTTACGAAAAAAACCCCATTTAACATATTTCACCAGCTTCTTCAGCAACTGATTCTCTTCTTCGTTCATTTTTTTCTCCTAATAGAACTTCCTAATTTTTCTTAGAACACTTAAATGAAGATCATGAATCACAATCGTTCATGTAACTACCGAAACTTTCAACATCAAATACTTATTGAATATGAACGCAATAGCTTTCACCTGCATCAAGCTTGATTATCACGCATGATAATCACATTACAGATCCCCGATTAAATCATTCGATGAATAATTATGCGTGAAGTATTTATATACTCGTACAAGTAGATTTAAATTAAGTTGTCTTTTGAAGTAGCCTTACATTGAATTTATTGACTCATTGGTCCGGAAGGTCTATTGAGTAACGTGACGAGATATATTGCATGAAAAACAGATTAGCTCTGAATAATATGAAATTAACAGGCAAGTAAAATCTGTGCACTCTGATTTGAATATCACAAGAAAAATAAGAATGTATTCAACGGGATGACTTCACTGCATTCGTATTCTTAACAGTTTACTGAAATAATGGTCTAATTTCGCGACTTTCTGATTTGATGTTTTGTGACCAATTCATTAAGAATTCCGAACCTTTCCTTTCTTGAATTCTCACTTATTCCCTTAAATATGAATTATGAGTTGATTTACTAATTTTTAATAGTGATAATAAAAACAAAGTAAACCTAAGTAACCGTCCATTGAATAAAGCGAAAAATTTCAATAGCGGTCAAGTCGGTCCGATGCAGCCGTACTGCTCTACTAAGCATAAACGTTCTATATGCATTTTTTTCATTTTTGAGCTAACACTGGATCCGAAAACCACATACTCTATTATGTCATTCTATAAAATTTTAAAAATCTATCTTTTGTGGAAGTATGTTAAAAACAATATTGAAAAATGCACTCGTCACATATCTCCAGTACAAATCAAAACACAAATCATTGAATATCTCGAAAGTACTAAAATGTAGATAGAATGTTTATGCTTGGTAGGGCAGCGTAGTGCTACGATTATTTTCCTCATAATTACTCGTATTGCTTAATTGAGTCTTTATAAGCTTTTCGAAAATTATGACAGTTGTTTCGAAACTAGTTTGAAGCTCTCGTTTCTATTTACATCCGATAGATTATTGCAAACTGATAGAAGTGCTTAGAAGTCTGTATTAAATGTGAATTGCAACGATGTCAATGTTACTAGCTCTTAGTATTTATCTACTATTTACATTTATAGCGCCCTTGGCTCATAGACAACACGATTCGATTTCATAAAAATGCGTGTTTACTGTATTCAATGGATTATTGGAATTCTGATATTTTGTTCTTTCCTGTTTTCGCAATTGACGTTTAATTGCTCAGTCAGATTAAAATTTAAGTATAATTTTATATGTGCGGTAAATGAAGCAACGAAATGAATCAGTTTTTTTGTTCAAGATAACAATCTTCCTTGTAGATAATATATTATATAAATATTACCACACTGAAGCGTACGGTTAGGGATTGAGTAAGTAATATTGCTTTAATTGCTTTTAATACGAGGGTTGATCCAAAAGTACTGACACTCGGTTATTTCCAGTTCGCATAGAATTAAAAGAAAAAATAATACCTCATATGCCCACTAAGTCAGCAAAAAAAGAACATATAAATAGGCCACGATTCCAGGAAGGTACATTCATTTGAATACGAATAGTCGAAGAGGGAACATCAAAATGGAGAAAAATGAAATTAGAGTTGTCATTAAGTACGTGTGTTTGAAAAAAATATCTACCAAAGACATAGACAGCGACTTAGTGGAAACACTAAGGGATTCTAATCCTTCATATTCCACCGTTGCACGCTGGGCCAAGGAGTTTAAGCTTGGAAAAACAGCCACTGAAGGTGAACACCGCGTCGCCGCGACGTCCATCCCCGCCCTTCGCAGAAGACAATGTGAAAAAAGCCGAAGATGTCGTGTTGGCAGATCGAAAAGTGGCCATCAGACGTGTAGCTGATGTCACAGGAATCTTGTATGACAGTGTTCAAAGAATCGTTGCCAACGAATTACATATGAAGAAGGTATCTGCGCGTTAGTGCCGAGAATGTTAACTGACGAGCAAGAGAAGAATTGAGTCAACTTTTCGAGGGTGAATCTTGGAAAGTTCCAGGCAGATCTGGGGAGGTTTTTGTCACGTTTTGCAGCCATGAACGAGACATGGATCCACCTTTTTCATCCAAACAGCACAAACCAAACAGCAATCGATGACTTGGAAGCGACCTCCTTTACCGACGTCGAAAAAATTTAAGGTGTCGAGTTCGGCAGAGAAGGTGATGCATCAGTTTTTTGGGATGCTGAAGGAATTATTATGGTGGAATATTTGGAAAACAGCCACTATATCTCTGACTCTTACTACGCAGACTAAATAAGAAGATTGCGGGAGGCTATTAAGGAAAAATGGGCGGCAAACTGCAAGCCGAAGTGCTGTTTCATCAAGACCACGCATCGGTCCATAAGTCTGCAGTTGCGATGCTTTCAATTCAAGAAACAGGATTCGAGAATTGCTTGAACATCCACCCTTTTCGCGAGACCTAGCTTCCAGTGACTTCTACCTCTTCCCTCGGCTCAACGGACACTTTCGGGCAAGAAATTTAAAGATGATAGCGAAGTGATGGCCGCTGGTGAGGCGTTTTGCTTCGAATCAGTTTGTCCCGTTGAAAACTGAAAAGTAAATAGAATATTTTTTCAAATACTTTTTTTTCGATTCACTAAGTGATCTTAATTATTCGACGTACAAACATTTATTTATTTTCCTTTTATAGTTTTTGAAATAACGGTGCTTTTGCCAGAAAAAAAAACACATAAAAAGAGGCAGAAAAGTCTGTGTTCACATGCGAATCCTGAAGATTCCTGAAAACTAATTTATTACAAATGCTTTGAAATGGAAAATATAAGAAAAGAAATCAGTGTTAGTGAAAGGAAAATTATTGTAAAATTATCGAAAGATGGGAAAAACTAAAGAGATGTAGAAAAAATAGAGGAGAGGCCATATTCATCGGTTGAAAGGGCTATAAATATTTTCGAATTATCAGGAAATTTCAACTCCAAGCCAAATTCCGATCGTCCATCTAAATTGTCCTATGAGGACGGAATATTGGAGCCCACTATTCCAAACTAAATATTATATCAGTAGTGGAAAAAAAATTCACCACTGACTACACATCAAATAGCAACTGAAATCAAAGAAAAACTTGGAAAAAAATATTTGCTCAGAAGCCGGAAGAAAAATTCTTGAAAAGGATAGATACTATTGACGAGTAGCTCGAAGGAAACCGTTCATTTTACGTGTCAACTGACAAAAGCACATAAATAAGCCATAAGAATTTTAGACGAATTTAATATTTTCAGATGAAAGCGAATTTTAAACCTTCGGCATAACAGGGTGCAAAATGATGTGGAGAAAGCCGGAAATATCACTACAAAAAGAATATCTCCAAAGCACTGAAAAATGTGGTGGTGATGGAAGTATGGTGTGGGGATGTAGCGAATCAGGGCTTCGGAGATTAGGTGTTTATTGAATCAACGATAGATAAATTTGCTAACTTGGACATTTTAAAAAATAATCTGAAATAAACTAGCAGAAAGCTCGGCTTTGGGTATACAAGTAAGTTTTAAAGGATTTTTTTCTCGACTTTGAAACTTTATTGTGCGAAATTGGAAAAATGTATTTTATTCAACGTATTGCCCACCGCTACCTATGATTTTCTCCTACTTTTCTGACAATGCATGGATTCCGCGCCAATGAAACTGATCGTCTTTGGAGGCGAAGAAAGTATTAAGCCAATTTTTGATACCTTCAACACCTGTGCGACATGTGGCCGAGCATGGTCATGATGGAAGATCGATGACTCATGTCTGGTTGCCCATTCCAGCCGTTTTTCCACAATTGCTGGCTTCAATCGCATCAGTTGTTGTTTGTAGAGAGCCCCGTCAATCGTCTGAACACTTTTCTGAAGTTCATAGTACACAATTAGTCCGGGCAAATTTAACATGGTGCTTCGAAAAAATTAGGGGAAAGCTGAATTTTGGTGTAAACTTTGGTACTAGCATGTAGAACAAAATGTCAAAAGTCCCCATCGATCCGAGTGCTGCATTACTTTTTATACGGGGCTAAAGGTCACCAAAAGTGACCTTTCCTAAATATCTCAGTAATGGTCACGTCTTCAGAAACACAATGTATGACAAATTTGTAGCTTAGAAAATTGCCTCCAATTCGGCGTTTACACACGTTGATCGCCTTTTTTCGCGCTCCTTATCGGTTGTGTGAAAATCACCACCTTTGAAACGCCAGAACCAGTACTAACAAGTTGAAATTGATGGAGCATGCTCTATGTAAGCCTCACACAGCAGCCGATGACTTTCTGCTGCACTTTTCTTCAGATGGAAGCAAAATACTAATGCTTCTTGCGATTGGAGTTTTGTAGGCACAAAAGCTGACATAGTCGTCATACGGAAAAAATATGTTATTAACACTTTGATGAAATGACACGTAATGTAAAATGTGGTTAACTGATGACTCTTTAACATGAAGTTAGCTGCAACATAGTCCGATATGCTTAAACACTCCTGGTGCCCCTCTGTTGACAATCCTTTAAAACTTACTTGTATACCCAATAAAAAATTGTACTTCCAACATGGCAATGGTCCGAAGCATACAGCCGAAATTGTGAGGATCTGGTTGCTCTAAAACAGCTACAATGAACCCCACATTCACCAGGCCTAAAACCCATCAAACACTTGTGGGAATATCTAGACAGGAGTATTCGAGAACATCCAATAACTATGTCATAAGGAAATGCAGAAAACTATTAAGCAGCAACCCTCGTCAATTTGATGCCAAAAAGATTGCAAGAGATTAGAGAGAATCGAGGAAACCCTGACAGCTATTAAATAATAATTTTAATCTTAACATTTATTATTACCTACGCTATATTTAAACTAACATTTCACCACTTAAAAAGTGAACGTAGACTTTTATTTACTATGTTCTTGTGTGTTTTTTGGTAAAAGTTCTGTTATTTCAAAATCAGTAAAATCGAAATAATTAAAAATTTATGCGTCGAATACTAAAGATCTACTTAGTGAACAGAAAAAAGAAAATTTGAAAAAAAACTACTTGTTTTTTATTTTTTAACGGTACCAACTGATTCGAAGCAAGTGAACGCAGACTGTAACTCACAAGTGTATGTTCTTAGCGCAAACCTTAATTTAAACCGCTACTTCAAATTTCCAAAAAGTTTTGCTTCATGGAAAAGCATTTGAGATGATGAATACAATGCACCGCGAAAGTAATAAACAGAATTTCAGTATTAATTGCTTCATAAGATTTGCAATGTTCACCAGGCCTAAAACCCATCAAACACTTGTGGGAATATCTAGACAGGAGTATTCGAGAACATCCAATAACTATGTCATAAGGAAATGCAGAAAACTATTAAGCAGCAACCCTCGTCAATTTTGTTTGTACCTATAGTGGAAGATTTCACCTTTAATATAAGATAAGTCTTTTCAACAATGTAAAAAAAAAAATTTAGTTTTCCCATATCTTTTCGAAATAATGCAAAACTAGGAAGCTATAGTATAAATGAAAAACAAAAAAACACTCAAAAACATGCCTCAATATTATGACCCAAAAGAATTTTTCGATTTCTAACGTACCTGAACCTTGATTTCTAAACTTAGTCGCATTATAGCCATGCTCTATTATAAGCAATTAAGATTAACTTATTCCAACCACCGATTAGTTACAAATTTGAATAAACAACACTCATGCAACCAATTTCCATATTTATCATTGCATTGACCTCAACTGCGCGTTTAAAGATTATTTTAGGACTTAATGTACGGAAATTACGATATTCATTGTTTGCTATGTCGCGCCTGATCTCAATATAGTATCTTTTCGGTTACAAGAAGAAACGACATCTTAATTAAAAATTAATTAAATATTTATCGACTTGTACATTGTATGATATATATGATACATACTTATTTGTGAGAAAACAAAAGAACATGATATCGATTCTATAGTCGAAATCGTTTGTGTTTACATTTCGAATGAATGTTAGTCGAACGGTATTTTGTATCGAAAATATCATCATGCAGATAGGACGGAATTAATGTTATTGTGACGTCTTCTCTCTATTATTTTAGTTACATAGACGCATTGTTTTATTTTTTGCTTATGTCAATTTTTCATAATGGCGTTGAATTTAACCAATTAACGAATTTCACGTTAATAATGATGACGGGCAAATTAGGATAAGGACGCGATTGAGTATTGAGGCTAGGAACTAAGAATGTCAATGATGCGTAGTGTCTATCACGGTCAGCAAAGCACGAGACAATAGCCTAAGAAATGAATTATAATTCTCAATGCTCGCCGGAATTCGTTTTAATAATTTTTCAGGTTCTATTATAGTATTGTAAAAAATTGATTAATTTTCGAAAATATTCGCAGACTCAAATTACAAGCAGCTAATGACTTTATTATTGCGCGAATTGTTTGTTGTTATGCTAACTAGTATATTCATGTTTACTCTCAATATAGGTATTTTTCCATCCCAATGCAAATGTTCATATTGGGATTGTCGTTTCAGTTTATTTTTCGATACTGTTTTTGGATTAATGTGTTATGGCATATTTTGCTTTTCGCTAATTTAAGCTTAATACGTATTGCTAAATTAATGTTCCGTATTGTAGTATTAAATCGAGTGCTAAATATATTTCAATTCTTGTTGTTTTACTTGAATTTAAGAAATTATTCAGATAATATGTTCCGTGTTTCGTGCATTACTAGGCTTGTGGATGTCGACATACTAGCTCCCCGGCCGTCAACCCACGATCTGTTAGATATGAAAGCCAAAGGATAAAATTTTGCTAAGTTCCTTTGGCAGGTTTTTTGCCTAGGTTAAATTGCGCGGCTGCCTCCTTCAAACAGACTCCGGGAAAACATTTAAAGGTCCATTGTGATACCGCATTGCGTAGTGCACAATCCTTATTAAGCACAGAGACACCCTGAGTCCTTGATGAACTGGGTGATCCTCTTCAGGTCCACCGGAGCCACTTCGGTTAGGCAAGCAAAGAAGTATGAGCCAAGGGACTCCATCCTCCTTCGAGCGAATGCCAGGCATTCACGCAAGAAGTGAAGAATTGTTTTTTCTTCCTCCTCGCATCTATAGCTTCGACAGAAGACGTTGTAAGGGGTATCCGGTACCCAGACGAGCATCCCTAGTGCAATCAATGTCAAGAATTTTCCACAATTGACTAGCGATCGTACAGGACGGTTCTTCCACCCAGAACTTCACAGTGTTCTTTAAATTGTTTTGCCTGGTGGTCAGTTTAATTGAGCCTATGGGAATGCCAATCGGGAGACTGCAGAGCACTTCCGACAAAATCGTCAAATAATTGCAACTTCGAAATCGCCCGAGAAAGTCGAAGAAATGTCGACCATTTTGTTTCCGCAAAACTACCGCTAAGAACGAAATACTATTTTTTAAGGATTTTTTTTAAGCCACTAGTTTCGTCCACCACGTCACAGAACCTATTTCAATGGCTTGGTAGAAAGAACCGCTGGAAGAGGTTTTTACGAATATGTCGTTTAAAACCTACCTTCCCGTTTTCTCCCTTTTTTCCCCAATCACTCAAGCTCCGTTGGCGGCAACGAGATAGTAACGTATTTTTGCGCTCACGCCAACCAATCAAGCGACGGCAATGATCCCAAGTCACGTAGTACAGTTTAGTTTGAAAGTTCACTTTCTGGTAATTTCGAATTTTTGAAAAAAAAATTAAATTGAAAAATTATAAATATAAAAAAAAATAAAATTTATATTAATAAATGTGAGAATTAAGAATTATTCTGAGCTCCGAAATTTGCTGCGGATTTGTTAAATTGATCTGCCGGGAGCAATTGGTGACGCAGCGCCCTCTTAGAGCATTTTCACGCTTACGCGAACGTCTCTAAGTGAAGAAAAACTTGAAGCTACTAGTGGTTGAACGAAGGCCATGGTTGAACTTACTCTCTCCTGTCAATCTACGCATAACAAACACCAGTGAGGTAGTAGAAATGGAGTGGACATGCCCATAAGATTTACATTGAAGGAGATGATAGTAATTTTGGGTAAACTGGACTTGATGCCCCACACCCGGGAAATCCCGCCACCAGAGGGCGAAAAGGTGGTAGAAAGGTTGAAAAAATGAAGAAAAACAGACAAAATTATACAAAAAAATAAAAAAGAAGATAAAACAATTAAGAAAAAGAAAAAAAAGAAAGAAAAGAAGCCCCAAAAGCGAACGCACAACCACAAAAACACATCTATCGGCGAGATTCATGCAACAGCTGTGTGGGGCATCAAGTCCAGTTTTACCGTAATTTTTTGTCCACTCAACGTCAAATCTGGTCAAATCCAAGTAGTTCTCCTCCAATTTGACATTCAGGGAGAAATGGCGGAAAGGCAGCTTTAACATGCTTTGTGCGCGAGAGGGTTGAAGGGGCTAATGGTGGAAAGTTATACGGTCCGTGTCCACTCCGTTTCTACTATCTCACTGGTGAACACGCTCGGGAACAATGTCATATTTAAGTACTTGTTATCTAATAAGTTAAAATACATACTTAAAAGTAATTGCTAGTGTTATTAAACTGACATTCCACTGCAAATCATCAGGTTATGGGTCCAGGGCGTAGAAGTTGCGGAAATCGAAAAAAGGGAATCGCGTGACTGGAAGCACGCGGTCTATCTTTTTCGTACACTCTGGAATCGTTTTAAAAAACGAAGGAATTTCGTGCGACGAGTATGGTGGAACTTGGAATGAAACGTGTTTTCTCGGAGTGGAAATACAGTTGCGTGTGCGTTTTGTTTTACTTGGGTATCCAGCTGAAAAGGGGGAAACATGTCGGAAGACGCAGAATCAAGTATCGAATACCCCTTTTCGACGGCAGCAACTACGGAAATTGGAAATTCGAATGGAAACGTTTCTCGAGGAACTTGATCTACTACAAATTAGTAGGAGATTTTTACGCTGCTCCTTGCCCTACCAAGTAGGGCAAGGAGCAACGACTGCGGCGTTGGAAAAATTGACAAAAATCGATAGGACATGCAAGTCTTACATAATTCGACCCATGGCCGACAGCCCTCTGACGATTGGCCGCAGGATAACTTCGAAGAAGAAAAAGGAGAAAATGATCCGGAACAAGAAGCTGAAAAGGAAGAACTCAAAGAGATGAGCAAGACGAATAAGAGGAAATAATTGAGCTCTTGGAAGAAGCTGACTTAACTGAGACAGAGAACCAGGAACCGACTGCAGCACCGAGAAGAAGCACCAGGAACAAAATCAAACCTTGATATTTGACCGATTTTTTGCTAGCAATGAATGCTGAAGCATTTGTTGATAACGTCTCAGAAACATACGAAGAAATTGCAACTCAGAACGACAAAATGGACTAAAAACATGCAGTTAAGGAGGAGATATAATCGAAAATTGACAACGAAACCTGTCAAGTTGTCGATCTGCCTACTGGGGAAGGAGCAATCGACTGTAAATGGATTTTCAAAATAAAGCGAGGAATAAATGGAAACATCGAACACTAGAAGGCCAGGCTTGTCATCAAAGGTTACGCCCAACGACATGGATTAGCCTACGAGGAAACATACTCTCCTGTCGCCCGTCATACGACACTCAGAGACATGCTTCCATTAGTAAATCAAGAAGATTTACACACCAGTCAGCTGAATGTAAAGAATGCATTTTTGCGTGGGAATATTCGCGAAGAAATATTCATGAAAATTCCTCCTGGATTTGATGGAAAACCTTGACAAATATGCAAGCTAAAAAGGGCTATGTACGGACTCAAACAAGCACTCAAACCTTCGAACGAAACATTCGACACTTGGAATCGGACTTAAAAACTCTACTGCTGATCGCTATTTGTACACTGCACACAGAAAAAACCAAAAGTTATTTCTACTCCTGTGCGTAGACGATATCATTTTGGGAGGAACCGACGAGATACAAATGAAATCAGCCTTGGAGCAAAAATTCAAAATGACCGATCTCGGGGAGCTGGGAATTTCGTTTTTAGGAATAAAAATCACAAGACCAGAACGTGGAATTTTCGTGCTGAGCTAGAAAAACTACTTCGTAAAACTTCTGAAAAGATTCGAAATGGAAAATTGCAACCCAGTTGCCGCTTCCATGGAAGTAAATTTGGAACTCCAAGAAGAAAAAAATTTGGAAGTGAAAAGGATCGAAAATGCACAACGGGATACTTGATTAACCTCCATGGAAATCCAATTCTGTGAGCAACACGGAGACAAAAGTCGGTAACGCTCCCATCAACTAAGGCGGAATACGTCGCTCTGGCCATGGCGGCTGTAGAACTACTCTGGATCAAGAAGGTACTTGCCGATCTCGAGGTTGATTATCAGAATCCTCTGACCATCTACGAAGACAATCAGACGCACAAATAGGAGCCCAAACGACTGAAGCACATCGACGTGCGGTATAACTTCCTGAAGGACTTGGCCGAGAAGAAAACAATCGATGTTGAATACATCAACACCGAGGATCAAATAGCGAAGGTTCTGACTAAGGCGTTACCAAAGGATCAACATCAAAACCTGTGCTGTTAATGTTGTGCTGTTTTCATCTCAACACATTAAGATGGTATCTTGTACATAGACGAAATGTTTATTATGATTTTGCTAGTGAATTATCGATCGTATTGATTCAAGACGAACTAGATCTGATTTAAAAATTAAACAATAATAGATAAAAAAAATATTGAACGATTTTCAACGAATAGAGGCCATCAACGACTATTCATATAATTTTCACATCTTTGTGCTCCGTTCTTGTATGTGCATCAAAATATACAAAACCTGATACCTGTTGCATATATTATTGAAAAATTGAGTTATCGCATCATGCCATCAATGCATTTACATAGTCTCATGATCAATGATATTAACCATTGCTTCCGATCTTCACCTGTTCGAAATTTTACATTCAAAATGAAATGCAAAACACTTCACTATGTCCATCAAAGTCGTTTGCACTCGAGTAGAAATGAATAAATATCTACCAAACAAACTAAACAAATAAACATTTTTTTTCTACAAATGTTAAATTTTCCTTCGAGCTGGTTAGTTGGTTACTAAATTGAATTTCAAATCCTATGCATAAAACATATACTGTCACAAACATTGCATCTGTGACCTTTATGACTCATAATCTTGGTGCTTGAAAAATTAGTACTAAGCAACGGAAGAGATTTATGAATTTTGTGGTTTGGATTTGATTGTCAATAGCTTTTGTTACAATATGGTGTCGCGTTTGATAATATTTCAAGAACTGAACTTTGTTCAGTTTTATTATTTATCTATGAGTAGCGCTTTAGCTATGGTTAATTTTGCATAATTTCAAGTAGCATAAAATTTCCAATGCTTGAGGGATAATCAACACCATCAGCACTATAATCGGGATCCAGTCTTGGCCTCATTCAACAAATTTTTCCTCCAGTATAGTAACTTTTATTAATTAACAAGTCCGCAATGAAATGTAATTGTTTCCAATGAAACCTTCATTCATTCTTAAGAATGGAAGAGATAGGGAGGTCTCAGGAAGAAAACATAAAATTGTTAATAGACTCCTACTGAACTCTGCTATACAATTAATGCAAAATAAATATTTTTTACAACTCAATGTCAATAATATACATTCGTATTGTCTGTAGATGGTAATCTATTTTTAGTTGACAGACTCCTCAAAGTTTATTTGCATGCGAGTTAATGTTATCACTGCAAATACATAGAGTGATTTGCTTCGTGAATAGTTATGAGTCTCAGGTAAATGTGATTAAGCCCATATGCAAATTATTTTTTCCGATTAAATCATATTGAGGTCAGTTGATGTGAAGATAACTGTCGATTCAGTTTTTTTTTTCATTTTGCATGAATACATACACATGAATTTATGGTGCAGGTGTGAGCAGTTTAAACTACAGAAGAATAGTGCTTAATTAGTTGTAGCCTTAACAAGTATTGACTTTTATATTTTTGGGCAATTTATTATGCATCAACAATCAACATCAAATTTCATCAACACCAAACCAATCAAAACAAGAATAATTCCTTGCTTTTTTATATAAATATTTTGGAAATATATGCGTAAGCAGATAAATGCCAGTTATAATTGCAACTTGTATGCTCTTAGAAATGGGAAAACCCACAAGCATTTTTTCGAATATTTATATTGCCCTTGTATCATTTTTCGAAATACAGCAAAGATTTATTTGACAAATCCTACATCCTTTGGTAAATGCATTTGTGTATGAATAAGTTTTAATCAAATATGTGCATAATAAAATATTACAAAAATGTGGATATTCTTTGTTGCGCTTTGTTGTGTGTACATCTGCTTTTCAACGTTATTTTGACGATAAAAGAAAATCAAATTTTCAAACGCGTCAGTTGTTCACACGAAACCCGACATGACGTCAGAAGATAATGATTATTCATTTTCATAACGAGATAATAATATTTGAAGCTTACTTAAATTAAGTGGAATATTGTCTCTTTGATATTTAATTTTGTATTCATTTTTCGTATGCATAGTTTGCTGCTCATGTAAACAATAGATAGATTCAATACAATTCAATAGTTCAGATATTGGTTGATTGCTAGTTTTGGCTCTAATCATTGAACACATCAATAAATGTGTGCATTTCAACACACTTCTAAAATTCAGGGGTGCATGCACAAATATGACAAATTCAAAGAATAGTTTAGGATTGACAAATTCAGTTGTTTTCATATTTTATTGTACCACAAAAGATTATCTTTCCATCATAAGTAGGCAGTTATATGCAGTTGTCATTCAAACGATACAATTAATGTCTCAAAAGCCTTATCAATCCGCAAGTCTTCAATTCATTCGTTAATATAAGTATTCACATGTATGAAATATACAGTATCATATTTCATATTTTCTGAGAACGATCCCACTTCCATCACAAAATAAAGTTCATTTACATACCATTGGATTACTAATCCGAATCTACAGTCATATGGCATGTCCTTGATAATTATTCCATAGATAAAGAGTTTTCTCTTGGAATTCAGGTGAAATGCCGGGTAGAGTCGAGAGATAAAAAAATACAAACTGATTACAATGAATCATTTCGTTTTATGATGAGCTACTTGGCGCACTCATATATAGAAACCAACGTAGCATCATTCGCAGATGTTAGCTATGAAGTGTTCATCTCTTATCACAATCATATTGTACAAAATGTAAAAAAAAGATTTTTTGAGTACTAGCATGTTGGATTGGTGATATTGAAATGTGTCAAAGTATTTGTTTGTCCCATCATAGGATAAAATCATGTTCCACTAGCGCTTTGGACACTCTTTCCGTACGTAGTCTGCCACGGGGCATTTTTAACAAGAAGATTCGATAGTTTTCAGCCATATAGTTAGCTCCAGCAACGAATTTTCGTAAATGCTTCAATTCAAAAAGAATTAACAGTTCAATTTAAATTAGTTCGATGTGTATTTGTCTCTCTCTCAGTTCTGTACAAATTATACAACAGGTGCCAACAAAATAATCCAACAATACAATGAAAGATTTCAGTATACAGAAAAAAATATTAAACGCAATTATGACCGCTCATAAAAAGCATAATAGATAATAAAAGAAATTATGGCAACAGAAAAATGATGTTCCGAAAGACGATAAAATGCTGAGATAATTTTTAGGTCAACTCGACTATTTTACTTTCTAAACAAAGCTCAATTAACCGAAAAACGCCTTTATTCAAGAACCCAATAGATTCTAACGACATTATTATAGCTAATAATCAGCATTGATAAAATAGAGTCTGAAGCAATATTTTTCAATATAATTTCAATTCAAAATTCGGTGGTTCCCCCGGTTCCTAATAAATTAATCGTAACATTTTTGTTTGCCACACCAAATGACCGTAGCACTGCATTACCGTCTGTTTCCCAATCGGAATGAGCAACTGTCATACATGCCATTCACAATACCGGGTGGCGCTCTCTGACAAAACTGACAAAATATCGGCATTTATCAGGTGGAGACGGGTTCTGATCAATTTCGGCTGATAAATTGTCGTGAAATCCACCTAAAAACACAATTCAGAATAAAACCATCATAATTCCCACACTTTCTCGTATCATTCAATATCAAAATGGAATCGTCATTCACGCTAGATGATTATAAATTAAGCTCCGAACTTGTTGGCCATAGCATGGATGTTCGCGGTGTATGTGAAATTCCTGGTGGCATAGCATCCGTTTCTCGCGACAAAACAACAAAAATATGGAAATCAGAGGGGTTTGTGTGATTCGATTATGTGGAAATTATTAATAATGACTATATATTCGCAGAGGTATTTTCTATATGAATAACACATTCAACGATCACACGAATTTCGTTGGTTGCATTTGTTATCTGGAGAGTGAAGGCTGGATTTGCACTGGTAGTAATGACTCGACAATTTGCATCTACTCCGAAGGATCGAATGCCTTAATAACAACTTTGAAAGGTCACCAATCGGCAGTTTGCTCGCTCGCCGCCGGTCTTGAGAAAGGATCCCTAGTCTCGGGTAGTTGGGATCAGACGGCAAGAGTGTGGAAAATCGTCGAATCCGGGAAATCATCGTTCGTATCACTGGTGGGTCACCAAGCGGCTGTATGGGCTGTGGCTAGCATGAAGCCAGACAGATTGGTTACCGGCTCAGCGGATAAGAACATAATATTTTGGAGCCCCCAGGGTGAGAAAGTTCGAATCTTCAAAGGTTGTACCGGACACCTTTCAGCTCCATCGCAAATAATTTGACAATCGCTCTTTTGTTTCAGGTCACACCGACTGCGTCCGTGGCATTATTGCATTGGATAATGGAAACTTGATTAGCTGCGGAAACGATGCCGTCATTAGGTACTGGAACGACGACGGCGAATGTACGAATGAACTAAACGGGCATGAAAACTACATTTACGGATTTGCGTGTCATAAAACCGCTGCTAATGTGATCGTTTCCGGCAGTGAAGACTCGACCATAAGGATGTGGGAAGCGGATAAAGGCCAGCTAGGTAGCAGTATGCTGCTCCCTGCACAATCGGTGTGGTCGGTTGCATGCCTCAGTAATGGTGATATCGTCACTGGTACAAGTGACGGAGTTGTTCGAGTTTTCACAAAAGATCCAAAACGGTTTGCGGCGCCCGATGTGCTTCAGGCCTACGAGGTAGTTTTAAATAGCAAAAGGGAAGAATCTAGCAAAATGCTGGGCGGAATCAAGCATGATGAGTACGTGTATATAAGGTCCATTTTATCGAGTTTTTCCAATAAAATTTGTATTTTTAGTTTACCTGGCCTAGAAGCTTTGGAAAAGCCTGGGACGGAAAATGCAGTTCGTGTAGTTAAGCATCCTGATGGCAAGGTGTATTGCTATCAGTTCGTTGGAAGTAAGTGGACACTGGTCGGAGATGTAATGGGTGCAGCGGGTGGAACACAGAAAACCTCAGGGAAGAAGTTATTCGAAGGGAAGGTTAGTTTAGACAAGCTATGCATACTTAATATTGTAGCAAGCCCATAATCAGAATTTTTTATACGATAGGAATATGACTTTGTATTTAATGTCGATATTTCCGATAATGCGCCGCCAATTAAACTGCCCTACAATCGTGACGAGGACCCGTGGCTGGCTGCACAAAAGTTCATACACAAAAACAATTTACCACAAGTGTACTTGGAGCAGGTTGCAAATTTCATTGTAAAGAACTCTGATGTTGCCCCGGTAGCAGGTTCCACGTAAGTATTAAGCTGAGAAAGATATAGCTCTTTTTGTGTGCTGAATATTTTGACGCACATTTCGATCTTAATTCCAAAGTAGATTAAACTAAACTAAATTTGTTATATGCATTTTTAAATCATTACAGCGGATTCGCTGATCCATTCACTGGTGGATCTAGGTATATACCAGTAGCTGGAACATCGTCAATGGACGTAAAAGGGAACGCTGATCCGTTTACGGGAGGATCAAGCTATACAACAAAAGGTCAGTAGCAATAAAAACGTAGCACATCATATCTAACGCTTTAACACATAGAAAGCCAAGTGACCGCACCGACGAAACATTTTCCACATAGTACACCTTTGACATTCGATAACTGTGATGCAGCGAAAGTTCTGTATAAACTACGGTGAGTTTCCCGCTTGACTTTTCTTTCAGAAAATGCGTTAAAATAAATCTTTGAAATTTTGTGTGTTCAATTGCTTATCATCAACAGAGAATTCAACGCAAAGACTGGTGATAATAATACTAGTGTTTCAGATGAAGTCTTGCAGGCAACTATCAAATTGGTTGACAATGTAAGTTTTCCATAAATATATAAATATGTAATCGTAGGACTAAATTACAATTACATTTTCAGGTCAATGAATTTGATAAACTTTCAGTAGAAGCTTTGCAGTGCCTTTTAAGATGGCCCAAAGGTAGATCACTTGATTTTTTTTTAGTAATTAAACGTTTACTCAATGTATCCACTCTCATAGAAATTCTCTTCCCCGTCCTCGACATTACACGGTTGGCTGTACGGAACGAACAAGTCTGTCACGCTTTGATGAGTGCCGAATTTCTGCAAATTCTAATCGATAACTTGTCTAGTTTGCCGGCGAATCAACTCATGGCCGTTCGAAGTTTCGCCAATATGTTGTATCACACGTTCGGGAGTCAGCATATCGAACCCGTCCTGCCCGAAATTCTACGGATTGTTGCCGATATCAAGAAAGGCAGTGCCAATTTACAGATCGCTATTGCCACACTGTTTTTGAATCTTACAATATCGCAAATTAAATTTGCAAACTCTGAAAAATGTCATCAACTCACAGAAGGACTTTTGGAGTTCCTGAAATGGTGCACGGATCTAGAGGCAGCGTATCGGTCAATGCAAGCATTGGGCAACCTAACTTGTACACCATTCGGAACTGAAACTTCGGCGCAAGTCAGTTCGTTGGAGGAGGTTTCTAGTAAAATACGCGAATTCGCAATAATAGATCAACCAAGTGGGTTTGAAAAAGTGTCGAAATGTGCACAAGCTCTATCGTTAACATTTTAAAGTTGTTTGGCAATGGTGTACGGGAAAATTCACTGGTCGATTTGAAATCGCTGTATTAATTTTGTGAAAACTTTCTAATCTTACATTGAGGAAATAAAAATTGAAATAAAGTAGAAGTGTTTAATTTGCCTACTGTGATGGGCCTTCTCCATTTTGCGGAGGATCCCTTCGTTGTCGTATACGATCCAGCAAATCCTGTTTCCATCTTTCTTCCGGTACCGATTCCGCCCACTCGGGAATTGCTGAGTTGGGTAGTCTGATGTTTGTCATCGCAGTCATAATCTGGGATAGTATTTTTTTTAGTAACATGTCAGGATTTCGAATTTAAGATTGTAAAACCTGCTGGGCCCTCGAGCTATCAAGTTCCAAATCAAGTACTGGTGGCCGTGGTTCATTCCAAATCTGTCGCGAAATTTCAGCGTCACTGCTCAAAATTTGCGGCAAATCTGAATTACTGTCATTAGTGTTGATTTCTTCGTTCACATGGTTGTTTCGAATTGGGGCGTCTGTTGTTGGAAGCGGCTCGTATCCATCATATGCAGTGCCAACACCTTCGTCATCACTATCATCGCTTGCATCTTGACCGTAATTTGTTACGTGTATTTCACTAGTGTCTACTGATTCATCGTTACTGTCCGGTAGCTCAGGGGAGCCGCACTGAACCATTTTATCTAATTTTGAGATTTATTGCAGCTAGCTCCCGAAACCACTGTGTTGTGAAAGAAAACAAACACCCCACGTTTTGTCACTTGAATCATACGACAAAAGTCAACTGTTTAGATTACAAACAGTGAAATGTCATCTAAGCACTTTGAGTGATTTGTAGTTAGCTTTGGTTGGAGTCTCCGCTTTTGTGCTCAATATACAATTCAATAGGTCTGTTTCCGTACTTGAATCTATAGGTCTGTTCCCGTACCACCATTAATTACAATTAATCGCGATTAATTGCAATGAAGCTGTTCCCGTACTCCGTTTTACTGAAAACTGAAAATTTCCCCTCTCTCAGTAAAATTCAGTAGGGTCTGAGCTACTGAAAAATACTGAAAAGTGTCAAATGGTATGGTGCGAGTAAATAGTTTCAAATGTGCGCGGCAAGCAACATATTTTTTCCGTAATTTTGCTATGAAGGTCGAATATTTTTGTGGCGATAATTTATCACCGCTCAGGATAACCGTACAATCACTATTGTTCTTCCAAAAACCGAAAACTGACACTTTTGTTTGTCAATTTTCAGGAAATGCAATGAGAGCGTTCCCGTACTTTTCATGAATTTCCCCCACCACATGATTCAGGAAAATTCAGTGACTGAAAGTCCGGGAACAGACCTTATTATAATAGGTCTGTTCGCGTACTTTCAGTCACTGAATTTTACTGAATTCTCCTGAATCATGTGGTGGGGGAAATTCAGGAATAGTACGAAAACGCTCTCATTGCATTTCCTGAAAATTGACAAACAAAGGGGTCAGTTGTCGGTTTTTGGGAGAACAAAAGTTATTATAAAGTCATCCTAAGCGGCGATAAACTATCGCCACAAAAATATTCGTCTTTCATAATAACATTACGCCAAAAACCGTTTAACAGTTTTCAGTATTTTTAAGTAGCTCAGATCCTACTGAATTTTACTGAAAGAGGGGAAATTTTCAGTATTCAGTAAAACGGAGTACAAAAACGGCTTCATTGCAATTAATTGCAATTAATCGTAGTACGCGAACAGACCTAATATATTAAAATAGATTCGCAGCAAGTCGTTTCCGTACTTTTGCTGCAAGCCAAATTTTGCAGCAAAAAGAAGCCAGCTGCCAAATTCTGTTACTGCTGCATTTTGCTGAAAGTACGGAAACAGACCTAATAAATAAGTAATGTTTTTGACACACTATCTTTCCTAATTATTACCCAGGTTTTTTGACTAGGAAAAATCCGAAAAAACGACGTTTTTGGTTTTGAAAGATTATAATCTCCGATTAGCTGGAGGTTCTAAAAATGTGTCTAAAAATTGTTGAGGAAACGACGCGAAAAAACGAAACGGAAGGACCGATCGGACGTAAAAGGAGATAAACGGAGGTGAACGGAGGTGTTTTCTCATCCTTAAACCAAACCGATTAAACCGATTAACCAAATGCAAGAGCTAAATGTCGTTTTTGTACAAAAATGGCAAAGCAGAAAGAGAGAAACGCAAAAACGCCCGATAAATGGCGAGAAAACGAGGAGATATGTTTTTAATAAAGAAAGAAAAATTAATTTTACAGCCAATTACAAAATACGGGCTCATTCTTTTTGTTTTGTCATAGTTAATTATTAATATTTTTCACTTTTTTTATTATTGTATCGGCGGCTATTGACTATTGGCTATCTATAGATTGTTTTCGTTTTTTGAATAAATGTATCAGACAGATACTTCTCTACGTTTGTGGCTCTTTCTGGCGCCGACAAAACGAAACATGCTTTGTTCGGCGTGCATGCAACATTATTAACACACTATCTTTCCTAATTACGGTTGCTGATTTAATGACGAACGGGCCGAAATTATGTGGCATGATGCGAAGTGACTGACAGCAATGAATCCTAATGTTGTACATAAGCGGCCCAAAATGTGAGAAACTTCGAATAGCCTGGTCATTCTTGTTCCTCAAGTACGGTTCATTTCAGTCTTCAGGATAGTTACCTTATAACGATACCGTTATGCTAATGGTTTTTAGATGCGCAGCTATCTAAATAACTCATTTTTTATACTGTGATATAAATTAATTATCACACAATAGGTCTGTTCCCGTACTTGAATCTATTATAATATATTAAAATAGATTCGCAGCAAGTCGTTTTCGTACTTTTGCTGCAAGCCAAATGCAAACCAAATTTTGCAGCAAAAAGAAGCCAACTGCCAAATTCTGTTACTGCTGCAGTTTGCTGAAGTTCGGGAACAGACCTAATGATGATACACAAATAAATAATTTACATTGATGTGTATCTTGGATATTAGCCAAATATGTTTCTGGTATTTTAAGGTCATGCGAAGACTGGCATTTATCATTTATCGTCAAAACTGTTTGCATGCATAAGCAGTCGTGGGCGTAAATGCTTTCCCGCCAATAGAAAGAAATTAGTTGACTATCGTAAATTAAAATGTCGTGTTACTTTTAAAAATAGTGCAATCTATCACAGTGACTCCTCTTTTCAAATTTTCATCGCTTCGGTTCAGAGTTCTGGCTCAGGAAAATTGACCTCCAAATTACAATTAAGTAGGTACTACAATAGGTCTGTTCGCGTACCTGAATCTATTATAATATATTAAAATAGATTCGCAGAAAGTCGTTTTTGTACTCTTGCTGCAAGTCAAATTTTGCAGCAAAAAGAAGCCAGCTGCCAAATTCTGTTACTGCTGCGATTTGCTGAAGTACGCGAACAGACCTAATTGCATGTCATCGCCACTATTTGCATGTCAATTTAAATTCGTATGTAAGTAAAAAGCAACAGATTTTGAAAATGCTACCCGAGTGCGCTATGCAGTTCGTCATCACATAACTGCTTACAACCCAACTTTCGCATATCTTCCTTTACACTGCATATAAAACACTAAAATAAAAGAACACTCCATCTTCATTTAGTCGAGTTGTTTTGCACAAGCATTCATCTTTTCAGTATAGTAATATAGTGTGTTCTCGTTACACACCAATTCACCTTCTTCTAAATGCCGCACCATCGTCAGGCAACAAATTGAAGAGAACCCACTATGATTGATTATGTGATTAGTCGATACTTAGCACTTAGAATCTTATACCGAATATTCACTACAGCTCTTAAATGAATAAAAACAAAACAAAAAAAAAAATCGTCGACTATGATAGATACCAAAAACCAAATGAATTCATATAGAAGTGTGTAAAACAACGGAAATAAAACTTTTCCTGAAATCATTTTCACCGAAACATTTTCATATCTAAAACCTTGATCTACCTCAACTCAAAGACTTCCCTAAAAGTCCAACTATCGCCAAAGTATGAGCAAATTATTTTCTAGATAATCAAACAAATTACTCATGACCACTGTTAGTGTCTGCTGAACACATGCTGTGTAATACCAAATTCACAGAAAAAGCTTCTACATTCTGCGAATCAGTTCATCCCCCGCAAACAACAAGCGAATCACATCAAGTAGCAGCATGTGGCAGCAACGCATTTTCAACAAAACAGTAGATAATAAATACCCCATGCATGCGTTGGAGACACAATCTCACTTCCAAAATCGGCAATCCCAGGCGCTAATCTAAAAATACTCGCATTCTATTTGCCGCATTTTATGTGTACAGCAATAAATTTGTTCTATTTCCGGCAATGCGATGCAAAAAAATCAAATTTCCCGTGGGTTCTGAGTAAACATTTCCGAAAATACTGTCTCCACTCTCCTTGTAACCCCCTCATTCGCATCGTATTTGAGCTCGTCCGCGTCAGCAATGCGCCGATCACGAGAAGTTCGCAAATAATCGAGCTTTTCTATAATCGTAATCATCTACGTCATCGTTGTGTCTTGTTTACACAATTACTACTTATTTGTACGCATTGACTCAACAGCTTTTATGAATGAAAGTGAGTACGGAGCCGAATGACTTGACTAAAATTCAAGTCGTCGAGCAGTGCAAAGCGGTTCACTGATCGAGTTTAGCTTTAATCAGCTGCTCGATAGACTGGCTAATTGAAAGCTGCAAAGGCCCGTAAAAGCTGATAAACGCTCAAGTCACACACGACGATCGAGACGTAGTAAAAAACCAAACAGATGCAACGGAAAGTAGTAAAAGCGAGTGCGTCATCAAATTGCTGGATCGGCTCGAGAAAATAAATGATTCATTCGTGATCCAGATGTCGTCATCGATATGAGTGAACAAATACCGGTACGTATGATGATTTTCGATCGATGAGTAGGCGAATTTTCCCGGAAGTAGTGTATCTAGACGACTGCAAGTCATGAGTTCGCATCACGTGCAATTGCTTCAATACAGTGATTTTAAAATACCGTGAAATGGGGACGCATGTGTGCATGGTGAAAATAAGAAAATGATCAAGCGCAGCAGCATGCTGCAAAGTGCTCCACGTGCTTGAATTTAGCGCGGGAATTATGACAATCAAGTGTGATTTCAATGCCAAGGTTGAAATACAGCGCTTGTTGTGTGGAGGCATGTGCATTTATTTTGAGCTTTCACGAGACTATACGAAAATAGAAAAGAAAAGCTATTAGCAGCTCGTGTATTTGTTTATAGAAAGTATTTCGGAAAATTCCAGTGAGTAAATTATGATTAACTATTGCGTGACCTTTTACGGAGATTATGATTGTTGAATGGAACATTTTTGTTCTGTTCGAACAACTTTAATCACCTGGGCTAATGATAAGACAATATTCTGTTCGGAGGAAGCAGTGTATAGGCTAAGGTGAGATAATATACCCCAATAGCAAATGTGCCGTTCACAGTCTAAAATACTGTCCACTAAGAGTGCTGTTGGTAAATACAGTCAAGTGACTTGTCATTCGCTAGCTTAACAGACGCGGAACAGACAGTTAACAGGTCACTCCAATTTCTCAATCGAACAAAATTTCGACATTGAAAATTTCACTTACCATTGCGCTCGCGTTCCAGAATAGATCATGAGCGTTTTGATATCACTATACAATGATTCGGTCTCACTATATTACATAGCACTATATTAAATATTTGTCGCACAAAACACAATTTTTCACAGAACACGTACCTGCATGCACACGTATTGAAAATTAGACACTTGTCCCGATGCAAATTGGCGGGCCGATCAGGTGTCATATCGGACAGTATCAAGGAATTCAACCACAATGCACAGTATCTTTGAAGCCATCTATCCTACATTCATAACCTATCTGGTCATCTTTCCTTAAATTTTACCTAAAATATAAAATAATTTACATCTAAATAAGTCTAGTACCTATAACATTTCTAATTTAACAAATTTTGAGACTTTCTGCATCATTATTATCAAATTTTATTTTGCAGCAAATTTAAAAAAATCATTTAGATTCCGATATTGCTCGGAAAGGTATAGTTTCGTGCTGATTTGTCACGAAAACGGAAAGATGGCTTTAGATAAAATGCATTGTGGTTGAAGTCTTAGATACATGCTATCGGACATGACATCTGACACATAATCGCCCCGCCAATTTGCATCGGGACAAGTGTCTAATTGTACGCGATCTGTGAAGTGCTGTGAAAAATTGTGTTTTGTGCGAAAAATGTTTAGTGTAGTGCTATGTAATATAGTGCTATTTATTTGTGGTTCGATTATTGATCAACTCGATCGCTGATTATGTATTCTGGAACGTGAGCGCAAAGGTAAGTGAAATTTTCAATGCAGACTCTTGTGCAATTGGTCAGATTTCTTGTTCGGGGATGAAGTGAACGCAGAAAAAAATTCTCTCGAGAAAGTTCTGATGAATTTGTCATGGGAGTTATTAACAGTATATCGTTTTAATGGGTCAATGAACAATCTTTGAGATTGAAGTTATATCCTGTATGCAGATTTCTTGAATTCTTTCTTAGCCTGGGCCGGATTACTCGCTAAGCTTATGTTCATGTCATGCGTAAGTGCCTTTTTTTCACACACATACACACACAATATCTGCTGTTCGATTCATCTGAGTCTCAGATGGTTGCACTGAAAATCTTCACACGTGTGGCAAGGAAGTTTTTTGTTTAAATGCACCCATGAGAGCAGTGCTTTCAAATGAAACTGCGACAGATAGAACAACTGAACAAGCAGAAGGTGGTTCTGGGCAAACTGATGTAATGAAAGAATATGCAAAATAGTGCTTTGGCTTCACGCAAATAGGTGTTCTTTATGTTCATATTACGTTTTATGCTAAATGTGTGTTTTTAGCAGTTTTATTTTTAACTTATTTGAACTAGAACCTGTTTTGCCGTTATTTTCTTACACGCTGAATGGCTGCTTAGTGTAATTTGGACAATATTTAATTTGATGTTGAACAAAAACCGCCACAGCTTGTCTTTCTCTGCTCTATTTTCGTTTTTCAAAAATTATTAATTGAAAATAATTCCAAAAAAATTTAAATTTTCATTAATATCATTTGTTTTCTCTAATGAACACATTATGAAAGCTTTTCTGAAAATTTTTATTAATGATGTGTCTTTTGTTTGCAGGTTTTTACGAATCAGTAACAACCATTGTAAATAAAACGTGAGTAATAGATTTTAAGTTATTATGGCAAAAAATAAACTAGAGAAAGTAGGTCCTCGAAACTTTACACTACTTTTGAAAAGTCGAATGAATTCCATTATAAAAATTTATTCATGATTTTCAAATCAAAAGTTCAATTACACCACCTTACTTGAAAAGGTATGAAGGCAATTTTAGATGCAAGTTGAATAAGAAAAATTAGTAAAAATGGTTAAGCTTCTGTTTCGTTGTTTTTTTATGCTATGCTATTTTTCAATAAACAATGATGTGATAAAATCAGGGCTAAATCAGAGTACAGACATGTTGGAAGCTATACAAAAATATCTAAGAACGAATATGAGAGTAAAAGAAATTAAAGCCGTAAGAACGTTTATTCTGCATTCAAGATTTGGCAGATATATTTTTAGTAGTGAGCAAAAGTGTGCATTAGTATTATAATAAACTTGTTAATCTGTACTATACTATTATTTGCATACTTTTCCATAATAAAAAAAAAATATATACATATATATTCACGCTATTGATCCTTGGGAAATTACGTTGCTCATCAAAACTACTCAACAAAAAAAAATAATCTTTTTGCATAATGAGACACGAATTCATTGAAGCAAAAATTAACAAACACACACACAAATGCTACTTTGAGGGTGTGTCATTAAGTTCGCAGAATGGCGGTAAGATGTGCAAATAAAAATGCGAATTTTGTTTTCTTTTTCAATATATTCGCCGGCTACTCTAATACATTTTTCCGATCTTTCAATTAGTTTTTGTATACCTACCTCCTGAAAAAATGTTTTGTCTTTGTCGGAAAAGTAAGCCGAAACTGAATCCTTGAGTTTTTCATCGTTTGAAAACTTCTTCTCACGAAGCTCCTTTTTCAATTCATTGAAAAGATAATAATCTCTGGGGGCCAGGTCAGGGCTGTGGGGTGGGTGGAAGCCCACTTGAAACGGGGAGGTTAAGGGTTTGCACTTGTGAAACTTTTCTTATAGTTTAACATCTCGAGAATATAGTCCTAAAATTTAAATTCAATCAGAGCAAAACTCCCGAAGTTATTGACTATTAAGTCTAGTGATGGGCGTTTCTGTTGTTTTCAGAAAACGAAAACGAACTGTTTTTTTTCCAAAAATAACTGTTTTTTGAAACTTTTTGAAAACTTTTTTCACTCGACCAGCAGCAGATTGATACTGGGTGTTACCATTAGTGATGAGCGTTTCTGTTGTTTTCAGAAAACGAAAACTATTTGAAAAAAAACAGTTGGAAAAAAACAGTTTGAAAAAAACAGTTTTTTTCAGACTGTTTTTTTTCAAATAGTTTTCGTTTTCTGAAAACAACAGAAACAAACATCACTAATTAAGTCCCATCTCCTCTATCATTGTACCTCCAACAGGTTGAATTATAGTAGGTCATATCTCAAAACCACTTTTTAAAAGTCCGTGTTCAACTGCCATTTAAAAACCACATTACCGATTCATTTCAAACTTGGCACACACTTTCTACATGCAAAATACTTCCCCAACGTTTATTCTGCATTCAAGATTTGGCAGAGATATTTTTAGTTGTGAAGTTTTAGATTTTTTTACTTTAAAGGGGTTTGGCACTTACAAAAAGACCAAATTTTTCGTGAAAAATAGCAGTTTTCACTTCAAATGACCACCAAAAATTTAAAATTGAAAAAAATAATTATCAGAAAACGTTGGGGGAGGTTTTGATGATACTTTGACTAAATTTTAATGCTCTTTGATTTCAGATAATTTTCAGCTGAGATACAATGAACACCGTAAATCGTCTTGTTCCAAAGACATTCTTAAAAAAACCTATGTCCCAGGTTTGTTTGTCGATATTTTCGCAAAAAAAATTACAGAATCTTATTGAAATGACACTTAATAATGTTCAAAAGGTTTAAATAAATTGGCTCCATCCATATTTCTAAAACAAATTCGCAAAGAAAGTGGCTTTCTCATGCTGAAACCCTTACCACTCCCGTAAAAAATGCAGCCAACGCAAAACGACTCTTGTGAGAAGGCGCGTTATCGTCCAGAAGGAGGACACCTTTGGTTAATTTTCCTCTTCGTTTTTCTTTGATGTTTTTTTTGACCACTTTGGAATTAAAGCGTAGAATTCTTCGGCTACGGAGACGCCTTTGTTTTTAAAATCGGTCAACAGGATCCCTTTTTAGTCCCAAAAAACGTTCGACATGACTTTCTCAGTTGTCTGTGACACCTTTTCTGATCTTTCCACTTCATAGAGCCCTGTTTGGAATTGGCTTGATTGAAATAAAACTTGCTATTTAAACTTTGGATAAGTATCTGAATTCATTACGTTTAATTAAACTACCCTTATTAATTACCCACCTACTCATTCCGCGAACTTAATGACCCACCCTCTATTGGACATACATATGTTATCCAGTGGCAGATTGTGAAACATATTTCCGGGCTAACCAAATGGTGCATTGCCATTGAAAATTGACTACTTAAAAAAATTAATTTCGAGCCGGAGATTTGCACTAAAAATATATTCATATCCTTGTGCATTCGATGAAATTAACACAAATTCTAATATAAGTTTCATACACACCGAACAGGCTATAATTGATTAAGAAATCTATTCAAAGCTCTTACTGACTGAATGGAATCAATTTTCTCATTTAAAATATTGTTGTATAAAGTATGTTAACAAAATAAAGTAAACAAATTCAGCCGTCATTTTAAACAGGAAGCAAAATTACGTAAAAGTTCCAAGAGAAGATGTTTCTGAACATTTTTAAATATTTCCTGGAAAAGTTCGTACGATTAATTTATTTATCTTCAAATTGAATGAAAATAATTAGTCCCTTGCTTTTTATGAGTTGTTCTAGTCTATCGGGTATAGACTCTACTAGATTTTTTGAAGTCTTGTGAAATTTGGTTCCATTCCTCTTTTAAAGTACTCTTAAGCTTAAGAATACTTATAGTTCCACCTCCTTGCCTTATTTTTTTACCCAAGCAAGCCCAAAAGTGCTCAATAGAATTAAGGTCTGAGCTTTGTGGTGAGGTTTCCAAGACACGCGGGCAGCTGTATTACAACCACTGACGAACAATCCAAGCTTTGTGCTTGGAATCGTTATCTTGGTCAAAATAAAAATTACTTGTATTAAACTTTTCGGCACATTGTTTTAAATTTTCTTTCATAATTGTCAAGTAAATATCTTTGTTCACTGTAGTGTCAATAAAAACGAAATTGCCAACAACACTTTAATTTATTGCACTCCAAACTCTTGCACTTTTTCCACCATGCTTTACTGTACAATTTAAGTTTATAACCCAGAACTCTTTGTTGAATTGCCGCCACGCTCTTTCTTGAATTTTATCACTTCTGAACAAATTATACTAACTTTCGTCGGCAACAATCACTTTTTTCAAAATTCTACCCCTTTATTTCTGAATCTTTTAGCGAATTCAAGTCTCTTTTTTTCTATTGATTTCATTTAGTAAAGGTTTCTTCCTACAAACCTTTAATTTGAGACCGTTCGCATTCAATACTTTCCGTTTTGTAGACGTACGAACTTCCTTTTGGTTGAATTCTTTCAATTTCACAGTTAACTGGGTAGCATTTAGTTTTGGATCTCTTTTTATTTCTCTAAGAAGATTTTTTTTATCACTTTCCTCTAATTTCTTTAGAAGACCAGAGCGTTTTTTTTTTTGTTTTAAATTAGTTTATCAATACAGTATGTTTTGCAAATATCAAATACAGTTGTTGTACTTAAATTCTCACGGAAACTTTAGCCTTTTACTCGATGAAAAATCACCAAAAAAACGAATGTTTATAACAGTATTCTTTCCTGTTTTGCGTGGCATTGAGATTTTTTAATTTATCAACAACACTAACGCGAGACAATTTGCAGCAGCCGATTTCAAATTACCTACTGACGGTCAAGAAATGCGTTTGCTCTACAGATCAATTTTTACCGTTATCACAACAGTGTTAGGAAGGTTATCTGTAAGCTGTTCGGAAACTTTTTCACATCTTTTCTTGGAATTTTTAGGAAATTTTGTTTGCTGTTTAAAATAACGATTGAATATCTTTATTTTATTTTGTTAACATACTTTATCATGGATTCGTAAATAATGTTTTATGTGAGAAAATTGGATCCATTTAGTCAGAGAGTAGAGTTTTGAACAGATTTCTTAAGGAATTATAATCTGTTCGGAAACCTTTCTCTCACCAGTGTATCACTAGTTTGAAAAACAATCGCAAATATTTCATCTTTCTCAAAAGTAAACACACAAATTATATATAAAACCAAAACACGTGACCGCCAAAAATTTCAAATTCATTTTATATGTAAAAACAGGAAATATATATTTAGCTATATTCATGTTTAAGTGTAGCAGGCTAGTTGTCATGTGTGTAATAAACAACTATTATAATTGCTGAACTATTATAAACTATTATAATCGCTTTTGAAATAAAGCCCCATGTGCTTTCGGATTAGTTCTAAAAATAAAGTTTTGAGATAACAAGCACCGAACTTATGAAATTTCGCTTTTCTCGCTATCATAGTACATGTCCTTCGAGACTTCCAGGTATTTATCGAGATATTAGGTCTGTTCCCGTACTACGATTAATTGCGATTAATTGCAATGAAGCTGTTCCCGTACTCCGTTTTTCTGAAAACTGAAAATTTCCCCTCTTTCAGTAAATTTCAGTAGGGTCTGAGCTACTGAAAAATACTGAAAAGTGTCAAACGGAGTAAATATTTTCAAATGTGCGCGGCAAGCAACATACTTTTTGCGTAATGTTGCTATGAAGGTCAAATATTTTTGTGGCGATAATTTATTACCGCTTAGGATGACTTTATAATCACTATTGTTCTCCCAAAAACCGAAAACGGACACTTTCGGTTGTCAATTTTCAGGAAATACAATGAGAGCGTTCCCGTACTTTTCATGAAATTCCCCACCACATGATTCAGGAAAATTCAGTAAAATTCAGTTACTGAAAGTACGGGAACATACCTATTTTTGATTATAGCCAAAGCATAAAACTACACACTTCGTCGAAACTTTATCAAAACTTTGCCGGATTGTTTACAAAATTCAATGTTTACGGAAAGACCTTGAAATATCGTCATTACAATCACTTGGCTGCCCCAAATTCCCAATTTCTCAGCTACATTCTTGCTTATCTTTTTGCACTCCACTCACCAGCGACGTCATTCATGATTATCGTCTTTCCCCAACATTGATCTGAACAAAATATTTCACACTCATTGCAAATAAATTTCCCTCTCTCGCGATATTATTTGAATGTGCATATTTCGTGCCCCCTCGTAGTACTACTCTACGTGTAGCAAGCGCCATATGAGAACTTTGCGGCAATCCCGCTCGCGCGACCGCTGCTTTGCAATGAGGCTTTCGCGTTTTTCATCAATGAAATTTTTCGCGAAAGCCCGGTATGAATCATCTTCAGCCAGCTAAGTAATAGGCCGGCGCAGCTTACCGTGTGTGCTTGATCTGATCAGTCTCAATCATTCAGCTTGAGTGGCGGGCTGCTTGCGCGATTTGGTGGTTCGTACTACGGGCTAAGGACTCGAGTAACTGTAGCAGGATTCGAGTGCTTTGCAAAAACGGATATTATTCAAAAATTTAACAGCTTTTCGAACTAGTTAAAATAATACATGTCGACTACTCCCCATATTGTGTGTCTTGTGAAGTACATCGTGCACGTTTAAATTCAATGAGTGTTCGTTGAAGAGTGGTATTACTCATCACCTGTTAAAATCAAGTGATAAAATTCGAATAGTTTAAGCTCAGACAGAAACAATATTTTACCGATAAATTCATCCCAGCAAATCCTCATCTCCCAGCCGTATTTGAATTACTCATTGGACTACACCAAAACAGTGATTTTTTTAATAAATATTTCCTGCAGCGATTCAACCTATTTTTAGTGAATGACTTTTTTACGAAAATCCAGTGTCTATGCGAATTCCAAGAAATTTTCTGTGATTGTGAATCATCTCGTTTTGTTGTTTGTTTCATCATTTTTAAAAACTTCATTGCTGGTCGTCGTGAAACGGTCGCTCCAAACTTATTTATGTTTCCGATTGACGACCGACCACGCTCAAGGATTTTCAATTACCCCCAGCGATTCAGTGGCTTTGAGAGTTTGTAGAATGTTGCTAACGCGTAATCTGGGGAATTCCAAGTAGTGCAATTCGCATGACTATATTATCCTTGAAACACCGGACTAACGTTATTTTGAAACAATCGACGTGCATGTCACCAACTTTGTGACTAATAGGCACGAGTAATGCAGACAGTCACCAAAGCCACCAAAATACGTTGATCGGCGACAGCGATCTCTTTACGTAATTTTAAAGCAGACCATACCCCCCCAGAATGCTTGATGGCCGCCCGCTCAACCATCTTCTGTGGTTTTTCTAAGAAAATCGTTTCTGGTTTTGACGATCGCGAATGTGATTCAAGCGAACGAAGTGATTATTTAGTGTTAAAGTGCATTGGTGAATTTAAGTAATGTGACATCAAGGCGAATATTTAAATTACTATGCAAAGTGCGAATTTTATGATAAACGGTTTTAATCAACAAGTGCGCATGGTAAAATTCGCGCACGCCGAATAGATTTTTGAAAGCGAATGCTTTTCAAAATCAGCAGCCATTGGAATATGTACAAAAATGACCCGGAAATCGAGTCGACATCGAAAGATGGTGATGCCAAGCTGGAAGAAAAGGACACGGAAAAAAGTTTAAAGAAAGGCAAGGATGAGACGGAGGAGCAGCGCTTTGATCGGGAGATTGAAGAGCTGTTGGGAAGCAGTACTTCTGCCAGTGATAAGAGTAACAGTGATGCTGCAGACAGTGAGGCTGAAGAAGAAAATAATCTGGTGATGGTGCCGTCAGATCCGAGTGAATGGACTGCCGAACATATTTCTAGTTGGCTGAAGTGGATCACGAAAAAATTCCGAATCGATCCTGAACCGGATCTATCGCGATTTCCGACGACCGGGAAGGAGTTATGTGCAATGCCCAGAGCGGACTTTTGGGTTTGTGCAGGATCACGACAGGGTGGAATAATTTTAGCGAAACATTTTGCGCATTGGTTGTATAGTGGCACAGGACGTGCGACAAGCCCGTTTCTAAATGATGACGAGCCAAGTAAGTAGTGCTTGACAATCAAACCGATTCGTCAAACTTCTGATAGAAGTAATTGAACTTTGTCGTGGTCTCCTTCGAATCGTTGTGAGAATGTGATTAGAATTTTCCAGTTTTGTACTGTCTTTAGTTTTTAATTAATTGAATAATTCGTTTGAAAGTGCATAGATCATTCAATAGTTTCGATACTCGTTTACGGTGAAAGAAAATTTGAACTATTCAAAAGTTAACTTCGCCGACGGCCGTCGGCATTTTCAAAACATTTTCACTCGGAATAATTGGGCTAAAAACGATATTTAAACCCACTGAACCTGCGGTGATGACCCATTACGACCCATTCTCCTATATTTTGTAGCAATTGTTCATATTTGTGGTTTTTTGAAGAAAATTTAGGTATATTGTCTCCGTCAATGTGTTGAGCGAAATTCCTCTCAATTCATATGAACTGTGTTTCGCGAATAATTTTTAATTTAAGAAACATCTAGGTACATTTGCAATAACAAAATTAAGGTTTCTACAAAATGCTCAAGGAATCTTCTTGTTGTTTTTGTTTAGATCAGTCAGAAGGTAGAGTGAGTGCACTAGTAGTCGACTCTCAATCATTTTCTGTACTTTCACACAATAGAACTATCCATAGAATCACGGGTTTTTCTTTCGCTAGCACTAAACCCGTGTTGTTTCTCGTGTAATTAGTATTAAATTTTCCTTGTAGCAAGTCAAAATTTGTTCTTAATAATTAACTCTATGAAAACTGCTTTCGCATCAGTAGCAGGCCTCTAAAATTCAGTTACTTGCCTCTTTGCATTAGTATCCAGCCAAGTTAAAATTTTTTTTATTTTTCAAAAAAACGTCAACAAAACTTAAATAAAAACATATAAATTTTGAGATATTTTGTACTTATTCTTCTGAAAAAATATCTAAAATGCAAAATTAATTAATTACTTAAATGATTCTAAACTTAGGACTTAATAGTTTTTCGCAAGTTTTCTGTCCTTGTTGGGTTCGACATATCAAAAGTGAAAAACGATATCGCGTCTACTTGCGCAAAAAAATATGAATAGTGTTCGTGAAAGTCAGTTTTATGCAGATATGTCGTTTTCTATATCGTTTTCCAATTCCCAATGAGACAAAAATTGCAGATTTTCAAATTTCCTAAAATAGTTGTATTCATTTTTCACCCAGGATGAACCGTATACGGAAGATAGAAGATTAAAGATATTTCACATATTTTGCGTGAAAACTTCTTTTTAGATGCTTTCTCATAGCTCAGGGGACATGGGGAACAACATTTTAGACGATAGTATGTATGACAGTTGTCCCAGCTAATATTGTCCTGTGAATCACTTTCTGATGTTTTCCTGCGTTTGGTTTGATCTATTTCCTATCATATGTCTGTCCTTGAATTTTGTTTGTTTTTTTTCGGTGCAATCATCTTACCTTATTTTTTCCTGGCCTTTCCTTCCTTTTTCTTTTTTTAGCTGTATGTTCAAAAAAGCCTGTGACGATATTGCACCAAATGCTCTATTGCTTTTTGAAATCTGTAACCACTTCGTTAAAGGTTCAGGGAAAATTGGATGCTCTGATAGGTTTATTGAGGCTGGCGAGCCCGATCTACTAAGTAAAGGAGAGCGGGATCTGCTTGTATATGAAGAATTTATCTGGATGTATAATCAAATTGATTTGAAATACATACATAGAAGAAAAATTAAAATTTCATTTAAATTGATAGTGGTGTTAGAAGTTACTTGGTGTAATTAGTCCTTAAAAAGTGTAAAAGTAGCAGACAATGGCTCTGCAACTAAATTTTTCTTCTTAGATTCTGCCTCCTCAATATCAATTCTGATTCCCTGTTTGGCAAAATCTTCTGACACATCTTTGATTACACTTGAAGTAATCAAAAATATATCAATAGATATTCATAAAGGATATATATTGGCAGTTGTCTCTTCATTTGCATCTTACAATCCATTCTGTACACATTTAGAAGAATCCACTGCGTAAAAATTAAAGGGGTAAATTTTGCATTTTCTGAAACCATTTTAGATAGTTTCTCTAATAATGGTCGCAACTACTTCATAGTAAATGCTTTATTTCATGTTTCATTCGCGAACTATCTTCTTCTAACCCTGCTTAAATATACTGACACTTATAGGCTGCAAAATGTGTGCTGTGTTTGGTAGAAGCGCATACTACAAAATACCTGCTTCATCACAAAACTGGTTTAATTGTATATTTATGGACATCAAGTAACAGCAAAACAGGCAGTGGCGGCTCGTCAGGGTGGGCCCGGCCCGCCTGGCCCACCCTGACGAGCCGCCACTGAGTTAAAGTAAAGTAGATATTTCTTGTTGGTATCCGCGTATACCTTATAATAGTGTTTTTGTGTCGAGCCGCCACTGAAAACAGGCTTCGGAATTTGTTGTTTCACGAGCCAACTACTGGCACAGTTTGAAAAATATGCATTAAAAGTTTCGCTCCACATCCACCCAGAGTCCGTATACCCTGGGATCCATCCGTTGAATACGATGTACAAATTATCCTTAGCGAAGCGTTTGTATAGAAAAACTACTAAGGGTGGTAGTAGTTTCCCTCCAACCGAGAATGTAATCAATGTTATGATTGTATCCTCTTCTTTACCTACTTTTCCCCGGGAAACGTTTTTACAGCACTTAGGAGCAATTACATTGTCGGTTTTAGGACAAACACAGAAGCTAATTTCGTCACCATTAAGGACTCGCTTAGGATTAAGTAGCAAAAAGTTTTAGTTGACTAATCGAAGAAATTCTTTGAACCAATTCGTGATATACTTCCTGAGTGATATGCCTTTTATAGAAATTCTCTTAAACGTAAAAGATGACTTCATCTAAAGAATGACTTTAGCCAGGCTCTTTCAGAACTAATATTTTTAAAAGGAGTCATCATTGATTCATCCTTGATGAGTATTCAATGAGTTATTATGCTTTAGAGATAGCTTAATTCAGTAATGGCGGTTTCCTCCTGAATAGAAAATATGGAACTTGCATCTTTTTCTTATTCGTCAGTAACGACAAAGTGACCGACTATTGACGCATGCCCGACTTTTGGTACGCTTACCCTATATCGAAATAAATATCATATAGAGTGTTTTGCAATGAAGAAAAACTTTCGTAACCAAAAAGTGTGTTGAAGATGATATCACGCAACAAGAGAAAGAAGGAACGACTACACTGGACTAAGTCCAGCAAATTTCCTCGATAATCATAGTAAAATGAAATGCTCGTCAAAAGTCTCTACACCAACATATACAGGGTGTTTCATAAATAAGTGCACTGCTATATGCCATCGTGTAAGTTGTGATGTTGCAAGAAAAAAATTGTCCGGACACTTTGCCAAGTGGAGCTTCGTTTGGGAGGAAGAGGGGGTTAAAAAATTTTGCAATCTTTTAAGACCTGCCTGCCTTTTTTAGCCCGTTGTGTCTGTAATATGCATTCTAAGGCGGACGCTAAGGTGTCGCTTGATAGAAAATCATTTTGCCTTTCAAATCATTTGTAAATAAATTTCCTACCCTCTCCCATCAAAAGCTACACGGTTACAAATTTAAAAAAAAAAAATATTTTTTTGAAATTTTTCATATTTCACAATTTTTTTCGCGAAAATGCCATAAAATGGTACATTTTTGTTAATAAGATTCAGATTGTCTAAAGTGTCACCTTTAATTTGATACCTAAATGTCTATACCTATTTTCAAGCATTTCTAAATATTTATCAAAATCGAATTACTTCCATCCAATTTCACATTTGACTTTCGCATATCGTTTTTCTTACCAATTTTGAAAAAAGGAAGAAATAAATTTCAAAATTTGCTTTTTACATGAAAATCGTATCTCTTCCGACAAGAAATAGGATTTATCTGCCCTACTCTACTTTCCAAACGCATTTCAAGGTCGAATTGCTGACAGGACGATTTTTTGCATTGCTCCTTAAATACTTGAATGTACATCAAAAGCAATGTTTATAATTAGATAAAAACGCATCTTAAGAGAAATTAATGAATAGCGGGGAAAATATTTAAGCCGGTTTTTCCCAAGCTCCTTTTTCAGGTCCATACTCTAAATACAAATTATTTGCCCGTCGATGTGTTGAGAAGTATCCTATGAATTTAGCCAAAATCGTTTTGGATAGTACTGTCATGTACAATTTTTGAATATTTTAGTGCTATGCGCATTCACCCACACTGGGCGCAATATGAAATCGAGTAATAAATGCAATTTTTTGCTTTGTTGTCGCTTTTTTATTTTGGTTTGCTATTTTGTTTTGAATAGTTCATTCATCAGTTACCACAATTTCCATGCATTATCGATCGAAAAGATTAAAAGTAAATATAAACGTTTTGAAACAAACTCTCAAAATTATTACCGATTATCTCGCAATCAAAAACTCGGAAAACTTCTCGGAATTTTGATGGTTTCCCACAAACAACATCCTTCTCAATCCTATTGTACACTTGATTCGATTCAAATCCTTTTGTTTACCGGATTCAGCTCAATCACTTCTTCGAATCCTTCTCTCTCACATCACTATGTATCCAAGTTCAAGTGTCAGATGTTCCTTTATGTCACAACCGGGCCTCGAATGAAAAGCAATAAAAGTCAACTGTTTGCGTATTTCAAAATACCCCGCTGCGGGATCAACAATATTTCGGCAAGTTAATTAAATGATATCGTCTTGTACTACTTAAACTTCATTATTATTCTGTTCTACGGCACAAGTTGGCAAGAAAATGTCGGCCGAAGTGGCTTAGTATGTTGTTTCGTTTCGTATCCCCGTAAACTTGATTCGTTCATCTCATAGTCATTCGGAATTCAAACGTTGTGTTGTAGGTTCTGGGGAATGTTTTGTTACATTGAAGCATAAAATTGCGATTGTGAAAAACTGGGTTGTTGTAGATAGTATATTTTATTGCAATTAGATAGAATATTTTATTACAAAAATTCCTGAAACCTGTAAGTATTTGTAGCGTCCAGAATTAATATTTTAATTATTGTTTAGAGCTTTTACGTTTATAGAATGTGAAAAATTTTAGTAACCTAAATTATTTTGTTTGTTAGTAACTTTTATTTTTAACGTATTTAATTATCTATTGCGATTTATTGTTGCTAAAAAAATATTTTTCAAAAGTTTCGCTGTTCTGTCGCTGTTCTGCACTGTTTTCAGTTTTCCAATCCTAGAGTTAATCTATTTCTTCAAGATCCCTGAGCACGCGAAAATAGATAAAAAAAAATCTGGCGATCATTAACAAATAAATTAGCACAGACTATACACAAACAAAACCAAAAATCGACTTGAAAAAAAATATTTCGATCCAGGACTCCAAAGGACATTTAGAACAACAAACCTAGGTACCTCAGAACCAACGGCAACACTATATTTTATGTAAATTTAACAAAAATGCAGGACAGATACATTGCATAATGTTACAGGGTGACATCAAATCGACCGGGTTAAGTGAATGATAATATAAAACCATTTACCCCCCAGGTTGAGTTCATCACAGCAGGATGTCGGCACACGTTTAACGAATGAAAATCCCACCGTCCGGAATGAGGATATTTATTTGTTCAAAGCCAATAAAGATCAGGAAGGATGACATCGACTACCAAGCAGGAAGGAAGGAAGGAAGGAAAGAAGATAAAAGAGACGGAAGAGGAAAATCACAATCGACGGAAATGAGGAAGGAAAGAGAAATAGACACATACCGGAGCTAAGGATTTAGCGAATTATCGTGCATTATATCTGAGACGAAATCTGTTTACAATCTCATTTCCAGGATACCTTATACGGTGTCCGTTTGATTGTTCGATTCGAAATGAAGATTTCATCGACTTTTTCTTTGCAATTGCAATTTATAGCTGTCGATGCTTCCGATAGAGAAGGTATAGCTTATTCGAGACTTTCGTTTTGCGGGCATTAGTTTTCGGACTTAATCCCATGATTGGCTAGACATTTCCTGGTAGCGAGAGTGAGAGAGAGTCGATAATCGAAAAGGAAAAATTACAATTGTTATTCCTCGGAGAATTGAAACCCTTTGAACGAAGCGCTTGTATGATTCTTGACCGTTGTTGGCGGGAGAGAAGATAAAACTGCTCCATCTCGGGCATTAAATGAGTCAATTACCTGATTTATCGGAAATGAATAAATCTTCACCTTGGGAAAGATTCTTATCGATGCATGGTGTGGAATGGAAAGAAGGAAGGGTGATTTCAGATTTATGTGAGGTTTTCGCATTGCAAGTGTTGTGTTTTAGTTTTACTGCTCGTTTGTCGATAAAACTAGTCATAAAGATTGTATAAAGATTGTATTGGTAGCTAGGATGAATTTTGAGAAGTTTTCTTAGGATTAAAGATCATCGAGAGTGAAGTGAAGACTGAAAAGTGTTGAAAGACAATATTTTTGTTGGATCAATTTCTGTATATGTTCCAACAATGAATATCTTGATTTTTTCGCACAAGAATCTCAATTTTTGAGCGGCTTTCGCGAAATTTTATAGATCAAGGCTTACCTTTGGCATGGTATTCACTTGATCAGACGGCTATTTCTGAGTCATTAGCATCGATTCCTCATCTGCCGTAGTAATGCTTTTAATGATCTATCAGTTGGAGTGTTTTTCGAGCGATTTGAGTGAATTTGCCAACAAGGTCTCTATTTGTCAGTTTCCTTGACGTGGTTGTGCCTCGTAGGCTTTGAAGGATATTCAATACCGAGATTCTTTTCAGCGCTTTCTCTGCCTTCTTTGAACAAATTGTGCCAGTGAAGAACCACTTGTTCTGGACGATTGAACTCCTTTTTCTTCTTTTCCCCTTTTTCAACCCCTCTTTTACATTTTCAACGCTACATTTTCAACGTTAGCTTCCATTTAAGAAAATAACACAAATAGAAAAAAAATAGAAAATAAACAAGCGAATGTCAACTACTGCAGAAGATATTAACATGAAAGTCGAAGTATGTAGATGTCGCTTAGGCTCCGAACAACCTAAGAAAAAAATCAACTTGTTCCGATAAGCCACCATACTTAAGTTAAGCGAATTCATAGGTTTTCCAGTTCGATTTTCATAATTTTTTCGAGTCGAATTCATAAATTTCTGAATGCAATTCATGCGAGACCCATTCTTCGCTATTCAAAGCATTCATCAATTTTGCCACTTTTCTACGTTTTAAGTTGAACTTAGAGTTAAATGGCCTTGAAAATAAATGAGCTTTTCCAAGCAAAAACAATCAGAAATTTATGAATTTGACCGGAAAAATTATGAATTTGTTCCAATAGTCTTTGAATTAATTTCGAAAAAGGCATTCGGCTGAGGAATATATTCGTAGCGTTTTTATCAAATTATATTATATAAAAAAATATATTATTTTAACAAAAACAGTAATTATAACAATAAACTAATCAATCATGTATTCGCTGTTGCTGTTTATCACCTACTCCCAGCTCTCGACCAATTCGGTAATCCCGTTCGGTCAAAAAACGCCCGGCCTGGTATCGAAGAAGCTGTTCAGCTAGGTTTTGAGGTCCTCTTCGTCATTGAAAGTAACGCTCTTTATTTGATTCGACATTTAGCGGAACAGGTATTAATCGGTTGGCACCAGATCTGGAGAGTACGGCGGGTGCTGAAGAACCCTCCCACTCGAGCTACGGAGTGCGGATTTGACGGCTTGTGTGACGTGGAGCCTGGCATTGTCGTGAAGGAGAATGGTTTGGCCTACTCTCTGCTCTCCAAACCTCTATTCTCAAAGTATACCTTCTATCCTGCTTTATGGAATATCTACTTGAATTAATCAGGATTATTTCAGTAGTTTCAAGATGAAAAAGAGCACACTATTCTTGAGTTTTTAATGCCTCCAAATCAATTCTGTTTGAAAAGGCAGCTTCTTCCCGAAATTTTAACATAGATGTTCGAAAAATCAATATCATAAATTTTGTCTATAAGCTATTTTCAATACAATAAGCATTTGCCATAAGCTATCCTTCCATCTCTTAAACAAAAAAATTAAGATAAACTATAAATTGAAGAGTCGATCAGACCAATCTTTCTCGTGTTGACTAGAAATTAACAACAGTCAATTATGCTACAGCTGTCCACAATTTATAATGGCTACATGAACTCATATGACACCTCAGTTCACATATGATGATAAAATTTATCTTACATTCGCCGAAAGGACGAAAACGAACCTGATGCATAAGTAAATAAAAAAAGTTATTTAAATTACACATAAATTAAACAGTTAGTCAGACAGTAGAAATAAAAGTATATGATCCCCTATTTTCATTTTAAATTTTCTTAAAATTAATTTGAATAGTTTTACCAAAAAATGTAGAACTTGTGTAAATTATTTCATAATATTTAATCTTCCAAATGACCAGAAAGTATTTTTTTTAAAAATCCAGTTAAAAATATTTCGAGAAAAATATACTATATACTCATTTGCTTCAATCATGTGGGCTCATGGTTCGAATCCAGGGACGGACGATGAACTGTGGAACGATTTTTAGAGTCATCTAAGCTCTCTCTAAGTCAGATGGGGGGTACAGTGAGGCGTGAAACTAATCATTTCACTCTCGTAAAAGTTTCCATTATGGAAATGGAGTCTCTGCCTCCTACTACACTCCCAAAATGCCCAAACGGGACATTTTAGCAGGACAATTTTGCTTTGCTCTACAATTCTCCACGGTGGCTTGCTGAAAATAGCCCCACTACAAGATATGCAATTTAGTTGGTCCTACTGTTCGTCAACTCGAGAAAGCCGTAGAAGAGTTTGTCTTGGAACAAAAAATGTTTTAGATGCCTTTTTCAAACCCATTATTTTGCTACTAACTGCCTAAAGCATATCTGCGAGTTTTTCCTATTTCATAGTATCTGAAATAAAGAGAGTACGGACGCAAAAAGTAGTGCGTGTAATATGTGCTTAGAGTTTGTGTCTCATACTGAATTGAAAGACTGTACCCCAAAGCCAGATTTCGCCAAATTATTATAAATTTACCCTTAAAATGAACACATGAATATAGACGCTAAAATATGTAAATGCAAATAATACTCGGGTCGTGTACCAAGTTTACTGATTCACTTTATCAGTATTTAATATCCTTCAAATATGATCCAAATAATCTACTACCTCCACTGAAAATGCCTTTCTGAAAAAATCATGAATCAAATCCAAACATATTCATCTCTTCAGTTCTCAAAGTCTTATCTTCTCTCGTAATGAATTCCCACTTGAGAAAATCACTCCAAAAAAATATCATTCAACTCAACTTTCATCTGACTGCCACTCAACCACCATAGTCATATTATTTATCGCATCGCTCACTCATATCATAACCGCACAACGAACATCTAGTCCATAAGTCAAGTATTACGCCACCCAACAATCAAACCACCCCTATTTTAATAAAGTACCGTTTAATAGCGTAATAACAAACGATAGAAATATGATAATTAGGCTACAGTGTAATATCCGAGTAGTAATCCTTGCACGTCGTGCATCCTGTGAAGTGTTAAATGACATACTGATAGACACAGTAGAACACAGCACCGGGTGGCAAATGTCCTTCGGCGTTTTCAGCAGTTTTCTGGTGTGGTGAAAGTGAGGAAGGTAAAGTCACGACACACGGACTAAGGGCTTTATCCTGTGGCAGGTTGGCATATAATTGATTTGTTTTTTATTCAACAGATCATAGATTTGATTTGATCGCACAGCAGGACATATGTTTTAATGTTCCTTTTCACTCGAAATGGTCGAAGTTGTTTTGTTTTTCGGGGTGTCCTTGAGGTTTGGATAGTTTAAGGGGTAGCTAGATGAAAATTTTGCAAAATTCAACTACAAAAAAACACAATACAGCGTTTGATTAGTAAATTCATAGGATTAAAAAATAGCTAATTATACTTGAATATATCTAACGGATGCTTGATTTATGCGTAATTTTATTCGACAAAGTTTTTTAAAAATATTGTTGAATATTTGTTGCAGAAAAAAAGTCCAATCAGTATTTTGCCCACCCCCTTAAGGGGTCAGGTACACTTGGGACGTCCAGAAAAAGCTCTTTTTCAGGATTTTTTTTTTAAAACACATTAAAGTAATAAATAACAAATGTTTTTTTACTTAAAAGAAATATATTTGCAGAAGCTATTGTAATTTTTTTAAGGCACAAGGCTGCAAATTAGTCGAAATAGGGTAAATTTTCGAGGAGTCCAAAAAAAAAATGTTTTGCCGTGATCACTGTAGCTCGTGTCTGGATCATCCGAAATAAAAAAAACTCTAGCGCACCTGAACCGCTAGAAACACTAATGTTCGAAGAACAGTAGAAGAATCGTGCAGGTTTTGAGTGCATATTCCACCACATGTGCTGCTTATTACGGCCAAACTGTTTCAAATGCCACGTTTTACTTTCGTCTCAAGAATGCATTATAACTCATATGGTGGAAGGTTTCAGATATTACCACTGGCATGAATTTCAACGTTTATGAGAGCAAAACACGGGTTAATTATATTCGTTATCAGTTGCTTATTTCATATAATTTTGAAAGCAGCATCTCATATAACATCATTGAAGAAAATGCTCAGTGCCTGCAGCACTGTAACTGAAGTTGGTGTTTGGGGCTGCGATCCGAAAAATTTGCAGAACTTTGCGAATTGTAACATCGGTTATTTATTTTCATTGTAAATGTTTCCGGTATGTATACTAACTGTAAGCATTTATTGATACAAAAGTAGCACAACCGACTCGTGCTGGCAACCTTTCGCCAGTATCAAAGCCAAGAATATATCAAATCTGCTTCACGTTGTTTAATAACATTCGAAGTTATAGGAGTCTAAAGAAATTTAGGGTTACCTGCAGCGAGTTTTTTCAAATAATCGAAAGCTTAATATTTGCTGTTAATTGTCACTACAATATCATTACCATTTGAAAATTCTACGATAAAACCGCTTAATAAAGATATTGCAATTAAACACAAAACCAACAATAGCTGGCAACCCTATTGTGGCTTTTCAACCAAATTTGGCCTGAATAATGTTTATGACAGGTTTCATTAATTGTATGAAATTTGTATTGATTTCATGACTGCACTGGAAGTTATAGTGCAAAAAGTTTTATTTTCCTGAGCGATTTTTCAAAACCAAAGACACAAAAATTACCATAGCTGGCAGCACCAATCAAATTTTTGAACCAAATTTCCACCAAACAGAGATTAGAGTAAAGTTTAGCTACTGTGTCAATTTCATGAAAATCCGGTAACCTATTCACATTTCATAGGGCAAAAAGCAGTTTTTTTTTCTTTGTAATTTTTCAAGATGGCACCACTGGCACAGACTTGCCCACAATTCAAAATCGCTTCTATCAAATCTAGTCTTACTTAAGTCCAATGCATTCTGTAAATTTTAGCTGCATCTGATTATTGGTTCGTGAGTTTCCGTGAACAGAAGTTTTTGATGCTAAAAATATAGGTTAACTGGGAGAGGGTTACCGTTCTTGTCTGACATGAAATTTCCAAAGTTTTATTTTGAACGTGTAGATAAAACATAAGATTTATATACAGATTGGTTTTATTGTAAGAAATGGACATTTTTTTGAATATTCGATGGTTTGAATGTTTTCACTTCCAAATTTTTTTTTTTGAAAATGAAGACACCAAAATTATCATAGCTGGCAGCTCCAACCGAATTTTTCAACCAAATTTCTACCAAACGTGGCTTAAAGTAAGGTCCAACAATTGTGTGAGTTTCGTCAAAATCGAACGATTCAATCAGAATTTATAGAGCTAAAAACAGTTATCTTTTTTAGTGGTTTTTCAAGATGGCACCACTGGCACAGAATCATCCACATTTCAAAATCACTTCTATCAGACCTGGTCCTATTTAAGACCAATACATTCTGTGAATTTCAAATAATTCTGCTCATCGGATCGTGAGTTTCCGTGAACAGAAGTTTTTGATGCTAAAAATATAGGTAAATTGGGCAAGGGTTACCAGGCGTGCCCGTTATACCATATCTTTTTTTTTTTTTTGGTTATGTAAACAAAGCACAAGATTTACATATGAATGGCTTTTTTTTGAAGAAACGGCATTTTTTCAAGAGAGACGATGATTTGGAGGTTTTCACTTTCAGTGCCTGCCCTAGCTACAGGGTTGCCAGCACGCTCATTTAAAGCTACACAAATCTACAACTAAATAATACCAATATGTTCTGAAAGTTTCGTAATGATTGAATAGCTCTGTCAAAAGTTATCGAAATTTAAAAATTTTCAAATTTTCCCGTCCTCTTTTTAGGCACCCAGCGCACACATAGGGTTAAAAAATTCCAAAGCATTATCCGATTCATATGTAAAACACGTTAGAAATTTATTTCGTTAACTTTATTTTTGCGAAAATTATTTGTGTACGAAATAATAGGTATATTAAAAATATCACTTAAATGCCCGCCGGCGCCAAAAGGTTAACAATAACTGACATTTGAAGAGACCTGGACCTATTCTGCACATACACCAATGTATCCTGAAAGTTTCAGCTCAATCGGATGGCGCGTTCCCGAGATTATCTCACTGAAATTTTTTGATGATATATATATATATATATGGAAATATGAATTTTTGGCCGAATCGATTTTAATACTAATGTTCTTCGAACATTAGTAAAAATCGGGGGTTATTAGTTAATGACATAGTGCTCCGGATGGACGAAGGACTTTGGCAGATTTTGATTTGTCGAAAAATGGCGGTTTTTGAAATTCAAAATTGTATTTTCGACCAAAATTTCACTCACATTTTCGGCTATTGAAAGAAAGTATATCATCCAATCAAAAAATCCTTCGTTCATCCGGAGGATAATTACATATAAAATAATTGAGGAAAATTTCATGCTGATCGATAAAGCCGTTTTCAAGTTACAGTGATCACCAACTTCGAAAACATACTTTCGAGAAAAATGCTTTTAAAGCATGCGAAAAACGCTTTATGCAGCAGAGACGACTTCATTCAAAGTTATTTATCTCCATCAAAAATTGTCCGATTCGTCTGAAATTTGCAGAAAATGCTCTTGAAATATGCTACTTTTAGAAAATGCAAAGAAAATAAAATCGATTTTCTCAAAATCCTAAGTGTAGGTACCTGCCCCCTTAAAATGTATCTTTATTCTTTCAAACTGTACGCAATCTCCGATTTCTACATCCAATAGGAAAGCTCTTTTTCCGAGTCCTTAAGCTCCAGGGCAGGACAAATGGAGACACACACCAAATCAGTTACAGCTCAAAACCCATCGGAATCGGTTGTAATCAGTCCTGAACTTGACTAGTCTTTTCCATTTCCGGTCTTTTGTATTTATATTGCTAAAACCAATCAATCCTGTACAGTTCCGTGTCGTAGAGCCTGCAAGTGAATCCAATTCGCTATTAAACAAACATATCTGAATACTAGAAAAGTGCTTGTAACGATGAGTGTTAGTGTCGATATGGGCGTAATGTGGCGCCTATCAGAAGATTTCAGTCGAAGATTCGGTGTTCGTGTACAACCGCATCATCATCACTATCATCATCACCATCATCATCACACGGCCGCCGCCGCAAGATCTATGATTTATAATGGTACAAACATGTTCCTTCATTTAATTTTTTATTCATCGCAAAACGACCGAATTTTCAAAGTAATTCCAGAGAAAACGTATGGCAACCAGTTTGTACTCGATGTGTATGAGATGTAGTTTTGGCAGTTGGTATAAATTATTCGATTGATTTCCAAGAATTATAAAATTATTTAGTCATCAGCATCGTGATAGAGTCGCGCAACCAAATGTAGATTCGTGACGTGACGGTAGGTAGATTCATCATAGTTCGGAGATGAATTAAGAAAAATGTTATCTGTTGTGCCAAATGTTTTACTGGGCGTACATTTCCGGTAAATTTCGAGTGAGGGGAAATTCGAAAATTATAGGATTGCACTAATTAAAAATTGTATGGCAGGCGAAAATTAATTAATGAGAAAATAGAAAATGTCTCTTGGTAAATTCCGTTGACTTAAAAATCACCTTAAAAGGAATTAAATTATCGTGGGATCTTCAAATCTTCCACTTTGACGTCATAGTTACCATTCCAACTACTTGCTGTAAATCAAATCTTATGCATATAAGTCCACATAAGTCGAACATCACTACCCCATATTAGCTCCTTATCAAATCGACTTGCAAATAATCGCGATTCCCATGCAATTTTCAGATATCCAGCTCCAATCTAAATATATACTTGCACGTCGCTCTTAACACATCTGACACATATACGCGCCTTATCACCTGCTTTATTTTCATTAAACTCGTCGTCATCGTTTATCGCATATTGCCGCCGTCGCATTAGTTATCTACGATCAAATCTTGCGTTACGACAATCAGCTACAGTGCAAAAACTAACATTGTCGCGAAAAAAATATAATTTTCCGGAAATCAAACAGGCGCCGAACGTTTGAATAATTTTTCAAGTTGATTTGGCGCCACTTGGAGTAGATGTAGTTTGAGATTAAAAGAGATAAAATCGTTGGCAGTAGTAGTACATACAAATGATACAAAAATACATATAAATAACTTATGATTCATTCGTAGATCGAGTTTTGCGTGAATCTTTGAGGCGACGATTGTTTTTCTTTTTCAAATTACAGCTAGAAAAAAATTATAAAACTTGCATCATTTACATACAAACGATCGTTGAGAAGTATTTAATTTTAAATTAACTCAGCGAAATAGAATATTTCGAAAATAGACGTTGATAAAAACTGATGAGGGGATTAAAAAGCCATTTAACGTTTATGTGTCATACACTATATCGGAGTGAAATTCGTGTTTCAATTGTTGGATAAGAAGAACTTTGGTTATCGAATTTTGCTGCAGACATCTCGATGTCTTGCATAATAGTTCATCAAACGATGACTAAATCATAAAGTAGAATCACATATGGATCTACCAAAATTTGGACATCAGTATGACAATGATATGAATGCCAATTTTTATTATATGCAAATTAATTGTTACACGTGACGTATGTGACAAATACAGCTCAGACATTTTAGAAAATCCCTGCCGAAAAAAATCCAGTCCAACGGAACGATTTTAATTGTGTGACGAGAAACACAGTGTGAAGATTCCATTAAAAAATCGTGCACCCAAAAAAGTTATTATAGGTACACTCGTTTTTCTTAAATATCCTGTTAACTATTGGCTTACGTGAATTTTTATTGCATCAAATTTATTGAGCACAAAAATCTGCATGAAAGCATCCAGACAAAGTTCACATGTTTCATTCAAATTTCCAAGGAACTCTGAAAGCCTCGTTCTTCACATATATTTATCCAGAGTTTAAAACAATTTTCTATTTTTTTTATATCTTTGATTATACGAATACCGTGGACCTTGGCATCAACTCCAATAAGATTGATCTTGTACTCTTCTCAAGAAAATACAAAACTCCTGAATTCGACCCAATTAGGTTGGGCGGCGCCAGGTTAAGTGTCAAGTCATAAAAAAAGTACTTGGGTCATATTCTGGACAGCAAGCTCAAATGGAAGGTGAATTTAGAGGAGAGAGTTAACCGATTTACGCCAGCAATGAGATTGCTGGGCAAAACGTGGGGTCTAAGCACTTCTTTAACGCACTGGATCTACACCGCGATAGTTAAACCGATCCTTCCTAATAGCTGCTTGGTCTGGTGGCCGGCAGTGAATAAAATTTACCTTTGGTGATATGGCGAACAGAGCTCAGCGGTTGGCGGTTTTCTGCAGTACAGGTGCCTCAATATCGACTCCTTCGTCTGCTCCCTACCTCCCCTTGACCTCTTTATTGGAGACACTGCCGGAAAAGCTGCTGTCAGGCTTAGGGAATCGGACACTACGAATCTAGATCCTTCGACCTCAGGCAGTATTGAGTGGGGTACGCAAGAAGCACTGACTAGTTGGTGCCCACTCTGTGCTTCGAGCGAGGATATCAAGTGACTGTGGGAGATGGGTAGGAATGGAATCAGTAAATGCGCGCAGCGACTCATACACCGAGCGAAAAAATACAGTAAAATCAAACAAATTATCGGTTGCTCTAACGATTTTCACTGTTAAAAGTCATCCAACAGCAAAAATTGTTCAATTAACAGCTATTTTTCAGTTGTTGATCTAGGAACGGATCGGTTGTTGAAACAACTGTAGCAACAGTTGATATGAACATAATTACTGTTAGATTTTACAGGGAAGGTAGTTGTGTGAACAGATAAAAATTTGTCATGAAAACAGAACTCTTGTTGATTTAACGGAAAAATAGTCTCATAACTAACAGTTGGTTTCTGTTGATTTGAAAGAATATTCAGTTGAAATAAGCAGGATGAGCTTATTTATACGCATTTTTCTTGAATGCAAAGCCATCCAAGCTGCAAAAAAAAACTTGATAATTCGATTAAACAATCATTTTATTTATGAAATGAAAATAATACCATATCTTTTTTTCTTGTAAATACTAGACAAATCATCTTGACATCCATAGTTTGGGAGCTTAATACATACAAATTTGTTTTTTTTTATATTGTAATGGCAAGAGATTTCACAAAAATTTTACAATTTTTTATTTCTTAGGTAACCTATGCCATCGCTCATGTTATAAACATGTAATTGTGAATTTCCGACTTAAATTGCTTTGAGCATATAAAAAACTAGTAAATTCGAAAGCACTTTTTTCGATATTCATACTTGAGCAGATATTTTCTGTGCGAACCGTTGACTTATCAAACTAGAATTTGAAACACTATTTACATTTAGTTCCAATGGCTGGGAAGAAGTTAAAGTCAAGTTGTCATCGCGAGCACTTTCTAAATGTCTATTTAGATGTTTTGCAAATGCCCATTTGCTAGAAAGGTGTTGGAAACAATTTTTTTCATAGCATTTGAACACACCGAAGTTTTTGAGTTTATGATCAGTTGTAAAGTGAGTCAGCAATTTTTTGACCGTTTCGAATTTCTTTTTGCATACAAAACAGCCAAACATTTTATATATTTTCCATTATAGTTTTTAAATGAGATATGAGCCCACTCACTTTTGGCTGATCTTCATCGTACTCGGTGTTGATATCAAAGAAAATTTTTTGAATAAATAACCAAACGCCACGGCAACATATAGGGTAGTGTAAATGAAAAACTTGGGAAATTTTGAAGCAAATATCTAGCGCTGCTAAAAACGATGACAACTTAAATTTAACTCCATCAATATAAACAAAATATTCTGTAATTTCCGTCAATTCACTTCCAATGACAATTACCATCGGTTGCAATGTTAGGTTTTCTTTGGAAAATCGTAGTCTCCTTTCTACAATCGATTCTTGAAATTTTGAAGGCAAGTCCATGTATAGAACGAAGCTGTCCATATCCTCTTGGATCGTTGGTTTTTTCCCTTTTTGCTCTAAACTATAACGTGCAGCAGGTGTTATAACCGCATTTAAAAGGCGGGCGATTATAAAATTCAAAGAATCTAAAAACAAAATGTATTAAGTTTCACCTTAGAAAATCTTTTTCAATGGCAAACTGGACTAATACTTCGATTATGCAGTAGCAAAATCAATTCCCTGGATGCTTTATCTTTAATGTAAATTTAAAAAAAATTAAATGGTCGAACTTTGTGAAATTCAAGTTTCAAAAATTTTAATATATTTTTCCCCCCAAAAAAATTTTTTTTTAAATACCCAAAAATGCATTTAATAAGCCCATTATATGACGCATCAACTCGAGTGCTTTATTTATTTTACTGCTACTTTTTTAAACTGGATAATTTGATTCGAAATAGCGTATACCTGCCGATTAGTCAGATTTTTAAAGCCCTCTAGCTCGCTAACCAGACTTATTACGGTAAACATATTTTGCATCTGGATCGAGAACATATATAGGAATAACATAATCAAATATTACTAAAATCGGAAATCTCAAAATTTTTTACCTGTCCGCTTCACGTGGAATGCCCCATATATGGGCTATCATACAACTACTCAATTTGAACTAAAACTGCATATATGCGATTGCTGCTTGTAAACGGTAAAGCCCTTAAGTTAATCTTTGAGTTTCGCAGTCATTGCTCAAATTACTTCAATTACAACCAACATATTCCGTAAAAAGTGGCCAGACTATAACTCACGCTGAACGTCCCATAACTCCCAAACTCCCATAACTCCCAACTGGATGACTGAAGGATAATGCTTAGGCAAATCTGATACCAGCTGGGTGAAGGTTGATATTGTTGATAATTCAAAAACAAAAAGATATGAAAAATGATTATGAGTAAACAATTTAAAGATCCATTCTTGTTTTTGTGAGTGAATACAAAACCCATTTAACACTGCAGTTGAGGCATTGCTCCGAAAGCTATATCATTTCATACGAATTTTCTATTGTACTATATAAAGCCTACTTTTTAGCCACTGATGTAGACAATTTTAAGAGAGAGATAAAAATACTCAACATACACAATGATTTTCCGAAATGCGAGTCATGAAATATATTTTGAAATCCTTTTAATTGAATTTTCTTTTACTGAAATTCCGTTTGTTCTTATTTCAATTTCGCGTTGAAACACTGACTACTGGATACGTCACCCATATGAAGTTTGAACGGATTTGTACTAACTGAGACCCAATCGTGCTTTCGGAACATATAACAATATGTATCCTAATTTCCTGATATTTGTTCTGTCACAGCATAAAACATACTGCAATATTTCCTCTCGTTCGCGAAACGAAAAAAAAATTAATCTTGCATCAGCTTCCTTTGCTGTTACTAAGATACTATTGTAATTACCTAGATGTCGTGTGGCTACTTTTTGCATGGTCATATTCATTTCCAGTGACGGCTCGTGACATAAATATTTGGGTCGGCCGAAAAGAAAGTTCTAATTTGTCAACTTAATTTTTTGGTGCTTGGTGAAATTTCTGTAAGAACAATAAGTATCTTATCTTAAAAAAAAATTAAATCGTCCAGCAAAAACCACGAGGAGGTCTACAGCACTCTCGCTAATGGACAAAAGGGTATTGGTATGATTGTTAAAAATGAAAACAATAAAGAGCAGTAAAAAAACCATGCTGAATATGAACTATGATCAAAGGGATGGTTGAATTGATAGAAGGAATTGCACAAAATAGGGCATTGTTACTCATAACTATTACTTAAGTATATCGATTAGAAATTTACCTTTTATAAAGAAATTAAAATAAATAATACATGCACAAATCATTATTCTTGAAGCACTTAATTCATCTTGCGTGCATAGCAATGTATAAACAATTCTTGATGAGCAATTGATTTAATTTTGAATTGCGATTCGCTTATTTCACCAGCCATAATCAGGGCTCCGTCTAAAGTCTGACCAATCAATTTTTTTCTTCAAAATTGAATTGCTCCAATTGTTCAATCCAAATATTAAAAATGTAATTTGCACGGCGATCATTACTGATAGTTAAGAAAAGGAATACCCGTTCTGTTATTTCGTCTTTACAGTCAAATCGGAAAATAACGGATAGTTGAGAAAAACAACTAATATCATTAGTTTCATCTACTTCCCAAAAAAAGCAATTTGCACTGTTAGTTTGACTGCTTATTTTATTACTTACTATTTTAATTATTGCGTTAATCAATTCATTGAAATCGTCTTTGATCATTTATAAATCTATTAAAATCAAAATCTTAGTTTGAAGCGAATTTAGCTAATTCTTTAACATTTCCCTAGTTGTTGGATTCTGCTATCTCATCATTGTCTCTAAATGCCATTTCCAGCATTGATAGAAAAATTATAATATTTATCCAATACCTCATCATTTTCCGATTTTCTCGCACGTTTTGATTTTTTTTACTAATACCGAATTTACCGAGTAATTTATGTTTCAAAGCCGAGTGGGCATGTTCTTTCTAAATTTGATTCTTATTTAGTGCGCGGCTAATATCCTAACATGTTAAGCTTTTTTGGGCCTAAATTTCCCATTTTCGGCCGTGGAGTGCTTAAACTTTTAAGAAAATGTTTATCTTGATATAACATGCGATTAAACTTATTTGTTAAAAGATGATTTATTAAATCACTATTTCTACTCACACATTCTCTGATACTTTCCATATCCATCTCCACTGCACACTTCTCAATTCTAAATGTATTCAAAGTTATTTTAATTCAAATTTTTATCTAACAATTCAAACTCACTATTTACCTAAAAAAACTACGAAAACTACACTCTTTTAAACAAAATACAGAATCAATTAAATCACTAATATAGCACATAAGACCACCACCGTTCTACTATCAAAAGAAATGCTTTCTACTATGAGTAAAAACGTACTTGACTTTCATCCCAGTACGATCCGATTTAAAAAAAATGTATTCCCTTTGCCATTTTTTCTTACATTTTGCTTATATTTTTATTTTCCACCTGAATGCGGCTGGCCGCCGAGTCTCTTGCATTGTCTCATCCATGCGCGGGGTGTAAAATTCTATACGAAACACCCAAATAAATAGCTGGTATGGAAACGAAGTCTCGAATGGAGGCTATCTGAAAAGTTTTGAGTGCCCTAGACTGTGCTTGGATACGGCCAATTTTCTTCGGCCGCGATTTCAGCCGTCGCTTCGCTCGGTTCTCGCGTGCACCTTGCTAGACATGTTCGCTGGGTACGATGCGGCCGCCGTTTCGCTGGGTGGATGATGTATTGTACTCGTATGTACATAATGCTTGAATGAAATGATTTAGATTAGGACTGTTGACCGGCCGTCGCATGAACGATACATTTTATTGATGATTTCCTCTCCATAGCCGCGTATATTAACTAGGATTTAAACGTGATTGAGATCAAAACAGTCCAACGCAAACAGGGTATTTATCCGTTTACATACTACCGCTTCGATTTTATTTCTGTTGTAGTCCAGTACTGTATACGCGGCTTATGGCAAACTAAAGATTGAATGAGGTAAATATAGTTAAGAGGAAGCTATATGTAGTAGCTAAGGGCTTAAAATCAATTATTCGTCCTTCCTATTTTTCATAATAATTTCCTACTTATGATAATTTTCTTGGTACGGCCGGGCCGACCTTGCCGCCCCTGACGAGCCGTCACTGTTCATTTCTCAAAACACTATCAAAATTTCTGCAATACTGTTTATTTTTGATAGTAACAGATAAGCCATCTAAGTAAAACTTATCCGTCAAAAAGCTCAAACTAAATTAAAAATAATTCAGTCAAAAGTATGTTAACAAAGCATTGTAAATTTTCAACTAACTACTGTTAGTACACACTATGAAAACAAATTTGACTTTATTTAACTCAGTAAATATTGCGGTAGCTGCAATAATAAAACTGTAAAAGTGTTTCTATCACTTCACGAGAAGACGTACGAGGGTCTGTGTGATTCTGGTTTTATCATGACATGATAAGGTGTGATGCTACTCGAAAGTACACTATACTATTGAACTAGTTGATTAGATTTACGAGTAGGTGCTATTGTTGGCTTAAGGTTCAAATGAATCAAGTCAAGTAGATTTAATTGCTTTTTCTTGAGGACTTGAGAAGTCTTAGTATATTTTATGATTGATTCAATAGCGAATTATTGCCCTTGATACCCATTTAATGAGAGCGCTATTGTCTATAACGTCAGTAGCTGATTTGATATTATTGAACGCTTTTTGCTAATGGACTTTGGAATCAAATAAATGTACAATAGACTATTAAAGTTAAAATGTAGCTAAAACATTTAAAAATCGGATGAATAAATAAATAAGGATAATTTATTTATCTTAAATCAGCGCCCAATGTGCATTTACTAAATGAAAACTTTACGTAAATATCACGTACCCGTGCAGAAATTGCTGACTTCTCAGTTACGTACTGCTCTGATAACTACAGATGGTAGGTTTAGTCAATAGATTCAGACATTTGTAGATAAGATCAGAGTGAATAACGGTATCTAGTGCTCTGTTGATGATAGTAACATTCTCGTTGAAATTAAACATAGCCATAACTATCTATTCGTGGCAATCGCTCCCCAATACCTGCCTCCTTTGTAATATCTGCTCATCATTAGTTAAATATTTTTGGGCGAATCGTGCCAACATAGCTCAATTGAAAATAAAATCTTAATATCTTTATGCACAATAGTACGTGATCTTTCCACTAACTTCAATATCCGTGACTCACAGCTCATTAAAATTTCGCCTTAATCAATAAGAAAACCTGCTCATGAAAATCTCTAGTTATTAATTTTCCACTAACTTCATTCTTTCTTATCCGAATATAATTACTATATTTCTTCACTGACTAATAGTTCAATTCATATGAACAACTGCAAACATTTGGGGAATTTGTTTATATTTTGTTTTTAAAAGACACTTTGCTTTTGTTTTTTTTTTCTTTAAAATTCAAGGGATGGTCTTGCGAAATTCGTTGAATACATCTCTAAAGTTTAAGTAATGTCTCTTGATAGCGTTTACTATTTCTTATCGATGTTTGTCAATTTGCGTCGCTCCTTTCGTGGGACGTCTTTTCCCCATAGTCTGCTCTCAGCTTAGTGAAATTTGTGGCGACCCACGTCGAACGTCATATCTGCTCAACTTGATACCGCCTAGAAGCAAAAATGTTCTGTAAGGTTACAATTTTAAATTTTTCGTGCGCTGATCGATACATATTAACCATTATGTTCGTGTAAAATTTTTGACAAATATTTAATATTGTTAAAAATTTGACAAAATTGATCTTAGAATCTAGGTACATCCTGTAGATTTAACCATCTTTTGTGCTATTTACTAAAATTTCACAAAGAAAATTATTATACGCAAGTGCCTTTGAATATATAAGCAAAAAAAACGGGTAAGAAAATACCATTCGTTTGTTTCCTTCAATCCCTAACGGTACTTTACAGCTCATGATTGAAACATTTACAGATGTAGGTAAGTAGATACATCGCACTAGGAGCAGTTTAATTATTTATCATCATGCCCATTAAATAATTAAAGGTCTCACAGTTCGATGTACTACCTATATCTAAATATCTGCCAATGTCTAAAAAAAAGTCTATGTCTAATACATATTTATGTCTCTCTACATAATTATGTCTATCTGGCTCTTAGATATTCTAATCAAATTCTTAGAACAATTTATCAATCCTCCGAAAAACCATATCTATGATTTTCTACTGAATAAAAGAACATTAAACTACAGCATCCAATCAAAATCAACGTTTATAACTAGAAAAAAACGATCATCATTCCATTGGCACGATTTAATATAAATACATTTTACGTCTGACATTTGGAAATCCCAAACATCTGTCCGCATTCCATCACATTAGTATCACAGACCGGCCATAAACCAATTCGTCCTTGAGACATTCTCCTCCCATTCACCGAAATTAATTCACTCTAATAAATTTATTGCCTTCAATTTCAAAAATAATAAACAAAAAAATACACGACACTGACCAAGCTTCTGACGAGCACTTGGCTCACGTCACATTTCTTATCCAAGCAACTGAAACCAGACACAGACAGTCGAATAAATCGTGCCTGATGAAAAAAAGAACGAAATGTACAGATTACAGTGAAACCACTGGGAAGTTTACCAGCATCCAAAACTAAAACCACAAGTTATAACACTCCCATGAAATAAACAAATAAAATCCCTTTCGCCATCAATCGTTTGGCTTTCCGCCATTTTAGAATTACAAATCCAGCAACAAAACACTAGTATAAAAGCATTCTCGCATCGAAGGACCACCCCACAAAATTCCCCAAACAAAATTCTATTAAACACAACGCGGTTCTCGTTGTTTTTCTCTTTTTTCCCCCATTTCAGATCCATATCAACTACTGAATGCCGCTTCGCATCGGTTGGTCGCACAGGGCTCGGGTCAGATCCAACTGTGGCAATTTCTGTTGGAGCTGCTGGCGGATTCGTCGAATGCTGGCTGTATCACGTGGGAGGGAACGAATGGTGAATTCAAGCTAATCGATCCCGATGAAGTGGCGAAACGATGGGGCGAACGCAAAGCCAAACCCAACATGAACTATGATAAACTGAGCAGAGCTTTAAGGTGAGTGTGTGGCGATTGAAGGAAAGAATGTAAGAGAGATATGTGAAATTTTATGAATGAAAGCTTCATGATAAGTGATTGTGAATTGATGTTGAGGTAGAAATGTTGCGATGAAAATGTTTTTATAAATGTTGATTGAAAATGTGGCGAGGAGACAGAACAGATGTGACGAGGAGAGTTCAGGATGAATGCGTTCGTTGAAAGGAAATTAAAATTGCACCTAAAATCAAATTAGAGTGGAAAAGAAAGAGATTGGAGGGAGTGTGTAAACACATTTTAGAATTAAATATTTTTATTTAAAGACCAATTTTAAAAAAGAAGCTAAAAATAGGTATTTTCAATTTTTCTGTTGAGGCATCGGAATGTACACTGGTGAGAAAAAGTTTCCGAACAGGTAATAATTCCTTAAGAAATCTATTCAAAACTCTTACTGACTAAATGGAGCCAATTTTCTCTTATAAAATATTGTTTATTAATCCATGATAAAGCATGTTAACAAAATAAAATAAACAAATTCAACCGTTATTTTAAACAGGAAACAAAATTAAATAATATGTACATACTTCCAAAAAACAAGTTGTGAAAAAGTTTCCGAACAGCTGTAATGATAACATTCTTAACACTGTTGTGATAGCGGTAAAAATTGATCTGTAGGCAAACGCATTTTTTGACCGTCAGTAGGTAATTTGACATCGGCTGCTGCAAATGCTTCGCGTTAGTGTTGTTGATAAATTAAAAAATCTCAATGCCACGTAAAACAGGAAGGAATACTGATATAAACATTCGTCCTTTGATGATTTTTGATGATTGAAAGTTTCCGTGCGATCGCAAGTATAATGAATTTAAATACAACAACTATATTTGATATTTGGAAAAGATATACTGATAATCTAAGTGAAAACAAAAAACCTTTTTGGTCGTCCAACGAAAATAAATGAAAATGATAAAAAATTTCTTCTTAGAGAAATAAAAAGAGATTCAAAAGAAAATGCTACTCAGTTAACTGTGAAGTTAAAAGAATTCAATCAAAAGGAAGCTCACACGTCTACAACACGGAAAGTATTGAATGCGCACGGTCTTAAATCAAAGATTTGTAGGAAGAAACCTTTACTAAGTGAAATTAACAGAAAAAAGAGACTTGAGTTTGCCAAAAATTTCAGAAATAAAGGGGTAGATTTTGGAAAAAAAGTGATTTTTGTTGACGAAAGTTTAATTTTATTAAACTCAAAAAAGAATGTGGCGGCAAGTCAACAAAAAGCTGTCTATTAAAAACTTAAATTGTACAGTAAAGCCACGTGGAAGAAGTGCAATGGTTTAGGGTGTAATAAATTATAGTGGTGCTGACAATTTAGTTTTTATTGAAACTACAATGACCAAAGATATTTATTTGACACTTTTGAAAGAACATTTAAAACAATGCCCCGAAATGTTTAATACCACAAGTAATTTTTATTTTTACCATGATAAAGATACCAAGCACAAAGCTTGGATAGTTTGTCAGTGGTTGTTATACAACTGCCCCATGCCTTGGAAACCCTAACACAAAGACCAGACCTTAATCCTATTGAACACGTCTGCTCGCTTGGGTACAAACATGACGAAAAAGGGTGGAATTACAAGTATTCCTAAGCTTAAGAGTGCTTTAAGGCAGTATTCTGGTCTAGAGGCTCGATTTTGAGGTGATATTACGGACGCAATAAAAAAAACCAATAACATTTTTGGTATATATTTTTTTACCAGCCTTTTATTAACATTTTAAAAGTATAAAAATGCATTTAAAAAAAATCAAAATTTATGTTGATACAAGCCGGCGAAGTGAAGGTTAAAAAAAAAACTTGTCTCATGGTTGACATGATTCCAACCTTCCTGGTGGTCTGAAACATAAATTTTTGGTGAATTCTGTAAAAAGGAGAATGTAAAATTCGTCTGACGTAGGCGATTTGAAAATCCTTTTTTTTCACAAAATGGCGTCCATGTAAACAAAAAAGTCGTTTTTTCAACTTTGGGGATTTTTAATAAATAGTGGAAAAAAATTAGAAAAATCCCCATGTCAGACGATAACTAATAGTGTTAAAAGGGTTTGTGCAAAATTTCACGTAAATCGGTTCATTACAACTAGAGATATCGTGCCAACCGTATCGAGAAAAGTAATTCCAAAAAAAAACGAGTTTAAAACTTGGAGTCTCGTATCGGGCAGTTGTTGGCGTGTCGCAAAAATAGCTGTAACTCAAAAAATAATTCGAATTTCCGAAAATCCCTTTAAAAGCATATTCTTAAATGTCTAAACTTTGAAAATATGCAAACAATAAAAAAAATCGATTTGATCAAATTTCTAGACCAGAATACCCCCTTAAAAGAGGAATGGAACCAAATTCCACAAGACTTCATAAAAAAATTTGCCACTAGAACAGGTCATAAAAAGCAAGAGACTTCACACTACATAGTAAGTAATTATTTTCACTCAATTTGAAGATAGACAAAATAATCGTGGGAACTTTTCCAGGAAATATTTAAAAATGTTCGGACACTTTTTCACATTTTATCTTGGAATTTTTACGTAATTTGGTTTCCTGTTTAAAATAACGGTCCAATTTGTTTACTTTATTTTGTTAACATGTTTTATCATGGATTAATAAATAATATTTCAAAAGAGAAAATGGGCTCCATTTAGTCAGTAAGAGTTTTGAATAAATTTTTTAAGGAATTATAGACTGTTCGGAAACTTTTTCTCACCAGTTTATGATTTAAAGATCTAATTAGCATTTAAATAAAAATATTTGGTTTTTTTTTATTTTTATCTTGATTGTTTTTGTCGAAATAAATGGTTCCTTGTCCATGATGCATTTATTGAACTACTGTTCAATGATGTTCCATTTCTTTCCTTGACTCTTCCTGGTCTTACTGCTGATTCGATTTTTTGTTTGAATTTTTTTACTGGCATTACGTACAGCTCAGGTTTTTCGGTGCACCGCATCAGAAATCGCCTTTACAGTTTTAAAGAGATAAAGTTAGGCTTAGACGTGTGTTTTCGTGAGCTTCCCAAAAAAAATGCCAAAAGATTGATAATTTTCATACACTTGCACCTAATGAACTCTTTTTACTAGGAGAATTTCGTAATACCATATTTTTTTACCTGAAAAATAATCCATCCAGCTGGTGGTGAGGAGTTCAAATATGACTTTGAAATTTTCATTTGTCTTTAATAGAAATAAATGTTTAAGTGTTTTTAATTTTTATAGCAAGACATAAAACTACACAAAATGGTCTTTCGATTGGTGTGTAATACATTAATTTTCATTTATTTATCGAATTGAACAATTGAAATGAACTGAACCCATCATCTGGCTACAGGTGTGAGTCATCTAGCTAAAATATATCTAGCTTCAAAAATATAATTTGTATTTTAATGAAATTTTTTGCTTTGAAAGCTAGAGAAATCGAATCGAGTTATTTCAATTAATTATCTGAATGAAATATTGACTCAGCGAAAGATTACGCCAGATTCCCGTTTCATCTTTCTCAAAGTTTATTCTAATCTTTCAAAGCACAATACGTGCATAATATGGTGAGATGTAAATCAATTCTTCGTCGTAAGCGGCACTTTTGTCACTTTGATACCCGATATTTTGTGAAATCTTCTTGAAGGAATGGTTGTTTCAATCGTCTATCTTAACTTTGGACCACCCAATTGATTAAGTTAAAATATAATCAATATCATAACATCTCCTCTTAAAAACACACCATAGGTATGAACATTAAACAAGATAAATTTCAAATTATGCATTTCATAATATGCTGCTCACCATTTACAAAGGAACTTTGCCGACCAAACAAGAAAGCTTTTATAACTTATGTAAATCATATCGTCTCGCATCAAACATCAAACCGTCCGATCCGAAGTGCGAGAGAATTAAGATCTCACCATCAAATTCCTGGAACGATGAATTTACACATTATTAACTTAGCCCACACAGAAGATCACAATTAGCATTACAAAAAAAAGTAACGGCCGAAAGTACAAGTAAGCTCTGTATTCGATCAGTTTTTATCGAATCTTCATCCCATCTCTTTGGGTGATAGATACCGCAATTCCGACAACACTTCATCTGCGGAATCGACTGACCATACGTGTCTGACCGAATCAGTACGATACGAATGGCTTGACCATCGCTAACAAGTCATGAAGATCGCAAGCACACATTCTTCATCGAAGATGATTCAGTTCAGAAAAATGCTCACGATCTACTTCCATTCCATCACAATTCACAACCCGTTTAATTCCTTTGCTTTCTCGTTCAGTTCGCATGCATACCTCTAGGAAGTGGTGACCTTATGATTTACCTGTGCTATAGTCGCCAGGCTAGAGAGATAAGTTTGGCGGAGCAAGTTCGCAAGAAAGTTGCAAGATGTGAATGGAATGTATACGACTTGAGCTACACCTACCTTGGCATCGTCTGATGAATGATTAAGTTCACATGTAATGACTGTAAAAGGAGCTTTCGCAATGTCTTCTTCAATGACTAGCAATAAATAATTTTATAGCTTTTGAATTAATCATCGCAAGAATTTGAAATTCATTTGAAAATTCGATGCTAACATTTGCTAATAAATGAAATTTTAGGCTGAGTTAGTAAAGTCGTCAGACACATTTCTCCATGTGCTGAATCAATCTGCCCTCAAAACAGACACAAGCATCAATGACCAGAGCTTAATTAGAAGATCGCTCTCAGTATAAAGCGGAACCTATCGCCATTAGCTGGTTATATTTATTTAATCCTTAAAGATAAATTATGGCCTTGATGAAAGTGATGATTTAGTAAGCATTGTGATTTATAAAACGGAAATGCTTGCAATTTGAAGAATTTGAAGTTTAATGGAAAGAAAGAAAATTTTTTGGGTGAACTCGACTACGTATTTCCCTTAGCCGTTAGGCGATTTTATCGATAGATGTCTGGCTGGTATGATTGTGCTTTTGTAGTTGTGTGTTTATTTTTGGGGGGTGTTTTTTGTTTGTTTTTCTTTAGTGTGTTGCCTTTTCGTGTATTTTTTGTATGTTTTTGTGTGTTTTTGTTCAATTTTTCGTCCCTGCCATCATCTTTCCCATCCTCTGATGGTAGAATTTCCCGGCTGGGGACAACATTTTCAATGTATTCTCGTTAATTGAAGACAAATCATATTATATAACCATTTACCTCATTCCAGATATTATTACGACAAAAATATAATGACCAAAGTGCATGGAAAACGTTACGCTTACAAATTTGATTTCCACGGTCTGATGGCCGCTTGCCAAGCCCAGGCACAAGGTTGTGATACATCGAGCAGTATGCTAACGGCTGCCTCGTACAAACACCATCCAGCCTTACAGGCTGGTGATTTCGCCGCACAAACGCTAGGATACGCTACATCGCCAGTGACAACGGCAAGTATTGTTCGACCCGGAACTGTGTCGCAACCAACAACCTCGAGTGCAAGTACATTCATTCCAACCACTTCGTATTGGCCGTATCCACCGCCCACTTTCGAACCTCGTCCGCCAACGACCAATTTCAACTGAACATACGCTGATGACTGGTCCTTTCTATGCAAGTCCTTAAAGCCTTCAGTTTTATTACTTAAATTGGAGTGAACACTTGATAGAAGAAAAACAATTTCGCCGCTGATTCGAACATGCATATCGACTCATCATCTTTGACATTTTGTGCATTCACGTGATTCTCAGTCACTAAATCTCGCACCTGAAACCCAGTTGCCACTGCCATCATTTGATAGCATGGCACGAAAGGTCACTAAGAAGCGATCCCACCCTACTTAAAATAACGTTCCTACAAATCCTCACTAAGTACTTACTGCAATTATATCGTGTTTTACAAACTTCCTAGTCCTACAACGGCCGTTAAGTAGTTACATCCTGCGGACAATGAATAGTGTCGTCCACTCGGGCGAGTTTGTCCAGTGCAGAAGACAAATATCCTGTATTGTAACACCTTCTAGCTTTGCGACCATTTAAGCATCTCATGCTGGGATATTTACGGCCGCTCGAAATCCAGTTTTAATGAAGCTAATTACGAACGGTCAATCCATACCTATTTCGGACATCCTGAATGTCATAATGGCTGTAGAAGCTTTAGCAAATTAGGAATTTATCTCTGACAGTTTATTGGCCGGCCGAATAACTGAAGTGGTCCTTAAGATCGAAAGTATTATCGTAGTCAGTCGTGTAAGGTTGAATGAAAATGGATTTTGAATTCATTGTAATTATGATGAAATAGTTCGTAAGGATTTAAATTGTAAGTATTCGATGTACAAGAAATGAAAGTATAATTGTCATACAATTATTCTTTTTATTTTAGTTTTAACTTATATAGAATAGAAGTGAATCAATGTATGAAGAGAATGTTAACTATATAAGATAGGCAGATTGTGAAAATATTTGTTTAAATACTTTGTTTGTTTGTAAATAAAAAATAATGTGAATTTTAATATATTGAATAACCAAAAAAATATATTAGTTTTATTGAATTGATTAATGGAATTTGGAATTTTTGGCACAGGATTTATAAAAAAAAATCTAAGGCATGAAAATTAATTCGAGCAATAGAAGGTATTTTCGTTGCACTTTTGGCCTATTGTGATAGCGCCCATTTCCCTAAGCGAAAAATGACGTCATTATTGGGTTAGGGGAAAGCTATCCTCTTGAAAGAATTCATCCGATTTTTTGCAGCTAGCGATTTCTTGAAACGCGATCCCGTTTGTAAAGTAGTCCCAATTTAACGTTGTTTGTGTGGAATTTTTTTCTCATATTGTCTCTTGTGGAGAAAGATTGTAGCCGGAGAACTGCGAAGCGATTTGTTTTTTTCCGAAGGACGGTCTTTATCTCGAATCGACCATACGTGAATCACCGCGTCGTAGTTGCGCGTTCGTGTCGTCGTGTTGTTGGGACGTTTTCGTGTTGTCCTTAAGTGTTAAAGTTTATACATGGTCAAACCCACCATACGGGTGCTATCGAATCCGATGGCCGATACCACTGGTTTCATTGGAAAATGGGAACAACCTAACGAAAAAAAAATTGTGGGCATTAATGAAATAGATAGATATATATATATATATATATATATATATATATATATATATATATATATATATATACAGTGGTGGACAAAAGTGGATACATAAAAAAAAATTTATTGTGAATTTGATGTAACTTGTTTAGTATTATAAATAGTTAAGTAACTCTTTTTGCGTTGATTAATTGTAACTGTTGTCTATTATTATAAGACAAAAATAAATATAATTCGTCTTAAAAACTAAATAAAAATTCAAAATTAATTGTGAACACCATATATCCAGTTTTGTCAATTTTAATTATTTAGAAAGTTAGTACTTCGTCCATAGTCCTTTGTTTGCCATAACATTTTCAATTCGTTTTGGCATGCTTTCTACCAAGTGTTGAATGGTTTGGTGTGGGATTTTTCTCCATTCATTCTGTACTCTTTCCCAAAGTTCAGCCATATTAGTTGGAGCACGTTCATAGTGTGAAAGCATCCTTTTTACGATTGCCCACAAATTTTCGATCGGATTTAAGTCCGGGCTTTGTGCAGGCCACTGCATAGTGTGAAATTGTTGCTCAGCAAGCCATTGGTTTGACATGATGTCTTTGAATAGTCTCATGGGGTCGATGCCAGTAATACTCCTTGCCATCTGACTGGAACCGATTGTTTTGGTCTCGCCTGACCAAAAAACTCTTTTCCAGTCTTCAATGGTCCACTTTCTGTGATCCTTACAAAATTCAAGCCGTGCTTTTACATTCTTTTCAGATAGCTCAGGCTTTTTTTGTTTTACTGCAGACACTAGTCCAATTTTATGCAAAGCTCGTCTTACTGTGCGATCACTTACAGCTTTGTTAATGATTCTGCAGCTATTTTTGGTTTTCTTGCCTTCTTCGTCACCAGCAATCGTTCCACCATACGAGCATCTCCAGCAGACAACAACCTTGGCCGACCGCCAGGATTGCTAGGTGCCTTAAAATTTCTCCGTTTTCTTACCAAGCTTACTGTACGGTGACACAAGTTTAATTTCACCGCTATTTTTCGACAAGAATTTTTATTTTGACTCAACGATAATATTTCATTTTCAAGGTTACATGAAATTTTTCTCATTTTAATTTGTATTTAAATTTCACTCACTTTGTACGGTTCACTTTTGCTTGACTGCTGCAATATGACTAACAAATAGCATAGAAACACAGAAAATGTCAAAGCAAACGATGCAAACGATATTTGCAACGGTGAATCATTTTCTAATCAACGGAATTGAATGTGGACAAAACTGGATAAATGGTGTTTCCGAAGAATTTTTAATTTTCCTGAAATTTTTTTATTTGAACGGCTTTTATTTGTTCCATTAATTTAAGAATAGTATTCCAAGTATTCAGTGCAAAATGAATTACTGAATTATCTGTAGTAGAAGAATAGTTATATCGAAGTTACTAAAAATTATTATCTATGTATCCACTTTTGTCCACCACTGTATATATATATATATATATATATATATATATATATATATATATATATATATATATACACATATATATATATATATATATATATATATATATATATATATATATATATATATATATATATATATATATATATATATATATATATATATATATATATATGTAAGGAGCCGTCCCTTTTGGCTCTTGTTCTTGTTTTATAAATTTTTACCCGAAATCCATGAATCGAAATCCTTTTCGGAAAAAGTTCCCGATATAAAAAAAACCCGTATACTAAAGCAACGCTAGGATGTGGATGATTTCCTATATTTTTTAAGTATTAAAATTCGTTTAAATAAATTCGTTTATTTTGTTTGTATCAAAATAAACGAATTTTTTTGCGCTTAGTAATAACAAGCCAAGACTGCTTTATTAATAACCATTTATACCTAAATTAGTAATTTAAAATAATCACAGCCCTTGCGTAAATGATGAATTCTGTTACTGACTGTCTGTCAGAAAACAATTAGTTTTTTTGAAAAATGAAAAAATTGAAAGTGTTTTAAGTGTATGTTTCCCTTTTTATGTTGTGATAAACTAATTGGAATACAAATCACGCAAGAACTACATTTAAATATTTTGAATATATATTTGACATCTTAAAAAAGCTGTCCTCTTCTTCTTTTTCAATGTAAAAAGCGATTTTGTACAAGGTTATTATATTCGCAGCTCGGAAGCCTTGGTGCAAGGGTGTTTCTTGTCTTAGTATTGAGCTCCTTTCTTGAATTACATCATTTTGTTCCTTACAAATTTGCATTCATGGACTGAAACTTCCTGAAGTCATCCTAAGCTATGATAAAGTATCGCCACAAAAATATTCGACTTTTATAAGAACATTATGCAAAAAATATGTTGCTTGCCGGCGCCGCTCATATTATAAAATATTTATTCGCCCCACACCGTTTGACACTTTTCAGTTTTTCTCAGTAGCTCAGATCCCACTAAAATTTCATGGTATTTCATGAAAATGAGAAAATTTCAGGACTTAAAGTTTCTCACTGTAAATGTTATTATTAATATTTAATTTATGAGAAATTGATTGAGAATTCAATTCTGTAACATAGTTATCCACAGGGTACTAGAAGCTTGGAGAAGCAAAACTATGTATGGCTACGATTTCTGATCGAACTGCATTATCATCAGTCATATAAAAAAGCTCTTAACATTTCATACTACTTTTTCCCATTAAAAAGTATTATGAGAGTAAAAAAAAATAATGAAGTATTTTTGTAACAAATATAATACAAACATTATTATCTTACATTAAACAAAATTACAATTCTCATTCTTCAAACTGAATAAACTGCTGCCAGTATAATAAACACTAAGCAGTAAACCAGAAAGAAAATTCGATCGATAGCGGTTGCTAAAATCAACCAATCATGTTGAATGTTGGCTTTCGGTGCATTATTGATCATTTGTCGATCGTCCGCAGTAGCATTGTCCTCAAACGGTTGATCACGCAGCTCAGCGTCACGTTGCTTCTGTGTTCCTTTAGTGTAATTCAAATGACCCAAACACAAAATCGTACCAAGCCAAGCGTCCAGTATATTTTTAATTAGCCACGGTACTTTTATCGTGTGCTTAGAATTCGCACAATAATTAACGAGAACCGATACTATCATCGAAATACTAACTAAATAGAGACTGCTACTGTAGAAGAGAACTGAAATGTAAATAGAAAGGAAAAATATTAGTCGTTTTATGCTGCTAAGACGGATTTAATAAAATTTCATTGCAAACTTGCATGTGCAATGAAAAGAAATTCGCTAAAAATTCGCAATTAAGTTGATCTTTTCAATTTACAATTAAAAAATGTAGCTTTGTATTGGGAATTGGTCAAATCGTTATTGCAAAGGTATTGCATTCACTGATTGCCAATATTTTTCAAAAATGAAAGGAGCGAATTTAGTACTGCGCGACAATAATGTTACCTAAATGACATTTGTTTAAAAAAAAATGAATTCAACGTGCATTTTGGTACTATAATCTCACCTACTAATGGTGTATGGATTGCCATAACTGGCAATTTCTGTCCGAAATACATCACAAAAAGTACGATGACAATTATATTAATTCCATTCAAAATTATTTTCTCGCCCGATTGCGGAGGAAGCCAAAATGCTGCCAGTGTCATTAATATAATGCATGTGGCCGGTGTAATCACCACTGTTTTGTATACCGGTGATCTTCTCTCGACCGTTATCGTGTACGTATTGCTTACATACGGTTCCGTACAACAATCGTAATATGTTGATTTTCGTGATGCCTTTATCGATAGGATTTTCCATTCGTGATTCGCTATGAACATATCGATTTCCGTTCCATATTCAGATATTTCGAGATTGATTTGTAGACCGTTATAAACCCATGAGCCAAGAACTACTTGACAGGTTTGTGTATCGAAAGGCCATAGACGTAAATCGAATTCGCAGAACACTTGAAATTGGAACGGGGGAACCCAGATGACAGCTCCTGTATTGCTAACAATCGCCATTGTGTTTCCGTAGTGATCGATTGTATTGCCCAGGGCACCATTGTACAGGGTTAGATCTGGTTGCCAGATTTCGTGATCTGCCAGATGGAGACTGGTCAAATTTCCATATTCCGATGCATTCCAAACTAGTTTGTCATCTTGCCATCCCTATGAAACAAGGTCCAAAATCAGATTATTTTCATTTAAGAAAAGCTCTGATAGAAAACTATGTGTAATCTTACCAGTTTTATCCACCCGAATACTGTCATGATTGCCTTAAGTTCATCCACGTCAATATGTTTGACGGTGAGAGCAATACGCACTTCAGTTGTCGATTCATGGTCCATTGGTCGAACGAATTTATCGTAGTTGACAAGTATATCTCTTTTCAATGTATCTGTCCATGTTGAGTTTTTCTTTGTCGCCGGATCATCACCTGGGAAAATGATTATAGGTTTATCGTATGGATATTTATTGAATTTATATTTTGATTTTTACAAATATCAATATTTATTAAAACATTGATGTAAAATAAAAATTTGTTTGAAGTCAAAGAATCATTCTTTTATTTTTGCTGAGTAATAATCAATATCATGTACTTTGTGGTGTTTTAAAAGTATAAAGTACTTCCCTAACTGGTCACTACGCATGTGATACTTGCATGGCGAATTTAACCGCCTCTTTAGCAAGATCACCATGCATTAGTGACCTTTCAAAATAAAATCAAAAAAAGAAATTTGATTTGAAACTCGTCCGTTCAGTTGCCGAGCAATTTGGCTCACTGAAACAGACTGTCTTTATTTGCTCATGTTTCGCTCTTAAGTAGTAAAATTTTGATAAATGAAAAATATAAAAGAAAAATACAAAAAAATATAAAAAATATATAAATTTAATTCCATTAAACCGAAATTACAGTAATCCTTTTTTTAAGTAAAGTATGTCAGCATTTCTTTGAAAATAAGCGGCAATGAATCTCGATAAGTTATAATCTATACGAAAAACTGGTGAACTATGTATTATACCTTGCACAACGGGGATATACTCTTTTAATGAGTTCATCGGACTTCAAATATGTACATATGTATCTATATGATTTAATTAGTCTCACCATTTTTCAGCTCAACAAAATGTCAATTACTGAACTGAAAAATATCATCATTTCAGCATACCCATGCATGTATGTTAAAAGAGAGCTGAGTTGTTCATTTCTTGCAACAAATTGAAAAGGGGACAAAAACATGCACTAGACTCTCAACTGAGCAATTGAACAAATGCACGCATAGATAACGATTAATTAATTCAATAGCTTCAGAATATAACACGGAATCGAAAAAAATATTAATGATTTCCAAGTAGTACAGAATAATTGGAATCGAATTTTAAATCATAGCTTCAAAGATATTTCTAACAAGACGGCAAATAAATCAAATGGCATTACCGCCATATTTCCTTTGCAAAATGTGTGTGCCGAAGCCACAAGCAACATTTTTTTCAGCACTGCCTGACAATTTACAAAAAGATGCGCAACATTTCAATTTTAATAAACATTTTAGTGGGATTCTAGTAGTTTTCATTTCATTGAGTTTTTTGTTTTCATTTTCAGGGAGAAATTGCAAAATTCACTGCAAAATTAAAGAAAAATTATAAATTTTATTAAAATAATGCGATCACCCCTTCGATTTTTTGGTTGCAGATAGAATTTTAGAAGAATTGCCATCACCCCTTCGATTTGTTAGCAACGTGCTTAATTCAATTAAATAAAAACTTACTAAAAAAAAAAATAATGAGCTAGCAAGTATGGGAATGCTAGCCAATTATGAATGCAATTAGTTATTTGAACCAATGGGATTACATTAACAAATGCACGTATATACAATGTCTCTCAGTCAGTGACCATAGGACCAGGTATAAGAGGAGGCAATTGCCATGGTGTTAAGAGGAGATAATTGCCCAAAAACCAAAAAAAAAACAACAACGAAAATTTTGTCAGATTATGTTATCAAAAATAACGTCCAGAATGAAATTAAAAATATTAAGAAGAAAAAGCTAGAATAAAATGAAAAAATAAGAGGAGAAAAGAAAAAAGGAAAATAAAGCTTTATTTTAAAAATCTATCATCGCATAGGAACTGCTTAAGCTTCTCTTTTAAGCCAAAAAGTTCGAGACACTTTTTATACCTTCTGCCAGATTGTTGTATAACGAGATTGCAAACATAATAGGGTCATTCGTTTTTATTAAAGGAATGAAGTCTGAAATTGTGGGCAGAACTTGCGACACATATGTTGCTTATGAGATTGAAAATTTATTTTTTGTGTACTAATTTTCACATAGCCTTTATGTTCTCTAGGATGGTAATTTGCGATAAAAAGGTATTTATAGCTACAGTTTATGTTTGATGACGATGTATGACTCCAATTTTGTATCCCATAGGTGACAGCGCGACGAATGAAAGCTAAATTGATATGTTTACTGCGCTTAAGAAAGCCAATAATTGGGCAAATTTTAGATTCGATACTTGAAATATGTCGTCACCAAGAAAGCTTATCATCTATTAGCAGGCCCAGATATTTAGTTTTTTTAGCTCTATGAATAGATTGGCTATTAACAGAAATAGATAACGATGCCTCATTTCTGTTAATTTATTTACATCAAATAATATATAATAAAATATAAATAATATATTTTGAGCTCAACTGAAAATTGTTTACAGGTTGTACATACAATAAGTATAGGATTGGTCTTAAGATTGAGCCCTGAGCTATGCTCATGTTTATATTTTTTATCGTTAATCTTTGCTTTAAACTGAGTGCAGATTGAACAATTGTATGGATAATTTTTTTTATTAAGTTATTTGCCGTACCTCTGATACCTAGTTCCTCCAATATCTCAGAAAAGATGTTGTAATCGACTGTGACGTAGTCCTCTTTCAGGCCAATAAATATTGCTGCAACAGAAGGACCTTTATCAAGTTTAGAGTTAATGTAATGCTGAGCATTAATTAAAGCTGCACTGGTATTACTTTCAGCTAAGAATTCATATTGACTTTAATCGAAACTCATAGTGGTATTTATAAATTCTACTACCCTATCATTTATGATTCGCTCGAAGATCTTACTAAATACACCTATTAGTGGAATTGGTCTGTAGTTGTCGCGGTCCTCAATTTCTCATCTAAATGATTATTTTTATTAAAGAGGAAAACGACAAGTCAAGACGATTTCAGTCAAGACTACATAGCCTGGGTCCTCGTAAAGTTTTCTATTCATCGCAGATATAATTAGATTTGAAGTCAAAATATTTTTAAGTCAATTAATATTTTTTTGTCGACATCGCAACAAGTAAGAGGGAGGAAAAAAAAATTATAGAATTTTGTCATCACATACTATACTTGAGCTTTAATAGAACAACAAAGTTTAATCCAATTTTTATACCTTCTGAATATAGATTGAGTCTCTGTTTTATATACGTCAGTTTTTCAGTGACTGCAAGGATAAAGAAAGCTCAAAGTCCAACAAGGGCATATAGGACTAATTCGAACCCCAGGTGGAGATACGACGACTACTTTAGCAGACAAATTGGAAGTACCACACTTCCAGAGTGCACAATTAGTAATCATAGTTAGAATGAAGAAGAAGACAAGCACGCTAAGCAGACCCCTCACTCTCTACTGATTTAAAAAATCATTTTATATGTAAAGGTTGAATGGGCTGCTAGCTCCTTCAAATCTTTAAATCACCAGGATCATATTGAACCATCCAAGCTCTGCTACAAAGTACCACAGTAAAATTGAAAACCTTCCTGATATAAATTTTTAGAGCGAGTTTGGCAGCAAACCCGCTGATCTTTCAAAATCATAGGTCAGTCAGTCTCACATCCTTCATATTGAAGGCCATGGAGAAGCCGATCGTGTGAATGAAGCTGCCACTAATAAATTTCAGTTTGTCTACCAAAAGGGCAAGTCAAATTTATTAGCCAAACATAAGCTGATACACGAAAAAGCATTGCAGAGTAAGGAAATCGCACTATGTGCTTTTGTGGACTTAGAAGAGCCTTTTTCAATGCAAGACACGACTCGCTGCATCATGCACTCCAGTGGAGAGAAGCCCCTCAAGCGGTAGTGAAATAGGCGAGGAAATCACTGAGGTACCGAGATGCATTCGTTATGCTGGGAGCAGTAGAGCTTACAGTGAACACTAGGAGGGGATGTCCACAGAGGGATATTATCATCCTCCTATTATCCCTACTGATTGATGACCTTCATGGCGTACTCAACAGTAAGGGATTTAACAGCTCTTGGAACGCAGATGACATCACGGTAATAATAAGAGGCTCATATTCGGATACTTTAAGATCCAGAAAGCAAAAGGCCTTAACTGAAACTGTATAATAGCCCATAAATCCTCAAAAGACCAACATAGTTCCACGAACTATAAAAAAAATCGAGGTGGGAGCCCTAAAAATTAGGCACACAGAAATGCGTCTACAGGAGGAGTTAAAATATTTAGAAACCCACCTGGATAAAAAAAACTCACCTGCGACAATCATCTAAACAAGACAACACTGAAGACAACTAGAACACTTTGGGCGATAAAACAAATGCTTGGGGACTATCTCTAAGACAGATATTCTGGGCATACAAACAAATGGTGAGACCTACTATCCTACATGAATCAGTAGTATGGTGGAAGAAAACCACACAAAAACTGCTGTTGAAAGACTTAACAAGCTTCGAAGGACAAGCTGCCTGCTGATTACAGGATCAAGAAGCTCCAGCCCAACGGTGGGGAATGAGGCCCTTTTTAACCTTGAACCACTACACCTCAAAATCCAAGAGGAAGCGGCGACACAAGCAATAAGTCTACGAGCCTGCAAGTACAAATCAGGAGACCTAAAAGGTTATCCTGAAGTACATCAGGCCCATAATGGAAATGCTGAATACTGGAATGCTGAATATCAGCGATCAAATAAAGACTAGAGTGACCTTCGAGAAAAAGTTCAAGGTCATCAAGAAGCATATGAGCTATCCACCCCTCTCGCAAAAGGGGGTGCAAATGTGGTATACAGACGGCTCAAAGATGGATAGTGGAGTCGGAGCAGGGATCGTAGGACTCAGATGTGATTCTTTTTCCCTAAGGAGGCCACTATTTATCAAGCAGAATTATCTGCTATAGCTAAGCCCATGTATGTAATAAAGATAAGAAACTATAGTGAACACTAAGATCCTACCGGATAGCGTAGCGGTTTCGAAGGCTCTAAACCGCGATCAAATAAACTTAGCTACACTCTCAGAGGTGAAAGAGGTCCTAAATGAAATAGATGCACAGAACAGCCTGGATCTTATATGAGTCCCTATCCAAGAGGAACATCCAGACCAAAGAGGACTAAATTGACCTGCATTGGTCCCACCCATTACTGGGATTTTTCGAATGCCGATACCGACACAGGAATCAAAACATGGACTGAAAGAAACAGCGTAAGCTGCTGACTTAATCTACCGTCAGCTTCGATACAAAAAGAGAAAAAGATGCAGTGACTTTCCATAGAAGTGGTATAAGGACCCCATGTGGAGATTTGACAGGCCCTCATCCTTACAAAAAGAACCACCATAAGATATGAAAGGAGCGAGACGACTGACGTAGATATACCTTGTATACTATGCACCACTAGCGAGACGAAAATTGGAGCCGCTTGGCCCTGGCACTTCTATCCATGTGGGACACTAGCAAATTCCCGTCTGGCGATATATCCAAGCTCATAAGGACTCTGGATAGCCTTTAGGACACAACGCTTACGCTGATTAGGCATAATAGACCAAGGAAGTCGCATTGCTGGGGGCCATCCGGACCCGCTCCATGCATTCGTTGATTGTACACTCGTACACCCATTCATCAGTATCAATATCAGGGTTCTCACACCAGAACAATCATCATTCCTCACTTTTGAACTTGTACAACTTGATTGTTTACGATTGGACGTCTTTGGTTCAAGTTGGCTCAAACTCAATCCTAATCCAGTTAACTTTTGCTTTGCGCAAATATTCCTACATGAAATTATCACACAGCAATTCATATTATTGTAAATTAAAACAGCTGAATCTCGATAAAACACCCACGATCATGTTACATTATCAGATTGCGGATTGTGCAACAACATTTGCATCCTGAACTCGAATTGTTCGAATAATGCCAATCTAAATTATCCAAATCTCTGTCCACATTTAATTTACTCTTTCATCGATTTAAATAGCCAGTAACTTCACAATTTGCATTACATACTACAAACAGATTAAATATGTTAACGCAATTACCGGAAACTGTAATCAGCCGCGCTACTCGTTGTTGTTACTTAGCGAATGTTCGAATACACAAGCCTATATAGCACTTTTTTTTTTAAAGATTTCCATTGTGCATCTTATCTCACACCACACCAGAATAAGTTTGAATAACGTACCAGCCACTCAACACGGACAATAATAGGCTTGTGTCATACGTGACTATAGTTGGGGTCTCAAGATTTGCCGTGGCTATAGTTGGGGTCTCAAGGAGTGAATTAAAATGGTATGATTGTAAATAGAAAGTTGAATTGACACACAAAAGTTTTAGCACTTGCACGAATTTCGGATAATAAAAAATTTTTAAATACGTCCTACTGAATTCGTAATAGGGGAATTTAGCGTTAATCATTCGATTAACAAATTGAACGATAGGATTTTGGGACGAATATATAATTTTTTTCCTGGCTGATTGGCTTCGGAGTCACTCACGTCTATAAGCATTGAGGCTGATAATATTTGAAATAAAAAAAAACGATTTGTTTGATTGAGATCTTGTCGAAATTGATTGAGATTAAGAGCGGTAGTAGAATTAAAGCTTCCAACCAGATAGTAGGAGGACAATTTTGATCTAAGTATTTACTGAAAGAAATCACTGGATTTTTCGTATCAGTTGCTTAGAACTGGGTTTTACTGGAACTAGTGCTTTCAGCACTCCGACTCCCCTCTTCTAGGTTCCGTATCTGTTCAGTTTGTTGATTGTCTTTCTATTCCTTAAATTATTTTGACTTTTTCATTTCCAAACACTTTGCAACTAAAACGATTAAGTGGTTACTGCTATTACATGTTCGTCGAACTCATAGCTACTGATAAATGCAAAGAGAGCGATATAAGATACATTTTCATCACACTGAACCTTACACGTTCACTATTATTACACAAAATACATTTTCAGCATATTTTTAAATATTTTCATTAATCAATAACTTTTTGAAATAACAAATAAACACTCAATACTCAATTAAATCACTTACTAGACACGATCGGTAGAAACGAATTTAAAACCGTTGAAATTATCACAAAAATAACAAAGTTTCGCATCTTTTCAATGCGTATTATCAGCCCTTATTCAAAGCCTCCTGAAATCTCCACGTCCGCAATCCGATCGTAACTGATACTTGGTCTAAATTATACGGTATACTGAATTGTAAGTATCGTTGAATCTATTCATCAGTTTCAGTATATCAAAGAAGTACTTGAATGTTAGTTGTATCCGCCGTAATTTAGATGTCGTTGTGGGGGCTTTGATATTTCAAAACATTTTGTATTTACATATCTATATCCAGTATATGACTCGATGTGGTGCGAAATTATTGCATACTGAATATATGCTCATTGTTAGTTAGCTTGTGTGGATTCGGTAGGAAATTTTTTATTTAATTTTATTGCCTTTTTATTATGATATTCATTATGGTCTCATTGCCTTGTGCGTTTGATAAGAATATGTTCTATAGAAGCAGTTAAACGTTTCGTGTGACGAGTTAAGATATCTCTTAAATGCGTGTGCAGTACAAAAGAACTAGTGCTATCCTTCATATATCACAAGCTTGTGCAATTGATAAAGTGGTTTTCATATTTATTTCGGTTTGGATGAGACTAAATATAGATATGCATGGTTTTTCCGCACTGATAAACTAAGCGCCAATTTTTTTTTATATATCTGGAATTTTATGCTAAGATTAGGATTAATAAAAATATAATTCGCGTGACTGAAAGAAAAGAATGTATAGTTTAGGTGCTGATTTAGTTTTTAGTAGCAGCGTTAGAGGAAACTACAATACGCTGCGATGTGTTGAAAAACTATCAGAACCCCAAAAACAACCAAATGTTTTGTCTACTAAAAAATACGAAAGCGGTGCTTCAACAACTGGATCGAAGTATTGTGGAAAATTTGTATTCAGTGGATTTCATTCAAGCGATACAAAAATATAGCGGCTTCACAAATCATAGGTTTCTAAAAAAAAAGTTTACAAAAACTTAATGCCAGCTTAGCAAAAATCAGGTGTCTCTAGAAAAAATTCTGCGAGTCTAAGAAAAAATCATGGGTGCTTTCCTACTCTAATGCTGGTTTCGCTAGTCTCACACATTCGTATATCATTTTCACACTAATAAGCCGAAGGTCAAAAATTGGACCATTTCTTAATTCTGATTGCTAATTGTTTTTAATGTGAACCAATTTTTTCCAGCTTGTAAAAAATATTTTAATGCCGATTTTCTCCTTTTGAAGCCAAATATATTTTATTTTCTTGACAGATATCGATATTTCGAAGGTAATCCGTCCTCAGTTTCAGTGTATATCGGTCTAACTTACTCTGAAAGAAAAATCTTGGTAAAATCAACAATTTTCCTTAGTTGTTTTTGCGTCAACTACGGGCTATAGTTGGAACAGCCATAAAAAAATAGTTGATTACTTTTATGCACCATGACGCGTGGTTGATAAACAACGTCCGTTGTGCAAAAAAAGTAAGCAACCACAAACAATGGTATTCCAACAATGTACATAGTGCGAAATAACTATAGCCCATTTTGGTGTGTTCTGGCAGGGTTAGCTCTAGAAACGTACAACCCGGGCATTTGTCCGAGGCGGTAAACGTAAAGGGTTTAATAAAATCCTACTGTTTTTCCAAAATAAAAAAAAATATTTGCAGCCCATAATTCTTAATGTTTTTCAAAACAGCCATATAAACGTGGCACAGATAATTAAGTAAGAAAAAAAGCTAGGTCAGAGCATATACACTATATGCGCTCACTGCTTCGGCGCATCGCAATGCGTGTCCTTTACATGCATACATTAATTGCACAAAAGGCGTCATACAGCGTAATATAAAGGCTTCACAGCATAACATGAATATGAATTATATCGAACAGCAAACCGAACACAATTTTGCCATGTAGCATATGAAACTTCTATAATAGAATAGGAGTATGAGTAGTATGAAAAATCAACAATTTTCCTTTGTTTTTTTTTAGCATCAACTACGGGCAATAGTTAAAACAACCATAAGAAAATTGTTGATTACTTTTATGCACCATGACGCGTGGTTGATAAACAAAAAAAACATTCATTCGGAGCATGAAAAACATCCAAATGTTGAAACCATTCTACTTTGCGTAGAATAATTCCAAAGACGTTGCTCACTGAATTACGTTTGTCGAAATCAACTATTGCAAAGTAGTTTAAGTACCATAAAAACTGTTGATAATTCGAAACGTTGAAGTTTTGAGTGAATTGATGAATATTTTTCTATTGATCAACTAATTTTCGTGGTTCTGAAACAATTAAAACAGTTGATTTCATGAGCGTTGCGATATTTTTAGTACAACCAGAGCCAACTACTTTTATATCGTTAAATTAACTATATTAACATAGTAAAAATAACTATTTTCCGTAGTTCGTTTAACGATTTTGAATGAATCGTTGCAATCCTATTAAAAATAGTTGAACCAACCAAGAGTTTTTCTTTCAGTGTAGTAATGGTATTTACAGTGCTTACTTTTAAAGTCTTGACTTTTACTAATTACCAACTAATCGTCTACTAATTACTTATTTAAATACATTTAACTATCTATATGAATTGTTTTTAATGTGTACCAATTTTTTCCTAGCTTGTAAAAAAGTATTTTGATAAAAAAATACCGATTTTTCCTTTCGAATCTAGATATATGTGACAAATATCGATATTTCGAGGGTAATCTGCCCTCTTCTTCTGTGTAAATTTTTCTCCTCACTATTCCCCGATGTGTAGATGACTAAACTCAGACCATGGACCATGGAAACTGTGCATCACCATTGTTAAGGTTAATTTGGAGGAAATAAAGTCCGTCCAGAAAATAAAATATATCTAGCTTCAAAATGAAAGAATCGATTTTAAATTAAAAACTGATTTCCAATCCATTCTCTATTATATTTGTGGTAGAGGAGCTATGAGCGCTTTTGCCCATCTCTGGCAATGCGGAGAGAAATTTTCACAAATCAAATTAATTTCCATTATACAAAACTCGAATGTCTCCTCCACACTGTGAGCCATCATGTAGTCCATTGTGTAGACAGATGGGTGATTGCTTGCAGTGACCGACAGTGACGATGTCCGATGATGGCTTTCGGAGTCGTTTTTCACACACATCAAAGCGGGTTATCATGACTGGCCCAGTATGTGGAGGCAAATTTGTCATGATGGCTTCATTGTGACCATCATTGCGACCATTGCAGTGGCCGATGATGGCCCACAGTGAGGAGACAGTACAATACGCTGTGCCATATAGACAACGTTCAATATAGACATGGGTAACGTAGCGCTGCGCCGCGCAATTACGTTGAAGCACTAGCCATGATACTACTGCGCTGATACCGATTGTCGGTATCAGTAGCGCAGTAAAGTATTACTGTGCTACTTCGGTATTAGTAGCACAGTAACGCACTTCGGTATCAATGGTGGTGGCGCTGCCGCTTTGCAATGCCAACACCATTTGGCTTGGCGCTATGCTACGGCGCGGCGCAAAGATAGATTAGTTGAGTATACTTACCTTAAGTCTGTTTGATGCAAAGCAATATACCTATGCGTACGCACGTTTGGAAAGATACCTGAATGGCTACATACTATAGCCTGGGTATTTTCTATCGGAAAATTAGTAAGTTGAAATGTGGGTTGCTCTCGTCCCATACAAGTTTTTTCAATTACTCATTTTTGAGTGAATCATGTGAATTTGACTTTATTTAAATAAGATATCAACACTGAAATGTATTTATTAGGATGAGTAGAAAAAATATTAAAATTTGGTTTTAAATTGTAAACGTAAATTTCATTTAACTGTGTGGTAGAAATTGAAACCAAACACGTAGAAGTAAAATAATATATGTGTATTTTTAAAGTAACTAAAGGAAGTAAACATAAACTAAATTATTTTTTATTTGCTCATTTTAAATCTTTCAGCACATATTTATTATAGCAGATAAAATATGTATAAAGTTAAACTAAATCACTAGCCAAAGAGTCATTTAAAAGCTAAATCTAAGTAGAAATAATGAAATAAAAAGACATTTTTATTCATTATTATTCAAATTATAATTTAAAACAACCACTTGTGAAATTTTGCCTGTTTTAAGCCTCTCTCGTCTTTCAGATGCTATCTGCCCCGCTTTAGAAAAAATTCGCTCAAACGGGACAGACGTAGCCATGACGCATAATATTTTTTTTACAAAAGTATATACCTTTGGGTAAATTTGTTTTCTCACAACAGTGGATCCTCGATGTTTCCGAAATCATCTTTCCTCGCTAACATTGGCTCTGCCAAGTATTTTTCAATCTCTATCCTTGCGAAAGTCATGTTATTGGGATTCATGTTCTCCTTCACCTCAGAGTCAAATTCTTGCCATATCGAATTCTTGGATATTTTTTTGAGTGTTGCCGAAGCATAAAACTGTACACTACAAGTTTTTCTTTTATTAGTGACGATGACTTGCCCAGCGAGGTACACTCAAAAAAATTTTGGTTGAATTTTACCCTTACAATAGTAGGAAACTGGTTTCCTACTATTAAATATGTAAATTTACAAAAGTGCGTACAAAGAATATTTTACGTCTTCAATGTGTAATTTTTTTACGAACAAATCGTGTAATTTTACCCTAAAAAGAGTAAATTTAGGAAGGAAACGCATGAAATTCATGTATCAAAGGCTACTTTTTACGAGTTTTTTAGGGTAATAAGCGCAATTTATTCGTGAATGTCTATAAAGATGTTTAAAAAAACGATAAAAAAGGTGCGTTTTTTGCACTTTTGGGCAGGGTAAGTTTAGGTAACTTACCCTGTCCAAGAGTGCAAAACGCACCAAAAGAAAGTGTTATCAAACAAATGACATCAAAAGATATATATTGCGAACAATTTTAGGAAGTTTGCACTATTTTAGCTAACCTCTAGATAAGTATCATTCAATAAAATTGAAAAAAATTTAATGATCCAAAAGTCAGCCACTCAAGACTGCCATAACATGAAATAATACCCTAAAATTAAATATAATGAACAAAAGTCTGTAAATAGGTAAATTTAAATGTTAAAAAAAGCAAGAGCCCTACAAGTCAAGAAAGCAAAATATGAATATTTTTCTTGTCAAATACAAAAACTTTTTTGCAGTTCCTTTAAGTTTATAATTTATTTTAATTTTATGTATACACTATATACACATTATACAGATTAAATTATAGCACTTATAGCTACACTTCTAATTAACTTATAGCTACACTTCTACACTTATTACACGAAAAGACTGGCACTTAGCTGCTGCTATTCAATGCAACGATCCCGAAATATCAGATTCGTTCAGTCTAGCCAAATCACCATCTTTCGTCACAATATTACATCAATAATAAGTCAAATTCGAGCAAATGATACAATTTTACAGCTTTGGTGTAAATGTGAGCAGCGAAGTAGTAAATTTACACTCTTTTTGCTGAAGTTTACAAAACGCTATTTATTATTCAGCTGATATGACGTAAAAGCAAAAAATACACATCCAATGTGTAAAAAAAATTGTGATTCGTTATTTTAAACAAAAAAATGAATATATTTACTTTTATCATAGAATTAATTTTAAACCCACTTTTTAGAGTGTAGTAGATATGGAGTGGGTATGCCCATAAGATATAAACTGAAACTCAAATCGTCCCTAAGATTAGTAAAAGTTTTATTAGAATAGAAAATCGATTTCAGTTCAATCAAAATTACGTATAAGCTCTATAATAAGCAGAGGAAACTACTATGGGATATTGAAAACTTCAGCGAAAATTATCACCATTTGATCACCATTACACTTACTGTGCAGCCAGATGCCTGTGGTTGTACAGTTAAAAATCAAAATGTCGGCAGCTACTAGTTGTTGGCAACATACAAAACTCAAATCATCCTTAGTAGGACGTATAATAATATAATAAGTTTTCATAAGTTTGACGCCAAATCATGCCATTTTAATTTATTTGCCTTCACTGAAACTTGGCTTAATGACTCACATACAAACGAGGAAATTCTTGACAGTAGCTGGACCATTTACAGAGATGATCGCGACTACTGCTCTACAGGCCAAACGCGAGGAGGTGGTGTCTTAATTGCTGTGAGCAACAAATTTTCAAGCAAACGCATCGATACCACACCAAACGTAATGTTCCAGCACTTAATTGTTCAAATCTCTTTCAATAATACATCGATTTACATTGGTGTAGTTTATATTCCACCCAGATCCGACGAATCGGTATACGACCATTTATGCGAATCTGTATCTTCCTTTGTATCATCCCTAAACGAAAAGGACAAAGTTATATTCCTGGGAGATTTCAATCGCCCCAATCTATATTTCATTCCCGATGAAAATGACACTTACCTGCTCCCTGTAAACCTTTCAGATCGCAACGACTTTAACCTTATGAGTACCTTCTATGGCAATGATTTGCAGCAAGTTTGTCCGGCTCCCAACCAAAACGGTAATTGGTTAGATCTTGTGTTCACTAACGCTTATGACGAGGTAGTGGTAAGTCCAACTAATGACATAGAGCATCTTTTTTGTAATAGTTCGCACCATTCAGCATTCTCAGTTGAACTTGCCACTCCTGATTCTACTTACTTAAGAACGTACAATAATTCAATTGTATATGACTTTCGTAATGCTAATTATGAAAGCATTCACCATTTTCTTGACTCTATAGATTGGACGAATATTCTTTCAACTTTAGACCTTGAGGAAGCCATTTCTACTTTTTACAATAAAATATTTGACGCCGTTGAGAGATATGTACCAAAGATAAAGAAAAAGAATAAACTCTCTGAACCATGGCTTGATAGGGACCTTAGGCATTTACGGAATCGTAGGAACAAGCTTTATAAGCGAATTAAAAATAATATTGACGATAGTTCAGCTATTCAGGAAGAATATAACGAAATTGCTAAGCAGTTTTTAACGAAGTCCCACGAGGCTTATGACAACTACATTAAGACTACCGGCGAAAATATAATCCGCGACCCGAAAAAATTTTATGATTTTGTAAATGTGAAGCGGAAAACTACTGGTTATCCATCATCGATGTTCTTTAATGATATCACTTCTTCCTCTCCTAATGTGATTTGTGATTTATTCGCAGATAATTTCCAGAATATTTTTATTGCTACTGACTCATCAAACTCACATCTTCCTTCGTCCCATTCTAATCCTACAGCTTTTATCAGTCACTTAGAAATTACACGTGACGAAATACGTAAAGCTATTTCGGAACTCGACTGCAACAAAGGTCCAGGGCCAGATCTTCTTCCTCCAACTTTCTTGTGCAAATGTGTAGAGCAGCTTATAACTCCCTTTCATATTTTTTTCAACAGATCACTTTCGTCTGGAGTTTTCCCATCCTGTTGGAAACTTTCATATGTCACACCCATCTTCAAAAATGGTGATAGACGCTGTATCGGAAATTATAGAGGTATTGCCATCTTATCTTCTATTCCGAAACTTTTTGAAAAGATTGTCTACGATAAACTTTCTCCACTTGTTGACTCCCGACTGAACGAGCAACAACATGGTTTTAGAAAAGGTCGCTCAACTACCACAAATTTGACAGTCCTAATCTCAGACGTCCTGTGTAAAATGGAGAAAGGACACCAAATTGACGCAGTCTATACAGACTTTAGTAAAGCTTTTGACAGAGTTGACCACCCTACCTTAATTCTAAAGCTACTGAAATTCGGACTTGGTGGGTCTTTGCTTAGCTGGCTGACTTCTTATCTTGGAAATCGAACTCAGCTGGTAAAATTTCAAGGACTTTTATCGAAAAATATTTCTGCTACCTCTGGTGTACCACAAGGTAGCCATCTTGGCCCACTTCTCTTTAATATATTTATTTCTGACCTATCTGACGTCCTATCAAATATACCTCATCTACTTTATGCCGACGATCTCAAAGTCTATCATATCATTAAATCTAAATCCGATGCACTCTTTCTCCAGTCCAAACTTGATTCACTTGATCATTGGTGCAATGAAAACAAGCTCTCTCTCAACATTGCTAAGTGCCAAGTTATAAGTTTCTCCCGAAAATGCACCGTCTCACATAACACATACTTCCTCGGGAATAAGTTGTTAGCTCGAGTTGATAACGTTGTCGACCTTGGTGTTGTCTTGGATGAGCGACTCCGCTTCACCTTGCATTATGATAAAATACTTTCCCGGGCAAACAAACAGCTAGGCTTCATCAAAAGACGTGCCAAGGAATTTCGTAACCTGTGGGTCACACGATCCTTATACATCTCTCTAGTACGCCCCATTCTCGAATATGCTTCCATTTGCTGGAATCCGGCTTTTGAAACCCACAGTAGCAGACTCGAGTCCATACAAAAGCAATTCTTACTTTTCGCATTGAGAGAACTATACAGCCCTTACGATTTTAGTACCCTTCCTCCTTATGAGTTTCGACTGGGTCATCTAAACTTATTAACACTTGCATCTAGAAGAAAGATGCTTTCGGCCTGCTTCACATTCGACGTCATTAGAGGCGTCATCAAAGTTGAATTCCTGAATAGCAAAATAGTTTTGAATAACCCTGTAAGAAACACCAGGTCCTCTCGTTTACTCAAGGAATATCCACACTCCACTACTTACGCAGCTAATGAGCCGATAAATAGATGCTGCAGGATATTCAATAGCATAAGTAATCTGTATTCTCCAACAGTCTCAAAATTATCCTTCAAATCCTCCCTTTTCAAAGCCATCCGCAACCCTTTATCCTAAGCTATATGTTCAATGTTTTATTTATTTATTCGTTATTTATTAATTTGTTATTGATTTATCTTGTAAATTATTTTATTTAATTTTTCGTTTTATTTCTATGTACTCGTAATTTCCAATTTTGTTTTTTTACTGTTTACGTTACTTGTACCTTGCTTGGTTAAGAAATAAAATAAAATAAAACTTAATAAGTATATATTAGAATAGAAAACCGTTTTCCATTTAAACACGATTACATATAAGCCCTATAATAAGGAGAGGAAATCACAAACTTCAACAAAAAAAAAACTTCAACGGCAATTATCACCATTTGATAAGCGGGCGCAAACGTATAAATCTAGCAATGGATTGAGAGGCGCGCGTTTTTATTGCGATACGTACTAAAATGCTTGAAATATTTTCTGTAGCTGCAAAATTAGCTGAAATCGGACAAAATCGGCCATTTTGGGGTTAAGGTGGTTTGGGACATAACGGGCCAAGACCTATTGCTGCTATACAAAAATTTCAGTTTTGTAGGGGAGTAAGGGGTTTTTTGGCCAGAGTTTTTCAAAAACTGCCTTTGCATCGCTTTCGATGATTGGAAGTGGTCGGGGAGTACAATAGTGATATTTTAAGGGCAAAAAAAAATTTTTGATAGGGGAGATTGGGCAAAAACGTTCATTTTTGCAAAATAATTTTTTTTTGGACTAGCATGAATTTGGGGACCTTTTTGAGGTGTTCCGAGCGAAATTTTCATACAAATCTGGGAAAAAGCGGCCTAGTTTCGAAGATCCGGCAAAATGATATCTGACGGAAAACCGTCGGGAAAAACTTAAAGTAGCAAAATAACGGCAAAGTTACAACAAACACAGAGGCAAATGGAATGCGTAGAGCTTAAATTAAAGCTTGATGCTGTTACCAGGTGGAACTCTACGTATTCTATGCTTGTGCACATTCAAGAAGTGCAAGAGCCACTATTAGCTACCTTTGGTGTCCTGAACTAAAATCTACCTACTCCTTCTTCTGATGAATGGAATATTATGAGAAGAGCCTCTGATATATTGAGCATCTTCAATGAGGCTACTCTAGAAATAAGCAGTGAGAAAACGGTATCGATTTCAAAAATATATATTATTACATCAACGATTATAAGCTACATTTCAGAAGTCTGTCTGAACGATAATGAAACTGCTGATGTACGCAGTTTTTTAAATGTAATCCAAAGAGAACTTCCAAACAGATTTAAATTATATAAAGAAAATATGTTTTGCCTAGAGAGCGTTCTTTTGGATCCACGATTTAAAAGACTAGCATTTCAAAATGAATCCACGCACAAACTTGTTTGCATACATCTAATTTCGGTACCTAGGACAAGGAACGCAAAATTTACTATGGCAAAAATTTGATGACAAAGTGAACAGTGTTAGAAGCCAGCAAAGCTATGTAGCTGCAGGCATTAATGAAATGGATAAGTATTTACAACATGTAAACATATCCAGAAGTTCTGACCCTCTCAAATGGTGGAAGGAAAAGACAGATATATATCCCAAAATTGTGACATAGTGAATCAACAATTGTGTAAAGCGGCCACTTCAGTCTCCTGCGAACGAGTTTTTCAAAAAGTGGGTATGTGCTCACTGAAAAGAGATCTTATTTATCGCCAAAACGAATAACATAAGTGCTATTTTTACACAATAATTAATAACATGGAAAGATTTTCAGATATGATTATTGTTAATCCGATTGATTTTTAATTTAAGGTTTATTTTTAAATATATATTATATGCTATATTATATTTTTAAAGTAATGCTATGTTATATTACATTTAAGCTTATTATTATTAAAACAAAAAAAAACAGCAATTTACTTGATACTTTTGCAACCATAGAAAAGTTGCTTGAAGTGGCTCTTTTGAGTGGCTCTTAAAGAGCAACTCTTTAAAGTGTGTGAGTTTTACGGAGCTGGCTCACTTCAAAGAGCCATTTTGCCCATCACTAATTGGAAAATTAATTTTTATTGTATGTATTTTGCAGCTGACAGATCACAATACCATTCAAAATCTAGATAAGTACATTCTTCCGGTAATCACAACACTCATCTATTCAAATTCTTATTTAGTCGAGCTTATCATTTAGCTGTATAATTGTTCTTATCTACCTTGAAAAAAAATCCCTCAAAATAAAACATTTCCCAAAGTGAATCATCTACTCATAATCGTTCAAATCTTATCACAGTTCATTTGCTACCTATGTATGTAAAGAATAATTTTAGTCATTCACCTGTTCGTATTTATTAAAGGAAAACAACAATTTGAGTCTCAAGTCCAATGTGAAATTTGTTTAAATTCACGTTAAAGGAGAAAGCTTTATTAAAATGAGTCATTTTATTCATAGATTAATTCAATTGCAATCAATCATTTATATTTGTCAATTGCGTTTTTGCATTAAGGCTGTGTGCATTAAGTTCAATACAGAATTTGTTGCTTACTTGATAGGATTATGTTCTTACTAGCTATACGAAAAAACGTCTTGTTGGTTTCAGCGCATAAGAACAGAGAAGCTCCTAGTTTCAAATACATATATTCAAAATCCACTCATATGCTTAAATAACTTGAACCAGCGAGACCAATATTCAGCTAGCTTTCATGACTAATAAGAAATTCTCAAATAAAAACACAACAATCATTCGAAATATAGCAGGTGAATCCTCAATATGTAGGTTACCGTCTCTATTCCTAAAAAATTGGGAAATCAATCACAATCAAACTAATTCCGTTGCTGAGATGACAAACACTAAGATAAAACGCTTTTTTTTCAAATAACTATTTTATGAATCTTTTGCCAAATGACGCCACTTGCTTCAAAATCTATCATCTAGTCTTCTCTTCTAGTAGCACCGTTCAAGCATTCACCAAACAATACTGTTACCGATTACTAAGTTCCAAACTTACAAAACTACAGTGTGTCATTCATGTCGTAACTATCTATTAGCTTAACATCTTTTCATACCTACTATTGTACATTCGTCGAATATCACAAGCAATTCTCGGAAAATCTTACAATTTATCATTAATTCGATGCGAATTTCATTCATGCCGCTCATCAACGGCCGCTTTGACTGTACAATTTTTACGCTAGCGTACACACATCCGGCAATTAACAAGCGGAGTAATATAGATTGTTAGATATTAATCACCTCCAGTGCATTGAGATGGAAGCAGACAAATATGTGAAAGGCATCTGATTAAAATAGCTCGCGGGAGGTATACTCATAATTTTGGAGATTTCAATGGATGAGTCTGTATCTCGAGACGTGAGTCATTTGATTCCGGGAAAATGTCAATATTAGATAAATCATAGAAAGCAAGACGACTTCAACCATGTACATATAGACATGAGATTTGAGCAAATTCGTTTCATTAACTATAGACTATATCAACCCAATATGTGAGACCGCGAAAAAATATTCTCTTCAATTCAATAATACCACAGCCGCACTTATCAATAAGCTTACTGTTTTTTTCACATTAGGTCTGTTCGCGTACTTCAGCAAACTGCAGCAGAAACAGAATCTGGCAGCTGGCTTCTTTTTGCTGCAAAATTTGGCTTGCAGCAAGAGTACAAATACGACTTTCTGCGAATCTATTTTAAAATATTATAATAGATTCAGGTACGCGAACAGACCTCATGCATTCCAATTCGACCTGATTTGGAATATAAGACAATCAATTTTTTTAAAAAAAATCGCACAAACAGAACACACCCTAAGCACTCAATTCACCACCCATCATTGGCAACCTACTACCAATGCCAAGAAGAAGATACTCACCGTGAATGTCATTAATGTCATTTAATTCCGACGTTACCAATTGGATCCAAGCCGGCACATTTCGCCATAAACATGTTTCAAACAGAAGAAGGACCCGACAAAATACGAAACATAGGGGGACCACATAATCTCGGTAATCTCTAGGCATTTCAATCGTTCTTTTCACATTCAATCATCCATGTTTCTTCAGGTGATCCCGATGATCGCACTTTACGCAAAGTCGAGAAGGAAGTACTGATTCCTAAAATCATGAGGGATCGCGCAAAAACTGAAAAATGTGTAGAAGTTGTGAAAGCATTCGAAGAATGTTGTAAATCAAGTAGCATGCTAATGGTAGTTAAATGCCGTAAAGAAAACGATGAGCTGAAGTCGTGCATGGAACGTTGGTACAGGGATGAACAATTTCAAAACGAATGCAAGGAAATCTATCTGAAAGACAGATCAGAGTACAGACGAACGGGGTTGACGAAGAAGAAACGACAGGCATTGGCAGCTGGGAACAAATAGTGGAAGGCTTTAGGATTAGCGAAAAAATAGTTGTGATTTGTTACTTAGTGATTTGTTTATTTTGAACATGTTTCTTAAAATCAAAGCGTCTTGGAATTGTTTCAGTCACTGAAAACTTGTCAAGGTTATTCCGATATTCCGGCGATGGTACATTTTCAGGTGCATGGACAGCCAAAAATAGAATATCTTTGTCTGATGTTTCAGCAACACGCTGCATTCCTTGAACATATTTAGAGTCGGGGCTTCTTTCACCAATCGAAACGACAACTATAAAGCTGGCATGGTAGAATCGCATCCCTTGTTTATAGACAACTGTAACGAATCTCATTTAATTGATATTATTGTATAAGTCGAAAAACTACTCACGGAAATCTCCACCGAATTTCAATCCTGATTTCACGACCCACGCTTTCGACCTAAGGTAAATGTAGGCAGCTAAAGTAAAAGCAAACTTAGATTTGATACGGACAAATTTGTCGTACATTTCTGTAGAGCTTAGTTGTCTGCCCTCCGCATCAAATATATCTAGTATTTCTAAAATGAAAGCTAGAAAATATGATTCTTCTAGATCTAATCCTAATGTTTCTTCAAACGCCGAATGTTCTGCACTTGTAGAAGCTTTCGTCATTGAAAGCGGGAAGCTGCGTGAATGCGACCCCTTCCCAAAATAACCATTTTCATAAAAGATTCGAATATTCTCATCGCTTTCAACGAGTTGTACTGAAAATCCTGTGAAAACCGCCTTCCACTTATTTTCCTTAGGTAGTGGGAATGGTTGTGCCTGGTTGTTTTTGGGAAAACGCCTCTTCGGCTTTATATTCGGCTCGAACTCCATCATTTCGCGACGCGATCCCAAACGCCGAATAAATGCATGTATAGAACAGCTGATTGCCGTCATTGCGAATCTCAGCTGACTGAACATATGTGCTAAATGTCACGTGAAATCCTTTGGGCTGCGTTCAGTTCGTTCAGTTCTTCGTGGTGATTATCAGAATGAAAATATTTATTTTTGATTGAAAGAACTTCTTTCCAACAACTGAGCTTCTTTTGCATGGGCCATTTGTCGGCCAAGGTAATTTTTATCGCAAATTTACAGTTTTTTGCGACAAAGTGAATAAATTCAAAATTTCCCTCTCGCTAATCAATCGACAGTACATTTTTAGCATTGGCTGGTGCACACTGTTAAGTCATCACCTATCATCTGAAAAGTCACAAGACAAGTTTTCTGTCCGTGATCTGTGGGAAAAATTCGTCGTAGGAAAAGATCGAAGTTTTTCTTCCAGATTTTGCCAAGTCTTCTAAGTCTTTTTCCGAAATCTGGTCGAGTCGTACACCATTACTCGCGAACAAAATATTATATAGTACGAGATGGCGAATAACGTGCAGGATTTGATGTCCTCGCTGCCCGAGGAAAATATTGGTGAGATGAATAATCATTGAACTATCTGATTAATGTTCGTGATTTTGCAACCATAATTATCATTTGTATGTACGAAATAGATATGATCGCGGCAACTAGTGCCCTGCAACAACAGGCCGGCGATATTCGTATGAACAAACCTAATTGGCAGTCCTATAAGCAATCGCAAATGATATCTGAGGAGGACTACCAATGTATTTCGGCACTAGACAGTGAGAAGAAGGCTCAATATCTTCAGCAAAATCCATCGCAATGTGCGAAAACTTTCCTCAGTCTCTTGTCACATGTCTCAAAGGACCAGACAATCCAGTATGTACTAGTTATGATCGATGACATTCTTCAAGAAGATCGATCTCGTGTCGACATTTTCCACGACTACACGTTGAAACGCAAGGAAAGCGTTTGGGGACCGTTCCTAAACCTTCTGAATCGCCAGGACGGCTTTGTCGTGAACATGTCAGCTAGGATTTTAGCAAAACTGGCATGCTGGGGGCGCGAGCTAATGCCGAAATCCGATTTGAACTTCTATTTACAGCTCTTGAAAGATCAGCTGACGATGAATGTAAGTTGTCTTGGAGTTCATCGTTTTTGGTAATTGTTGCATTCTTGTGTCAAATCTTACGTTTTCTTTAAATACGTAGATTTTAGGTGATAACAATCTAGTTTTCAACTGTTGTATTATAGTCATGTATTCATCCGTATAATTTAAAGCATGTTGCGGAAAATGTAGTTTCCTCTGGATGAAATTAGTTTGTGTATTGTTTGCCTACCTACGAGTATATCGCTTTAAATAACATTCCTACTATCGCTAGATTCAATGTTTCAAATTTTAGTTGAAAAATCAATTTTGACAGATTTTATTTTGATTCGTAACCACTGCCTTATCGAAAGAAATTAGTTGGAAATAGTATCGTGTATAGTGAATGTAAAATTACACTGTATTAATTTTGATTTTAGCTTGAAAATATCTCAAATTTGACTTGATTTTAAAGCATGTACTTAGATGCCGTTAGTTTCGATTAAAACTGTTTGGTTTGTCTCATTTGCATCTCGCACTAATTTGTGCATATTCGTCCGCCAATATTTGTATCGTTATTGTAGAAAAGAATCACATTCGCTGTTGTCATCACTAGAACTATTCAAGCGAAACATGTTGAAATCAAATTGCACATAAATTTGTTCGAAAAAACAAGGGAATATCCTGGCTCGCAAATCTTACATTAATTAATCGATGCGATTGGCTATAAAAAAACTCAGCAAGCTGTGAAGCGACAGTAGCCTGCTCTGCGAAATTTACAAGCTTACATAACGCAGATGAGGGTTTGTAGTCTCCAAAACACTTTAATTTCATAAAAGCTAACCGTGCTCCGTAAAAAATTCATTGGATTGTAAACTGTTTCGGATTGCGTGATGTGTTTTTCTAATAGCATGGCTACATAAAAGAAAACGATAAACTACACCAAATAATATGCTTTGCAAACGTCGCTCATTTTGATTGCCAGCTGCATTATTAATTCGTGCATCGTGTTCTTGGATTGTTATGCTTAGAGATCGAATTTTAGAAGAAATCATTTTCGATGACGAGATTTATTAAATATTCTTTTTCTTCTTATTTTTCACTCTCACAACCGAATTCGTACAAAAATCAAAATTGGATGATGTTTTGTTTTTTGAAATCCGTTCTCCCGTGACCCGCAAATATCCAAACAAAAACCACACCCGACACGTAAACACATAAAACAAAAAATACGAAACTCCTGTACACAATAATGACACAAATCGTGAATCTGTATTTGGCCCGAAATTGAAATCGAATTCGAAATCACTCAAATGACACATACGTGCGCAAAAGGCTAAAAGCTACATCAGAGAAATGGCTGAGATCTCGAAAAGGATGACGGTTGTGGTGCACCACATCCACGGTCACCAACATCATCACCATCCTCACCAGGCCAGTAACCAGCAATTGCTTCAACAGCAACACCATATGGCTGTATCGCAAAAAGTAAATGCTACCAGTGGTACTGAAAACACTGGAGATACTCCTAATCATAAGCAATCTTTAATTCCGGTAGAGTTTTTATAAGCAATAAGTATGAATTTTGAAGAGAGGAAGTTTGTCCCTCAAAGCGTAGACCCGTTTTTGTCCGTTAATTGTGTACCGAAACCTCCAACAAATCAGAAAATATTTGATCAAGTTCTAAGTGCAAAATTCGAAATTTAATTAGTTGTGTCGTTAACCTTAAATGTCAATTGATAATCAAGTAATTGAATTGATATATTAATAGCGTAAAACACTAACAACACTAACAACCAATTATTTCCTTACAAAAACTATAAACTCCTTCACACAAATTATTTATTGACTTGGTATATATAGAATTGTATTTGTTTTAATTGTAGATGTAAAAAATTCGGTGTCGTGTACTAGTTATTCTAGATAATATTACAATTGAATCAACTTTATTAAAATCGATTATAGAATGAAGACCCCTTAGGAATTTGTTCGAACTAAGATAGTTTCTTGTGTTTCTAACAAGCTTTACTAAACAACTGAAATGAAAAATCACTGATCGCCTGGTTAATATGCTTTGCATTTTGATTTCTACCTCTAGAGCAATGAGTACATTCAATCTGTTGCTCGATGCTTGCAAATGATGCTGCGAGTTGATGAATATCGTCTTGCTTTCGTTTCTGTTGACGGTATTAGTACGATTATCGATATTTTGTCGTCGAGAGTTAATTTTCAGGTATGTTTGCAAGTGTACAGTTATTTGAGAACATATAATAATCAAACATTACGTATTGTTTCTGATTTAGGTACAATATCAACTAATTTTCTGCCTTTGGGTCTTAACCTTCCATCGTCTTCTGGCCGAGCGTATGAACAAGTTTAATGTTATTCCAATTTTAGCCGATATTCTAAGTGATAGCGCAAAGGAAAAGGTGAGTTACGAATTGTAACTTTATTTCGTTGATTGAAATACATAAGGCTTTGTGCTTCTATAAGCAGTCGGCCCTCGTTTATCGCGGTTAATCTGTTCCAGATTCTACCGAGGCAGATGAATATTCCGCGAAGTAAGATTATTTATTCATAAATATTTTTCATTACTTAAGATTAATAGAGCCTCTAGACATGAAATAACATCCTGCAGTCACCATGACATTCCTATTACTCCATATTCTAGACACATATAACCACTAACGTATGAAAATAGTGCAACTTGTTTGATGATGAAGCGATTAAAGTGAAAGGATGTAGTGCACGTCAAAGAAGAGCAAGGTACCTGCTCCTCTGAAGGCACAACTTCAGTAAGAGAGTCTTCAAGTAGTGCTGTAGCCTCAGTATCATTTCTGGGTTCCAATCTCCAATCATGTCCTGTACTTCCTTAATAGAAAGTACAGGACATGATTGTACTCGCAGACATAGCATGATTGTACTGGCAGACATCTCCACTAAATCCTCGTCAGTTAAGCAATTCGAATGCGGCTCCAGCAGCTCATCCACGTCATTGCGGGTCATATCCGCGAAACTTTCTCCTCCCAGCATCCAAGCTATCATCGCTGCCTTGTTAACTACCGAGTAGCTTATATCCTCTGAGGTAAATCCTCTGTAATTGTGGAGAACTTCAGGTCACAATTTCTTCTAGCTGGCCTTCATGGTCTTCGTCTTCAAATCATTCAGCACGGCCTGAATGTTTTTCAAAGAAGTCGCGATGGTATACTACCGTCAGTCCTCCTTCAGGAAGAAATTCTCCGTAAGGTCCGCGCCATCAACGAGGTTGTGCAGGGTGTTTCGCGTGTAAAGAGCCTTAAAAGAGCAAATAAAGTCTTGTTCCGTGGGCTGGATCAGCGAAGAAGTGTTAGGAGGACAGAGCTCGTTGTAAGATAGGTCTTGCGCATTAGCTTCAGCGTTGTCGATAAGGAGGACATTAAAGTCGAGTCCTTTCTCCCGGAGATACTGCGTGAACCACTCGTTAAACCAATCCGCTGACAGCTGCTCCGTGATCCAGCCCTTGCTGTTCTGCATCCAACGCACTGGCCACAGATTCTTGTCTTTATTCTGCATCTGTGAAGATGAATTCTCCGTGGAAAACGACACTCTTCAGATGATACCTCTACCTTTGGTCACCGTGAAATCCATTAACGTTTCGAAAGAGCGTCCTGGTTGAGGTCTGTCTGCCATAAAGTGCTAATAGAGCCTCTTCGCTTTCTCCCAGATGACCAGCGAATCTAACGAAATGTTGTCTTGCGACTGTCGCTGACCCAAATGGCTAGGGCAGGCTTCGTTTTCATCATGAACTTATTACGAATTGTCACGGCGAGCTTAGCTTCGTTGTTGAAAGCGATCTTTGCTTCCTTCTTGACAGTAGCCATTGCACGGATGTTCCTTTGTAGTCCAGTAACTTTATAAATCAGACCTTGCGTTAAATCCGGTAGTTCTGATTATTTGTGTACTTGTTTATGATGTTGCCGCAATGAATAACCCAAGTTTGCAGCCTCGAGCGCCGAACGCAACATTGTAAATATTGAAAAAGATCGAGAAATTGTCGGCTTGTTTTAGTTTTTGCCAATGTATACCACAGAGGACTTTTTTATGATAAAATTTATTTGATTTTTTAACTTTACTAATTTTGCTACAATTTGCGACCAGAATCGTTTCTGTAGACCCGATAGCTTGCAAGATAAAGCCTTTCAAAATTTATTGATTTTTTTTTAAATTTTGAAATTTTCAGCAACAAAATATTGCTAAAAATTTCAAAAGTTAAATAAAATCGATAACTTTGAAAGGCTGTGTCTCGGAAACTATGGGGTCTACAGAGACATAAAACAAGTCTTCTATGATATAAATTGGCAAAAACTAAAAAATTTGAAAATGTATAGATTTTTTCGATTTTAACAACGTTGCGTCGCCGCTCGAGGTTGCAAACTTGGGTTATTCATTGTAGCAACTTCATAAACAAGTACGCAAAAAATCAGAACTACCGGATTTTTTATCTTTACGGACTATTTATCTTTACGGATGGAGCGAACGGCAGGCTTTTTATGTCGTAATGGTGAGCAACTTTCACCATTTTATTGCCATGTTTGATCATATCCAAGAGTTCTATCTTCTCCTGGATAGCAAGCATCTTCCTCCAGCCTTTAGTTACATCATCAAAAGATTTGGAAGCCATCGTAGGGCTTAGATAAAAGTTCTCAGAAATCGCAAATGCAAGCGCAAATATGCTTCCGATTTCGTAGCGAAGTAGAAGCGTGTAAGAAAGAAACGAACTCGCTTGAGGCTGAGTCAATCAGCAGCAGGATAAAAAGAGAATAGATAGCCTACACGCAGCACGCTCTGGTTGGCTTGATTTTTTCACCCGAAAACCGCGATAGAGGGAATGAAAGTCGAAGCGCATTGGGCGAGGGACGACTGTATCTAATTTGAAATATATACTTAAAATTGTTCTGCATACTTCAACGTCCCAGGTTACACGAATCATCTTAGCTGTATTCCGTAACTTAATCGAGAAACCAGAAGAACCACAAATCGCTAAGGAGCATTGTATTGCCATGGTTCAATGTAAAGTACTCAAACAACTTTCAATTTTGGAACAACGTCGTTTCGACGACGAAGACATCACCGCGGACGTAGAATATCTTGCTGAAAAACTCCAAAACTCCGTTCAAGATCTTAGCTCCTTTGATGAATACGCGACCGAAATCAAAAGTGGGCGCTTGGAATGGTCGCCAGTTCATAAATCAGCAAAGTTTTGGCGTGAGAATGCCCAACGTTTGAATGAGAAGAACTATGAACTGTTGCGAATTCTTGTTCATTATCTGGAAACGTCAAAAGATCCTTTGGTCTTGTCGGTTGCAAGCTTCGATATCGGTGAATACGTACGACATTATCCAAGAGGCAAACAGTAAGTTTATTCGGGAGTAATGGGAATAATTAATAATAATAATGTTGACTTATAGCGTCATTGAGCAGTTAGGCGGCAAACAATTGGTTATGCAACTGCTCAGTCACGAAGATCCTAATGTTCGATATGAGGCTCTTTTGGCTGTACAGAAACTAATGGTACACAACTGGTAAGTAGCATAAAGATTTGTTGAGAGTGAAAGAGAGTGTTCGTCTTATGATGTCAAAAAACAATTAATGTTACATGTGAAATAAATATCTGCCTATGTGTTATTCGCTTTAAATATTCATCTGTTCGTACTCAGAAATTATTTAATTTCCTTAAAAATATGTATGAATATATATATTTTCGTGTGAAAAATAGTAAGAGTGGGAAAAGAAGTCAATTGTGAAAAACTGAACACTCGTCTTTCGAAAGACTTACTCATAATAATGAGCTTAAAATATCTTAAAATTTTAGTAGAGAAATGATTCCCGAAGACCTTACCGCTAACCTACCCGAACTGAATCCTAAAAAATCCTCAAACTCCTCACATGCCGAAAAGAAATCGAATGATCAATCAAAAACAGCAACTAATGTTACTCAATCGAAATTTCCTAAAACCGTTGATGCCTAAATAAAAATGTACTCTCCTATTACTGTTTTCATTTTTCTTACATTACATCATTTCTCGCGTCCACATTAAAACACTTATTTCAATGCTAATAAATAATTTTCTAATTATATATACTTAACTTCTACTAAAAAATAATAGGGAATACTTGGGCAAACAACTGGAAAAGGAAACTGAAAAGAATGCTGCCCCCGGTACGGCTCCGATTAGTGGAAAAGCCTAAATTTTGAAGTTTGTCGAGAGAAAGTGTAAAAACAGTGCTTTTTGAAAACACGTTATTAAGTAAATATTGTAATGAAAGGAAAATGAGCCAAGCTGTTAAAACTGTATTACAACTCATATTATTGATGAAATTGAAATTGATTGAATAAAAACAAACTAGTTTACAGATTTCTGGGCAAGTTTTTTGTTCTCTTCATATCTTCATGTAATATCTTGTCGTTGCTTGTATTTTACAAATTTTGAAATGTGCTAGTGAACAACAATCATGTAAATAAGATCATTCCATATACGATGTCACAAATATTAAAGAAAAATGTCCGTTAAAATTTTTGCATATGCTATGCAAGTATTGAAAATAAACAAGTTATTGAAATACATCAATATAATTTTCGTAATTGTCAGAGAAAAGGAAATTGAAAAACGGGCTCAGTATCTAAAAATTACACTCATCTTTCTTCATACCAGGAGTATTATTTGATATTCTATATTATAAAAATTGTTATTCTGATTTTGTTTTTGATCAGTTTTATCTGTCGACAATAATACTGTTCCGACTTGTTTGTTTTAATGTTTGACTAGGTAAAATGTTAATAAAGTGTTTTAGGAGCTTAAAAATGTCTGTTTGAGTTTGAAATAAAAGTAGTCGGGCCAATGTTTCATAGAGATGGTTTGCAAATATTTATTAGAGCATTACGAACTGATAGAAAATGGAACTATAGTGGAGCTAGACTACATCGATTTTTCGGGGGACTATCTGCCTTCGTCCACCCTTAAAGGCGGATGTCCTGAGGAGTGTTATAGATTCGCTGGTTCCAGCGCACGACATAAAAAGGATCACACAGTCTGCCAAGAAAGTGTCCTTTTGCTCACTGAAGGAGAACTGCGCTGTGTGGTTGCCAGAATGAAGAATCGAAGGGACTCGAATTCGGACAACATACCAGTAGTCCAGGGAAATTTGAAATGGTGCTTCGGAAAAATTAGGGGAAAGCTGGATTTCGGTATGAACCTTGGTACTGGCGTGTTGAATAAAATCTCAAAAGTCCCCATCGATCTAAGTGCAGCGTTACATTTTATACGGGGTCAAAGGTCACGAAAGTGATTTTTCGTAAATATCTCAGTAACGACCACCTCTACAGAAAAACAATCAAAGACGAATTTGTAGCTCAGAAAATTTCCTACTTAAAGAATTGTATAACTTTTTTCTTGTAGCGATAACCGTTTAAGAGATACATTGATCTAAGCAGTTGTAACGGCATGTTTATATTATCCGACTTTGATTCGGACTTGAAATATGTGTGCGTTTGCTTTTCTATGTTTCCGAGGCACATAAAAACAAAAATATAGACGAACATATCTACCACACTCCAGGATAGATGGGGAAAAAGGTTATAATCCTTTTTTAGAAATTCTGAAGATAATGTCAATATCAAGTGGAGTCGTCGGCGATGATAAAATAAACTGTCACAATGCTTATGAAGGTGGTCTCATGACCATAAAAAAACATGATTGGTCAAAAATTCGATACATTAAACTTAAACGTGCTGATAGAGTCCTTCCTCTTTTAACAGTGCCCAGTTCTATAATAATTCATAATGTGTCTACCTATTGATCCTTTGTTACTATTTTAACGCATGAGCATTACAAAAAGTATGACACCCAATTTCAAGAAATTTTGGAGTATGAACTAGCTCCATACCCGTTGTCACTCCTCGATGAGAATGGCATGCGTAAAAACCAAAAGTCGACTGTTTACAAACGCTTGCGAGAAATTCTTCATCATTCGATATGCGAGAAATTCTTCATCTGCTAATATTCTCTTTGACGGTCCCATGATCGTTCCAACAAGACAAGAACAATTCCTTGCGAATGCCAACAACAAGTTTCGATTCATTTCGGTGATGTATCAAAAATTCGAAGCTGCTAATATCACAGTAAAACAAGCTCAAAATGATGCTCATGTTCTCATCATTGAAACAGCAATCGAAGAATCCGCTACAAGAACTTGTATTGTTGTGGGTTAAGACATAGACTTGATAGTAATATTGATTGTAATCAACTATTGCTTCAAACCTGAATGATCAAAAATAGAAACGAAAGCTTGAACCCATATCCAAAGTGATCATATTTTATTTTTACATTCAATGACAGGTTGCGACACTATTTCAGCGATTTTTAAGCGTGCGTTCACAATGCGCGAAACTGGTTCTCGAAATAGCGTTCAGACGATGTTTCTTTTAAAATCTTTTTTGTAAGAAATTTTTTAAGCTACAAATTCGTCATACATTGTTTTTCTATAGTCGCTTCTGAGATATTTACGAAAAATCACTTTTGTGACATTTGACCCCGTATAAAATGTAACGCAGCACTCTGATCGATGGGGACTTTCGGCATTTTTTTCAGCACGCCTGTGTCAAGGCCCACACCAAAAATCCAGCTTTCCCCTGATTTTTTCGAAGTTTCGCCTTTTTTATGTCAAATTTCACTGGACTACAGCAAAAGTTCTGAAAGTAGTGGTATATACGAGACGAATCAGGGAACTGTACGTAAAACCATTACAGTAGGACCAACTCAGGGGTCCATTCTTGGGTCAGACCTATGAAATATGGCTTATGATGGCCTATTTTGCCCCAAAATGCTGGAAGATGTGTTCTTGGTGGGCTATGCCGATGATATATCACATCTGGAAATCCTCATATCGTTCAGTACAAACTTAATCAATAAGAAGTGTTGAGGACTAGATGGAAAGCCATGGTCTCCAGTTAGCGATAAAAAAAAACTGAGATTGTGATGCTAAATAGGAGAATACCAATCGTTGTACCTACCCATGACGGTTGGCTCCGAAATACTTGAGACCAGGAAATCCGCTAAGTATCTTGGAGTGAAGTTGGACTCCAAGCTGGCTTCTGGGAAGCACACTAAAAAAGCATGCGATATGGTGCTAGTGGTTTGCTTGAAAGAATCATGGCAAGCATCTGCAGTCCCAGTGAACGTAAACTCCTTATGGCGATGACTCACTCAATGCTACTGTTGCAGCCATATAGGCTACTACATTAAGGTTTGAAAAGTATAAAACTAGGATGGTGAGCGTTTACTGTAAGGGCCACAGCCACAAGCAGCCACAGAACAGTTTCAGAAAACGCCGTGCTAGTCATAGCGGGAGTAATGCCAATTGAGTTATTGGCGAACGAATCCAGGGAGGTGTTCTTCAAAAGAGCAGGAGCAAGAAGAGAAGCAGTAGCAGTGTCAGCATATGTGGAACTGGTATTGGGCGTGAAAAAAAGTGGGAAGGATACCTCAGTGACTTATAAAAGTGTGACAGAATGGAAATACCAGAGGAATTGCGGCAGGAGCTTAGCTCACAATCCGATAAGCGCTCAATTTTAAATTGTTCCACAAAAACAAGGAAAAACAAAGACATAATTGCAACATTAAAACCCAATTTTCATTGCAAAAAAGTTTATATTTTCATTGATAACATATCTGTTACATAAAAAATATGTTTTTAATCAATTCCATACGTTTCTGTTTATTTAAATTAAATTAAAGTTTCTTTCATAGATTCTTTGTATTCAAAAAAGCTGCCAAAAATGTGTAACTATTTCAAGGATGACACTAATCTCGACTTTGTTTTTCTATATAAAAAAATTTGACAATAAAAATAAATGGTATATATCATTATTGAAATAACATGTTTTTGTTCGTACAGATTGTTTCACTATACGGTATTTTTTTTAAATTTATTCTGATTGTTTTGGATTCACTGCTTCCAGCTTTACATACTTGCATGTTTCTAAATCTAAAAATATTAGAAATAAACTCGAAAGTATTTCAATAGGACTTTGACTTTAGTTTCAAATAAAGACGTCCTGATCAGTTGATGGATAAACACAGTTTTATTTTATTTTTGAAACAGTCCTTTACGTTTCAGGAGCAAAAAATTGAATTCGTTTGACATTATGTGTATACAAGACATTGCTTGTTAAATAATATTTCAATTCAAGGAATAATTTTCAGTCAATCAGACATTAAATCATTCCAAATACTTTTATTATAAATATATACACATTCCTGTGTAGTATTATGTATGCATAAGTATTTAAGTTTTTTTTTACATGATGAAATAATTTATTTTCATGTTAATAAATAAATTTAAGAAAACTAAAAAAAAATAATATTCTTTAATGTCTTCGTAAAAAAACTATCTTCAATATTACCTTCATTGCTTTATGAAATCTGCGTCATACATTTTCCATTTTCGATCTTTTAGGTTAAAGTGCAAAGCGAATCGTTAAAATGAAAATTGAGATTAAAACCGAAATAAGAATGAAGAATAAATAAAATATTTCAAAAAATGAGTTTTTCCAGGTTTTATAGGACTAGAAAGTCAACTATTGTGACATGATATAATAGTGGAGCAAGTAGGCTTTTAAAAATATATATATTTTTTTTTGTAGTTTTTCCTACCGTATATTTAAATACCACGTACTATTTCGTGCGTAATCATTCATATAGATTTGTTAAATGAATTCAAAAGAAAATTGTAATAGAGTTAAATGTCAAGAATCAAATTTCCGATCAAGCTTATGGAAATAATATTTTTATATGATTCTACCTGCACCGTGTTTATTACTCTAGTCTAGTAATCAATTATTATTCTCTACTTGCGATCATGCTCAATAGTTGTTGTCACCAATAATGGAGTCGATCGATGCCTAATCAATCATTATTTGTTTCCAAAATTTTCAGTTAGAATTACGATAAATAAATACGATAAAAATCCGTTGTTTAAGATCTTGGGACCTAGCTAAATTCTCCGAAGCCCAAGAAACCATTACGATTCGTTAATAAATTATCAACAATTCACTAACTAAACGATAAATACGATTTGATTTCTACTTTGATTGCGGTGTTTTAAAAGTAACAACCGTCTTAAACTAACGAATGCTTCAAGCGTTACTGTAAAACGTTTGCGGTCAATTGAACTCCATGAGTATAGATTGGTTTATAATTTGTATACATATTTGACTGTTTACTACCTGCAGTATTAATTGGCTTTGGTTAATGTAAATGAGTAAAAATTTGCAATCAGATGAAATGAGAACTTTAAAAACAATTGAAGTTTTATGAAACTATATGAATTTTGAGCTTATCGACTAAGGTGGTGCACATACTTTTAAGAGCGTTTTAGTTTTTTTTTTATTAATCTCTTGGCACTGGACGTAGTTTTCGTTTTGAATTCTCATTCGAATTACACCTATTGTTTTTAGTTGCTGTTACTAACGCTTTTCACTGCTTAGTAACCGTTTATCATGTTACAAAAATATATACCTACTAAATTAGATATAGTTTCTACTGCACTACTATTTTTTTTGAATTCCGTTTTTCAAATGACCATTCATCATTTTCATGTCAATGGAAAGAAGTATGTAGAGTTTGTAGTAAATTTCTTTTCATGGAAAACTTGAATGGATCGTTTTTCCGTATTTCTCTAAGCTACATCTACGATTTCTAACACAATGTACTTGCTTGCTAAAACAATTTTTTTCTTCATTTGTGATCGTTTGTTTTTATTCGAGATCTGGCGATTCCGTTTCAGCGGTCGCAGCTAGTATTCTTTTACCAGATTTAACAAGCGCCATATATTTATCGGCATCGAAACGGTGTTGCTCATCATTGAGTTCCTGTGTGATTGAAATGATAAGATTAGTAAATGGTTTGATAACGGACGGATATTTATTTAAATACATCAACGATCTATAATCATGAAAACAATTTCGATCTTTTTATTCTGCGAGGCATGTATTCGGAGCAAATGGTTTGTTAGTAGGAAGTCAAAATGAAATATTGCAAACGTGGATTGGTTTTAAATATCATAGCTACTATTTCAAATATTCTCTCTCAATTTTTACGAAATTTTCGCTTATTTCTATACTTTATAAGAAAAGAAATGTTTCTAAATGCAAAGCGTTATGTTGTTGGTGGGACCAGAAGGGTATACTGAGGTGTCTAAGAAAATGAAGCGGTTAATGTTGATCGTTATCCATAACTTGATGTTTTAGCATCTTTATCGGACATAAGAGATATAGTGTTGCATCACGAAAATGCTAGAAAATGCATGTGGCAAGGAAAACAACAAAAACTCATCGATTTTGATTGGGAAATCTTAGCCCATCTCCCATATTCTCCTGATACTGCACAATCGAACTACAGCCTATTCAGATCGCTGCAAATCTTTGTTAATGGAACTTTAAAAATGTTGAAAAGTGTCAAAATAGTAGTAGGATAATATCTCACTTGTAAACGCGAAAAATTCTTCAGAGATTTTAATAAGCTGCTGGAATACAGGTAAATAGTTTTAACTAACGGAGGAAATTATATTTTGAATTAAATTTTAAATACAAAGTGGAAAAAGTAACTTTGTTATGTTCAGAATAGAACGATAGAAACTTTCTCTACTACGCCTGATAAGACACTTAATATTTGAAATGCATAAAAAGATACCCACATTCAACACGACTCTTACTTTACTTCATTGCATTTTTAGAAGAATTCAAAACTGACAGAGTTTAATATTCAAACTCTTTCGTCTGCTTTCATGATTATAATTTTCTTGTGCTTAAATCATATATTTTATCTACTAAAGCATATTTCGATACATATGGCTTATCTTAAAACTAAAAAGAAGTAACTAGTTAATTTAATAACTTGCATAGGAAGTAGTTAGAAAAAGAAAACAATAACATACCTTTCACAAGCAACATGTTACGGATCTCTTCACACAAATGGTTTTGTCAAGCATGATCGTGTCGTGCCGTTACTGATCGTTATCATGTTATTATGTCAAATAAAACGTTAGTCACACAACATCTCACAAAGTGTCAGCAATTCCTTAGCAGGATTTAGCTTAGAAAATAATATAAGAGGCAGTAGAGAGAGTATGCGACACGATGTACATATGTAATTTAATGATCCTTCCATCGATTTCTGTATTCGTATCTCAGAAACTTAGGGTGTTTTAGTACATTTACTCTGTTCGCTTATACCTACTCTTCTTTATTTTTGTCTTTTTATTTTAAAAATAATTATTCGTTCGATATATGTTCGTTCGTATTCGTTCGTAGGCATTATACTTTTTTTTAGTGATACGATCTCCATCGTATTATAAATAGCTTCTATAAACTATAATGTGTATAAGTGCACTTTCCTTTTAATTATACATAGATATTTTTGTTTGTGGAAAAGTTTTCTCTCTGTAGCAACAACCCCGATGGTCATTCGAATTGTTACTATGTTTCGCGTATTATCAACTGGAATAATATTATTGAAAAAAGCCAATTTCTATTTCTATGAGCATTTTATGGCTTGGGGTGCTGTTGTATCTTCCGCTTTCGCTTCATCTGGGCTCTATAATTAAATTGACAGTAGAATACAGGTTTATGGGAATTCCAGTGAATTTAAGTGATTGATTTTTGAAAATATTGAGTAAAACTTCTGATTGTTAATGATTCATCAATGTAGCACGTATTAGAGTAGTTCTGTACAAAAAGATTTACATTATTTACAGGACCAATATAGTAAAATATAGTTTTACGCACGCATTTGAATGATATTCCCGTCTGCTATGTATACTTTTTTTAATTGCGCACTTTAAAGTGCACTTTAGTAAAACGATCAGCTCAATGATGAATTGGAGACTCAGCCAATGCAGGAAGAAGACCTTCCTTATGCTGGCACCTGGCAGAGAAGATGTACAAACAGCTATAAGTCGGCTAAAATTTCACAGAGCCCTTGGAACTGACGGCTTATCAGTTGAGGTGATTAACTGTGGAGGGCCCAACGTTACACCAAGCAATTCATAAAATTATATTGTACGTAGAAAAGCTTGTAGAAATACCAGAATACTGGCGGAAATGCAGAATATGCCCCATATATAAGAAAGGAGATATAACAATGTGCAGCAACTGTAGGAGTGTAACATTGGTGAGTAGGCCATCTCGACAAGGCGATGGTCTGGCCTGCCTCCTCTTCGACGCATCATTTGAGAAAACAATCCGAAACTCTGACACGTCAACGAGAGGGACTATCGTCACCAAGTAAGGCCAGATACTGACTTATGCAGATGATACTGACATCATTGGGAGATCTGAACTAGCTGTACAGCAATCCTTCATCCAGATCGAGCGGGCGGCACAAACGCTGGGGCTCCACATAAATAAACTCCATGAATTCCTTTTGCCTTTAAAAACACAATTTGCCACCACAATCATATGAAACACGCACCGAAAAGTCAATAAAATTGAAAATAAATTAGAAAGGAAACATGCGAAATATATGGTGGCAGCATCTGCACTAAAAAGACCTAGAGTTAGTCAAACTATCAAGGTAGTGGAGCATGAATTTGGGGTAGCGCAATCCTTCAACTGCCTTGGGTCAATTGTAGCAGCTGATAACAATATGAAAGAAGAGTAAACAAAACCTGATACAGTCTGTTATCGTTCTTCAAATTCAGAAATCTCACCCGAACACCAAAGCTTCTATTGTACAAGACCATGTCCTGCCAGTACTCACGTAAGGGTCCGAGTCTTGGGTGCTCAGCAAAAGGAACTCAGACCTATAAGTCGCGTTCAAGAAGAAAGCATTGCGTCGAATCGTAGGCCCCATATGTGAAGAACAATTCCGGAGACGCTACGCTATCTACCTAGAGGCATAATTACAAAGATAAAACGCACTAGACTCCGGTGGACAGGGCACCTAGCTAGTATGGGTGAAGAAAAACCTGCTCGGAAAGCCATTTGCAGCAGATTTTACGGCGGTGAGACCTTATTTGCGCTTGAAGATCGATCGGAGCTTAGGGGTGGCTTATTGGATGACATCAGCTCCTGATCGAAACCGATGGACCCATTTGTGGAAGGAGGCTAGAGCGGGGGTTCGAGGGAAAATATCAGCTCCAAAAAAAAACAAAATAACTAGAAATGAACTGGATGAAAACTGAAAATATTTTACGTTTAAAAATAAACATTCCTACCACCATATCAAATTACTCAATGAATTATCCCCATTTCCAAACCAGTCTCACTATTTCCTTAAAATATAAAATGTGCGCTTATTAGGCTAGATAGGCTCTTAAGAATAATTGTTTATAGTGCATAAATCCACACCAAGAACTACAAATAATCTCTTAGAAATAACAGTAACAAATAAAAGCACATGCAAGTTAGCAAAGTATTTTCTTTTTTGTTGTATTTTGTTTTATTTCAGAAATGTGTGTATCTTGTGTCAAATATAATTCTATAATACATATACATTTGAGTGTATTTCATCGATATTATTATAATAAAGTAATGGTAATTAACAGAAAATAAATCAACTTAAATTCTTAGTATTTAATCAAAAACTAGTTCTTATTCAAGCTTTTAGAAAACCAAACCAAAAAATTATTTTTTATAAATATATATATATGTTAATCTTTTTTCTCTTAAAATTCCTGAATAATATTAGCAATAACATTTTTGTAAGTCATATGAGTTTCTTTGATTGGTATATTATTTATCATATATGTGTACACTTATGCATGTATGTTAATGTAATTTATGATTTAGTAATGGTCGAATAAGTAGTTAGTAAATTAATGTTTCACTGTGAGTTGTGTCAAAGGTGAATGAAACAAAACAAAAATGAGTTGATTAATACAAAAAAATGGATATGCACATAAATATTTGAAATTCAACTTCAAAACACAAAATCGAGAAAAGTTTGAATTTTTATACGTTCTTTCACATCCTATCTTAACTACAAGTTAATTAGTAATCTTGATTTCTTTAACAATAACATTCGCTCAGTGACATATTTGCAGTTTTTTGAGAAAATGGCACTATGTGCGCGATCAAAATATTGTTTCGAATCGAGAGTACATCGCGGCAGATTGAATCGTTCAACAAGTTTTAAAGAATTCGTTAAACTCTATTTGGCAAAGGCTTTGCAGACACAAATAAAATTCATCGAATGCATCTCTCACAGCCTAAAATATTTCGTTTTATAGTTCGCAAAATAACTTCGTTTCACTTTCGAGTTCGTCATATAAATATCTAGTTTGTTTTAGGTTCGTATTTGAGTGTGGTGCTCAAAATGAGCAGTAAGAGGTAATGCTTATAGTTAGGATCGATTTATAACTGACGTTTTGAATATTCTTTTGGATTCGACTGTGTCGAACTCATATTTCAATAAATTATATTTATTATATGAAACAAAAAGCATATGTGGAAATAAAGAGTTCAATATTATAAAATGATAATGCTTAAATGAATTTCAATATTTAGAAGTAACGAATAAACTCATTATTTTATAGAGTAAAAAACTTAACTGTTTCCGTTTTGAAGCACTAACTTAGTAAAATGTTTAGATTCAAATATTTCGTCAACTAGGCACTTCGGCGACATCTCAATCAACAAGATTATTATTGTTTAATTACTACTGTTTAATATGGCTTATCTTTTTTTTAAAGTGATTTCTAATAGTAGCGCCTTATGTTTCTCATGCCAAAATATAGAAAAAAAATATAGGCAGCGCAATCAAAGCAGTATTTAAAAATCTATATTATGAGTTCTTTGCAAGTGAGACTTGTGAGAAACAAATCAAATGCTAAATCTCCATTTCTATCAATTGCGTTCGTGAAAAACGCGTTGAGTAAATTACGAAAAATCACTTAAACTCAATTATTCCAGCGAAAGCTTGAACAAAACAATGGTTGTGTTTCGATTAGTAATAGACGACAAGGTTATGAAAATCGTTAACCAAACTGGTTTCGCTATCGTTATTTTCGTTAAGTTCGCTAGTACTAGTAGTCGATGCCTGAGGATATATGGATGAAATAAAATGATGTTTTAAATATAATATTTGGTTTAATATAATACAACAGAGCGGATAATTTCAAACCACTACAAATCATAAATCTAAAAAAAATACTATTGGTATGATGAAGATTCAAACGCAAGACTTAGAATAGTTGGAATTTAAGTTCTTTCAACTAGAATATGGATTTTTTTAAGGGTTTGTCTTGTTCTGAAATCTTGATTGATAGATTTCTATCTTCAAATAAATGAAATTCAACAAAGAACACCAATAACCGTTCGCCAATGAACCAAACATAAAATTTAGGAGTATCTAACGAATTTATAAATTCTAAACGTTTCATGAAATTCTTTCCTTCAGAACTTATAAGACTAGAGGAATCATAAAGAAAATAAAGACTTAGACCGATTTAAATTGCTTCTTGTTACATTCCATATTGTTTCTCTTATCGGTTGGAAATTATGGCACGAAGGCTTATCACCATTCGAAACGAAGAGGCGAAGTTATGGTGCAATTTCATATTTATTGCGAGAATGTAATGTATTTTCATTCGAATCAAAAAGATATTTGGAACATTATTATTTTTAGGGTTTATCAAAACATATATTGGCGACACATAAGTGAAAAATTTCTAGAATGTTTTCTACGGAAATTAGAGATATTTTCGCAATGAAAATAGGAGGAAGTTTAAGTGCAAAGATATAGCGTAGCATGGTAGCACATACGTCTTGTGAAATCAAACACATATCTAGCTGATTAAATTTTGAGCTTCACTCTGTGTTGAAAAAAAATCGAACAGCGAGAGCTGGCGATTGTTACTTTTTGCTCCACCAAGCATAAACGAATACCTAACATTAGCTATTCATTATTTTATAAAAAGAAAATCATACAGCGATTACGTCCACCCAAATTACTGACCATATTACGCTACGTTGCAACCAGTGCAACTAGCAAATGCTCAACAATTTCGCCAAAAAAACGGGTGCTTGCAATAAATACCCAAAGAAATATCAGTAATTCAGATCAAAAATACTTTAACCACATCTATGTTCTGCCTCAAGCGATGAGAATGTTGATAATGCTTGCAAAGCATTATATCGTAATACTTGATGAAAATGTGAAAACAAAAAATACAGTTATGAAAAAGTGTAGCACATATTAACTTGTGTCCCGTTTTAATCAGTAGTTGAAAATGATCTTAAATCTCGTGTTAGTTTCGGTCTTGCATTAGTATTTAACCTCATTCCATCGTTATTCTTATCATCATAATCTACATCTTTACTGCTATTAGTATCATCAAGCATTCCACCACCACATTCACTCTCGCTTTGACTTTCATCAATACTGTTAATTTCACGACTAAAGAAACCCTTACGCACAAACTTCATCGTATCATTTATATGTGTCATATTATGCAACGGTGCAGATGATGTAGTATTAATAAAATCATTTTCAGTATTGGTGACGATATTTGATGTTGTTGCATTATTCTCGATGGAATTGGCACTGTTATTGTTAGCAGCGGTTGTAGTTATAGCATAAGTGTGGTCATTATAATTATCATTATTGGCGCTTATGCTTAAATCATCAGCCGATAAATCTAGAAAATCACTTAGATTCGATGATGTTGTTGATGTTTTTACCTTATTTCGTACGAGCGACGGATGCTTTTCGACAATCTTATTCCAATCACGTGGTAGCGCCCATGAATGTGGACTTTTCGAGTAGAAAATTAGTCGTTCATATTCGTGAACGATACGATCTAGATGAGTGAAATATTTGAATTTACGTAAAAAAAAAAAATTAGAGAAAATCTGTTACAATAGATATCAGGCGAAAGAATTAGATAGGAAGTTGTAATGAATGACATTTAACAATTCCAAATCCAACAAGAATGCATTCGATTAATTTATGTTTTGCTTTTCGATCAACCCTTAACCCCGAACATTTGCTTAGTAACTAGCACTTGCAACAAATTTTTCAATCTAAACATTCTATCAAATAGTCTGACAAAGTAACCAAATCGACTTCATATGAGTAAGTATTGGCATTGGAATTGATCAATTTCACATTATTTAAAACACATATGGATGCGAACAAATATCACACTAAAAAAAAATTACTTACCTTCGCCTTTACTTGCTGACGACGCTACAACCTCTGTTCCCTTCTTACTAGCTACACCATCAGGTGCACTATCTTTGCGTGAGAAATGACTACGTCTAGACCTGGCTAGTCCGTTCAAATGGGTTGCCGGTTTCGCTGGAAAAAGTTGGGAGGAACATATTACTTCTAAAACTATTTTCTCATAAATTTTCAGCAAAAATCTTGAGATAGACATCAAGGTTACGAGCATTATATACAATTTTCGAACATAATTGGTAGATTTTCGATATAAATTTATAGTTTTTACAAGGAAAATTCAAAATTTGTTCCAGTCAAAATTCAGACATTTCTGATTTGAGTTTATCCATTTTTCAAGTTTGTATCAAAAATCTATGAATTGAGTTGGAAAATAGTATGCATTATTATAGCCACAAGTTAATTTTTTTAAATTAAACCTTTCGGTAAAAGTCTAAATGATGGGATCGTCGATCGAAGGGCGAAAAGCGATGGAGATGGATTGAGCCGGTGGCTTGGCTGCATAAACGCTTTTTGTTTGTTTGTGTTTTGAAGAAGGTTAGATGACTCCATTATGGTGATATGACAGTGAAGGTGGGAAAGTAGAGGGGCCGAGGGAATGTGCACGGATGCGCCCATTCTAATGGACTACATTTTGATGGTTAGAAAGTGAAATCTCCCTCCAGCCTCAAGAAAGAGGTCGAATTTGCGCGCAACTGCTGGAAGAGGTGAAAGGTGCCCGGATTCCTCCACTTCTCCGCTTCCATCCAAAAACACTTTTTTATATCTCAATCTTTTTCCACCCCCTTCGAGCGACGGTCCCATCATCTAGACATTCACTAACCTTTCGAAAAAATACTCTTAAACTAAATTTGTAAACAAAATCAGTTAACTAAACGTTACTTACTTAATTTACCACTTGGTTCAACGATAAACACATCATCATCTCCTTCAGGAATATTACTGTTTGCGATTCCATGACTTGCCATATAATTCAAACCAATACCACTGTCGGCATATGGAGACGATACTAGCGGATGTGCGGACGGAAATACTGGAGCTGAATGTGGTGTCGTTGGTGTTGTTGCTGAGCTTAATAACGAGGTTGGACCATCGTATGCAACTCCAGCTTCAACAGAAGCCAAAAATTCATTACTACTGAAATAATCGTCCAATACTAACTTGGCTATCTGTATTCAAGAAAAGAGAGTAAAATTTCAAGTTAGTAAGTCTATTGTTACGCTTAGAATTAGAAGTAAAATATATGGCTTAACAGCAACTCATAGCTTTAGCGTAGGAAAATATACAAAATTCTCACCCTAACTAATTCGCAATTGTCTCCAGTAATTTTCACTAAATGCTGTCCAATATTCACGGTATATTTATATTCGCCAACTGATGCATCGTTCGTTGAGTATGAATGCGATAGCAATAGAGGATGATGATGATGACTGGCCGAACGGATCAATTTACCACCAGGACCTGCTGCCATCATTAAGCCACCATAATTACTACCAACTAAATAGCTGGGCTGATTCGTCATACCGACTAGGCCACCCATCATAGCACCAATACTATTTCGATTATTCGCTCTCGGTACAGCTTCATCCGATGCAGATGAGGCTAGAGAGCTGCATGAACCACCACCGCCGCCTGCGGCACCACCTTGTGTCGTACCACCACCAATTGCTGATGAATCAAGACGTACCGGTGAAGCATTGCGACGTATTGTGTCTTCAATTAAATGTTTCGCGTAACTAAAGATATGGGATAAATAGGAGGAAGATTGAATAAATTAAGCTGCTTCTTTTTTTGTAGCAAAATCAATGGTTTTGAATGAAAAATCGTTTTTTTTTCGTTCAGATGCTGGAAATATATCATCTTTTATGGCAGATATCGATATTCCAAGGACAATCTGACCTCTGCTCTATGTCCTTTAAGCACTGAAGACGTCAGATTATCCTCACAATAATGATATCTATCAAGAAACTAAAAATATTTCTAGCATCTAAAATAAAAATGGGTCTCTAGCAAATTAAGGATTAAGTATTTTTTGTGGATATCACGCTTCTGTATCTTTTAAAAATACCTGATTTTTTTTCTCAATCTATCTCAACATATAAATTACATTTAATTTCAATCAAAGGATTTTACTTACGTAATTTTATCTTCGTTGGGTCCAGTTATTTGAACAAGTCGTTCCTTTGCGCCTGGATTTACTGCGGACATATAATACAAAGATCATTAGACATTCATTTCATATGCAGTTTACACGAAATGTTATTAAGCAACGAATGGCGTGAGAGTAACTATGATTTCGAAAAAATGTTATTTCTGGCATGTTCTTTTCGAAAATTATTTTCGGCATGTTTTTTTTTCGAAAATCGACAATGACCAAAAGAAATTCGAATAGGAAACGGATGAACAATTATAAATGAACAATTTAAACTAATTTTGAGAAAAAGTAGAAGTATATCGCACTCATTTTGATTTGGAAAAAAGTCTACATAATTCTATTATATATAATTCTACATAATTTTTTAATGTGAACTATATTAGGCGTGTTTTTTTAGCTCCCCCTATCTATAACAGAACAATTCTAACGCATTGGGATCAACAACAACTCCCCCTTTCCATAACAGGAGCTGTTGTCTGTTTGTCTGCACTGGTCAGCATTGTTCTGTTATGGATAAGGGGAACAAAAAAACGCGCCACTTTAATGCGCGAGTTATCGATAGTATATAGAATGCCTCCAGAGCAGAGAATGGTCATTTAAAATATAATCACTACTGGAGGGTATATAATTTTTTTCGAAACATACTTATTCCCACTTATTAAACTAAGCATAACATTAAACGATTGATAGAAAACAATTTTAGGGTAGATTATGTGTCTAGCAAAACAGTTTTACACGATGCAAGAAGTATCGATGATTGGTTATCATTAGTTTTTTGAGTGCTTGTGAATTACATATTATGAAAATTTAGCAAAATGAAGGCTGATTGTGTGTTTGGTCTATTTGTGGCTGAGTTTAAGATAGCTATTGTCCTGTTAAGTTTCAATTATCCTCGCGAAAACTGATCTACATAATAGATGAGGTCGATGGAAACACCTGTTTTTTTCTTGCTTTTAGTTTTAGGATATACTTTGTGCATTGCTTGAGGAGTGAAATCCAATTTAAACACTGGAAAATTTTGATGACTTAGCTATGACCAGTTATGGCCTAAATTCGGCAGTTTCAAGTATACCTTTCATCATATTTATTTGTATAAATATGTGTTTTTATTCCTCGCTAACAGGTTTTACTAATTTATCTAATTTTAATAAAATGTTCAAGATAAATACTTTAGTTTTGATTAGTAGGTCAAGGCGGTTAAATACGAATTTATCTTACGATAAAATTCTTCATGAGCATGCATTGTTTATACTTCCTATAAACATCAAATAAGTCAACTCAACAATGCTTTGGCAAACTTTATGTTACGTTTGTTCTTTACATGATATGCTTGTCTCGTTTTTTCTAAGCAGTACAGCCTTTGTCTAGCCGGAATTTTTTTTTTTTCAATGATAAATATATTTTTTTATTCATCCGCCGATCAAGGTCACATATAATACATATGTAATCTTGATTGGTGAACGTAAATGAGTATATTGTGACATGTAAGTAGCAATTGCAATCAATTTACAATAAACAGAAACCATAGAATTAGGATGCAGTAATTAGGACAAAACATTCGGAACACAATGTGGTAAATAATGCACGTTATATGTATGTGTTTATGTATGTATATGATTAACACTCATAATTTTTTGACAATTTCTTGTTTTTGCAAGTAAACTTTCATTTTCTATTTTACCTCTCTGAAATGAAATTATTGTTTCACTCAACTCCTCAATCATGTGGACACGTCTTCCCTTAATTCCCATTACTTCAAAAATGTTGCAATAATAATACAATTAAAAAAAACTGTTTATACCAATGCATGGATATGTAACAAATTGCAATAATATATAACTATTTATGAGAAAAACCAATTGATTCGACAATGACAATGTTTGTCAATTCGAAGATTGTTTTGTTTGTAGCTTACCTTTTCCGGAGTCGGCATTTCGAATAACAACTTCATCTTTCGAGTAATTTTTACCAGGTATTTTCGTTGGTTTCGTGAATTTACCAGATGCTCGTAAAACCTCTCCTGGACCGAGTATATTATGTGTGGCGGCCGATGCATGTCCCAGTGACAACCCAGCCATCGATGTGGGGGAGGTGCTTATCAACGTTGATTGATCAAGATAGCCTGTCGCCGATCCGTTATCAGGCTGTAGAAAATTATAAGACCGCATCTATTTTCAGTATGAATTAGAATTCTTCATAGTTCAATTGTTACTTAAATTTAATACTAAGAGCCCTCGCACATTGACCACCAAAGCTCTGATGTTGCATATGAAACATAAGGCTTTTATGGCCGAGCAGCCATTGCGTGAAGGCTCTCAGCTGACAATTTTAATAGTTCTTACCTCAACGCTGTGTGCCTTTTGCCTATAATACAGATTAATACCATCGTCCTTCCACGATTTTGCTCGTAGCTCAATCAATTCAAGCAAATTTAAACGTGTCATAATGTTAAGGCGTTCATCTTGTGATGCATTACGAAACGTAATGAAAGCTCGATCCAGGTTATCTTTTGCTACCGTCTCCAACTGTGGACCGTTTATACGTAGATTCGACATGAGTATCGCCATTGAGTCGGGATTGCTGATGCCCGATGCCAATGCCATTGCAACATTTTCCACCAACTGAATCAATTCTTCCAGGATCATAAAGTTTCGTATTTGATGGCTAGACCGAGATTTTAACGGTCGCGGTGCCTCGAGATTCTTAATTGTTTTCCCGATCTGAGACATTTTCATCGAATATTGTTCAACAATTAGCTGCAGCACCCAAAATTCGAATTTATTTTTCGTTAAGGTTTTCGCGTCACTTTTCCTTTTGTTTTTGATATTAGTCGTTTAAAGATAACGTAAAACAATTTTTTTTAAATGGATCACACGTGGAAAAAGAAGATTTCAGTGTGTACAAAAACGTAAAAAAAGAATATTGCTTAAGACGTGAGTATCGTGAATCGTCTTCGCACCTCCCCCTGAAAGAAACGAGATCAGATTGTGAAAATTAAATTATTAATGCATTGATATTAAAAATTTTAACACTTGAGTTAAATAATTATTAGAGAAACGTACCCGACAACTAGACTCAGTTTTTATGCTAATATTTCTTTTTTATGTAATATTTTTAAAATAATATGCGGCCCAATCATATACTAAACTCGCGAATTCACTATAAACCAACAAAAAAAACTTGAAAAAATTTAAACTAGATACTGATCACCGTAAAACACGTCTTACTGCTCTTGTATTTCAGAGTCGACTGACAATCGCAAGGACAGCAAACCGTACCTGGCAGCAATCCTTTACCTTAAACGTTTCATAATTACTTCTCCTATACAGCCATAAAAAAGAAGTGCACTCATACTAAAAAATTTATGCGGCACATTAGCTAAGTATATAATGATGTATATAAAGATTCAATCCGGGATTAGTCTCGTCTACAACGTGGTATACACGCAGAGGATTGATTTGGGATAATTCGATCCAATCACGAAATTTTACTGGATCGAGGATTGAAAAATTCGAAGCCCACTTGAGTTCTAATCATATATGTGACGTTCCGATGCGATATACTTCACTTTAGTAGAACTAGCTGAATTTTATTCGGTTAATCCAATCGCACCAAAAACCTAGTTTGAACTTTCATTTCAAACCGTTTCAAGCCAAGTCGGTCCGGTTCGTAGACGAGGCTATTGAAATTGAAATAATGGAATCGAAACCCTTAAAGAACCCGTTTACTTTCCGGTGTTTCAATCTCAAACCCTAAATCAATCCATACTTTTTTGCAGCTAGCGGCTAATATAGATTAGCATACTACACAAACCGGATCGACTTGGATTGAAACGGATTGAAATGAGATTCAAAGTAGGTTTTCGATGCGACTGGATTGACCAAATTCAATTCAGACAGTTGTACACTGATGAAGTATGTCGCACCGGCAAGTCACATATATGAACAAAGCTCAAGTGAACTATGAATTTTTTTTAAAAATTTCCTCATCGGATCGAATCATCCCAAATCAATCCGGTACGGCTATACAACATGGATTGACTAATCCTAATCCACTTTAAAAGCATATTAGCTACGTATACAACGTGGGTTAATTTAGGGATTGAGATTGAAACAATGGAAAAGGAGCGGCTTCTTTAAAGGTTTCGAGTCCATTGTTTCAATCTCAATTGAATCCGGAATTTTATACGTGGCTTATGTTTGGATTTACACGATTCAACTCAACACGAGTTTCAACAAGGCGGGAGTTTTATTGGTGAATGAACATGGTGTGCACATGTGTGCATTTTCACAATCTGTGGTCTTTTCGTAATTTGCCCACATGGTTAGCACATGAACCATTTTTGAATCTGTATTGTTTGCTAATTTCATTTATTTATAATATTTATGATTCTTTGTGAAAGTTTGAGTGGCTCACAGGTTAAATGATACAGGTCAGATTGAGGACGAAAGATGCAAAAATTCCCAATCCTGGATAATTTGCTTAGAAAAAAATATCATTTTTTGATTGTAGATATTTATATTAGTATTTATTATCATCTCGCATATTATGTATGGTTAAGCTGCAACAAATACAGCTGGCTTTTTCAAACTGATCACAAAGAACTTGCACACCATTCTAGTAAAATACAGTATTTCTATATACGTGTCCGCTCTAAATCTTGGGGTTTCCAGGATTTTATTGTCCTATCGTATTTTTAGAGGTGACATGGGCTAAACCTTTACCTCCCTGAAATGCAATTAAATCAGGTAAAAAACTAGCATAAAGGGAATGAGTTATATCGAAGGATTCATTGACAAATTAGGTTTTTCTCAGTAAGTTTCGAATTATATGTTCGCAGCTGTATGTGTTACCATCGGGTCCTAGTATATTAATTTGCTTTTGGCTGCAAAAAGGACCGTTTCCCGGAACAAATTATTTGCAGATTAGGTACATTCTGTGTTTCCTGTTATGTATTCAAATTTATGAATGTTTTCTTACAGGCACGATGTGTCAATGAAAATTAGATCCTCTCAGCATTCTTTGAATGGCGTCAGGATAGCATGTTGTGTCTGAATATTAACAATAATTCTACTGAAAGTAACAATTGCAAAATGTTTAATTTTTCTTCATAAATACAAATAACATATATTAATTTACTCGAATGTCCATTCGAAATTCGATATAACGTGAATTATTGTCTGTGGATGACCATTCGAGTCTTTTTTCCATCGAATTGTTCTTTTACATTGGAACAATCAATTGGTAAATGAGCGTATTATATTTCTAGAAACACACAGCTAATGAAGCCCTACTAATAATTTGCTTATTATTTACACCAGAAATGTGTTCACGAGTCGGTGATAAAGCAAAATCAGGTTAGACATAATCGATAGAAAAACCAGAAACGAAAAATTCGAGAAGCATCATTGAGACCGAGTCACTGCACATGGACGAAGTACAGTCATGTATTTATGGAAATTAATAGAGGTTGTGAATAGTTAATTTTCGCATTCAGAAGGTTATAATATTTAGCTTGCTAAGTTATATACTTGAGATGAAACTACTTGAAGAGTGAAAGAAAGCCTTAATTCAAATGGGTCACACAGCTTTCAGTTGATATCGAGTCTTCACCGAGCTTTGTAATTTAAAACTCACTAAATAAGAATTGCACACATGTAAATTATGCAATGAAATTTGAACTTTTCTTCAAGTCGAAGACATCTCTGATTTAAACACCCAAATATGTAGAAAGCAACTCGCAATGAATAGTCTATAATGCAAAACCGAATATGCATAAATTTTAACCTTTTTACAAGCAGGTCCCTTGGTTAGGGAACGCATCCATGTGCGCATACTTTTTCACCAGATTTGACTTCTAGACAACTGTACACTGCGCCTGAGACAATAATAATTGAATTCTTTCGATCAATTTTTTTTACCTGGATTTAGAAATATTTATTACATGGAGGCCAATTTTTTTTACCTTAAACATTCTTTCGCTCTATTTTATTTATTTTATTATTTTCATTCGATAAACTGTAAAGTAATCCTACAATAACCCTTGTCAGATTTAGGGGTTACAGTTGGTAGAGAGCTCTTCATTCACAAATTTACAATCAACGTGAATATGAGTCTGGAGTGATTAGTTCCAGGTAACTCTATAGTATCTGCAGTAAATTTTCAGTGGAAATGACTAAAACAAGCGTGGGATTCTATTCGATCTACAATCCAAGTAGATTTTGTTAGAGCAATTCGCATTAAAAACTTTGCAATGTTCACTATCAACCGACATAAATTATGCAGCGGAGATTAAAATTTAAGAGGAATTTGTGTGAATTTGCACAAGATTCCAAAACAGCCTCACATGCTAAGAACATAATTTATCATACTGAAATAAAACAGGCAAACACAATCTACTACCTTTGTAGAAGAAAAAGCTGTTGATGAGCTTCAAACAAAATTACTTGGCATGCACATACAGTGGCGGACAAAAGTCTACGGCAGCACCTTATATTGAGGTTCTGTTTAATTGGAAGCTTTAATCAAAAATCCATTGATGTGCATTTTTTCAGTAACGTAAATATATTTATACAAAAACTTTTCATAACAAACTTAAAGATAAACTCATAAAAACACAAAAAATTGATTGGACAAAAGTCTACGACAGTCAGTACTGGCTGACTTATGTACAAAAAATTTCCAACTAAACGTATCGGAATTATTAAAATTATTTGCTGGCTTAATACTTAGTTGGACGCCCTTTAGCATCAATTACTGGTTCCAGTTTTCGGGGCATAGAGGTAACTATATTACCAGTTTCAGTGGATATAATTTTCTCCTATTCTGTAATGAGCACTTCCTTCAACAGATTTTTATTTTTTATGCAACATTTCCTAATTTTCCGCTGCAAAAGCTTCCATACACGTTCTATCGGGTTTGGTAACTGCCTGGGAGCGTGGTACAACAACCAGTTCTTGACGAAAAGTGCTGTGTGCTTCGGATCATTGTCTTGTTTGGAAATCCAGCTCCCTCCAAGGCACAAATGTTGTTCCAACAGGTTCTTGTAAACATAGCGGTCCATAGTAGTTTCAACAATTGCCAATCTGCCGACCCCAGAAGCAGCTAGGGCTTCCCAAACCATAACATTACCTCCACCGTCCTTGACAGTAGGAATCAAATTTTTGGTCTCTAAAACTGTATTTTTCGCCTCCATATTTTAACGCGACCACCACTCCCGAAAATGTTAAATTTCGACTCACCGGTAAGAGAACTCGATTCCAAAAATCAATGTCCTTGTTAATATGGGCCTTGGCGGATATTAATGGTTTTTTACGTGGAGCTCTGCTTTAAAACGCATTAGAATTTAATGCTCTCGTTATTGTTCTTACATGGACATCCTTTTTCCTTACCGTAGCCACTTGTTTCGCCAAATCTGGAGCACTTTTTTTCGGATTTTCGTTCACTTCTTTTAAAATGTAAATAATGTCTCTGCGCAAAAGCTTTTTCGGTCGGCCAGTACGCAGCTTATTTTCAATGGAACCAGTGTTTTCAAAATTTTTGATAATACATAGTATTCAATGAACTTCGATATAGTTCAGTAATTTCGCAATTTCCGAGCTTTTTTTTATACTGGACAATCAATTTTGGACATCACTAGAAATTTTTTTTCGCGAGGAAATTTTGTGGTCCCTACGGTTCGAAACTAGCGATAAAACTATAATAGAGTTGCAGCTGCACATGTACGGAATGACAGTAAGAGGAAATAAACACATATTGAAGAAATGCTGTTAGATATAGCTAAAAAAAATTTCAGCCAGCACTGACTGCCGTAGACTTTTATCCATTCAATTTTAAATATTTTTATGAATTTATCTTTAAGTTTGTTATGAAAAGTTTTAGTTTTTTTTTTTATAAATATATTTACGTTACTGAAAAAATGATTGATTAAAGCTTCCAATTACCTAGAACCTCAATATAAGATGCTGCCATAGACTTTTGTCCGCCACTGTATATATTTAAATACAGCGAAATACAGTAAAATTTATATCCGAAGAGCAAATAATTCCCATCGCATTTTGTGCAATTGCAAATCCGATTGTAATCTTTATATTTGTTAATTATGCGAAGGCTGCGCGAATTGACACATTTGTATTTCTACGTTTCATTAGGAGGAGAGATTAAAATCCACTGTAGAAAAATAAGGTCATATACTAGATCCAATAAGATCTTGAATATCCGCATTTGAAATTAAAATATCCATTTGTACGCAAGTAACGTACATTTGGTTGATTTTCGAAATTCAGCTCCGATTCAATGACAGCGACAGTAATTATGACTTCAACTCCACACTCCATACACATCCTGCTTCACTTCAGCACTTGCACCGCTAATTCATTTATAATTTGAACTATGCCTAAGCTCACTAATTTCATTCACACTCAACGACAGAAATATTGATTTAATGCAATATAACACCCAGCTTTTCTAGCCTCTAAAAACAATAACAACAAAATTCACAAACTACACTCTTTCCAAACAATTCATCACTCCAATAATTTTGATGAGAACTTTATTATAAATTAAAACCGTATTTTATTATGCATAGACTATCTAGCCAGAATAAATCAAATTAATGATTTTCTCACTTCATGCTACCGCGCTTAAGAAATGATAATATCGCTGGAAGACAACTGACTAGCGCCGAAGGCGAAAATACGAAAAGCCAAAAACAGGTGAACGCAAGTATTTTGCATTCTTCCAACGACACTTCAAAGATATTATTGAATGAATCATTTTTTCCTAATATGCCTACATTTGTGACTGTTAAGTCTGCTAAGACTGCTTCAAATTGGTTGCTTGTTGCTTCTTGCTCATATCCATACTCCCCCGATGTACGGGAGAGCTGTCGCAAATTTCGAAAATTGTCCACACCCATACAGTCAAAGCAGAAAATGTTTAATTATTTAATTAGAAGTTGAGAAATCATTTTCTGCAAGGCTACGAATCGAATGGTTGATGTGATTTGTGTGCTGCAAACAAATATCGCAAATCAAATAAATGCAATTTGCACACTTCTGATCATCTCGCACAGCTTATTAGTCTCCGAAAGATTATTTAGTTTATACTATATGAACTTTAATCAGCACTCACACCAGAGACCAGTTACTGCATTGCATCTTACAAGTCAGGCTTTTTTTTGCAACTGCCGCATATAGAGCGTAGGCGTAAATTGCTTTTAAACTGAGTCATAGCCGCACGAGCGCAAATTGCAAACAACTCTAGCTTACTATCTAACTTACTCCCCTACTGAACATTAATTGGATTTCATACAAGTATTTCACTAGCTTTTCTCTGCATTACATTCCGCATGTACACATTGCAAAGTATTGTGTATTATTTGAATTCTTAGTTAAAGTAGTACACACATTCAAAATCTTTTTATGATTTCCTTCTTCACAATTATTATCATCCTTCAACAAAAAAAATCATCAGACATTTTCAAGTCTACGTACAATATGAAAGTGTGAAATTTTTCATATTTTTTTTGATGATAAGGTCACACCGAGTAAGATAGGGGCGCTAAAATATTTGCGAGAACCCGGAACAAAGATAGATAGGTGGGGGAATCAAGCGTAATTATATGTGGTAATCGATTTTGTATAAAAAAAAACTTAATTCAAGAATAAACTTTAGAGATTATCGGTGAAGATTTTATCAAATTGATTTTGGAGCATTGATTCATTGGAGCACTTTGCAATTCTCCGTGACATTCAAACATTTTTTGTTCATGACTTTTATCAAAATGTTTCGGGTACTAAATTACAATTGTCATAAATCTAAGTACACCTTGACAAAAAAGATAAAATCTTCAAATATTTGCTCTAACCAATACACGAAGAATTATTTTTCGTTATTGCATTATCTTCGAATCGCTTACTGATAAAAAAAAAGCTTTATCTTTACAAACATCACTCCATGCAGACTGACTAGACGAATATGTATATGCAAATGAAAGAAGTATGTAAGCATCTCATACAAATTATAACTAACAAGCAAAGAGTATAGAATCATATGTTTATGATATATCATAAATACTATAAGTGTTTAGTCCGAAAGATAAGAAATTTAGTATATTCTCAAAACATGTGTACTCAATATAATAGTAAGAATGCGAAAGATATAGATGAACGGTACTTGAGAAGTTAGTCCTTTTAAGACCAAACTCTACTTATTCTCAAATTATCATCAACTAGGCACAAGTCAACTTTAAAGAATCTTCGGTGCGGATCATTATCCTAATCCTTGATCGATATCCTGACTCTGTGATTCAAGACTTCTACAGGTTGATGCAAGGATATTAGCTATTAATACAATTACCTCATCAGATGAAACGAACTCATAATTGTCGACAATTAGAACTGAAGAAATGTTATCAAGAGAAGATAGCAGCGATAAACGCGTTGAAATTCAAACGAAGAGAAGAAAACATCTTCCAGTTCCGAACAGGAATCACTATCTGGCAAAATATGACAAAAAGCGATTCTGCTTATCTAATTTCCCGTTTCGGAATGTTTTTATCTTGCGTTTTCATAGTCTGAGAATTCACATAACTTATTATACTTTTGGGGAAAAAAATATTTACATACGACAATTTTTGTGGTCAAACTAATGGTCAACATTTAAGATACGCCACTAATTAAGGCATTGAGTTTTTTATTCTATTTCCATCTCGACTGCCGTCTGGAACGGATGCTACGTAGTCAGCGAATTATTTTCTTGATCTAGAGACTCACAATCGCAAATACCCAGGCAGTTCTTTATACCACAGTTTCCCGTTCTATCCATCATTTACGAGTGCCCCATTATTTACCAAGTTTTTTCATGTATTTTTTTGTCCCATCGCTAGATATAAAGCAATGTAAATTAAATAGTAGTTTTTGAATGAAGCAAGCTATAAGTTTGTCGTGTCTATTGATTTTGTTCGGCAAGTAAGCAAATTTTGTTCTAAGCTTTTTGAGGTTAGAAGGCTAGCTCCTAAGACTAAGGGTATTGATTGATTGATTGATAGCATATTGTGCCTCCTTTGCCTTATGTCCTATAGGATGTCCAGGCTTCTAATGAATTTAGATATGTTCCTTGACGGGACATTTGTAATGTCTCTGATGGAAAGAAGAGCAGAGCCAAGGAGCTCGAATCTTCTTCTCCCTAGTGCTGGACAGAGTGTCAGCAGATGTTCTACACACTCTGTCGTCTCCCCACAGTATCTGCAGCGGTCGTCCTGCTCCTCACCTATCCTATGGAGATACTTTTTGCAGGGAAGGTGGCCTGTCAAAGCTCCGCCTAGGACTCTTATGCCACTTTTGCAGAGAGACACTGCTTCTTTTGCTCGTTTGTTATCGAAGCCAAGGTATTTTTTTGAGTGTTTTAATCCCTCAATACTAAGCCAGTTGTCTTCGATCTTTTTCTTGCTCCATGTTTTAATTTCCTTGTCCGTATCTGCCTTTGTAAAGTCCCAGTACGGAGAAGGGCCTATGAAGGGCATTTTTGCTCCTTTTTTGGCTTCGGTATCAGCTTCCTCGTTTCCTTGGTTCCCCTCATGGCCGGGGATCCATATCAACTCGAGGCTGTCCTGAGACCCTATTTCATTTAGGGCCGCTCTCATCTCTAAGAGTATAGCTGAATTTATTTGATCGCGATTGATAGCCTTAACAGCCGCTTGACGATCCGATAGGATCTTAATTCTAACCCTTTCCGTGTTCCTTATCTTTATTATTTGTGAGGCTCTTACTATGGCAGATAGTTCTGCTTAGATCGTGGCCTCCTTTGGGAGAGGGAAATGAATTTTGCACGTGGGACCTACGAGGGGTATACATAGGGTGTACATGTCCTATAGCCCATCATCTTTCATCTGCTTGAAATGCTTGGTAGTAATGGCGGCTGACGCAAAGACCCCTGACAGGGAATCTAAAAAGGTGCCTAATAATCTTGAAAATATAAATCGACCGATCAGACCCATAAAGCAGATTCAATTTAATCAATCTCCCTTAAAAAGAGAACCCATTGAATCGTTGATTCCTCTGTCATCAATAAAAATGGAACACTCATCGGGGGATAGCTAACTTTTCTGTATCGGGACATATATTCCCACTGATCAAGCAATTTGCAAGCAGATATACAAACCATTTAAGGAATGTCTTCATGCTTTCAGGAATGTCTTCCTAAAAATTCCTCGAGCGATTGCTGAAGCCGTGGCTATTGTCGGCAATTAGATCAGCTGGTGTTGTCTGACAGACAGCGCATCTTTCGCTTTAAAGTTTAATTGTTGATGCTATCCCAAGACTGATTGGGGCGGTAGCAAGAGCGGAGGGGGCACATCACAACGCCAGAATAGTTATTTTGCTGGTAACGCTAAATGCCCAAAATGTATCCAATTCGGCAAGGTGAACAGATGTTCTTGGGGCCCTAGAACATAGTTTCCGCATTCCTGACTACTTGTTGGTCATGATGGTCTATCTTAGATACCGATGGTTAGTGTTTGACACCCACGAAGGTGTTCAGAGGAGGCTTTATTACCTGAGGGCCAGCATAGGTTTCTATCCTCGGAACTAACCTCTGGAATAACGTTTAAGATGGACTGCTGCGCCTGAAAATACCAGTAGATGTGTGTCTCGTTGGTCACGCTCACGTGAAAGCAGTAATCTGCTCTACTAAGCATAAATTGTCTATCTCCATTTTTCTCATTTTTAATTTAACATCGGATTCGAAAATAGCATACGATAAATGTACAACTTTAGTTCGTTATTATTAATTAGAAGCTTAATATTTCGTTCACATGCAAGCTTTTTTATACGTTGGGATTGGTTGTGGGTCTTTTGTACCAATTTTGAATTCAATAAAAGAAATAAGTATGCTGATATTGCAATCAGTACCCGGACAGCTTTGAGCTACTATCCGGACAGTTCATATATCATCTTCAGTTTAGTTTTTTGATTTGGAAACCTAAGCTTAGGTTCAAACATAAGCTTTTCCATAAATTTGATGTGGTTTTGATTCGTTTTTTGGGTTTTTATTTCAATAAGATGAGTTCAAGTAAATGAATATAAGTCACATATTTCGGTTATTAGTGCCATATATCGGACACCACAAGTTCAGACAGGTGGTATATTTTATTTTAAATGGTGTAAATAGCTATCATACCAGCATACCCGACCCACACACACACACACACACCAGCATAATCTTCTTTTCGAGTTTATGAGAACTAAGGTTAATCTTATCAAGTACCCAATATGTGCAACAGCATATTTGACTGGTTTTTTAAGTATTCGGATGCTTTTGCCCGGATACTGAAAAACTGTTCAATAACGGTTCTAGTCTTCGGACATTACTAATTTCCAATAATATTTCCATAAAATATACTTTCGAATGTAGAAAACTTTACACACAATGGTCTTTATGCATACATAACAAACAATTCCAGAAATTTGACAACGGAAGGGGAATAACTTACGTTTAGAAATTGCGACTACCAGTAGCGAAAAATTGCGTGAGACACGACTTTGACAAAAAAAAACATGCAGACTTCAAATAGTTAGCGCGTTGTAGACTGGCTGCTCATTGTTTATTTGTTCAATCTTATGGTGCTCTCAAATCGAAAGGCACATAAGAATTAGTCAAAAAAGATTAAATGTCAGAATGTGGACCATATTTCCTAGAAAGTAAGCATTTGAGTCGGAGTGTCCGCATACTAGCACTGTCCGGAGAACTAGTGCTTTATTACATCATTCTACAAAATATGAAAACCCTATCTTTTGTGGAAGTATGTTAAAATCAATATTGAATAATGCACTCTCCATATATCTCCAAGACAAATCAAAACACAAATCATTGAATATCTCGAAAGTATGTACTAAAATGTAGATAGAACGTTTATGCTTAGTAGGGCAGTAATCACCTCTACAGCTGCCGAATTCGCCCGATTGAGACTTAAGCAAGTTATGAGGAGGGTGGAACTGAACATATCCTCACGAATTTTATGTCCACTCCCGAAAACTCAAGAGTCCGCTACGGTAATCTACAAGTTTCAGTGACAGCAGTGAGCCGAATTTTTCTATTTTCGAAAGCAAATATTATTTCAAAGCTTTCAAGTTTGAAAGAATCTTGAAGACGGTTTACAAAAAAACAATAGTAATAGTAAATATCTACTCTCACTTTCCGGTAAAATGCCTGAAATTTTTATCTCAAGCAATAAAGCTAATCTAATACACTCGAATAATAACGAGGTTTCTACAACTAGACATATAATATCTGATTTATCACGGCCTCACTTGAGGTTTTCCTCAAGGTTATATTTCATTGATTTCGCCCTCGTCGTGAAAACACATCCAAAATAGTGAAAAATCACAATTTTTTCGGATAACATGGGTCTGGGTAATATTTTATAATACTGATAATTACATCTAATATATTGTAACATGAAATAAATAATATATTGCAACATGAAACTGAAAAATATTAAATCCGAGAGATTAGAAAGTTGTTTATCTGTGAAATATTCTAAATGAAGAGATAAAAGTAGACTCAATGGAGGCAAAGAAAGACAAAAATGAGTATGTGAGAAGCAACATTTTAGACCTTCGTACTTCTTTCACCAACGCTATAGCAACAAAATAGTCAGGATACATGGTTATGGTATATTGAGTATCGTATCTGAAGCATAATATCTGACTAAATTCGGTGAAAATTCCACTATAAATCATATTTTGGCAATCCAAATTTTAAGAAGAATATTTTTCTTTGTAGTAGATAATATGAATGTACCAATTCAACATCGCTACGAATTAGAAATTTGTACAAAACGCACTTAATATCGATAGTAGTTATAACACCCGTATTCTAACAAAATCTTATGAGGAATGTGAATAAAATTCATTGCGATTTGCTGGCCTGGTTGAATAGTAGACTTAGCAAATCAATCCAATTATTTGATTATGAACGCTCTCACTGCCTCTTCGCCAATACTTGGGATTGTGTGCCTCGCTTTCAATTGCTTTCAAGATATTACTACTTAAATGAATGTGTGCAAATCTAAAGTTTGATTTAATCTCACCAGAAGGTTAAACAAATCACGATTGCTTGAATGCAAATATTACATACATTTATTTCTCAAATAAATTTATCAAAAAATAAACTCACACTGAAACTCAGGACTGCTTCCTGTCAACAGGAAACACTATTCCGACCCACAACGTGCTGTTTAAATCTAATTAGCTCACTATCCAATCATAGGGCACAAAACAACTCTATTCGTACTGAGCTCAGTACCATTGCAACCTCGTTCAAGCTACATTCACCGTTCATTAATCAATCGGCCAATGACCGTTATTCACATTCAGTGTATGAAGACGAAAATCTATCAGCAAAAAATACTAAAAATTTCACCTCAATTACGCTGCAAGATTCTAGTCGAAGAGCTAGCTAGTCGTTCATGCACCTTTCGCCCAAAAATATCCATTCCATAACGGGGACAGCTGATTGTCAAAGATTGTATTCCAAATCGAATGTTGCGAGCCAACAAAAAACTAAATCATTACACCGCCAAACCCAACCGGAAATTGCTGATATTTTATTAAAAACTATTTTATGTCATCGGGTGCTTCTCCACGTAGGGATAGATTGGCCACAGTCAGATCCACAATCGCGGCGCGTACTCATATAGAAAATTATGTTATAAATAATAACTTACTAATAGCTCGCTAGCCGGAGTGCGATTCCTAGCTACATATGCTGTCACTCTGCACTCGAACTATTCCCACTTTATACGCATTTTCTTAAACTTCACACATCTCGCAAATTCATACGATTTACGTCTACTTTATATGGGGAATCTATTCAAATATCAATTCAAGTTCACGCTCGCAAAAATACTTGTCCAATTAATCAAGAATAACCCAATTCAAACACTCTTCCAGTGCAAAATGACATTTCATCCAACATCACAATCCACCTCCGCCGCTCTCTATCCTCACCACTCTTACTCAGGTTGTTTACTACCTGCGAGAACGAGAGGCCTAGATACACCGTCCGATCGACTCATATGCGAAAAATTTTCTTGTGGGTTAGGTACATTGCAGATGAAATCAAACAAGAAAATTCCTGCTTTTAAGCAACTTTCCCGTCTATAATTTCAATTGCCCGTAGTACACACTCATCACAGGCATTATCACGATACTATTTCAATATTTAATCACTAAAGACATTTCAAATCAATGGATAATTACCTCTTTTTCAATATTTTCACAACTAGACAAACGCGAGCGGAACTTTTCGACTGTGGATAAAGCATCCAACGAACACTTGTATGATGCGGTCGACGGTCGTGTATGGATACGCCCAACGCGAATATTTTACATAGTGTGCGTGTAACGTGGATGTAGAGAGATGCAGGGTGGTAAAAAAATTATTATCAATTCAAAATTAAGTTAAAATTAATTTACAACTGTTGTAACGGAACACAATTTTGCTATATCTAGATTTACACGCCTCAAAGTGAAGAAAAACTGTTCACCAGCTCGTGTTTTGTCGGTACAAGTTTTCACCAGCTGATAATAACTCGTGTTGAGTTGGGGTGTGCAAATGTGGACTAATTATTTATACACAAATACATTTTGTGTAGAGAAGTGCAGGCTGATTTAAATGTGAACTTAAATATTTTCAAAATTCTCAGCATTTTGATCTTGAAACTTTCATTCGGCAAGTTTCTAATTCAAATATGAGAACCGCTGCTTAAATTCCCGTTTACCGTGCCGAAATAAACAACAGATCACTTATCTCGTCACTAGACACGGAAAATTGTCTCCACTTATAAAGAGCCATCTATGAGTATGTTACATATTTAAAATTCTGACATCATTCCGGCAGGAGCTGCATAGTATTTCCTTCGAGTGACCAGAAAAGTTGACCGTGCCGGAATTCCGTCAAAGTTTTTCGCGCACATTTTGTATGGGTGTCGGAACTGCGTCACAGCAGCGCGCTCACGTTTACATGTTTGCCCATTCGTGTACGGTCTCTTGTAGGGTGAGGTTGCGGACCAAAGATGTCCCAAGCAGCCTTAACCTCAAATGCAATTTGGTGAATTTGTCAGAAACACAATTTTTCACTGTGATTGAGCGTCGCAAACCAACGCGTTGTAAATACGGAATAATTTAAAACAAAAGCCTAAAGTGTATAAAAGTGAAATATTTGTGGGAATGCAGTGAAGTAGTTTGAAGTGAAAATTTTGACAAGTGGGCGAAGGTGAAATGAATAAGCCGGTCCGGATGGTCAATTACCAATTGGAAAAGGCCAATAACCAATTGAGAAAGGCCAATAACCAATTGCATAAGGCCCAATTCCTGTTGCTTCTGGTAGGGAACCAGGTAATTAAAAACAAAAATAGATATTTGGAGGTACGGTGTTTGTAAAATACAAAGGATTACTTTTTGGGCAAACAATTCGATGCCTGAGAAATTACATGGCAATATGGCCGAAATTTTCTTTTCAAATATTCACATCCTATATCCCAACAGAGCCAAATTTTGAGTTTTTTTAATCATGTGTACTAACAAATCATACTTAAAAATATCTACCTCGGAAATAATCGAAATCACCCGAGACCAATAAAACTTCTAAAATCTACGAATGCTTTTCAGTTTGAAGATAACTATATGAATAATAAAAAAACACTTTTCTTGCAATAATACGGAGATTATATGTATATCATTTATATTTATTTCTATCATCATCTTTGTATACATTCAGAAAAAATAAAAAAATACCAATTAAATCGAGCAACAATAACGTGCGATATACTCATTTTTACATAAAGTGGCATACATAATTCGAAAATAAGAACGACTATCTATCGGGAAACAATGTTAAAACTTTATTTCGGTTTAGAAACTTTTTTTTTAGATCGATTACTTAGAATCTAAAATAAAAAATATATAAATATATCTAGATAGAATATAATAGTAAGATTTCGACAATCATCATTGATATATATTGTTGGCTTTGAATTAGGTTGTGTTTATATTGTTCTTTTCTTCTGTCAAATACAATTATTTATGAATCCAACACTTCATGTGAAAACTAGACTTCAATGGACAAAAATCCTCAATTGAAACTACTTTATTTGTCTCTTTTTGCCTGATTTGTGTAATAAACAGTTCGATAATCAGTTACACATCACATTAACAAGGATATTGATATTCAAATTTGTTGATAAGCATCTGTATGAGAATTCAAACGTTCTTTTATAGAAAAATCAAAATCTAAGCAAAAATACATCACTAAATATCAATATAAACACTTTACTCGAGATCGCTCCTGGCCTTAGTACATCACCATCAATATTCTAATCAATAATCATGATCACTATTTCCTTTTTGCCTAATAACAGTCACAGTCATATATATATAATTCGAAGATAAAATTGAAATAGACTTTTCATGGATTTTCTCAACCATTTCACAGCATTTCCAACATCTTTCTACCTACTTACAAGCAAACCTAAAACATACTTGACGAACTTTCGTATCTTAGCCCCACAATTCTGCTGGTATTTCCAATAAAATGATTCTGCCGAATAGTTGTCGAAATTATCCAAATAAAATCTAATTCAGTAAAGGTTCACGATCGCTGCCTGCATCCCGGTCACCACCACGATTATTGCGATTTCTCGCTACTGGACTATCACTTCTAAAGCCTTCCATATCGCCAGGATTAACATCGTCGACTGAGGCACTGCCTGTTAAACGATCTGTTGCGTTTGAAGTGCTGAAGTGATAGTTCAAACAAAATAATTGAGACATGGTATTGTATATTCGATACAAAGTAAGAGATAAAAGTTCGGTTTCAATCATTATTTTGTATAACATATATATATATGAAGCTTTGTTTAAGCTGGAAAACAATCACTTGCATGCTGTGATTATGTCTACTAATATTTTAAATACTTCGTGAAAGTTCGAAGTGTAGATATAACTAGGATATATATCATACGCATAAAAAAGTTAATTGGTTAACGCATTTGTTATAGTTTTTACTCGAACATGAGAGATTTGATTATTCATGATGCAGACAAGGGCTAAAGAACCATGAGATGGTATGCAAAATCTGTGAAGAACAGAATGGATGGAAATGAACTCTGCTGAAGATACTTGCTCAATATCATCAAGTATACCTTGTAGAATGAAAGTTTATTTAATACTGCTTAAACATGCATTCTTTGTTATATTCAGTTCAGTAAATTAAAACTAAGCTCAAACTGATCAAATGCTTATATTGCCATGCACACTACGTAGTCTTAAGTAATTTTAAAGATTTATATTTTAGTATAGACATACTTCTTACATGCTTCACCTTATCTTTAGCAAAATAATTTTTATTATAGCATATTTATAGTTGGAAGTAGAATAATAAGTATTGTGGAAATAACATTGATTTCCAATGCAAATTCATTAGTGAAATATCACTTATTTCATAACCGATATCTATAAAATAGATAGCTTGAATGCTTAAAGTAATTAGCGAATATATTGTAAGCAATCAAAGCGTAATAGTTGCATCTAAAATTTGTTTAGTAAGCATAATTAGTTGAAGTTAGTGCAAAATGAACTAAGTTCACACAAGCCTAATAGCCAACACAGGATATTGCTATATATTTTTTTCGGCCTTTTTGAGCAATTCTATTGCACATTGCAAGAATAGTTCTTTTATATTTATAAATTTTATGTTTTACAGAATTTACTCTTATTATGCTGCTTTATCTATATGAGCACAATAATAGGCGTGTTTTTTTGCTCCCCTTATACAAAACAGAACAATGCAGACGCATTGGAAACAACAACAACTCCTGTTATGGAATGCGTTTGCATTGCTCTGTTATAGATAGGGGGAGCAAAAAACGATATACTCTTATGCCGAGAAATCCAGACAGTTAATTTTGCCTTTTACTTTACAAATTGACAATATAGTCTCGCTCATCTCATCTTGTATGAACTTAATTTCATTGAGTAATTTTTATGAAAATATTCTCACATTAATCTCACAAAGAAACAACAAAACCGAACTTTTACCAATCCTTCATCAAATCTACTCAGAATATACGTGGCAATCGCCACATTAACAATGAAAAATACGAACGTGTCAATTTTAAAAAAGCTATCATTCTTACGTATCGCACATCACACTGATTTACATGCCAAATGTATGTATGTATTAACCAACCAACAAGTACCTTTTGTAATTCTTATATTTTTCGTGCTTTATTTCATCATCATTCATTCCTCTAAACGATGCCAAAGTAGAAGAAGCACACATTCGTTATTTTCAAACGAGAAATGGCGCATATACTTACATTGCATCCGCATAGGCCAGTCGTCGCGATGGACTCATATTCAAGTTTCCGTGCGTTCGTCTATCGTAAATCCAAATTACGAAAGTTGAGATCAAAGCAACTGAAAAAAAATTATGTGTTTTAGAACATAGCATTTTTAAAAGCAAATGGAATCCTATTACTTGTTAGCCATCCAAGGAAGAATATTTCTAACCAAGTGAAATCTTCGTTGCATGCATCTAAAATCACTCCAGCAACGATGCTAATAACGGCAAGACCTAAGTTTTGAACCGATTGGCAACTGTCAATAATACACAATCGATTAGTAGTTGAAATAAGTTATCTTAAGATATAACTCACATTCCGTATGCTGTACCCAACTGGTATTCAGGAACAATTAACGCTACCAGAGGCCATAGACTGCTCGCTAGCATTGAATACGACAGACCCATCATTATCATTCCAACGTACGGGTTTAAGAATGTAAATGCCAAAATCATATGTGCTCCTATCGTCAGTGATATCGATAGAATCATCCACGTTACATTTCGGCCTATTTTATCAATCATATACCCGAAAAGAGGACTTGCTACCGCTGATATGATGTAAACGATTGAGTTGACCCTGTTGGCTTCATCGGGCGTAAAGTGCCATTTGTTCATGAAGAAACCTCTGGAAATTGATTTTTTTATTCATCCGATAGGTGTAACAACGAAATAGTATTGACTTCAATTGAAAAAAGAAAATGACTTCAATTTTCAGCCACCTTAACTCGAAAGTCGGAGCACTTACTTTCCAAGAGCAATAAACGGAAATATTGCAACATAGTATGCCACACAAATTATCGATACCATCCAGAATGTGGCTTTGAACGTAACAACATCACTTAATCGAGCCACTTCACCACCTGGGTTATCGACTCGCCGTAGAATTCGTTGGGCACGTTTATCCATCCAACCTGAAATTCATATTGCATTCAACAAATGTATAAATCAGTGGTCATTCTAATCGAATGAATAATATCTTACCTAGTATCAGTGCACACATGAATGACATGACGCAGGTTAGAGCAGCCAGTAGTAGTACAACGCCCATCGCAGAATGTCCTGTGTATGACTTACTCACGTAGTTATAGATTGGTTCCATAACAATAAAATTTACGGTACTGCCGACCCTAGCGAACGATAATTGCAATCCAAAGACCATATTTAATTCTTTGCCTTTGAACCATAACACCGCGTAGTTATTTTGTGCTACGGCAAGTGATTCGGCACCGATACTGTAATGATTTTAAGTTGTCGATTTTTGTAAATATTTTGTTCGAATAATGAACATTTTAAGTCAAAGCAATAGAGCCCTTTAAAATTAAATTTTTTCAAAGCTATTGCCTATAACTTACCCGAAAATAAAACGTCCTACAACCATCAGCCAAAATTCATTTAATAGCGCTCCTGTTGCAAACACTATTTGGCCAACAAGTAAGATAAACAGATAAATAATGGTGCCCATTCGAATACCAAATACACGATCGATTAAAAATCCACCGATGAAGCACAATACCACATTTGGCCATGAATATATCGAATAGAGTAATGTAAACTGTGTTGTATTTATATCTAAATCAGGTTTGAAGTGATCACGTAAAGCTCCAGGATTGTCGTAGCAGAAATATGAGCCTGTAAAGAATGGAAATTCGGATTATAAATTAGGTACAATGATTTGAAGTTGAAACTTAGCTTAAAACAACGCCTTTTTGAGTTTTTAATATTGGTTCAGTTTAACATCTCTTCTCTGATTCCGGTAAAGGATGTACACAATCCTTATGAGCTCCCTAAGTCGATTAAGTTGCTTATACGGAGGAGGAACCAACACCGGAGAAGAGCTAGAGGCACGAATAGGCTAGAATAAAGCGGGAAGCAAACCTGCTTACCAACTATATTCTTGGTCAGATATCCCGACACCAGAATGAACAGTGGGAGAGTTTGATGCAAAGAATCGAGTCTGAGGATAACACCCTATGGCGACTGTCTCGACACTTCAAGAACCAAAGCAATCTGCGGCACTGAAGGCTTAAAATACTACAGTGCAGATAAAACTAATGCCTTTGCAGAATTCATGGAGACACAATTCCAGGAAAACATCTCATCCGAGGACGACCTAGAGTACCAAGAATACATCGAACGAGCGGCCGCAAATTTTCTCAGTTTCGAACCTCGGGAGGTAGAATCGTTAAGATGTGCTGACCTTGGGGAAGTGAGGATTTTGGTGAACGGACTGAAACGATGAAAATCACCTGAGATAGACAGCGTTACTAACATGTATTTGACACACCTAACAGGCAACATACTACAAAACATAACAGACATAATCAACGCCATTCTCTGTCTGAAGAAGTATCCAGATGCGTGGAAAGCAGCGATTATTCTCATTATACCGAAACCTGGTAAAGACATAACATTCCCTCAGAACTGGAGACCAATTAGCCTCCTGTCATCAATAGCAAAATTGGCCGAACGCAAGGGTGTTCCAACACATCCGAACAGGGCTTAATCATACAGAATCGACTGGGCTAGTTATGTTCGACATAGAAAAAGCCTGCGACAAAGTCTGGCATGCAGGAATAATTTTCAAAATGCATGAGTTTTGAACACCCCTCCCTCTTATCCAGATCATTGGATCTTTTCTCAAGGGCGAAAAATTCTGTGTCAGAATTGACAGACATTTCTCATCCAAAAGGCAAATTGCAGCTGGAGTTCTCCAAGGATCTTCATTGATTCCCCTATTGTTTAATATATACACTGCAGCCATCCCTAAACTGCCCGTAGCTAAACTATCATTATTCGCCGATGACACGTGCATCTTTCACACGTCCCGGCAAGCAGAAGCCGTTGTTTCACATCTGCAATTCTCCATAAATACACTTCTAGGGTACTTTTAGAAATGGAAGATTAAAACTAACTCAGACAAAACCCAGGTAATTTTCATTACGCGGAAGAGGAGATAGACACCACAAAAACTGGCTGTGAACGAACAACATATTGAATGGCAACGGACAGCCAAGTACTTAGGGCTCACTTTCGACGATCGACTAGCTTGGACGACACATATACAAAACAAACACTTGCAATATACTCCTCTATGCTATCTTTCTCCTCATTAAATCCTGAAGACTTAACAAAACCAACAGGTTACTAATATACAAACAAATACAAAGACCGGCATTATTATACGGTAGTCTTGCATTCGGACAAACCTCAAAGATAAACCAATAAAACCTACAAACCTTACAAACTCTTGCACTGCGGAGAATATTCCGAATTCCATGGTATATTAGAAACGTGAACATACATAAAAACTTAAGGATCGAAATAGTACAAAAATACATACGCGACAAAGCTTTAAAGCTCTTCGATAAGATAGACCGACATACTAATAGCATCATGGATATTCTCAGATTCCCGACCAGGACACGAAATATACCCTCGCATTAGAAAAATTGCTAGCTAGTGCAAACCTCACTAACTAAATCTAAGCACCCAATGTAGCCAAGATTCATAGCTGAGCGCAAGACCGCTCACAGAGAATAGTGGAGTAAGAGTGAATTACTTCACCAGCTCCTCGTCGTCTTCTCTGATTAAGAACAATCAAACTCCCACAAAACGCTGACTGGACTGCATCTAACAAATAGAGTTTGATTGGTCCTATTGCTTAGCAACAAAGAACTTACAAGCTATCTTCATCTGAGAAATTCAAACAGATTTGCAAAGCTGCACGCAATATATAAAAATTCTCTATTTGAAGTGTTGAAAATAAGTTTCACCAAAATATTATGCAGAAAGTTCTTGCAAGCCAGAAAGGAAGCAAAGGCGGCTGGTCACTTGCTAAAAGAATTAAGAACAACTTCTGGGTTTCTTCCGTGCCACCCCTTCTTCATGGTGATGCTTCCAAACCTGCCGGAACTATATAGCCGTACGCACTATAGGTGTAATAGACCCTGGTGTGCCTAAGTATGGCTTCTCCGAGGTCTGCCTCATAAAAACAAATACATATTCGTGAGACACCAATATGACCAACTACTAGTAAAAAAAAACCATTTCAAATCATATCTCTGACCTAAATTTTCCTGAAATCATAAGCCAATAACCTCGATTTTAAGCTACTTCAGATTGTAGGTGAAACAACTGTCACAGAACTTACTTCTAATGAAATCATCTTGTAGCGATAAGAAACCATCAGTTCATTCGTATTGCGTACGCAATATTCTCAGTCAAGAATTCAGTTTCAATCTGCTTTATTTTCTTTACTGATAACATGCTGTAGAACCATTACTTTTATATTTATTTGTATTCAAGCATTCGTTTCAAATTCCAATAATCTTTTTTTCTTTCAATTATTATTTTGCTTTCTTCAAATATCAGCTGGTATTAGCATTAGCATCAGCAGCAGCCGAAGAACTCTGGTCAAATCCAATCCAAAGTCTTATCATCAAGCAAAACAAGACACTGCGTAGAAATAATATCACGTTTCTCTGCAAATGACGGATGCGATTTCATCTTCATGTTGTATTATTTTGCTTTCGGGTTATTGGAAACAAAGAACATTTTGTCTAAAACGTATTTCGATGATATCATCATGGTTAAAGTGCAGTAACTACCAGCTTATAGCTCAGTATACACAATAAGATGATTGTGGCAGTTATGAAATAACATTATTATTAATTATTTATTATTTAAATGAGAGGAATAAAGGGGAATAAATGATCCAGAGTTCGGATTTAAATAAACCGCAAGCTGTATATTGATTATTTGGCTTAACACCCCTACCATACAGACAACTGGATCTGGAACTGGGGTCTATCTACATTCATTCGCCTTTTCTCCGAAAAAAACATTTCTGTTTTTCAAGCAGAAATATCCGATCTTGAGAACAGCTTGCTGGGCGATTGAGGAAAAGTGGAAGGGAAAACGTATCGCTATTTGCAGTGACAGTCAAGCTACGCTGTTTACTTCGAAAACTGGCAAAAAGTGCAAGGCACGTTTGAACTCTGTCGCCAGGTTCAATAAAGTGCATCTGCTCTGGATACCGGGGCACTGTGGTTTTGAAGGAAATGGAATTGCTGACGCCATTCCAAAGCACGATTCAGCGCTTTCACTACAGAGTCCTCAATTCAAAACAGCATCAGCATATGCCATTTTTCGGAAGAAGGTACTTAACGCCCGCAAAGAGAGATTGATATCTTCTGATGTGGCCAGAGCTCAATCATTCGACTGAGGGATTCTTCCTCAACAATAGTACAATAGTTGGCAGAGCCATAACAAGCATACTGACGGGTTACAACTGACTAGGAGGACATATGTACTGAATAGGCGTTGCACAGCAAGACTTTTGTCTATCCTGCCTGACTCTGCGGAGCATTTTCTCTGTGAATGACCAGTGTTTGTACGTCTCAAATATGGCTGGGATATATTCGACTGGGATGTGACGTGTATACAGAGGGTAGTCTCTTTCCGCCTATCGTCGATCCTGGATTTCGTAAAGAAATCTAGGAAACTATGGTAGGCTGAGGGTATGAGTACTTTGGGTCTTTCTGGCCTGAGTGCCTAGAAAGTACCAGGCGCCTCTCTCCCAACCCACACCCACCTCAGAATTCGAGTACATGCACATCTAGCTCTGGTTACAATCAAATAACATTATTACTTGACCTACTTTGATTTACTCATACAATGTATTCTGTACGATTTATAATGATTAAACAACAACGATGTGAACTATGTTCACATAAATCAGATACTATGCTCATATAAATCAGAAACTGAGCTAAAAATACTGCAACGAAACAAATGACACTTACCGAATCCAAGCAGACACATGAAAATCAGGGCTATGAAGCGATGAACCGGACTCGATGGATTGCAGCATGCTGAAGCTCCACATCCGGTAGGTTCAGGATCCAGTTCATTGTCCTCTCCTCTTCGACCGCCTCGATATGGAATCGTATCTTCAAGAATGGGATCTGTATCGTCGTGATCAGGCATTTTGATGATGGCGGGTTATGAGACTCGGTGGTCGATTGTTAATAAATTATCGTTGCTTAGGGCAGGTAATGATGTTTAGACGATGAGGTCCGTATTACTATTTCCAAATCGTCATTTGCTTGTGTATTATCACTTTTGGTTGTCAATCTGAAAAATATAAGAATATTATTTTTATTAATTTTGAAAATAGCTAAGGGGATTAAACGTTATTGAAGAGAATTTTCATGAAATACACTTTTTAACACAACACTGTGTATTAAGAAGTAAAAGATTGAGTTAGACTTTAATTCAGGCTGAACGTTTCTAACTCGACCTTCAGTTCTTGACTTAAATCCATTGACAAAACACAAGATTACACTTTTACATAGTATGGAGATCTGCGAATAATTCGAAATATATCTAGCTTATCATTGTTCAATTTAAATTTAAATGGCAATTTCAAAATGATCAAAGATTTAATTACTGAAATACTGTTATACACTTTAACTGATAAGAAGCATTAGAAATTCGAAAAATCCAAAACCAACTTATGCCATATACAGCTTTTAATCACTTGGTAAATCACTTATTTTCCACATGATTAATTTAGACTGCTCTATGAAAGCATCTATACGAAACTGAGCTGTTCGTATTGATGAATTACAAGTTGAAATTCTGATAACAATTTATAGGGAATTTTACTGCAAAATTGTTCTAAATCCAAATAACATCTATTCAGATCAATAGAATTCTAAATAGCAGTGGACATTGTTACTACAGTCTGATCAGGAAAACAATTTGATTCAAGGCCACTATTTTAAGTGAATCATCATATCTCTATTCAGGCATTATTTATGATCGGTAAAAATATATAATCTCCCTGCATACAATTATTTATTGGGTAAATTAAACATTTAAGTTAGGTTATGTTATAGAAGAGGGTTGCCGCTTACGAAGTTTGCATTATACCGGCAATTTAGGCCCATTTGGAACCCTCCGCCGGCTAATTATAACTTCCTAGCGACCACTTCGCTAAATTAAATTAGTTGACTCAAGGTAACGGTACCAGCCACCTCTACTAGCTCTTGAAAGTTGTAAAAAATAAAAATTTTTAGGGGTTTATTATTTATGCTCGAGCAATCACAGAGAGTATGCTCGATAGTGTCCTCAAATCTCTTGTATAAATTGCTGGATGTCAATCCTAATTTATTCGCATGAGATCCAGTAAGGCAGTGCCCTGTGAGCAAGCCAATCGTCGCTCTCAAGCATTTTTTTCTGAGCTTGAGAAGTTGCTTAAATCACGTGATGTCTATAATATCCTGGCTACCCTATAGTCCGTCATATTATCAGGGTTCGCACTTTTGATACATTTGTATCATATTGATACATTTTTAATTGATACCTATATTTTTGATACAATGATACAGCAACTTACTGAATTAAGGCAAAGTGATACATTTTGTCATCCAGTAAACAAATTCAATTTTTTTAATTTTGCTGCCATGTGTCAACCAAATCTCCTCTCTCTAGCAGTAATAACTGCTAACTTCAATTTACTTTACACTCTGAACTACGAAAGATATCTAATATGTGGTGATGACTCTGAAGATTTGAAGTGTTCAAGCTATTGAAATAATAACGAGAAAATGAATGTCGAAGCGTTTTGGGATAAACCGAGTTTGGTTGAAAACAATTCAGGTGAATCAATTTATTCTACCGCCTTTCTCATGTTGACTTTAATAGCTCTACCTTATAGTTTACCTGAGAACGAGGTTTTTTTGTTTTTCTTGGACGGCAATGTAAAAACGAACTGATTAGAGTTGAAAAGAGATCAGAGGAATTTTGGGAAGGAAGAAACCAAACAAAGTTTGGGTGCCACTGCATGAGATACTTGCCCAAAACATATCCTTTTATTCATCATATTCATCAAATCATCAGCATTCCGATATCTAGATGGTTTTTTTAAGCTGAAGAATTATCTTTTTCGGATTTTTAAAACAGCGACTTTTTCTAAAAATAATTGCGCTCCGTATTAATTTCGTGAAAATTTTGAGCGTATTCGCAAAATTCTTATTTAAAGTTTGTATTATTATTTAAAGTTTCAGTACCTCGAACCAAATACACTTTTGGAACTTTTTGATACATTTTTAGCAATATTGATACACTTTTTGAAGAAATTTTATACGGCGGAAAATTTCCGAGTGGGAACACTGCCTGTTATCACATTCGGTCTTTAGTTGAGCCCATATAGCCGCATCTAGTTTCCTTGTAGTAAACTAAACCATTGACTTTGGATCCTTCCTGGCACTTTCGAACTTAATTTAGTAAGTGGCTTCTACTGATAATCGATTGATTTTTCTTGGAAAACACTTTCGGTATATCACTATCTCAAATTTGCCCATTCTTTCTTTTGATAGTTTCTTGTCATCAGTGCAATCCATTAATGTCTCGGCTTATATTTTATTTCGAGTTTAATTATAGATAAATTATACATTTTATAAAGCAGCGAGAATAACAAACAGGTTCAAACCTGCCATTTTTATTGATCTATTAGTACCTTAATAGTGAATATGTGATTTTCGAGGCATGTCTTCAAATCACAGACATCAAAAATAATTGCAATTATCACCAATTATCATACAGTATTCGACGTTTAGAGGTAAACGTTGTCATTCCAACTCTCTTTTGGAGGCTGTAGGCTTATAATTATAAAAACAAACTTATTTCTACAGAAGCAGCAAAGAAATCGGCTTGGGAGAGCACAATCGCACTGCAATCACGATATATTTATATCTATCGATCCAAGGTGGAAGATATTATCTAGAGTTTTTATGAATATATAGACGGGTGTTGTATTAAGGTATTATCTAGAGTTTTTTTTAAACAATTTGGCACAGCCTACAGACAGCAATTTTTTCGGAAGAGGTAATTTTCACCGGCTAGTAGAAGTCATGAATGATCTACACAATCGCAACCGGTAAACGAAGATCCGGCAGATTACATAATCGACCTTACCAAGGCCATTGCTACGAGATAGGTTACTAGCAAAAAAATCAATATTTCATGCTCATCAACAATCAGCCCTGAAAAAATCGGAAGCCCAGTGATAACAAAGCCATGATAGCCAGTGACTATAGTAAACATAGCTTGTCCTCAGATAACTGCTTATTTAGCTGATGCTGATGTAAATATTTCACATTAAAAAATCAAAATAAAAACATTCTGGCCCAGATGTTCATATCAGAAACTGTATGTTTGTAACTCAGCATAAAATTGTGCATCCAATCAGTTTGGCGATAAGGGCGCTCGGTTGACGCCTCCTTTGCACTCAGTCCGATTGAACCATTGTTCAGTATAATGAAAGGAATGAACTTTAATCACGAATTAAATTTCATGTTTTGTCAGCTCGGTCATTTGTAATAAATTGCAAACAAGCAATTTGTATTTGTGATTGAATCATCAGGTGTCCGATTATATTTTTCATGCGCGAGCATATGTAAGCCTCTGCCACCATTAAAGAAGGGTCTCGTTTTACAGTCAGGGTAAATTGTTGCATTGACTCATAATTTTGTATGATTGAATCGAATTCCATTGACCCGCGTCCAATACTGTGACCCGCATATTTGTCCACTATCATCATCACGTCTTATCACTGACCACTCTTAGCAAAATGCGTATTTGCTCGCACTATCGAACATGTTCGTCTTCAGAAAATCTCTTGAACGAAGTGTAAAACTGTTAATAATATCACATTTTCGCGATATGATCACGTAAAATCGAAATTCTTAACAAAAACAAAGAGCAAATAGTTTACGATGCATACAATGATTTGATTTTTTTACATCATTCCAAAAGCACCTGGTACGTACCTCGTTGTGAATAAAATGAAGGTTTGGTTCAATTGAAAGATTTCAAGTATACGTATTAATCGAAAAAATAGGCTATAGCTGGCTAAAAACTTTAAAACTACACACAAAAGATACACTATCGCACCAAATCACGAACAACATCCACTTTGCGTACACGAAATGACAGAATGAAATTAGCTGACAGATCTGTCAATAGAAGTTGAAATTTGCTAGCGCACTTGTAGTGGTGTAGGAGTAGGGAACGTGTCGAAAAAAGCCAAACAAACACATCAACGCGTTTGGTAATACGAGGAAGAATAGGCAAGCAATATATGCTGGCGCTACTGAAATGATGTGGTGTTCTCACTCATTCGATAAAATGCTACTGCAAAGAATGAAAGAGTAACTAGCATAAGCTGAAGAAGAGATGGATTGAAGTATATTAAAGGCCTTTTAAACGAATCAGCTCAATACGAAGAATTATTTTAGAAAATTCTTTTATGGGAGTTTTACACATATTTTTGTAGGAGGCAATAAATCAACGTACACGTCCACTTTCTCCTCACACCAGCCTTCTAAAAAACCCGATTTAAACACAGGGACTTATTTTTAAAGTCCCCCTTATAATTGGTTTTACCGTTTATATAAATCAACGCAATACTCAAATGGGTATGTTTTGTCACCGGCATTAAAAACGGCGTTGCTTAAATAGTTTATTTATAGTTTTTCATATAGTTTATATATTATAATTGTTTTTTTAAAATAGTTTTCGTATCAAAATGCCTCAACGTTCAAATTAAATTCAATTGTCGGTGCGTGGTAATTTTTTTCCCAAAAAATTAAGCATATTAAAAATTAAACATGTTTTTTGTTTCAAAAAATTAAAAATTTTGAGCGAAAAAAACTGTCAACATGATCCCGGGTGAAAAATGTAGAACGCGGCGAATTGAGAAGGTACTTTTCGCGCCATTTCTTTTCGTTCCAACATAGAATCCAAGTGCACCTTTTCAAGTGACGTCCGGAATCCGGTCATGTCCAATACGGTTGTCGAATTCAATACGGTAGTCGGATAAAAAACGGCAGTATTTCAATAGCTTTCGTATCGAAATGCCTCAACTTTAGGTTTGGTGCAATTGGGCATGATAATTTTCCCCAAATAATCTATACAATGTGTTGAAAAGTGATCAGTGAAAAATGTGAAGTGAAAAATTGTTAACATGATCTCGCGTCATGCAAGTCCAAAAAGAAATCATTTTCCCACTGTTTTTTGCATTTGTCAGGAAATATTACCTAGCTGATCATAATGGTCATATTTTGCTCCACTTGTCCGCAGAATTATTTGTCGCAGTGCTTATTATTTATCGGTACGTGATCATTTTTGTAATACATCGCCTCCTGGGCCGAGCATAGTGTTTGGAAAATTGTGTTAGCACTTTGACAGATTGGAACGTGGCGAAGTCAGATTAGAGGTGAATGAAATAGGTTGGTGTATTTGATTATGTTTAAGTGTTTGGCGCGAAATCTCTTTTAAATTTATACCAATACGACATTGGCCGTTGAAATTGGATATGCAATAGAAATGGTGATGAAGATTGTTTTTTTTACATAGAGCATTCGACCGTTTGTATATCATCGCTGGTTTTAAAGTGATAAGAGGCTGTTAGCTTATCTAAAAAAAAAAAGTTTTTGTTGCTAATTTCCTGGCGATGAATTATCCGCTCTCATTCGGTTGTCATAGTTTTGGTTAAATCTTTGGGTTTTACGGTAACATAATCCTTGCTTGTTACTGATTTTATTGTACTGGGAAATCCTTGAAAATCTTTTGCGAATAGTAAACAAGCTAATAAGACAGCTCAGATAAAACTTAGAACGTTACTTAAATATCTATTATTTTTCAAATTGTGATTTGTTATTGAAAGTTATGGTTTGCTGGCCATTTGTTACAAAACTGTTTGTAACAATGCAAGTGAATTCTATTTTTTATAAGTTGAAGTTGAATAACTGTAAATGCGTGTTGGAATCAAAATGAAATCTTGACTAAAATCTCAAATTCCAATCGAACGGGGTAATCTACAAATGTTGCTCCTATTTTACCACCGAAATCCCCTCAAAGGAAATATTACAGCAAACAAAAAAAGTTAAATGCACTCTTGACTCAGCAGCAGTACATGTACATACAACCATCTTCAATTCGGAGGAGGCCCATTGACCGCCGCCCCGTGATTCAAGCGGAGCGCCACTTTTGTAAAAACGACAAATGGCATGATTTAAAACTATCTCTACTCGGACTACGAGCAAAATTCAACGAATACTCCTAGCAGCTCCGCCACCGCTTGATTTGCGCCAGAGTGTGACCGGGGTAAGATCGTATGGAATGCCAAGCGGCTTGTGTGTGGCAAGCAGACGTCGCTGGCTGGCTGCTGCTGCCCATTTTCAAGAGCATTTTTCAAAAAGAGTCATATGGGAAATCCCCAACTGGTAATTCAACCAGGCTAGCATGCCACTAAGACGGAATTTCGCAAATTTCATGTCACACTAGACTCGAAAGCATTGCGTTCGAGCGTAGGAGCATTCACTTCACTCACAGCCTCTTCTTGGTGGGTCCCCAGTTCCGGGGAGCATCGAATCACCGTTGCTATTGCCGGCTCGAGTCTCGTGTGCCGGTGAACATTTATTTCGTTCTTTTTTCTCTCTGTATGAGCCCGATGAAATTGGCGAACTGCAATAGTACGAAACGAGTCCCCCTGTATTCTCTATAGAGTAGCGGCCATAACCGATAACTACCGACGATGAACTGAGCTTCCTCCATAAGACGGACGGCATTTGATAATGCTTCCGTGACCCCTTTCAGTAAAATCTAAAGGGGATTGAATCGAATCCCGCGTTAAAATCTCGACAGATAAATGAGGGAAAACATTTTGCGGAAAGGAATCCGTCCCTATTCTTTCGTTTTTCCGTCCGAAAGAAAGTGCAAACGATGAATGAAGGTCGCGGCAGGGATGAATCGATGGAAGGAGTAAGTCTGCCATATTGTCATTTTGCAAATGCGGCAATGGCCTTCAATTTACTCATGCTTGACGCTGTTAGCATTTGTTTGCCATTAAAGCAATTAAAATGTGGCGTGGCGCTGCCGTCGAGAGCGTCTTTTAAGTTATTTCGTGTAAAGACTAGCTATATCCACGCTGTTTAGCTTCAGATTGACAGCTGTCTGAGCTACGTCAGTCAAAATGACGCATTGTGTTCTTGAACCAGGGAATCATAACTCACAGCAGCCAGGCTTGGAACTTTCTCCAATTGGGTGAAAACGATTCATGAACCTACGAACAATTTCGCATCAGTGTTTTTGTGTTTCGGTAAGTTTTCATGATTTGGCGAAGAGATAGAGATACACAACAGGCAATTCGAGTCATGTACCATTTGAGGGAAATACATAAGTATGTACATATAAATATTCATTTCAGTTTCGAGAATCTCTTGATTGCTAAAAACACTAATTGCAATGTTTTGTATTTGTTGCACAGTTCGTGGGGTCGTTAAAAATAATTTCCCAAAAAAAATTCATTTCAATGGGAAATAGTCATTTTGGAGTCCATTTGCAATGCTTTGTTACACATGGATCTGTACACTCGAAATATTAGCAGAATTTGCATCACTTTCCGAATTCACCATACGACATCGTCCATACCTTTATTTAATGACACCTAACTATGCGAAAATTAGGTATATATAATAAACCTTACGGCAAAATCTCCACCTCATCGACAGTCCAAGTCATCATGGGATGTCCATTATTCAATTCGAACGATCGAAAGCCCAATTGTAGAGCTTGCGGCCTGACAATCTCTGACCAGGGCCGTGGCACCAACAGAGGGTTGTTCCCGCAAAAATCGTTTCATCCCGATTTCCTACCGGGGTTCAAGAAATCAGCTATCATTTTCGCGTTAAATGTCTTGAACACTGCAGCACACAGCAAGCAGTCCGTTTGCAGAGCGAAGCACTAGTGAGTGGCGGCAATAGCACACAGCGGCAGCAATAGCACCACAGCGACAGCGAACACCCAACCGTCTGTCGCCACAGTCACACGCGCCACGCTGGGCCTTGGAACAGTCGACCTTTGCAAGGCGGCGGACGGCGGGGAACAATAATTTAAGGTTGTGGGCGTGAAGCCGTAGCGTATTTAATGCCAATTTCACTTGACATTCGTGAATGAAGGGGGCTCGGCAAGCGAGCTTCGAAGGGAACGAACGGGTACGACATATCATTACCGGCAAAGTTGCGTTTGTGACCCAGCCTGTTTGAGAAGCAGATTAGCAGGAAAGTTTGACTGCGGAAATTTTAATCCAGCCTGCGATCAGATTGAGGCAGTCCCACTTGTCTAGCGATTGGAACAGGGGCTCAGCATTTCATTCATGTTCGGTTTGGTTGATGTTTGTACTGCGGACTGTGGTTACAGTACGATACGAATGCAGTAGCATATATACTAGCTGTTGTTGCTGTTTGACTCTCTCTCGCTGGTCGACGTTGTGGAATCTTGTTCATCGAAACACTCTTGTGTAGCAAAAATAACTAACTCAGAAAAAAGAAGAAAGAAAACGATTGTTGAGCACAGCGTGTGTTGTACGTGTACGCCGCTATCTTTGAGTATCTTGGGGGTTTTGTCGATTATTCACTGAATTTTACTTTCATTCGAATCTACATATGCATGAATTGAACTGAAATTTTATTATTCGAAATAATCTTAATTGACCATTTTTTTGACTGTACTGTGTCACCTTAGTAGGGTTTCTTTGGTTTGTATGTTTCTTGACCATCAGCATTCCATTCAAAAGCGTGGTTTCCTGCTAAAAGGACGATGGTATATCATTAATAATGCAGGGTATTTTAAACTTATACTGTCGTTGAGGATGTTCTAAAAGTTTAAAATTACTGCTGAGCAAGAATTTGACTCTTCTCGTCAAGCTGTAATTTTGTCTCAAACGATATTTAGTAAAATTTCCATGAAATTTAATATTTGGTTGTACGTTAAATGTCGTTGTTAATCCAGCATTTTCAGCTTAAATAAAACCTTTTTCAATTGAAACGAAGCCTTTTCCAATCGAAATGAAACTTTCCAATTGAAATGAAACCTTTGGCAATTGAAATGAAATCTGTTTCAATTGTAATGAAACCACTTTTATTTGAAATGAAACATTTTTCAAAGTAAATTAAATTTTGATTAATAATAATTTTTAGAAAAATTATTTTCGAATTAAATATTCCACTATTGTTTCTTCATGCCAGGTAGTTTTTATCACAAAATTTTTAACCGCTAGATGGACTGCGACCGCAAATAATCTCGTGAAGTGCATAAATTTGCTAATTCCAATAATTCTATATAAGCACATAATTCTAATTGTGGGGTGCATTAAATTGTAAGTTGTCATTAAAATATAAATGAGTAGTGCAGAAGATTTCAGTTCAGGAAGCTCTAATTATTGGCATCCTGGTCGGAAGTCGCAATCCTCTAGTGCAGTGACTTCTCAAAATGTGGAAAATCGCGGAGAAAGCAGAGGGAGTGCCAGCATTAGTGGCGCACGGAGACGAATAGGGAGCTACCAAAAAATAGCCGAAGATATGAAATTGCTGCTTATTAAACTGCACCAAAAAGGGAAAACGGTTTTCGAAGCAACGCGAATTACATCAATGAATATAAACTCTGCGAAAACAATTTTTCGCCAGCGAACTTTGCAATTGAGTTTTCGCAGTTAATCAATTATTTTTGTTTTAGATGAGTGCGGCTTTAATCTGCACCTTGAAAGATCCCAAGGCCGTTCCAAAGTCAGTACACAAGCTCACATTGTTATACCTACTGCACTGATAAAACACATGGCGCCAGACGCCATAATTTATAGACTTCTGGCGCCATGTACATAGTCGATTTAGGGATTGTGATAAAATATAGCGCCACACGCCATAATACATGGCGAAAAGTACATAGGCCTACACGCCATGTACTATAGTCTTCCACGCCATGTACATGGCGTGGCGGACTATATTACATGGCGTGGAGAACTATAGTGCATGGCGTGGAGAACTATAGTGCATGGCGTGGAGGACTATACTGTATGGCGTAGAGGACTATAGTACATGGCGTGGAAGACTATAGTACATTGAAGAAGCAAATCAGTCAAAACAGTGCTACTTACCATAAATGAGCACACGGAGAAGTCACTTGCTTGCAACAAACAGGCGCTGGCTGCATTTAGAGTCGCCGAAGGCGCCATTCAATAATATGCGCCCTTAGCCGATTGAGAATGTTGTCGATCTATCGACGATACTCAAGTATCACTTGCTGACATTTATAGATCCCTTCACACAGTATGGCTGCGAGTTATAATTGGAGTGCCATGAGCCATATTGCCATGAGCCATATTACATGGCTCATGGCACTATGTAATATGGCGTGTGGGGCCATAATTACTGCGCCATGTAATTATGGTGCTGGGAGCTATACTGCATGGCTCAGGGCACTATGTGCATAGAGTGTGGCACCATAAATGCTGCGCCATGTAACATGGGACCACGCGCTATGTAGATTCTGAGATTATGGCGCTGGGAGCCATATTGCATGGCTCAGAGGACTATGTACATGGCGTATGGAACCATAAATAATGCGCTATGTTACATGGCTCTGGGCGCTATGTGGATTTTTTTCAGTGTGTAATGGGACGTAATGTTACGCTGATTGCAGCTATGAATAACGGTGGTGCTTATTCGAAAATAATTTCAAACGCAACTGTAAATGCTGATAGATTTAAGCTATTCTTACGGGAGCTTGTAGAAAAAATTGCTTGTATATGGAATATATATACTTATATATATAGCATTTCCCAGGTGAAAAAAACCCTTTTCCCAAATGAAAAAAATTTAATCTCACATGAAAAAATAATTTTCCCAAATGAGAAAATCCATATTCCAAAAGAAAAAAACCTTTTCCCATATGAAAAAATCTTTATTTTAATTTGCAATAGTAATACATTTATATAATTATAATAAATAATATAATCGACACTACTCTGTTATATCCACCAGCGCCTGGTCTTCACCGCTCTCTGCCGATAGTCCGGGGAAATTTAATATGGTGCTTCGAAAAAATTAGGTTAAAGCTGAATTTTGGTGTGAACCTTAGTACTGGCATGTTGAACAAAATGTCAAAAGTTCCCATCGATCCGAGTGCTACGTTACTTTTTATACGGGGTCAAAAGTCACCAAAAGTGATCTTTCCTAAATATATCAGTAACGGTCACGTCTTCAGAAATGTATGACGAATTTGTAGCCAAAAAATGTCCAACAAAAAATATCTGATAACGTTTTCTTGTAAACATAACCGTTTTTGAGATATATTCATCTAAACATTTGCTACTAACAACATCCTCTTTCTCAACAGCATGTTGATATTATTCGGTTTTGATTACGACTTGGAATGTTTGTGAGTTGATTTTTCTATGTTTAAGAGGCCCATGAAAAAACACGTTAGCAAACTTATCTACCAGACTCCAGGGTAGGTGAAAAAGTGTGCTCCGAAAAGCAGAAAGGGCCTGTTTACTGGAACCAGATGCGAAAGAAGACTCTGAGTACGAAAATGAATAAATGACCAACTTTTGCAAAATCGAAGTTAAATTTGACTGCTCTATTTGTTCTGGTCTTATCAAACTTTTATATTTTCAAAGAAAAATAAACAATTTATGTTGACCAAAAAGTTATTTTCAACAAAATTTCAAAAGAGCTCACGCCAAAAGCACGAATGTGCGAAATTTCCCCAAAACCAGATATAACCAAAATCAACAATAAAGCATAATATTATTAGAATATTATCTCCCTTAATTCAAATAAAAATGGTTCTTATAATTTCAAACTTTCAATTTGATTTTGCTCGAAATAATAGGTACGTTCCCGTACTACAATTAATTGCGATTAATTGCAATTAATTGCAATGAAGCCATTTCCAACCGCCGTTTTACGAACTGAAAATTTCCCCTCTTTCAGTAAATTTCAGTAGGGTCTGAGCTACTGAAAAATACTGAAAAGTATCAAACGGTGTGGCGCGAGTAAATATTTTCAAATGTGCGCGGCAAGCAACATTTTTTTTGCCTAATGTTGCTATGAAGGTCGAATATTTTTGTGGCGACTATATCACCGCTTAGGATGACTTTATAATCACTATTCTCCCGAAAAACGAAAACTGGCATTTTTGGTTGTCAATTTTCAGGAAATTCAATGAGAGCGTTCCCGTTATTTTTCATGAATTTCCCCACCACATGATTCAGGAAAATTCAGTGACTGAAAGTACGGGAACATACCTATTATTTTTGCACATTCATGGTTTTGGCATAAACCTGACGATATGTGTCATACATTTGCGTACGATTAAGTACTGTCATAACAATTATTTCAAATAACCCCTCGTCTGTCTGAATGTAACATGACGAACTCGAAACGGAAGGGAGTGTGAACCGTTCTGCGCATATGCCATACCAACCATACCGCGAAGGGACGATACTGATGTCACGTCGAGTATAAGTTGCCGTCTAATTATAGACACCCTTCGGTACATGAACACTGTTGGTGGGTTGTACCCGGTCTATTTTTGGGTGTTGCACTATTTGCAGCTTCATCGCGTATTATGTATATTATTAATAGCATCCTGCGGAAAATCGGTTCGGTGTAGTCAGCGTGTCCTGAAATCCTGTTCGAAATTCGAGAAAAGCTATTGACGTTGCGATACGATTCGATAAGACAAATGGGGAAGAAAATTAAGGGAAAACGGTTTTTCCGATTTCAGAATCGAAGGAAAAATGAATTTGCTTGCTTTGTCCGACGCGATCCTTTGAAGTGCGAAGAAAACTCAATTCGTCTCTCCATACAAAGAGACTGATTTCCGTTTGTCAGAGATTGGAATTTCTCAAAGGAAATTGTTTTGATACTGGTTTCGTTAAGCTGTGTGGGCGAACTGAGCTCTCACCCCAGCAGCGTTGACAGCGAGAGGGATAAAAAGGAGCAACAGCCATCAGGCGTATTATATTATAATGGTTTTCATCGAGTCGAATCGTTTTCTGCATTCGTTGCGTTGGTCGGTGTATCTCCAAAAACAAACCGTAGTTTTGCTGAGTGCTGGAAAATTCATGAGAGCTGAAAATATTCGAAACTGGGGGGAGAGACTGTGTTTTATGTACTTGGAGTAATGAAAGCACGATTTTCGGGAGTGGTGAAATGATGAGTACCGGAATGTCACAGTTTGCTTGTTTCGACTATGAAAACCTATTAAAATATGTCGGGAAATTATTGGAACGCTATGCGCAAAATATTACGTCGTTTAGATTGACGGAAATTGCAGAGAAATTGAAGCTGCTGGTAGATTCAATGGGAAAAGGTATTATTATTTACGAAAGAATCAGTTCGTAACTGTCAGTTTTTAAGGTTTACAGTAAATGTTTACTGTCGTCAGGAGAGCTTACACCACGAAGTAGCATAGAAATAATATAAATTTTTATGGAATATTTTAGAAACACTATTAGCTTCGTTAAATGTTGATGCAACATTGAGATTCAACTGCAATTTAATTGTGTATACACAAATAATGCTCTGTTTGCAACGATTCGCAATATTCTATTATTTTTCAAAAATATCTGCATGGCGAGGTAAAGTCTTCACGATGTGATTAGTTTTCAATTTTTTGTTGACGAAGAAGCAACGCAGCATAATTTGTTTCTAAGAAAACTATGAACACCAAATTCAATCATATAAAAATTAGAAATCCTGCAAACATGTTACATTCAGCTCAGTAATCGCTCCTTTTTGTACTCGTATCAGCAATCGAATATTTTTTCTTTGCTTAAAATGATGTAGCATTACTTCCGTTGAAACAGAAAATTAAATATATTTTTGAATCATCGAAAACCTACTATTATTAAATATTATTGTTCTAGTTTATTTTAAAATTTATTTCAAAATTTAGTATAAAATTTAGTACTTAGTATTTAGTATCCAAGTCCACACAGAAAATGCATTCATGCTGCAAATGCATATAATGAGTAATGACAGAATAATGCTGTACCTATTGTGAGCGTCAAAAGTGAGTGCACGTCTTTCAAATTTGTTTTTAATAAAAAAAACTGCCGATTGAAAAATATTTCTGATTGAGTAATATCAAACTTTTATTTGTTAAACACTATATACAAAAAAATCAATTTCATATATTAAATAACAAAAAATTTACAGAGGAACAAAAACAAAAAGTCAATGAAATATGAATCAAAAGTAAGTGCACACGTGTTCAAACGTATTCTAGCTGTAAGCAAAGTCACGGATCATTTACTATAACGGAATTTCTAGGAAACAGCAATCACAAAAATTCTTGGTAAAGTCATTTTTGAAGGAGTTAGTTTGATTTAAAACGTGTTAGAAGAAAGGTGTGAAATTGAGGAAAGAAACTGAGCCAGAAACACGAAAAATTATAGTGAATTTGCATTGTGAAGGTAAAAGTTTACGGGAAATTAGAAAGATTGTAAAAAGACCACACAGTAGAGTTAAAAATATTATTGGCAAATACAATAAATTCAAATTATTGGACAATTTTAAAAGGAAAGGAAGGGAAATTAAATAGAAAATAAATAAAAAATATAGTGAAAGAAGTTAAGGGTAATTCACGTTCAAGTGCAGCAAAAATGGCTGAAAATTATTCCGCGACACACAATCAATCCGTTTCGGCCTCCACCGTTCGAAGAATATTGAATGAACATGGGTTACATGGCAGAGCGAAACGAAGGAAGCCGTTCATTTCTAAAGTGTATTAGAAAAAAAGCAAAAATTATGCAAAAAAATATAAAAACTTATAATTTTTGGAAAAGCGTTTTATTCTCTGATGAGAGTAAATTTGAAATGTTTGGCGAGCATACAGTTAAAAAAAATTTGGCGAACTAAAAATACTGAGTTCCATGAAAAAAATGTTTCCGGCACAGTGAAGCATGGCGGAGGATCTGTTATGGTTTTGGGGGTGTATGGCAGCATCGGGAGTTGAAAACCTTGAATTTATTGATAGTACAATAGATAAGCAAGGCTATCTCAATATTTTGCAGCGAAATATGGCTTGCCTAGGTCGTGGATCTTCCAACAAGATAACGATCCTAAGAACAGTTCCTATTTAGTAAGGTTGTGGTTGAACTCCCAAGGTATTGGATCATCCCCCAATCCCCGGACCTCAACCCCATTGAGCATATATGGGATTATTTAGACAGGAAAATTCGGCAACGTCTAATCACAAGCAAGGAAAGTTTGAAAAATGCTCTTAAGGAAGAATGGAATAATATACCAGCAGAATTTACCAGAAAATTAGTAGAATGCATGCCTAGAAGACTGGAAGCCGTTTTAAAGGTAAAGGGCGGCCAAACTAAATACTAGTTTTTCTTAAAATTATTATATGAATTTTTATTATATGAAGTGTGCACTTACTTTTGAATTGTATTTCAGTGACTTTTTGTTTTTGTTGTTCTGTCAATTTTTTGTTAGTGAATATATGGAACTTATGTTTTAGTACATTATTTTTAACAAATAAAGGTTTAATATTCCTCAATCAGAAATATTTTTCAATCGGTATTTTGTTTTTTATTGAAACTCAAAAGCAAATTTGGAAGGTGTGCCTGTGCACTCGCTTTTGATGCTCATACTTAGTATATATTTATTCAGAGTGATTAGTCATGATTCCTCAATGATTAATAGTAATTCCTCAGTGTAGCTACTCCTCAGTGATTAATTGTAATTGTAATTAAGAAATCAACTAACACACGTGTCCCAAACATTTTATGAATTTTTACAATAGATACTTAAATATTTTCATTTCACGCGTAAATAATAACAATTGTCGCATATTCTTTTTGCTCTTCTTGTTCTTTGCTATTATAATCATATCAATTCCAGCGGATATTCCATGCAAACCAACGACAGAGCTCAGCTCGAAACTTCCATTCAATGAAATATTTTCAAATGTACAGTGCACTTGCTTGTACACATTCTTCTTCATCTATCAGACACTTGTTGACATCACTTCCTACCTTTCAATATATTTTCATTCTGTACAGAAAATCCTCAGCGCCTGGTGTCTTCGGTGTATAATTTGACAATTCGTTTGCATGATGGCAACAGAGAAGAAACAGCTGGGGGCCTTCGTCTTTTCCACTATATTTCTATTCTCTGGACTGCGCTGTCATATCATATGCATAGTACTCAGCCATAGCCCCTTCGTCTGTGAGCGTAGGGCGGACGGATTATTTCAAAATATGTTTTCTCTTTTCCAACTGAAGTAATCCATTCTATTCGCCTACATGGGCCATTCGAGCTGTTGGTTGGCATTTCGTACAGGTAGCACTTGTAAAGGTACGTTTTTGTGTCCCCAACCGACGCAGACACTCTTTCCATGGCTTTTGTCACGTCGCGGCGCCCCATACATAACATCTCAATGGAGCAATGGAGGAGCACCGCACTTTGTGTTAGCGAAATGTAAGAGCTCTGTCCGATACTACTTCTTGCAATGAAAAGTAGAAGAAAACGAGTCGACCATGTCTTCGAAATGAAATACTCTTCACGAGATTGAGCTCAAAACGTTCAGTTGTCTCAGAGTCTGTGGGCCTGGTCAAATAAGTTTCAATTTTTGACAAATAAAACCGCGCTTGTAATTTAGTGTGGCCGCGTGTTCGCCAGACTGTCAAGTTTTTCGATTAAAATTGCTGAAATTGCCGCTGAAATGGCACGGCAACGTGTGCACAACAAGTTTTCTCGAAAAAAAAATGCTGGCGGTTTGATTCCATTCACACTATACGATTTCGTACTTGCTGGTAATCATTGTGCTGTGCTGTTGTAGCTAATCGTTTTACTCACTGTACAAAGGCACCTACAAAAGAGTACGAGCATTGCTGCAACAACAGTGGCCCGGCATTCAATTCATTCAATTTTCAGAGTACTCGGGCCAGACGAACAGAAAGTACATACATACACATCGACTAAACCGATTTTCGATGAGAGTCGTCTGTGTCTTGGCCAATGCCTGGTCTGGTGGTGCGCTACGTGTCGGAGTCGAATATCTAACCGGGGGAAAGTGAGTGAGAGTCGATTTGGTTGAATCGATTTCGACTGAATTGTCGGCTGAACGCATGCATCCCTGATACAAAGGTTACGAAAGATCGCAGGTTTGTTCGAAATTGGGTTTGAAAGACGTTGCAAGCAACTTAAAATCAAGCACAACCGCTGGGTTCGATTGGTTTTGTTGCATTCAATTGGGCGGAGGATTTTTTTGGAGTGTTTTCTTACTTCATTTTGACTGGGGGAGACTGACTGTTTGTATGCATTTCAGACACAAGCAGCCAGGTTTACAGTGGGTGGTGTCATTTGGTTGAATTTTAGATAAATGAGACTTCTTATAAGAAAATAATACTTTTAGAATTAATTGAAATAAATAGCTATGTATTAGTTTGAAATCCGGGGAGTGCATTTTGAGGGTAGTCTTCTTGAGATAAAATGAATTGGATTTAATTTCACTACTCGGGCGATGAAAGTTTTTGGCGTGGACGCACTTGTTTAATTCTAAATGGCACGGTTGTAATTTCTATCTTCCAACTTTCAATGTGCAATAACAGAAAAGTATCAAACTTTTTTCTTTATTCAATGTTATCTCACATCATCAGCATGCATTATTTATATCGACACCTGTATGAGCATTTTGTTTAGAGACACAACTCTTCTCCGTCTGCCGCCGATGCTATTCGTATGCCAGCGCACATTGTTTCGAAATGTTGCCGACAAATGTACATTTGATAAACATTGGCTACTGCTTCGAGCTGTGGCGGCGAATACCAGTCAGTGCCAGACAGAAGAAACAGCAAACACGTCTGGTTTACAGTCTAGCAAACCAGCAGTGAAGGCTGCGGCACGTATGTACATACAATTATGTACAAAGCAGTTTCGTGCTGACTGGATATAGTGGCTGTGCTGTCTGATTGCCTGGTATGATTCTGGTCTAAAGGATGCTTTTCCTGCTCTAGTTTGCTTGTGCAGTAGCGCAGCATCCCACTGTCATGGACCATAAAAAGACAACATAGCATTCCTCCTCTGTTGCTGCTATGGGCATTAGATAAGTTGGCCGATTCTAAGCAGGCGGAGCGATGAGACTTGTTGATAAGAGCTGTTTGTTGCCCATTCAATTTCGCGAAACGTTTTGCACTGCGGTACATGAGCCGTGTGTTGCTCTGGTATTGTTCCGCTGCATACTGGTGGAGAGCTGCTGTGATTATGTTCAAGTACATGCAGTGTTATAAAGTGTTAAAATGCATTTTGCAGGTTGAATGGCGACTTCATGGTGGATTTGAATAGGTTGTTCTTTGGTTTTCTGGTTTTTAAAAATTATATTTATTAGTAAAGGCGTAACATAAAAGAGAGGCGATATTATTTGACTTCCATGAATTTTGTAATTAAGTATGTACCTAAGCGCAAAAATATTTCAAGACATATGGACGGACGAAAAACTTGTGATGATAGTGCAATTGTTCCCCAGCTCATTCACTAGCCCATCATACGTTGTTGTTGATCGTCATCCGTCGGCATCAACAAGACGACGAAATCGAATCGAATAGAACAGCGGCCGGTGGCTTCAGTGGCCGAACGAACGAGCACGCCTGGGAATTCCGTAGTCTACAATGCGCAAAACTTTTGACACTCCAAGCGAACAGGCGCTCAAAATGCGAACTAGTAAAAGTCTCACGGAAAACAAATAGCGCGCTGCAAGTGAAGAATGACTCTGGGAACCACTAAAAAACGATGGGAATGGAATCGGATACGACCGGCCACGATACAATGGCGCGAAACGGCCGAGCAGCATTCACACCGTATCCACTAGCTATTACGGCGAATGAATGAGGCGGTGCCGCGCTAACAGCACCGAAGATGGTAATTTGTTTGGGCCGTATCGTAGCGATTAAAGTGTCTGGCTGCATATGATGTTTTTTTGAGTAGAGGCTGAGAACAGTGCATGCTACAGTTTAATAGACACTTGATATGTCGGTGAAAGAGTGGTTTGGGCGTGCATATATGACCCTGTGGTTTGATTACTATCTGATTGCTAAATACAGCTGTGGTTATTGAAAATCAAATTAAACTTTTCAACTATTTATATACAGATTAAAATAACAGTACTAAAATGTGAAAAAAAATCTTGACGGAAATGCTGAATTAAAACCTAAAAAAATTATCAAAAATCTCACTAAATTCCCCTTAGAACGATCTAAAATTTTCTGTAACAATACTTCCAGCACTCTATGTCTAGGTTCTTTTTATCAGTTATCAGAAAATTCACAGGCCCTTTCCGATGAATAAGTGTAGGTTACTATCTATCCGAACATTATCATGGTCGACCTTTGATAGCTTGCATCTTGCCCTTCGTCGTCTGATGCAGAAAAAAAAACAAAAAAGTCTCTAACAGGCCTTTCTTCTACATGCCGGCTGAATTTCTTCCTTATACAAGCAATATCATCTTCCATGGGAATTTTACCGAATTCCCACGATGGCCTACTAGCCTGTCTGTTAACCGATCGTCTTCGAACATGAAGAGAATTATGACGTCGCCGCCGTCAACGGCTCGAATCGGCTCAGAAACATCTACTACACTCTGCTGTCATGGGAATGCCGAGAATTCCGTGAATTCGGTTTGATTGGGCGACCAGAGGGATTCAATCGTTTCGCATGGGAATATTCTCACCATTGGTTTTTTTCACTACGCGTTCGGTATAGTATAGTGTGTGACTGCGAACGGATGAAGAGAACGAACTAACAATTCGTCGGGGGCCCGCCTGTCTTGCTGCTTGCTATGTATGGGCCCTGTCCTGGTCGGGTCTGTGGGAACGTTCCCAGCGATGATGTTGGCGCGCTTCTTTGCGGTATGTGAGAAACTCGGATGGATCGTGGGAATTCCAATAGCATTTTCGACATTTTCCTAGTTGTTTCGTACCAGGCTAACATGAACTGTAGATCCATGAGTTTCGAATTTTGATATCGGCTGGCAATGCATGGAATATTTATTGCGTTTGGCGGTCTTTGGCCAAGAAATGGGCTTGGCCGTGGTTCTGTGTAGATGGTTTGTTTGGTGTGCTTGCTGGCAACGTGCTGCAGATGGCGGCGGTGCAAGGTTTTTTTTCAATAGAAGGAGTATTGAATGTTTCTGTGGAACATGTTGTTGTTGCAGGTGCGGTTTCTTCGTGCTATGTTGCTGAAAAGGTGTTTTGCTTGCGCTTGATTTTGTGTAGGGACCGCCCGAGCTGAGTTTACGAACGGGAAAGGTTTTGTTCTTCTAACTATGGCCCCTTGTTCTTCTATGCTGCAAATGTGTCGGGATGCCGTGTTTCAGAACATGTGCAGATTGTTGATGGTGTGGCATTGATGGCATATTGAAATTTGCAAAGAACTATACAGTCCTGTTTATGCATAGTAGTTCGTCTGTAAGTTCGCTAGAATTTGAACCAAAAAGTTGCAGAATGTATAGAAAAGTTTTTTTTCGTTCACTGGGGATTAATATAAGCAAAATTAGTTCCCGCTCGCTGGCTGATTGTTCGCGATTGAATACGCGATCTGTATTATTCCGTCAGAATTTCATTTAAGAAAATTCAAAAATGTCTAAGAAATCTAAAGCTTTCCTTCATGGAATTATCTATGTATTATGAGTTAGTAGAACATGGACAAATGTACATATATCGTGCTTTGATTATTTCTTTAGAAACAAGATGACTGAGTGATTAATTTTGAAGTGGATTCATATTACATCGCCGCCCAAAAAAAAGACGAATTATTCGATTAGGCCACAATTGAGGGCAATAAATAATTATAATTATATATAAATAATAGGCGTCTTAAGTGGAAATTGATAAAATTGCCCAGGGTCTAAAATCACGTGCTTGGAGGCGAATAATGTCGCGAAAACATCAAACCAATCATTAGCAAAATATTAAATCTCGTAATTATCTAATAATTTGTAAACTTGAATTTATCGATTCCTATACTGGCTCGCATAATTCAGGCGATTATTTATTAATTTATGGATTGTACTTCATAGCATATAGATACGAGGTGCTGCTATATGTATGAAAATACAAAAAATATGTTTGCTTTTTGATAATGAAGACACCACCGCAAGCTGCTCAAAAGACAGGTGCATCCTCCTTTACTGCAAGCTACCCTATCCCTTGCAGCTACTGCTTTTTTTAGCAACTATGTTGACATTTCAAAACTACAAGTACATCACATTTAAAAGCATTGAGTACACTGTACAGCAGGTCCAAGGAAATAAATAAAAAAATCTGAATCTAAACGTAATTTGATAGAAATTTCTATCTATAGTTTGTCCGATCTTCTCCAGACTTTGTTGAGCGTGCATCGAAGATTTAATTAAAAAAAATTGAAACGACGATAATTGATTAAATCTAGCTCAACCCACACCTAGATCTAACACAGAGCACCAGTATAACAGAAACAACAACCTCCTCGCATGAACCACTCACATTCAACAACAATCGATTGCACTTTGCAGCTTCTACCAGTAGTGTAGTGCATCGACTACAAAAAGGAAAAACACAAAAAAAAACCATCTATATCTGAACGAACAAGGAAGGAAGGATTTTTCTCGGAAATTCCAATCCTAACCGATAGACTTTTGCGGAATACGGCAAACCAGGTCATCATGAAATCAGACCATAATCATCACACATTCCTTTCCGTTATCCTTTTATAGCAGCCAACATATTTCCGAATCGTATCTCCATTCGAGCGAACGTCATTCATTCACCCCCTCACAAATGGCACGAGCGAGGCAGCAGAAACCTCTCAGGAACGTGTTTGGAATATTTCTTTCATTATTGAAGGGATTCGGAGAGTACCCAATATGCAGTGAAGGGCTTGCCGAGCATGATGCAAACTCATCATCTAATTCAATTCGCATCAACATCTAATCCCTATGGGACGTAGGGCATGTTTTATAGATTAAGAAGACGATCAGGACAACAGCATCGATAGGCTGCAAGTCGAATGCAACATAAATGCTATGTTGGCCTTCTTCTCTTCATTGCCTTTTTCTTTTCGGTTTTATTGTTGTTGGGCCCTACACATCAACAGCAACAGCCAGCACCAGCAAGCAGCCCCTTTGCGCATACGTGTACTTATGCTCAGATTTTTCATTCATTCGATTCATTTTTTCAGTCACGTTTTCCCTTATGTAGCTCATGGTTTGTGCTCTTGATTGAGGATGGTGGTGCAACAATTGTTTTCTCTTTGAAAACGATTTATGTTGCAGATTCAATTACATACTTATATGTATATTATTTTGCGTATGTTTTTTATGCTGTGTAGGGGCCGGAATTATTATTCTCCTGTTTGCAGTCACTGCATTTTCTTCTTTTTCAAAGGTCCAAACCCATTCCTGTAATAAGGCACATTTACAATTAATTGCTCTGTATTTTCGCAACAATTTTCGGAAAGAGCTATCCACTTTCATTCCAATTTTAATTTGAGGTTTAGATTGATTGCTATCATCACCAAAAAAAGAAGCTGATGTTTTGATTTTCGATTATACATTTGATTCGGTCTTTTTTGCTGGTTTTTTGTTATTGAAATCATAATTATACTTGATTCTCGATGCGTTACTAATTTGTGAAAGTGTTCTGTGAATTCTGACTGAAATTTTGTTTCATTCTTCAGCAGCTCCTAAAGGTACCTTGTTAGATATTATCTCCCTTTGTTTTAACTTGCTTTTGAAATTTAAAGCGGAATGAATGTCGAATAAGTGCGACAAATGTAGGTAAGGGTGATAAAGCTCTCTTCTGTAAGGGGCTTTGCAAAAGGAAGTTTCACACAAAATGTGTGAAAATATCAGATGATGTTTACAGAAGCATCTCTGTGACGGAGAAATGGGTACTCTGGATGTGCCCAGAGAACAAATATCTTATTGAGGACGTTGTTCAACAACAATGTACCACAAGTGTGAAAAAACATAAAAAATTAGAGATAAAGTGGAGCAGATTGAAAAATTGTCAATTGAACTGTCCAAGAAATTGGAGCACATCCCCAATTCATCCCCTCAAAACCCACTTACGCTAATATTCTCAAAAGTGACACTCCACTCTGAAAAAACGCATAACGCCAGACGCCATAGTTTATAGACTTCTGGCGCCATGTACATTGTCGATTTGATATTTATATATTTGATATTTGATTGATTGATTGTGATAAAATATAGCGCCACACGCCATAGTACATGGCGAAAAGTACACAGGAGCAGACGCTATGCTTATAGTCCTCCACGCCATGTACTACATGTACATGGCGTGGAGGACTATAGTGCATAGCGTGGAAAACCATAGTACATGGCGTGGAGGACTATAAGCATAGCGTCTGCTCCTATGTACTTTTCGCCATGTACTATGGCGTGTGGCGCTATATTTTATCACAATCAATCAATCAAATATCAAATATATAAATATCAAATCGACTATGTGCATGGCGCCAGAAGTCCATAAATTATGGCGTCTGGCGCCATGTGTTTTTTCAGTGAAGGGATACCATATTTATGGAAAAAGCTAAAATAATAAATAAAATACTCAATAACGATATAAAATCTTCGATATCTCCAATAAGACACTGTGATTATCACGGCTATCACACAAGATTTAAAGATAATGTCAGGCTTGATGTCGCCGAACGAACAGAAAACATAAAGATCCTATCACATTAGCTATGGAAATCTTTAACAATTTACCTAAATCTTTGAAGAATGCTAAAACTTTTCCCGTTTTTAGAAGGCTCTGAAGAATCACATTAAAACCGTGTAAAGTAAATTACGTACTATTTACTACTAGTTTTACCGATTACCGCTTTGAATTTTATAAATTTATGCATCTCTCACACCAGCACTCTGTTGCTGTCTGGGAAGCAGTTTCTCCCGTTTTGTGTTTTTCCTTAAAAATACTTCAATTAATTTTTATTTATATTATGAAAGAGCTTCTTCTTCTTTGCATGCTTCTTCTTCTTTGCAACTAACTCTAGCTTAGTGTTTTTATTCTCCATTCATCCTATTAATTTTTTTTTTCACCACTAAATTTTTTTTTTCCTTTAATTAAATGTGTCGAGAGTGTGGTTTGGGATTCTCTTCCTATTTCCTTTCGGGGGATACTGATAATTCTAATTGCCTTTTTGCTGACTAAGCGGCTTGCAGCTGTTAGGAAGCAGAGGCTGTGCAATGAAGCTGACCTCATTGTGTTTGTTTGTTTAAGACGATTTAAGAGAAACGGTTCTCTGTTTTGATTTTGGTAGTATATTATGCGTATTTTCGGAGATTATACTATGCGTATGCTCAACAAAATAAACTTTTCGGTATAACTACCTGTATTTAAGTATTATTTTGCCACCAATAGACAACATAGAAAACTACAAAATTCATTAAGAAATAATATTTTTATATATTAATAATATGTTATTTCTATAAAAATAAACATAGTGGTGGTTGAAAAAAATCGTAAAAATAAGCAAATAAGATAAAGTTGCAGTCGATTGCTCTACTTCGTTTTCTTTTTAGATTTGTTGTCCTTTTTGCCTTTTATCTTTTTTTCTTGTTGGGCTAGTTTTCTAAGCTCTCGCTCTAGCGCTAGTTTGTTCTAAAAGAAAATAAAGTGTTAAATTTAGAAGTATTTTTCGTGCTTGTTTTTTTGAAAATCTTCAACAACTTTATGTGCAATTGGACAATTCCAAATCTATTGAATCTGCGATCTGTTATTTATTTGCCAAACAAGGCATCATAAAATATAATAAAAAAATAAAATAAAAGAAATAATAAAAAATAAAATCAAAATAAAATAAAATATAAAAGTATTTTAAGTTGATATTTATTTGTATTCAGATGAATTAGGATGGGAAATAAATGGGTTGAGAAGTTAATACTGCCTTTGTCAAGTTATTTTTGAAGATAGATTTGGTGATATCTGAAGAATAGTGTTGACTTACACAGTTGAATGTTCTACAACATCTATTGATGGTTTCATTATACCCCTGTGTTATGCCCATAGACTGTGAGGTGCTGGTATTCCTTAACGAGAGTTATATGCGTAGTCCGTCTTATAATTTTGTTAGAGAGAGCTGCTATACTAACTGTTCCATTAATGATGTCAAAGACTAGGCATCCGCTAATTAAGGTTCTTCTTGATGAAAGAGTCATTAGGTTTAAAATAATACGTAAGAGGGAAGATTACTAAATTCGCATGGATTATAGAGGTACCTGAATGCGAAAAGTAAAATTTTTTTCTGAACCGATTCGAGCCTGTCGCTGTGTAGTTGAAATGCTGGGCTCCAGACTATGCAGGCGTATTCCAATAGAGGCCGTATATAGTGCCGTATAAAGTGATGTATATAGAGACTTAGTAACCCAAATGTTTTTGAACTCTTTAGCGCGCCTCTTAATGAAACCTAATTGTTTGCTCGCCTTCGACAAGACTTTGTCTAACTGTAAGTTAAAGCACATTTTGGTATCTAGGGTTACATTTAAGTCTATGATGTGTTCTACCCTAACAAGTTCATTGTTATTGAGATAGTATGAGTTTGCTACGACTTTATTTTTTCGAGAGAGACTGACAAAGTAAACTCGACACTTGTCGACGTTGAGACTTAGTTTATTCAGGTGGCACCACTATTCGACAGATACAAGTTTTGATTGGAGAAAATTAATGTCGGACTGCGTTTTGATAGTGTGGTATAATTTGAAGTCATCAGCGTAGAAGGCCCAAATGACTGAATTTCTGACTGAATTTTAGATAGATCCGAAATGAAAATATTAACGAGAAGAAGGCCCAAATGACTACCTTGCGGCACCCTCGACAGCGCAAAAACTGTTTTTGAAAATTTTTCTTAGAATTTGACAATCCGAGTTTTGTCACAAAGATAAGATTTAAGCCAGCTGAGTAGGCAGCCAGATATACCGAAATCAAGTAATTTATGTGTCAAAATTTGATGATCGACTCTGTCGAAGGCCTTGCTGAAATCAGTATAAATCGCGTCAACCTGGTTTCCCTTTTCCATCTCACAGAGGACGTCCGAAACCAAGATCATGAGGTTCGTGGTAATTGACCTGCTTTTTCGAAACTCATGTTGTTGTTCGTTGAGAAGAGGGTTAATTGTGGAAGTCAGTTGATCGGAGACGACCTTCTCGAAGAGTTTGGGGATTACGGAGAGAATAGAGATGTCTCGATAGTTGTCAATAGATTGTTTATCGCCGCTTTTGAAAACAGGCGTCAGATAGGAAGATTTCCGAAAGCATGGAAAGACACCTAATGATAGCGACTTGTTGAAAATGATATACAGATGGATTACCAATTGATTGATACACTGTATCACAAAGCAAGGTGGTATTTGGTCAGGGCAAGGTCCTTTGTTGATTTTTGGCACTTGAATAGCATTGACAATTGCCTCCTTTGTTAGAATGATTCGCTCAATGAGTGGTGTTGCTACAGTTTGGGTAGACCAGACCGTTGAATTTATTGTAGAGTTCGAAGGAGGACAGAACAAATTTTGAAGAGAAGATATAGAGTTCCCTCTGAACATAGAAGCGGGATAGCCAATCGTTTTTCGTTTCATATTAACGAAACCAAAAAACTTTCTTGGGTCATTTACAACTTTTTTACCAATTAAAGTCACCTAAAGCTCATATGCTTCCCGCGACTTAATTAAGAATTCTTTGGGTAAAAGATCGTAACTTTCCTTTAGCCCTAAGCTGATACCGTCAACGTTACTCACCAGTATAGTCCAAACAGTTGGCTGCATAACCTCGCTTAGAACTTCGTCTCCGATTTCGTCTATCATTTCTTGCATCTTCTTTCGCATAGTATAACTTTTGTCTGTAATCATATGCCAATGAAATTATAGCAATACTTTTTTTTTTTGGAAAAAAGATGAAAAAAGAAAAAAATATTATAAAAATATAATGTTCATCAGTCTTACTTACCTGTGACAGCTAGCATCTCATTTTTCTTTCGATTACATTCGAAATCTAGCTGATCGCATTCGTAATCGTATTTGTGGTTCATTATCGAAATCTCACCTTCGAGTTTCTGAAGCGAAATACATACTTATGTGTTTTGAAAAATATTGGCAGTCAATAGAATTACAAGGATATTTTTGTACTTTGCCAGTTTGGGTTAAAGCGAGCTTACACGATCGAACTGTGCTTAGAAAAAGTTCTCTTAACAGTGTCAATGAGCCTTCAAAGTGTACTTTGATTGCGGATTGTTGTCAAAGTAAACCCTGATCATACCAAATTGATCAATACGTACTTGAGTGTATACAAGAAATTTTAGTTCAAAAAGCGACTGAGCCGCTAATGCCAAACATCTGAAACTGAAACTGCCGCCGCCCTAAACCGGAGGAATGGCTGGTAATGAAAATAAATGCGCCAACAAACGAAACCTTCTTTAACTCTACGATTAATGAACTCATAGCTATTGCTCACTGACAACACTTACATTAATAATATGTTCATTGGCCTGCTCGATACTCTGAAAAACCGCCTTTTCACGATGATATTTTTCGTGATATTCGGCTATAGTCTTTAGAAAACCAGATTCATGAATTCGATTCGTGAGGTCTAATTGTTCTAGTTGGGCTTGTTTAAATTGTTTCGTATACCGTTCACTGACGTGGTGATATGCTAATATAGAAATACGAAAAAAATGTCTCAGCTTTTAATCGCAACAATCAGGCACATTTCAGTTTCACTTACTCATCGCACTGAGCACTAGTTCTTCGAAAGCGAATTCATCCCCTGCAACACTGGCAGCTCCCACACTACCACGTTCTGCTATTTCGATGGCACTCTCGCTATCAGCCAGATCCAGTCGTTTCTCCAATGATTTGTACAGCCGTTTCTGATCCAGATTGCTTTCTATCAACGTATTCTGTATTTTCAGCAATTTTTGCATGTCACTGAAAAAGAAAAATGTTGATTTTTAGGAAATAATAATCTCTTAAGAATTACTTGATCAAATGCTCCAGATATTCGAGATCCCAACGAAAACTATAATCCTCAACGAGGAAATCGGCAATCTCGATCATTGTTTTCAGCTCAGCGTTCATTTTCGCTGCTTGCTGTACATTTTTCGGACTCTCTTCGAATTTCGTCAAAAACATTAGATTCGGTACACTCATTCGTGCCCGGAAATCTCTCAGGTACCAGCTGAATAGTGTCGGTGGTGGAAGAACCCGTAACGGCTGAGCATAGAACAATATCTTCAAACGATTCCGGAACCCGGCGAGAATCTTCGATACTAATTTGGTTTGTAGGGCTTTCATCTGGGAATTGGTGATGGTTTGCCTTCTCCTCGACTGGAAAAAATATTGAGATTTAAATAATATTTTTATCCGTTCATATGGCGTTTAGTGTTGATGTTAATTTCAGTTTGATATCATCGATAATTAGTTTCTGTTTTCGAATTGATCATCTATGATATTCAGGGTTCTGTTAATAAACTTAACTTTTCGGGCCATTTTCTTGAAGCTTCTAGATACAGACACTTCTTGGGAGTCTTGGACGCTGTAGTTTTCATCTTTAAGATTCATTTTCACGGTTTTTCATACATTTTTTGACTTTAAATAGATGTCTGTTTGCGTATTATTCATGTATTTTGTGCATTTACTTGCTGTCATATTATGGGCTGCTATATATTTGTAGATTTTGTGTCAAAGTCTCATACAACTTGTCGCTTAGTGGAGGCACATACAACTTGTCCTAATATTTGCTACTACAATACGACGAGCAGTATTTGTCAATTTTTTCCCCCCTCTCTCTCATGATATATCTAATAGAAATGGGATGTTGATATTATGAGCAATCAAAAACAAATTCATCTCTTTTATGCAACATTGCTCTTAAAAAAATTCCAATCAGATGAGAAAAAAAATAATTTAATTATATTAAATCTTTTCAATTTCGAATTATTCATTAAATTTTGCATATCATCTCAAACATGAAATATTGTTTGAAAATTCAAACACGAAATCACTAGGAAACACCCCAGCACAATCGTTTTACTGAAAAATCAATTTTACCGATCGTTTGAGCTTTTTTGTATGGTAATAGTACGTATGATTTTACTATGGCAGCATTACAACCGGGATTTCAATATTTTTTGTTTACACCTGTAGAATTCCCATTTGTGTTGCTAAGTGAGTGTAAGAAGTGCTATCAGTTGAATTTGATATTAAGGTCTAAGTTGTTTTTTTTTACCGGTTAAAAAATATCATCAAATTATTTTCGAATTTCAACAGTGCTGTGGTTTTTGGTATGCGTGTTACGAACTGTTAGGAATCATATGTGCTTTCATAGCTTATGATAGTGTTGCAATTTTTTATATTTGTTTTAAGAAGCGTAGAAAATTTTAAGTTTAAGAAATACGTAGTGCAATAATGGCGGAACAAAACGAAGGAAGCTGCTTTGGAAATACAGAAGAAGATTGGGAAATATTTGATATATTGTGTAAAGATATGGTGAGAAGTAATACTTTAAGATAAATAATAATTTGGTAACGTTGGCTGGGTAACATATTTATATCCATTGGGGTTGTACTAGGATATCTCAGTAGTTTACCGCAAGTCTATGGCAAATTTCGAAGGATATTCTAAAAATTCCTAAAACCTACTGGAGATACCACTAGAATATAAATAGAAAGAATGAAGTATTTTTAGTTCACTTTATACTATGGTGAAAATCCTTATAAATATGTTTTTATTTCGTTAAAGTGGGAAAATACATGATACCTGTCAATTGTTACGCTTTAAGAAAGAGTAATACGGTACGTTAGTACACTCTTATGACTCTTTGTTCTGTATGCATTTGATGAACCTACCCAGTGTGGCCAGATATTTGGAACAAAATATAGCCCAATTTAAAATTTGCATAGCCCATTATTATTAATATTATAACCCTTTTTAACGGATTAGCTACGTTCGATGCCTTTAAATCACAAAGTTCTAATTTTTTAGCGAGATGACGAGCTTTACTGTGAAGTATCGGGTTGGATATTGGCAAATTTTTGGATCGTGCTTAGAGAACCATTGATACAATAATTTATCTATCTGGCAGTATGGTAAATCTATTTTCAACCGCTTTCTCCCAGTGACTGTGAAATTTTCCAATGACCGTTTTAGTTGGTTTTTTTTTTTATTTATTTTTACAGATTTTCGAAGAAAATTTAGTATTAAACTCGTTGCGCCGAAAATCATATATTTCCAAGCAATGTAAATTTTTGTTAAGAGAAAAGTATTAGATATGAAAACTTATTATGTTTTAAACTTGCCTATGGTGAAGAATTGGAAATTTTGAGCCGTGTGTGGGTGCTGAGTGTCTAAAAGTAGGCAAGGATTTATTTTTCAACCTTTGATTTGTCATAACTTCTGACAGAAACATTGGATCATCGTGGAGCGTATTGATGACTAAGATTTAGTACACATGAATTTTCAAGACAGTGCGGGTAACCCTGTAGCTATGACAGGCTCCTGAAAAAAAAATCATTCAAATCATCGACCCTCCTGAAACTGCAAAATCGTTGATAAAAACTTCAAATCGTTGATAAATTTTAACCTTTGCCCATCATGTCAAATTGAAATTTTTAAAATTCCGATTTCCACAAGAACGGCCACCCATCACCAAATTACCTCTATTATCAGTACTCGAAACTTCTGTTCACGAGAACTGACGGCCGGATAAGATGATCATAATGAAATTTACAGGACATGTTGGTATTAACTAGAACCAGGTCCTATAGAAGTGATTTTGAATTGCGGGCAACCCTGTGGCAGTGGTACCATCTTGAAAAATCACTCAGAAAAAAAACTGCTTTTTGGCATATAACTTCCGATTCAGCTATCACATTTTAACAAAATTCACAGAATATTTGAACCTTAATCTAGACAACATTTGGTGAAAATTTGGTTGAAAAATTACAATAGAGTTGCCAGCTATGGTGATTTTGTGGCTCCTAAATCTTGAAAATTTGCTTAGCAAAATAAAGCTTTTTTTCCTATAACTTCCGGTCCAGTCATGAAATCAAAACGAAGTTCATGCAGTATATGGACTTTAATGTAAACCAAATGTCGTAAGAAAAAAAATCGTGAAAGGGCTACCAGCTATGAACGTCTTTGTATATTTTTGGAATTTCCTTACTAAGCAATTATGTAATTAGATTTGCAAATGGAAACGATCCTAAAATGAAAATTAGCAGCAAATATTAACGTTTTGAAAATTTGAAAAGTTTTGAGGGTGGTAACCCTAAAATCCTTTTCACCCGTATAACTTTCAGCGAAACCAAATTCGCTGGGTGGGTTTAACTTAACGTGAAGCAGATTTGGTATATATTTAGCTTTGCTGCTAACACAGGGTAACCAGCATCAGACATTTTCGTAAATATTGCACCAACAGATGCTTCAAATTACATTCTCATATGCAAAGCATTTGCAATAAAAATAAGGTACAAATTTTTAAATTTTCCGAGTTTTGAAAATTTTTCGATGAAATCCTGCGATGAGAGCGAAATTTAAAGGATAAGTTGATTTAAGTATGAGCTTGTTATGGTAAACTTATTGCTGCTTAATTGGAAAAGTGCTGCCAGCACTGAACATTTTCATCAACTTTGCTTTGGATAAGGAATGGTTGATATGATACTACAAAAAAGTGTATAACGTCTCTCCACATTTTTTTGTCACTCAAAGACAGTTTCTTCGAAAATCAGTTTTTTAGCGGATCTGATGTGTTAGACTTTTTTTTAAAAAAATGTTGCACCACTCTTATTAATTTTAAAGGATGCTTGGATGCTTGTATTTTTTCTAACATTTCTCAAACACTTTTTTCTATTCTACACATAAAATGATTTTTCAGCGGAAAGCCAAAATCATGCGGAAAATTTTCTTGACCTTGAACAGTTGATGTTTTTCTGGAGAACTCAATTTTACTTGAGTAACTTAATTTTGTAAAAGCTTGAGTAGCCTAGTGGGTAGAGAACTGGCTTCTTGCGTGTGGGGTCCCTGGGTTGTATCCAGGTTCAGACAAGGGTCCGCCCACCAATCTTTGAGTTCACCTAGCTCTGATTATTATACTCGTATTCACATTGATTGTAAATTTTTGATGAAGCTCTCTACCAGCTTCAACCACTAGACTCGTACGAGGGTTGTCGTGGGATTGCTTGTTTAAGTTAATTTTGTACACTTTTTCATGATGATCTTAAAACCGTTTGGTCCGATTAGCAAGTACTACTGGATAAATTGTTGTGTGCTGGTCCATTGTCCAATACTAGTGGTTGCCCGCTTACAGAGCCAATTTTTTTTTCAAGAAATGGTATGTGCGGTGATTTTATGGTTCAATTGTTTAGGCGGTTCGATAATACAGTTTTCCGATTAGCAGGTACTCGTATAGCCCAAAAATAGTTTTTTATGAAAATATATAGCCCAAAAGCCGCCAACCGCGAAATCAAAAAACGTCCCGCCAAATCAAATTTTAGATAGCTCAGTTGGCGGGAAATAGCCCAATCTGGCCACACTGAACCTATCTCAAGGTATATTTGTCTCTCAGTTCAAAATAACTATAATAGAGTTTACTCTGAAAGAAACATTTTAAAAAAGCTATAAATATTTGCTTTTAGTTTAGCATCCCGATGATTATCTGGGGCAATTATTTTTAAATTTAATTAAAAGTAATTACGTTAATAAATTTAGGAAACAAGAGATTTGAATAATGATTTCATTTCAAGAAGTGGATGTGAATTTGAGAGAGATGCAGATCCACCGTTCAAATTAAACCCTATACATTAGGTGTCCTATCAAAACTGAACCGCCTAAAAATGACGTTGTTTTGGTTCCGATTCGTTTCGAGTTTCCTTTCTAGAAGTTTCGGAGATTAGTGAGAAAAGTAAAATGTTGCAACCTTCAGCAGAACGTTCAAAAACAAAAGTGTTCATATTTCCATTATATTTTCTGATACATGCTGCGGCAATATTTACTGGAGACATGCTTTGGTCATATTTGTGCCCATGTTCAGAACATTTTAACAACCAAAATGTATAGGGTGGGCTATCTGGTGGTTTCTTTTTAAATCCTAGGTTATTTTGACACTGAAAGCCCTTTCCCGCTCTAAATCTTGACAGAAAGTTAGTATCATACCTCCGCGGAACGAAATGAGCCGCTTTACGCTTGAACAACGTTGCAAAACATTGAAAATTTATTTCCAAAGTGAGTGCTGTATAGCCCAAACAGTGCGTTTTTTGAAAATTAGTTTTGGCCTCGTCGCACCGACAAAAATGTGGCTGCTGTAGTCGAGAGTGTGAGACTCACTCCACGAACATCAATTCGCCTTCGATCTCAACAGCTCATCATTTCACGCACTAGCCTGAGGAGAATTCTGCACAAAGATCTCGGATTATTCGCTTACACGGTCCAATCGACTCAGCAATTGAAGGCGCACGACCATCCGCTTCGTTATCGCTTCGCCATTTGGGCCTTAGAGCAGCTTGAATTGGACAAATATAATCTTTTCTGCCGAGGCGCATTTTCATCTCGGCGGCTACGTTAACAAACAAAATTGCCGCATCTGGGGTTCGGAAAACCCGCACGTTTTTGTCGAAAAGCCAATGCATCCACAGAGAGTGACAGTTTGGTGCGGATTGTGGAGTGGTGGCATCATTGAACTATTTTTCTTCGAAAATGAGGCTGGGAAGAACGTTACAGAGACATGTTATCCGACTTTTTTTTACTGAAATTGAAGACATAGATTTGGACGAGCTCTGGTTCATGCAGGATGTCGCGCCATGCCACACAGCCCATGCCACAATCGATCTTTTACGCACCAAATTCCCAAATCCTGAAATCAGCCGTGTTGGCGATGTCAACTGGCCGCCTCGGAGCTGCGATTTGACCCCTTTGGACTTTTTTTTTGTGGGGAACCGTGAAGAACTGATGTTATGCCAACAATCCAGAAATGATTCAAGCACTTAAGGCCAATATCATCCAAACAATCCGTGAGCTACAGCCCGCAACCATCAACAAGGTCTTTGAAAATTGGAGTGACAGAATGCGCTACTGCGAAGCCAGCCGAGGCAGCTACTTGAACGAAATTGTGTTCCATCATTAATGGGAATGTTTACTCTTACTAATAAAGCCATAATACATGGAAAAAATTAAATTTTACTCATTTTATTGCATTTTTAAAAAGAAACTTGTATTTGGCCCACCCTATATATGACTGTTGCGTAACTTTACAAATCATAATCTTGCGGAAATAATTGTCCCGAAATTTACTACGAATTGAGCATAATTTTACTTGATATTATTTAGACGGGAAATATTAATGTTAAATGCTCGTAGATTGCATTAGTAACAAATTCTAAATTTAATCTACTCGTAGCTGTTAAGTATCGAAATATGTACATATTTCCCCCGTTTCTTATGTTTTGTTTCATCCATGAAGAGAGAGTAATTGTTTAGAGATATAACGGTACTTTTTTAAGTAACTTCCAGCAGAGACTTAAAAACATCGGAATATTACAGTTTTTCTAGTAATAGCTTGAATTTGATATTTATTATCCTACTTGTCTTGATAAATGCCACCCCAACATGCTATTAATAGACTTCCATTCCCTGTTGTATTCCCTAATAATAAACAAATAAACCAAACAGTGCCGCGTTTCTAAGGATATTCAGCTGGCCGACAATCCTATACATCAATATGTAAATAGATTTTCACATCAAAGCATATTCGTTTCAATCGAAACGATTACAGTCAGGAATTCCTGTAAATGCTTGCTTCTGATGCTTCCATATTTTGTTGTAGGTTTTTAATCCCTTGAGTCATCGTTTTAGGGTTACGAGCTGTTATGCTCAACATATTTGCTTGTTGCAAGCTATTATCTAGCGAAGAAATGTGGAGGAATGATGAAAGTGAAAACTCATAGCTAGGAGCTGACTGGTACGTTAGTCGTTTTATTTCCTAGATACGAGGCCGCTAGTAACCGACTGAGGGCTCGAGGAGCCTTTCTAGTCCTGAGGGAATTTTTCAGTCTTTGCTGAGAGTTTGAGTGGTTTGGATTAAAAGCTTACGAGGATCAGGATCTAAGGGAGATTTAAAAAATTTTTTTTTTGGATATTAAATAAATTTAGTGGATTTAAAAATGTCGGCCAGACATCATTATCTCCATCACTCTGCACATGGTCATAGTAGCCATGAGCCGCACAATCATTCTCGATATCCTCGTTCGCCTCATGTCCATCATCATACTGTACGTGTTGTGTCCTAGAAAAGTTTCATTTTGTTTAGGTGTAGTTTGAAAATATATTGAAGATAGGAATCAAAAACGGTTAATTGGAAGAGAAAATTTGCATTGTCGTTTGTGCTGAGTACATAGTTAAAGGTGATTTGTACAAGTGGAGTTTGAAACTGGGGCGCGCTTGTAATAATAAAAGTTGTAAAAAGCAAGTTTTTGTGGTCTTAAGGCTTGATGTGGGGCACTTAGATTTTTTCGGCGACAAATTGGTGTCTTTTTCTGAATTTTTCTGCAGAGCTGTTAAAAATCAATTTAAATGACTGTTAAATGTGTCACGTTGAATTTAAATATTAGCAGTTATAGATAGCAACGATTTAACACCTTAAAGTTAGAGAACTAGGCCAAACGCTTAATTTTATAGCTGAGCTAGATATTTAAATACTAAATATTATCTTACAGATCGATCCACCATGCAGTTCAACATTAGCGGGCGATCCTGTAATGCATTCTTTAGATTTAGTGACCACCTTAAAGAGTGAATTGGCTGCTGCATCGTACAAGCGGGATCGTCTATTAACAGAGGTATTCCCATACACAAAACTGAGCAAAAACACGTTCAAACATCGTTTTCACAGCTCACCGAAGTAAAAAGCTCCCTATGTGCGAAAGAAACGGAAAACGAAGCACTGCGGGCTCAAACTGCTCGCCAGTCAGCACTGATTGGTTCACTTCAAAATCGTGTCCAAGCTATCGAGTCCAGGGAACGGAACCTTCAGACCAGATGCGAAACGTCAATTCATACTCTGCAACGTGACAAGCGCAGCACCGAAGACAAAAACAAAGAGCTGATGAGTCGTGTTCGGCGACTCGAAGTCGATTTGGCAAACGAGGAAGGTCAGAAGGATCAGGTCAAAGGCAATTTCCAGGAAACACTTCGGAAGCTGTGCGTTATTCTTGGAGTGGATCTGTGCGAATCGACTCATTTGAATCCTGAGTGTGTCTTAGGTAAGACCAGTGATGTTGTTGGAGAACTTCAAAGACTCAGAACAAAGGTAAGAGCAGAACTTATTACATCCCTTAGATGGATTTTAGCGATTATGGGTTGCAGGTCGCTGCAACTTGTGAAACTCTAAGCGGATGTGAAACGGAGCTCCTGAATTTGAAATCCATCTCAAGTGCTGAGAAGCAACGTCTGACAACTGAACTGGAAGCGCTGGCATCGCACAATCATGAGCTGGAGTCGCGAGCTAGGCAACTCGAAAGAGATTTACATGTGACACGCGATCGTCTAACTGAAAGTGAAATATGCAATGAAAAATTACGCGAAGAGCTGCGAGGGTTCGAATCTCGTTGTCATCGTTTGCAGACTAATATTGATCGTTCTCAAAACGATCGGCTGCAATTCCTTCGCGGCTTGGCATCGGTTATTAATGTTCCTGAGCCGTGCGAAACTCTGATTAAGGATAAAGCTCGTGAGATTATGAACGAAAATCAAACCATGCACAATGTAAGTTTATTTTTTGTTTTTATTTTGTGGAATCTTAAGAGTTTCGGAGGATTTTTTTCATTTAAAGAAATTCCAATGTTGAGTGAAATGATTTTAAAAGTCATCCCGGCTCAGATAAATACATAGCCGTACAAAAAAGAATAAAAAGTGAGCAAAAACAAAGTTTTCCTCCTACAAACCGATTGGGGTCTTGACGAGTGGACGTGGTTGAGGCTCCACAATCGAAACTTTTACGAGCGGAAATAATAAGTTTCACACCTGATTGCGTCCCTGATCTAACTCAGCTACCTAATCAGAGCTAGGCTAACTCAAAACTCGATACGCGAACCCTCGTCCGTAGTTGGATTCGAGCCAGGAACCTCACACACTTAGAGCCAGCGCTCTACCACTGGGTCGCACGAGCTTAAAATGAACAATCCTTGCTGTAGTTTGACTTTTTTCTTGAAAACAAGCTTTCAATTTATTGAAAGTGTTATTGAAAATAAAAATAAAAAAAAACCCTTACGAAAAAATACGGAAAGAGAACGTTACATAAAAATCTAGACCCTATTTGAAGATTCTAATATATTTGAAGATTCTATAAATTCAATAAAACAAATAGTACAACCTGCCATTGCAAGATTCCATTTTTAAATTCCAGCAACTTCACACCTTACGCGATCAACTAGCCGAAGAACAGCAACGTCACCGGGAGATGCATGAAACAGCAAATTGCCGAATTCGAGCTGAAGAGGCACAGAAATGTGCTTTGGAAGAACGTTTGGAGAAAGCGAGTGCTGAAATTCACGATCTACGACATGAACATGTCACACTTAGTGAATACTTGGTTCGCCTGGCACGCGCACTGTGCTGGAGCGAATGTACTTCACCACCGACTCCTGGAACGGATACAACAATCCTCGCTGAGAGTCTACTGGAAAGAGCCGACCGTTTATGTGCGCATCATGATCATCATGCTCATGCTTGTGAAAAGGTTTTGAGATTGTCTTAGTTTTAACAAATATCTTATGGGTTGAAATTTATTTTTCAGGACTGCGGCGATCATCATCATAATCGTCATCATAGCGGAGGTTTGACCAAGCTTCGTCGTGGTGCCTCGTGTCATGATATACCCATGAAAGAGGTTAGTAATTCGATTTTTAGACACTTCAAATCTACCGTTCCGTCAATATTTAGACTTCGGCAATGTATGCTCTTCAAAGACGAGTGCGTGTGCTGAGGGAGCAGGTGCAGAGGCGGGACCTCCACTTAGAACTCCTTCGAAGGAAGTTGGCACTCTTGGATGATGGAGCTAGAGGAAAGAGCATGCTTATGGTATGGTTGGTTAATAATTGTTAGTTTTAAATGCATGATCCTCTGATGATTTTGATCCTTTAGGTTCTAAAACTCTTAGCTTATTAGCTTATTGTTTAAACAATTCTTAGATTATTATGGAAACAAAATCTTTGCTTTGCCTATGATTCTTTTGCCATTGATTTTAAAAAATGGAAGAATGATTAAAATTTTGTGTATCTACAGTCGGATGAATGGTGGTGTGGGAAAACAACCGTTGAAAAAAACCGTTATTTAATATTAAGATCTTCAGGGGCGTTTACACATGCGTCCATGCCGATTTTTTAGTAGGCGAGAGTCAAGTGGAAGTACAAATCAACGTACCCGACCTCTTCCACCTCACTACTTCCTTCTAAAAAAACCAGCTTGGACGCATGGGCTCATGTGTAAGCATTCCTTTCGAGTATGGTGGACACTTAATACGACATTGCTAGGACACTAAACTCATAAATTACATATCGTTGTTTCTATATATTCCATGAATTTATTTGTAATACTTTTGAGTGAACATTTTCTTGTCAGATATTATCAAAGCTAACAAGCAATCCTAAAGTCTTAAAATCAATTATATTTATTATTTTTTTCCTATGATTTTCCCAAAATATTGACAGTACCTATTTGATTTCCTCTAGGCTGAACGTGACGATGCACTCAATCGTGTTCGTCGTTTGACGAAACAAATTGAGAAGCTAACTCAACAGCTAATGGAAACCAAAAGTCAATTGTCCGAAGTCAAAGCTCAACTCATCGAAGCCGCAGAACATAAGGTTAGTAGATTTTTTCTTACGAATTTTGTGCGCCCAATGTGAGCTATTTCTAGTACATAAATATGATACATCAGCAAATTTTCTTATATATTTTTCTTCTCGAATATTGCAGATAACGTCACTGGAAAGGGCACGTAAAATTGATGAATTGTCTGCAAAATGCTGTGATTTGGAAAACGAGCGGACACGCCTACAAACGCAAGTCAATGCCTTCAAGGATCGTTTGCGTTCGCTTGAAGAGTCTTCTGGAGATCGAAAACGTCGCGATGAATCATTGTTACAGGTATGTGATGAAAGAATTATTGGATTAATGGCTTAAATATTTTATGCTATTTTCACGCAAGTCAATCGCTTTAGAATTTATGGTTGATTGCATTTTGCTTCGAGCAAGTTATTATAGCTTTAATCAAACAAAATATTCTAGAGAGCTATGGTGAATGCATATTTTCAATTAAATGCACAATTTTAATTCTATGTCTAATGTGCACAGGTTTTTTTTGTAGCTCGACCTTATTTAAATGGCCTGGTTTCTATTGAGTCGATTTTAGAATTGTAGAATAGCTATTGTAAAATTATTAGTTTAACAGTCATACTAACAATTCGCCTGATTGATTGTTATAATTATTACCCAGTTTTTACCGCGACTGACGTAGTCGTTCTACACTATAGGCGTCTCTACGTTATTATTTTTACTATATTGGTATGATTGGACACAAACAATTATATTATTTAAGAATGAAAAATGATCGTACTCAAGTATGAAAAGTGGCAAAGTGGCCGAGTATGAAAAGTGGCCAAGTATGAAAAGTGGCAAAGTGGCCGCTTATTGTCACTTAAAAACAATTTTATTGTTATATTGCTAAACTACCATCTTATAAGCTGCTATAGTTTGAATAATTATTCCAAAATTATTTGTTCGCTGTCGGAGTTTTACTTTAATAACCTATAGGACACAATAGTTGTGAAAATTGGCTTTTTTAGCACTAACTTATACTTTTTCCGCTCATGTACCACATTAATATTTTACGTTATTTTAAGTTCTCAGCTGTGGGAGTTTTATTAAGTCGATTATCATATTTGAAATTTTTGGTGTGTCAATATTTTGTTTTTGAGAAATAAGTATTTTTTTTTAACTTTCTTCCTTCCACTCACTCGTTCTCTCAATCCGCATGCACAATCCCTGTGTATCATCGCTTCCTCAAACTCATTGCCCTAGTATTTTCTAGGCAATTGAACTAATTGTATGTTATAACGGAAAGTACATTCGTTATCAGCTTTAATGACAGATTAACTTATATTTTGTCCTAGTTGACATGTGTCCAGAGAAAAGTCTACAAAAAAATGCACTTCACTAAGAAATTTGGTTGCTATTTGTTTGATGTGTGTGATGTGTGATTTTAAGTTCTCTTTGAACTCTATAACACATTCTGAGGGATGTTTGGCCATTTCAAGTTGTTGCTTACTTTTTTAATAATCACTTTTCCTCTCTCAAAATATTTTTTTAACATTTTTTTTTGTGTATTCATTTCCTAATGTTCGCATTTCAAACCAAAGTAAATATTTCTTATATTTGCTAATAAAATCGTATTCGCTCCGATATAAAATCACCATCATGCTTCATTTCCATATCCCAGTCATTGCGTGATGATTTGTCGCATCTAAAAACCCAGCTTACCGACGCCAATCATCGCTTATCGCATCTACAAGCATTTCGCACTTCAGTAGCACGTACACTACATCTACGTGACCTACCCGAATCGGACTTGTTGCATCGTTTGCAGACACTGTGCAGTGCACATCAGGAATTCACGATGTTGTCACGTCGATATGAATCAACGTCGCCAAGTGCTGAGCCGCCGCCATGTTCACGTTTCGATGACCTCGTCGTCGGCGGCACCACAACCGCCACAAATGACCGTTGTCGACCGTTAAGCTCGAGTCCACAACATCATGAGCACAAATCCTCACATTCTACACATCATCAGCATCAGCATCAACAGCATTCGCATCAGCATAGCCATCATCGTCATCATTCGGTTTCGCGTCGATTTGATGATGACGACCATCAGCATCATCATTATGATGATGATTTTGATTTTAAGAAATATTAATCCCTTAAATAAATTGAAAGTTTTATAATCTGCAGATAGATTTTGAATAGAAAGAATTCTGAGTGTTAGAGTTTTACTTTGTAGTGTCTGAGACGCCACCTAGCGAAGAATAGTTGTACAATCGTTCATAGTTGGTCGCATGTCCAAGCTGTTGTCAAAGATATTTAAGGCAAGTGTTCCGGTAATTCGCAAACATACGTATTAGAGTTGACGAAACGGTTTTTTAAGGAACATTAAGAATTGTCTTACGCTATTGACACACCGAAAATCTCAAGTATGTTTATCGACTAAATAACGAACAGGATGACAAACCGACGAAACTCTGTCATATGATACGTGGTGACAGATAAAATGGATAATGCCGAATATGACCGGAAAAAGTAGAATTTAGAGTTCAAATGAAAATTTTCTCAATTTCTGTGTCCCAGGGAAGGTTATCACATTGAGAAGAAAGAACGAATAAATAATTTTAATATACATTTTTAAACTGTAACGGCTTAGCGAAGACAATATAACAGGAAGTGACATTTAGCTAGGGCACTTTCCACAGGTAGTATTTCCTTTTTCAGTACATATTTGAGAACAGTGAATTGTATTGTGTCAATAGTTTTAATCAAACGAGGTTTTGGGAGATGTTGAGCAATGCGAAGATTAAAATATGGTTTAAAACAGTGAAAAGTATTAGAAATTAATACCATACGATGTTATACGGAAAATGTTTGGCTACGCGCCCAACGTGGGCCAATCATTTCACATATTTAATTCATTCATAATACACGCAATTCAAAACACATCAAAAGTACAGGGTGGTCCTTTTTTTTATATATTAAATACATTTCATGGAAATTTAACGTGACTATGTGTGAAATATGACATCAGATAAATGACCACCATGTTTCTCGATACAGGCATTGGCACTTTTTAGCACATGTTGCATTACACCACGTAATGTTTCTGGTTGCAGGCTCCGTATTTCGTCTCGAATATTCTGCTTCAGTTATCCAATTGTCTTTGGTTTATTAACATACACTTTATCGCTTAAATATCCTCATAAAAAAATCGGATGCAGTTAAATCTTGTGAACCAGGTGGCCAAGGGAAATCTGAATTTTTTTAAATCGTGCATTCACCAAAAATTTCACGCAGCATGTCCATAGTTTGTCTAGTTGTATGCGCAGTCGCTCCATCTTGTTGAAATCATAAATCAGCATGTTGCTCCACCATTGGCCGCAAAAAGATGTCGATCATTGTTCGGTAAGAAACCCCGGAGAACGTTTCTGGCGTTTCATCCTCATTCTCAAAGACTTTAGTGGCCATAACACCGCACCAAACAATGTATCTGATTGGGTGTAACTGATGCTGATGTTTTGCCCTTGGGTGTAATGCTGGGCCGCCTCCTTGCGGTGCACCCCAGGTAACGCCAAATGGCTCAACAGCTGGTACGACTCCGCTTTTCTAATGGCTTTGCGATTCGATTGACTTTTACGGCATGACCTGGGTTAGATCAATGGTTCAAGCCTGGCCGTCATATAGACGGCTGGTCGCGACTTGCAATCTGACAGGTATTAATGTACTATTCAAAATCGTATTGTCCTCTCGGGGTTAAGATTTAATGGCTATTGCTCGATGACTATTGCTCGATGACAATTCGAAGTGTCAATGGTGTGCAACGAAATTGTTTTCGGATAAGTGGCGCGATATTGATTTCCATATCTTAATGTAGAAATCGAGACAATTCGCGACGATCATGTGCAACTAGATGAATGAACTGATTGAGCTGTTTAGTAGAAAACAGTATCTCAAAATCGAAGATAAAATCGAAAAGGCTCTGGCAAAGAGCTTGAAGAAGTCGAAACAGCAAAATATTGAATAACTAATCGAAGCAGCGCCTGTGATCAAAAATAAAGCCGATGGTCTAGGAACGATGGATGACAAGCATATTCTAACTAAGAACGAGGTAGTTTCTGTATTCAATTTATATAAATCCTTTGTTGTTTCTGTTCCATTTTTTCAATACGCCCCTGCTTTTCTTATTCATAGACTCGTTAGTAGCAATACGGATCGCTGTCATCGTCAAACCAGCTTGGGGAAAAACTTACGCGGAAATGTTTCCCCCGATGAAACTGGTACGCAAGTACGACGCATAAGACAAACTGCATAAGGAGGGATTCTTCTGGAAATTGCGCAGACGTATGATCGAACGAAATTGCAGGACTCGATACGGGCCGCCGTAGATGGCCAGGGGGACGTGGAACTGGCGACTCCTATAGTCAAGATCGAGCTTCTTGACCTCGATTGCCTCACAGTCAGCGAGGACGTGACATCGGCCATCAATCCCGAGGCTGGTGAGGAAGGAGCCGACGAGGTGAAAATCATACTTTTCCCCCCTAGCACAAGTGAACAGAGGAGTGCTGTGGTAGAGCTGGGTGAGGCACCAGCATCCAAAATCCTCAAGTCTCAAAATCCTCAAAATCCTCAAGGTGGAAATGATTAGCGCCCGAGTGCGAAGGTGGGCTGAAGTGACACGCTGCTACCGGTGCCTAGGCTACGACCACACAAGACGTAGCTGTAAGGGTCTGGACCGGAGCGCCAGCTGCTGGAAAAGTGGACAGGGGGCCACCGGGCAGCAGACTGCTCTGTGTATATGCACTGAGAAACATGGCGCGAATGGCGTTAAGCATCTAATAGGATCGAGTGCATGTGGGGTTTTTAAAGACGCACTTGATATCAAGAAAATGCAGGGAAGGATATGAGAGTCCTTCAAGGCAACCTGCAGGGCTGTAGAGCTGCAGACGACCTCCTCAAGCAGCTAGTCTGCGACCATAGGGCTCAGATCGTACTGATCAGCGAGCCTTATAGGGGGAGGGACTCGCCCGTTTAGATGGAAGAAGCTACGGGGTACGCGGCGATTTGGATCGCTGACGGACTTAGGGCTCGTATCGGCGGTCACGTGTGGGTGACATACAGAAAGATCAGCATTGTGAGCTGCTAATTGTCCCCGAATGACTCAATGCAAAAATTCGAAGACAAGCTTAGCTCACTGAAGGATTCCTTCCGTGGCATCGCCGGCAATGTCATCGTAGGGGGTGACTTCAATGCAAGAAAATAGAAAATAAAAAACTTATTTGTGTTTCACATCAGTTGGTTTCATTTGGGCCACCCTGTATCAATATTATTCTGAAAGCTCCTCACAAAATATAGTGCCATTGAAAATAAAAAATGTTAAACGGTAATTCCTAAATTTAATTCATCCACCAAAGGCATCTCAACGACCAAAGCAAGTTGCAAGTTCGTCCATTATTTGTCATCCATAATTTCTAAAATCACTTTCTACGTCAGATTTTTTTAAATGATTTATGATTTCAGTAATATTATGACCGCATATGTCGTTCCTCTTTATTCGTTGTTTTATAGATCATTGTAACTCTTTTACTACTTTACGTTGTCGGATACATCTACGAAAGTTATCACGACCGAAATTCCTCTCCAGCGCGATTTCGTCATCAAAAATTTTAACACATAGTTCCAGCATGTACGTAGAATACTACCAACGAACTATATATTTACAAAGGACTACATCTCACAAAATACGATCCAGTGTCCTGAACCATCCTTGTCGCTTCTTAATGAAACTGTAAATAGTTGATATCAACGAGTGAAGAATGTTTCAAATACTAGTCTAATGCATGACTTTAGATTGAAATCCATAGCTAGATCCGCAGCATGCCACCCTTATTCTATTGTCCATTCCAGTTTTGCAACGTCTGCTTGATTTACTATCACAATAACTAACGGATCTTCCTTTTTTTCGTAGTCGGCTCGATGTTAAAACAACAACAATAGTATGTTTTCGCTGCCATAAAATGTTCAACATTCTCCACTTTGATGAAGTTTCTTGATTGTATTCGGATGTGTGCTGTTCTATAAACTTCATTCTAGGGAAGTTTTTTTCCTTTTTTGGAGAAAGATTGAATATTTCATTTGTACAGAATTGGCAGACTGTACGGTTAATAGAGTTTCATTTCATATTAGAGGCAAGCATTCTGTTATACGATCTATTAGGTTCTCGTGTACGAATAGTTTTATTGTTTGAATACAGTCAGTCGTATTAGTATGTTGATATGGGGTTTAGCTGACAGTTTATTGGCAGATTCGGTTTAGTGAGTGAAGTTGGTTGAGATCGAATAGTTACTAATATGTTTGGTTACCATTTACTACTTGTGGTTTCGTAATTACCCAGTAGTAATGCAATGGTTTGGCCTTTTTCAATATTGCACATCATGCCGATAGTTCCGTTCGTTTTAGGCTGTTGGTTTACGTAGCTCTTTACTAGCTCCACATCCAAACTGAGCAGAAACCGCCTCAGGATCATATAGTCACTGTGAAAACCCTTTCGTTCTCATATTTCCCAACTCGAATGTATTACCGGCCAGACCTCGTGGCGTATATATGTGCATATGTGTTGAAAGAAACGATTATCTGGCAGGATAGAAATGAGAGAAGTTTTCTCTTAGGAAAATTGGTTCATTGAGTTCATGAAGGATGCTAGTTTTGTCGTCAAGTTAGATTTACTTTACTACCTATGCCCGAATACACTGGACTATTATTCTGATGAATTTCCATTTATGTCCTTGATTAAATTTACTTGTACTGAGGCTATGATACTCGTTTGGTTGAATATATAATGTTGAGGGCAAGCCAATACATGAGAGAGAGAGAGAGATAGTGTGCGTGTTTGTCCAGGAGTCAGTGGCTATGTTTAATAACAAGAGCTACTCAATAACCTTTCAATCAGAAGGTCTGTCTTTTTGGCGCTATGATAGTTTTTGTGCTGAGCTACAGTTTTCAGTTCAGCTCAGATTTAAAGTGCACACAACCCGACGCATATCCTGGTTATATTCCTCGACGAATATCCTGGATATTGAAACTGCAACGATGTCCGAAAATTGTCCGATATATAATTCCGTCATATTTATGTCGGTGGAGTGGTCAAGCAAAAATATATTCTGAAAGCCTTTCGGATGCCCGCTTGATAATTGAATGCCATATTTGCCTGCCAGAAAACGATGTCACTGTTTCAAAAGCCTTGAAATCACACCTACATCAGTTTTTACACTATGAAGTAAAATGCACTGCTCCAATAAAATATTCATCGGATCGTAGATTATTGATAAAGCACTAAATATGTGTCAGAATCAAAAGTAGGACATAGGAAATAGGCTTTAAGTGCATTTATTTGATTGGCAGCAAACATAGCTGTCAAATAGTACAGGTTGAATATATTCTAGTCCTGGTAGTGAATACTAGTCTAATATTTTCAGAAACGAGTGAGGCAAATAGAATTTTATATACAGATGTCACCTTTTCTAAACCATATGAGGTGTTCTCTTTTAAAGTTGGCTTTGACCTAACACTATATAGCAATTATCCGCTCGAAATATATTATCGTGACGAACGCTCTCAACCATACAGCTAGATAGTCCTTTTATCCATTATCAACACAATTCCTACGTTGTCCCGCAATGACTGATTAAAACATCCAATCAAGTAGCAGAAAGCCCTTTCATGTCGAATTGACATTGTACACGAGATAATACTTCATCATACCAATTGGAAGCAATGGTTCCTTCGATAGTCTCCTCTATCCTGCACACATTCTCTTCTTCGCCGTTATTTCAACTTTATCGACTTCATCGGCTTAACAGGATACTGACCTACATCACTACTCTAATCGTATCGGAAGGTTATACTGTTATACACTCATGCAACATATCAGCACACGTGGCTTAGATGCTCTTTCTGGTCTCTCCATGCCAACCCCAGTTCAATTGTGTTTACATGACGACAAAAGGATTAAAATGGCCACTGTTGTATCGATAGAAAAGCCATGTGGTAGTTTACTCACTGTATATTTTGAATTGTTAAATTGGGATGAACCTACTTTTCATAGGGATAGGTAAAGTAGGAAAAGCTGTAAGTCTGCAACTAACAACTTCATTATATGAGTTTAAATAGGGTGTACAAATTCTAAAGTTAAATTCAATCCTACATTACATTCAACAAATAAAGAGTATTTAACTTTCTAAATGAATGAAACTAAGCCTGAATTTAAGCTTCGTTCGAAAAAATCCCTTGGCATGCTCATCCCCTAGCAACTGATATCGGCACATTGTTTGCAAGTTCCTATTTTCCATATGATTCGGAATCTCAAAGAACTAAAAACCGCCTGAATTATACAACAATTACACAGACCACGCAAATGTTGCGACTTTTTGAACATCGATTTCATAATTTGCAGTGGCGACTCGTCAGGGGCGGCAGGGTCGGCCCGACCGTACCAAAAGAATTGGCTAATGTCACCCAGAAATAAGAAAGATAAATAATTAATGTTGAGCACTTTACTACTACAAATTGATTTCTTAATTATATCTGCCTCATTCAATCTAAGGTTTTTCATAAGCCGCCAGTGGCGGCTCGTGGTTTTGTGACTTATGGAAGCACAAGCAAAATATATGAGCATATAGATAAGCATACTTATGAAGCGCGCAGTAAACTATGCATGCAATTTTTTTGAAATATCGTGTAAAAAAACAATTAGGTATTTCAATGCTAACCATATTTGCATTAAAAGTTAGTGATTGACTGTCAACAGCTTATTTCAGTGATATTCCTACTCACTAAGATCAAACAATCTCACAAAAGTTCAAAATTTCTGACAATCTCACAAAGCAAAATTACTGATTTCTTTAATTTCTTTTTAAATTATAAAAAAAGTCAAGTTGAAAACATATTACAGGCTAAATAAATGGTGAAAGTTTTTTAGTAGCTCAAAGTTGAGGATATAATGCATCTTTTAGCAAATTAAGTCAGATAGCCACAATAAAAATAAATTCTTCATGTAATTTGTAATAAAAGTGCCTAAGATAGTTACCTTTTGCAAACAGTTGACTGAGCGAAATTAGTGGTCTTGGTTGCCAAGACTCAATAAGATCCTCAATGAAAAAGACTGCCGCAGTACAATCACATCAACATTCCACATTAAAATTCATACTAAACGGGTAAATATTAACTTTTCGAAACAAAATCGTTTCAATACGCTCTCACTTTAACGAGCTTTATGTTATAATTTACTTTAAAAACTATCTATCTTTAACCAACCGTATTAATACTGACGATACAAAAAATTCAAGTCCAAAGAATTGTAACAGGTGCGTTTTTTTGCGAAGAAGACATAAACAATTCATAAGTGGATGGATTTTACACGCTTATGATGATGTTTTTTTGCTCCGTACAAATATATTGGTAACAGAAAGTTGTATGTATTTATCCATATGAGTATATATACCTACATATATATGTTTGTGTCTAGATATTCAGATGCATTCAATTTGTTTTCGTAATAGTCATGCACGTAAGGATGCAAAATATATATTATCCACATCATTATATAAGAAAATAATCATCCACAAAACATATATTTAAATGATCACCAACGAATCATCCACACATGCCACTTAGCGAAAGAAATCATTTTAAAATGTATTGTACATGAATCAGCATACTCCACCTCCTTCGCTTTAGACCCGCCTATATAAACAAAATCAAATTGACTCGTGTAAGCAAAACACGCTAGATCGCATGGACGCGTGGACGCATGGACGCCAATGTAAATGGCCCATAAATGCTAAAAAAAGCACTTCAGAAATTCAGCATAGAAATAACATCAACATAGGCGAAAGCAATCAAGTGGTCATATTCACCCAAAGCACCTGAATCGAGAAACTCATTTTGCGAAAGTAAAACCAAAGCAGATACAAAAAAAAACCGATCTGGAGAAAATTACACTCGAAACAATTTAACTCCTACAACTTGCATCGTACATATACCATGCGAACAAAACATAAAAGGCATCAAATCAGAAGGAGAACAACTCGTAAGAAAAGAAGCAGAAGAGAATCTACAAATTCTGTAACGGAGGTCATGACGGGAAACAGAAACATAATAGGGACGCGGATGACTTTTCAGAGTCAACATAAGCGTCTTTTGGGAATGACAAAGTATCAGACACAAAAAATCGATCTGGGGAAACTGCACACGAAAAAATGTAACTCCTACTATTCTATTCCCCACATGGACATCACAATAGCTTGTACCGTTCATGTGTACATGTGAACAAAGCAGAAGATTCATCAATTCCTAAGGGGAACGGCTCGTAAGAAGAGGAGCAGAAGAGAATCTACAACATCATGGGGGGAAACAGTAACATAACAGGAGACGCGGATAACTTTGCAGCGTATTAAGTTCATTCATTAACAAAGATTTTCGGGTCGTTCAGCGGGTGGATGGGGCAAGGGTTTTTTGAATTTTTCCATGCACCAAGACGCTGTGAACTGAGCCAGCGTCTGCGATGCTATTTGAGTACATTGATTGTAAAATTTTTGTGGGCATCATTTAGGCAAAGCGTCTAAGTAGATCTATGCGAAAATCACGAGTTTGAGCATTGAAATAAGATCACTTCAGTGTTCTGTGTAGTATATCTCAATGAACTGTATGTTAGGAGTTACATCGAAATAGTATAGTAGGTGCTTTTTTGCACATCCAAGCAGATCAAATTTTGTTAAGTATATTGAATGCAAAAACAATTTTGTTGTTGTATTCAATACACTTAACAAAATTTGATCTGCTCGGATGTGCAAAAAAACGTACTCCAATACTTTTTCATTAAAAGCAAAATAACGAAAATTAGAAAAATGATATTTTTTATGCTGAAATAATCAATTATTTCGCTGTGGTTAAAACCATAATATGAAAGAATGAATATCAAAAATGCTATTTCTTTGTATGTATACGCTTTTGAGAATTAGTTTTTGCGCTTGTTTGTTAATTTTAGACTTTTTTTAACTCATTAATTTATAATACACTTGTCTTTTTCTTCCCCCAATCACATCCTTTCTCTTTCTTGACGTCAATGCTCAAGCACATTTAGTGGTTTTTATTGGAACATTTTTTTGTACGAAGATCAAATTTTATTTGCTTTACCAAAATTAAACTTATGAAATATAACTTTAGTTTTGACCAACCCAAATTTCTATACTACGATCTGTCACTGATAATTTGTATCTTCTGTTCGTCCTAATAAGTCTACCTTTTTCAAATTGAAAGTAAAATTTCATAATCAATATTATCAAATCAATTCAAAAACTTTGTCCTTATTGTTCTTCACAAACATTCGACAAATCAATTTGATTTGAACTTTACATAACAGAGAGCTAACTTTATTGTCAACATGTTCTTGACATTTCCTCCAAAACGCAATCACTAAACTAAAAGAATTGAAGGTCAAAGTCCATTAGCCACGTCATTTCATGTGCCCACAAATACCTCAATTTCATCAATCTTTAACTAACCTGTATGACGTCGTCGTTGAAATCAAGTAAAAAAATGCGTATACCTAAAACAAATCGGAAATAACATCGCCCAATCATCAATATCCGGCTATAAACCTTGAACTTTGATCGAAACTAATCCGAGAAGCTACTTTAATTTTTCCAAACAATTTGACAATCGTCCCCGTTCGCCTACACACGGCCACATCAGCTCGTGCGGTCTTTCATCCTTCCGCTCTGAAATTCGCATAGAACGACTCTTGCTGCGTCGATTATATTCGTTTCTTTTGTATGTGAAAATACACATGACACGTGCTCTGGCAATTTTCCGCTTTTCCGCGATGACGATGATAATGACGCTGATAATGATAGCAACGACCGCAATACGAAACGAACGAGTATGACCTTTTCAATCACATCCTTTTCGAAACAACGAACCTATCAAAGTCTGGAGTGTTATAGTTATGGCAACATGTCAATTTGAAAGATTCTTCATGTAACGGTAGGCATGTAGTATGTGTAGAGAGTATCTAAATTTAGACGATTCATACGTGTCGCCGGTTATGTGAGCAGAAAATCTGTACGCGTTTCTTTGAAAAGTTTGGAAAATGAGTAAGAATATACCTCCACGAAATCATTTTCACTGTTTATAGGCTGAGACAAAAAAAAACACAATATCATCGCGTTTGTTTGAAGATTTAATATTTTTTGAATGTCATACGCAATAGCTAATAACACAATTATTTTTGCGACAACAGTATTATTTTCATAATTTGCAAGAAAAGTCGAAACAAATCAAGTGCTCCACGTACTTCGATATGAGTTTCTTGCGAAAAATGAAACTTTGAAGGTTTTTCCTCCTACGCGTAGGCTTTCTGATCGTATTTATCATCTAAACATTGAAAGTGAAAAAACCATGCTTGCCCTAGAAAACACACATGATGTATTATCAAATCACTACCTGCATTTTTAGAATTAAGATATCCGGTGCACATATCTATGTCATTCCTCCCAAGCTAAAAATTTACCGTTATAAGATGCAACATAGTATCTTCTTACATCATATTATTATTGAAAATAGTGCTGTGCATGTTTTTTTTTTGCAAATACATTAATTGAAAAAAAACTTCATTCCTTGTATGTATATACATACCTGCTCAAGCCGCGTAATAGCATTATCTTATACCACACAATAAAATTATCACTGCTAACTTATTATTGTAGTTATTACATTTTTCTTGCGTCACATTTTGGCTCGAAACAAAAAAAATAACGTCACGTCGCCATGTAATGGAAAAAGTCGTCATCTTCTCGAATTTGAAAGAAAAAACAATTTCATTCTCCAACTCGATCTCTTTGAACACTATTAAGTTATCTTCAATTATTTTTAGGATGTTCTATTGACCGCAAGATATAATTCAATTACCACAGAGGCATTTTGTACCTACGATTATCTGATGATGTGGGCTAGACACATGTTGCTAATAGTGTTTCAAATATTTTTTTGACTGATTCGATGACTGACAGACAGACTTTTGACCGGAATTCAGTGTAGTATTCAATGAAACAGAAAACTATTAAAACACTGCTTCATTGCAGCCGGCGGGAATTTATGGTCATCAACACTAAGCAGAGTGATTCCATTGCATGACTATGATTAGATCGATGACTTGCGGCCGCCTCTGAAACTCCGAATCAGATGCGTTTTATGGAGTTGTTAGTTAACTTCGCAAACTTGCCACACTAGAAACATTAATTTTTCAAATTACTCACCACTTTCGACTTGCCTCGAGAGCCCCCCAATAACACGTACCGAAACGAACAGGCGGACAAGTTGAGTTCGCATCAAATTGACAACGTCGTCGTCTTAAGATGCAATGAAAAAGGCGTATAGTTAGCCTGCGGTTACTTGGAGATGCCGCGCTTTAAACTTGTCTTGACGGACACACTTCGTGTCGACTTTGCATGCTGTCTTGGTTGAACAAAAAGATGTTGACCCCTTTTGAATTCAATATTCTCTTCCTAGATATGATTTTGAGTTGGCGAACGAACGAACAAACGAGTCAAGCTTAGCTCAAGTAGCATGGCAATGCCTTAAGCGATTGGCTCGGATTCGACTAGAATAATGTATTATGTGTTCTATGAATTGTATAGGTACATATATGCTCGTGCAGTTTGGATTCTATTATTACAATATTATTAATATACACATGCGACCTCTTAAAAAAACTGCTAACGGAACTTTTGATCGTAGCGCGATCATTGTTCAAAGAGCTCGAAAGCGTTCTTTGGCGATAGACTGTGGGTGTCGGTTGGGAGTAGGAAATGTTTATTTTGCATTTATAAATATGAATTGTTTGTTTGAAAAAGAGGTCTTAAACTCGCCCTGATTGCTTTTATTTGGAACAACTTTGAAAGCATTTGGGTATCTTAATATTACTGTACGTGCAGAGTACGCGAAAAAAAGACTGTGAGATCGATTCTGGTTTAGCAAAAACAATGTTTGCGAATATGTATAATACATGCGCAGATTGGAAACAGTAGTCGTTTTTTTGCTCTTCAGATCAGATCAGGTTTGAATAAAAATACCCATACCAGATAGGTTGCTGCACTCACTTAAGTTGCTGATTTCACAGTAATTTCTTTTAAATTTTATTAAAATACTATCACGAAGTCTAACGCTATTTCAGCAGGTATTTGTCTAATTTCAAATTTATGTTTGGATTTTATTAAACTGCCAGTCTGAGAGTCGGCATTGGTTGGTACAACTGCTACAAATAGTGGCCGCACCAACGGTTTCCTAACAATTCTTCATTCTATTGTGGACGAACGAGCTTTTACTCAAACGGGTTTGCAGCTCAGATAATCCGTCTCAGTGAGATCACTGTGGCAGAATTTTGTTGTTGTTTTCAATGCTATTAACCTAATCAGAATTCAATAGAGGCGCAAAAAGACGCGACTATTGGAACTCGTGTAATAAGCAACTAATTGATAAAACTAAAAAACGTGTTCATCTTAAGTGCTGCAACTTTTAATTTAAATTTAATTTTGATATCACTAGGCATTTCGACCAATAAAATTGTCTTAGAAAATATTGAAAAATTGTATAGAAATATGCTAACCTTTTAAAGAACCTTAAATTAAAAGTTCAAATTCATAACATCTTTAGCATTCCTTTGTTTTCAGTCATCTTTAAATAAACCTGAGCTGATTTCATCCCCAGTACACCTGTTGAGTGTATTGCTGTCTTTTTGTCGCCTGAATCCTCGCTGTTTGTTGCGTCCTTATATGTCAGTTTATTTCTGAACTTTCCACTTATCTTAACAGTAAATTTCCCTCGTCGACTGTCATCATCTGTGGCGACTTTAATATGCCTTTTATACAATAGGACTCATCTTTTCTTCACATTGTATCTACCAACAAACTTTCTATAGCCTTATCTTCTCTCTTCCTGCTTAATTTCATAATTTAACTGTTTCTCTAATGCTAATAACAAGATCCTGGACCTAATCCTCTCTAATATTGAGTCTTCTTCCTTTTTACTATCCCCTGTTCCCTATCCTGGTTTAACTTAAAACACGTTGAGTTAAACCCACCCTGTGAACTACGTTTCGACTGAATGACTGCGCTAGAGTTCGCGCAGTGAATATAATTTAAGGGATACCACCCTCAAAACTTTTCAAATTTTTGAAACCTTATTATTTGTTGTTAATTGTCATTGCAGGATCATTCCCATTTGAAAATTTAACGACAACATCGCTTAGTAAAAAATATCAAAAAATTACCACAGCTGGCAGTCCTTTCATGTTTTTTTCTACGAAATTCCTACGACAGCTGACCTACAACAAGTTCTATATACTACATAAATTTCATTTTCATTTAATGACTAAATCGGAAGCTATAGAGAAAAAAGCTTTATTTTGCAGAGTAAATTTACAAAATTTAGGTCACTAAAATTACCATACCCTAATTTTTCAACCAAATTTCTACCAAATGCGGCTTAGAGTAAGGTTCAAATACTGTGTGAACTTTGTTAAAATCTGATGGCAGAACGGGAAGTTAGGAGCAAAAAAGTAGTTTTTTTTTCTCAGTGATATTTCAAGATGGCACCACTGCTACAGGCTACACTGCTACATTTCCAAATCACTTCTATCAGATCTGGTGTTAGTTAATGCGAACATTCCCTGTAAATTTGATAATGATCGCATTACCCGGTCGTCAGTTCTGGTGAACAGAAGTTTTAAGTGCTGAAAATAGAGGTAATTTGGTGACGGGTTATCGTTCTTGTGCAACTCGAAAAATTGAAAATTTTAAGGTAACATGGTGGACAAAGATTCACATTTATCGGCAACAAAGCAAACATTTTTTAGGAAAGTCGATGATTTGAAAGATTTTTTTTCAGAAGCCTACCGTACTTACAGGGATTCTTGCATAGTCATGTGTGTATAATTTTGATCAATACCAATATGCTCTGCAAATTTCACGATGATGCAATGTTCCTGTCACAAGCTATGGCCAATCAAAATTCGAAAAAAAATCCTTGCCTACTTTTAGGCACTTAGTGCCCACACAGCGCTCAAAATTTCCAATTCTTTATAATGAACAGACATAAAATATAACAAGTTTTCATTTTGAATACTTTTTTTCACAAATTCTACTCTGCACAGAAATATAGGGGTACCTGAAAATTCATTAAAATGCCCGCCGCCAAAATGTTAAAGATATCTTAAAAGGGTTAAAGATATCTGCTGTTTCTAAATTTTACGTTATTTTTCTGGATTTGATCTTGGCATATACTCCTGTTTTCTGATCTCGCAACTCCGGTGATCCTCCTTGGTTCTTGAAAAATCTTACGTCCTCCCTTTGTGTACTTTTGCCTATCGTATTTAATGTCAGTCTTTTTTCTGGTAAACTTCCGTCCTCCTGGAAATTCTCTATCATTGTTCCCATTTTTAAATTGGGTGCTTCTAAATATTGCTCTATCTCCATTCTGCCTTGCCTTTCGAAAATTTTGGAACGCCTCGTTTTCAATCGTATCTGGCGTTCTACGAACCTTATTGAGTTTACTCATTCAATTGCATCTTCAATTGACAGCAACAATCAAGATGATGTCATTCATACTGATTTTGCCAAAGCTTCTGACATTGTTAATCATGCACTGCTTTTTGTCAAACTAAATCACTATGGCATCCGTGAACCTTTGCTTTCCTGGATCTCCACTCTTTTAACTAATCGCACTTGTGATGTCTCCCTCTGTGGCTTGCCATCCTCACCTTTTTCTCTTTCTCCTGGTGCACCTCTAGGTTCCATCTTAGGACCACTTTTGTTCAATATGTTCATCAATGATCTTTCCAAAGCTTTCAAGCCATTTTGTCTTGTCTATGCAGATGCTTCAAAAATATTCCGGGTGATGAAAAATAGCTGTTGATATTCAGTACCCGGCACGAAACTGGTGTTTATAGTGTATGCTCTTGCGTCTTATTTAGTATAATATTTGTGTAATGTAAAATAAAACAGCACAAAAAATTGAGTATTTTTACCTATTTAATATTTAACCATTTATTAAATTTGAAAAGCACGTGTTTACGATCTTCAGAGTTAGAGTAATGGCATAACTGCGTAGTAAAAGAATTAAAAAATAATTGTTAAAATCTCTTGTAGTATCTGGTTCACTATTTTGACCTAAAAATAAATTTCATAAAACAAAGATTATCAAGGTTTGTCCGGAAAAAATTTAATAAAAAAAGGTTATTAACATTTGTGCGAAGAATTGTACTGCATTTACAATTATGCTTACAACTTTGGACTGCTGTCTGCTCGCGTTGTAATTCTGCCTTTACATGTTTACATATAATGCTGCTGTGTTACGCTGATTTACAATGTTCATACATAGGTATAGTGTATCTCATTGCAAAATTATAGTTAGGTTTGTGTTATCGTGTCGAAAGGTTAAAAATTTTGCAAAACTGGTTTGAATTTGTTATTTTAGGGTAATCTTTTAATAAATTATAAAGTTATCATAAAATCTTTATTTGATAATGGAATTTCATTACGAAATATAAGATGGGTTTGAAAAATTAATAAATAATTTCTTCATAATTAAAGCCAAAGAAGTATAACTTCAATCGGTCAGTCCCCAAGGACTGTCAATTTTTTTTTCGAACCTCAGAATCGTCTTCCAAGAAAACCTTTCATCAATTTCGTCAATTATTCAGAAGCCCATAGTTCGGCAACTAAACCTCACAGAAAAACAAAATTGCGTATCCACGTTCATATTCTCTAGAAGTACCATTAAGCACAATATGAACGAAATCCAGTGCCTCTACTTTTTTTCCTTGCCCGCTTCACGTGAAATGCCCCAAAATATGTTTCGACTTAAAATATTTGTTTCTAATTAAATTTATTTTCTATTCTTGTTTTTTTTAAGGTTATATTTTTTATTATGCTTTATATTACCTATTTTGCTTAGTTATTAATCTTACTTTACTCTATTTTGCTTTACTTAATTATACTTTATTTATTTTATACTTTACTTCTTAGTTTTTTTCTGTTATTGGGCAGTTTGCCTATTGAATTGAATACGCAAACCAACCAAATAACATTTCTTTATAAATATGCCAATTCAGAATTTTGACTCAATCCACTAATAATCACAAACAAAGAATCAATACCACTTTCCTATAAATTTTCCAATACAATTTTCTTGTCGTCTAGACAAAACTACGTCACTTAAATGATTATGCATTTTCTTGTTGACTGGAATGGAATATTTTGAGTGTGTTTATTGAACTGAATCAAGATAGAATTGAAAGTTATGTTTTATTCATAACTTAGAGGATACTTGAAAAAGTAGACAATTCATAGGTCTTAGTTGATAAATTTTGCAATACTTTAGGACTGGGTTCTCCTATCTTTTTTTTCGAAGAGCCAAATTAGTGGCTCCGAATTCTTTCAAGGAGCCCACAAAATTATTATTTTGGTCGACATTCTTTGAATATAGCCATTTTTGAAAAATCTGGTTCAGTATTGCACAATTCACAACGAAATTCAACTTTTTCGCATTTATCTATTCATATTTCATTTTCTGAAGAGTTAAATTCGAAAAAAAAATCAACAGTGAATCGTTCGAAGAGCCACTCGGCATCGTTCAGAGAGCCACATGTGGCTCTGTGGAGCACTGTTGCCAGATTGGGCGATTTCTCGCCAATTGGGCTATCTTTTCGTTGCATTTGGCGACGAAATTCAATTTTGGGCTACTGGCGACTTTTTGGGCTCCACTAACCTGTCCAGGTTTCAGCTGCTAAAATTATATAAAGATGAATTCGCAAAAGATTTCCTCGATCTTGAACGGAAATCTCTTCACTTCATGTTTTAAATTTCGGTTGCACCTAAACTTTATTTCTAGTCTATTTTTTGACCGTCTGCCTAAAGTGGTCAGCAAGAAGATTGAAATTTGAATCTGTGCTTGTAAAACTCATAAGTATGAGCAAATGGTCAAAATACACTGAGCCGGAAACAATTTGGGCAAAAGCCAATGAAGTAAAATCTGCTGCTGCATAGCAAATTTTCAAAGAAATATGTGAGCTCGATTTTTACTAATGTTCGAAGAAGAACATTAGTATTAAAATCACTTTGGCCAAAAATTCATATTTCTATATATATATATATATATATCATCAAAAAATTTCAGTGAAAAAATCTCAGGAACGCGCCATCCGATTGAGCTGAAATTTTCAGGACACATTGGTGTATATGCAGAATAGTGCCAGGTCTCACAAAAAGTTAATAATCTTTAACCCTTTGGCGCCGGCGGCCATTTTAGTGATATTTTTAATATACCTATTATTCCGTACACAAATAAGTTTTGCAAAAATAAAGTTGACGAAATAAATTTTGAACGTGTTTTACATGTGAATCGGATAATTTTTTGGAATTTTTTAACCCCATGTGTGCGCTGGGTGCCTAAAAACAGAACGGGAAAACTTGAAAATTTTTAAATTGCGATAACTTTTGACAGAGCTATTCAATCATTACGAAATTTTTAGGACATATTGGTATTATTTAGTTGTAGATCTGTGTAACTTTTGATGAGCGTGCTGGCAACCCTGTAGCTAGGGCAGGCACTGAAAATGAAAACCTTCAATTCATCGTCTCTCTTGAAAAACTGCCGCTTCTTCAAAAAAAAGCCACTCATATATAAATCTTGTGCTTTGTTTACATAAACAAAAAAAAAAATTTGATATGGTATAACGGGCACGCCTGGTAACCCTTGGCCAATTTACCTATATTTTTAGCATCAAAAACTTCTGTTCACGGAAACTCACGATCCAATGAGCAGAATTAATTGAAATTTGCAGAATGTATTGGTCTTATATAGGACCAGGTCTGATAGAAGTGATTTTGAAATGCGGGTGATTCTGTGCCAGTGGTGCCATCTTGAAAATTCACTAAAAAAGATACCTGCTTTTAGCCCTATAAATTCTGATTGAATCGTTCGATTTTGACGAAATTCACACAGTAGCTGAACCTGACTTAATACCACGTTTGGTAGAAATTTGGTCCAAAAACTCGGTTGGAGCTGCCAGCTATGATAATTTTGATGTCTTAAATTTGAAAAAATAAAAATTTGGAGGTGAAAACATTAAACCATCGAATTTCCAAAAACTGTCCGTTTCTTACAATAAAACCAATCTGTATACAAATCTTATGCTTTATCTACACGTTCAAAGTAAAACTTTGGAAATTTCATGTCGGACAAGAACGGTAACCCTTTCCCAGTCAACCTATATTTTTAGCATCAAAAACTTATGTTCACGGGAACTCACGAACCAATAATCAGATACCATTGAAATTTACAGAATGCATTGGACTTAAGTAGGACCAGATCTGGTAGGAGCGATTTTGAATTGTGGGCAACTCTGCGCCAGTGGTGCCATGTTGAAAAATTACAAAGAAAAAAAACTGCTTTTTGCCCTATGAAATGTGAATAAGTTACCAGATTTTCATGAAATTGACACAGTAGCTGAACCTTACTCTAATCTCTGTTTGGTGGAAATTTGGTTGAAAAATTCGATTGGTGCTGCCAGCTATGGTAATTTTTGTGTCTTTGGTTTTGAAAATTCGCTCAGGAAAATAAAACTTTTTGCCCTATAACTTCCAGTGCAGTCATGAAATCAATACGAATTTCATACAATTAATGAAACCTGTCATAAGCATTATTTGGGCCAAATTTGGTTGAAAAGCCACGATAGGGTTGCCAGCTATTGTTGGTTTTGTGTTTGTTTGCAATATCTTTACTAAGCGGTTTTATCGTAGAATTTTCAAATGGTAATGATATTGTAGTGACAATAAACAGCAAATATTAAGCTTTCCATTATTTGAAAAAACTCGCTTCAGGTAATCCTAAATTTCTTTATACTCCTATAACTTCGAATGTAATATAACAACGTGAAGCAGATGTGATAAATTTTTGGCTTTGATGCTGGCGAAAGGTTGCCAGCACGAGTCGGTTGTGCTACTTTTGTATCAATAAATGCTTACAGTTAGTATTAATACCGGAAACATTTACAATGAAAATAAATAACCGATGTTTCAATTCCCAAAGTTCTGCAAATTTTTCGGATCGCAGCCCCAAACACCAACTTCAGTTACAGTGCTGCAGGCACTGAGCATTTTCTTCATTGATGTTATATGAGATGCTGCTTTCGAAATTTTGTGAAATAAGCAACTGATAACGAATATAATTAACCCGTGTTTTGCTCTCATAAACGTTGAAATTCATGCCAGTGGTAATATCTGAAACCTTCCACCATATGAGTTATAATGCATTCTTGAGACCAAAGTAGAACGTGGCGTTTGAAACAGTTTGGCCGTAATAAGCAGCTCATGTGGTGGAATATGCACTCAAAACCTGCACGATTCTTCTACTGTTCTTCGAACATTAGTGTTTCTAGCGGTTCAGGTGCGCTAGAGTTTTTATTAATATAGCTTCCTAATAAAATAACCGATATATGTTTTAGTATGATAAATAACATAAAGACTAAAACTTGAAGTAAAATGCAAATAAATTTTCTTGGCATCTTTGATGCGAATTCTATGTATGTAGTTCTCTTGAATTTCAACAAAATATGTTGCAACGACTGTAAAATACCACCAGATATGATACAATTACTGGATTCTTCAATTTACACGTTTATGACATCAGAAAATGAAATTGTTCATATAATTTTTGACTGTATAAGAGTATATGGATAAATAAAAATGATAATAACCCATGTGAAGTGGATAAACAATTTTTTTTTTGCAATTAATAAGAATTTTTTTAAATAATTTTGGCCTCGACCTATTGTGTGGCAAGTGTTGGGCTCTTTTGGGCTATTTAAAAACTCAAATTGGGCTCCATGAACGAAAATTGTCTGGCAACACTTGTGGAGACCCCTGCTTTAGGAGTATAGGAGGTTTTTTTTATAAATATTTTTTCTTGAATCATTGTGTCTTGTTAATCAAAATCGAAAGCATTATTTCGATGGGCCAAATTGAGTTTTCGATTTTTAAAAGACATAATTTTGACAACCAAGAACAACACCTGTACTGTTCAGTGGAGTGGGTTTGATTTTCGCTGTGTAATCTGTTTTAATTGACACTAATCAGGTTGAGTCCAGAAGCGCAAGCTTTGTGGAAATAAATAAGAAAAATATAATTTATTTTTTCACGTAATTAATGTAGAAATTTTCCTCGGATAGGAATTGCCCTTGTCATTTCTGATAGATACAAAGTATTTTTATGTCTTACAATAAATAGTTGATCTTACTAAATGGCGGAAAACACCACTCCCTTGATAAATATCAAAATATAATTCAATCAAATTTGAGAAATTAAATTTTTCCTGTAAATCATTATGCAGGCATGGATTAATCAATGATTCATTATACCCTTAAAATATCCGTTTTACTATCCTATTACCATCAATTTTCATTCAGATTTCAAACAAACACTTCTTCGTATATTTGTTTGGATTAATTCCGGCGTACCATAAATATATTTCAACTCGACTCGACACAATTGGGTCCTGTGTGGGCTGGTGGCGTTTGTTTTCATCAGGTTCGTGAAATAACACTTTCCGTTCGCAGAGCGGTTCAAATAAAATCGCAACTGATACATTCATGCTACATATGTAGTTCATTGATCCATTGATCCATCGCAGAATATACATTTTCATTGAATGACACTCGATTCAGTAAAGTGTCTTCATAATTGAAAACATTCTCAGGATATTTGCTTGGATGTAATTTCATCCATCATAATCTGGAGTATAGCAAGGCGAAGAACTTGAATATAGTCGATGCTATTTTGACTAAATCAGACAATGTCATTTGATTTATATGTAAATATATAAGAGTTGAAACGGATTGACTGCTTTGATAAATTCCTTTTTTTTTGTTTTCGTCAGATTTAAGATTTTTTGAAAAATATTTTTCTTAACCGAAAATGGGGCTAGCCATTCTATTGGACTAGCAGTACCTCACATTATTTTCAATATTTTTGCATCCATAATGTATATTTATGATCGAATATTAGGGATAAAGTTTCTGCTACATAAATTCTAAAAATACATAATATTTTCGTATTTTCGAAGAACAACAACCACGACCACCATTAAATTTCGCTTTCGGTTTTTCGTCTTTTCGTAACTGGTCGTCGAGCCAAATTTAGATCAAATGGTTGAACGGTTCCATCGATTTGATATATGGTTATTCTCCAAATATTAGCAATTTATTGATATCGTTCTTTGTTGGTAAACACTTAGCTATTGACGTAAAGCAGAGGCGACGTAGACAAAACAAAGATTCGAATTTGGTTTATTTCAATGATTAGGATGATTATGGCAGAAATGTTTGCTTATGGGCATGGACGAAAGTATGGATTTAATGAATTGTTTTGGCGTTGCGAAGAATATCGGAGGCTGATTATTTATATATAGAGTTTGGTTTGAGAATAGTTTTTAATGAAAGTGTTTTTCGGTTGGTAGTAATCAGAGAATTTATTTCTCATAGCTTAATATAGCAGGCACTTGATGGAAACTTGAAATATTTAAAGAGCTTGTTTTTTGCTAATTTATTCTACTTCAAAAAAATCAATATGTATCGGCGTTGCTGAAAATCCAACATCAATCCGATAAACCGTCTTGGAAATTCTTGCTGCAGCCGTCATTGAAGTATATGCCATTTAGTTTCTCAAACTGGTGAGCAGATTCATCTGCAAAACTATAATTGTTTTGTGCTTTTTGCACGCGAAATGAAAATGCGTCCCGAAGAAGCAATTTAAAAGTCATTATGTCCAGCACATGTGTGACTTGAGTTAGTGTTGCAGATACCAGCATACATTGCAGCTAAGCCTTTGTGCATAATTGGAATTATAGCCCTTTTAATTAAAATAAATTGCTTTGAAAGCAGCGACAATAATTTTCGTTTTTAGTTTGAACTGCATTTTGAAATTGAATAGGATAAATTACATGTTGGCGTCACCACTAATTTGTTGCCATCAAATTGCATGCAGTTTTTGCATTCATGATCAATTTTGGATTGGAATCAATGACCTGTGATTGATCTGAAAGAAGGCTTTATTATCGCCTCCTTCAATCACAGTGGGAGTTTTTAAAATCTAGAAAAAACTAAGTTTCACTGATTTAAATTCAAAAACTACACTATACTGAAAAATGAAATATGAAGTGAAAACTCAACTGAAAAATGCTTATCAGAAGAAGTTTCGATGATCAAATTCTGCCTCTGATCTTGCCGTATTTTGGATCCTGCATTCTTTTGCTAGTTTTGAGTCATCTATTTCTTCCTGCAAAACTAAACCTTTTTGGTTAGTTATTCGATCATTGAAAAAAATACTACCGTCCCGAACCATGTTACTTTCAATGGCTCGACCTCTTCATCTCCGCAGGATATTCGCAAACTTCTTTTCTTCTTCCTTTAAAAATTTTTCCTCCCTTGTATATCCCCCTGATTTTCCTCCTTACTAATCAAATTGAAATTGAGAACTTATTGCTCATCCTTGATCAGCATTCTGGTGGTAGATCTGATTGTATTTCGAATTTTTATGCATGATCTATATCTTTCTCCTTGTTTGCCTATCTTTAATTTGAGTCTATCATCCGGTGTTTTTTCTTCTGCTTGGAAAGTTTCTAATATTTATCTAATTTTCCAAGCTCGCGATGTTTCCTCCGTAACCAATTATCGTCCTATTTCTCTTGTACCTTGCTTCAGTCAACTTAATGGAAAAATTGTTTTCTCTAGAACGTATTCCATAATTCAAACTGTCCTCTGCGCGAAACAGCATGGGTTCGTGAAGAGTACGTCTACTTTGACCAACCTTATCCTCTTCTCAAACACAGTTGCCCTTGCCTCATCGTCAGGAACAAGTGGAAGTAGTGTGCACAGATTTTTCAAAAGCCTTTGATACTATCAGCCATAGAATATTTCTAAATAAAGTCGGACAGTTTGGTTATTTCGGTTCACTCCTTTCTTAGTTTTCATCCTACCTCAGTAATCGGGTGTGCAAAGTTACTATTAACAACCTTTCGTCTTCTCCCTTTCGTCTTCTCCCTTTCATCTTCTCCCTTTCATCCTTCTTGTGGTGTTCCACAAGGGTCTATCATTGGTCCATTACTTTTCTTGATTTTTATCAGTGACCTTCTTTCCGTTATTAATTCCCCTTGTGTACTATATGCTGAAGATTTGAAACTGTTCCGAATCATCAGGTCAGCTTATAACTGGAATATTCTTCAAAATGGTTTGTGTGCTCTTCTGAATTAGCGTACCCGCAATTCCTTGTCCTTAAATGCTAGCAAATTACCTTTTCTCTCCAATCCTCTCCTATTTCATTCTCTTATTCATTTTTTGATAACTATCTGTCGTGCATTAACTGATTCAAAGACTTGGGTGTGACTTTGATCCTAAATTGAAATCTAATTTCCATGTTGCGAAAGTCACTGGTAAAGCTTCCTAAGTCTCTGGATTGGTCCTTCGTTCTGCTTCTAAATTCCGTGACATATGTACATGTGTTCGTCTTTTTTTAATGTTAGTTCATTGTGTCTTCGAATATGCATGTCCAGTTTGGTTTCCACGTTTCCTATACCGTTGTGAGACCATCAAGTGTGTGCAGTGAAAGCTCACATGCTCTTTATTTTTGTACACATAATATACCTTACTCCTCATATGTTATCCGCCTGTCCTTTTTACAAACTCCTTCCTTGGAGTCACGTCAACTGTTGCATGACGAGTGCCTCCTGTTCAAATCTCAGCGATGTGTGATATCCGGCTGCACCGCTTTGATCCGACTTCACTGTTGGTTACGTGTTAACAGGTCTCAGGAAGTCTTTACTGTTCCGTTCGCACGTACAAATGTGTACTTATCTTCCTTTGGGCTTGGTCCTCTGCCACAATATTTATACTCGACCTAAGCGTTGGATTGGTGAATCGGGTTTTCTTTTATCATCTTGTAGATATCAATTTTAATTTTTTTTTATCTTCTTCTCATTTCATTGCCGTAATTGGAATTCTGCAATTGGTTATTTGATTGCAATGATTTTTTGTAAATAAATAAATAAATATAAATCAGCATATAAGGCAAGCACAGTCGATTCGTGGTGAATTTTGAACTTATTCCAAAGTTTTTATTTTTACTTTTTTATTTATCGATTTTAAATGAAACAGTGTTAGCAGTCATTCTGGATAAAAAACGATAGGAAAAATGAAAATGATTTGCTGAAAAATTGATCTCAAGAAATACATTGTCTAAATTTAATATGTTAACACCATTTTTAGACAAAGTGAAAAGTCAAAAAGTCCGAAAATTATGGATATTGCAAAATTTTATTGAGCCCAGCGAACTATATAAACGAAAATGATATAAATGCAACAATATTTTCCAATTGTTTATTTACTGGCTCATTTTGCTAGCGTTTCTCAGGACAAAATTCAGATATTCATTTGCTGATGCATTATCGGTAGAATTTTAAAGACTTATTCCATACTCCATTCTAACTTGAGGATTCAGAGCACATTAACCAAACATACACACAAAAAAAAATTCGCTCTGCTATATGTGTAGCAAAAATAATAATATCCGTAATAGCCATAATTAACTGTAGTGGGCACAAAATTGCCCCTACAAATATATTTTTGTTCTATTTATGTGTGATACATAACATATACAAGCAACAGGTATAACTACTGATTTAAAAGGTATTATGAGTATATGGAAATCCAGAGTTATACTCATTTTAAGTAAAATTTGGCTTTCAGGTAAAAAATATAACTCGGGTACACAAAATATGCACACAGCAATCATAATTATGCACGCTACAGGTATAAGTTCTATATGGGTTTCTCTGTTTTCTGGTAGCGAAAGATATGAAATCCATACAGTTGGTATATTATATACACGACAGGTATAAAATGACCACTGAACAATGTAATATGCTTTTCGTAGATATATGGTTTATTTTCGTTTCTAATTATGGGGCATCTTTTGTTTATAGTTTGAAATTGAGCTTGCAAAAGGGTCGGTAGCTTAGCTCGCTAACGCGTCAGTCCGAAGCAGCGATCTACTGCCCGCGGGTTCGAATCCCGCCGTGCCCATGGCTGTATTTGTTCGTCTTATGTTGTCTTAACAGTCAGCGACTGGGCATAATACCAGCGCTCCATTGATTAAGTGCCACATTAAAGCTTTAGTAGCGACTAAGAATAACATTAGCGCTTTAGAAAATGAGAAATAAATGTGGCACTTAGAAGAATAATGGAATAGTTGTTATCGGCTTCTCCCATATGTGTCTCCTTACCGCCATGGCTAAGCGCTCGCTTCAAAGAGCAATCCCCTGAGCTTTTTTCTGCTTACATACGATAAATATTTATATTATATCTGCCGTGAATATATTATGTCTTTCAAAATACACCCATATACTCATGTGAGATATATTATATTTCCGTCGTTTTATATCTGTCAGCGATATATTTTTTCTTTGAGTGTAGTATCGATATGTTTCAATAAAATTTCTCCTTAATCTCTTGATTTTCAATGATCACATAGCAAAGATTTGTGTGTTCATCTAGTGGATGTGCCAAACGTTTTGTTTTTCATGAACGCTTTCAACTACATTTTGTTGAGATATGATGACTCCCGAAATTTTCCATACACAAAAATTTCCGAAATAATAATCATATGACTATTTTTAGAGTAAAGAAGCAGGATGTGAGTGATGAGTATTTTGACAGATTGTTCACTGAAAAAAAAACCACATGGCGCCCAGAGCTATGTAACATAGCGCATTATTTATGGTCCCATACGCTATGTACATAGTACTCTGAGCTATGCAATATAGGTCCTTGCGCCATAATGTCAAAATTTACATAGCGCGTGGTCCTATGTAACGTGGTGCAGCATTTATGGTCTCACACGATATGTAGCGCCAGCGCCATAATTACATGGCGCAGAAATCATGGCCCCACACGCTATATTAGATAGTACCATGAGCCATGTAATATGGCTTCAGTTGTCATATTGTTTGAAACTCTTCATGTACTTTTCGTTCGACAAATTTATAGGTGAGCGAATTTTGATATTGTTCGTTATCTCAAGTGAAAAATCATATGGAGATATGCAAATGTGGAATTTAGCTTGCGTGCAATTATTTAAGGGTTTTATTGTGGTGCTATAGTTTGCATAAAGTGCGTTCATAGATTAAAGTGTTTGTTCGAATAATTTCAAATGAAATCCGTCAATAAGTATCTCAGCGAACTAAATAGCGCAATAATACCTCTAAACGTTTGCACGCATGATTTCGTAATTGAATCATTCGGATTCTAAGGTAATAGTTTGAAATTTAAAATGTTCGTGGTGGAAGTATATACTTTTGAAGTTACATGAACACAAAAGTCATATATACTTAGATTCGGTGCATTAGCATGTGATCGCCGTTCCAATTGACCCTCTACATGTACGTTTTGTTTGCGGTAGTGAAATGTCAAAATTATAATATACACTATCCGACAAATCTTTTGGTCGTCCTGAAAATTTTTTAAAAATCATACGAAATGAAATTTTGTGCCCAGAATAAGCACTAGTCGCAACATTTAGCCAATGACGGTTTGTGTTGTACGTTCTAACCTAACGGGACTTTTTGCGAATTTTTCTTATTTTCAATTCAACAAAACTTTGGGCCAGTTCGAAGCTTAATCCAAGATAGAGATATATTTCTGTGTTTGTCCACGATTATTTCTAAACACTTCTTTCATTCTTGTTGCGAGAGTGTGAATAAGTTTCTGGACACTTTGTTGGTCCATTTTGTTCCACTCTTCTTCAAACGCCGTTTCAAGGTCTGCAACAGAGTTGAATTGTTTCCTTTATTCATACTTTCTCACATAAGTCTACCAAATATGAAAAACGTATCTTTTGTCTAAAGATATTAAAATTGATGATACAAAGTGCCCGATCTACGAAACATGCCCTATCTACAAAACACAAATCTTCAAATAACTGAACAATTAATAAAATGCAGATAGGACGTTTATGTTACGTGCGGCAGAATACATGTCAGTGAGTGCTATAGTGCATTGCTTTGAGAGCTGTAATACATGGCATTGGGGGCTATAATACATGGCGTAGAGGGCTATAGTACATGGCGTGGAAGACTATAGTACATGACGTGGAGGACTATAGTACATGGCGTGGAGGGCTATAAGCATAGCGTCTGCTCCTATGTACTTTTCGCCATTTACTATGGCGTGTGGTGCTATATTTTATCGAAATCGACTATGTACATGGCGCCAGCAGTCTATAAATTATGGCGTCTGGCACTATGTGTTTTTTCAGTGTTTTTAATTCAAATTGCTGATAGTAGCGTTGATAAACAAATAAATAGCTTGATTTTTTGGTGCATCTACTATGTCTCTAGTTTTCTTGAAACAATACAGAGAGAAGCCATAATAGTATTATGTTAATAAATCTGAAAGAAAACCAAATTTATTCGCCAACTCTATAGACGAGAGACAGAGATTAAACTAAAAACTAGAATTGACTTATCTGTTTTGAAAGCATCCACCGAAAGAAAGCCAGTATAAAATTCTAATATAATTGACGGATTTCATTGTTCAATAACTTCGCAAAAACATTCAGTTTCGTAAAATTTTCTATGACATCTTCACTAAATCTGCAATTACATCATTTCAAAACCATATCGATCATCAATACAACGATTTTCTACAAAAGAACTCCAATCTCATTGCCCACAATCACATCAATTGTTCGATCAATTCAAAAACATTTCGCAAGTGATCCCAAGCTCTTCGTAAATGAATACTCCCATAAATTTCGATCTAACAATCAAATCATCAATTTGAAATTGATCGTGCACGATCTTCATACCACGATCGAAAACGGTGGCGCGGTACATCTGAGGGAAAAAAAAGAAGTGAATTCGAGCTCGTTTCAATGTATCTTCGATTATTCCAAAGATAGACTAATCGATGGAAGAATTTAAACTTTCAATTTCGATTTCGTCATCGTGACGGTTCAGTTCGGCTCGATTCGATTGGTGCTAAAGAGACAACTAAACTTCTTGCAATTCAATTGACGTGATCTAGGCTGTAGTCTAGTGGCATTGTTATTGAGTTTCGAAAATTTGAAGTGAATGTTGGATTGGACGACACGATTTGTTGTAAATGAAAATGAATTGAGAACTGGAATTATCAGACCAAGTGTGGGGTGAATAATGTCAAAGTCAAGAGAAAAGAATTATTTCGGTATGTCCGAAATTCTTGTCATCCGATTCAAAAATTAAATTTAAATAAAATCAATCCCTAAATTGTACTCTCCACGGTCAGACTGGAGTTATTCTTTTCCATAAAAATATGCATCTCTAGAAAATTAGGGAATCATTCGTAAGATAGATCTAAACATCATTAATGAAAATGATGTTTAGATAAATTCCAATACATAATTACCATTAAATTGTTTTCATTGCAAGAGAAAAAAAATCATTCTGTTGTGCAACAGATGCCACATATGAACCCAGTGTATCTGACATAATAATGCCAATGTTGCTCGCATTTTTTCAAAAACATCCTTTATGTCTATGCACATCCGATTTTCTGCCACATATCTGACTTCCATGGCTTTTGTTATTCCTTTGTCTGAATATTGTTGAAAGACATCTCAGAGGATATCAGGTGCAGATTGTGCTTTTGGATAGAAGATAAAGAACTGCATGCTAGTTTTCCGCATCAGCCACAATGCTCTGAAGATTGGATTGCACCACTACATGCATATTTTACAGAATGTGAAATTTCTACTTGAATGTCGGGTGTGAGATTGTAGAAACAGTGTTGAAATAATACTAGATTTTTCTATTTCCATGGAGGAAACGATATAAAGTCCTTTTTTGAGTTTTTAATAAAAGTATCGATAAGATTCTGCAAACAAATCATTTTTCTAAAATTTATCTGTAATATTTCTGAGTGCAATAGCTGTGTTACTGGATTTCATTTACCTAGTGTAAAACATATTACTCCTATGGGCTTAATGTTTCAATCTATGCTCTCCATGACTATACCCTTCATACAAACACCCATGTATTAACATGCATATTTCATGCAGCCTGCATTTTAATTCTTCGAAGCCATACTTTTGGGCGAATAATTAATTTTACGACTGCCAGGAGCCACACGGCAGACATGCACATCAGAGTACAACATGAAAACCTATACAAACTATCATACTTTCCATCGTGTAACCCTGTCGAACCTTTTTTCCGTGTCGTCGGCGCTAGAATCTAAATTGATTAATTACAACGGACGCAGGGTCTTCCAAGTTTCTTCGTTGCCTACCAGTATGCATAATGCAATAACTTTGTAATATTCATCATATAATCACAAAACAGACCAAAAACCTGCAGAGAATAATTATGGAGAACATTTCGGATTCATCAGATGCCCAAGATCTGGTCAAGAAATGCACTGCATGCGCGAAGAAAATCATCTACGTCTTGCGTTCGTTGTGTCAGAGGTAACCGAAGAATCCCTCCGAGCTGAGTTGGAACAGCTTTCTGCATTCACTATTAATCATATTCACTGTGGTCAGTTCAATAACCTCAAGTTCTTGCACTTGAATTGCGCTTTGGTAACCGCTAACCGGTTCGGTAGACAGTAAGTGGACGAGTCAGCCCACTGTGGCCAGATTGGGCTATTTCCCGCCAATTGGGCTATCTAAAATTTGAATTCGCGGGACGTTTTTTCATTTCGCGGGTTGGCGGTTTTTGGGCTATCTATTTTTATGAAAAACTATATTTGGGCTATACAGCAAAACCTACTAATCGGGACACTGTATGAACGAACCACCTAAACAATTGAGCTATAACATCACCGCACATAATAATCTTGAAAAAAATTCATTCTGTAATCGGGCAGCCTTTAAAATTGGACCGTGAGCCACATTAGCTGCACAAAAATTAACTTAGTAGTACATATTTTTTAATCGGACCAAAAACGGTTTTCAGATCAGCATGAAAAATTGTGCAAAAAGGAGTTTTCCAGAAAAATATCTGTTCAAGGTCAAGAAAATTGTTCGCATAGTTTCTGCATAACTTTCTGATGAAAAATTATTTTATGTGTAGAATTCGGTACGTTATAGATAGCTTCAATTTTACTCATCATCATCATCAACGTGGCACAACAGCCCGATGTCGGGCCTTGGCCGCCTGGATCGAACTCCTCCAATTGTCTCGGTCACGTGACCGCGTCCTCCAATCTTGGAACCCCAATAGTTGTTCGGCGTCCGCATACACTGAGCCCTCCCACCGAGCTCTTGGCCTTCCTCTTGGCCTCGTTCCGTCGACTCGTCTTGCGTTCATGACACGTTTTGGCATGCGATCGTCATTCATGCGTTGCACGTGCCCAGCCCACTGTAACCGTTGTAGTTTGACAATTTTTGAGACTTCAAGCTCATCGTAAAGTTCGTACAACTCATTGTTGTACCGGATGCGCCATCCATCTCGGTCGCGGATAGCCCCGAAAATCCGCCGTAGTACTTTCCGTTCGAAAGTATCGATCATGTATTCGGAGGCTTGGGTCAGGGTCCATGTTTCGCAGCCATAGCACAGCACAGGTCTTATAATAGTTTTATAAACGCGGAGCTTAGTCTTTCTGTGCACATATTTCGATTTCATGATAGGGAGGACCGAGAAGAAAGTCTTATTTGCTAGTTGTATCCGTCGCTTGATTTCGTCAGTTTCGTTGGCGTCACTCGATAGATTGCTACCCAGGTACACAAAGTTGTCCACGAATTTGATGCAAAGGTCCCCTACGTTGATGGTCGTGTGCGCTGGCGTCCTTGTCCTAGATTGTATCATAACTTTCGTTTTGTCCTCGTTGATTCGTAGTCCAACTTCCTTTGCTGCGGTGTCAAGTCTAAGCAGAAGTTCTTCTGCATCGGTCAGTTTTCGAGCCATGATGTTAATGTCATCTGCGTACGCTGCCAATTGTGTCGACTTAAAAAGTAGCGTGCCGCTGGTGCTCAGGTTCATTGCTCGAATAGCGAACTCAAGTGCCAGGTTGAAGAGCGTGGGCGCTATTCCATCGCCCTGCTTCAGGCCACCCAGAGTTTCAAAAGGATCCGTCAATCTGTTCTGGATCCGGACTTGTGAGACGGAGTTGGTCATCGTCATCTTTGTAAGTCTCACTAATTTGGCCGGTATACCAAATTGCAGCATGATGCTATATAGAGCGCCTCGGTTGATGCTGTCATATGCTTGTTTAAAGTCGACAAAGATTTGGTATACGTCGACGTCGTATTCCCAGCACTTTTGCAAAATTAGCTTGACCGTGAAGAGCTGGTCGATTGTTGAGCGACCAGATCTGAAACCGCCTTGATATTCGCCAATGATTTCTTCCGCGAACGGTTTAATCCTATATTCCAGGATTTTTGACAGGATTTTGTAGGCCGTACAGACTAAGGAGATGCCTCTGTAATTCTCACACCGCAGTTTATCTCCCTTTTTATGTATGGGACAGATGATGCTTCTGCGCCAATCGTCTGGGATCACCTCAGTCTCCCAGATTCGCAGCAGTAGTTGATGTAGCGCATTTAATAAACCCGCCCCACCAGACTTGAGTAGCTCAGCTGGTATCTCGTCAGCGCCCGGCGCTTTGTTCCTTTTCAGTGAACGCAAGGCGAGATCAACTTCTTCTACTGTCGGGGATTGTGTGGATGGGGGCTGTCCACCGGTATCGTCATGGAGCTCAGCTTCTGCTGCGAGGATGTTTGATGGCGGATTCAGAAGCTCTTCGAAGTAGGACGCCCATCGTTTGCTAATAATTTCGGTGTCGCTGATAATGCTTCCATCTTTGTCCTTACAGAGGCTAGTCCTGGGTTGGTAGCCATTTTTGATCATGTTTACTAGTCTGTACGCTTGTCTGGTGTTCTTACTAACTAGGTTTACATTAATGTTCAGCAACTGCTCGTCAAAGTATTTCCGTTTCTTACGCCTAATTATTCTATTGGATATTCGCCGTAGCTCGTCATATTTTTCCTTCTTGGCTCTGGTTGCACGTTGGACCCATTGTCTGTAGGCCTCGTTCTTCGCGTCAAGTGAGTTTCTGCACACTTCGTCAAACCATTCATTTCGCGCTCGTCGGGCTTTGTATCCTACAACGATTTCTGCCACATTCTTGATTGTGTTTTTGAGCTCTTCCCAGAACTCGTGGACACCTACGTTGCTGGAGTCGCGCAGCATTGGTGAAATTCTTTCCTCAAGCATGGTCGTATATGTCTGAGCCGTTCAATTTTACTGGTATTCTGATAATAATAAAATATTGATTTATTTGAGCATTGTTGCATGTTTTCCCTTTAAGTAAGTACGAATGCAATTTATTTGATAGTTATGATGTAAATATTTGAACATTTGTTCAGGCAACGTCAAAACAACTGAAAAAATCTACTATGAGTGCAAAATATAACGATCTAAGTGTTCGCAATAAGTTAGACATCCGACAAATAATTGGCTCATCCAAAGAAAAACTGGCGATAGCTTTAAAATTAGTAAGAGTCAGGTGCATCGCATTTAAAAAATAAAACAAAAACCAACTAAGACGGGTATTAAATAACATTGGAAAATTATGAAGACACTGGGAGAAAGCGGTTGAAGCGGTTACAATACTACCAGATGTATAAATTGTGGTATTAATGGTCTTCTAAGACACGCTCCAAAAATTTGCCAATATCCGGCCAGATACTTCATAGTAGAGCTCGTCAAATTACTATAAAATTAAAACTTTGTGATTTCAAGGCATCAAACAATAAGCTAAAGTCCGTTAAAAAGGACTACAATATTCACTACGGCACGCTTTGTGGCGAAGAAGCTGATGTTGATTTAGACTCATTGTCAGTTCAGAAATTTCAGTCACAACTAAGAATATTATGCGAAAATATCTATTATCTTGATGAGACAGGAGTATTTTTTAGAACAACACCTCAAAAATTACTACGTCTTAAAAAGAAAAAAATTACATATGGAAAACCTTGAAAGAACAGTTGCCAGTTGCAATGGAAGCTGCATAGGGGAAACCGAAAGACCAAGATAGTTGGGAAGAATTGACATTACACACAACTTGGCGACCTAACATAAAATCTTAGTGGAAGGGTGCTATTTTTAAAGAATGGATGGACACTTGATACTAAAATGCAAACACATAACCGAAACATCACCATCTTTTTTGATAAAGCTAAATGTGATAGCATTGATAATCTGGAAGACATCAAGCTAAATTTTTTCCACCTATTTACAGCCCTTAGAGTTATACCAAACATAAAACTAAATTACTGCACTTATATGATGAGCTTCATATTGTAAGCTCTGGAAAATACTGTGCGTTCTCCAGACCCTATAAAATTAGTTTTTATATTAGAAGCTCTCTGGTAATAACGATCTGCATGGAATTAAGTGTCTTACAATTACAAAAGTGTTTTTAGAAATGTGAGTTTTCTCGAAATCTGAGGATCGAAAGCGGAATCGTGATGAGAGCTCAAATTTAAAGTGATGAGAATTCAAATTCAAAGTGATTAGAACACAAATGTTCCAGCAGACATTCAAAATTTGGCAGGATACGATCAATTTACGACCGCAAACGAATATCTCCCGGAAGATTGAGTAGATGTCTTTTTTAAAGGATGATGATGTTTTTTTTTTAATTTTAAGCCGAAGAAGCCATAGCGGCTTTTATTAATTCCGATAGTGAATTCAAATCGCAGTCATTTCAAATTCAATGTTTAAAAATTTTTCATTTTATTTCAAAGCACACTTCAATTTTTCGCAAAACGTCGCTTGGAGACCCACAAGTGACATTGTTTGACGTATATCTCGTTTTGAAAGTATTTAAACGTCTAAACATAATGTTAACAGCTGATCGTCTAATTGAAAAAAATATTTTTTAATTCAAAACTTGCGTTCATAGTTTTAAATGTATGAAATCGGATAAAATATTTACATTTTAAACAAAATATTCAGCCTTTCTAGCTATTAAGACTGTTTCTTATACTAATTGAACTTTTGTGCCACCCAAATTTGCAAGTTGTTTTTGCAAGCTTTTATTTTCTTTGTGAACATTCTAGGACTTTTCTAAAAATGTCCACACAGTTCCTGTAATTTATTCACATTTTTCCCTTTTCAAATACGTTGTGAATAAAATTTTATCTGTGTATGGTATCGAACATTTTTACTGTTTCAAACGAACTCTGTGCTACAATTAGAGTATTTATGTTACTTCGCACGAGTTTTACGGATTTAAATATTATAGTTTAATCAGCTTAAATGAATTAATTTAGTTATAAATCTGGTGTGGCGGTTTTTGGGCTACAAATAAGAAATCTTGGCTATTTTGGGCTATAAAAATTTGAAATTGGGCTATATTTTCTCGCAAATATCTGGCCACACTGAGTCAGCCCTTCTTGTTCGTTCTTCGGTCGCCGTTTGGATTTGCAAGCAATTCGACTGTCTCGTCGCCCATTCCGTTTTTCTCTGAACCCAATTACCTACCTGGCCCCCAGAATATGTGGAGGTGATGTAGGTAGGTAGAAAGGTGTCCGTATGGAGGCTATGTCTTTGGTTCCTTTAACCAAAGCGGAATGGATGATGATATGATGTTCGTATGGTTTGCTGATTCTTCTGCAGAAAGTTTGTTCGTGATTTTAATTTTTCGTAAATCGAATGTTCATTGCATGTTTTTTTGTATACAAACTTGAATGCATATGCCGCTTTGTACATAAAAGTTCAGCATGCATAAAGGTATGATTTACGTTTATTCACGAAGTGGAATCTTTAATTCAATTGATATGCACTTTGGCTAGCGCCAGAGGGCTCAAACAATTTCAAGAGAATTATGTTTCGAAATTTCCAATAACATCAGATAAGGCAATCTAAAGTACTTTTTATAGATGGTAAATTTTTTTAGATCAGTGTTTTATTATTTTATGTAATGCCTACGGGAATCGTAACATTCGATAAAAAAATACTTTCCATGGGGAATATCATTAGCACTTCGAAGTAAAAATGTATTCGACTCTTTGGCTGATCCCTCTAAGATTTTATTGCCCCCACTTTATATTAAACTAAGTATCTTGAGCGGATTTGTGGAGATATCACTTAAAAAGAGTGCCAATTTTAATAATGTAATAAATTCAATCATTTTTCTGGCTCTAAAACAAAAGAAAGCGACAAAGAAGCCAAAGAAAAAAATTCTTCCCCGGACCTGGCTTTACCATGGCAGCGTTCAGTTACCACCCCTCCTCTCTCCCTGTCTCCGTCTTTACTCTTTCTTCGTTTTTCTCATTGTTTCTATTTGTTCTCCTTGTCAGGCACTCCTTTTCTGGACTTTTTTGGTTCAATGGGTGCAACTGATGATATGGCGATGCTCCCCTTTTTCGTCTTATGAGTGACTGTTATGAATTTTCTGAAGTCCGGAACTATGCTTCCGTTCCTTACCTGGATTTCCTGCATTTCTTCAGCTACTCGCATGTTCCGCCGATCAGGTCTCGAGATCCCTGTTGGAGTGGCCGGCTCAGTGGTGTGTTCCTTCAACACCCTCCCTTATACCATCTACATTTTCTGCAAGTTTTATGAGATGACAACAAAGGCCTCTTTAAACTCTGATATGTCATCGTTGACGAGCGTAGAGATGCTTTTTAGCGCATTGGTGGCTTGAAACATTTTACGAAGAATATGCTGGCACTTCTTCAGCATGTCCTTCTCAGCCACTCTATCGTGCTTGATGTATCACCTCCTGAGGGATACACGAGCTAGTGAGAATAGTAGCGGAATTCCTTCCTCCATCATTCCTGATTCAGTGCCCCCCTGTGGATGAATCTTCAGTATCTCCCGAGAACTACGGCTGGATTTAATTTTTTGGACTCCTTGGGCATCGGTTGTGCAAGCGAAACGGGCAATGGAGGTGCCCCTTCGCCTTGTGCTGCTATTGTTGCTCCCCAATCCCCTCGTTCGTCTACTCTATCTGTGGATTTTATTAATTTGGTATTTCTCGTCATTGCTATTGGATCCCAACTCAGACACGCTATCTTCGCTCGGGTCGGCACCTGGATAACGCCGTAGTTGTCTTTGCAAAGTAAGGAGGTCACGCGACAGCTGGCACCAGCCTTCATAGAATCTTGGATCCAGGTCAGCGCGAATCAGGAACAATGTCAAGCAACAAAAATGAGCCAATAGCGAAATTACACGTCCTGGAAATTCCTCTTGCAAAAGAGCTCGATTTGCCTGTGTTACGTGGCTTGTTGCCCTATCTTGCTGAAACCACATATTGTCAAGATCAGAATCTTTGATTTTCGCCAAAAAATAATCGGTTAAGATGCGGCCATAGCGCTCAAAAATGACGGTGATGGCTTGTCCTTGATCGTTCTTAAAAAAAAACGGCCCAATCACGCCACCTGACCATAATGCGCACCACACAGTGACTTTTCCGGATTGTAATGTCCTTTTTACGATCGCTTGTTGATTTTCTGAGCTCCATAGGTCTACAGTTCTGCTTATTAACGTATGCACAAATCGAGAAATGGGCCTCATTACTGAAGAATTTTTTTTTCGAAAAATTAGCATCAACAGCTTTTTGATTCAACTGTTAAACTCGACTGTTAAACGATCCATATTCTGAAATGGCAAACCTTCAATAAAATAAATGACAGCGTGGCTGCCGTGTACTTTAACAGATGTTGGTATGCAGGGTTTTACTTTCTCAAGAATGAAATGGATAACCCTATATATTTAACTACTAAAGGTAAAAATTGAATAGGGCACCAGCCAAAAATACTGTTTATAACTTTTTAGCGAAAAATGACGAATAGGTCTTATAAGGGTCAATTAAAAAAAGATATATGAAGGAGCTTCTGATAAACTAGCAGATTTTTATCCTGTAAAACTCGCTAAAAAAATTCAGTGATTATATACCGAGATCGCGTCATTGAAATTTTCATGAAATTTTCAGGATGCATCAATATATGTAAGTGCTGCTCTCTTTCCCTATGTAAATATCAATCATCATCCCCCTCTTATTCTTGAAACTTCTAATATTAGTTCTTTGATGAAAAACAAGAACGATGGCATAGCTGGTTCTCTTCTTTCCTGGTTCAACTTTTACATCTTTGGTCGTAACTGTATTGTAACTGTTAATGCTTTCTCATCGATTCCCTTTTATCCTGCCACAATGGTTCCGCAATGGTCTATCTTTCGTCCTCTTCTCTTCCTATTGTTAATAAGCGATCTCCTTCCTTTCATCCGATCGTCTTGTCTTTTATATGCCGACAATTTCAAGATGTTGACAAAGTTGACTGTACGCTTTTACAGAACGACCTTAATAGCTTACAAACTTTGTGTGCTGCCAATGCTCTCACTTTGAACATCGCGAAATGTCACATAATGTCTTTTACTTTTAAAAAGCCACCTTCAATGTTCTCTTGTTCCGTTTCTGGCTCCTTTCGCAATGTTGTTGATAGTTTTAGAGACCTTGGTGTAATAATTGATCCAAAGCTTAAATTTGATAATCATACATTACTTCCAAGGCCTCTAAATTATCAAGTTGTATTATTAAATCCTCTAAAGCCTTCGTTAATATTTCCACCAGTGTAGACCTTTTTCTCTCCTTTGTGCGTAGTGTCCTTGAATATTGCTGTCAAGTGTGGTATCCTCATTATGACCACTTAAATACTGCGTTGGAGTCCGTTCAACACAGCTTTACTCGTACCTTATTCTTTACATCTCAGCTTACAGTGAGCTTAAATTTTAGCTTCCTTACCGTCCTTTCGTTCCTACGTCTGCCTTCCCTCGAATCCCGGAGACATTTCCTGAATGAGTGCATACTCTTTAAGTTATTTTATAGGATGGTTGAATCTGACATTAGTAGCCACGTTTCCGTTCGTGAAGCAGTGCATGGCACACGTTCTTCTTTTGTGTTTAGTGCGCCATTTTTATGAATAAATTATTTAAGTTAATACTAGTTCAAACACTGATGATTCGAAAAAAACCACCGCGTTCAACATTAAAAAAAGTTTCCGCAGCACTGTATCTCTCCTCAATTCCTTAACTCCATCAGATTTTCCTTTCTTCACCGTCTTCATTGTATCTCGTGCATGATAAATTTTCTCGAAACGTAAGTTCACCTGTTGTTACATATATGAATTATGGCGTGTGCTGAACGTGCTCACACCAACATGTCTCTCGAAGAATCCAGCAATCCACCCAGCAACATATCATAGGAATAGGATACTTGGTCGGTGTTGAAGTGGAGCTGAGATGATAATCTGTTGAATACTCTTGCAACAACGAGTGCAACCTTTGCCAAGCAACAACATACACTCATCGCTATATCCATCTATGAAACAAATATAGGTAACATATCCAACCGAAGAAATTTTCCAAACGGATCAATCTCAAATAATGTTAAGTTCCTTAACAAGCCACTTGTCTTCCTTTTTTTTAAAAAAAAAAATAATACAGGAGTGTGACAAGATTCATTAAAGGAAAAGGTATAGAGCAGAGAGACTAGCAAGGTAACTTTTCAGCTATAAATTGACGTGGATGTTGCCAAGTGAAGTGTGCAGGTAAAAGACCTGGTGACTTGTGTACATACAGCTAATTGAAAAATGATGAAATCGACTTGAATCTATTTACACTGAAGAACTGATTGAATCAGGTTTCATGTTTGAAAAAAAAATCTCTCATGAGACAGTCTGAGCTTGCCTGGATTAAAACCGTACCGTTGGTAAATGAGTTTATTATGAGAATATTTCTCGGAGAAGAGTTCCAAAAATAAACTTTTCGCTACATCGTATAGAGGGAATCTAAATTAATTCCTAGTATTAAAATCTTTTGATTTTAGATGCAAGCAAAATCCCATGTAAAAAGGAAGTGAAAAAATGAAGCTTACTGCTAAATGGACTTTAACACAAAGTCCATAGCTTTGAATTTCTCATTACCAGTAATGTAGCTAACATCAAAAGCATCTTAGCTGGATTCAACTATAAGTTAAAATTGCAAAAAAAAAATGGAAAGATGGTATTTTGTTTCACTCCATCAAACTAGTTTTCGATCGAAATTAAAGGCAGAAATTGAATTGAAAATATTTCAAATATAAATTAGCTGTATATTCCCAGCTTATCTTAAAGTTTAATTAAAATCTAGTGCCTATATTATTTTGGCATGTTGGCTCTTATTGACTTTTTTATAGTTTTTTTTCTTCACAAATTTTGTTTGTCTAATTATAGTTGACTCATCGTAATTACATCTAAATCCTAGCCTAGGTCTTAAATCTAATCCATTCTGTTTGTTGAGAGGCCTAAGCCGCTGCAATGCTATCATTGCGGGGCGCATAAATGACTTATTTGAGGCACCTGTACGCCCTAGTGATCGAATTAATCCATTCTCATGTCTGTCTGTCTGTAGAATTGTGTTGTTAATTCCACAACTCGGTTCCTAAGTGGCTTCAGTCCCGACTCCTGATACAGGAGAAGGTTCTTCGGCCACTTCCTAGCTGCCGGGCTGTAGAATCTGCCAGTGCAGAAGCGCAGGATTTTTCTTTCGAATACCTCCGTTTCTGCCATGGCAGTTTTTGAACAGGTAATCCAGGATGTGGATGCATAAGTCAGGACAGGCCGGTTCAGGGTCTGATATCAAATAAATTTAGGTTTATTTATTTATTCGAATCTCATTTAACAGAAAATCCAATTATAAAATCAGACAATAAAAAACAAAAAACATTAATATAAAGCAAAACAAAGGAATAAAAATAATAAAAATAGAAGAAAAAGTAAAGAGAAAAACACACAATAAAAATAACTAAGAAGCTACGTTAACATATCAATAACATGTTTTTTAAAAGGTTGAAAAGACATGGACAAAGAACCAAACTGATGCTCATCATGGCTTCTAAGTATCCTAGGTATTGGTGAGCTAAAATACACAAGAGTACGCGCAAAGGGAGTAAGGAAAAGCGATTGAGTTCCAACCGGGCGATCAGACACTCGTAAGAAATGACACACGCGAATGTCGTAAGAGAGTACGCCATGATAAAGCCTATAAAAAAGACATTCATCCAGGAATATTCTGCGGGTACTCAGCAAATGGAGATTTAAGAAAAGCAGACGGTCATCATAAGGACGATAAGCAACATTGAACTTGTACAAAAAGCAGCGAGCAAACTTACGCTGAATGGATTCAACAGCATTAGACAGGTACACGAAACGAGGAGACCACACTTGGGAGCAATATTCAACAATGTTACAATATTGGACAAGAGAAATAAAAAGACGAACACATGTGTTGATATTGGTTGCAAAGCGAGAGCAGCGCAGAACGAAACCAGCAACTTTTGAAGAAAAACAAAAGAAACATGCAGATCAAATTTTAACTTCGGATCAAAGATGATGCCAAGGTATTTAAGTTGATATACATGCTTTAAAAGACTATCACTCAAAAGATATTCAAAGGAAATGGGATTAGGCTTATTGGACAAAAATATCATGAAACACTTGGAAACATTAAGAGCAAGGGAGTTCGCAGAGCACTAATCACTTAAAACGAAAAGATCCGATTGTAACTTACAACAATCATTTTTTGAAGCGACAGCACGGAAAAATTTAAAGGTCATCAGCATACATCAGGCTGAAAGTTACAAGGAAGGTCATTGATAAACAATGTGAAAGATGGGGGGGGGACCAAGGATGGAACCTTGGGGAACACCAGAAGTAGAATAGAAATGGGAGGAAGAACAACCATTAAACACAACACGACAGACGCGATCATGGATGTAGGAAGAAAGCCAGGATGTAAGAGAACTGGAAACACCAAAATTAAAGATCTTATCCAACAGCACTGAGTGGTTTACCCTGTCAAATGCTTTCGTGAAGTCAGTGTAAACCACATCAGCTTGAAGACCATTGTCCAAAGTGCACGCGACGAAGTTAGTGAATTCCACTAAATTCGTAGTCGTTGAACGTCCCTTAATGAGATGAACGTTGATGATGAACGTCCCTTTGCTCTACAAAAAATAAGTAGCTTAAAGCACCATGAATTCTGTCATGAACAATCTGCTCAAAAAACTTCGCAAAGCAGGACAGAAGAGATAAAGGACGGTAGTTGGCCACATTGCCAATGCCCCCCGATTTTAAAATCAGAAAAACATTGGCATTGGTGATCATGCTCATCATTTCGGAAAAAAGAGATGATTTTCCGTCGCACACAAAAATTCCTGGAAGTAATCTTAACGGAACGAGGTAGCAAGTTCCTTGGTCTTATTGCGAATAGTTTGAGATCGCCGATACTTTGAAGAATTACGAAATACGCATAGCTGAGTCTTAGTGCTATTTGGTTTGATGCCCCATTCATCAAAGTAAAGACTTAGTGTTATTCTAGGCTCTTCGCTGCTTTGAACGGGTCTTGGCTCTACGCGAATAAGAGCGTGTCATCGGCATATTAGAGGATTTACACTTGAGGTTGGCCCACTGGAATAGGGTGGAATAGCGGTGAATATGGTATAAAGAATAGGTCGAGTAACAGAGCCTTGTGGCACTCCTGATGTCACTGGCTCTATGAGAGAATCTGCTCCATTAATGCTGATATAGTAATGTCTGTTGGTAAGAAAACTTGCGATGAGTCTTATTACCTCTTCCGGCAATCCAAACTTGCTTAACTTAAATAGAAGACCTTTGTGTCAGACGAAATCGAAAGCTTTCTCGATATCTAAAGCACACACTACTGTCAGAATATTTCGCTCAAAAATATTTTATTTGTATTTATGGTTAAAGTTGATTCTGCCTCCACCAGGTTTTTTAACGCCGTGTCGTCAAATTCAGTGGGACGTCCTGAACGAGGTGCATCTTCTGCTGTAGTGCATTTATCCCGAAATTTTCTAAACCACTCCTGTGCAGCTCTTAAAATATTGTTTTTTTTTAAAATATTGTTTTCACCATGAACCGTATTTATCTCTGCTGCAGCTGCTGTAGCATTATTATCACTTTTTTTAAAATATTATATAATGTGCCTTTTGTAATCGTTAGTATTTTCCATTTTTTTACTATCACTTCGAATCCGAGCTTCTCAAAAACTGAATATAAAATGACTAGGTATATATCGTTTCAAAGGGAAAAAATTAAAAGGTAATTTACTTACCTCTTTTCGAATAAATATGACTCATGCAAATGACTAAGGGAAAATACGCGGGAACTTATGGACTGACCTGATACTTTTCAATCAGATGTGTGAAAAGTATTGGCTAAAGATTTTTGATCTATGACTCAATTGGCTAAAACTTTATTCAATCAAACTACTACAATTACTAAGTAAACAAAACTAAAACCAAATAGAAACCTGAATATTTTTAAATTTTAATTTGTGATAGTTTGGATAAATTTTCACTTAAATGGTTCCATCATTTCAACGGCGAGTATCGAAAAATACGAGCCAATTTCAATATGAATACTTTTTGGCGAAATAAAACTCCATCCCAACGACTCCATTACCCTCATGCCAATACACCGACTTGGAACAGGTTTCAAAATAACGCGTCTCCTTTGAGACTAATTTTTGGCGGCAAACTTATCATCCTTTAAGATGCAGTTGGTCCAAGAAAAAACCCAAAGAAACATCTTCAATTACAAATTTATTGTTGGTCATCACCTGCCTCTTACATGCTACCAGCCAAATTTTTTATCATGCTGCCAATTATACAGACCAACACGACAAAATTGCAAAGTTCATGGTACTTTCCATGTAGCTTAGTTCCAAGCACTCGACCGATCGCGATCCTCTCGAAAAACTGGTTTAATACAAACGATTGTTTTTTTCTTCTTCTTCCTTCAAGCACCTACACGCCAAACATCTACCAATAATTTCGCGGAGGCTCACTTTTATGTCCATCTTGAAAAAAGCATTAAAACGATTTTTTTGAAGTTTGTTCTGTTTTTCTGCTTTGGTGAAGTCAATTTTTCGCAAATTTATTTCATGACCCCCTTCGGAGCATGTTTAGTGATTAATCGATTCGGTTTATGTTTGTCAAGTTTTTAATGGGCGCATCGATTGCTCGAGACAATTTGCAGCTGGCATGGCATTATATTGAAATTATGATAGAATGAGCGCAAGTGCTTCATGATTGAGTTTAATGTCGACGAGATGAAATAATCGATGATGTCACGTCAGAATAGCTGAGCGAGTTGAAGACATTCTTGGATGATGTTTTGAGGTTGGTCTGATTTGAAGCTATGGTTGAAATTAGTTTTCGTTTTTGGTAATTATTTAGAAGTGGGGCTCCGGTCAAAACTCGCCCCAAAAAATTTTCCACCCTCTGGAGAGTATTCTATAGGTTAGAAATAGATGTTTTAAAGTGGGGGAAGACATTTTCAATGATAGTTTATAATAAAAAAATTTTGTTATAAACGAAAAAATTTTTTTCTTCCAATTATTTAATTTTTATTTATTTACATATTTAGACCAAGTGGGGCTCCAGACAACCTATGTATTATGAGGTTTCTTCCTGTTCACTCAAATTCAAATAAAAATCATGAATAGCAATTATATTGTTATCTTTGTTATCATACAAAAAAAATCATACTCTAATATTAGAAAATCAAAACAAAGCAAAGTTTCGTTTACTTCACATAGTTCAAAGAAATAAGGGTATTTATTTTGATGGTTTGTGATCAAAATTATTAGTGAATTTCAATATCAGAGTAAAAAATGGAAATCGTTATTTATCGTGAAACCGTAAAAAAATTCTCCGAAAGAACAAAAAATTGGTCAAAATATGTCATTTAATAAAAATTAAAGTAATTAAAAAAAAAATTTTTTTTTGTTTATAATAATTTTTTTTTATTATAAACAATCATTGAAAATGTCTTCCCCCACCTTAGAACATCTATTCCTACCCTATAGAATAGTCTCCAGGGGGTGAAAAATTTTTTGGGGCGAATTTTGACTGGAGCCCCACTTCTAAATATTTACCTCGTTTTTATAACTGCGATGATAAAATCTAGAGTGATTATTTTTAAATGTATTTAGAGTCGAAAACCTAGTAAACATGAGCATATGATGATAGTGGATACTTAAACCTTGAAATCTCAAAATAAGTTAGAAAAATTATCATTAAATATTATTTTATATAAACCGATGATAGCTGATGTGCAAGTGTTTTTGCTTGATTAAGGGGACATAGCACCTTCAAATTGAAAAAAAAATTGTTTTTTTTTTCAAAGGTTAGTTTTTAATTGAATAAAAAGACATATCTTAATGAAAATTTGTACACATACTTTAATTGCTTTATACTACATAGAAAAAGCTGTTAAACATTTTTTGTGGCCCCCTGTCGTCTGGTAAATTTTTTTTGAAAAAACACCAAAAAAACCTGGCTTGCACATAACTGCCCTCAGAAGAGGCTGAGAAAAAAACGAAAACGGGGTTTCCATCAGCATCAAAGCGGCCTTGGAATGAACTAAAAAAATATTTGGTTGAAAAATAACAAAATGGCGGCGTTTTTTTCGAAAACCTCATCATTTAAAGGTGGAGGATGCTTGAAATTGTTTAAAGTATTACCACCAGCTGCCTCCGCCTTGAATGTCAGTTGAACTTTTTTCGGACCTTTTTTTGGAGTTTCAACACTTTTTTTTAGAAGCATCTTTTTCAGCTAATTTTTTTGTTTTTTTTTTTTGCTGAGGCTAACATTTTTTGCTTCTTTTGAAGGAATTGACTCACTTATCTTCCTGTTCACTTTAACCTAAGTCGATGTAGCGGTATGGCGAAGTGAACGAAAATCATAGAAAAAATGACCTTGACGCGCTTCGCTAATATGGTCATAAAATTTTTTTTTATTATAATTTCAATTTTATATTATTATAATCATGCTTTGAAAGCTTCATTCTAACATATTCAATTAAAAAACAAAAATCGATTTATGAAAAATTTGAAGGTGCTATGTCCCCTTAAGTTGTTTTTCATTTAGCGTTTTTTTAATTTTTATGAAAATTTAATGCAACTGTGCTTTATTATTTTTTGTATTTTTTGAAATAAACTATCTTCAGCCTAGTTCATTTCCTACGCCATGTTCTTCATACCTGGCAATAAATTAAATATCAATTTTTTTCTTTCACACCTCTCATTGTAGCCTACACGTGTCAATCCATCTGATCGTTGAATCATTTTTGTTTATTGTTTTCTTCCTTCCAAATACCATTTTCAATATCACAAGCACTCAACCAATTTTTTTTTCTTTCGCATCTGACTGCCATCGAATAAAATCACATCTACACACTCCGATATTGGTCATAAATCATAACAATCGCAAAAAATAACTATAATTAATGATGCCATTCTTAGAGGCGGGACACGGACATTTTGGCATTAGTCAAGAAGTCTGCAAAGTCGTCGATACTTGAGGCACTACCATTCAACTATTCATTTGGCGAGTGATTAACATTGACATTAATTTCTGAACTTGGGATCACCCTCAAGAGAGATTTGTTGTGTGTTCAGTTCGGTTCAGTGCTCAATATTCTGTGAAGATTGCTTGAAGTTGTATATAAATCAAATTTATGTCGATTCGCGAATTGTATAGTCAGCTAGTGTGTTATGGCAGAAGATAAGACCGGGCTACATGATGATGTCATTCTGAGAGGATTATGCTGTCAGTTTTCTTTTGGTTTTTTTTTCAATTGCGATTAGATTGAGTTTTAAAATGTGAATAACTTATTCCTTCGTGGCTATCGGATACTAAGACTTTTGATCTCTTGGAAGATTGGCAATAATTAAATTTTTATTTAACCCTTTCAGCCCTAGTGGTTACACCTCGAAACCACTTAATCAAACTATCAGTACTGTAAGCCCGAGTGGTTTTTGTGTACAAACATTACACATATTCTTCATTCATTTCATCATCTTCCAAATGTCATCATTTGTATGTGACTTAGGATTGCTGTTTCTCATTTTGTAACGACTTAGCCTGTAGCAAATATGTGCTTTGGTGAAAGATTTTTTTGAAATTATTGAATTGTGTAAAACACTGGAGTAATGGCAGGTAAATGTATGGTTTTATTAGAACAAATACATCAGTTTTGTAGAGAAACACTAAAAATTTGCGTTAGATTTGATATGGTTGCTTAGCTAACGTCGAAAGTTGGTGGTTTCGAGACGTAACCACTAGGAATAAAGAGGCTTTTCTTGTGTTCTAGGCGCGAGTACGTCATGGAAAATTTCCGAATTGAAAATGCTTTCAGCTGAAGAATTTCACCAATTTTTTGATGAATTACCTTCAGACATGGAATCAGTTACCTCAGAACTATCAGTAGATGGTATGAGTGATATTGAAAATGATAACGATATTCCTGCAACGGATTTTGTAACTGAGCAAACTAATTTTCAAGAAGTTGGGTGTGACAGCGAAGATGATCTACCTCTGGAGCAACTAAGACGCGAGCTGATAGAAAAATGAGATTTATCTTGGAAGAAGGAAAATTTCTATGTCGAGCCGATCCAGTTTTCAGAGATGGCCGGTCCAAGCGAAGATATTCATGCAGAATCACCTGTTGATATGTTTTTGACTTTATTCCCAATAACTTTCATAGAGAAAGTTGTATTTGAAACCAACCTCTATGCGATGCAGAAGTACTGTGCTGATGGGAAGCCATTTGTCAAAACTGATGTTAATGAAATCAAAATATTTCTTGCCATCAACATTTTAATGGGAATTAAAAGTCTGCCTAGCTACAAGGATTACTTTTCAAGTAATTTGACAGTACGAGATCAATATATTTCGAGTCTTATGTCCAGAGATAGATTTTCTTGGCTTTTAGGACACATACATTTGAGTGATAATTCTCTTCAACCGAAACGAGATGACAATAACTTTGATAAATTGTACAAAGTTCGTCCTTTACTGGATTGCCTTTCGAAAACTATACTGAACGCTTACAAACCCGATGAGTTTCAATCTATTGATGAATCGATGATTCGATTCAAAGGTCGATCGACTTTGCGTCAGTATATGACTAATAAACCCATCAAACGGGGCTATAAGGTATGGATCAGAGCAAATAAATCGGGCTATGTGTCAGAATTTCAAATTTATACTGGCAAAGTAGGTGACTCGGTTGAAAAGGAGTTGGGGCCAAGAGTTGTGAAAGATCTCACCAGAAGTATTGTTGGCAAGTTCCACAGGATTTATTTTGATAATTATTTCACGACGGTAAAACTAATGAAAGACCTGTTGTTAGATAATATATATGCTTGTGGTACAGTAAGAAAAAACAGAAAATATTTGCCAACGAACTTTGTTGTTGATAAATCTATGAAAAGAGGAGATTATGACTGGCGTATGAGAAATGATGGCCTTACAAGTTTAAAATGGATGGACAGGAAAGCAGTTTTACTACTAAGTAACTACTAAGTTCGTTGTTTCGGTTCAGGGCTCAAAGGGTTAAAAATTAGTATGCCTACAAAATGGTAATGTGATATCCGAAAAATTAGGCAAAACAGAAAAATTTCACAGCTATTTAAATTATCGCATTTTCGATTAACCAAATATTGTTTATCAAAAGAAACTTAAATTGTATTTAAAATTATTGGTGATTTTTAATTTAAAATTTAAAACTTTCTTGAACTCGTTGGCAAGGTGCTTCGGTTTTTGAATTTATAATATAAAATTTATAGGTTAGGTTAGGTTAGGTTTTACTGGCTGGCACGTGGCCACACATAGACCTACCGGTCCGTAGCGATACAAATGATAAAATTTACATAAAATTTACAATAAAATTTATAATATAATATTACATGGTATAATATTTATAATATAACATTTTGCTTCATTTCCCTTCAACGTCGTGCCTCATTTCCCTCAGGTTGATCTCTCTGTTAGAGGTCCTGGCACTGCTGTCAGGCTTAAGGAATCAGGATACTTTGAGTCAAGATCCTTCGGCCACAGCAGTATGCAAGAAGCACTGACTTCTTGGTCCCCACTCTGTGCTTCGAGCGAGGATATCAAGTGACCGTTGGAGATGGGCAGGAATGGAATCAGTAAATGAGCGCAGCGGCTCATAGCATCTACACACATGGCTCTAAAATAGGTGCAGAAGTGGGTGCTGCAGTATATTCTGCAGAGCGCGAAATAAAAGCAGCTTTCAGGCTTCCTAATCACTGTAGTATTTTCGAGGCGGAGGTTCTTGCGACACGTAAATCAGCAGACCTAGTATGCATATGCGAAAGATACTACATGTGAGAAGATCAACAGCTTTACAGACAGTCAGGCACCGGTAACAGCACTAATGTCCGACACATACAAATCGAAGTGCACACTCAACTGCATTCAGGCCCTGAATAGACTGGGCAACATCAGAATTTTCAGGCTTGGTCACAAGGCATTGATGGAAATGAAAAAGCGGATGCGTTAGCGAAGCATGGGGCCAATCGTCACCTGTCAGAATCGGTAGACATCGTAGCTCCTATCCAAACTATCAAGTACTCAATTGGCTTTAAAATGATGCAAGATGCGATATGGAGATGGCGTGCAACTCAGACCTGCAGAGTAACCAAAATCAATTAATCTCGCAAGGACTAAATTTATATTTCGAACGACTAAATTTATATTTTTATTTCGAATTAATGCGGACTGACTGCAAACGGCTGGCTGGCATCATTACTGGCGACTGTCTTGTACCAGCACATGCCACGAAAATTGGGCTCGTAACCAGCGGCACCTGCAGGAAGTGTCAAAAGCAGGGAGTCTCAGAAAAAATCCAGCATCACCTGTGTCACTACGCGGCACTGGGGAAAACCGGGCAGCGCTGATTCGATGAGCCCTGGCTGATGGCTCTTGCTCGTGGCTGAGCAGAAGCTAAAGGACATCCTTCAGTTCGTATAAAAGTTCGAGGCCTTCGATGGCTGCTTGGACTGAACCTTCTTTCTCCTGGTCCATTTATCTGGTATTAGGGCTATGTGTGGCCTTGTGTTAGCCAGTGTAAAATTCAAGATAATTTGGATAGAGAGACAGAAAAGTAACGAAAATCTACTTGTTTATTTCAAGTATAAATATCCTGCAATTAAATATCCAAACTTTATTTCAGTCCTAAGATATAGGGATTGCGAAATGGTCAAACAGGGTCGAAAAAAAATTTAAAATCCAGTTAGACGAGTCTGCTCGATAATAAGGAAACATATAATTTGGCTTTTTTTTAGAAACTTGGAGAGAGTTGATCGGAGAAAATTCAACGCAATTTCATCTCCAGCTATCACATCGTAATGGCTAGAAATTTGGAGCTCAGTGTATTGAGTCTCTTCAAAAAATAAAAAAAACCATTTTACTGTTTTTCTAAGAGAATTACCCCCATATTTTTATAGAAAATAAATATATTCAAAAATTAAGTATACGAAAGAAGAATCAATGATAATATTTTCGAAATTTTCAACCCCATACAAGCGCTATATGCCTAAACGTAGCCAAAGAAAATTTGTGAATTTTCAAATTGCGATGATTTCGCACAGTCGTCAAATTATTTTGAAATTGACAGGACATTTTGATGAGAACGAAAAATATGCTTGTGTATTTTGTGTTAAATTTGCGGGTAACTCGACAGCTATGGAAGGTATGTATACAGAAAACCTTTAAAATAACGACCCACCTGAAAACATTTTCTAGTCAGAAAAAAAACTAATATTTGATAGATTGCATGCTTTGTACAAAGAGCAAAAATTTTTTTGGAAAATTCCTGGTTCCACAAGAATGGTCTTACCACCACTATTTTTAGCGCTCGAAATTTGTGTATGCGAGAACTCACAACTCGATAATTAGATCAATTTCAAATTCTCAGGATATATATTGGTGTTAAGAAGGACCAGATTTGATAGAAGTGATTTTGAATTGTTTGCAACCCTATGGTAGTGGTGCTATTTTAAAAAATTTCTAGAGAAAAAAATTGCACTTTGTCCTATGAATTCCAATCCAGTGACCAAATTCTATCGAAATTAACGCAGTAGCTGGCGAATCTAGACGAAATTAAGTAGGAATTTGGTTGAACATTTCAAGATAGGTCTGCCAGTTTTGGTAACATTTCCATTTTTACTAATGTTCGAATGAAATAATGACGAAATAACGAAATAAGGCAAAAATTCAGTGACTATTTTTCGGGAACGCGCCAGTTGATTAAGCTGAAACTTTCAGGATACATTCACTGAAAGAAAAACTCTTGGTTGGTTCAACTATTTTTAATAGTATTGCAACGATTCATTCAAAATCGTTAAACGAACTACGGAAAATAGTTATTTTTATTATGTTAATATAGTTAATTTAACGATATAAAAGTAGTTGGTTCTGGTTGTACAAAAAATATCGCAACGTTCATGAAATCAACTGTTTTCATTGTTTCATAACCAGGAAAATTAGTTGATAAATAGAAAAATTTTCATCAATTCACTCAAAACTTCAACGTTTCGAATTATCAACTGTTTTTATGGTACTTAAACCACTTTGCAATAGTTGATTTCAACAAACGTAATTCAGTGAGCAACGTCTTTGGAATTACTCTACGCAAAGTAGAATGGTTTCAACATTTGGATGTTTTTCATGCTCCGAATGAAATTGTTTATCAACCACGCGTCATGGTGCATAAAAGTAATCAACTATTTTCTTATGGTTGTTTTAACTATAGCCCTAGTTGATGCAAAAACAACTAAGGCAAACTGTTGATTTTTCATACTCCTCATACTCATACTCCTATTCTATCATAGAAGTTTCATATGCTACATGGCAAAATTGTGTTCGGTTTGCTGTTCGATATAATTCATACTCATGTTATGCTGTGAAGCCTTTATATTTCCCTTCTTCTATTCACAAAATATAAGTCTTCTGTTTACAGATCACTGTTATAAAACAGGGAGTCCCGAAAACGAAAACGATTGTCCCAATGCCTGAAATTGTTCAGCAGTTTCAATTGTTTTCATAGATGCAGCAGCTTGCAGCTATGCATATGAACTCAATTTCACGTCTCACGTCTTGTTTCTATTTAAGGGTTGGATGGATTATGTTGCTATGGTTTATGGCTTATCAATGCTCCTCTAATGATACAAGCATTCAGAGAAAAATATACCAATACATCGTTACCGCCTGAACCAGTACTTTTTTGCACCACGGACGTTGTTTATCAACCACGCGTCATGGTGCATAAAAGTAATCAACTATCTTTTTATGGTTGTTTTAACCATAGCCCGTAGTTGACGCAAAAACAACTAAGGAAAATGGTTGATTATACCAAGATTTTTCTTTCAGTGTTGATGTATATGCAGAATAGGTCCAGGTCTCACCAAATGTTAATTATCTTTAACCCTTTGCCGCCGGCGGCCATTTTAGTGATATTTTAGGTATGCCTATTATTCTAACGAAAAATGGTTTTCGAAAAAATCAAGTTTTTAAAAAAGTGTTTTTAAAAAAGATTTGGTAAGGTTTTGGAAATTCTTAACCCTGTGTGCGCGCTAGGTGCCTAAAATGAGATCCGGGAAATTTGAAATTTATTGAATTGCGATAACTTTTGACAGAGCTATTGAATCATTACAAAACTTACAGAGCATATGAATGTTACTCAGTTGAATACTTATATGTTTTTATATGATCGTGCTGGCAACCCTGTAGCTACGGTTGACGCTGAAGGTTAAAACTTTCAAACCATCGACTCATCTGAAAGATTTTCGCTTTTAAGAAAAAAAAAGCAATTCATATACAAATCTTATGCTTTGTCTACACTATCAGAGTAAAAGTTCTGAAATTTCATATCGGACAAGAACGGTAACCCTTCTCCATCAAAAACTTCTGTTCACGGGAACTCATGACTCGATAATCAGATACAGTTGAAATTTACAGAATGTATTGGTCTTAAGTAGGACCAGGTCTGAAAGAAGCGATATTGAAATATGGGCAATTCTGTGCCAGTGGTGCCATCTTAAAAAATCACTGAAAAACAAATAACTACTTTGGGGCCTATAAATTCTGATTTAGTGACCAGATTTTGATTAAATTCACACAATAGCTGAATCTGATTTTAAACCACGTTTCGTAGAAATTTGATTGAAAAATTCGGCTGGAGGTGCCAGCTATGGTAATTTTGGTGTATTAAATTTCGAAAATTCGCTGAGGAAAATAAGCTCTTTGCTCTATAGCTTTCAGTGCAGTAATGGAATCATAACGAAATTCATATGGCAAATTAAATTTATTGCAGATAATATTCAGCAGAAATCTAGTTGGAAAACCAATGATACAGCTACCAGCTATGGTTGGTTTTGCTGTTTTTGGCATATCTTTTGTAAGCGATTTTATCATAAAATTTACAAATCATAGTGATTTTGTAGTGAAAATAATCAACAAATATTACGATCTAGAAAATTTGAAACCTTTTGCGAGTACATTTTTTTGTTTCCCTATAACTTCCAATGCAGTCATCGGATCAAGACGAAATTTGCAGAGTAGGTTGACTTCAACGTGAGGCATATGTGACATATTTTTGGTTTCGGTACTAGGAAACGTACCAGTACTAATGCGATGTGAATATTGGTACTAGGACGTACCAATATTAACATCGCATAATATTTGCAATGAATATAAGTAAAGAATGTTTAAATTTTCTAAGATCGGAATATTTTTCGGATGGCAACCCCAAACATCTTTCTATCGCTATAACTTTCGATGAAGTTATCAAAATTAAATTGGTTTAGGGTCTATTATTACTTAGGGTGTATTGGTCTTAAGCATCAGAAGTAGTTAGTGAGTAGCTAGTGGTAGAATAAACACTCAAATTCTGCACAATCCTCTACTGTTCTTCGAACATTAGTGTTCCTAGCGATTCTGATTTGCTAGGAGTTTTTTCTTCATTTCTTTACCAAGCGATGATATCATGAAATTTGAAATCATAAAGTATTTGCAGTAATAAAGTCGATATTGTGGACAAAAAAAATGATTTGCAAATAAATCCAAGTGAAGATTTTTCAACGGGTTTATATTTATTGTTAGATAACACTCTGAAACTTACTTTACTCAAAATGATACTGACTAATAAATTTCTTTACATATTCCGTTTAATTTTGGAATAATTTTTTAATTAATTTTTCGTTTCAAACATTTAATGGACTTAAGCTGCCAGCACGAAGTATAATAGTTTTTCAAATACTTTTTTTTTGTGAATAATAATCTGTTGGTACGAACTTTATAACGACAATCATTCCTGAACGATATCCAAAATGTAAAATTAATCAATGTTCTATGTATCCCTAGAAGTGCTTGCATGAAACCAAAGCAATAATTTCATTAAAGTACAGAATATACCCTCTCTCACCCTTGTGCACATAGAAGAACACATATCAGTAATTATAATAAATTTCAATTTCCTCCACTCCAGGAAGCTATTAAGATGCCACCACAGAACTTTTCGCAGCTAAATAATTTATTTGTAATTCACATCGCCATTACAGGGCACTCAAAGCTCTTATCGGCTAATATCGTTCCGAGATAATTTTCGATACTTCGACATTAATAGGTTGTGAATGGATTGGCTGGACTACTGGACTACGTCCAACGTCGGTAGAATCCAAATACAAATCTTTTGTGTTTCAAAGGTACGACGATTTAAATGAAATGGCTAGAATAGCGGAACATTGTTTAAATGAAATTGATGGGCCGGTATTCATTGATTCATCGAAAACCAAATGATTTGAATCGACAGAGGCTTATAACAGAAAAAACTTACACTTAATAAAAGTTCGGTATGTTGCTTGGTGAATTTAGTATCCAGCCACTCAACGTATGCTTATCAACAATTTTATCACATTCGAGCATCATAAAATAGTGAACGAATCGATAAACAACGCAATAAAATCAACAAACATCTAAACAACTGATTTATCAGTTTGGGTTCATTGTGTGTATAAAATGCATACACCATTTTATCTCCTTCAAGTAAAAGTCGTAAAAGAAAAGTAATCACTGCACGCGAAAAGCAATAAAAAGAGAAAGGTCCATGAACTTCAACGAAATTGTAAAAGAACCGTCAATCCAATTAAATCGTTAATACAAGATCTCTACATTTTATTTGAGAGCGCTTATTGAACAACAACTTACGCTTGCTACACTTAATTGGCCAGGTTTTCCATGTATCGCATTACAGACTAGACTGTTACAGACGCCAGGTGTACAGCTCATTATATTTTCCTATTCCTTCCTTCGAAATGCACAATCGAGTCCTATCCCTACAGTTGATTGTGAAGAAAATTAGGAACAAAAAAACCCAACATCGTTTCTATGAATAGACTTCTGGTCTCTTTCAGTGTCCCATTAGAAGTCTGCCCGAAGGAAATTGTTTAGATTCATCCCAACCATAAAATCAAGATGTTACCACGAAATATCCAAATTTCATTTTCGTCGGTTTTCCTTCACAAAGAAATTCCTTCAAGTACTAGCTATTCGGTTCAAAGACCACCCCCATGCAGCCCACGCCACTCAATCCGTACGGTTAAGAGCCCCGTGAGCTCCAGTTTCATAGACGCTGCTGCGGGTGCTAACGTTTTGATAACAATTCACTTAAGTCTGGCTGACGTAATAAAGACAAAGACGCCTGGTCTGCCCACGTGTGCGACAACAACCTCTATTTATTTCGCAGTATCACTATGTAGATGCGACGAACTTTCGAGTAGACGATCCTTTTCGCAGTTGCAGGACACAATAAAGTCGTCTCGTGATTTTCTGGTGGGCAAAAAGCTTATCACGACCGACTCAGCTCTACAGCAGTGTTTTATATTCTTAGAACTCTCGCATTAATCTCTATTTGTGCAGACTGTCGGCAAAATGTTTACTTTAATTTCAGTGTTCAGAATTTAAACTGCATCGCTCAGACTTTGTCGTAGTACGAACCGAAACGTGACCACATCTTCAACAAACGTCTACATGCTAACGTCAGCAGCAATCTAACCAGGAAGTGCTTCGTTTATCTTGGGAAGCTGAGCATGATTCGATAAGTGTTGTTCGGATATGGTCATTGGGACTATTGGGAGAAACGGGACTGATATTCGATTGTGCTAATCGTCTTGTGGTCAGCAAATGTACCAGAAATGCTTTCATCCGTCCGTTGAGACAATTGGCAAGGTCAATTGCAATGCACTCGCAATATGTGTATGTATGTGAATTTGCATATGCCTGGAGATTGGAGACAACTTGTTGGCAATCAATCGTCTCAAGTGTTTCATCCGATTGCGCCAAGCATCATGAAATGCGTCTTAAAAGTGGAAGGAAAGAGAACTTGATGTTGTCAGGCTTTGTCATCTGGCGGAGAGAGGTCTTTGTCGACTTTGAACTGGTCGAGTGTAGCTGGTGACATCAGGTTGATGATATAAGTGGGTGCTTAATGGGACAGTAATGCTGATAATTGAGTCTGTCTGGTGCAAAATTGTTGCTTGGAATGAGCATTATTTAATTTGGATTAATCGGATATTACATAGTTTTATGCGTTTTTTTTGGGTACAGGGTCGCTCGTTTTTATAAATTTATCACTAGTTTTTGAATTGGAGGCACTGTGAATAGGAATTTCTCGAAAATAATACCGAAATTTGAATTTGTTCCGTTGACAGAAGATGGCGCCCCATGTGGGCAGCTGTTGAACTCATCGGTTCAAATTAAAAGTTAAAAAAATATTTCAGCAGGAAATAAATCGAAACAAAAGGAGTCATTCAATTAGCAGGATGAATAAATTTATTCACATGGATAATAATTTTTTCACTTTTTAGCAAAATCTATGTGATTTAAGGTAAAATCGGGTTATTTCTCACTCCAACTTTGCCACTATTGATTGCATTCAGAAAAAAATTAGGCGTTCTTTAGAAATGAAAATAAAAACGGATTGTCTTTGGAAAAAATGAATTGAAAAAATTTATAAAAGTAATCTTTTCTGGAAATAGAACAGTATGAAAGAAGTGAACTCAATCAGCGCATTTGATCCAGAGCTAGAGGGATCCTACCTTTTTAAGGTATCAACTGAATTTGAGCATGTTTTCCAGCAGATAGATTTTGCCCTGTTCAATAGGCTACGTATAACAGTTTATGCAAATGTTCAACCGAAGAAGATATGCAGCACCTCACATTTGATGGGAAATACATTTAAGGAAGTTGAGTGGTATTTGTTTGGATGTGAGGTAAATAAAATATCAGCAAACGAATTGGCTTTTTCCGATGACTGACTAAATACGTGATAGCCGTTTCAAAAAACTTTGAAAGAAAGAGCAAGCAACATTTTTTTGAATGTTTTTTACTAACGGTTTGAAGTCTTCGTCATCTTTTTGGCTAGTAAATAGTTTCTGCTTTAAATTAAACCAAATAATCGTTTTTGCTGCCAAAATGGGTCCCGGTAGAAAGCGTATATTTATCAGAATATAAGGGTGAAAACATTTCTAAAGGATCTTTTCATTTATCGAGGATTCTAATGCTAACTGATAAACGAGCTCAACATGTTTTGCAGCTGGATTTCTGGCGGAGATAGTTTATCAAACATCATTAAACGTTTTACCCTGTGAAGTCGCCCGCAAACAATGCACTTTTTACTGTTTGGATACACTTTCTAGTAAAATTTTTTGATTGTTTTCTGGATTTTTTTTTAACAGTTTCAAGTTCTCTCGAATCCGCAACAAGAGTGCGATGGATGTGAATTGTAAAAAAACTCTAGTGCGTAGAAACCGCTAAAAACGCTGATTTTCGAAGCAAAGTAGAGGAATTGTGTACATTTTGAAAACATGTTTTACCACATCTACGCCTTATTACCACCAATCTAATGACTACATCAAAATCCATGGAGTTGAAAGCTTTCCATGGCTGCCACTTGTAAGATTTTCGAAAATGAATAGAGTTAAACAACTGTTCCTAATTTTCATTATAGGGTGCTTATCAAATAAAAACTTGATGGCAACATCGTCTAGTACAAAAATGTAGACAATTTTCAGTGCTGGTAATACTTTCTCAGCACTGCAACCAAAAGTCTATCAGAATCGCTCAACGGAAAAATCAATACACACTGTGATATTTGTTTTGATCCGATGACTGAGTCGGAAGCTGAACGGATAGAAAGATTTTTGGGGCTTCCATCCGAACAGTTTTCAAAAATTGAAAAATGTAAATGTTCGTTACTTATTTTCATTATAGCCATAGGAAAATGACTGACATATGAAACGGTAGCATCTGTTAGTACAAGAAAAAATTATCTGATGCTAGCAACTGTTTGCTAACACCACAGCCGAAAGTATGCCAAATTTGCTTCACGTCAAGGTCAACCCACCCTGTAAATTTGATGATGATTCTATGAAGTTGGTTTTGATCCGATGAAAGATATTAAAGGCTACCACCCGCGAAAATTTCACAATTTTCGAAATTGAAAAATTTGGGGCTACACGATCACCAGAATTTGAAAATTTCATGATTGGAAAATTTGGCTTACACTAAGGTCCATTTATTGTGTGAGTTTCGTTAAAATCTGATGACTATATCAAGTGTTATAAGGCAAAATGCTTATTTAAACGATTTTTCAAGATGGGACCTCTGCCACAGCTTCAAAATACTTCTATCAGACCTGGTCATATAAAAGTTCAATATATCCGATGAATTTAGAATATATCTGATTATCGGGTCGTCAGTTCTCGCGAATACCAATTTTGGGTGCTATAAATAGAGTTAGTTTGGTAACGGTTTGCTGTTCTTGCGCGAGATTTTTTTTAAAAATTTTTTATTTGCTTGTTTAAATAAATCATTAAATCATTCAAAAATTAGCATTTTTTGTAAAACACAAATAATTTTTGATTTGAAGTTTTTTTTGGTTAAAGTACCTGCCGTAACTACAACTTTACGCACACATTCATGAAAAATCACGGAAACGTATTTAATGTGCCCCTAAATCACCATTATCATCGGCGCTACAACCGGGGGCCGGTCCTGGCCTCCGTCAATAATGTTTTTTTCTCCATCGGATGTCATCCAATTGGACATCCCTAAACTCCGAGCGTCCTGGTCAACGCTATCCTTCCATCCCACAGTGTCGTCTGCCGTAAATTCCAACGCAAAGAGTTTTCCGAGCCGGATGCTCTTCACTCATTCGAGCTCGGTGTCCTACCCTCCGGAGTCTACCGAGCTTTATCTTAGTAATTATATCTGCTTCTAGGTAGTTAGTATACACCTCATGGTTGTAGTGTCTCCGGAATAACCCTTCTTCAAATATGGAGCCAACGATTCCCCTCAAGACTTTCCTCTCGAACGCGGCTAAGAGATCAGAGTGCCTTTTGTTGAGTACCCAAGTCTCGGATCCATACGTGAGTACTGGCAGGACCATGGTCTTCTACAGCAGGAGCTTTGATGTTCGGGTGAGATTTCGGGATTTGAAGAGCCTTGACAGATTGTACTAGGCTTTGTTGGATTTGAGCAGCCACCCACGTATTTCTTCCTCCATGTTATCGGCTGCTACGACTGACTTAAGGTAGTTGAATGACGACACTACTTCAAACTCATGCTCAACTACCCTGAAGGTTTGACCAAATCTTGGTGTTCTTCCTGCAGATGCTGCCACCATGTCTTAGTGTTTCCTTCATTTATGTGCAGTCCCTGCTTATGTGCCGCTCGCTCGATCTGGATGGATGATTCTTGTACAGCTAGTTCTGATCTTTCAATTATGTCTATATCATCTGCATAAGCCAGTATCTGATAGGACTTGGTGTTGATAGTCCCTCTCGTTGACGTTTAGAATCTCGGATTGCTTTCTTCAATGCCATGTTAAATTTCACCCAACTTATGGCTCTTCGTACCTCTTCTACGCTTGGTGGCGGCAGCATAAGGTCGTCTTCTTGCATTGGTGGAGCCTCCAATTCTTACCGTTTAAGTTTAGCAACTGTTTACAGACCGTTTAGCAATTCACTAAAATGCATTTCCCATCACTCCAGAATGCCTTCAGGATCGGTGATCAGATTACCCTCTTTTTCCTTACAGTATGTACAGCGTGGTGTGTTCTGCGTCATGTTTCAGACTATTTGGTAGAACTGCCGCGCCTGAAGCGGAACTCGCTCTCTAACTCTTTCTATTTCACAGATCAAATCTTTTTCCCAGGCTGCTTTCTTCTGTCTGTGAAGTCTCTTTTTTGTTCTTCTGAGCTCTTTATATTTCTCCTCACATGCCCGCGTTCTATGAAATTGCTGCATTGCACGGTATGCAACATTCTTAAGTTCACTCGCTAGTTTGCATTCATCTTCAAACCAGTCCCTCCGATCTTTGCGACTACTGCCTAAGATGGTGTCAGCAGTACTAATGACAGTCCTAACCTAACATCATGCAATGACGAGTCCTAACGCAAGACCAAAGGTTTTACTGGTATTTTCATTGCGTAAGGCAATCGTGTTGATTCGAACCTGGTTCGCGGTTGCAATGCTTCTATGCAAAGCCATTCGCGCTTGAAGAACCGTGCCAACAAGATAGTGGTCCGAGTCTAAGGCCAATGACACACACGGCGGTTCAATCGAAGCGTTTAACGCGTTGGTTTTTCTCGAGGGTGACACACACAGCGGTTTGCAGAAGCATTTACGCCATGCATTCATCAATGCATCCTAAAAATTTTAGCTCGATCAAATTGCGCAACTACGAAAAAGTCGAAAAACGCTCGAAGAACCGAGTCGATGGGTCATTTCTCTCTTCTACCGACTCGGTTGCAAATCCGAGAGGCGACCCAAACCGCGGTGTGTGTCATCATAATGCTAAAGCAATGTACGACTATACCAACTCGGTTTTCCGCTCGGGAAATGCTTCAGTCAAACCGCCGTGTGTGTTATTGGCCTTAGCTGGCACCTAGATACGTTCGTACCGTCATCAGGCGCGAGTAGTGGCGGCGATCTATCAACATGCGGTCTATTTGGTTACGGGTAATGTGCCCCTAATTGACTCCTGTAAATTTCGTTATGATCTGATAACTCTCCGAACAGTTTTAACACTTTTACAAATTTTCCTTGCCAACTTTCAGGCACTTAGTACCCACATAGGGATTAAAATTTAGAAAATATTATTATATTCAAGCTAGAAACATAATTGAATTACACTTTCTGTCAAGTTTCCCAATATTTTGTTTCCAAAGAAATATAGGGGTCCCTGGAAATTCTCTAAAACAACCGTTGCCGATAAAGAGTTAACCATAATTAACTTTAAGTCAAAAACGCCTCACAATTCATATCCATAAACAATTTCTAAAAAAAATTCAGCATTATCGAAATATTGTTTTTTGGGCTAAATGATTTTTATGCTGATTTTCTTCGAAAACCAATAAAAAAAATGAACTAATAAATTATAAATAAATCAATAAATTTTTGTCTTATGAATCACGATCAAATAATATGGTTTTACTTTATTACATCAAACCAACTTAAACAATTTGGATCGGCCACAATTGCAGCCCAATACATAGGGTCTGAATGGCTAATTGTCCCCAGTAATATTAATTGACACCCTGCCGCCACTGAAACACTTTTGACACATTTTTATTGAAATAGTATAATAATGATACATGATGAAATAATAATGATAGGTCCTTAAGGGGGGAAATACATGTAAAATCGAAAAAAAATTGCTAATTTCAGATTGAATTAAAATATATATATTGTTCATTCAGAGAATGTTTAATATTAAATCCTTAAAATACATGTCTCACAGTAAATGAAAATCTTTTTTTAATAATTTTTCAACACAAAATGGCGGCGATGCGAGCGAATGAAAAAAACACATCAAAAACTGCCTCGTACAACTTAACGCCTTTTCCGGGGAACTTGCAACATTCAGAGAAAAAAAATATGCTAATGAAATATGTAATTCATAGGTGAACCAATAAAATTTATAAAAATATTTTAAATTTTTACATTAATTTTAGATTAATCATAAAAATCGATTATTTTAAAAAAAAATCACACTTTAAACATTAATAAACAAATTATTTTTCTGAAATTACAATAACATTTAGGTTTAACGAGGAGATAATACTCTTTTGTAGATGTGGTGTAAATTTGAGCCGGATCGATTCAATATTTTTTGAGATATCTTGTACGGCAATTGAAAAAGTACTACTTTGAGAAAATCGCGTTTAAAGTTTTAAAGCTCCACCGACCTGGGGAACGCCGCGCTGCCTTTAACTGACTATAACTCGAGAACTAATACGAATATCGCTTCAAAACTTTTCAAACATTTTGATGTAATAAAAAAAATCGATTTTATTTTTAGCAGTTACATGTACTTTCCCCCTTAAAGATTTTTAGAGGCAAAAAAGAGGGTATTCTGTGGATCGATACCTCAAAAATTACTCATCCAGTGTGCATGTACAAAATTATCACAAAGAATTATAACTACCCAACTCACATTTAGGACATCAAACTGTTTGATTCAAAGGAACATATAACCTTTTGTTTTGTTTAAAATTTGCTTTTAGAAGAGAAGAAATAAAATACTTTGACAATTCCTTAAAAAAAAAACATAATTCAGTTGTGTTTCATAGCTTTATTTCCAATAATTTAAAACGAATATAAATAAAACCCTTTCATTCATTTATCCCATTCACGATTCCATTTATGCTATAAAACTGAAAATGACTTAAAAGTCAAATTAAATTGCTAATAATACGACCAGTTTTTCCCATTAAAACGCCCACGACTATCTCGTTCGTTTTTATCGAGAGCACCAGATATGACCGTCTAATTGCATCGTAGCTTTATGATGTCCCGTCGCCATCATCAACCGCCATCACTACCATCGACATCATCATCATCGAGAGCAACATTGCTGCAGTTGATTTTAGAACTGAGACACTGAGACACACAGCAAATTCAAAGCCTGACGTTACATCTTCATGCACTCGATAATTAAACCCTTAATGGTACTTACTAGCTACTCCTCTGAGGAGTACTCAACGTCGCATACAGCTCCAATCCTGCACCCTTGCGAGATTATTTCCAATCATGTCTTCTGGATGGAACTTACTGCTGGTGGTGCTGATGCTTCTGAGGAATGCACTACTGTGGCTATTACTGTCAGTTGCCATAGTAGCTATTTCACTTCGTTGGAGACGTAATGTCTACAGAAAGATAATGTTTTTTAATTACATGCTTGCAAAAGAGCAGGCAAAAAAATTTGTACCAGTGGCTGGGATCTTGGTTTGTGCGGGATTTGTTGGGTTTGTGTTAATCTTCGGAACATCATTTTCTGGGAAATCTGTTGGTTGTTTGCAAAGGAATTTGTTTCACAGTGGCTTTGTACGATTGCCTGCTTATTTTTCAATTAAAGTACATACATATGTGCAAACATTATGTCTGTATCTGTAAAGTGATGGCTTGGTATGTGAACGATCTAGTCAACATGATCGAGAAAAATTCATTCAAATTCTCATTTCAATTCGTGTGTCATTCTATAGAAACATGCCTGGCAAAATTCAACCTTTTTAATTAGTTCAATTATTTTCAATGTCGACCATTATCGTTTGAAAGAAACGAAACGAGACAAAACGACATTCCGGGCCAATTAACACCCAACCGTCAATTGCATTAATTGGTTTGACCCCGACGTTGACTTGGGAAATGCAATCATTCGTAATAAATTACGTTCGATGAATCTTCCATCTTCCGTTTTGAAATGAAGGCGTGGAAGCTTGCGCTTTGACCTTTATGCAGTCTGGTGCTAGTGAACTCAGCAATACGATTGATTAGATTATATTCAACTTTCAAATTATTTTTAAATTTTCTAAATTTAGTTGCACTTCAAAAATATCTATTTCAATATTGCAGTGTTGAATTTCTAGCATCTGATGATACTCTCTAAATCTGAAAATACACTTGCAAATCAACATCAAAATCAGATTTTCTTTCAACATTCATGCATTTCACCCACTTTTCACTTTCCATTCGATTGACTTCCATCAAATACATACATACTTTCTATCCAACCGTAAATACTGTCCTCTATCGCAATGATTCCTAACGTTCTGACATTCCATTTTTCATCATATTCAATTCGGGTGACAACTGATTTGTCGGACAGTCTATATTGAGGACAACGATGATATTTTAGTTGTGAAAAACTATCGAAGCCTGAATTACCGGTTGACTGCAAAATGTTTTTTGGAACTGCTTGAAATTCTAATCCCGCTGTAGGAGGATTCGTGGATGAGCTTTCCAACCGTAAACAGGTCAGATCGTTGCTGGCTGCATGCGGTTGTCAGGATGGGAGACACTGAACGGAAATGGTCACATTTGTTTTTGGACGTTTGTTAATCCTAGGTATTAGACATGTGTGATCATACTGGGAGCATGAGAGAATTTGATGTGCGTCATAGTGGAATCTAAGCTTTTGGATGATTTAAATATGTATTTTGTTGTGAAATTGCTGTGATTTGTCAAAATATCAAAATTATTTCTGAAAATGTTAATAAACTATTATTATTATTTCAGGACATGTATGACCAAAAATTTAATTAATTAATTGAAATTGAGAGTGATGCAAAATAATTTGAATTTTATTTTTAAGACAAGGTAAATTATGATAAAAATCAGAATTTGAAGTAGATGCATATCAATGAAATGAATTCATGACTTACTCGTAATGCCAAAGAGTAGTAAGATTATGTCCAAAAGAATTTTGTAATCCAACATTAAACCAGTTAGTAGACTTTAGAGATGAATACCCCAAGAAAAATTTTCTGGATTTCGAAACTTTATTCGCTGGAACATTTATAGTAGCTAGAACAGCTTAATTAAAGCACGATGTTGATTGTTCGAAGATAGGAATTCTTTTTTTTTTTTTTTGAGAAGCAGAGGATACAGCAAAAAGCCACCGAACCACCGAAAAATACTGAATTTCTGATGCCAAATAGCACGAAATTCTTCTGAAAATCAAAAAGAAAATAAGATGTTTTTTGAGTGTAGGGGCTAAGGCTTTGTAGATATAAAAGAATAAGAACGATATAGCCTGAAAATGATGGATGAACAGATTATTAAAATAAAATTAAATTAGAAAAATGGAACTCAACTGAAGATTTTCGACGAGATTACGAGGCAATAGAAAGGTTATTGTTACGTTCATCAGACAGATAGCAAATTTCTGTAAAACAGATGGTACTCATAGCTAAATTACTTTAATTGAAGCTTCTCAAAATACTTTGCAAATATTTGTTTCTGGATTTTATTGCATATTTTAATTTCGAATTATATTCTATTTTTGAATCATATTCTTAAAGATTCCACGGATCTCAAAATTTCAATCCATAGTAATCTTAAACTATTATGTTATTTGGTGCAGCAACAAATGCTATCTGCTACTATCTCAAAAAACAAACTCTAGCAGGTTTCGAAACTTCGTTTCAGATTTCATATGGCTGCAATGTTTACGAAATCACGTTTTCGCACTCATATATTTAGTATATTAGAAAATGCAATGGTAACATTTTTCGGGACAAAAATGGATCAAATGCCCAGTCACCGCCCAGCCAAAAAATGCCCAGTCAAAACTATATTAGACCTGGTCATTTTTCAAATCAACCTGTCCTGTGAATTACATTTGGATACCACGACTGCATCAAAAGTCATAGGAGTAGACACATTTTGAGGGCTCCTATGCGAATTTAGGTTAAAAAAAATTTAGGTTAAATAAAAAATGGTCTCTTGAACAAATTTTTCGGTAGCATCTTACTTTACTGCTGTAAAAGAGCCACACTGAAAAAACACATAGCGCCAGACGCCACAATTTATAAACTTCTGGCGCCATGTACATAGCCGATTTCGGGATTCTGATAAAATATAGCGTCACATGTCATAGTACATGGCGGAAAGTACATAGGAGCAGACGCCATGCTTATAGCCCTCCACGCCATCGCCATGTACTATAGTCGTCCACGCCATGTAATATAGTCTTCCACGTCATGTAATACTCACAAAAAGGTTTGTGATACTTAAATAATAATGAGCGTGTAAATCTATGCTGCACGCGCTCTACGGCATCATTTAAATAGACGAGGTGGGGAGACCAGACCTGACAACAGTATTCAAGGATGCTACGCACAAATGACAAGAACAGATGGACGAAAGTAGTGATGTTAGTTAAACGAGAGGAAGACCTGAGCACGAAGCTGGACAAACGAGAGGCCTTGGCAGCTATGTATGCGATGTGTGTATCAAATTTAAGCTTAGAGTCGAAGAGCACACCAAGGTCCTTAAAATTGTCGACAGCCGCAAGAGACGATCCCGATAAGGGGTAGGAAAACATTAAACGAGACATTTTACAAGCATAAGACATTAGGTGACATTTAGATATGTTCAGTGTAAGAAAATACCTTGAGCACCACTCACTCAAAGCACAAAGATAATGCTGCAGTTGGCGACAATCATCAACCGAATCAATCACTCTGAACATCTTGAAGTCATCAGCAAATAGAAGACAGAGAGAACGGATAGGAGATCGTTGATAAATACCAGGAAGAACAGAGGAGCCAGTATTGAGCTTTGAGGAACCCCAGAAAGAAGACAGGGGGGGGGGGACTGGTTGAATAAGTACGTGAATTCACCGATACAACACAGCTACGACCAGAAACATCGGATGAGAACCAGGACAAGAGAAGATCAGATACCCCATAACCTTGGAGTTTTAAAAGAAGGAGCTTGTTCTCAACGGAGTCGAAAACCTTCGCAAAATCAGTGTATACCACATCAACTTGCTTCTGCTGGTCTAAGGCGGAAGTGACCAAGTTAGTGAAGGTTAAAAGATTAGAGGTGGAAGATCTACCTTTTACAAACCCATGCTGCTCAGGAGTAAGGAAAATATGAAATATAAGAAGTAGCCTATTGTAAAAAAAACTCTTTCGAGTACTTTAATAGGACGATTATTGGTTACACAACTTCGGTCCCCAGATCTATGTATCGGGAAAATATGAGTAGACTTCCAGTAAGAGGGAAAGGAGCCCATAGAGAAACTAAGATTGAAGATAATAGACAAAGGAACAGATAGGGACGACGAAAGAGATTTAAAAACATGTTCGGAATGCCGTCAGGACCACAATTACACCTAGCCATTGAGGTAAGGACTCAATTTACAGAAGATGGGGACGGAGGAAGATGAAGAAGTTCATAAAACGTGATCGGATTATTTTCGGAAAAGAAGGTGGCAAAGTAAACTGCAAAGAGATCACAGATCTCCTAAGAATTTGCAGCAATGGCACTATTCAGGAACATAGAATCGGGGAAACGATGAGAATTTTTCATGTAGTAGACGCGAGACCAAAAGGCCTTATGTTGGTTAGAACAAATAAAAGATTCGATGTTTTTGAAATAATCAGGGACAGTCGATTTGATGGCAGTTTTGGCGGCTGATCGAAGCTTTGAGAATTCGAGCTCCCAGTGACTCAAGGCCAACAAAACTTGCAAGCAAAAGAAATTACTCCTTGCCCATCCATTTGATCAATGTAACATTTTCTTTCGTATTACATCCTGTGACCTGTCTTTTCAAGTATTCAGGAATTTCCAAGTCGCATTGCTCCAAGGTTTCAGCTGTTTACCTTAGAATTATGCTCCACAAGGTTCGGATTTTCAATTAAACAATCTGTCCTGATCGAGAATGTTCCTGGGTAGCGTTTGGTTGTTGCCTGTAAAGTGTAAATTCGCTTGTAACGCTTTAAATCTATTTCAGAACAAAACATCCGTAATGTGAGAGGACCTAGATTTCTTAGCACAGAAACATAGTGTAACTAGAGATCACAACAATACTATCATATTGATGTCAAGATTTTGGCGATTTTTTTAATAATTATTTTTTAGACCAGTACTATTCTTTTGAACAGAATCAATATTCGTTTGATGAACAATATTGATCACGATCTCGTTATCAAAAAACTGATTGAAATATAAAAACGTTGCCATCACTTCATGCAGCACTTTAATATTTTGAATATATTTTGAAAAAAGTTTAATATTTTGGAAGCGTTAAATTGATTTTCGTTTCTGTGCCTCAGGCAGAGGACAATAAATAAAATAAATGAGAAATCAAGAAACACAAAAAATTAAAAGATCTATCCTGCCGTATCGAATATGTAATATCCGCATCCGGTGTTAACTCAAAAATGAGAAAAATTTCAGATAGAGTGCTTATGCTTAGCAAGGCAGTATTCCTATCGTATGAATTTGATTCTCATACTTCTCCATCGAAAATCGACAATATCTCACGTGTGTCTAAAATTAGTCTTCTTATCGCATCCTAACCAATGAAAGAGTTATGTAACCCTAAAGCATCAGCTACTCGTATATCTCAAATATCCCATTCAATTTAGATTGTTTCATGCACGTTTTCGTTACTCCGTCCGTTATCACTTACGCTTGCAATTTTCAAGATGTTTATCGATGCGGGTTTTAATTTCTCCCCCAATCATGTAATCCGATCTTTAATCAAGTATCATCATTTCAAAGATTTTATTGTAGATACTTGAACAATATCATTTTAAATTTCTTATAATCGAACACAGGAATATGATGTGAACAGATTTAATGTTTGCTGTTTTCATTAGTACGGAAAAACATAACTAAAGTCTACCTGTACACGTAATCTCGTCTCATTCGCGTCTTTTAAAAATTATTGGCAATATTGCTTTTTCAATATCTGTCTTCAAAACGATTACACAACACGAGCCATTAATGCAGTTCAGCAGCAATGCTGTCTCTCTCTATCTATATATTTTTTAATTACTTATCAAGATGGGTGGAATCTGTTGGCTCTTTGTTCGAAGAGTATTGATATTCGATGTTCGCTTCTCTCACCATAGAAACTCTAATGAAAATCAATCGATTCCAATTGATTAAAATATGTATTGTTCCTTCGAAGATAGAAAACATCTGCGCTCCGAGTGCGGAGTATTTAGTCATCTGGGTGGGTAGTACTGGTACATAGTACTTTTGAAAATCAAAAGGATATTGTGACAGAATTTATGGATATGATTGCGATTCTAGGTTAATTAGTACGAATCAATCAGGTTGTATTATTTTGTAAGTTTAGTGTGTGGTGGGTGAAAGGTACTGTTTTGATTGAGTTATTACATCGTTTCCCCGATTCCATGTTCCTCGATAACGCTACTGCATCTAATCCACGTGAAACTATTTTTCTTCCTTCTTTTCTCAACATAATCATATCTTGTCCTGTAAAATTCCCCATGTTGCTTCATTTTCCCTATCTTCCGTTGCCACGAATCCTCTTGAAATCGAACCTTTACTCGAGTGTCTTGATGTCAATGTCGGTTGCGGTTCTGATGGTATCCTTAACCTGTTGGCCGAATCACTATCATCGTCCTTATGTGTTCCTTTGTTTATTGTATTTAACCTCAGCCTCTCCTCTGGCTCCTTTCTCGCCAGTTGGTAATCTGCTTATAGTTCCTCCATCCACAAGTCTGGCGACCCAAGCTGTGTTTCCAACTACCGTCCAATTTCCCTCCTTCCTTTTTTTGGAAAAGTTCTTGAAAGAGTGGTTTACAACAGGCTGCTTTCTCTCCTCGATCCCTTCCTTGCTCCGGAACAGCATAGTTTTGTTAAGGGTAGATCCCCCACCTCTAATCTTATATCTTTTACTAACTTGGTTGCTTCTGCTTTAGACCAACGGAATCAAGTGGATGTGGTATATATCGTCTTCTCTATAAAGCATTTGATTCTGTTGATTACAGAATTCTTCTTGCAAAGCTTCGAAGTTATGGGATGTCTGATCTTCTTTTATCTTGGTTTTCATCCTATGTTTCTGGTCGTTCTTGTGCTGTATCTGTACAATCCTCCACCTCTTCCTCTTTCTGTCCGCTTTCCGGTGTTCCTCAGGGCTCCATTCTCGGTCCATTTTTATCCCTAGTCTTTATTAATGATCTTCCTTCCTTTATTCGTTCTCCCTGCCTCTTGTGTGCCGATGGCTTCAAGATTTTCAAAGTAATTGAATCTACCAACGACTGCCTCCAATTCCAAAATGATCTCTGTACTCTGTGCGACCGGTGTTCTAAAAATGTTCACTTACTTTGAACATATCCAAATGTCATCAAATGTCCTATACGTATAAAATGTCACCGCTAATATATTCCTATACTCTATACAGATCTTCCATTACGGCTGCTAATAACTTTACGGATCTTGGTGAGTACTTTGATCCAAAGCTCAAATTCGACCTGTACATTGCCTATATAACCGCCAAGGCCTCTCGTCTGTCAGGTTTTATCCTTAGATGCTCTGCTCCTTTTACTAGTATCGCTACCTCCTTCCATCTGTTTTTTCACTTGTTTGTAGCATCTTAGAGTATTGTTGCCAAGTCTGGTCTCCTCGTCATAAATATCTCAATGAGGCAGTGGAATACGTCCAGCGTAGGTTTACTCGCTCACTGCTGTTTAAATTCTTATAGTGATCGTCTTTCCTTATTCCAAATTCCTTCATTAGATTCCCGACGAGTGCTTGCTTTTCAAGCCACTCCATTGCCCTATGCTCTCCGATCTTGGTTGTACTCGTATACTGTGTATACGTAACGTCAATCGATCAGATAGATCTCAATTAATGTTTTCTCTTCCCTTCGCGCGAACTGAAGTTTATTTAACTCTCCGCTTTCACCAGGAGGCACAACGATCTTCAGCTTGGTCCTTTTCCGCTAACGTTTTTTAAGTCGCAAATTAAATATTTAATTCTTAAAGCTCCTTATAATGCTTAATTATTTTACCGTTTTTGCACTTTTTTCCATGTAAACTTGCGTATTACTTTAATTTGTTGAATTTTCAAATATGTATACACCTGCTATTTTCAAAAATTTGTTAATTTTTTTTAAATATTTTTTTTTGACTCTTTTTAGTATTTCTACTTTTGTAACTGGCCGGTAGTTTGTTAAAATAGATTTATATAAATAAAAGAAAAATACAGTATATGAGTAAGCAAAGCTTTTAGTTTATGATCTGAGGATGATTATGCATTGATGGCAAATAATGTCCTATGAATTCAGGAGGATATAAGCCCGGTAGTTTTTGTTGAAATCGAACTGGTGAAATAATTAGAAAAGTGATGTGCGTGTGCCCCAAAATTTTTAAATAATCATGATCTTGTAAAGAAAGTTTACAATAATGTCTCAATTTTTGAAAATCTGATAGTTGCGGAAGCGGTGGTCTTTTAAACCTTTCTACGCTTATAACTTCTATCAGAGTAATTGAATCGAAATGAAATTCACATGATGGATTGGCCTCAATATGAAGCAGATTTGATGCATATATTTTTGGCTCTGGTGGTAGCAGAGGGCTGTCATCAGGGGCGGATTTTACCATTTCGCCGCCCTAGGCCTCAGAAATATTTGCCGCCCTTTTCTTGAATTATATTATATGTAACAATGCGCGATTTTTTTTCGATTGCTTAGAATACTTCGCTGTTGTCGTTGGGCCCGACCCCACAAAAAAGGAATATCAGAGCAAAACCGACACCGGTTTGTTCGTAAAAATTCCCTATTATTGCGCAAATAATTACTAAAATAACAAATAATTACTAAAATACACACACGGTAAAGAACCTAAAAGTACCTAAAAAAAAGAATCCAAAAATACCAATTTTTAACAGTCCAAAACCGTATACACCTTTACATCGCATATAATTCCAACGTCTTCGCTCATATTTTTATAAGTAAGTTTACTATTCCGTTCAAAATTTGCTTCCGCACTTGACTAGAGATCAACTATGAACTCCACTACTGTAAATTAATGTTCGATATGTTATTAGTTAAAAGTGAACCCGAAATATTTTGAGCTATGATGTTCTAAATTTCATTTTATAGACATTTTTTGTAGAAATTAATTTCAGTAATGAAGTACAATTTAGAAAACACGTCAAAAATAAAGAGATTCGCATGTAGTTGATATACCCTGTACTATAATAATAAAAAAAATTGTCTGATAAATCAATTCACGCAAATATTTACCTCTCATAAGCTTTTCCTAAATTGAAGAGGAATTATTTGGGTTCTTTTTAGGATCTTTTTAGGCTCTTTTTAGGTATTTTCAAATACTTTCTAGGTACTTTTTAGGTATTTTTGAGTTTCCTTGGTCCTTTGCCGTGATCGCATTTCGATATTTATTATAAGTCAAACTTTTTAAGGCCCAAAAAAAATTATCACTGGTGAATTTTTGCCTGTATTGATTTTTTTTTAGAGAATCCGGTTGGCTTGAGGTGTTAGGCTCATTCAACTCAGATATATGACAGAAAAAAAACTGCCGCCCAAAAAAAATCGACAATTTGCCGCCCCCGAAATTTGCCGCCCTAGGCCCGGGCCTACCGGGCCTAGTGGCAAATCCGCCCCTGGCTGTCATCACCAAATATTTTGTATCAACAGATGCTATCATTAAATTTTTATATGTTAAATACTTGCCTTGATGATCTTGTTGTGAAAGAAAAAGAAATAAAAAAAATTTCTTAAGCACATCAACCAAATAAAATTTGAACCAAAATCTTCGGAATTCTTTTGCTTTTATTACGAAAATCAGACTCTCCAACGTTCAGATATAAGCGCATTTAATTCAACAGACATTTTGATTTTGATTTCACACTTTCGATACTGCTCGTATCCATTTTCGAACTGATGACACACGGCTATAAACTGTTGGGAATGAAGTCTCAGCACACCCGAAGCTCCACGAAACCATTCCGATCAAAGTCTGATTCACAAAAAGTGGCCCACCTGAATCACCAATACACGCACCCCGACCGCCTCTTTCAAGTCCAGCACAAATCATACGGTCCGTAACCTGAATAGGCATACGACTGTAGGCGTTTTGACATTTTTTCTGATTTGTTTTCGGAACTTCAACCACTCGAAGATATTTGGAGACTTCAAACGGATAATCGAATGGACTTTCGATAGAACCCCATCCCGAGACCGCCAAGAAAGTTTCGTCCGCGACATCTGCACCCTGTTTAGGCAGCTTAATACTGCCAAAAGTGATACCGTTTGATGACCACGGCCGCAACTGAAGTAACGCGAAATCATAGTCCGTAGTGATTATATTAAAATTGGGATGGATGTAAATTTTACGGATTTTTATTACGACACCCCCGGAATCCAAATCGACAGTCCCTGCGCGAATTCGAAGATCTGAAGGTTTTAGATGATAGGTGCAATGTGCTGCTGTCAGAACCCAGTCCGAGCTGATAAACGATCCGCCGCAGAAATGTAACTTTTGGTATTGAAGTGAGACCTGCCATGGAATTTCACTGATATCCTGCACCGAATCGCCTCCGATTATTCGTCCAGTTGGTCGCAATTTAAATTGGGTTTGTTTGGGTTGCGAGTTGACCGCGTAAACTAAGACTGAAAGGACGACAGCGAGAAGATACCGTTGCATTTCCACAATGTAAAACAGAGTGCGGAAAAAATATCTGAAAGCTTCTTTAAATATGCGATATAGTAGGGTAAATGAAGAAATTCGGACAATTTTAATGTGATGACAGTAACTCACGAAATAGTTATTCACAGTGACAGTGTAAGTGAAGAATATTCGATAATACTTCTGTAAAACAATGAATTGTTGAGAAGCACAGTGTTGATTTACGTTATTGTCTCACTTTAGAGTTTTTGAATTGTTTACGGGACAATTTCAATAACTTATTTCCACGACTGGAAGCAACTACTAACATTAGTAGTCTGCATTATGTAACACCAAAATAAAATATTATTTCATAGATGCCTTATAGAAGAAAGTAAATTATCGTGATTTATCACGCGACTTGACACAGAAACTTTTCAATAGTTATTGTTCTATTTCTTGGCTGAAAATATAAAAGAATGACTATGCAGATTTATGAGACCTAGTGAAATACCTTTGAGCTTGAGGGTGTGGAATGCCAATATGCTCTATGTAGTTACAAGCAGTCATAATAATATCATACACTCTGTTTATGAGGTTGTTACATGAAAATTGCGCTGCACATTGATTGAAGACTCGGTTGAACTTTCTACATCGTGTTAAATATAAATAATTAAATATATACTGTGTTAAAATAAACCTTCAAGCTGCTATAATTCTAAAATTAGCGATCAACATCGGAATGAGATAATTAGCTGAATTTTCGTATACACCTTCGTTTTGCCGTTTTAAAAGTTTTCTTAAAAGTCTCAACAAATTTCGTATCTGCGTCGTAAGCTATTCAAGGTCACAGGAAATAAAAAAACAGTTTTTGTTTGTTTATTTATTTATGTATCTCTTGCGCTACAGATATAACTCCAACTACAACGTCAAGAAAGCAAAAAAAATGAAACATAAAAAAGAAAAAGAAATGTCAAAAATAATTGAATAATTTGAAAACTCAAATTAGAATTAAGGTAAATAGCAATTCAAGGTAGCATTCTCAATACATGCTTGAATTGTAAAAAAGATTGCGGAAGAGAACCAAGCTTAAGGACATTGTGCGTTCTGGGTAGACGCAACAAAAGCCAATTGAAAAAGACTTCCTTCCGAACGTGCAAACAGAACAGAGAAAACCTCTGATGAACGACTTGGACGACTAGATTCGCGTCTGGTTATCTAGGAACCAATATCTGACCCAAAAATGGTTTGGAAAATTTTGAAAAGAAAACACTCATCGAGAAACAATCTCCCTGATTCCAACGAAGACATGCGAAGGATGAAAAGACGAGAGGAGTAAGGACAATAGGGGATATTGCATTTAAAAAGCTGCGAGCGAGTGAACCTACGCTGAACAGATTCAATGGCGTCAGATAAATACTGAAAACGTAGACGTTCGCCAGGAAAATAGTACAGTGATTAGGACCTCCTCATCCTGCAACTGTTTTGGGTTCATCCATGTAAATGCTAGGGGCTCCTGTATCAATTTTCAGGGTCCATTCCTGCCCATCTACTACGGAGGTCACAGAGGTTAAGTGGGTGCAGATCAAGCAGGACGTTCAACGCAGATAAAAGAGTTGTGATGAAAACACCTGCAGTACAGAGAGTTGCCTCTCGCCGAACTCAGCTCGCCACGTCAGTAAAGGTGATTATAACCACTAAGCAGTCTTATAGATCCAGTGTGCCAGAGCTTCTTGCTGGCATAAATTCTATTGCCTGGTTTTTTCCCTCTGGATTGTACAGAATAAAACCCAAGTACATACTTAGTGTTTGACTTGAGATTTAACTTTGCGCCGCTGCTGATTGGTCAAATCAGGAACCCAGAAATCTTGCAGTTTCTCGGCAAGAGTCTAAGATCGGTTTTTTGCGGAGTTGATACCAAACCCTACGATGTGGCCCACCTACTAACCAGCTCCAGAGCATACTCAATGAGTTGGCTAAGGTTATGTCGGGAACCTACCCGAGACTATGATCGCAATGTTATCGGCATAGGCCACATCCGTATATCCCTTGCTCTCCAATTTCTTTAAAATTATATGTGTCACTAGGTTCCACAAAAATAGATGACAGACTCCAATTAAAAACAGACAGAGTTAGTCTGCAATTAAAAGGGGGATTGCCATTTCCACTTTTTACGATAAAATATTTAACGCCGTTGAAAGATATTTACCTAAGATTAAAAAAAAGAAAAAAATTTCTGAACCATGGCTTGATAGGGAACTTAGGCATTTGCGAAATCGTAGGAACAAACTTTGTAAGCGAATAAAGGAAAATATTGATGTTAATCCTACTATTCAGGAAGCTTATAATGAAGTAGCTAAAGAATTTTTGACAAAGTCTCGCGATGCTTATGGCAATTATATTAAGAAAACCGGTGAAAGTATAATCCACGACCCTAGAAAATTCTTTGATTTTGTAAATATGAGGCGGAAAATCACTGGTTATCCATTGTCAATGTCCTATATTAATATCACCTCTGCTTCTCCTAAAGACAACTCAATTAGTTATTTATTTATGTGTTATTTATTTGTACTTTACACTTTTTGTTAACTGTTAGTGGTGTATTCATTTGTAGTTTTTTTTTTTTAAATAGTTTGATATTTCATATTTATATGTATTTCATATTCATATTTACATGTATTGAATTTATGCCTTGTTTGGCTAATAAATAAAATTCAATGAATAAAATAAAATAAAATATGTAAATAAAAAATAATTAATTAATTATCTTCCACTTTAATCAGTTTATTAGTTCATATTCCTATACAATATTCTAAACTTCTATTGTTTTTTTTAAATCAAAATTTTCACTTATTTATATATCCACCACAAATTTCATTTTCGTCACTTTTGTAACCTGGCTTCATGTAATTCGCTGCAAATTTTTCTCTCGCGTTCCCAACTATTTCTCGTCATCATTCTGCTCTCAGCTGACGCAATCCAACCGTCTATCGACTCCAGTCGTCCGCGAAGACGATTGATAAATAAAATTCAATTGCAAGATCCATCTGCTTAGATGGACAAATAAATGAATGCAGGAGAAATTGTTGGTAAACATATACGAAGAACGCAAGACAGAGCCAATAATCTTAGAGTCCCTGGACGTCATATTGATGACATGAACATCAAATTTTAATTTAGAATCAAACGCCACGCCCAGGTTTCTTAAAATGCTGAACAACTGACAGGGAAATACCAGACAAAGAATAAGGCAACACATGTGGAGTATTTTTATATGAGCAAGAAATCTGGTGACACTTCAAAAGGTTTAGTGGTAAGAAGTTGTTTTGACACCAGAGATTAAGAGCAAACAAGTCAGCTTGCAATTGGTGAAAATCGTTCGCAGACTTGATTGCTCTGTATAATTTTAAGTCATTCGCATATAAAAGACAGGAAGAGTTGATAGCAGAAGGAAGGTCATTGACAAACAGGATAAAAAGTAAGGTACCTAGAATAGAACCTTGAGGAACTCCGGATGTGGGAAATATAGGAGAGGAAATGGAACCATTTAAAATTTTACCAAACCCGTTAGGTTTAAGCAGCAGCAGGTTATGGCTCACAGAATCAAAAGCCTTCGAAAAGTCTATGTAAATTACATCAACTTGACGTCGAAGGCAAAGGTGATATAAGGTTAGTCGATGTAGAGCAACCCTTGATGAAACCATGCTGCTTAAGAGCAAGTAAAGGCTGTAGAGACGGATAAATTCTATTGTACATAAGGCGTTCAAGGATTTTACTGAAACAGCAGAAGAAGGATAAAGGACGATAATGGGAAGCAACGGAAGGATCACCACATTTGAAGATCGGGAAAATATTCGCGGATTTCCATAAAGAAGGGGATACACCAGATGCAATAATAATGTTGAAAAGGATAGCTAAAGGAACACAGAATGACGATGACAGGGATTCGACAAGAAAATTAGGAATACCATCACACTGAAAAAAATCCACATAGCGCCCAGAGCCATGTAACATAGCGCATTATTTATGGCCCCATACGCCATGTACATAGTACTCTGAGCCATGCAATATGGCTCCCAGCGCCATAATGTCAGAATCTACAAAGCGCGTGGTCCCATGTTACATGGCGCAGCATTTATGGTGCCACACGCTATGTACATAGTACCCTGAGCCATGCAGTATAGCTCCCAGCGCCATAATTACATGGCGCAGAAATTATGGCCCCACACGCCATATTACATAGTGCCATGAGCCATGTAATATGGCTCATGGCACTACAATTATAACTCGCAGCCATGCTGTGTGAGGAGATGTATAAATATCAGCAAGCTTCTTGAATATAGGAGAGGATATGATCTTTAATGTCATTAATCCCTCGGGAATTTCTTTGGTAGAATTCCATCACCTAACATCAAGTGCTCTACCTCCAGATGCTCCGAACTGAGAAGGTTCGTGGCCTTTTGTTGGATGCAAACTGGATCATCTACAGATGCACTGAAAAAACACATAGCGCCAGACGCCATAATTTATAGACTTCTGGCGCCATGTACATAGTCGATTGCGGTCAATTTGTGATAAAATATAGCGCTACACGCCATAGTACATAGGAGCAGACGCTATGCTTATAGCCTTCCACGCCATGTACTATAGTCCTCCACGCCATACAGTATAGTCCTCCACGCCATGCACTATAGTTCTCCACGCCATGTGCTATAGTCCTCCACGCCATGTAATATAGTCCGCCACTCCATGTACATGGCGTGAAGGACTATAGTACATGGCGTGTAGGCCTATGTACTTTTCGCCATGTATTATGGCGTGTGGCGCTATATTTTATCACAATCCCTAAATCGACTATGGACATGGCGCCAGAAGTCTATAAATTATGGCGTCTGGCGCCATGTGTTTTCTCAGTGCAGGGTCGGAACTATCATTAGCATTCAAGTTATGCATAAGGATTTCAACTTCCAAAGGATTTATGCGAAACATAGATAATTCAGGAGAGGTACGAGAGACAGTGCACTGAAAAAATCCACATGGCGCCCAGAGCCATGTAACTTAGCGCATTATTTATGGTGCCATACGCTATGTACATAGTACTCTGAGCTATGCAATATGGCTCCCAGCGCCATAATGTCAGAATCTACATAGCGCGTGGTCCTATGTAACATGGCGCAGCATATATGGTCCCACACGCTATGTACATAGTGCCCTGAGCTATGCAGTATGGCTCCCAGCGCCATAATTACATGGCACAGAAATTATGGCCCCACACGCTATATTACATGGCTCATGGCACTCCAATTATAACTCGCAGCCATGCTGTGTGAGGGAACGTATAAATGTAAGCAAGTGACATTAGAGCTTGTGTCGACATAATCGACTCATTTTGAATTGAAGTACTTCGACCGGTGAATTTTCACACTGGAGCAGGAACATTCAATAGTGAGTATGTTGACTCGAATTTATCGAATTTATGTTTGGTGGAATTTATATTTGGTGCATTGAAAAAACACATAGCGCCAGACGCCATAGATTATAGATTTCTGGCGCCATGTACATAGTCGATTTCAGTCGGTTTGTGATAAAATATAGCGCCACACGCCATAGTACATAGGAGCAGACGCTATGCTTATAGCCCTCCACGCCATGCACTATAGTCCTCCACGCCATGTACCATAGTCCTCGACGCCATGTACTATAGTCCTCGACGCCATGTACTATAGTCCTCCACGCCATTTACTATAGTCCTCCACGCCATATACTATAGTCCTCCACGCCATATACTATAGTCCTCCACGCCATATACTATAGTCCTCCACGCCATATATTATAATCCTCCATGCCATGTAATATAGTCCTCAAAGCCATATACATGGCGTGGAGGACTATAGTACATGGCGTGGAGGACTATAGTATATGGCGTGGAGGACTATAGTACATGGCGTGGAGGACTATGGTACATGGCGTGGAGGACTATAGTACATGACGTGGAGGGCTATAAGCATAGCGTCTGCTCCTATGTACTTTTCGCCATGTATTATGGCGTGTGGCGCTATATTTTATCACTATCCCTAAATCGACTATGTACATGGCGCCAGAAGTCTATAAATTATGGCGCCTGGCGCCATGTGTTTTTTCAGTGTGGGAGCTATCGGGGTATTCAGTGCTAAAGTGACTGGACTATAAGAAACGAGTCAACTTAACCAAAGTCAATCAGGTAACCGTTACATTTCTTTGTTCTTGCAGTCCAGCTTGAAAGAAACTTGAAAAAATTTGATTTCCAGTTGATAACATACATATAAGAACTGGCCGTAAGGATTTTGAAAACTTTTTTCCACTTTAGTTTAAAAATATTCCACTAAGCGTAAAAAAAATTTCTAAATCTGTGCCCACCAAAATGTGGTATATGTCTGTACTGAAGAAAATATCCTAGCAAAAACTACAACATAAAAAAATTACTGAGAAAAGTATTTAGACATCAAAATCGATTCACATAAAATTATCTTCTTGCTCATTCCACGAAACGGACATAAACGTCCTACATCTTGAACCATTCTCTTTTTTACTTGCATATCGCCAACCTTCAATCTACGTAAATCCACGAGTAGTTGGGTATTTAAGATCAAAATTCCCAAACCAGGCCGGTCCATTTTAAATCCTGATAGCACAAAGTAAATTTCAGCAAAAATCGAAGCTCATTACGCGAAATTTGTTGTTGCTGTGTGGGCTCTACAACGACAAATAACTGCCGGGTAAAGAGGATAATTTTCAGGGCAGCCTGGGACTTTTACTGCCACTGAAGCATCTATATCTCGAACGAACAATGTCGGTATCGAGCGCCATGTAAAATTCAAACAAAAATGAATTGAAAAAATACGATGGTGACCGTAGAATCTGTTGGGAGATTCAATTGGCCCCGAAGCAAGGTTTCGATGCGGAATCGAAATTTATGGAAAAAATTGTGAACGTGGAGTAGAGTTGGTGTGTGCCGAGCAATTTTTCTTGGAAAAAGATCGATCAGAGTTCGGAATTGATGGTGTTTTCCCTCATTTTCCATAAAATATATTCTGAAAAACAGGTACACACAAAGAATAATTTCTGTTTGTGAACTTTTTCCCACGTTGGGCGCACTAATTAAAAACAACTTTTTTCGACTAATAATTGATTCCAGAAATGTAAAATTCCATAGAACAAACAACCAAAATAAAAGTACAATATTCTCTTTCGGAAACACCAATAGTGCTCCATTCAGTTGCGATTCATAGCGCATTTCTTCATTGGATTTCGGTCAGGCATTATGCAAATTAGTGTCCTTGTTATTACTGCTCTCTACGACACTTCAATGAAAATCGTTTCGAGAACAAAAGTTTCGAGCTGGTTTTTCCTACAGTCAGCTGTCGTTGAAAATTCGCTTCATTTTTCATCCGGTATTCGGTGAAAGTCAACTTGAGTACAGAAAAAATTTCAATTTTTCTTTGTTCTTCGTGGTTCTTGTTTTGTCGTCCTTCTACACTGTTTTTGATAGAGACACGAAAACAATAAGCTTAGAAGATACAAAAATCGAACATGGAAGTCTTCAAAAAATGAAAATCTTCTCAATCTAATGTTTCAGATTTTCAGGTTCATTTCATCGGAAATCGCTCAGGGATTTATCTTTAGTTGGCGGATTGTGGATTTTTGTTGTTTGAATTTTTCAGTTGTTAGCACTCGGTACAGTATTTCGTGCAGGAAATATTCATGATTTTTTCTAAAAAGTATTTACGGTTGTTCGAAAGCTCAGTAATTTTAGACATTTTTCGTGTCAATCTTTCGGCTTCCAATGCTCGAAGGCTGAATATATTTGTTTGAATAAAAAACGGAGTACCTGAAATTAAGGGACTGTTTCTGCTTCCAAGAAACACAAATGTGTAAGAAAAAGGTTTTTTTTAAACAAAAATCAAAAAATCCTTGAACTTTTTTTATCAAAGAAGACAATGTTGAAAGGGTTTAACTATTTAACTGTTAATCGAAATTTATATTAAAATAGAATGATTGCAGGATCTTTTTAAGATAATGAACTAGTTTATTTTTGTGTATTTGATTTTCTACGAGATGAGAACATGCAAACGGTATCCTTTTTTAAAAAATATTTTCAGCCGTTAACCCAGATTCATTATTCAAGTACAGACTTTAAATTTCTACCATTTCGTTGCTGTCACAACAAGATTAACTAACATAATTTCAAACAAACACTCACCGACCCAACGTCGTCGTCCTCATCGTCATGAATCGAGTGTTGATGGGCAATTTCTCGCGCTCGACAAAATTTTCAACGGAAAATTAAGGTCCCTTCATTCGAACGAACAACAAAGCACAAGTTGAAATTCCCCCGCTCACAGTGCTGTGAAACTAAGGACATTTCTTCGAAATCCGCAAAATATCGACATGATATTGACTCTCTGCGTTCAAGACGCCTTGAAAAGACTCGGAAAGTTAAACTTCTTTTGTTCTATATTCTTGAAGCGGATTTCATCGACCATACTTTCAGTCTTTCAGTGTTTGTTTGCCAGGATTAATTTATGGCGATGTCATTTCAGTTAAGTACGTTCATTAATTTGGATGAAATCGGGATCCGAAATGAAGGTATTTAGTTGTTAGACAAAGTTGAAGGATTATGTAAGGAAACTTTTAAATTATCCTGAAAATTGAGATAATTGAGAATGAAAAGATTTGCTCGTAAATGAGATAGAAGATAAGAATTGTCAATTTTATTCTCTTACATATTGCCTTCTGTTTGCTAATTGACTGGGATTTCGAGGATGTATTCCTCAAGAGCTGAGAATTTTTTTTTTTAGATTTTTTGAGGATAAAAAATTATGGGAGGGTACTGTTTTGAGCACTTAGCCAAAACAGCACAACTCATGTGCTTTTTTTTTCATAGAAATAGACAGTAAGCCTTGGTAATCTATTTCAAAATCGCTCAAGAATGATCTTCAACTTCTAAACCTCTATATGATAGCCTGTTTTTCATATCAGAGATCATGCCTTCATAAATAGGTTAGGTTTCGCGTCTGCCTCGCTAAGACAGACTCCCGAGAAGGCACACTTAAGAACACAGCACCCATTTGGATACCGCATCGTGTAGTGCGCAAACCCTTATTAAGGGAAAAGTTTGACTCCTTGATGAGCTGGGTGATCCCTTTCAGGTCCAGCGAGGCCACTTCAGTTAGAAGGGTAAAGAAGCATGTGGCAAAGAACTTCATTCTTTTTCCAGTAAGGACCGGGAGTTCACACAGCAGCCGTGCTGAATGCCTTCCAAAAAGACAGTGTCAAGTTAAAACAGTCATCGCTGCGTGGAGATACCCTTTTCGCAAACAGAGAAGTTCTCTAGTTCCACAATTGTCTAGCAATTTCACAGGAATGTTCTTTCACTCAGCACTTGAAAGCATCCTTTAAGTATTTTTGGCTGATGGTTAGTTTAAGTGAAGTCATCGGAATGCCAATCGGGAGATTGCAGAGCACTTCCGGCAAAAGCTTGCCAGCCTTTGCAAGTTTATCCGCTTCACAGTTCCGCTTAGTTTTCCTAGGTTCTTATACTCAAAACAGTTGTTTTAGTCACTCCGCACACGAGTCGTTGAGATATTGTTGAGGATGCGATATTTCTACGCTTGGTCGTCAAAGCCTATGTAAATCAATCGGGGACCACTAACGGAGAGTCAGCCAATCATCAAGAGTGAGAAGCGTAGTCGTTTCATTTCGAGTGCGTTTCAGGTACAAGTAATGTACAAATTGTACATTGCAGACCTCAAGCCGAACGACTGGTCGTTTTATTGATGAAGAACTTGGCATTTCGAACCGATCCATTGAAATTTGAGAGAATGCTGACCATTTCTTGACGATAGCCTGACGACCCGCGTCCAGACGTGAAACGAGGACGACGACAACCATTCTTTTGCACGCTTGACGGTTTTCAAACGCATCTCTCACGCATCTGATGGGCAACGATCGGTGTGTCTCTTATATTCTTGAAATATCATACACTTACATTGCATGGAAGAGTATAGCTTATGCTGAATACCATCAGACAAAAATTTTGGATTATCAATGCCAGAAATTTAGCCCGCCAGTTCATACAAAAATGCATCACAAGTTATAAAATGAAGGCTCAATCTAGAGTACAACTAATGGGTAATTTGCCTGAGTCGCAGGTAACACCATCCAGACCATTTTTGCATTGTGGTATCGACTATTGTGGTCCAGTTGACTTAAAAATTTCTAAAGGAAGAGGATCAAAAACCTCCAAGGGATTTATAGCCTTTTTTGTATGTCTCTCCGTGAAGGCGTTACATTTAGAATTAGTAGGCGATCTTTCGACCCCATCTTTTTTGGCAGCTTTTCGACGCTTCGTAAGAAGACGGGGACTATACAGTCATATATACAGGGTGTGGTAGATAAGTAATGAGACTGGCCGCCGCGCGGCGCCCCAGTCGCTCGCAGTGCGGTCTCCACCTGCAGGTCACGTGGTGGGGGATCTGAGCTAACAATAGAACCGGTTTGCAGTCGCGTCGGAGCTCTGGCGCAGTGAGGGTCGAGCTTCGCGTATTACGTTGTTTGTGTGCCCGTGACACTTGTGAAAACGCTGAAGATGGATCGCTCGATAGAACAGCGGTATGCAATCAAATTTTGCTTTCGCTTGGGCAAAACTGCTTCGGAAACTTTTGCTATGATTACGGAGGCCTTCAAAGAGGACGCCCTATCAAGAGCTCAAGTGTTCCGGTGGTTTAATGAATTTCAAAACGGGAGGGAATCCGTTGAAGACATGAAACGATCTGGACGCCCTTCAACGAGTCGTGTGGATGAAACGGTGGCCAAAGTGAAAGCACTCCTGGACTCCGACCGTCGTTTAAGTCTCAAAATGATCGCCAATGAGGTCTCCGTGAATAAATTTACAGTTCACTAAATTGTTACGCAAGATTTGATGATGAGAAAAGTTTGCGCAAAATTGGTTCCCCGAGTGCTCACCGCCGAACACAAGCAACGATGAGTGGACGTTTGCCGTGAGATGTTGAATGAATTGGAAAATAATCCAGACTTTTTAGACAACGTAGTAACAGGCGACGAATCGTGGACATTCCAATACGACCCGGAGACGAAAGCCCAGAGCTCGGAGTGGCACACACCGGCATCCCCGCAGCCGAAGAAAGCAAGAATGTCAAAGTCCCGCGTCAAGACAATGCTGATTGTGTTTTTCGACAAGCGGGGGTTAATTCACAAAGACTTTGTCCCTCAGGGGAAAACTGTTAATGCCGAATTCTACAAAGAAGTCCTTCAGCGATTGCAGAGAGCCGTCAAACGGAAGCGACAGGACCTTGCTCAACGCTGGCGTCTCCACGACGACAACGCTCCGGCGCACACAGCGTTTCTCGTGACCTCCTACTTGACCCGAATTGGAGCTGAAGTTCTGCCACAGCCACCATACAGCCCTGACTTGAGTCCTCCTGATTTCTTCCTATTTCCGAAGGTCAAAAGATGCCTGAAGGGTCATCGTTTCGACGATATTCCGAACATCCAACGTGCTGTCACGAAGGCACTAACTGAGATAACTCTAACGGACTACAGTGGGGCATATGAAGCTTGGAAAACGCGCTGGCAACGTTGTGTCGACACCCAAGGCGAGTACTTTGAAGAATATTAACGTTTTGTACAAATCGGATCAATAAATTTGTTTTTCTAGACTGAGTCTCATTACTTATCTACCACACCCTGTATAGCGACAGTGGCACAAATTTTGTAGGTGCCAATAAAGAACTGATGCAAACGTTAAAATGAAATGGATTTTTGTCACAGGAATTAACTAACGAAAGCATCACATAGCACTTTAACCCTCCGTCGTCCCCACATTTTGGTGGGCTTTGGGAGGTCGATGTGAAGTCGACAAAATACCATCTGAGGAGAATTATCGAAAATGCAACTTTGATGAACGAAGAAATTAATACAGTACATACTAAAATAGAAGCGTGCTTGAATTCAAGGCGTATCTGCACTTTGACGAACGACCCAAATGATTTTATTGCCCTATAACACCAGGACATTTTCTTGTAGGAGATACGTTATTAGCAGTACCAGAAGACAACCTCATGGACATACAGCTTAACCGTTTGAATCGCTGGCAATTCAAATAACGTTTAACACAAGATTTTTGGAAAAGGTGGTCAATGGACAACAAGATTACAAAAAAGGCCAAAATGGAATCGTCGTCAGCCCAATCTTGAATTAAATGACTTAGTTCTCATTAAAGATGAGCGTTTGTCATCAAATGGCCAATGGATCGAATGACAAAGACACATTCTGGGAATTATGGATTAATTCGAGTTGTAACAGTTCGCACTTCTAACAACGAGTTAAATCGGCACTGCGGCACATCACAAAAATTGCATAGTTACCAGTAGAGAAACCCCAAGAAATGGAACAACATTCATTTGAATTATCGAAAACGATGAATTAGTATTTTCTTTAAACTGAACTTGAAAATTTGAAGGCAATGAATTGAAAACCTATACTACTACTCTGTTGAAGTTATCTGAATTCCTTTATTGCTGTTATCCGTATGCTATCATCAACCTTTTCCCCGGCAATGATTAAAATGGACGTTCCAGAATGGTGAGTCGGGGCGCCACATAAATAACCCCTAGTCGCAGGATATGTTGTTTACTTGTAAGGAGGAAATGCCACAAGTAACATCAACTTATCTAGTTCCTGGTTAACAAACAGACTGAAATTATTTATCTATTGGATTGCTAGCAACAGGACTTCGACAAGAAGCTTACGATTGGTAACTTATTATCAATAAAAAAGGTTATTCAATCTCTATTTATAGGTATTAATTTTAATCCTGGTGGACCATTCGGGCGGAGTATGTTGAAGCAACGTGAAAGCAATAAATTAGATTTAGCTGCATATTATACGATAGTGTTTACTTACCTGATCACTAAGTTAATAGTTTCGACTAATTTAACAGTTTAATAAAACAGTTAAAAATGTATCGTAATTTTCTTCCCATATAAAAGTAAATTGCCGTTGTTCGATCGTGTAATTAGTTCTTTGATAGCTAGTTGAATTTTCCCTACGATCGTATTAGATTCCTTTTCGATATCGTTTTCCTTACACAAGTTTTTCGTTTTGCATATTTAATATCCTTGTCGCTTCAAACATCGTACTAAGCTATTTTTTTAAACAAAAAGAAAATAATGATGCGCTCATAAATTGGTCAAGAATATTATATTTTCGATCAATTAACTGTTATAGTTTCTTTAGCAATATTTAACATCTTTTAAAAACATCTAAGTTTGCACTTAAAATTCAAACAAGCACAGTTTTTCTTCGAACATCCCATTATGCTTAATCACATGTTTTCTTCTTATTCACTGGAAAATATTCTGACGTACTCGTATTGTATACACATTGATGAAGAGGCACGAAAACAATAATTGAATTCATGCACGTGACTTGCTCAGAAGAAAAACTCACCTTTTCCAGCACATGCTCGTTCCGTTTGTTTGCTCCATTTGTTGACTACCGTCAACCAAGAAACACTGCAACCATCCACATACATCTCTAAGGACCATTTCACTGGTAGCACAATGCCTACAAATCTGCGAAAAATCCTTGAGGCCAGAAGTTGTCCCGGGACGCGCTCAAGTGTTTTATGGTTAAAGCGAGAAAAAAATAAACACTGCACAAAAAACCCAACAACAAAAACAAATGTAAGCAATGAGTATTCGCTGTATCTATCTGTATCTACATATTGTGATATGCATATGTATCTGTATCTATGGATTGGGGATATATGCTGATAAAAAATGTTCGAAGGAAGAAAACATTTGCCATTCATCATGAATAAATTGTTTGATGCTGTCTTGAAGCAGTCGACGCTTACGGTGAGATTTCCAGGATAGTTTGCAATCTGTGGAGATACAGGGTGCTTTCATGAGAGTGTCGAATTTCACTTTGAAATGTTTATTCGATCATTTGTAATTTCAGACCAATATTCAGGGAGTATGAATTGATTGCTTTCACTGGAACCATACGGAGACTTCAATTTTCATTTAACATAAACTTTGTTTGAAGTCATGTGCAAAGATTGTACGTGTTGTCCTATGAAGTAGAACCTAGTTAATAGAATCTGTTTCTTCAACATAATCACATTTTCTCGAGTAGGAAAACGAATTGAGAAAAACAAACCCAGGAGCACACATCCACCGCTCTTTCAAACAAATGCTCTCCAACCCCACCATTTCAGATCGAAGAAAAACAATGAAAGCAAGCTGCCTGTCGAGCTGAGTTTCAGCTTCAAGCCATAAGAACAAAAGATTCGAGGTCGTTCTGAGCAGATTCGTGCCAATATCGCCCGGAACTGGATCAGGCGAACAAACATAAATAACCCGATAGTGTCGTGTATAACACTTCATGCCCCAAAGACAGCCGTCATCAATTCCCTGAATGAAAACTGGGTACAACTAATAAAAGCGGGCATGCAGCGGAGTTCTGTGATATAGTGAAGACAGCTAGCTAAGGCTTGCCATCTCGAAGCACGGCTGTCGGTCAAACTCGAGCATTGTTCACCCTTATCATGTGTTTATGGGACATGAAATTCGCCAATTGGATTTTCCACTCGAGAATTTAGGGAAAGCTCATCGACGAACGAAACGGAAAATGTGAATTCATTGTGGCAAACAGACAAAGTAACGGCGGTTGTAGGAGCAACAGAAAAGGGAAGCTAATGAACGCTAAGGATGTTAAGAGACAGGGACCTCTAGATACATTTACAAAATATTACGGTGAACACGAAAGGAATTAATTTTCCCTCCCAAAAGATATATTTTAACTTCGGGTGCTATTTCGGGAATGTTATACGCGTAATCAAATGGGACATTCCCGTGAAAAGCCCATTTTAGCGGGATTGAAAAAAAAATTAGGTTACGGGACGGATGGTATCTCGAAACCTACGACTCGAGTGATTTCGTGTATGTTTCATTTTCATGCGACCGTAAACTGGAATGGAGCGAAAACCAAATGATACACAAGAGTGGATATGATAATGACTTTTTCGTTTTTGATGTTATAGAATTTTGCATAGATATCGTGAAAAACTGTTATTCGTAATTGAAAATAGAATCTAATCATGACACTGCTCTGCACTCTTGCTTGAGAGCGTTGTGTACTAAAAGACTTTTAGTCAAATCAAATTGTTATATTCAAAGAGTTCTATCCTGGGAAAACAAAGATTAAGATTAGAAATTTAATTTTCATCTCAATTCGCATATAGTTTTCTCTAAAATGAAAAAAACTTGCTCATAATTTTTGTCATTTAAAAAAAACCAAACATTTCCGAAATTCAGCGGTTTTTTCAAGATGGCCTCCTCCGCGGTTGTGAGGGGAATTCGAAAATTCTTATTTTACAACAGTGTTTCAACTTAAAAAAACCAACACTACTCTAATTAATGCAACTATTCGGGGGTTTTTTGTAACAATTTGACTGGAGATCTATCTGCTAATAAGCTTTTTGAATACGTAAGTTTAAGGCGTAAAAAAATAATTAAGTTTAAGTACATAACCGAAAAGAAAAGAAATTTATGAACCTAAGTAGTAGCGATTATTTTATGTGCCACATATGACAGACTTCCTTCATTATGAAAAATATCTCTTGCTATCCGCATAATCAAAGATCGGCTATACCGATCGCATCACCATTTTCGAGCCGGTTTAGGTGAACGATTTTTCTTTTAGCAGCAAAAAGGGTTTGACGTGCGTAACATTCGACAATTGATCATACTGTGTCATTAGAAAACAAAATTAAATATATTGTGCAAGTATGTTTAGAAATCGAATTATGGATCAAACCAATTCTAAATTTAAAATCGTAAAAATTAGAAAAATTGTATTGAACTTCGGGTAAAGTTTGAAATCCTTGCATCAATTTTATCAAATGCTGCATTAGCTTTATTCAAACCTGAGTGCAATTTTGGCCGTCATATAAAGGGTATTTTTTTAGACGGTTCCGATTTCAAATTCGAATAAAACCAAAAATCACTTTATTATTTTTGTTGCAAAATTAGGCTCTTTATTTTACTTTTTGAAGATAATCTCGTAAAAATTACCGCCCCGACTGCCTACCTCTCAAAAAGCCAACTCTAGAGGTCGAATTTTCGACAACTTTTTGAAGCACAAGAAATAATCAAACGGAGTCAATTCGCACGTTCTCAGTGATCAATTGACAGGTCCATTTCTGAAGATAATGCGATTTCCGAATTTCGACTTCAATAAGCTGATGGTTTTTGTCGCTGTGTGACGCGTAGTGGCGTTTTCTTGAAACTACATCCAACTACCAGCAATGAGCCTGGTCGCTGAACAAAATTTTCCCGGTCATATTCCAGCTGATTTGTGGTCCGTTCTCCGAACGTGCGACGCATCCGATGGTCATACGGCTATAGTTCTAGCACCAATTGGATCTTGTAAGCCTTTGAACCGAGATCTTTGCGCAAAATTTTCCACCAATTGAACGCACGCCTATAAATCGGAAAATCTGAATTGTCAGCCTTACTGGTTTTCACGGCTGCAATATTCTCTTCGGAATGCACTGTTTTCAATCTTGATTAATTTGATTGATTGATAGTCTGGAGTGGATCCAGAAGCCCCTAGCACTGCAACCTCCTGGGTCTATTGTTCCTCCTCTGCCTTATGTCCTATAGTATGTCCAGGTTTCTAATAAACCTGGATATGTTTCATAGCGGGACTTTTGTGATGTCTCTGATGGAGAGATGAGCATAGCCAAGAAGCTCGAATCTTCGTCTCGCTAGTGGTGGACAGAATGTGAGAAGATGTTGATGCTCGATGTTTTCATTTCCTTGTTCGTATCGGCCTTTGTAAAGCCCCAGTACGGAGAAGAACCTGTTGAAGGCATTATTGCTCCTTCTTTCCTTCTTTGGCTACGGTACCAGCTTCTTCGTTTCCTTGGTGCCCCTCATGGCCGGGGATCCATATCACGTCGAGGCTGTTCTGTGACCCTATTTCATTTAGGGCCTCTCTCATTTCTAAGAGTATAGCTGAATTTGTTTGATCGCGATTGATAGCCGGTTGACTATCCGCTAGGATCTTAATTCTGACCCTTTTAGTGTCCCTTATCTTTATTATTTGTGAGACTCTTACTACGGCAGATAGTTCTGCTTGATAGATCGTGGCCTCTTCTTCACACCATTGGGTTGTTTCATTTAAAGCTTTTTGAATTCTGGATCTCAAGTTATCCATATGTGAGCCTGTTATTATTACCGTGCTGTCGTCCGCGTTGCCGTAGCCTTACTATTGAGGGCACGAGAATGTCATCAACTAGTAGGGACCATAGTAGGGAAAAATACCCCTCCATGTGGACATCCCCTAGTGCCCGCCGTTAGCTTCGCCTCCCCCAGCTCCGCAAACGCACCTCCATTCCTTAGTATTTTAATCGCCCACTTACTTCTTGAAGAGCATCCCTCCTCTGGAGAATGAGGTACACCGAGTCATGTCTTGCATTGTAAGGACAAATAGGCGATTCCCTTGCCTTCCAATGCCCTTTCTATTATTTGTGTCAGCTCATGTGTAGCTGATATAGTTGATTTGCCATTTTGGTAGGCAAATTTAAATATTTGAAGTGGCATTACCTACTTAGTTTATGCCTGATCTCAATTTAATCCCGATTCGGGGCTATCCCAAATATCGCGTCGTATAAACGGGCGAAATTGGAATATGGATTTTCCGAGATGCGAATTGCGTATATCCATAGAAGCTTGTTTTGCAGAATAGCTTACACGCACATAGAAACTGTACTATATAAATGTGGCCAGATAGGAAGGTATAGATAGGTTACGTCCAACACGTTACAGTTACAGTACCAAGAAGGCAAGAATGAATATGGAGAGACATTAAGCGATAGCTGAGCATTTTATCAACTCGTTTCTGTTTTTTCTGAGGCTTCGTTCCAAATGAAGAATGAATTTCACAACAAAAATAATTGATAGCAGACCAAGCGCACAGCTGTTACCAAAAGTCGCCAGGTTGAAAAATCACTTTAATTTACACATTTCATCTGCCCACTCACACATAGTCATCGGGCGTAAACCCAACTGTTCGGGTTTAAGCTGAAATCCGAATTTGACCGTTTATACGACGTTCTGACTGGTATAATCACAAATCGGGATTAAATTGGGATCCCGCATAAACTAGGTCTTTGTCAAAAGATCATTTCTTATGTATGGCTCAGTTTCTCCATGATCTTTAATATAAAAGATGTGAGGCTATTGGCCTGTATGATAAGGAATGAACACAACCCACGCCCGTTCTCAATCTTGTCTTCAGTCTACGCTCCAGCAACGTGAATTGATCGGAAAAATTTACAATCAAATGGCGAACAGCATGTGCTGATTGAGAAATGTGCGGTCTATAAAACTCTCGAGGTGATCTTTGAGTTTGCACCACTGAACATTGATTTCAAAAATAACTTTCTATGTTTTGCAGCCGCTGCTGCGGTGTAAATTTGTCCATGGTAATACTTCAGACCTTACTGAGTAAAAGTGACAGTGACTTTGATAGCTGTCATCTGCTCATTTGACAGTGGTGAATTTCAAAATGTGGCTCCTGTAAAAAAAAACTCCTTCTAAAAGGCCGGTCGCGACTTGCATTCTGACGGCACCACCAAAAATCGTACTGCCCTCTCGGGATTGAGATTCGGGGGCAATTGCTTGGGCATTTCGCTTTGACAATTGACAGGGTCAGTGGTGCAGTTCGGCCTATTCAGAAAACATTGACGAATATTTAATTTTCCAAAGAATGATTCGTAGTATTTATCGCGTAAAATGCTTAAATCGACGTAAAAATGATGCGCCCAGTGTGGGAATGATTAAGAAATAATTCACAAATGCTAAGTCTACGGCAGGACCTTATATTGAGGCTCTGGTTAATTGGAAGCTTTAATCAAAAATCCATTGATGCGCACATTTTCAGTAAAGTAAATATATTTATAAAAAAATAAAAACAAAAACTTTTCATAACAAGCTTAAAGATAAATTCATAAAAACATAAAAAATTGAATGGACAAAAGTCTACGGCAGTCAATGCTGGCTGACTTGTACACAAAAAATTTCCAACTAAACCTAACGGTATTTCTTCAATATCCGTTTATTTGCTCTTATTGTCACTCAGTGCATGTGCAGCTGCAACTCTATTATAGTTTTATCGCTAGTTTTGAACCGCAAGGACCACAAAATGTCATCGCGAAAAGATATTTCTAAAGATGTCCGAAATTTGGTCGTCCAGTATAAAAAAAGACAATAAATCGTGATTGGAAATTGCTAAATTACTGAAACAAAACAGAAGTTCAGTGTATATCATTATCAAAAACTTTGAAAATACTGGTCCCAGTGAAAATAAGCCGCGAACTGGCCGACCGAAATAGCTTTCGCGCAGAGACATTAGTTACTTTTTAAAAGAGGTGAACAAAATTCTGCAAATAAGTGCTCCAGATTTGGAGAAACAAGTGGAACGGTACGAAAAAAGGATGTCCTTGCAAAAACAATCACGAGAGTATTAAATTCTAATGGGTTTCAAAGCCGAACTCCATGTAAAAAATAATTAATATCCGCCAAAAACTGACTTCTGCGCCTAGAGTTCGCCAAGGTCCATATTAACAAGGACATGGATTTTTGGAATCGAGTCCTTTTTACAGATGAGTCGAAATTTAACATTTTCGGGAGTGGTGGTCGCGATATATAGAGGAAAAAAATACAGCACTTTTCGTCAAGAACTGGTTTTTGTACTACGCTCCCAGGCAGCTTAATACGTCTTCACAAAGCCCGGATTGGACCCAATAGAACATGTATGGGAGCATCTGCAGCGGAAAATTCGAAAATGTTGCATGGAAAATAAAAATTTGTTGAAAGAAGCACTCACTATACAATGGGAGAAAATTTTAATTTAGTCGCCATAAAGAACGCAAGCAGTAATTGATGCTAAAGGGGGTCCAACCAAGTATTAAGCCAGAAAATAATTTTGAAAATTCCGATACGTTTAATTGGAATTTTTTTTGTGTATAAATCAGCCAGCACTGACTGCCGTAGACTTTTGCCCATTCAGTTTTTGATGTTTTTATGAATTTATCTTTAAGTTTGTTATGAAAAGTTTTTGTTTTTTTATAAATATATTAACGTTACTGGAAAAATGCGCATCAATGGATTTTTGATTAAAGCTTCCAATTAACCAGAACCTAAACATAAGTTGCTGCCGTAGACTTTTGTCCGCCACTGTATGTCAGGAACTCATAGGATTTTCGGTTCGAAACTGTTGTATTGAGCTTCAAGTGTTAAAAATTTTCTGAGTGTACATATCGCGTTTCACTTCAATGTTTTTCAACTTTAATTTGCACATAATGCCTACAAATCATTTTTTTATTTCACCAAATCATCATCACCATTAAAACATGCATCTTTGATGTATTGTAACGTATTTATTATCATTACCAGTTTATCTCATAATCATAATTAATATTCTCTCAATGAATCAATTTATACAATTACGTTCATATTAAATTCATGTTTATCTGAGAAAATTATATTCGATATATCATATACAATAATGCTTTCCTTCAACTTCATCATTATCTTCATCTTAATTCGGTTAACCAATCTGAATGAATTTCGATTATAGTACATCATACAATATTTATAATATATTTTTTGTATTTGAATATTTCATAGATTTGTATCATTTCCCTTAACTACACTTTCAATCAGAAACTTATCTATTTATCGCGTAACGAATTATCCGGAACAAGACATAAGACATTATTTTCTCTCGCTTCAATTGAATCGTTAATTAATCGTTAATTAATCGTAACGTGTTTTACTTATATCGAATCCGTTCGTTATTTTCTTGTTTGTGTCGAGTAACAGTAACACTTACTCGAACTTACATCATGCACTTTAAATACACAATCAATCTATCGGAGCTTAAATCTATTAACTATTCGTATTTTCACAAATACATTATAATTATTTTGATTTAATTACAAAAAGATGTTTACATTTGATTTGATTTACTCATTTGCGATTTTCTAAAATACATCCATATGTAATCATACTTAATTGATCTTGAAATTATGAAAGAAATGCATACGCAAGTGAATGAAATAATAGATTAATTGTTAGATATGATTTGAATTGGAATTAATTGAATGTTTGATAAGGCTTAAATAACTTACTGTGGAAAATTATGTACGGCAATAGTTATCGTTAATATATGGCAATTGGGGGCGGTCAGAGTGCTATGTATCGAGCTTTGAAATATTTTGACATTTCAGTTGTGATCATTTTTTGACAGACACATGATAAAAAGTTGACGTGCATGACATATCTTAAAATTGCTTCTGTTAGTTAACACTCAGACTGCCAGTACCAATGCTAATTATGCATACATACATATATAATTTGAGGATTGTTGTAAAAGATAGTTAGCTAGGATTAAAACTAGCTAGTTTTAAAAGGAATTGTACTTTGACAACTTTGGCTGTTTGAAAGAATCTAGGATACTTATGAGCACAAAGTTTGTGCTCTCTATTAAAATGTTTTTTTCTCGCATGTTTGGAACACTTCGAATTCAATTTGCGGGTCGTTTAAGCTTTGCTTTTCGACTCTTTCGTTTATGGCAATTCAACATGTGATAATTCGTTTTCAATTGATCTCGCTTGCCATGTAGACTTTTTTGAGGTAAAAAAATCTGTAATTCATTTATTCAGCGATTATTTTGTTGTTCGCAGTATCATCAATCCTCATTAATTAAATAACAATCTTGTGTTGTTTCTTTCAAGTTAATTTTGCTCATTTCCGTTTTGATTTCCATATTGAAAGCAAATTAATTGCTCTGAAAAAAATGATAATTTTTTTCCGCAAGACAAACAAGCTCATCACGATTACTTTGCGTGAAAGTGATCGGCGAACTTGTGGTGGTTTGCACTTTTTTTTCGCTTCGAAAACATTCAAATAAAATTAGTATGGAAAAAAACAAACTATAAAATAATATTCCATTATAGCTTATAGAACTAATAAGAAAACTAAATTAGACAAGGAATAAGCAAAATTGAGGGGTTTTATCACAGTCGATTATGTACGGAACATACCTACAGTACATACAATGGAATCTGAGTCGGCGACATAGCAACTGCTATTGAGTTGGTTTGTGGATTGTGGTTGGTGATCCCGTTCTTGACCTTTACGATTAAATATTCATACAGAGTTAAATTGATTTGCGTGATAATGTGGACTGACGGTCATTCGTAATGTGGATCAGAATTTATTTTTGCAATCAACTTAGCTGGCAGAGGTATAGAGTCAAGGCACATTGCTGACATTAAAATGTTCGTTGAATTGAAGAAAGGTCAAACATATTTTTTGATTAGTATCAGTTGACCCTCTTTAATTTCTGATCCACTTTTCAATAATTTTTAAGACTTTTCAGTTTTGTTCTATGGGCTGGAATTGAACTTTCCACCACACTAAAATTTAACTCTGTTTTCGTCAATCCATCGAAACCAACTCAATGCAAACGATGCTTCGCGATAGCCGACTGGGGCGCGACGAATGCTTGTAAACTGTAGTAACGTGCAGTATCTTCTGTTGTGACGCTTGTAACATGCTGGAATTGACACGGATGCGAAATCTGAGATTTCGGTGGCAATGCTGCCGGTTTCACTCGTTTCTGCTTGTTCTTCTTGCGCTCGTTCTTAATATTAATCGCAATGTTTTCCGGGTCGCTGATCAAGCGCTCAATGACCTTCCACAGTTCGCGTGCTGACTCACTTGCATCGAAACTGAATCCGATCACTTGCCGATGATCCGAGGACAAGTGCATAGTGTGAAAAGATGGACCGGCTACTTTGTAATCGGACAAATTGTCGATTGTGTCACGCCACAGCGAGAAACACGATCCTCTTTCGGCCAGGCAGAATGTGACACGTCGAATGGTCCGCGACCGGGAAATACCTTTGTCGTGTAGAAGAACTGGAATACCGGTGTAGATTAGACGCCAATCGTCCTTGCCGACACCCTCGTACAAGTTGGCCAAGGACGAGCAAACAAAGACCTCTGTTCCTAAGCCGCTGAAGAAGCTCTCGACTTGAGCTCTTTCGTTCATCGACAGAATGCTACTGTTCTCCAGGCTGATCGAGTCATCGATGTCGGAATTGATGAACAGACTGTTGTTTTGTTGCTGTTGGCCATCGACTGATGACCAGTCCGGGTTACTTTCGCATGTTTCCGATGCAGTACCTTCGGATGAATCACTAGGCGGAGCGGAATCTCCAATGGATCCAAGACGACGACGCACTATTTCTGACATCTGAAAGTGTAGAATAAGAGAAACATTGATTAGTTTTGATGTTTAGTCGGAGCGAATTGGAAATAAAAGGTACATAAAACCGAGATAATCAATAAAATGTGGCAATAAACGAGGGGATACATAAAGAATCGGAAATTATTATCTCAAATAAGCTATAAATCAATTTCATCACCTTTGAAGTATTTGACGTTACACTTGATATAATTGTAATAATAAAATTTCAATAATTCAAATCTTGTCAAATTTCAGCTTGCTTTTCAATTATTTATTATTTTTCATGTAAAAAAAACCCCAAATCCTTAATGAAGAAGATACCAGAGTTTTTTGTAGACTTTTTTTGTCCAGCCAGAGGATCATCTAACGCGGCACTCTGTGAGAGTCGCCCATCGCTGATAAACTCTATTTAACCAGAGAAGACATTTCAAGGGCCATGAGAGAACTTGACATGAAAAAAGGCCCTGAACCTGACCTACTATCTCCAAGCTTCCTAGTTAAGTGTGCAGAATCGATCATATCACCCCTGTATATAGTTTTCAATAAATCGGTGTCGTGCGGTACATTTCCGCGTTTCTGAAAATCAACCCATATCATGCCAATTCTTAAAAGTGGTGATAAACGCTCAGTAGAAAATTATAGAGGCATCGCCGTTTTGTTAACTTTACCTAAGCTGTTTGAAAAAATTGTTTGTGAAAAACTTACAATCGTTATTGATCCTCTCCTAAGCAAACAACAATATGGCTTCAGAAAAGACTGGTCTACTACCTCAAACCTAATGATAATAGTTTCGAATGTGCTTTGTAATATGGAAAAAGGGCGTCAAATCGATTCTATATATTGACTTCAGTAAAGCTTTTGACTGCGGTGACCATTCCATTTCGAAACATTAGCTCCAAAGAGTTGGCATTCCATGAAGCCTTCTAATCTGGTCGAATTGTTACCTTCGAGGTTAAACGCAACATGTTTAATTCCAATGCCGTCTTTTCAAAAAAAAAAAAAATTGTGTCTCATCTGGGGTACCTCAAGGCAGCCACCTAGAGTCGCTTCTGTTCAATGTTTTTGTTTTTAATATCGCGGAGGTGTTATCCGACGTTCCGCATCTTTTTTATGCAGATGATCTGAAAATATATCACCCTATTCAGTCGGAATCAGATGCAAATTTTCTTCATCTGAAACTTCTGTCACTGGTGCAATGGTGTTGGCAGAATAAACTAACTCTTAACGTTGAAAAATGCCGTGCCATAAGTTTTTCCCGCAAGACCTCTACTCTTAATTTCGATTGTCAGCTGAATAATCAGCTCCTGAAAAATGTTGATAGTGTCGTGGATCTCGGTGTCGTCCTGGATAAAAGGCAGCGTTTCAATCTTCAGTATGACAGAGTTCTTGCAAGAACTAGCAAGCAGCTAGGATTCATTAAAAGACGTGCGAAAGAATTCAAGAACGTATGGTTTACAAGGTCTCTGTTTATGCCTTGAGTTCGCCCTTTAGTCGAATACTCTTACATCGTCTGGAATCCTTTTTTCCATATTCATAGCAATAAACTGGAATCTGTCCAAAAGCAGTTCGTGCTTTTTGTATTGAGAGATCTCTATAATCCACACGATTTCGAAAGTCTTCTAACTTATAGTTACAGACTTAATTTCTTAAATCTGGCAACACTTTCCTCAAGGAGAGCGGTATTATCCGGTATTAATCGTGGATATAAATCGATTGGTTATTATTAACGATAGATAACAATCTGATTCAGAAACAAAGCGCAAAGCGTGTTATTTTGGTCAGTTTCGAAACGCTACGATCCCAGTTTAGTTTACCAGCGTTTTTTTTTTGTCCAATTTGTCAATCAATCAATTCACATTAAAAAGCCACTTCGAAAGTACGTAATTTGTTTAAGTTAGTGTGTAGATATCACGTCAATTGTATGTTATCGACAGATGTCCACAAATGTCGATATAAGGTTTGACATTTATTCCGATATTCCGCGTTTGACATGTTTTTCAGTCCGTGGAATAATGCCTAGTGAGGACTGGCCAAAAATAGAACCTTAATTCTGCTGTCTTCTTCGTTAATTGCTTTTGCGATCGGCTTTCTATTAGATAGCTATGGTTCTATATGGATATAATGCCATAATGAGCCATTGGATTTCCAGCATACTTCCTGACCACACATCGCCAAATTATGCGTTGATTTAGACCACATAGAATATCTACGGCGCATCTTTTTTGCAACAAGTATATTCTGAAGGCCTTCAATTTAAACGAATAGTACAGCTAAACCAGAAAACACAAAGTAGTAAAATTGAATTCCAGTATCTATTCTTAAATTTTTTAGAAATTCTATGCTCCGTTTTTTATCTAAAGTGATAGTTAATAGTCATAGCCATATCGATTTTTGCAAAATTTCTTTCTTTTTCATTACTATCGTTTATAAATTTTCAAATTAAATGTTTACATTGTTATGTGATTCGATTGCTGGTACTTGTGTTGCATAACATCAAAAAAAGAAAATAATATCTTTTAAAATAATATCTGAACAAAATCCCGTTTGTCTCAAAATTCCCGTATTCCAAAATCCCGAAATACAAAACCCTGTACTTAAAAATCCCGAAACTTAAACTCTCTTGTAACGAAATCCCGTATGAAACCTATTCATATAATGAAATAACAAAAACATAGTGATTTAAGTTTTTATTTGGGAATAAATTTCAACATAAAGACATATTGTACTCGATTCTTCACAAATAATCGATTTTTTCAGTTTCAGATCTTTTTCTAATAATTTTTTTAATTTTTTGGTACCTTTCCAAATTTTTCTTCATCATGGGTACTACTGATTCTCTTCCATTAATTTTCCTTATCGTCGTTCTAGCTACAGTAAAAAAATGGCTGAATGAAAAGTCCCGTAGTTTTGCATAATATATTTTGCATAATTCTATATTATGGAAAACTATGGGATTTTTACTACTGGATTTTGTAATACGGAATTTTGTATTACGGTGTTTTGTGATACGGGATTTTGTCTTACGGGATTTTATGTTACATGATTTTGTAATACGGGATTTTGTAAACGGGATATTGTAATACGAGATTTCGTACCCAACCCCATAAAAATTTAGTTGTGATAAAAAATGTTGCACCATTTTTTTTTGCACCAGTTTACTAAATACTGAATCTACAAAAATTGCTGTTGTATGATGCTGCACGAGTAAATTATTTGTAATATTTGAAATCAGCTTGCGTAATTTTTAGCTTAGATATAAATGTGAGGCTACAGAAGTCAAATCCGTTAATATGTTGATGAATTTCAGTGTTTCGAAGGTGATCTGCCTCTCTTTTGCACCCATAAAAAAATTATCAAATATCAATATTTGCACAAAATGCAGTCTATCCTGATTTCAAAGGTGAAATTCAGCATTTACAGGCATACAATTGTTTTTCGCAAGTTAGAAGAAATGAATCCAAAAAGATTTCCCCAAAAATTAATGAGAAGAAATCCATCTTAAATTGTAATATTTTATATTATTATATTATTAAATATTTTTCATGAAATTTCATTATTGCAGCAGCAAACAAAATAATATGCCTTGTTATTAATTTATTGGCTAGTCACGTTCAATCAAATCCAATCGTGAAGAAACGATCACTTGCAGAAAGTTTAGATTAACCTTTAGATGAAGGCACAAAAACACAATATACTTAATAATAGTATCGATTTAGTCTGATAATTTGTTCTGTAAGATCATGAAAGTTATCAAAAGTTGATAAAGATGAAAATGTTCTTCATTTCCAGTATTTTTTTAATTCCTACGAATTGAAAGATAAACGAAAATTACTAAAAAAAAAAAAACTTAAAAATATATAACTACTATCAGCACTGAGCACAAAACGTGCATTGATTCATCCCGTTAGATCTGACCTATTTAATATACAAATCATGAAAATTGTTATCATCATTCAAGACAATTTTCTCTAAACCATCGTAAATTACTCAATCTACTTACATAAATTGACTAGTTCTTCAACAACTGTTTTCTTCACATAATGATTCCGCGTCGTCTTATCATCTATCTCAATAAAGTAATTTTCAGGTACAGTTAAAAATTTTCTTTCACAACAAAAAAAAAAATCAAAATTCCTTAATATATCACGCTTTTTCAAACTGACCTCAAATCGCACAAACAGTATCTTTCTTTCATTCTTTGTCACACCAATGAACAAACAAAACAAAAAACACTTTCCGTACTAACTTCAAACATGATTCTCATAAATTTTCTCGTCATTAAGTGTAGAGATAATTCATCTACAGTTATGTCGACGCGACGACGCTCGTGACAATAGAGAATCCGAATTTACAGCATAATCTCCGAAATTTGGGTTGTATGGACAGGTGTGTTAAGCAAAGAAGAAGAGCTTTTGATCTGAAATCTATGAAATTAGGTTAAACTGATTTGAAATGAATTTGCATATCATTTAGTTGCGTTCAACTCAAGTACATTAGATGCAAGATAAATTCGTTTCGAGTTTAATCCATATGAAAAATGTATTCTAGTTTCAAATAGGTTCACCTAATTAGCTGAGCAGTACGAGAAATAAAATTATGTATAATTGTACCTGAAATTTCAAAAGTAACAATAATTCGATTTTGCATTGTCAGCTTGGCAAGAATTTATAGAACTATGATATGTTAATCATTTGGGTTCAGTGAAAATTTCGCAGAATCGCAAATATGATATGCATAAATGAGACGGAACCAGTTTTAAAGTTGAGAATTTATAGCATCCAACATACATACGATGGCGATAAATATCAGCATGAATGACCTCGTTTTTGTAGATGGAATGCATCATAATGTGACCTTTTTATGCCAAAACTTGATATGATTCTTTTGATTTCGATTGGGATTGACGTTATATTTTCGATGTTCGGTGAAAGGTTTGTTATTTGAATGAATCGGTAATTTCAAATAAGTTTAACCTTGATAATTGGAATATTTTTGGAAATATAGAGCACATTTCCGGGGTGATTGATGATCAAAGAGGCATCAAATTACTGTTTGAGGAAAATAGCAAAATGTTGCTATTAAATGATTTTAATTTAAAATCTTATTTCTAGCTTGTACAATCAAATATTTTTATTTAAATATCATTTTATTCCTTTAGAAGCTATATACATATGTTGCGATTTTTGATAGCTATTGATATTTTAAGGGTAGTCCGCTCTATTTTTTGGTGTCTCTGACTGACTGAAGAAGATGGCTGGTGTGTTAACTGAAAAAATTTTTTACACAGAAGCGGTTAACACAGAAACTTGTCAAATACAAAACATCAAAGTCTAATGTCAGTGCTTTGAAATGAAGTTGGTTACAATCAAAAATTATAGCGAATAATACTGTATACGCCAGGGGTGGCAAGCCTCAGTTATACCATGCGCCAATTATTTTGCAGACAAGTTCAGATGCGCCATATAACTCGACCAATTTTTCTATCTACTTAAGCTCACGGTTGGGGATAGAAAATAGGGAAAGTGGTAAGATGTGTTTCGCTTAAGGGAGGAAAATAACTCAATCACGCAAATAGATCAATTAATTTACGCTAATTCAAAATACACATGTTTATCTAAGTGCCAATCTGCAAGAGTCAGAAGTGATCTCCTGGACAAGAAGGTGGTTGCTGCCATATTTTTCGTCGTTTTTACTGGTGAAGATAGAGACAGGAGTCGAGTGCGATGATGCGTGTACAATTAACTTTTTTTTTTACTGATTTTCTAGTTAAACTAGTTTGCTGATTCACTGCTAAACCTCTGAAATTTCATAAAATGTCCGAACCAATGATAAATCCGAGTGACCGAGCACACGAATGCGAGTGTTGAAAGAAGAAATTTTTGTATTGAGTTTACTTTTAGACTCGTTAATTCAATTTCTTCTGGATACGCTTACCGCCGAAACTTTCTAACGAAATCAGGTGAGCCGTTCGCACTGGCCGAGCTGACTTATGCCGGGTTTACATTCTCGCCGAGGAATGGCAAATGTTGACAAGATGAGTGTGTAAATGGTCTCCTTGTCTATTCTCGGCTGTTTTTTTCATGACAAGCACGCGTGTGTAAATGGCTTGCTCGTCGGCTCTTGTTTGTTTTATGAAGGGATAATGATCCTTTTATTGCTGTGCCTGAGTGTTGATGACCGTCTTGTCCTAGCTCGAAGCCGCTGGAAGCGAAGTCGGTTTTATGCATCGAGTCAAAGAGATTCGAGAGGGTAGCGAATGATCATTTACATTTTTAGAATTTTTCGCCGGGACTTCAAACATATCCTTGCGTGGCACAGATTGAAATAACTCAACGCACACCAGGCAGTTGCAATAGCCACAACCTGTACCTCAGTCATCGTTCACTGAACTGAACAAAACAGCTCACAACTGTCGAAAGGTGCATGGTGCATGGTGCAATATCCTAAGTAAACAATTCGCCCTATGTCTTGCTGAGTCTTGTCCAATGTTTTGCCGAGTGCCCTCACGAGACGCTCGTCCGTATGTATAGTCCTCCACGCCATGTAGCGCACATCAATTCGCCATTAGAGTTTGAGCAGGAGGTGCTATTCAAATTAATATGAACGTAAATTTGTTTGAAAATTTTTTTGCTTATCAAAAACCATATCCAGTGGCATAAAATTAAAACGGAACAAGTTAAAGAATAAATAGAATTAATGAAAAAAGGCTACACAATTGTTCAAAAAAAAATCTAAAATTTGGGTTTTTTCCTAGTAACGGTTCTATAGGACTTTTGTTTATTGATTAGTGCTTAGTTGGCATTATTTTAGGTTCTTAGCTCCATTAAGCTGATTTTGTATTGACCCCACTAGCTCAGGGACTCCATAAACTGACAAAAGAAAGGCTCAATTTCGTCCCATTCTTCCATCAAATCTGTTTTTAACTCCATAAATGCGGGATAGCCCTTAGATCAGGCAAAGGATACTTGGGGACAGCTATAATGGAGCCAATTGCTTACATTATAGGCTTGGGATCATTATCTTGATAAAAAAAAATTTAAATCCCCAATTTTCGATCACTTTCTTTAAAATTCATTGCCTGGCTCATTATTTTCTCAATTATATGAATATTCCCAGGTCCGACCGCTGATATAGAACCCCACATTTGCAACGATCGTACACCGTGTTTAACACTTGGCCGTGGATTATTTTCTTTGAGTTCTTTATTGAATCTTCACGATACATACGATCTGCCATCCGATCTAATAACGTTGTAGTTGCCTTCGTTGGTGAATAGACCTTGGAAAAACGAAAAGTCCTTTTCACCGTACTTTTAAGCAAAATCCAGTATTTTTCACAATTAACATGACTGACTAAAAGCTTTCTTCCTGCCACCCTACCATTAAACGATGCCCCGCAAAATTGTCCTTATTGTTTCCAAGGCTAGTTTTTTTAGGATGCTTTTTTTGCTTCAATGGCAAATTTGAAAGCACTTAAAAAGGTTTTTCTTTAATTTGTCTCATTGCGCATCGTTTTGGAGAAATTTGGAGAACTTGGTTTAGGTTTATATTCATAGTATTTGGTGCTATAATGAAGTTTTATTATATTGCATACTATTGTGGGAGCTCGTTCAACTATTTCAGCGATTTTACGCACATTTTACCGGTTTGGGAATGTCAATTATGGCTTTTCTTAATTCAACTAAAGTTGAAGGTCCTCTCGGTGCCATATTACTACCGTTATCTTTTAGAATTAGGCTATGTGCAACATGTGATGTCAAAACATTTTCTAGCGAATCGCCACGCCCTTCAAATGATAGAAGATAAGTTAGCTCCTGTTTTTTTTAAACAAAGCAAACCATACTATAATATTTTAAACAAATTTTAGGTGATTATTTGTTGGCAAATATGTATAATTTAATAACGCCATTTCATTTTAAGACAAATGTTTGGGAAGTCTGGTCTCTTTAGTCTGAAATCGAAATCACTTGATTTTGCCTCAGTATGAACGCCCTAATACACATCTAGTAATTGTAAACGGTCAAGAATGAGATAAACCGATGAATTAAAAGACTACACTAATTGAATAGAGTGGTGTTGGAAATATAAAGATGCATTCTGTGAGAGTGCCTACTTTGAAACAAAAAGTAGGCGCAAGAACGCAATGCGCCACTTTTAATCGTCTTATGCGCCACGTTTGGGGCATGCGCCACGTTTGGGGCATGCGCCATGGTTTGGCCACCCCTGGTTTACGTCATCAGTTAGATCTGCACTTTTCTCATTTTTGAGTTAACACCGGAATCGAAAACTACAAACTCTATTACATCCTTCTACAAAAAACCTATCTTTTGTGGATGTATGCTAAGATTAATATTGAAATATGCACTCTCCATATACCTCCAGTACAAATCAAAACACAAATCAGTGAATATCTTGAAACTACTAAAATGTAGATAGAACCTTTATGCTTAGTAGGGCAGTATTCTTTTAGTAAGTATGTATTGGGTGTACAAGTAAATTTTAAAGGATTGTCAACAGAGGGTACCATTAGTGTTTCAGCATAACGGGCTATGTTGCAGCTAACTCCGTGTTAAAGTGTCATCACTCACTCACATTTTCAAGTATGTGTCATTTCATCAAACTGTAAAGAATATAGTTTTTTCGTGCGACGACTATGTCAGCTTTTGCACCTACAAAGCTCCATTCAAGGGAAGCATTGGTATCTTGCTTCCATCTGAAGAAAAGTGCAGCAGAAAGTCATTGGCTACTGTGTAAGTGTTACGGAGAGCATGCTTCATCAATTTCAACTTGTGAGTACTGGTTCCGACGATTCAAAAGTGGTGATTTTGACATCAACGTTTGTAAACGCCGAATCGGAGGCTATTTTGAACGAAGACCTGTGTCAAACCCAATAAGAACTTGTAGCGATGTTAAACATGACTCAACAAGCCATTTCATCGAGGGTGAAAGCCATTGATATCATCCAGAAGGTCGGAAACTGGGTGCCTCACGAACTCAAACCAAGAAATCTCGAACGGCGTATCACTGTTTGCGAAATGCTCCTTCAACGGTACAAAGCGAAGTCGTTTTTGCATCGTATTGTCACCGACGATGAAAAATGAAATCCAAAGCGTAAGAAGGCGTATATTAAGTGCGGCGAATCCGGACTATTGACGCCAAAGCCAAATATTCATGACAGCAAGTTAATGCTCTGCATTTGGTGGGACCTTTGATCTTCTACGAGCTTCTGAAAAGTGGTCAGACAATTGACGGGCCTCTTTACAGACAATAGCTGATGCAATTGAAGCGAGCGATTGCTGAAAAATGGTAGGAATGGGCAACCCGACTTGAGTCATTGATCCTTCACCATGACAATACTCGGCCGCATGTCACCCAAATGGTCAGAATCTATGTCGATGGTACCAGATGTTAGCCCACCCAGTCACTCCACCATCAGACTACCATCTGTTCCGGTTGATGCAGAACGCCCTTACAGGATTACGCTTCATTTCAGTTGAAGGTATCAAAAATTGGCTTAATACTTTTTTCGCCTCTAAAAACGAACATTTTGATTGGCGCGGAATCCATGCATTGACAGGAAATTAGGGAAAGAATCATGGCTAGCGATGGGCAATACGTTCAATAAAATGTAAATTTCCTTTAAAACTTACTCGTGTATCCAATAATTATCGGATGAATAATTTTGAAATAAAGCTGAAAGTAGCTTGAAATTTTATATTAGTTATTATTGGGATCCATTTTTAAAATTGTATTTCAATTGGTTGAGCTCTGTATCCTAACAAATAATTTTCAATCGAAGCAAATAACTGCGATTATAACTACAAAGCAAACATAATTCAATTCTAGCTCTGGGCATCAATCAGTACATTTCATCGGTCAATAAAACCAATCTTTTCCATTAAATTGTGGTCGAAATATTGTAATTCAAATGAAAAGATGAAGCCTAAGATCGTCATCATCTTCTTTCCCAAAAGTCTACTCTATTCTAAAATAGCCACTAAATTGCTTCATCCAAACCTATATAATGACTTCCATTGCCTTCGAGCAAAACTGTATCTATTTAATGCGCTGAAGATAGTTTGGTCCGAAAGGACTTCATTAATGGCCGACTTCATTCAAAGGAAGTGAAATGTAGAACGTTCCGTTACTTGGGCTCCTATTTACAGCAAGAAGAAACGCTCGACTATCAACGACGCATGATAGTATATTTTGAATATTACACAAAACGACTATTCACTATTATCAGAATGTGCTTTCTCGGTCTAGGTTAAATCACACTGGACCGTCCCTCTTGTGCTTTATCTTTCCTGGACCGAAATTACTTTTGCCTTGATATGACCGACCGACCAACCAACCAGTCGACCTACCATCATCCATCCTCTATTCTTATATCGTTCGAGGCTTGGAAAAAGAAAGGTTTGCACGATAACTGAAATGAAGGACCGGACACAATAGACAATTCATTCTCATTGGGGACCAGTTTTTTTTTTTCACACGATGATATCGTTGAATTATGAGAAGAAGCTGTGTTGTCAGCAGAGTTAAATGGGGGTGGTTGTATATGAATTTATGTGCTTATGTGAATGTGTTTGAATGAAGAACTAGTTCTTAGCATTGGAAGAAAAATGAGGTTTTAAATGGTGATATGCAGCTTCGAGGAGTTATAGAGTTCATCAAGAAGCCTTACTCCAAAAAATGTGAGAAATAGTTTAAACTTTATTCGAAAGATCAAATAAAATTTTTCCAAAACAGCTGATGAAGAGACTTCACTAGTGAGTTTGAATTAATGTTTTGTGATTTACGAATACCCTATTTTAAGGCGCAAATAGTGAGCTCAATATTAACCTTCCCAATAAAAAACACGCAACTTTGTGTCGAATTAAAACGGGGCTCATTAAATAATAATCGATTTTTTGAGAATTATAAATCATGAATCAAACTTTAGTGGCTTGGACAATAAGATGATTAAAAATGAGGCACAAGCCTGTAATGTTTAACGAACAAGGGAACTCATGATTTTGATTTTAAATCAAACATAGTAAATACATGCATATCACTTCTGTTCCAGAACTTGATAACATTTCCCGATATCCATCTTCAGTATTATGACAGCAACCTTACTTCACTCCGTTGCAACAGTTCTTCAACAATTTGCTTTCCTTCCATTCTTTATGTTTTTTTCGAACTTACAAGAACGTGACTTTCTAGCATCGACCACGACATCTACGACGAAAAAGAGCATCTGCCATTTCCATAAAACATTTTCCCAGAGATTGTTGCTACGTTTCTTGTATCATTCCACTGTATGTTCGTCCGACTGTCACTACATTGCTACCTACTGTCGTTACTACAATGTGTATACTTGAATGAAGTTCATTTTCTACAATGCTTGTTATCAAATTTTACTGGCAATGGCGGAAAAAAGAAGAAGAAGAAGAAGAAGGAATAGATGGGAAAGGAACGTGACTTAAATCACCAAGTCGATTGACATTTTAAGCTTGATTGAAATTGAAAAGAAGAAGAGGAAGAAAAAGTACAAACAGTAAATGTACATTTTGAATATTTTATCAGAATGTTAGCTTATTTTTTTTTCGGAAGTATCGTCAAAAGGATACGATTCGCAAAAAATGAATGGACTTGCAAAAAAAACTCTCTGTTTCAATATTCATGTTTATTTTATGTCAAAGTTATTAGAAATTCTAGCCAAAATTTGACTCTAGCTCTCTTTAAAGTTTCGGTTGTTCTTTTACTTTCTATTTTGAATTCTTTGGATTAGATATGTCAATACTCTATTTCTTCTCCATCAAAGATCGCCACCCTGGAAGATTTCTGAAGGTTGCCAATAAGTATCAATATTTCAATTGTGTATAGCTTTAGACCAGCGGTCGGGGAACCGGGGTAAATTACCCTAAATGGGGTAAAAATGAAATTTTTTTGGGTAATAGGGAAATTTTTCTAATATTTCTATTACTATTTCATAAATGTATTAGTATGTTTGCAAACTTAAACAATTCAGCGCGATATACTGGCCGGGCCGCTAATTCGGGTTGAAGTCAAGTTTTTCGTTTGGTGTGTGCGTGATAAGCAAGAGACGCGCGTTGTGTATGTGTGTGCGTGCTTGCGTTACGGTGTTTCTTGTATCAATCACTAGAGGCGCTGCGTACGTTGTAATGTTTAAACTTAGCACTCAACGGTCAGTTATGCACGGGTTTCCGACGCGTCGCTAGATTGTGTGCAAATTCCTGACGAGACACATCATTTCATCATAAATTTCAACTATCAAGGTAACCGCGATTTGAAAATTTAATTTAATGCTAGTGTTTTTCAACCACTGTTTCTGTCACCTTTCAGATCGCAGCAAATAGGAAAAGAACTTACCAAGAAGAATTCCTTAGTTATGGTTTTACACAAATAGAAGACAAAGGTACGATGAAACCACAGTGTGTTGTATGTTTGAAAATACTGACTTCAGAATCTTTCAAAAAAACTCAATTGAAGAAACATTTGGATTATTTGCATCCACATCTGTCATCTAAATTGCAAGGATACTTTGTAAATTTAGAAATGTCTGTTAAAAGACAAAGATTGGACAGCAACTGGTTAGGTACTTTTGATCAGCGTTCAGCATCAAAGGCTAACTTTGAAGTAGCCTGGTTGATTGCCTGAAACAAAAAACCATATACTATTGGTGAAGATTTGATTAAACCAACAGCTGTGAAAATGACAGAGATCATGTGTGGTCAGAAAGAGGCGAAAAAACTGAATTCAGTGCTCTTGTCTGCAAGAATTGTAAAAGAAAGGATTTCCATCTTAGCAGAAAATGTAAAGGAACAGGTTATTTTCTCACTAAAACAGGCTAAATATTTTGCTATTCAGCTTGATGAGACTACAGATGTTAGTAGCAATTCACAGCTAATGGTACATGTTTGCTACAAAGGTACAAGGAATTGTTGTTTTGTTCTCCTCTCGAGTTGAGATCTCGTGGAGTTGATGTGTATAATAAGGTAAATGAATACTGTAATACTGAAAGCATTAATTTAAAGTGGAAAAACTGTATTGCTGTGTCTGTTGATGAATCTCCAGCTATATTGAGTCATATAAATAATTTTTCAGCGTTGGTGAAAAAAATAATCCAAATATTGAAGTTACTCACTGTATGATCCATCGCCAGGTACTTCTTGGCGGCAATATCGACTTACGCAAAAATATTTTGGGGTAATGGTTAAAAAAGTTCCCCGACCGCTGCTTTAGACTAAAATACTCATTTGTATAGATCCTCACCTAGAGTCTACATTGGCCATGAGCTCTGCCATATGCGATGGCAACGAATGTCAGTTTATGGCATGTCATCTGATGCCTGGGCAACGGCATGTCATGCCATATCATTTTGAAAATATCATTCAGCAGTGAACATATGCCCGCTATCCGGTGTTTGAGAGCACTGCGAAGGTTAGAGGAAGCAGAATGTGAGGAAAGGCGCAAATTGAGGAAGAGACGAACATATATTTCCATAAGCAATCTTTTTTTGCATTCGTTTAGGGTTTGTTACACTATTTCCCTCGACATCGCCATTTTGAAAATGAACTACTGTCAGAATATGGCCATACTCATGGCCATGCAAATGTCTTGCCATATGGCTTGACATTTATGGTATGCCATCAAATATGGTATACCATGTATCGTCTACATTTTCCATTTCCATGGCAAGTCGAATGTTATGCCATCTCCCATGGCCAATGTGGACGCGGCGTCAAAAAGAGAATTTTTTTTTTTAGAAAGAGGTTAAAACAAATGGATAGAAGGACCTCAACTACAACTTGATTATTTTTGTTTTTAAGCCAAATATACTGCTATGATGGAATTCTGGCAGACAATTTTCATATTTATTTCTACACGAAAAATAAACTTGAATATTTTAATAAAATTAAAATTAAATACATCTTCTTAGAGACAATAATTTCACAAGTTTTGTAGTTGCACACAGTTGCTATTTTGAAATTCAAAATAATTTAAACTTCTAATTAGTCCAGTAACTTTGTCGTCTAAAAGGATAGGTACATGCGTTAAATTCGGTAGTTTGTTGACTTGTTTATGATATTGCTCGAATGAATATACCAGGTTTGAGACTTCGAGTACCGAACGCAATCTTGTCAAAATCGAATTGAATCGAGAAATTTTTGACTTTTTTGGTTTTTGCCAATTTATATCATAAAGGACTTGTTTTATGAAAAAAATCTATCTAGTAAATTTTAAAATTGTACTAAATTTGCTACAATTTCACACCAAAATCATAGTTAGTTTTCGATAGTTTTCAAGATACAGCCTTTTAAATTTTATTGATTTTTTCAAAAAAAATTTGATACTTTTAGCAAAAAATAATATGAAATAATAATTTTAGCAACAAAATACAGATAATGTTATAAAAGAATGTACAGAAAAGATCACATTAATTTAAGGGTACTCTACTCCTCTCCCACTCCATAGATCTCAAGGACAGGCTCTTCATCACATTTCATCTAACTTCTTAGCTCTCAGTCCTCAGTACTTACTTAGTTCTGGCCGCTGTTTCATTACATGAGCTGTGCGCTCAGAAAAGAACAAAAACTCTAGAGCGTTTTCGGAAAACCCAGTCACACTCATTTCCAGAGATTACTTTTGATGAAAAAACTATCAAAACTATAATACTATAAATGACCAAAATAAAAATCGTTTCATCAAATTGCTGACAACAAAAATGGGAAATAACACTGAAAAACCATATAGCGCCAGACGTTATAATTTATAGACTTCTGGCGCCACGTACACAGTCAATTTCTGGATTGTGATAAAATATAGCGCCACACGTCATAGTACATGGCGAAAAGTACACAGGAGCAGACGCTATGCTTATAGCCCTCCACGCCATGTACTATAGTCCTCCACGCACGTTAGGAGGACTATAGTACATGGCGTGGAGGACTAAATCAGTTCTTTATAGTATAAATTGGCAAAAACTAAAAAAAAATCGAATGTTTCGTGATTTTGTTCGATTTTGACAAGGTTACGTTCGGTGGTCGAGGTCGCGAACTTGTATTAATCATTGAGGCAACATCATAAACAGTTCAGCAAAAAATTACAACTACCGGCTTTAACGCCAAGTCTGATGTATAAGGTTACTGGACTGGTTATTTCAATTTTCTTTTTTTTTTCTTTTTGAATGATTACTAATGTCGCAATTTTTGTACAACGTACCGACTGGAGAAAAAAATTCAGCACTAAACTTTAAGGCACTATGCCTAAAAAAAATTTCATTTTCATTTTCAACGATTTTTATACTTTTTCCACATATAAACCCAATTAATCACCTCCACTCTCAATCTTTAATAAACTGAAACAACCGCTATAAAGATCAAATAGATGAATTCGAGTTTGTAGTCATTTCAGCAGATACACCCCTTCCTTAACCCTCCGAGAACACACCTATTTTTTCGATCATCGAGAACAATTGGGGTCAAATTGAACCCCAACCACTTTTGAACGTCTATAGAATCGCCGCCACTGAAGATTTTCATTTGTAAAAATTTGTAAGTATTTTTTAGCAGTTTTCTTACATTGAAAGTGCCTTAAATGTTCTAAACTTACCTAAAAAAATTCGAGAAAAAACAGTTTTGTCGAAAATCAGCTTTTTTACAAAAAAAAATCGTAACTTATTTCATTTTCAATATTTTTGGCTAAAAATTTAAGTGGATACTCTCACGATATGACAAAATTATTAAAAAATTAGCCCTATTGTGGCCCTTGAAAAAAAGGTATTTATTTTGCATATTTACGGTGGCGATTGTGAAGATTTTAAAATTTGCATATTTAAAAAAAATCATAACTTTGTCAATTTTTAATATTTTGAGCTGAAAATGTATGTATATGGATACTCCCCAGATATAGTAAAATAATAATAAAAAAAAAAAAATTTTTTTTATAATAATATAATAATTTATAATAATAGTCTTATATATAGGGCTGCAAAAAAGGTATAATCTTCTGAATTATCAGATTCTGATTACTCCGAGACATGGTCGTTTTCGGAGGAATGAATCAATGTCGCCAAAATTGTTATCATTGTCTTCAGCTAACAAATTATTGCGTACACTAGAAGGCAGATTATACGCTATGTTGCTAAAAACAACAAAATTAAGACATTGGCAAACTTATTTTTTGGCTTTTTCAAATTAATCTGTCGATTTATGAAGTAAAAAAAAATTTGAGTTTTTACCTCAAAATTGACGTTGAGTACAGATGGGGTCTATTTGACCCCTTGATCTGCTTCAAAGGCTTCTCAACGACGACTAACGATTTGGGACTGGAAGCGAACGGTGTAAACTTAAAGTCAAGACACAGAAATATATTTAGAAGCCTATAGTACTCCTCTTTTCCCGCAGGCCTAAGCGCGGCGATCGGTCAAAAAGGTCTCTGGGGTCAATTTGACCCCCTGTGTTCTCGGAGATCTCACAAAAAAATCTTTTCCAATATGAAAGCCATGTACTTCTCGCAGGGACTTACATTCCCATTGCAGACTAAAGGGTAACAGGAAAATCAATCGAACCGGAACCGAGCTCCTAAGATTCGGGATGTCAAAACAAGCTTGCACATCTAAAAAATAATCCATAACTGTGAACTTTACTTTGGGACTATCGTGTTTCTTTGATCACAACGTGTGAATTTTCGTCCTTGATGAACTATCAAGTTTTGTCATAGGGGATATCTATACGGGCAAATCCCTCCCAAGTGAGGAAGATAGGTAAGATAGGATAGGATAGGTCGAAATGGCTACCGATCCACAGAGACCTGGCGACCGGCACACATAGGCACAAGAGAGGCCCGTTGTGATGCCATAATAAATTAGTGACTCTCTCCTACTCACTAAAATCAGGAAACCATCTGCTTCCTTTGATAAACCGGACTATCGCCTTTAAATTGACCAGGGACAATTCCGTCAGGTTTGAGAGAAATGGTGCACCAAGTGCCGCCAACCTTCTTCTCCTTGCCAAAGCCGGGCACTGGCACATGAGATGGAGGACGGATTCCTCCTCGTCCTCAGAGCCACAACTCCGACAGAAATCGTTAAACTGTACGCCCAGTCGTTGCGCGTGCCGCCCTATGAGGCAGTGGCCAGTTAGAATGCCGACAGTGCAACGCAGAGAGCTTCGAGTTAAGCCTAAAAGCTGCCTGGTGCGATGCGCATGCATGGATAACCAGGACTGCCTTGCTATCGCACAGGATGATTCATCTGCTCAGGACTTCCTAGCGTCCTCAAGATATTTTTGCCTGGTGGCTAATTTCACCGATGTCATCGGTATTAAGTGAAGAAGATAACTAAAGGGCAAAGAAACAATCCAAACCAACAGCGGCATACACATAAGAATCGAAATTCTGAGAGCAGTCAAAAAAGTACAACACTTCTGAAATCTTACGATTTGTCGAGAGAATTAAAAGTATGTATAAAGCGAAGGAATTAAGTTGACCCTGACATATGAAAAGAATCAAATTGGCTCATAAATGTCATCAGTTTTCGCATAGAACAATCTTGCAACGACAAATGGGGAAAATATTTGTAGAGCATAGAACCTGGTGATTATAATTTCTGGCATCTAACCAAATGCTTCAAGCTAAAAGTTAAAAAGGTATACCTCCTTTTTAAATGCTAAATCTATGATAATATGATTGCAAGGCCGAAGCGGAGGTCTTTACGGATGTGCTAGAGCTATAATTTTAGAACATTCCGCGTGCTCCGGAAGATAATAATTGCTAACAAAAAATAATTGCTAACAAAAAATTACGAATCTACTCGTCTCTATACTACCAAAATCAACATCATTAATGCATTTTTCGAAACAAGGCTTTTTCATAACGCTTGGAAGTTACCATCCATCTCACAAAATTTGGACATCAAAAAATTCTATGGGCCAAATCACTAACTTTCTCCTTCTCAACGGGCTTACTGAAGTAGCTGAAGAAAATTCATCATCCCAGAGAATACAAAGAAACCATTTTAATGAACCATAGTCTCAAGAGTGGTTCGGCACATAAGGTTGTAAGGTTTCACGTGGCCAAGACGTTTGTTAGTGTTTGATGTGCAAAATGAATTTCCAAATTACATCAATTCTAAATTAGGCTCCTCTTCATCGAATTTTTAGTATCCTATCTACAAGGCAAAAGCTTTAAAATAAAATTCTATAACCATCTTCAAAAGGCTCCAAAAAAAGTTCTCAAAGGCTCTCCAATCCTAGCCTTCGACATATAATTGAATAAGTGTAGAAGAAGAAGATAACTGAACCCGGAAGGGAGAGTTTTTGGGAATAGCTTTTGCAACTGATAATACATAGAAGACGTTGTCAAAGATAAGTGGCCTGCGTTCCAGCGGCAACAAAAACCATGACCGATCATTAACTGAAGCTCAAATGTATTTCAATTAGTCATGAAAAAACTCAAATTATTAATATGGTATAACAAAAACAGAAAAACAGAAAAAAACGTGAAAATATCTTAATGAGTCAGTCACTAAGATCAATGAAACGAATAAACATTGAAGCATAAAACCGCACAAATTCACGATTTATCTATTTAGTTGTATGCTCAAAAATTTTACAAGTGAAACCTTAATACTTCTGAAGTAATTTGAGGTCAATTGTAATAATCTATTTACTATCTTTTGTTAATTTATTAATTATTAGTTTATTTAATATCCCGGAAAATCTCTCACTTTGAAATTTTTCACTTAGTGTTTTTGAGAAATTCATCAGATATCAAATTTTATATCTACCAATTTCAATTTCCATGCACGTATTTGCTTGCGTTGTTCAGGCCCAAGCTATCTAAATTGTCGAAGGTTGAAACTAGCTCTGAAATGTTAACCTTATTATTCGAGCATCATCTTTTAACCAAATAGCAAATTAGTTTCTCAAATTTTTTCAATTTAAAAGATTTCGTAAAAATCCCAAAAATATTTCAGCTAGCTTTGTAGCGGCGGTAGCTTCATGCAATCCACTTTTTTTTATCCATGATCCCCATTAGTGTTAGCATACGGGTTCAAATAAATGTTAATTGTGAAGGCTGTTACATCTACCTTTATTGCTCAAAGTACAAGTTTTATGGACCCGCAACACTCGACTCTCATCAAACGAATGCCATTCATACTACTGCCAAGGTCCACTAAACAATGAAACTACATAATTCTGCTTTGATCTGCACAGTCTATAATTAATTTATCTTCCGAGAAAAAATTGTGACTCAGACTCCATCCAAAACATTGATTTTACAGAAAGCTCCAATTCCGCACATCAAAGACTTTCCGAACGTAATAAATTACAAGGAAAACTGCTCAAAACCGATTGTCAATAAAACGATACCTAAAATTCCATCGATTTCCACCACGAAAATGAAGCTCACCTCAAGCAAGTCATGTTCGATGTGTAAAAAATCGAATTTATCGAGATACAAATCATTATCTATCCATCATACTAAACTAAATTCATAGTCAATGTATCGATCTGGTCACGAATATGCCATCTGCAATCCACTTGTTAGCGAAAACTTTCACCATTGCCTTCTCCTATTATCATCAATCACGGGGCCCCGGCCACTTCGTTCAACTGGCCGGCATCAGCGCGCCGAGGTCTTTATCGTGGAGAGCAGGTTGTTAAAATCAATGATCACGCTATTTATTTCAAGTTACCGATCAATGTGGACAAAATTGAAAGTGCTCGAGCAAATTGTTTTCGAAAAATTACTTGAACAATACTCCACGGTACACCTCGTCTGAAATTCATGTGGAAATCGATGATTTTCCGAGCACGAGTGTACTTAATCAGATGCAATGTCTTCATTTCGCGGCCGAACGTTGCCCGGCAGCTCAGATTGGCCTAAAATGAAAGAGAAAGGCTCCACAACGGCTACCAATTAGTCTTTTTGATTTCCGGTAATTTAATTTTCTTTTGACACTGCATCGTTTGATCGCAAATCGTATTTTTTTTTTTTGTTCAAATTCAGATTTCGTTACAATTTCGAGGTTTTTCCGTGATTTGACAGTAGTAAACAAACATCATGAACGTCGAGAGTAAGCATTTCAGTCATTTAATCACTTATGTTATTTCCTCGGCTCCGAAATTCATTTTCAGGTTCCGGATATCAAGTCACGTTTATTTCACGTGCAGTAAAAACTAGTACGTACTTATAGATTGTAGAAATCTCTGAAAATGTTCCGCGAAGTGATGCAGAACGATTTGGTTTTGACGTACATACAATCGCATGACGAACAGGTGATTACCCAATTAATTCAACAATCAAACGCTTCCTGAAGACATTAACGAAACTAATGATGGTTGCGTATGGTAGAGTAGTAGGTGGAGCTCATATGGCCTCGACCAGTTTCAAATACATAAACTCGCTCTATCGATCTATTAGGCATTTTCGATGAAAAATAGATAGAAATACGTTTGTCCATAAATCAGACTCAAATGTGGAAGTTAAACTGTGCGGTTTTTCGGCAAATTGAAGGTGAAAATTGTTTATCGTTGGAGAAGAATTTCGCATTACTGTGATGACCTTGGACTTGATTTGGAGTGAAAATGTTTTGAATAGCGATAATTTGTTTGGATATGGTATGCATGAGATTTTTTTTTTTGTAGATGGGATATTTAGTAGGTGTGATATGTCTTTTAAATGGGAAAACAATTTTGCGACTTTCTTGTTGAAATGATAGAGTATTCAGTTGAAAGCATTTTGGAAATTTTCTTTGGCTCCTTGAAATGCTTTGTCATTTAATTTTTGTATTTTATAAATTGCTGCAAAAACTTTGATAAATTTTGTAAGTTTTTTATGTATTATATACAGGATTTAAGTAGGTACTGAATTTTTTACTAGGCATTCTTTCTGTTCTACATTTTTCGTTACTTAAAATGCAAAATCTGCGTATTTTTCTAGTAGATATGTGTGCAGCGTAATATTTCCTGGTCATCGATAAAAACTGTTCCTAGGCGATTATTGAGTTTTTTTAGGAGTTTATTTTCAATTCTAGAGATTTTTAGAAGGCATTCAAAAAACTTGCAGTTGAGAAAAACTCTTTTCATTAGTACTCATTTTTTGGACTTTTCTCCAAACTTCAAGTTAGTTAATTATCATTTCGAGCCCAATGATCATTATCCATTACGTGTGTCATGGTTAATCATCATTTATAACATCATCAATGAGGTTCTACGAATTATCATTTGGAAGTTAATGCTCATTTGCTCTTATCGATTGTCGCACCATCTACGGAGAAGATTATGAAATTTACTGGGGAAATTCGGGAAATTCCATTTGAAATAATGTAGTTTCTAACTGTCAAAAACATAAACATATTATTTCGAATATATTACAACATGGGATGCAAATGTATCATTTTTTGCACATTTCTTCGTATTCTCTTCTTCAATACCTGAACATTTTATATTTTCTTCCTTATCGTGATTAAACTTTTTTTTGAGTAAAATTTCCATAATTTTACACAAAGGCTCATTCGCAGTAAAACTTGTACTAGTTTCTGATTTTTTGATGTGTTTCGATAAACAATAACTGTCAAAATAATACCATTTAAATTCAAACAACCTACAGCTGTTAAACAACCTCATTCAAATAACCGTGTGTCACTCTCCAAACAAATTATCATTAGCGTTCAATGATCATTGGGTTAATGATAATTAACTTGTGTCGTCTGTCTTTAGTCTTACTTTATTGTTGCATGTTTTCCAAGTTTTATTTTCTGAAATTTTTTTTATTCGTTCATAATATTCGTGGCATCTAAAATATTTCTTCGACTCTTCATATTTTTCTTAAGGGGTTATATACAGTCAGGAGGCCCAAAAAAGCGATTTGTCAAGCCTTTTTTCCTGAGAAGACTTTTAAATTTATTAATGTAAAAATTTGTACACATAATATGATAACTTTTAATTGTAATTTAACATTTTTTATTTGTTAAAATAATAGTTTTGAAAGTTTCTATAGCTGATCTCCAGGAGCTCGTCCCAAAAAAGGTGCCTTGCGGTCACCACGATATCTCTGAACTGGATCATCATCACAAATGACAAAGTCTAGCGCATCAAAACCGCTAGAAAACTAATTTTCGAAGAAATTATTTTTGAGGGATTTAAAAATGTGTGAAGACGTTATACCCTTCTTTGTAGTATCATATCAACCATTTCTTACTCAAAGGAACAAATATCATTTTCTGACAGCATTTCCTATAACACAAATGATGAAAATGTTCAATGCTGGCAGCATTTGTCCAACACAGCAGCAATAAATCTACCATAACATGCTCGTGCTTAATCAACCTATCCTTTGAATTTCGTTTTCATTTAAGGATATCATCGAAAGTTTCAGCGATTAAACTATGTCTGGGGTTGCCATCCGAAAAATTTATAAAACTTTGAATATTTAAATATCGGTTGCTTATTTTATTGTAAATGCTTTGCTTATGAATACAAAACGGAAGCATCTGTTGGTGCAATATTTACGAAATTGTCTGGTGCTGGCAATCATGTACTAGCACCATAGCTGCTTCACGTTGTGTTAAACCCACCCTATGAATTTCGTTTCGATTGAATGGCTGCGCTGTAAGTCATAGGAGTGAATATAATTTTAGGGCTACCACCGACCAAACTTTTTAAATTTTTGAAACGTAAATATTTTTTCTGTTAATTGTCATTGCAGGATCATTCCCATTTGGAAATTTTATGACAACATCGCTCGATAAAGAAATGTCAATAAATTACCAAATTCATCATTCACGACTTTTCAACGAAATTCCTACAGAATTAGAAATGCTACAAGATCCACTTATCATATAAATTTCGTTTTGATTTCGTTACTGCATCGGAAGTTATAGGGGGAAAACCTTTATTTTCCTGAGGAAATTTACAATATTTAGGAAACAAAAATTGCCATAGCTGGCGACCCTATACTAATTTTTCAACCAAATTTCTATGAAATCTATCTTAGAGTAAGGTTGTAAAAATCTGGTGGCTAACTCGGAAGCTATAGGCCAAAAACCAGTTTTTTCTCAGTGATTTTTCCAAATGGCACCACTGGAAGTATAGGAGTACCTGAAAATTCACTAAAATGCCCGCCGCCGCCACAAGGTTTAAGATTTCCGTTTTCTAGCAAGTCGTGGACCTACCTGTTATATACATCTATGTCCTCCAAAAATTTCAGCTCAATCGGATCGGCCACTCCAGAGATTATCTCCCTTAATCATTTTGCTGATATATATATATATATATATATATATATATATATATATATATATATATATATATATATATATATATATATATATATATATATATATCGGGCACAGTGCTCTCAAACGCAAATTAACGTAGCGATTGGACTGAAACTGTGCATACAAGTTTGAAAGAAATGGTACTGTAGGACGCCGCTGCAAAAGTAGACCTAGTGGCGCCATCACTTGGCCAGGCCGGAAACTTTTCACCCCACCCTCGTGTATATATATATATATATATATATATATATATATATATATATATATTATATATATATATATATATATATATATATATATATATATATATATATATATATATATATATATATATATATATATATATATATATATATATGACGAATTCTCGGGGAAACGAGTTACTAACATACTAATTTTCTTCGAAAATGAGTAAAAACCAAACGGATTTCGTTAAAGTCATGTATGATGTAATTAGTCGAAGGAATAAGCAAAACAATTTTTTTTTTTTTTGACAAAATGGTGGGGTCTCAAAAAATCGATTTTTCGTCGAAATTTTGGCCTTAAATTTTTCCTTAAAAATAAATAATTATTTGTCAGTGAGAAAAAACCTTCGATCCATTACTAAAAAATATACTGAAGAAGCTTTTGCTCAAATTTGAGATTGATCGGTTTAGCCATTTTCGAGACATCTTGGTCACCGACTTTAAAAACACAGTTTTAAGAAAAACACAGTTTTAAGAAAAACACACTTAACGTTTCAAAAGCACTTTACATGGAGGAACAAGTTTTTTTTTCCAACTTACATCGAGTCGTCTATTCCAGGGCCATATTCTCCGGCGTCTACTCCGCCCCTTCGGCAGCTTCTAATAGCTCGAGTTGGTGTTATCTGTGGACCATTCTCCCCTCTCGTGTGCTCTGTGGTCGGAGATCTTCATGCGCTGTTCATCCCATCTTTCGGCATATGAATGCGCATTAGGCCCAAGTGAAATCTCTATTGCATTCATATAATACAATAGTGATCCCCTACTCTCAATAAATATGTTGGCAGCTATATATGCAGCCATTTCTACAGTTTTCGGTGAAACCACCCACACAACTCTTTAATAATTTCTCATTGCTGAGATCTGTATAAATCTGAAAATAGCCTCAGGAACATCTTTTGATAATAACGGCTCCAGTTTCGCTCCAGATTCGCTCCAGTTTCGAAACTGGAGCGAATCTGGAACGAATCTGGAGCGAAACTGGAGCGAAATTTCGCATTCCATTACGAAATTTTCGCACTCAATTGTGAAATTGTCACATTCCAGTACGAAATTTTCGCATTCGATTTTCTCATTCGCATTCCATTGCGCAAATTTTCGCATTCCATTGCGGAATTTACGCATTTCATTGCGAAATCTTCGCATTCCATTCCGTAATGTTCGCAATCGATTGCGAAATTTTCGCATTCCTTTTCGAAATTTGTTGCGAAATTCCCGTGAACAGTAGTTTTTGATGCTAAAAATATAGGTAAATTGGGAAAGGGCTACCGTTCTTGCTCGACATGAAATTTGCAAAGTTTTACTTTGAATGTGTAGATAAAGCATAAGATTTGTATACAAAATGGTTTTTGTTGTAAGAAACGGACATTTTTTACGAAATTCGATGGTTTGAATGTTTTCATTTTCAGTGCCTTCCGTAGCTACAGGGTTGTCAGCACGTGTGCAGCTTAACAACATTAATATGTCCTGTAAGTTTTATAATGATTTGATAATCTAGTAAAAAGTTATCGCAATTCAAAAATCTTCAAATTTTCCCACTCATTTTAGGCGCCTAAAACGCACACATAGGGTTAAACATTTCAAAAGAATTATCATATTCACATTTAAAACACGTTCAAAATTCATTGCATATGCGTTATTTTTGCAAAAGTTATTTTTTGACAGAATAATAGGTATATTTCAAATATCACTAAAATGGCCGCCGGCGCCAAAGGGTTAAAGATTATTAACTTGTTGTGAGATCTGGCACTATTCTGCATATACACCAATTTATCCTGAAAATTTCAGTTCAATTCTTCTTCGAACATTAGTAAAAATGGAGTAGTTGCTGTTGAAAATATCTATATTCCTGTGAACTCTAGTTTCAAAGCGAAATCTATTTTTTGCTTACACATATTCTACAATACAGTCACAGCGAACAAAGAAAACTATCTCATTTCCTATATATGCAGGACTAAAGCCTTGAATATTAATTCAATGTCAGTTAAACATAGCTAATAATTATCTACAAGCAGGTTCCACGCAACGTATTGTACATGAATAAGCTCTAAACAATATTGTGGCACCCATCTAGCTAATCTGCAAGACATCAAGAACGCTACTTACAATAGGAACTATATCGCAATGCAAGTCAACTGTTATTTTTAAGCTTTTTGCTCCTTGATTATGGCTTATAAAAAAAGCATATTACAGACTATGCCTTGAGCTTTTCCTTCTCTGCTCATAAGCTGGCTCACTGGTTCGCTGTCGTTTTTTGTTGTTGTGCTCATACCGTAACGGTGCAAATTGAACTCATTATCGCAAATACCACAATCGAACACCACCAGATCGAATTGTGCAATTGGACGCCGCCATTCCATTTTGCGGTAGCACACCTTGAAAACGATACTTGTTGCAATGCAATGTTTGTATACCTGTACCGATTAAGCCGATCGATTTACTACTGTTCCCAATATCTCACCAACGAACAGTATGTTCCATACAGTAGCGAAAAGAATGATTCAAATGACATTACCTTACTATATATGTATAGCGCATTAGCGTTTTCATTCACCACATAACCCCCCGATAGTTCATTAAGTTTGGTCGGAAATTTGTTTACCTTCAATTAATCGGTCTCTGACACCGATTGTTTCGCGAAATGAAGTACAACGTACGCAAATGCTAACATACTGTCATAGTTGTCATAATTTCGCATAGATGTATCTACCATACTGCTCCAACTTCAGAAGATCTCCGTGGCAGGTGAAATGAGGCAGGTTGAATATCAACTGTCGACTTATGGTCGTGTATCTATCTGCATGTAAAATTCAAGATGCAGATCGAGATTGAGATTAATGGCTGCGGTTTGCCATTGAAACGGAGAAATGTTTTCTGTGTTTGCGGTTCGACTTCGGGCTTACTCATGTGCAAATCAAGATACTTTTGTTGCCGACCGCCAAGTCGGCTTTAAAGTCGTAGTCTAATTCAACAACCGGCACAATCGGATCTTAACCTGCTGTTACTACTGCTACTGGCCTGAGGTGGCAATCGGCCAGCCGCCCGGTTAATCGGTCGATGGTCAAGCTTTCTGTATGTTAGTTATCTCGGTGAAATGTCTTACGAAAGAAAAATCTGAACAGTTGTTTATCATACAGTATCGACTTTTTCTCATATGTGTTGCTGCTGTTGATTCCGTAATGGTAGAAAGTGTGAATGGGTTTCAGTGAACAGGTCCGGATGGTGTCGCATGATAAAGATTTTTTTTTAAAGTGTGATATAATGAAGTATTATAAAAATGATTTTCCTCCAAAATTGAATTAGGTGACGCGTTGATTGAAACAAAATTCTCCTTTAATAACTGCATTTTCTAACTTTTCGAAAAATGAAAATCATTCACAATTTTAACTTGGAAGCAAATTAATTTTGGAGTTCCGGTCTCGTATATCTAGATTTATTAAATATCTACGGATTTTTTTGTCAAGAAATAAAAACAAATTCAAAAGGAAATAATCCTTACTGGTTTCTTCAGGGGCCAATTTTATTGATCGTCGAAAAAGTTTTGTATTTAAAATCGAACTTTTGATTAATGCAACTCTTGATTATTGCACGGCGATTTTCGCAAGCGATGATTTTTTGATCATTACAACAGTAGCAAAAATTTCACTTGATCTTTGTATACTTGGTCATATAATGGTCTGGTAGACGGTGGGGCAGCTTGAGTTTCAGCTCATCTGAGCATTCAACACTCCCGACTCTATTGTTTAGCTTTGAGCCATCGGTGTGCACATCGATAAGCCCACTTTCGAGGGTGACACTATCACGAAATTCGTCCCAACCAGGAATGCGACTTATGAACTCCAAATCTAGTAGAAAGTACGGAGCAATGTAGTCAACATCGGGTGGAGCAAGAACTCCCTCAACCAAGATCCTCGTACGACCGAACTCAGTTCTATTCCATGCTGAGATACAATTCAGTCTCAAAGCAGCAAGATTAGCTTGCTGTAAGATCAGTATATTGGTTGGTAGCCAATGAAGCAGCACGAAAAGTGCCTTAGTCGTGGTGGTACAAAGGCTTCAGTTACCAGTAGTGCAGCTAGCCTCCGCACTTTTTAAGCTGAGGTTCACGGCAGTATAAGGCTAAGCAATGGTACGCGGCTACAATTCTCAATTCGCCCCTATAGCTCTGTTCCGTCACGTTTTTGACGATCGCTAGAACGATTCACACAATTAGATCCTTCAGCAGTCTCTTACATGTTTTTCTACTACCGCAGTCACTCTTTCGCTCCTTATCACATCCAAATCCAGGACGAAATAATCGAGCTACATCAGGTTAAATAGCAGTCGAATCCAATGGGGAATATTTGTAAACATCACCAGACAGGAAGACCAAACCACATGTCATAATAATATGTCAACGAATCTAGTATGAGAATCCAACAGAGATTCTCAAAGTGTAATAATCTTGTTATACAATTTTTTTTTTTTTTTTTTTTTTTGAAAAAGTGGGTTTTGAATACCGATATCTTTGTACTTATATAAAGTTGAAAATTACGGTATTTTAAGTTAAATAGTTGAATTTTCATATCGTAGCATAAACTCTCTCCCATTATTGCTTCAATTTTCGTTTGATCTGTCGCTACAGTTTTTGTTCTCGATTTAATTTATCGCTTCAAGTTTGTGTATTTTAAATTGTTAAATTAAGAAATAAACAATTCAAGAATTTGAAATCTTCGTATTTTTGCCGTAGTAAGAAAACAGACTCTGTTGCAGCAGTAAAGTTCACTAAAGGCCTTCTGTGCTCTTTCCGCTATATCGTAGCTCCATAGTAATTTCGAGTCGAGGATGAGCCCTAAATATTTGACTCTCTGGCTCAGGTCAATGGAGACTCCGTTTAATTTCGGTAAATCAAAACGAGCAATTTTGGACTTCCTTGTAAACAGTGCTAGCTCCGTTTTAGTAGTATTCACATTTAAGCCGCACTCACGGCTCCAACGTGAAAGTATGTCAAGAGAGTGATCTAACCTCTCCGATAGCGTAGACATTTCCCCACACTGCTACATCTATATCGTCCGCTTGAGCAATTACTTTGCAGCCGGCACGGTCCAGTCTCATTAGGAGAGCATTCACCGCGATGTTCCACAGCAGGAGAGAGAGGACTCCACTCTGAGGTGTGCCCGGCTGACCCCTCGTCGTACGTAAGCATTCCATAAGGAAGAGATTGCAACTCTATTTTTAAGAAGCTGCGCGATAAAAGCAATCAGCCGCTCATCCACATGCAGCACCTTCAACAATTGCGTCGGACTTTACTTTGTTGAAGGCCCCTTGGACGTCCAAGAAGGCGGCAAGCGTATGTTGCTTAAGAGCAAGAAATTTCTCGATTTACTCAATGAGGACATAAGAAGCAGTTTCGACAGATTTGCCTTTGGTATGTATAAGTGTGCTGTGATTGTGAGATCAACATAGGATCGATTGATCTTTTAATATAGTAATCAATGATCCTTTCCAGAATCTTAAGCAGGACAGAGTGAAGACATACTGAATGATAGTCCTTTGGCTTAACATGCGAGACTTTTCCTGCTTTAGTTATAAACACAATTCTAGTTCTAGTCCGCCAGCCAGTGGGAATATACGAAAAGCGTGGACAAGCGTTATAAACCTCTCTTAACCGTGGCAACGATTCTACCATGGACTCCTGATTATCAGCCGCAAGGACGCCATCAGGACCCGGAGATTTAAGCGGCTCAAATGATTTGATATCCCACCTCAGTTGAAAGTTTGAGCTAGCAGCTTGCTTCGTTTGATTCGCCGCTTCTGCAGGACAATAATTGCTCGGAAAATGTACGTCCATGAGAATGTTTAGAGTATCCGCGCTCGAACTTGTCCAAATGCCCTCTGAGTTCCTGATCCAACCTATAGACTTCGGTGTCGTGCTTAAAATCTTACGAAAGCTGTGGGTGGATTATACGCTGCTCTAGACGCAGAGTTGAGAGCACTAGTAAGGGTATCAATGGCCTGATCTAATTCATGATAGCAGTCACTGCTCCTAGGAGCAGTTTCCAATGAGGAACGGACCAGGGATTGAAATAACTGCCAGCCCGTCCTCTTTCTGTTATTAAAGGCTACCTGCTCAGCTGAGTTGCGGCCAGCCATATTGAACGATATGTATGTATGATCAGAGAAATGAACAATCCTGTAAAACCGTCGAGTCACGGAGAAGATGCGAATGTTGCGCACTGACCATGGTAACGTCAAGAACCTCCCTTCATTTGAGGTGAGCAAAGTTGGTTCGGTGTCAGTATTGTTCCTCACCTCGGCTATTTGTGTTGGAGCTGCCCCATACTTCATTATGAGCATTATAGTCAGCTGCTAGTGTAAGAGGCACATCGATTCTAATGGCTTCGGCCACAATATCCTGGACTTTTTTGCAGGGAGGGCTAGTGCTATAATCGTGTACCATGTAGCAAGAAACAAACCAGTATGATCTTTGATCGATTTCCACTGCAATAACCATGTTATCCTTGTCACAGAAATTGTGTAGGACATGGACGTTATATATACAAAATAGCAAAGTAGATATCATCTAAAAAGATAAATTAATCTAATTACATAATTTTGGTGCTTGAGTAGCCTAGTGGGTAGAGCACTGGCTTCTTGCGTGTGGGGTCCCTGGTTCGAATCCAGGTTCGGACGAGGGTCCGCGCACCAAGCTTTGAGTTCACCTAGCTCTGATTTAAGTACCTGATTTAGTGAAAGTGAGTCGTGGAACTAATCACTCCACACTCGTATCCACAATGATTAAAAAAAAATTGTAATGAAGCTCTCTACCAGCTTCAACCCCTAGACCCGTACGAGGGTTGTCGTGGAATTGCTTTACTTTTACATAATTTTATGATATTTACTGTGCTTTTCGCAACCATTTAATGCACATTTCGGAGCGATATTTGCACGAATAATTTTTACCGCAATCGAATGCCAATTCGCAACCTTTAAACTCGTGAATCATTTCAATTTGATTTCGTTCTAAATTCAAAATCTCTATTCAATCAATTCTTCTGATTTACCACAACACAATGACTTGCTGCATGACAACAAACAATACACAAATCAATTTGATGATACACAATACAATTTGCCTGCCCCAATTCGCAATTATATTGAACTTTGCTCGAAATCTTAATAGATTCGTTTTCCTATCCGCTCATATTTATTAAGAGTTTCTAAATTATGTGGTTACAGCACAAAGACTCCGACTCCAATGAAAACTGTGTCACCGCGTGTTTCCCATTCCTCATCATCGCAACTAATGAATAAGCAAATAATTCATCTGCAACACCACTACGTTCTACGATTCGCATGTAAACAATGGAGCCATTAACCAAATCCTCAAAACTACTTCTCACGTCCCAACAAGCCCGTATCCAAGCTGTCAGATAGAATGTCTAGATACGAAGAATAGCCCTAGGAAATCTATGGGCGCTAGATCATCTACACCTGAGTATTTCATGTCGCGAACAAGCAAATGGGCTACTGCAAAACCGGTAGTACCTGAGAAACAAAATTTCCATCTGGGAAAATCTGAGACCGAGCGGAGATGAGACAATGGTCTGGGTGAGAAAATTGCGGATGGTAGCTAAATGATAGTACCTACATACAAACATGAGATTTTCATGTTGGCCTAAATAAATTAAAAGCAAATTTGTAAGTCGAATTAGTTTGGCTGTCTGTTGCAATGCAAAAAGTGAACAATCTAAATGACAGCGTTGAATTTGAAAGAGGCGCACACAATCTTACTTCCTTGAAGGAAATGGAAGTATGGCATAGTACGGAAACATCTTCTGTTTTGCTATTCAATGTGAAATGAGGGTTTAAGCTGGTTAGAAGAGACTTTTCGATATTTTTTCCGTCTCATATCGTTTGCTTGTTTACATGAAAAAATCTTTTAGATTTATGTTTCTGGGCTTTTCTTAACTTGAATTTAAAATCCATCCAACAACCTAACTAATTTTTGCGATACTTTTAATCAGAACATAAAATTTTAATTTCATCCCTGTGAACAATTTCTTTCTCCAATTCCTCTGCCGACCAATCCACCACAAGCAGAGACTTAAAACAGCACGCCAGTAATTAGACATTGCATTAATTTGTATTGTAAATTGTTCCAGGGCTTGTTCACGTTGTCTTTCGTTTTCCAGGAAATTGTAGTCGGAAGTGAATCCAAACGACTCGATACTTAAATAGCTGCAAGACATTTTTCGAAAACTCTTTTCGAGTAGTTGGGTACATAGTGAATCTAGCGAACGAGTGACATGAAAAGTTTCTCGAGTATTATCGTCGTCGAGTCGCGTTGAGAACAGAACAGACTTAAATTGTAGATTTCATGCATATCTATTTGCTATAGTGTTCTTACAAGTCGTCTCAAGTTGAACTGGTAGCCAGAATAGTGTAAGATTGTTTGTAAAAGTTGAATGAGATTCGCTCTTTTCTTCTGATTACAACTTGCAATTTTCAAGTGTTCTGAAGAATTTGCACATTTCATGTATCTAGCCGGGGGAATAGATATGGACAAGTGAGGTAATGATGCACACTTTGTTGCTGGATGATAGAATCGGAATCACGTTTTTTGAATATACATTTTAAGTGGATGTCTGGGAAATAGTTGAGTGCTGCCAGAAATAAGTGAGTAAGTTGCAATTTTCGTTCAAATAAACACTCAATTTTGATTGGAGTTTCGTTTGAAAAAAAAATCAGATAAATTTCAAGCATTTTAATTTATGTCTAATCAAAATCATCACTTTCATCAAAAATGTCAACAATTTTTAACCTAACTGAAACAAAAGAACTTCAAGCATATGGTGTTTGATTCATATCCAAGCAGCATATCGGAATCGGATGAGACTATACCCAAAGCACCTTTTGTGTTTCGATACAAAGAAAAACGTTTCGAATCCAACTAATTTTCCACCTTATGCTGCAAACATTCTTCCAAGTTGGACCGTTTTCTTAAGTTTTCACATAACTACACTACCCAAAACTGTACAATCAGCCTGTGATCATAGCTACGCATTTTAATTCATCCAGAAACCACTGGGCTCGAATCGTTTCTGTTCTCTACAATCGCTTGCATTATATAACATTCTCATACTGTAAACGAAAATTATGAAAACACATTTTACTTTTTATAGTTTCGTAGCGAACAGCACGATAACAACTGAATGAAAACCATTTAATTAGCAGCTTGTTCAGCTTGAATTTCGCAGCATTTTCAACAATTACTGGCATTTCATACGACCAAACAATATCGGTATTTTCTTAAGTAACGTTCTTATGCACGCATGATTTTCGGAGCGAGACAAAAACAACTGTAATCACGTTATGAAACAACTTTTTCAAGTTGTGATTATAATTCTTGAAATCATGATTATAGTAAGTATCAATGCTCGGTATGCTTGTTTGTCGGATTAGTTTGCTTAAGTGTGTATTCTTTGTTAATTATATTGACACCGCTAGGAATCGTGAGGTGTTGATTTCGTTCTTTTTTTGAGTAGACGATGGTTTTACACAATCATGTGCTTTTTTTGTTTACATCTCATGTTGATTTCAAATAAATTATGAGCCATTATGGTTTTATGCATGAACATTAGTTAATGCAATGCGGAATAAATTGAATAAAAAAATACAGATAATTGAAACAAAAACATTAAGGGGTATTTTAAGCACAAAGACGACGTGGAATAACGTTTTAACCATTAAATCAACCATATGACCAATACTCTCAATTCAACAGTTCATACCAAAACTCTTATTAGAAAAAAGCCAAAATGATGTGTTTGTCAAACAATCTCGCATTGAATAAATACCTCCTCGAGTTAACGTGAACTGACTGCAAACGACTGGTTGGCATCATTACTAGCCATTGTCGTCTAGTAACACATGCTATGAAAATGGGACTCCTATCTAGTGAAACCTGTAGGATGAGTCTAGAGCCTGGGGTCTGAGAAACAATCCAGTATCTCCTCTGTCACTGCCTGCCACTGCGGAAAACCAAAATCTCTCGCACACGGTGGAGAAAAAGCTGAAAGATATTAAGTTCGTGAAAAAGTCCGGGGCTTTCGATGGCCGCTTGGACTGATCTTTCTTTCTAGTGGTCCAGTTAAGTGGTATCAATATGGACCAACAGGTCTATGTGTGGCCTTGTGCCAGCCAGTACAACTTAACCTAACCTCACCTAATGCAATCAGTTGGTGGCAACTTCCAAAAATCAAAAACAATAAAATATTTTTTTGGATTTTTTTCATCTATTTACAACGTATTTCTTGAGTATTCAACACGTACAAGTTAATTCATTTCACAGTGACATTTTTGCAGATAACAGCATTTTTTTTCAAAGAAAAATCATACAAAATTCAAGCAAAAAAATCTGCGTTCGTTTGTTGAATTATGGAATTTAAAAAAAAAAGTCGTTTCGATTAGAGTTTTTAATGCTTTTTTGTCTTTATCACCCATTTCTAGTTATTGTGATATGTGATCAAGTACTTTACTGTAGTCTATTTCCCAAATACTTTTTTTTAGCAATGGAAGATAAAAGGAAAAAATTTTGCGAGTTAAAGGCAAAATCATCATAAAATTATGGAAGGATGAGAACAGCTACAGAGGCACTGTGAAAATAGTGGCAAAGCAATATTCGTCGGTCCGAAGGGTTATAATGAATTTCAAATTCATGAGAATTAAAGTCTAGTCTTGTAAGGAAATGAGAAATATCATTTTAGTAGTTAGAAACGTCCTTAGCTGACTTCATTTCAACTGTTCGTTCAGTTCAGCATTTTTCCATAAAAGGACGCAACCTAGTATGAAGATAATCTGTAATAGTTCGTCAAAAAAAATACTTCGTACTCACAGTAACACATGGTCGTGGTAATGACGTGGAGGAGCTTTTTACTTCTAGTATAATTGAAATCCGAAACATACAGTAGAAGATTTCAGGCTTTTTCATCCCCCAAAAAAGCTAAATTCATCCTCACGGTCACCAAACTTAAATCCCATCGTACACTTATGAGGTTCTTTAAGCAAACCAAAATCGAGATAGGATTCAGTAACAAGTAAAGAAAGTTCGAAAACTATTTTGACGGCAGATTGAGAGAAGTAAGTTTGAATCTGTCCTCAACGGGCAGCAAGTTTGTCCGATGCCGAAAGAGTTCCGATAGGTTACTAATTAATTTTAACATTTTTTACTGTCTTCTATTTTATTATTTTGATTTCAAATGAACGCAAACTTTTCGTACTTAATTTTGATGCTTTGTTTTCTTTCCTAAAAAGTACCGTTATCTCAAAAACTGTAAAAGCGCAATATATTAACTTACATGTGTTGCGTGCTTAAGGCACAACACAATCTGGACAAAATTGTTTTGTTGCAAACTAATTGACAGCAGATGAACATAGAATTTTCTGGTATGTGCAAGCCTATATGTGGCACGGAAAATTAAGTAGCTTTTGGACTCTGAAAGATTTGAAAATGAAAGTGCTGCGTTTTCATTTTCATTTTCAAATCTTTCGACGTCCAAGAGTTTTCAATTCACACACATACGCTTACACATGCCAGTAAGTTCTCTTCAAATCATATTTTCGCAGAATTCTCTTGATTTCTTGCCTACTGGATTATTCCTACTCGAAAATCTCAAAAAAATATTTAACTTTTTAGATTCTCAAGTTATATTTTTTGAAGTCTTTTGGCGGCTGACTTTGGCGTTTCCTAAACAGTTCTCGCATTGAAGAGCCAGGATTTCTGTCGAATTGCCACTTGACCTACCTTATAAATAAAATCCTTTTCCTCTCAACAGGTAAATCTTTCTAACACTGAAGTATTGACTGTTGACGATGATAATCCTATATCATAGGCTAACTTTAACGGTCTTATTGTGGGAATTACATATGTATATTTAGAAACAATTTGACAGCGCAGTTTTATTCGGATGACATTTTTTTCCGTTGAAGAAACGAAAAATTAGGGGAAAAAACAATTACACTAAAAACTGATGGTTGGTTCGGAGAACAAAAGAAATTATTTTTGATGAATGTTCTCCCTGATTTGTAGTCAGTTAATTAATAAGTGCCTTTTAAATGATTTCCCACATTTTCTACTTTTTCATTAAAAGTTTAGCACAAGAAAATCTGTATAGCGAACCTTGCAATCAAAGTGTTTACATATACGAGTAAGATAATTTTTTCACTCATACTAGCATAAAATTCAGTGTCAGAGATAGATGTGAGACAAACAGACAATTTTTATATTTAAATTGTTCATTAACAAAGAATCCTTATTGTTTCGTTTGAGTTGATTCGTGAATGTATCGGTATCGTTATCAACGATTATTTGACGGTGAGGTAAAAAATTTATGTAGCCTAGTGAGTAAAGTGCGAATATCTAATATGCGTGAATACTGTTAAATTGTATGAGATTTCAATTCTCGTAAACAGAAAAAAAAATTGATGTTAAAATTTGAAAAAATTTATTCGTAATCAAACTGCTAACTGCTAAACTACTTCCCATAAATGGCTTGAATTATGAGTAGAAAATAATTGTGATCTATCACGAAATTTTCCAATACATAAACTTTTTCTCAGATACTGGAGAAAATCAGCAAAGAATGCGAGTATTTGGTTTGAAAAATGATACGAATAAAAATTGGTTCAAATAAAGTAAAGCAAAAAAGCTGCAAAATTATTTCAAATGGTAATGTGATTTTCTATTAGTATCCAAGAACTGCTATGTTGCAATACTATTCTTTGATGGCGAATGATTAATATTTACTTATCACCAATGCTACTTACAATCATTACACCTACTTATTTATCACGATGCCAATGGCGACACTTACCTGAAAAGAAAGAAAAAATTTGCATTAGATAAAAATACCTATAATTGTTGAATATTGTTTTATGTAGGTATAATTATTATATATATATATATATATATATATATATATATATATATATATATATATAATTATTACATATTCTTTTTCTATAATGCATTTGTATCGGTCAAATGAGCTTGAAAAATGAATTTTAAAAGCATATTGATGGCTTTGGTTATTTTTACCCACGACAACCCTCGTACGGGTCTAGTGGTTGAAGCTGGTAGAGAGCTTCATCACAAATTTACAATCAATGTGGATACGAGTGTAATCAGAGCTAGGTGAACTCAAAGCTTTGTCACAGCGTAACTTATTCCATTACCAACTTATTCCATTTTCCCCAGAAACACTTTGACCTTGAAATTGCGCCTCCATTTACGCAATGCATTATCTGTCAAAGCAGCCTGAGATTATGTTGATATATTTTGTGAGAGTGAGCCGTATGTGAGCAGCGAATAATCTAGCTTGAGAATGTTGTTGTCGAATCGTATATTGCATCTCTTTCTGTTCTATGCGATTTCTTCCAACATTCCAGGCTGATCAACAATACAATCTCAGGTTAGATCACTGGATTTTTGGTCCGTATACATATACGGAGTTGGTACGCTGGATAGGAACTAACTTCTTACGCTGTGGCTTGATGCGCGGACCCTTGTTCAAAACTGGATTCGAACCAGGGTCCCCACACACAAGAAGCCAGTGCTCTACCCACTAGACTACTCAAGCTTCAAACCATGACAAGTAAATCAATTTAATACTTATATACACTTGTCATAAAACCATTTAAACTCTTTTTCGAACAACATCTTACTCACAGTCAGACATGGAAACGGATTAATTCGGGATATCGATAGGGAGATAGCAGGACAACGTCGGCTTATGGACATGATGTTCAATTATGTTGGCCTGCCGACTAACCAGAAGGGATAATTAAGACCAAGGTTAAGTTTAGGTCTATTTAGGCTGAGCTAAATGTAGTTATACATAAGCTAGATTTTGTTTATTAAATGCCCCTTATCGTGTTGTCTATGTACAGTTTAAAAAATTAATAAATATTTGGTGCGTTTTTTTGCACATCCGAGCAGATCAAATTTTGTTAAGCATATTGAATATAACAACAAAAATCCTGCACTTGTGGCGTCACGGAATCAAAAAATGTTAAGTAGTGGTAGTTTATGGGCTTACATGTAGATTGTGCTGATAACTGTAAGAGTGTTCTAAACGGTTCGTACCACTGCTGATGATTATTGTGAAACAGGCAGTTTGAATTGAATGAATTTGCATAGCACTCCGCAATTTTCAATTATTTTACATCAAATCTTGTAGTGTGCAGACTGTTTTTGAGTGTTTCGATGCACATTACATTGTAGATTGTTTCATATGCAAGTTTCATGTCTGATTTCGATTAAAATCTAGATAAGATTTCATTCAGATTTTTTCTATGGACTATTCTAATTTAACAACCAATCTAAGCAAAAGCTCAGCAAATGCAACAACATTTTCGAACAATGCGATTTTCTGCTCTGGATCGTTTTTTTGCAACCCTACGTTAACCTGCTCTGCAAGGTTGCAAAAAAAAACGCACCTACTATATGACACAAAATCTTATTTGCATGTTTTTAATTTATAATTAAAATTGGCAGACTCAATTGCTGATGGCGTCTACGGAGTAGCCTCAGAAGACCATTTTCCTAGAAGCGAAAATTAGCAAATGATTTATTATCACACTTGCAAAACTCTATAAAAAGTGCTTTGGGGAGTTTTTTTAAGGTATAGAATTCAGAATAATAAAAAAAACCAACATAATTTACATTGTTCTCACAGTAGAAATTGAATAGACTTTTATTTTTCATTCCTCCTGACCTAAACGTCTTAAATTTTTATGTTGGTGAACGACAGTTAAAAGACCATTTGTGCAGTGCTGTATATTCGAAATAGCAATACGAAGCTGATGATGATTTTTAAGAGAAAAAATTGTGATGACATTTTCAGTGGCTTAATTGATCAGCGAAGTTGCCATTAAGTACTAAAAATTTGCAAAAAAAAAATTATCGACGATCCGATAGATCTCCAAAAAGTCACTGTTTGGTCTCGTTTTGTAGCTGGCGGATCCAACTATCTTCCAAGATGAGCCAAATATAAAAAATATAATTCTTCCTTAAAAGAATTCAAATACAAATTACTTCGTAGCCTCAATTCGAATCATCCCACACAATGCAAACGAAATATTCAAGACATTTCTGTCATAGGATATTTTTAACAATTTGATAAGTTCGAAGGTTTGGAAGTCGGTGAAGAATAACTGTGGATTGCAAGAGTAGTACATATTTGATTATTAAAAATCATTCAGGCCGAAAATTTGTAATATGTTTTCATGCACACGTGGCATAAATTTGACTGACTTTTCATATGTGGTTATTGTTGATTTATATAGCTGGCCAGACAGCAATATTATTATTTTATCAATAAACTAAAGATAAGTAAAGCACAAGTGCAAAACCTCAATAAAAAAATTACCTTCTTTTCAAAAAATTACCTTTAAAGTTTCGTGGGCACCGAAATACCTCTTCACGCAAATAAAGTTGTAAAAATCAAAGTTTACGTCGCAGATCGCTAAGTGAAATGTTACAAGTCAAATTTGAAATTATATTTCTTCTACATGATTTGAACAGATACTAAAAAAACATTAGTCAAAAGACCAAAAAGGGTTAAGAGTGCATAAGGATTAAATTGAGCACCTTTTATACCGCAATAATCTTATTACATCATTCTATCAGCATCACTGCCCAGTAGTTCAACGGACTCCCCCCATCAGCCCCTAACAACTTCGATAACAAAACATTAAAACCAAACCAGTGTACCTATGTTGTTCATAGACCGTAACGAAAAAAAAAATGCATTCGAGCGTACAATGTCTGACCAAGTAGGTAGTGGTAGCAATCATACCATATCTTTCAATCCAGTCTTCCACTCTTACCCGAGAAATCGTCTTGGACGACTCTCATACACATACCATGCATTTTCTTTTAATCCCATTATTCAAAGCACTCGAATTACTGAAGATCTTTTATACACCTGACTGATTTTCCCGACGTTCGATTCAAGTCTATCCGGGCGGACTTGAACTTGATCCCATACCATACTCAGCGCCATATCTACATTTATGTGTATACCTGTGTACGGGCCGACTAAATTCAACATAGATATAGTTGAACTTGGCGAACAAACCAGTGATTATGATTTTTTTTGTCGAAAAGGGAAAACGGAATTGCAGATGGAATCTGGGCATATACGGAATTGAATGGAATCGCGTTCGCGAAAGAACGAGGTCAGTGAAATGGAACGCTACTACCTCATATATTGTGGTATACTGCGCCTAGTCACTCAACCAGCTAGATGGATGGATGGGTAAGCTCTGTTGTCCGATGTCTTATAAATAAGCAAAAAAAAGATGAAATCATGGAATCGGACTTTATGTTACACGTTGTTGATACGAACGAATGAATTTCACAAACACTCATATACTCGCTCAGACAACAATGAGTGCCTAAAAGGAGCTAGTGTTAAACAGTTTTCTTGATTCTTATGGTTTTCAATTTTTTGCCGAGATGGCAAGCTTGTGAGAAAATTTTCACGTGTGTTTATGGCTGGTGCTGGTTTCTATAAAATTATAAGGTATGAATAGCGATTAAATTGATAGAAAGTAGATTGGAAATATGGATGAATGGAAAATATGGTGCGTGAGAGAAAGTGAACCTGGTCTACGATGTGATTTGCAACGATAATCAATTTATCGACTTATTCACTTAATTACATGCATTACTTTGAATACGCCCGGGCTTTTCCAACACAAGTCTATCTTTTTGGACTTTGAATAATGCAAACATTATTTAATACAATCGGTTCGAAATCGGCTACATAATATAATTAATCAGCATCAGCAACATGCAGCCTTCAAAACAACAACGAAAATCCTTGAAAGTCCCGATGAAAACAAAAAACAGTTCAATCCAACAACGCCGGATGAGCCTCGGATTTAGGTCTGATTACATTCCATTGTATTATGGTGCAAAAGATTGCAGACCATTTTTTTCGGGGTTCATTTCATCCTGGCATTCGCAAGTGTAGATGGAAGAAAAAATTCTGAGCAAACCCAGATAATGGACTTTGGAATGCTTATCTGTTTTTTTTTCATGGTCTTTACTTGGTCCCTGTGAATTCCTTTGCAAGTACCTACGTCCGTATCTATATGTACGAGTAGAATAATGAATCGTCTAATGAATTGATAAATTGTTTCCGGCTTCACCGACACTAATGTTCGAAACAGCTTCTGAACAACATTCCCAACGAACGGAATTTTTACGGTCTTGTGAGCAGTGAACATGAAAGGATTACTTGCAACCACAGTGTTTGCATGAATTGTACAATTTCGAAAGGAAAACAATTTTCGATTTTTTTTTCCTTGCCAAAAGGGAAGCAAAAAGAGAACTGTCTGTTGAATGGCTTCGAAAATGTGTGATGAACAGGTGTAAGTAAGTGAAAGATGATAAGGCAAATGCCCTGTCCGGATGGGCTGGTAAAGTCAGATGAGTCAGATGCTGGAACATAGTTGTCAGAAAACAGACATTAATCTTGCGTAAAATGTACCGAGTAATTGCGGATACAAATAGATCTGGACTTTCGGAATGATGATGATTGTTTTTCAATCTACCTATTTTTATGCCTTTTTTCCACACTGAGAAAAATCCTGGCGCCAAAGAATATAAGGCAAAACGAAATTTTTTTAGGAACAAGCACTATGTAATAGAGCCCTCAACCTCAATGGCGCCAAGCATCATGGACTTGAGAAAAAGCAAAGTAACAGTGAAATTGTCCTCGTTTTAGACAGTTTCGGTATTTTGACGATTGTAGGTTATGGAAATTCCTATTTGCCTTCTATTTATTATTAATTTTATTTCTTAATTTTTAAATTTAATTTAAATTATACTTGAATTTGAATTCAAAACTTTCACCCTATTCTTCAACAGCTGCCACTCTACTCATTAGGCTGCGCAGGCTTATGGAAAATTTATTGTCATTTTACGTACTTTAATTACCTAGTCTAGCCATAAATACTGTTACCAACTTTTTGAAGCACTGTTCAATAAAAGAGGTGTTATATGTTAAGAAATAATTGTTTATTTATTAAATGCATTGTCAACAACGGAAATTGCAACAAGTTATTCGAAGTGATTGCCTTTTGCCTTTACACAAGCCTTTAATCGAGCTGGCCACTTATCTATGGAAGCACGCACGACTTTAATCGGAAAGTTGGCAACTGCATGTGTAAGAGACTTCTTTAAGGATTCGATATTAGAATGTCTTTTAGAGCACGTCATTTGCTCTAAGACAGACCATAATTCGTAATCCAGCGGATTCAGGTCTGGGCTAGAGGAAGGCCAATCTTCAGCTTTAATAAAATCTGGAACATTTTCTTCAAGCCATTTTTGGGTTGACTTCGCCTTATGACCTGGTGCAGAATCTTGCTGGAAACTCCAAGGCTGATTTTTGAATAATGACGTGTTGAGAGGTTTCACTACACTTTCAAGGACACTTTCTTGATAAATTTTGGCAGACGTTTTGACGCCCTTCTCACAAAAATGCAACTTTGTCACCCCGTTGTAGCTAACACCCAACCAAACCATTACTGAGGCCTGGATGATGACCTCTTTGAACCTTTTGGGCAACTTGAGAAGCTTCTCTGGCACTGCGAGCATAAACCCTATTGTTTATTAAATGTTTCTTCGACAGTAAAAATTTTTTCTTCCGTAAACAAAATTTTACGGTGTTCTTGGTTTGCGTACCGGCAAAGAAATCGTTTTGATTTTTCCACTCTATTTTTTTTTAACGAATCTGTTAGTAAATGCCCGGTAGATCTACGATAAGCACCCAACCCCAAGTCACTTTTGATGATACGTGAAATTGTTCTTTGGGTATTTTCATCTCACGCGATAAAATTTTTTGTTTGCGAAGAGGACTACGGCGAATTTTCTCGCGCACGGCTTTAACCGCTTGAGGTGTTCGAGTAGTTCGCGGACGGCCACTTCTTCCACGGTCACTTACTCCAGACGTATCATTAAATCTTTCAACAGCCCGATATACAAACATTCGGCTTATACCAAGGGTATGCAGAGTCTTAAAAATATCACTTGGTTGCATTCCTACTTTATGAAGTGCAATCACAGCAATTCTATTTTCTTTGTCGCCCCAATCCATGTTCACTACACTAAAAATTAAACTCAAATCCTGACAAATGCATCAAGCACAAGTGTACTATAGCGATTAGCTCAATTTTTAAGAAATGCAATATAACGGTTCCTTTCTGCAGGGTTGCCAAACCTTGTAACAATATTTATGGCTAGACTAGGTATATATGCCGAGATTATGTTCATAGTAGTTGAGACTATGTGACATGGAATTGGAGAATATGTGCATAGCAGATGAGCCCATAATGAATGGGAATCTGGCTTTTTTTAGCTATATTTTATAGCTCAGAGTATTATTTACATAGCCTGTCCGGCCGTGAATGCTGCGCTTTGTTACTTAAAAGCGTGCGCTATTTAAATTGTGGTATTATGCCGCTGCGAGCTATATTTTATAGGTCATTGTACTATGTACATAGCGCATACGATCATAAGTACTGTAAGATTTGACTCTATTTTGTGTTTTTGATTATGTAACAATTGGCAACTTTTTATGCTTTGTACTTATGCAATATTTGCTCATATTTCAAATGCATATGTTTTGAAATAAATCAAATGTTTATGGTTTCAAAAGGTATCACGTCCTTTAAATTGATTATGGTTAGAAATTTAGAATACTAGTTCCGCTGGTTTTAATCTCTGCTGCTATAATTGGAATCGTTCGACTTAATTTGGAACTCAGGTGAAACTTGCCTCTCGGTAAACAATTTTATTATATTATATTAGTAAATTTAATAAGTGATAAAAATGATTATAAATGAACCTTTTACGATAGATTTCAAAATTAACATAGGTTAGGTTAGTGAAGAGGGCTGCCGAGAACGCGGCCAGCATTAGGCCACCAGTTTGGGCCCATTTGCCACCCTCCGCTCTGCCAAGTGACCGCTCCGCCAAACTGGATCAGCTGACTCAACGTGACGGTACTGGCCACCTCTGCTAACTCTTGAAAGTGGTAAGAACCAAAAATCTTGAGGCGTTTATTATTTAGGGCCGGACATTCACAGAGAGTGTGCTCGATGGTGTCCTCTTCCATCTCGCACTTCTTGCATAAATTGCTGGATGTCAGTCCCATTCTGTTCGCATGAGATGCGGTAAGGCAGTGCCCTGTGAGCAAGCCGACCGTAGTTCTTTCTGCTGAGCTTGAGCAGTTTTCTGCTTTTGCTTAATTTAGGTGATGGCCATAATGTCCTGGCCACCTTGCAGTCCATCCTGTTTTCCCATTCGGACTTTAGTTTGGCCCATATGGCGGCATCAAGTTTGCTTGTGGCATCAGCGATTGACCGTGATACAGTGATGCAGGGGCTATTACTAGCTCCTGAACCTTTCCTCGCCAATTCATCGGCTTTTTCGTTGCCTATGACCCCACTATGCCCTGGCACCCACATAATCCGGATAGGAATATGCCTTGTCCTTTCATTAAGAGCCACTCTGCAAACGTTAACAGTTTTTGAAGAACATCTGTAAGACGCAAGAGCGAGAATGGCTGCCCTACTGTCGACGCAAGTCGTCATTGATCTGGTTTATATTTCACTAATGGACTCAACTGCCATGCGTATAGCATGTACTTCAGACTGAAAGACGGTAGCATGGTCCGACAGTCTACACCGGAAGTTAAGGCTCAAATCCGTAGGAAACACGCCCGAGGCAACTCCTGTGTCCGTCTTCGACCCGCCCGTGTAAATCCAGACGCCCCCATCGGTGGTAGCTCCCTTTTTCTTCCAGTCTGTTCTTGTGGGTATCTTGACCTGGAAATGCCTGCCAAGATGTATTATTTTCCTCATGTGGTCCGTGTCTTCTGCAACGAGCCCAAATCTTTTGCGGCATTCTGTAAGAATACCGATGGGGCCCCACTGATCTGAATCGTTCCACACGCCGCAACTTTTAGCGCGTATCACCGCTAGGCTTGCGCTTCTAAAGATGAATCGATCTAGGGGCATGAGTCCCAAAATCATTTCCAACCCAGTCGTTGGTGCGGTTCTTAAAGCGCCTGTAAAGGTAGGTATCCATATGTTGCATTTCTTGCGTATCGTATCCCTGTTGCGTATCATTCACTAAACGGACACGGTGGCCACACTACTCAATATTCCATGTATCATCAATACGATCCGTTGCAAAAAACTCGACACGCAGCTGCAACGCTTTTATTCACTTATCTATAGTGTACAACGCAACGTGTCCACACATGACTCCACTTCGTATCGTATCATTCCTTTGATGCGACGGCAAGAAACCGCCAAGTGACTGATCGAGTTCGTTGCGTTTCTTTGTATCAAATTTTGATACGCAACGAAGATACGTTTGTCGTATCCACTGATACGCAACGGTGATACGATACGCGAAAATGATACATATGGATACATACCTTTATACATATGCAAACTAATCTTTGCAGTCTTGTTAGCTCCTTGATATTAGTTTTACTCTCCGCTGCCTTCCACCATACGATCGCTTCATACACCAAAATCGGCCTCACTAAACATGTGAAAATGTAGTAGGCCGCCCTAGGTTTAAGACCCCAGGTATTGGAGTAGGTAGACCGACACGCGAAAAGTACTGCGCGAGCCTTACCAATTCTGTGCTTTACGTTAGCCCCCCATAACAATAAAAATTCACTCAAAGTGCTCCCACTTTTTTTTTAATTAATTTAATTTCATTTTGAATTTCCTTGGCTAACATCACTAGCTCAAAGCGAAAGAAATCAAACAACCAAATGTGGTTGTAGGTGGTTATACGAAAGCAAAACTAGAGTGAGATGCAAATATGAACGCGTACAATTTATTTACACTTCCTTGCCACTTGCATGGAAACCGAAATTTATTTTGCCTGCTACATCTGCTTGCTAGCAATGAAAAACTTTCCGAACGAAATTCAGCTACAGGCAGTCACAATTTCAATGAATAGCTGATGTATTTCTGAGAACTTTTGAGTACACGTTATACTATTGTGGGATACTTGATTATGAAGGATGTTTTTTAAGTAAAAAAATATTCTTGGATGTTTGTTACTCAAATATGTCTGATATTTCTTTGATAGTCGTAATATTCATCTAATAACTTCAAAATAGTGAACGATTTTTTCATAAGTATAAAAAAACATCCAGATAGTAAATTCGAAACTAAAAGAATATGATTTTAATTTAGAAAACAAGATTCTATTTTCTTAAAAAGGTTGCAAAAAAATTAGTTTACTTCACAATAATTCATACCATTAACGATATAACTTTTTTCATCTCAGAGATTTTTCATTGAGACACTTTGTATACTTTAACAAAACAAAATTCAAAAAATCACTCTCCATTCACCAAAATAATTCATTCTTGTGAAACTCTTGACATTGATAAATACGCTTCTTAGTTCAGCGTCAGTCAGACAAGCGACGACTTTCTGAGAGAGAGAGAAAAAAAACGAGAATCTTCGCTGATTGCTCCTCACATCTTAGTCCTCGCAAAACGACCATTGTCTGACTGTAGTTGTTGTTATTGTTATTATCAGAGGTCAGGGTTAAACTTTACGTCTGTACTGCACAGAACTACTCTCCGAAGCAGGAATTATTCATTCAACTCAACGTCAACTGTCATTCTGGTTGCTTGAATTTATTGTAACTGACGTGCTGCATTGCTGAATGGAGGAACTGGGACGATATTTTGTGGTGACCAGAGGACATTTCTTTTGTGAATTTTAAATGACAGTTAGATTTGTCTGTGTTTTTTATGTGGCATTTTCGGGGTTTGGCTGAATTGGACAAATTTCCAAGTTTCGTATACTTAATGGATTAATGCTTTTTGAAAATATACAATAAAATTTTTGTACGATTTGAAGAAGAGAAAAACGGAATACGAAAATTGGGCTTTGTTTCATTTAAATAGAATTCGACGAATTAATTAATATTCAACGACAAAAGCTGGAAATGTATTCAAACAGTAACAAATACAAATAATTAATTTGCGTAAGGTAGCTCTAACCCATACCCTAGCCAACCTCAATGATTTATCAATAATTCACCTTTTTCCTACGCTAACAAATCCTTGGTAACCGTTTTCAATTTGAATATCGATCACACTTACCTTGAATCGAATTGAAACGTAGCACAAATCCTTAAATCACTCATACAAATACTTCATTTGTTAGAGAAGCGGAATGCAGCACGTTACCATCATCAACATTATGAGCTTATCGTCTTTGCATATTTTCTATTGACTTGCGAAAAGGGCTTATGGTTGCTCGTACCTGGTAGAATGTGTCTTATGCAGGGTATTCCGCTGTTACATATATATTGCTGAAACCAGGTTATCCTTAAAATATTTGGTGTAGAAAATCGTAAGAGAAGAGGGGGAGATCGAGTTTTCAAAATGTTTTGATATTCAAGTAGGGGAGAAAACTGGCAGATGCCTACAACTTGAAGTATTTGTTTACTTAAATTTTATTTTTATTTTGTTGTTACATTATTTTTTGTTTTTTATTTTTGTTTTTGACCGAAAATGAGACAACATTGTCAATCATATTTTGCTGCAATAACAAATGAAATGCATCGGAGAAAAGGCCGCCAACAAATAAAGTCCTGGCTAATACTGGGGAACAGCTAAGCTACTTGATAAATTGGCGAAAATATATGCTTTAGATCTGAATTTGTTGGAAAATATAAGTTTTGATTTATTGAAAAAAAAATTATATGATTGGCAGGACATTATTTACTACCATTTGTTATATTTTTCAATAACCTAATTGTGTAAAGAGAGACTAACTGGGACAGACCAGGATACAGCTCTGGTTGTAGCACTGAAGATGGTGATGTTGAACATAAATTATAATAGAATATATTGACTTTAATAGAACTTATTGACGTCAGTCTATTGACGTTTTCAAAACGATTTTGGCAATATATTACAAAAAAACAGCAAATCTGAACAAACAGGATGCAGATAGGCATTAACGTATGAATTTTGGGAAGAATAACGAACGAAGTTTAATAGCGACCTAGGTTTTGAAGACAATTGTCAAAAATCAGGATGTTTTTAAATTTAAATGGAAGCTTGAATGAACATAGGAAGTTTCAGAAGAACCATTTGGAGAGCCAAATTCAGGGGTAGAGACTTCAAAGGATCAATCATGTACCAAGTTTAGTACTCCAAAAATCAAAACCACCCGTCAGATTAGGGTTGTGTTTAGACGCCAAAATAATGTTTTCAGACTCTTGAATAGGGATAGATTGAATCCTTATCATATAACATTTAGTTCCACAGCTGCTTTCAGATGATTACTCAGAGAGAGTCCAGTTCTTGACCGACTTTTGGAACGAGTTCAAATTTTATCGGGAATAATCTATGATCAAATTAGTGGCAATTCACTCGAAAAATCATTTATTGACCTTGGAAACCCCAAATGAGAATCAATTTATTAACATGTCCCAAAATTGTTGATGCATAAGTGGTAAGCTTCTATTCGTAACATTTAGAGGAAGAAAAAAAGAAATAGTGTAGAAAAAATTACTCTTCTGAATTTCATAAAAAAATACTCAAAGTACTTTAATTTAAAGACCAATTTTTCCTTTAGTAGATAGATTTATTATAATTCCTTGATATACATCGATATTTCAAGAGTAATATCGAGAGTAACATCTTAAACATCTTTCGAGAGTAACATCTTAAATATCTATATCTGTCAAGAAATTAAAATATACACAGCTTCTGAAAGAAAAATTGATGAACAAGCAAATACTGTAAAAATCGGTTCAAGATCTTAACAGAGAAGAACTTGAAAAAATTGAAGAGAAAACAAATTTTGCATGCACCCAAAAAGTGGATTTGAAAGCTTTAAAAAGAGGAGAAAAATAAGAATTTTTTTGAAAATAACCAAGAATATAAGCTTGCGCTGAATTGACTCAATAGTAACATACAGACATTGAAAACGAAGGAACCAGATTGGGTACTCACATTCTAAAATGCTCCGGCCTAAAGTAAAAATACAAATAAATACAAGCCGCAACGTTGGTGGACATGTATAAAAAAAACAAGCTTCTCTTTGGAATCTAACAACAGAACGAAATCTCCAAAATACTGGAGGACTATTTTCGTATGTGAATGATATTTGATAGCACTTCGAAATACTGAAAAGAAGGCAATTGGCTCAACACCATTGGTAAAGAGAAAACAAATCAGTTTACAGTTGACGACAATCTAACTGTTTTGTATCATTTGTTTCGTATAATCTTAAGGCATACATATAAAGAAATCAGGCCGAGCTAGCAATATACTGAAGATCGTTGACAAACAAGTTAAAAAGTAAAGAACCGAGGAACACAGGGTGTGACAAAGAAAAAAGAAGAAAAAACATCCATTTAGGGTAACTGTGGAGATAGGAGAACAACCAGAACAGAATAGGACCAACAGTGTACCAATAATGTCTTCATACAGCAGCTATTTGAAACTCAAGTGATAAAAAGCAATAAATTGTTGCAAGAAATTTGAAAAGGTTTTGATGCAGATTTACTCATTAATCATTTTCATTTAATTTAGAAACAAAAACTAATCCATTTAAATTATTCATTACAAAGTTATTAGCTTAAAATAAAACAAAGACGACAATTTGCCTCCAATAAAGTCTTCGTACACTTACGAAACAGTTTATGAAAAATCTTAAAAACCATAGATACATTTTTTGTTAATATTTAATTGGGTAGCCTTTGTTTTTAATCACAGCTTTAAGGTGGTGTGGCATCGATTCTACAAGTTTTTTGCATAGCGGCGGCGTAATGGTATGGGGCTGTATGGCTGCCTGAGGCGTTTTAAACTTAGAAATAATTGAAGGAATCATGAATCATCGGGCATATATTGAAATTTCCAAGAGAAATTTGGAGCCAAGTGCTGAAAAATTGGGTGTATCAAAAGATTGAACGTCAGAGTGTGATCATTGGGTGCTAGCCATTCAAAAGTTGGCTTAGTTCTTCAATCCAGTCGAAACAAATAGAAATATCCAAGCTTTCGCTCTCTCCACAGATTTTTTAATTATGATGCCGTGTCGGTTTTTGAAATGTGAGAGTCACGCCTCACTGGATGCATATCCTTTAATTCCGAGAGACTGTGCAAAAGATTTTGCTTTTTCCTTCAACATGAAACCGCGGACGGGAACAAACCCTCACTAACGACTAAAGCAAGCGCTCTTCAAAACGGGGAAATTCACCCTGGCATGACCTTTTCCTACTCGCAATTAAGGCACTTCCAGTGACGCGATCTTAATTTTTCAAAATCATCGACAATGTCTATGGTAATAGTTCATCCTCCACAGTTTGAATCAAACACTCAGAAAAATGTCATTTAATAGAATCAAATTTAAATCAAAAGATGAAATCACTTTGAAATAAAAAGCGAATCTTATTTGAATTCCACTTTATTATAAAAATTTTCTTTTCAAATCAAAATTTTTCATCATTGAATTAAAAAGAAAACGTATATGGCGCCAAATCATATTTGAAAATTTTTGAATCAAAAATGTTCAAATATGATTTGGCGCCATATACGTTTTCTTTTTAATTCAATGATGAAAAATTTTGATTTGAAAAGAAAATTTTTATAATAAAGTGGAATTCAAATAAGATTCGCTTTTTATTTCAAAGTGATTTCAACTTTTGACTTAAAGTGATACTAAAAAAGTGTTAAGTGGTGAAATTTTTCTGAGTGCACGTTTTTGTTTCACTTATGAAAAGACACTTGTTTTTTCTTGAGCACATTTTGATTCTTAAAAATTAATACAAAAGAAGACTGGACTGCGAACTGCCAACTCTCTCATATCCCATTCATGTAAACAATCGACAGATATGTACGTGTATGTATGTTAACAAATGACAGGTTACATGTATGTAGTATATAAACAAATAGTATGTGCATAAAAAACGCTTCAAATTATGGAGAGTAGGTGGGTCCGATTTCAAATTATTGAATGTCGGCGGGCAAGATACTATTTCTGCAACTTCAAATTACCGAAAGGACCAATTAATATTGATTTCAATCAATTTATTGAGTATTTTACTAGAGGCCAGGAAAAAATTTCAAATTAACAAGTGTCAAATTATCGAGAGTCTACTGTAGTATCAATTGTCAAATAAATTATATATATTATTTTGCTAGTAAATAATTTTTTTTTTTTTTGTTTTTTAAATATTCAGTCTTCGTCACTTTCCTGAGCTATTAAAAAAATCACTTCCTTAACCTGTTAACTGGGGAATACAATTTTTGGGGACACTCAAATGTATGGTAGGCAAACTTGTGGTATATATGTGATGAGGTGAAATGTTCGTGCGTATTTTATTCATGCCAAGCTTAGCTCTGAATTCATGACTAAAAACTTCTATGACGTAAAATGTTGTCATGCCTATTAGAGCTGTTTTCCTGTCATGATGAAAAATTTCATCAAATCTTTTTATCAGTTTAAGCTTGAAACTATGAAAATCAAATTGTTACGGCCTACGGCTCTATTCAATCAATACCTTTACTCAAAACAAGCAAAATTTACTTGCATCACTGCAGTTTGCAGCCCAAATAGCTTCAAATCTCTTGATTGCCAAGAAATTACTTTAAAGAAATTACCTCATACAATGTACTCATCGTATGTTTCTGTAATTTTCTATTTTGAAATTACTTGTTTACAAACGAGCTAATTACATTTCGCTGTAGAGCAACAACAGATCAGAACGGCATGAAATCTGAGCTGTGAAATTTAATTTGGATGCCCAATGATGCATGAAATCAAAATCTTTGAAATCAGTTTCCAATTGAATTGACTCTGTTTGCTCAACGTAAGCATGACTAGCTTTGTTGAATGGTGAATCGATGACATTTCAATTCATTGCAATGGTGGTTACGATTGAGTTGGATTAATTAAATTAGTTTGTAATTTCAGCCGAACTTTCTTAATTGATATAAGGCGATCAAAAAAATTATTACAAATTTTTGTGAATCAAAAGTTTCTACAAATTCGTGTCTAAGATGCGAAATTTAATCATGGAGAATTGCTCAAATTGTATCTGTAGCAATATGCTATTTATATCCAACATCTAAATGCGTTTAAAAATAATTCAAAATAATCTGGTTAGTAATAATCCGTTTAGTAATAATTCAAAAAAGAAAATTCTGTTTTGGTAGTACGTTGTGTCAGGTTTTTGCTAACCGTTGACCAGGCATTTGTTTTTATCGGCGAATTTTTATCGGCCTTGACAATTCCTTTGAAATTTTATCATTTTCATGTTATTAGAAACATTTTAGTTCACATTCTGAGAATCTTTTTTTCAAATATATTTCAACAAATCTACAAAGAGATTGTGGATACAACTTTGTCTTTCTTGTAAATGCAATCAAAGCAAGCTATCTATGGATCCATTTGATAGATTTTCTAGTGAAAACGAATTTAAAAATTATCAACCAATTTTCATCAAAACAACTCGTACTAAGAATAATCATTCATTATCTCGACTGAATAGTGCGCTATCACAATAATCAAATCCCTAGAAATTCACATTAAATTCATTTATTTATTCATTTTCAATCGTACTTTATCACAACAGTAATAAACTACGGCGCCATTGAACTTATCAAACTCCCCTACAACATAAACCACAATCATCTGACAATAAAAATGTCTGAAACTGAAATAAATTTCATTGATTATTTCAATTCATAGAACAAACACATATCACTTTATTCAACTTGCACAGGCAAAACGACAAAAAAAACCCTATAAAATAAGACATTCATCTTCATCTAAATGAATGGTATCAAGACCAGAAAAAAATCTATTTCAACTTCTGACACTCAAGGTCAAATTGTTTGATTGAAATAATGGGAAAAATTCAAAAGGAAAAACAATGATACTGAACGCGCCCTTTTTTCATGCATGTGATAGAACTCTCAGCAGTCCCGCATCGTATGTACGTTATCGTTAATTAGTCTATTGAACTTCAAATGGACAAAGCCTTGAAGTGTGATTGCTAATAGAAATTCATTTTCACACAGAAGCAATTGTAAATGGGTACTAAAGGGAAGAATAAGAATGTCAATTATCTAAATATTTAAGGAAATATTGTTCATCATGTACATACACACCCGGACAAAATAATCGGTGTGAGCCCCCAAAATGTGCAAAATGTAGAGAAAAAATTAGACAATATGTTCTGCAATCAAAAAACCACTATGGCAAGTGAGTAGCACTCTTTTCGAATGAAATGGGGGAATCTCCGCAATAAAACTACTTCTTGGAAAATATTGCATGTTGTTTCTTAGTTCGGTATTCAAAATTGAGCTGGACAATATAATGGGTGTGTGCTGGTAAAAATTTAACGTGAATAAATTTAAATAGTTATATAATTGCAGAAGGTGAAATTTTGAAGATATTTAACTAAATGAAGGTACAATTATAACATTGCAATAATATTAGATGGGCCGTGAACCTCATTGCAGTGTAGAGGAGAGAAGACTTGTTCGTCAGCTCCGAGATGAGGGGAAAACCTAGAAATTCATTGCGACACGACGACGGTCTGAAAATTTTGTTACGAATGCTCTGAAACAGGAAAAATCAATTGAATTGAGCACCTAAAAAAACTTCACCAGTGACCGAAAATCGTATAGTTACATTACCCCTACAAATCATCCAGGACAATTGCCAGCGAAATTGGGAATGTGGTATCATCACGAACCGTTCGGCGGCGATTAGTAAGTGCAAAACTACCCGGTAGGATTCCCCGGAAAGTTCCGCTGCTTAGAACTGGAAATTTTAAGACGAAGAAAAATGTTGCGTTGATTCATAAAACTTGGTGCGGAGCGCAGGGTGAAAAAAAATGGCGCAATATCCTTTGGAGCAATGAAACAAAGATAAATTTGTTTGGTAATGATGCAGCAAGAAACGTTCGTCGACCGGAAGGTAAACAATTTAATGTTAGGTTTACAAAAAAAAAACGGTGAAGCACGGAGGTGGCACATTTTTCGTGGCAAGGTGCAGGCCCGATACATCGAAATGATGACATAATGAATAGATTCGTGCACAGGGATTTGTTGGATACGGTAATGCTGCCATATGCCGAGGATAATATGCAGCTGTTGTGGACATTTCAGCGGGACAATGATCCTAAACACTCATCTCGATTGGTGAAAGCATGGTTCCAAGAGGATATGGTGGACGTCGTTGAGTGGCCAAGTGAATCCCCAGACCTCAATCCTATTGAGAACCTCTGGGGTGAACTCAAACGAGAAGTTTCAAAGACGGTTTGCCAAAACAAAGCGCAGTCATTGGAGAATATTCAAAAAGTTTGGTACAATATTCCTTTAGAAACTTGTCGGAAGTTGATATCGTCTATGCCCGGAAGAATTGAAAAAGTCGTCAAGAATAATGGCGGATATTCAGGGTATTAGATGCGTCCTAACGAATTCAGTATAAAAAGGGACCCTAACTATCGAAATTTCAATATTAATTACTAAGTTTATTGGGCACACATATTATTCTGGCCATATGAAAATTGGCGTATTTTATGAATTAACTAAATTTAAAGTTTTTTTAAGACTTGTGCAGCCTTTTGTTTTTAGTTATGACGATGAAGTATGTTTATGTTGATAACTAACTTAATTTTTGAGGGATAATAAAGAAATATAAAAAGACCAAGTTTGTTTAAAAAAAAAATTGGTCACACCTATTATTTTGTCCAGGTGTGTATATGTCTGTACAGTGAATTTAATGAGGTTTGTTGGAGATTATACCTTTGTCCTGTGGGAGTTATTTATGGATTTGGGAGCTACGTTTTTTTTCTTCGAAAGAAATCTAATGAATTTTGTAGCTTTTTCGAGAGTTATTTTACATTCCTCATCAGATGTATCACCGAAAAAGTGGGTCAAAAATAATAGAAAGATAAGCAGTATATAGATAAAAAGGTCGAAGTCACGACAACAATTGTTAGATGATTATCGTTTCACAAAAAAAACTCATGAAAATTGTCTTGGAAGATCCATACCCAGCAATTTTTGCCAAGCTACCTTCTAACAAGACTCCCCTTTGCGAAACTTACCTAAATCTACTTGCTTTAACCGATTTTCAAGATATTTTTTTTCGTGTTTGGTTTTTTTTTCGTTTTGTTTCAATGCAAATTTTTTCCTCTTTGTGTTTTCGATTTTCTTTTCTCACAAACGTATGAGCGCCTTTATGGCCCTGCAACACCAACAACAACCGCCTTTATATTTTTTTTATTGCATATTAAAATTTATAGCATTTCCAGCAGCACTTAATCACATTACCCATGTACCTACATACCTATGCCGGGGTTCAAGAAAATCGTATTATTACATACGGAATACGTGCTCCATTCACTGGCTTTTGTATTTATTCTCATTGGCAATAATAATAAATCATATATGACCTACAGGTTTGAATTTATTGTGGATTTTCATTTTGTTGTAACTGGTGCCAATGTAACAGACCAGAAGACTTTTAGATACATTTGTATATATCCTATGTACGTTTGTGGTCAATAAGTTTTACGTTTGGAGCCGAAGCTAGGTAAAAAGTGCCTACAAGGTAAATGCTGTTAGTGCTTTCGATCTTGGGCAGGGATTTGGATTATATTGACTCGAGGTAGGGTAATTTGCGCGCAGTTTTTACGAGTTTCCAACGAATTGTCGAGAGAAAGATTTTAAGAAGTCATAAAACAAAGTGCCGTGGAGAATTTCTGTAGATTGGACCGTAAGAGCAGATCTGCAAAGGCGTGTGAAAAAAATGTTGCATTAAGTGGTTGCGCGTAGCCTTAGGTATAATTAAGTTTATTGCTTTAACATTTGCAAAGATTTTGGTTTAAGAGCATATCATCTGTCTTAGGTTTTCAGATATTAGCATTTTTGAAAACTAGATGCTTTGATGAAACAGAAAAGGCGTAGAACATCACTTAACCAGTCGTTAGTCGTAGAGGATCTAAAAGATCGTGGAAAAATATTTTTCAACTTTTTTTGTTCAATAAATGAATTCCCTACGCCTACTCTGCAGGCATATTCTTAACGATGGAATCGGAAACATGTAGCGCAATTTATCCTTTGCTTCTGAGTAGTGTGTGCAGCAGAAACATGTTGCACACAAAAGATCGCCGCAACTTTTTTTCTTTAACTTAATTGTTTATTCATTATCTTCTGGATTACAATTAGTGAAAAGTGTTCAGATCAAACAGTTTACATAAAATACTACATCTTAAGGAATGAAGACTGAATATAAGAGATCGCAGTGAATGAAATTAAATATTATTATTTTTTCGCAGTTTTAAACATAAAATAAAATTACAACGAAGACATGTAGAACAGATATTAAGGGTATTTCGTGACGATGGAAACGAAGAGTAAGTTGTTTGTTTGGAACAGGTATTTTTCTGCACTCGTACTAATTATACCTATTATGTGAAAATCCTACTACGACTCAACTCTAGTCCGCATGAAAGTCTGCTGTCAATTCTACTTCGTCCACTATCAACTAGCTTCAAAACTTTTGTTTCGACGGCTTTCCTCTGTTCCCTTGTATTCGGAAAAAATAAGGTAATTTTTACGTTCTGAATCCCCTTCTCCCGAATTATGGACTCTCCGCCATAACTTCTTCTTCTGTCGTAAGACTATCGAGGTCGAGTATCTCGGTTTTGGCTTTGGAGACGAGCTTTTTAACCCCTTCGAAACCCTCCACGGCTGCCTGGATTGCATTGCTAAATTTCGAGATGTCTTCACACTATGCCAGTGTCACAAGTACCCCACCGTCTGCCGTCTTCCTGATTTGTTGAACTTGTACCTCCATTTTGCTTGGGCTTACTCCTGCCCGGATATGCTGAAGGACTTCTGGATAACTTTTCCCTTGGGTAGGCTTTATTACCACAGCTTCCTTTCTTGCGCTGGACGATTTCGTTTTTTTTTGCGACTCGGTTTTTTTTCGGGTTAAGGTCTGAATTTGACGCCAAGTTCTTAGATGAACCAGAAACTGTCGACTTATCTTGCCGGCCGTTGCTTTCATGTGGATTTCTCACACAGTCAACCATGTGTGCTGTTTGTGTGCTACCTCTCTTCGTGCACTAACAATGTTTTCTTTGTTAGGGCTACATTCAGGCGTCCTTGCCAGTTTTTGTGCTTTGGCTTGCACAGTACATAGAGTTTTCGGCACTTTCACAGCATCTTTTCTTTTTGCGCCTTTTCTTCAGCAATATAGCATCACTTTGAAGAAGATCGTGCCGTCGTCGCTGGAGAGGTCACTACAACACAATGCCTGCGTATGTTTTTCCGGACCAAACACCGTTCCGCACGCGGAGTTTCTTCACCCACTTTACTTGTGGTGGCCGCACTACCTGCCACAGCCGAATTCAAGGCGCTAGGTGTTTCAGACTGCCCCTGTTCTATTCTTATGGAGTTTTCGCACCTTTGACCTACAAAAAATTGCGGTACAGTTTTTCAATCCCGGGAATTCCGACATTCTATTTCACTAGGTAAATTTTCTTTGACACAAAGTTGACTCTGCAGATAGCTTAGCATATCAGATAGCTCGGTACACTGACGCTGACGTTGGAAAGAATGGATCGTTTTTCTCCTAACTCTCTAAATAAAAATCTTAGCAAAACATTAGCAGTGCATAAATTTGCATCTCTACAACTTAAGGCCTGTACAGTCAATTTTACAGGGAGTAAAATTTCAATAATTTTCTGAATCAAATCAAACTCAGTAGCTTCTATTCAATCGATCTGGATTTTGTAGGTCTACTAATGTCTTCTATATACTATTTTTCAAAATGGAAAACCGTTCGAGCATAGTCAAGAGACTACTCCACCTTGTTTTGCAATTCAGTAAAAGAGACAGTTTTTTGCCTCGCTCAGATTTTACATAATATTGAAGAAAGTTTTCATTTTTCGTTGGAGATTTTTTTTAAATATAAAACTACCTTACGAGCTTGCTGTATGCATGCGCTGATGTCATAATCCTTTGTCAGATCTGGTGTGTCTTGCAGGCGATCGGGTTCCATGTAGAAAGCTGATTCAGGACCGTCCAAATATTCTTGGTTGTCGTCCAGACTATCAGCTGTTTCATCAATCAATCTGGAATGGACCTCCTATTATAGAGAGCATCGCAAACTGCCAAGCGTCAAACAAATATGTTGCTCTGCATCAACTAGTCTGCTTACTTTTTACATTTCGTTTAGCCCATTAGTTACGATGGTAACAATGTCTTTTCCTTGAGAAACATTAAACTCAGCAAGACGCTCTTTTAATATATCTAGGCAGTTTGTAGCTGTCATTGACATCATTACTCGCACCAAGCTCCAGTAAGAATTTACTGAGAGGATTTTAATATTTATATAGCGCCTATTCGCAGTCCAAGTCCATTCATCAAACGTCAGACTGAACAGTTCCCCTGAGATTGTAGCCTGTCTCATCTCCCTTTTTATTATTTCCTTTGTCCTCCTTGCATAATCCACAACCTTGTTTTTGATTGTTGTTGAGGAAACCTGTGCACGCATTTGCTAGTATTAATTTCCTCAAATCATTCGAAGTAATGAATACACTAATGCCAAACAGTCCATACTTATTTATTTACAAGCCCCTTTGTATTCTCTTGTTAACTGTTGTATCGGTTTGTTTTGCTCTATTCTTTACGCATCTTGATGCGTCAGGACACTTTTCGAGTCCTGACGTAATTTGATTGCCGATTATGCTTGACTCCCAGCCCCGAAATCCCGGCCGATTTCAGGTCCCGAAAATCCCGTGATTAGAAACCATCAAATTCTGTAATGGTGAGCAATATGGGAGCGTGACTACCGTAGCCGTCAAATAATGCTGGTAACATTACCCGGGGCCCAAGTGCGCAGATCTTTAGGATCATGAGATAAAACATACGTGGCAAAATCAACAGAAAACATAATATGTATATTCTGTCTCAACATAAAAAAAATCGTATGTAATGCAAGTATGTAAATATGTATGTATACTTAAAAAAAAAAAAAGGTAGCTAGTACGTTTGGAACAGGTATTTTTCTGCACTTGTACCTAGTATGTATATTAAGGGGGCAGGATGGTTTCCAACTTAAACAAAAAATTTATTTCAATTATTTTTGTATATGAAAGTACAATATCTCAGGAATATCCTCTGAAAATTTCAAGTCAATCGGACTAAAACTCGCAGAGATACCGGTTATTTTATGATCGTGTTGCCAGGTACATTTCAACGAGAAACCGAAATAGTCTAGCTCGAAACTCCGAACTACATTTTTGAAGTCGGTGCGTAACATAACTCAAAAATTAATGCACCGATCTCAATGAACTTTGCCGCACATCTTTAATATGATAAATACTCGCGGATGAACGATCGTTTTTTTTTAAAAAAATTTTTTACTCTTTTTTACAGGCAATCATAGGCTGATTTTTTATGTGAAAATGGTACCTCCAAATTGAAAACCGCATCAAAAATCGGAAATCGCATATTTTTCAATATAATTTCGTTCATCCGCGAAAAAAACTAATATATTAAGTAAATCACTTCGATTTTTGGATTTCAGATAACACTGTTAGGCCAGGTTTTACGCACCGCACGACGCCTTTTATCTACTGCCACCACGGGATAAATAATTAATATTTTTTTCTACAATAATTCCTACATACTCTCAAAATATGGTTCTTTAATGTGTTATAAAAAATTAGTAATTATTTTGACTCAAAGCTGAGAAAAAAAATCGCAAAAATCGGCTTTTCTTCGGCCTCGGAAACCATCTTGCCCCCTTAAAATCCTAGTACGATCCAACTCTAGCAATGATGTACTCTAGCAATGTGGTTCTACAATTTAGCCTGTGACATACCAGCGACCAAAAGTTTTGTCAATGTAAACTTGTATTCACTTTTCTCACCTCCTTGAACAACTTCCGTTGCAAAAACATTTACTTTTCTTTCCGAATGACTCAGCGCATCAAATTATGCGTTACGATTGCAATTTCTCACGAACTTTTGTCATCGGTTACGTCAGTTGCGCTAATGCCCTTTTACAATCGATTTTCCACTTAAATCTGCTGATGCACTTCATACTCAACTAATGTGGGTATAACCTTATGCAACAGGGCGAACAATCGTGCTAATGGACTCTTTTGTTGTAACCGTCACCGGTATTAACGCAATTTCGATGTTTTCTCGTGATAAAACTGAAAGTAAGTGTCCCGAACTCATGATTAACTCCATTAAATTTCGAATTGGATGAATTAAATTCGTTTTTTTCTTGGCCCTTTTAATCATTAACGGCAATTCCTTTGCAAATACTGGTTTGATTTCGAATCAAAAACTTTCATCGGTAGACTTGAAAAGTCGGAGTGGTACAAAACACCTTATCGGATATAAAAAAAAAAATTAAATGAAGATATCTACAATACAAACCCAAAAAAAAACGACCCATCGCATTGTACCGTAATGAAATTGGAGTGCTGATTACGGCCGCCGTGAAAACATTTCCGCTGGGATTTTAGGGTTCCACCATGCAAAGGCCTTTCGATAATGACTCTACGATAAAGGACAGTCATCACAGCTGGTGATAGTGGCGCTGTCGTCCTAGTTCCAACAACACGCCATTTCTATACAATGTACATTTCTACGAAAAGAGAAGAGATAACTGTACTTTGCTCAATTAAATGGCCGTATGCAAAAAGAACACTTCGCCCTGAGGAAATTTCGAGCACTATGATACTACGCAACGAATTTACTTACAACAGGTTACAACGATGAGTAGATTGAAGTCATGCTTACGTATATGTACGTACCGTTGTAAGGTACCTGTGAAGTAAGAAAGCGGAACAATTTCACGCTTTCGTGGAAATTGAATTAAGTAGAAAGATTTAAGCCTAATTTCGTACTCTACATCGATTTCCCGCCCTGTGTTTGAGTACACTCACAACTAAGCATGTTTAGGGACAGCTGGAGTGGATTAGATTCGATGGTGTTAATTTTAATTGGAATGGATGGTCGAACATAGCATATCTATTGCAAAAGCAGTTTTTGTAGCTGACAATTACTAACAGCTCAAATACTTTTCACTCTACAATCACTCCGTCAATATGAATCTTTAAGAAACACAAAAATTCAGTGAGAGTAAAACAGCCGAGATGTCCCAAAATTCAAACACTAACAATTAAACTTCAATTACATAGGCCTGTCATAACGACCCCTTATCAATGTTACTCAAAATCAAATAAAAAAAGATTCATTCTCCTACTATGATTGGCACTTTCCTTTGTCATTAGTGACGGCCATTAGGTTTTCATCTGAGCTCTGTTGTAAGCATTCATTTCATATGACCGTTGCAAGTACGTACGTGTTACCCGTTAATTAGCCAATTTAGCTTACACCAGATCAGATACTTTGTTCCATCTCAATCACTACATTTTCTAATAACATGCGTGTTGCTCGTTTTTGCACCGTATATACTGTTATTTCATAGATTTTGATATTTGGCAGGAAACGCCTATTAGATAAATTAGATATGGTTTTACCTTCACTTAATCACTTAATTATCATTGAGAGTTTAATGAGAACTGAAATTTAACGACGACCTCTAATGCATGTATGTACAATGTGTAGATGGTTGGATTTATGTTCATTCTGAGATAATTTGAGGAAGTTATAAAGATTTGAATTAGATGTTTTGCTGTTAAATTTTGGTTAGGTTAAAGCTCTTTGAGTTTAGTATGATAATACGCTAAATTGAGGCTTTATTGAATAATTGAGGATGAAAGTTACATCACATAGCAATCATATTTGTAACAAATGTATCTGAATCTTGTTAAATTGCCATATTATTATGGAATATTTTCGTGAGTTTTGGTTTTGTCTATGGAAAAGGTGGACAATTTTTTCATATCCATTTGATACCATGGATATCATAATGGCGTTTCAAAAATAAAAAATTTTTTAACACAGGGAAATTTCAGTTGACAATTCTAAAAAATATCGGAACGAATGAATGTTATCCAGGAAAATATATTCTTAGTTTAAATGCACTGAATGCCAGCTTCAATGGACTACCGAAATTATTTTTCAGTAAATCCACGATTATTTTAGATCGAATATTTCTCGAGATTTTCTCCACAACAGCACTACATCATCACCAGATTTTTAAAACGATACTAAAAGTTTTCGCAAATCGAATTTTCTCAGTCACCTCTTCCTTGATAGCGACTATCAAATCAAAAAAAAAAATCCCGACATCGCCGAAACGACCGGCGTAATAAAATTCTTTACACACGAGAAAATTCTTCTAAACCAGCCATCCGTGTTTATCTATTTCTTCAAACCATACACAATTCTATAATATATATACAGGTATATTCTTCTGCTCATGTAGCAGCGTCTCAGCCATATAAAATCTAAATCGCGTATTTTTTTGAATATTCACCCCCAACCGCCCCTATTTTCGTTGTCTGAAGATGCCAGGGAACTAACAGGCTTCGTTCTTTATTCCATCGTTTGGTTGTTCATGGCAGCTACTGCACGTTTTACCACCCCTGTAGACGCTGTTAACGACCTGCCGGCGGATACTGACGATAGCAATCCAGCACGATACCATACCACCATCACACGTCACAGAGGTTGCAACCTGTGAGGGTGCTAAAAATAATATGAACATTATGAATGAAATCGAGATGTTCGAAAGATAGTTTTCATGCGGTTGGGGCAGTAGTGGCTGTAGCTAGACAGACATTGTCAAAGGACAGATCGTTTAAGGTGTCTGATGGTTTCTTGCTGTCTTGCGAAGAAGTTTCGAATGGGAATTTTCGTTCTTTTATCGAAAAAAAAAGTAGTCCTTAAACGTTAAAATCATCACTTTCGTAAAAACGACGACTACAAAAGCAACGAATGATAATTTCTATCATTTTCCGCGCCAAGTCGAAGTTTCGAACTAAGCTTCTTGACAAAGTAAATTTACGAGAAAGTTTGTTTTCACCAACTTCACAAACTTTCCGAAGAGTATCCTTATCACACCGTCGTTTCAGTCACTAGTAAAAATTTTTATTCACCTTCAAACTTCCCTAGTCTGTGTCTCTACAAAGTTTAATCAAATTATGATAAAACTTTGAATAACAGAGACAACGACTTTATCCATTGTTTTTCTTTGAGATAATCAAGACTTCAATGAAAATTGTATAATTCGCTCGAATTATTTTCATCGTTGGAAAAACAATCAGAATTTCGAATTTAACACATATGGCTGGTCCTTAACTAGCAGCAGGTGATGATTGAAATTCGAGCTATGTCATATTTCGGTTGTGCATTTGGTCCTTTTTCAGCCGAACAAAAATATTCATCCTAATGTCCTATTAGTGCCAGAATAAAATATATTTTCACATCAAAATGACTCTGAGATCCAGGACATGTGTGTAGGGCATGTATCTAGAGCTGAGCATCTGAATATGTTTGCATGCAGGATATTCTTGGTTCTGCGATAGAATTACCGTTGCGTAAAATCGTCAAGTTACTGGCACTTTGTTAGTCTAATCTACCGGATAACTAGCTGTATAATGTTTTATTTGATCTCAGACCAAGAGCCGGACATACCGATCGACATAGATACTTTGGGTAATTTCAGGAGAAGTCGTTGTCGTAAAGCATTGCAGAAGTTTTTATGAGATTCTTGAGATGTTGTAATTTTCTCGTAGAGGGCAACGTACATCTGTGGCAGAATAATAAAATGTTGATGAAGTTTTATTAAATTTGTTAGAGAAAGAGAATGGAAGCAAGTAATAAAATATGATGAAATTTACGGAAATATTGTCCTATTCGGAATGGAAATTGATTGATTTTTTTGTTGTTGTTGAAAAATTAAATATTTGGATTTCTTGATGTGGTCCTTTTAACACTATTAGCTGTTTAAATACAGACATCATAAGCTAATTTCGTTAAAATATTGTCAAAGTGGCATCATATAAGCTGGCAAAATTAGTAAATTATATAATTGTAATCAGTAAAGAATTTCCGAGTTGTTGCATATTTCAATTTTATGATTTCTGGTACACAATAATTTAAAAAAAAAAATCACTTTCTAGAACAATATTCCACTATCTCGGATGCCTTATGACATTTACATTCCATTCCATCCTTGAGTGACAAAAAAGTGTGGAAAGACGCAGTACGCTTTTTTGTAGTATCATATCAACCATTTCTCGACTATAACATAAATTATGACAATGTTCAGTGCTGGCAGCACGTTTCCAACGAAGCAGCAATAAGTCTACCATAACAATCTCATGCTAAACCTATCCTTTTAATTTCGTTTTCATCCGAGTATTTAATCGAAAGTTTCAGCGCTTAAGGGACTACTATCCTGTAGAATTTTGGAAAAACCGATTTTATTTTTTTTACATTTTCCGATTCTCTACACCTTCAAGAATGACCTTCAAAATTTTTAAGAAGAAATTCGAAAAAACGCGAAAGTTATAGCAGTTTTAGTGCGCGCGCCTTTTGGACTGATCGCAGGTGCTCATAGACGTTGGCGCTCTTCGACAGATGTTTACCTTCTTTGATCAAATATCATTCATATATATATGTATATATATACATATATGTATATATGTATGTATATATATATATATATATATATATATATATATATATATATTTATATATATATATATATATATATATATATATATATATATATATTTATTTATTTATATATATATATATATATATATATATATATATATATATATGTGTGTGTGTGTGTGTGTGTGTGTGTGTGTGTGTATATATACAAGTAAACATGTATTCATGGATGTAAATTGTATTTTAGTTCTATTTCTCTTTGCCCACGTGCGTTACGATTTATGTAAAAATGAGTTCGTATAAAAAATGTAGCAAAACTACTAAAGCAAAAAAAGCAAAACAGGCAAGAACAACTCGACAATTTCAAGGCAATCAACACACGGATGAACAAAATACATCGTTTGTGAGTGCCTCTGCGAATAAATTGTCGACAAGTGATTTTGATATTAAACTCGAAGATGGTTTTTCTTATTGTATTTTGTCCTTTTCCCTCGTTTTTTTCTACGTTGGCCAGTATGTTAAAATGTAAAGAGTGCAACAACCATGTGAAATTTACTAAAACAAATATGAAGAAACTAAAACAAATATGAAAAAGATGAAGAAAGGATCCAAATGGCGGAGAAAGCGGCTACTGCAGCGAGCAAGGAAGCCCGCTTGCAAAGAAAACAACTGCAGCAGGAAGAAGAGCAGGAATTTATAGACTCTGGAATACTTTTGTATGGTCCAGGAATTGCTGATTGATTATTTGTAAGCGTTAAACAAATTTTTTTTTACAATATTCAGATTATTATAGTATAAAAAAACTTTAAACGCGTTTTTCTCAAAACAACATTTTTTGAAATGGCGGACAGTTAATCTCGGGATTGGCTGAACCGATCTACATAAACCTGGGCTTGTTTTGTTTGTTAGAGTCCGCTGCAAGACAATTTACCAGAAAATTGGAGAAAAATGCATAAAAAAAAATTTTATAGAACAAATAAGCTGAAAAAAAGTCACTTTTTTTAACTTTTTTTTTCAAAAGTCCGCCATTTTTTTTTTTTTACCGATTTTTTACTAAATGTGGTAAATTGTCTTGTGAAATACCTTCCTTTTTAGCATGCATTTTGATTTCTTTGTTTCAGATTAGCCGTTTCGGAGATTAACTGTCGGCCATAGAGTCATGTTTTTTTAAACTACCCAACTTCGAGCGCCATCTATTAAAATGTAGAAAACGAAAAAAAATAAATAAAATTTTTTTTTGTAAACTTCGATGTATTCTTAATTTGATACAAAAAATTAGAATTGATTAAATAATAAATTCATTGAAAAAAAAAGATTTAAAAATGTACTATTTTCACCATTCTACAGGATAGTAGTACCTTAAACGTTGTTTATTTTTATGATATATGTAAATATTTAATGGAAGCACCTGTTGGTGCAATATTTAGGAAAATGTCTGGTGCTGAAAATTCTGTTAGCAGCATAGCCAAAAATATACCAAATCTGCTTCACGTTAAGTTAAACCCACCCTGTGAATTTTGTTTCGATTGAATGACTGCGGTGGAAGTTATAGGGGTGAAAAGAATTTTAGGGTTGCCACACTCAAAACTTTTCAAATTTCGGAAACGTAAATATTTGTTGCTAATTGTCATTGCAGGATCCATTTAATGACCGCTTCCATTTGAACATTTAATGACCGCTTAGTAAAAAATGATGATTTTGATTTTGATGATTTCTTACGAAATGATTTTTTACGAAATTCCTACATTTTGTTTACAATAAGGTCCATTGACTACATGAATTTCGTTTTGATTTCATAGCTGCGTTTCAAGCTATAGGGACAAGAGCTTTATTTTTCAATAATTGAGTCGGTGCACTTTTATTCCCGACAGCTAGCGGTACTTATTCAAGATTCCAACTCAATTTTAATCGATTAATATTATGTTTCACCATTAAAAATTTGGCGCACTGAATAAATTTCTTTTCACTTTGTATGAATCTGCCAATATTTTGCATGTCTCTCAATCGTCTTTAACGACACCAGATCTCAACTCTCTTTTTTTTACTCCACCTGTCTTTTGATATACTTCACACCCTACTTTCTATCTTGAAGCGGTTTCTTTTTATCTCTTCGCAGGTCCACTAAGACAGTTGATAAAAATATTTAATGCTGGAAACCGTCTTCGAGGACGGTTGAAATTAAACTACTCGGTCATCCGCTTTGTCGCTTCTAGCCAAGGTTCAGAAACTGGTTTCCTTTTTTTGACAACTGGAAAGCGGTGCGACCAGCATTAGGCCAGCATCTAGCTATCAAGTAATGGTTTCGCCCGCCAACACTAGCTTAACAGCATGCAGCTCAGCCAAACTAAATGCAACCTATCAGGCATTTGGCACTTTGACGCTTCACAGTCAGCGAAAATCAAACAAATTTCAACTATTAATTTAACTTTTATTATTTTAACTTTTATTCCTGTTCTGCGCCCAAATACGGCTACTGATTAAAACTTCGAATTTGCCTACCCTACAGTATATACCCACTTCATATTTTTGAAATGCGATTTTTGCCATTTTTAACCTGTAAGATCTGAAAGGATTAAAAAAACTGAATCAAGACCTTTGAATTGCAGCTAGTGGTGGGCACCTCAGGATCGAGTCAATCAAAAAGAGTCACCTTAAGAGTCACTTTTCTTAGCCACGTGAGCAAGCATATTTCATTCAGTTGAAACCACTCACCACTCAGTGCTTACCTATCGTTGCCCATTAAATTGATGCTGCGATTCCATGTCCATTCAAAACTCTTCTTCTAAGCGAGCTTTTGGACCGTCAGAATGTATTCAAAATATCATATTACAAAAGTGGCATTACATTCGTATTTAAGGAGGTATTCGGATTTAGAAATTTGATCAAATCGATTCTTTTTGTTTGCATATTTTCAAAGCTTAGACCTTTAAGAATAAGCTTTTAAAAGAATTTTCGGAAATTCGAATTATTTTTGGAGTTACAGTTATTTTTGTGACACGCCAACTAAACCAACAAACGCGATCACCAACGAATTAACCGCTTCGAGCTACGAGCTTCTCAAGCTTCTAAAGAAGTTCGAACTTATTGTATGGCTGAAAGAGCTCCCGAAAATCTCGCTTTTGAAGTTGAAGAAGGAACATTGCATGAGACGCGGATCTCTGATTAAAAAAATCGAAGTATAACATGCCATTAAACGACTCAGGCTGCCCGAAACGAGACTCCAAGCTTTAAACGCGTTTTTCTCGAAACTAGTTTTTTTCGATACGGTTGACATGATATCTCTAGTTGTAATGGACAGATTTACGTGAAATTTTGCACAAACCCTCTTAACACTATAAGATTTGGTCTGACGTAGGGATTTTTGAAACTTTTTTTTCTACTATTTATAAAAAATTCCCAAAGGTGAAAAAATGAGGCAAAAACGACTTTTTTTTACATGGACCCCATTTTGTGAAAAAAACAATAAAATATACTTTTATCTCACCATTTTAACATTTAGTTCCAAAACTTTTACAACAACAATAATCTGATAAACTATTTTTCAACAAATTCAGATATGTTTCGAACGGAAGCAACTCAATCAACTTATCCAAAAGGGGAAATTTGGATGGGTATTATCAATATCCAAAGTGGGGCAGGAACCAAAAGAAAATATTGTGCAGACTTTTTGACTCAATGTTGCTCTCATTGATTGAATCTATTCTTGAAGATGTTATTTACATTGGATGATCAGTAGGTGTTGAGATCGTTTTCATTTGCATTAAATTTGAACTGCTTTCTTTGATTAATTGTCTCTACCAACCAAAACTTATTTCTAATTGTTCATAAACTCAAACGGGAGATTTCGTTTTTCTTCCTCTAAAGTTATTAATTTTTTTTATCAAAATGTTGGTTCTACATAAAATTTCATGCTATTTCCGCGAAAAAATAATTTTGTTCGGTACAACTAATGTATAAGACTACTCAACAGCTTTTGGACAATGCAATGACCTGTTGACAGTCAAAATGTCATGTCACATCGGTTGAGCTGTGTTTTTTCTTTAAATATTTTTTCTTTAAATATTTTTTTTGTGGTAATTATTTGTGTTTTTTTTCAGATGCTGTGGTGGTACAGTCTACACTGTTATAGATGGTACCACCACAGCATCTGAAAAAAAATACAAATGAATAAAGAATTATGAATTTTCGGTAAAAGTGATTTTACTAATAAATTATTCCGAAAATTCATAATCATTACACCTTGCCTCATATAATCTTGCAAAATCTTCACGCTCACCAATAACAAAATTTATTCACATTAATAATCGCTATTTATCAAATTTGCCAAGTTACATCCTGAATAGACTAACACCTACTCCCGAGCCAAGTCGATATTACAGTAGCGCCTACATACCACCATACATTCAATCGAACATTAGAGCTCCTACCTTATCTATAATATTACCGGAATCTAAGGCAAGATGGCATTTATCAGGCTATAATAAATGCTTAAGTTATTCAATAATCTCTAAGCTAACGTCAAGGAATTTCTATTTGGCAGCCAAATATAAATGAAGGCTGATTCTACTTGATTTGAATATTAATCTCGATTTTCGGAACCGAATTATCATTATGCAAATCATTCTGCATATCATTATTATACAATGGAATTTTTTGGAAATTTATTCCGATTGAACTGAACGTATTTTAGAGATTTTTGCAAATTAATTTCGTTATTTGCGCAGCTAATGATGCGCGTAAATCGTATTTTTTTTTTTTAGCGAAATAGTAAAAAAAAATTCAAAAAGGTCTAAAGATACACAAAACAATTTCGATTCGAATGAAAATAAATCTGAAATGAAATCTGCAAATGAAAACGATCTTTGGAATAGATGAAAAAAAATGAAAACTGATTATGGTTTCAGTTTGAAAGCAACTAATTTTTCTCTCTAATTTTATTCAAATGTTAAGTTTATTTCATAGTAAATCACATCAATCTATATTTCTTATTAATTTATGAATGCTAATAAATTTTAATAGAGTTATAAAATTTGACCATATCTCTACCGAAGTAATTTTACCAAAAATATTCAACCCAGTTAGGTAAGATATATGGCAAAGAATGTAAAAATCCACGTATGTGAAAGCCCATAAAAAGGCATCACTTTCACATTATACGATATTAAAGTGTAACGAACTGCAAGCATCTATATAATAAAGCGGATGTCGACCATTCATAAGTATATGCATATATCTATCAGATTAAAACAAATTATGTCATTCTACATTGATTAAGATTATTATGACATTGTTTTTGCTAACACCAAACCAACTATGATTGAACGTAAAATCGCTCCATACTTCAATTTGCATAGTAATAGGTAACATAGTAATAGATATCTGAGCTTCGAAATGGTCAAACACATATTATCTAAGCGGATCTAATGATTGGATTATTTGACTTGATAAATATTTTTTACAATGTTCCTGATGAATAAGTACTCACATTCCATCAAGGATAATCCAAAAATTATGTTTAACTGCAACTTACCTGAAAAAGAAAGTAAAATTTTTACAATTCTAGCAACGTTAAATGTATTTTTATAATATTTTGATCCATCGTTTTTTTTTTGCAAAAACTCCATTTATATCTTAAATGATATTTTGCGTAAAGAAAATAAGACTGATTTAGGTATAGTTGTTTACAGATTTTTTTTATGTGAAAACAATTTTTGCATATAAAAAAAGCTTTAGCATACAAATATGACCAAAAATTCAGATGCAAAGCAATACTCCTGAAAAGATATTCAACTGCCCACATTGTGTTAATTCCAACTCATGTAAACTATCGAAAGTGAATCAGCCTACCAAAAAATAAATCTTCAAATGCCCATGATCAGGTTCAAAGACAACCAAATTCGATTTCTTGCAAGCTTTTGAATTTCAATCTTTTCTTTTTGTATCTCTCTATCTGGCTCGTTTTTATCTATCTCGCTGAATCAGATTCATTACACTAATTAATTTTTTTTCCTATAGTACAGCTGTTTTTATTTTGTGAGTAGCATAGCAATCATGTGATTATCACTTTCAAGAGAAAGTGATTTTTTTATGCTTTTCAGTGTTAATTTAGATATATGTGCATAAAAATTAGCGCTTAATTCAGTAATAGAAGCGGTTTAATTGGATTATAATTAAAGTTTTAGTGCTTGTACTGACTTATGCAATGATGGATTGTGATTATTCAATGTTTGTAACATTGTGGATGGATTAAAGGATTTAAATGGATTTTTCATTAGTCTATTGAGGACTTAAGCTTATTTTTTATTGTACTATATGAGCATAATATGCGTAAATGGAATAAAAACAAGTGCGAAAATTCGATTGGCATAATATCTGCAATAAAACCCCGTTTTATAAGATTTCATTTCTTAGATACATTTTCACTTTATTATTTAAATTTATAATGTGGAAATTGTTTCATATTCAACGGTATCAATACATTTAGAGCAGCTTTAAAGACGATACGAGTAATCTCATTATCGGCCGCACGGTGAGATTTTAAACTGAAAGGAAATGACTATGTTAAGTTAGCTTGAAAATAAGCAAGAGTACTAGTCACATCTTATCGTCAAAAATTGCTTGGAAGTTGCTTTCACTTTGAAAATGCAGATTATATTGGCACATGCCTCCAATCATTTCACGCCGATTTAGTATGTGCAGTTCATTCTTTCGAGCTAAAAAGTGACATTTGGTATTTGAAGTTGTGCAAATGTCTTTTCAATAACAAAGTCGATCGAAAATTGAGATTCCTTACATTTTATCCGTCAGAAATATGCAGTAGTTTCAAATCGTTTCAAATTTAATAGGTATTTTATCAAAGAAAAAGTAAAGATACATTTTCTAGGTTGGAGGTTGAACACGTGCAACTAATGCTCTTACTTTGCTTTGATATTTTTCTGAAATAATCTGAAGAATAAACTCAATTTTGCCTGAAATATAACTGGCGCCCAGTGTGGGCGTAGGATTAAATCAAATGAACGACGCCAATATAGTCTACCATTATAATTTACTTTTTCGCATTGCCGGATCTTTTATAATTTCTTAGATATTATTACTTGGTATTAAATGTAAAATAATTTCAACCACTATTACTCTATTTGGCGCTGTTATTCCAAAGAAGAATTTTAGTGTTTGAATTTTAGTATTTAGTATTTGAGTATTAAAGACAACAGGCTCCGAGAAGAGGCATCTTAATGATACAATTTGAAGGATAGCCTTCGTAGTTAGTTGGGATTTTATCTTGAATGATTAATTAGACGATATCAATGCTTTTATCAAAGAAAATTTTGCCTGATAAAATAGTTTTCGAAATCAAATTTTATCAGTTAGTTGCAAAGAGAAAACAGTTCCTTCAGTATTCAGGGAATTATTTTTGTGTGGTGGTGAAAATAAATGCACATTGCTTGTAAGCAACAACCGTTTTTGTCCTAGAATGAAAGTCAAGGCGGTTAAAAATAGGTTTCTGATACATTTTGCTTGAAGTTTGGATAAACTCATGTGCTCAAAAAATAACGGGAGTTTTGATTTTTGTGGTTTGTATTGGTTCGGTTGCGCTATTTTTTCCGGTGGCTTAAGGAAAATCCCTAAAATGAATCTGTACATTGGTACAAAGCTGTATGGGCTGTTCAAATTGTTGGCAGCTTTCGAACAAGTTACATGTGTTTTTGTACGATACGCGAATTTTAAATTGTTGAAAAAATTGACCTGAGAATTCGCATAAATGCTGCCATACGAATGGAAAGGTAGCTGTTCGATATCTGTCCAATAAGTTTCGACCCTTATGTAAATTATACCTTTCATGTTAACCTAATTCATTTATCATACTGCTTATGCTTCGTGAAGTTTTTGATTTGTATTTTTTACACGCGTCAGCATATTAAATATGGAATTATTGGTGTTCAATAAGTATCGTAAGTAGTATGAGGAATGATCAAAGGTCATTTTAATACAATGTAAAATTATGTTGTGGACAATTAGCTGTAAGCAAAATTAACCTATAAAAGGAATGAATTAATGTAAATAAAATCAATCTTAGCGTGGACAAAGCCTATTATTTATTCTTGGTGAGGCTGCTAAGGGCGCTAAGGTTAGTTGAGTTCTGGCACTGAGCTTGAATTTGGCGGTTCTATTAGATTACCTGGTTTCTGATACTGTACTACAAGTTAGTTCCCCAATAGAATACTTCCGAATGTTAGAATAAGTACTGAATTTATCTACGTCACCTGATAATAGTCGAAGTTGAGTTCTTGTGCTGTACTTGAGTTCAACATTTTGACTAAACCAACTGGTTTCTGGTATTGCACTAGAAGTCAGTGTTCTAAAATAACCTTTTCTGAAGAAGGCTAGAATATGTATTGCACTTAGACTACGCCCGATTTACAGCAAGCGATTGATATCAGGTGTTCGACCTACATCAATGACACATATCAAGAGCGCTTCAAGAGATGCCTTGGTCGCTATATAAAACAGTAGCAATTTTTAGAAATGGTAATAATTACCTTTGATGTGCCCGCTATGAACAAAGTAAGGAATTGCGAGTGATATAAATTACAGATGGATAGCAAATAAGTGATGCAATCAAAATGAGTCAATCAATCCAACACGTGTGTCGATACACTTTATTCTAACTGAGTTGCCTCAGAAGCACTTTTCATTTGTTGTGATCATGTGCTGTTTTCTGTGGCCGACCATTTTGTGAACGCACAGTAAAGATGAGTGACTCATGAGTGATGCAATTAAAATGAGACAATAAAATGATGCAATCAATTGATGACTATGAGCTTGTTTCCTTTGGCTGATATTTTTATGTACGCACAGGAACGAGTAAATCACTGGACAGCAGGAATCATTTTCTTAGAGTGTTCCATGTTAGAGACCTTCACTAAGCTCTAGTACAGATTTGAATCGAAATTTGATATGTTAGACTTAAAGTCTGTAGAGTGTAGAGCGCTTAAGTCGAATTATTTGAATGATGCTTAAGTCGAACTCTTTGAAATCATGCGAGCCAGCCCTTTTTTCTCTGGATTCCAGAGTTGAGGGAGCGATCTCAAATAGTATGTTTACAATGGGGAGTATTTGTGGACATTGAAGAAGCCTTTGGCCGCGCTCCTTTTCGCGAGCTATGAGAAGATGCGAAAGCTCATGGCGTGGACGAGAGATTAGTGCTGTTTTTCCAGCAGAGCCTATAGATTCATTTTCACAAAAGTCATATAAAAATCCACAATCATCTACGATAAATAATAAAATAAATCATTTTTATTCAACCACACAACAAACCCGTTTTTAACTGAGAGTTTCGTAAATATTATTAAATCTTAGTAAAGGTAATTGAATTTGATCACGGTTCCCTTCTTGTCTATAAATCAGCATAGACAACGTATATCATTTCTACAGCATCGAAGCCGAGGATCCATGGATATAAGTCGGAGATGTTAAAATTTGTCACAACTAGCATAAATAAAAATGTAATGATTTCCACCTGCAAGTGGTCACACCAGTCAAGTATGCACTGTGTGCTGGTGTCTGATGAGAAGCAGTGCATACTTTCGAAACCACTTTGTCAAGATAGAATTAACAATGTAGATTAAAATTTTTAATGTTAATAAAAAGTTGTTCAATTTTAATCATCCCGCAAAAACATTTCCAATTTGATTCTGCTTTCGGAGGCTGATTCCGCAAAACGATCGAAGTTTCCCGTTTCAATATGCTCGGCTTCGATGCTGTAGAAATGATATACGTTGTCTATGCTGATTTATAGACAAGAAGGGAACCGTGATCAAATTCAATTACCTTTACTAAGTAAAATTATATCCATGGATATAAGTCGGAGATGTTAAAATTTGTCACAACTAGCATAAATAAAAATGTAATGATTTCCACCTGCAAGTGGTCACACCAGTCAAGTATGCACTGTGTGCTGGTGTCTGATGAGAAGCAGTGCATACTTTCGAAACCACTTTGTCAAGATAGAATTAACAATGTAGATTAAAATTTTTAATGTTAATAAAAAGTTGTTCAATTTTAATCATCCCGCAAAAACATTTCCAATATTATTAAATCAACTTAAACTGTAAGCAATCCGAGACGTTGCGATAATGCTGATGGACAAAATTTGTGGTCGATTATGATGGGGACAACTGTCGCCGAAGAACATATTACCAATATGAAAAAATATAATAACAGTAACATAATAATAATAATCGAATACGATTTATCTAGGCTTGTTGCCTGTGGAATTTCTATTTACTCATTTTCGGTTTTGATTATCTCACGAGTGTGTGGTTCGGTCGGGCTAAAATTTTCGGATGTTGTTGATGCATATTAGTTGTAAATATTTCGATATTTTCACAAGTATATTTTTAACACTTTGACGAAAGCGGGGATTTTAGTGAATTTCTATAAAAAACGCATTCGATAAACCAGTATGCCAAATGAGTACTTATAGCGAAAATTAAAAATTTAGTTTGACTCAGGTGATGTTTTTAGGAGTCCTTTATCCTGTGTGAGAGCGGAACCAACCAAATATTTTTGTTTTTTCAAATTTCAAATTGTAATAACTTCTTGACGCAATAACCAGATTATTATGAAATTTCTAAAACACATTGATGACAAACCTTTCATGTAGTGCATAACTATTTGTCTGATACTGCTAGCAAACTAAATCTACCATTAACCTCTTTAGTTTTTAGTAACTCCACGTCAAAATGATGCAGTACCAACTAAAGTAAAACTTATTTGGAAGAATTTTAACGAAAGGGTAAATGTCGTAAGACTTTAAAAAGAAATCGCTAGTCCAACGACTGAACAAAAAACATTTGCATGAACCTAATCAAAAAATAACAGCTTATCGTGGAATGAAAGGATACAAGTATATCTTTGTGCAAGTATATTTTTCAGAAAATGTTGAAAGCACCGGGAGTTGTTGGCACAACTGTTTCCTGTGGAAGGATATTTTCGCGTTTGCATCACAGTGCTTGTTCGTGAATTTTTGGACTAAATCAACACTGTAATGATGCCACAACTTTTATGTTCACCAGACCATTTTAATTTATTTTTGTTCTCAAAAATTCTCCAAAAATTATCATCAAAACACAATGCTTTGTAAATTGTTTTCTCGCCAAACCTTTTATTTCATTAAACAAAATTCCGAACGCTTTCAAATCACCAATTTCATATTCTCAAAAGACTTAAACAAATTCAAAGTAAATTCAACACTTCGATTTAACCTTGAAAACCCTCATATAAACTCAATCAATGAATCAACACTCTGATTTCATTTGTTATTTCAATTATTTTCCATTTTATAAAATTTCGCACACAATCATCAAACTTACTGTTTACATAAAAAGCGTTCGCTTCACGAAGTTGTTTGTACTAGGTGGTAGCATCGAAGCATCACATCAAATTGCTCATGGAACAATAATAATTGAACGAATACCGTTGTTTAAACATTTTTATCCGATTTTGCCTGTTTCGCAAATGTTTGGCAACGTAATTTAATTACAAATATTGTTTTTATTGTATTTTAACAAAGCGGCATTGTATGTTGTGTTTGTTGGATATTTTCAGTTACAACATTACAGAGATAAAATCCACGTATATGTACGAATGTGAACTCGAACAAAACGTTGTTAGATTTATAAATCTGAATCATACCGTGATGTGATGATGAATCAGCTCGGAGTGTGCATAAAACTGAGCGCTCAGTTTGATATTTTTACGATAGGGAAGATTAAAATTGTTCAAATAAACACGTTTTGCAGATTGTTTGAAGTAAACTGACTCGAAATTCTTTGCATGAACGTGAGCTAATAAATATTTGAGTATTTTTCATATTAATTACTTAGAGATTTTCGGTAGAATTTCAATTGTATTTTACTTTTTACTGTACTTTCTCTGTACACTCATGACACAAAGCAGGAGTATCTAAAAAAAGAAATTGGTGAAAAATTAAATCATATTAATGCAAACATTTTAATAATGTTTGCTGTCGACTTGGGGACTTTGGAAAATTTAATGCGATAAACCATTATCAGCAATGTGTCATTCGTAAGTCGAAAGAAAAAACTTCATCCAAAATTTTATGTTATTACCAGTACTTGTGTTGATATTTGAGCGTTATCAGCACGAAATTGTTAGCAATTCATATGCAAAAAAAAGACTAGTGAAGAATGCATAGGGAAATTAAAATTGTTTCCATTTAAAGAAATCAACAGAAAAAATTGTTTGTTTTTTGTTTTTTTTTTAGATTAAGAGAAGGATGTTGATTTTTTTTTAATTTTTATTAAAAGCTAGCAATTGCAACTTGGTTGACAATTCACGCTATAGCAAAGCGATTTTTTTTGGACGTTAGTTGATTTAATCACATTTACGAAACTCTATGGTCGAAACTAGATTGTTTTTTTATTGTTACTTCAATTAAAAACGGGTTTGTTGTGTGGTTGTGTGTTTGAATGATTTACTTTATTATTTATTGTAGATGATTGTGGATTTTTATATGACTTTTGTCAAAATGAATCCATATGCTCTGCTGGAAAAACAGCAATAATATCTGCGTCAGCCTGACATGTATCCATATAATTAGGACGTCGTCTACGCCATGAGCTTTTCGCATCTTCTCATAGCTCCCGAAAAGGAGTGCGGCCAAAGGCTCCTTCGCTGTCGACAAATACCGCCATCGTATACATACTATTTGAGATCGTTCCCTCAACTCTGGAATCCAGAGAAAAAAGGGCTGGCTCGCATGATTTCAAAGAGTTCGACTTAAGCATCATTCAAAGGATTCGACTTAAGCGCTCTACACTCTAAAGTCCTTAAGTCTAACTCTCTCAATGAGTCTTTGATAGTTCGATTCTTCTATGTATTCGGTCGAAATCACATTCTACTTACATCACAAAAAACAACTTTTTTAGCCTGCGTGTGATTTTAATTTTGATGTAGGAGAGTGGCACCTTTGTGGTTCTACCAGCGAGAGAGATACATGAAGCGAAAGAGACTCTCCTCCCGGGACGTTTGTTCGGAGCCAAAGACAGCAATTATGTAATTAGTGTCTTATGTATATGTTACTGCTTCTTGAAAGCTTTGTCGACCGGTTCCTTAGAGGATGGCATGTAACAGGGTTTCAACTTGTTAATGGATAGATTGACGGATTTGTTTCTGATTTCGAGTTTAAAATAGTTTGTAGGCCTGGCTAAGACTTTGAATGGATCGTCGTACGGTGGAAAGAATGGTGGACGAACAGAATCGACTTTAACGAATACGTGAGAACAAGAGTCGATTTGCTTGAAGATGAACACTTTCGGTGTTGTGTAATGTTTTGAATCTCTCAGCCGTAGTTTTGCCATAGCTACCGAAAGCTCGGAAGTAAAGTCGGTTTGACTAATCTTAATAGGATTTGCATGAAGAAAATCACTATGAAGACGTGGGTTTTCTCCGCATAAGAGTTGTTCCGGTAACGCTAAGAATTCGTCTCGAATTAGAGATCGTAATCCAAAAAGAATTAGCGCCAGTGTTCTGGTCCAGGACACATCTTTGTGGGCCATAATAGCCGATTTTATAGTACGATGTCATCTTTCAAGGAAATCGTTGGCCTGAAGGTGGTACTCTGTGGTACGATTGCGTTCGAAGCCCAAGAGTTGACCAAGCTCAGCGTGGAGCGCTGACTCAAATTGTCTGCCCTGGTCGGTGGCAATGTATTAGGGAACTCCGAATCGAGCAATCCAAGATCTCAGTAGAGCAGAAGCACAGCCATTGGCAGTAGTGCTGGCCAAAGGACTTACTTCAGGCCAACGAGTGAAACGGTCGATTATGGTTAGACAATAAGTGTATCCCTGAGAGTGTGTTAGGGGACAAACTATGTCGATGTGAATGACCTTAAAACGTTCGGAGACCGTAGGAAAGGTCGATACAGATTATATCTGGTTATTTTGCATTTCTGACAAGATAGACATTCTCTGGTCCAAGTGGCAATGTCCTTGTTCATCAAAGGCCAGAAAAATTTAGTTGAAATGTGCTTTCATGAAGCACGAATACCAGGGTGAGCTATGTTGTGTTCCGAATTGAACAATTTTTTCCCGAACGTAAGAGGGATGTAATGTCGTACGACGTCGGTGTCAAAGATTGGTTGTCTTTTCAGAATAAACTTTAAATCCTTTAGAATTTTCTGAAACTCTACGTCCGATTTTTGGGACGAGGCTATTGGAGCAAAGCCAAGAGCACTGGGAAGAATTATTTTTTCGAGACGAAAAAGTGTGTCTGCAACAACGTTGTTGCAATTAGAGACATGACGAATGTCAGAAGTGAGCTCACTTACATAACTTAGATGTTTAAGTTGATGTGTTGTGGGCTTTTCTGGCTTTTGCTTGAAAGCAAAAGTCAGTGTTTGTGGTCGGTGTATAGTGTGAACCTCTGGACCTGCAAAAGGTATCGGAAGTAACGAATAGGAAGTATGCACTATACTTTCTTTGTACGTCGCTTAGTTTCCCCGAGTAAAAAACCAAGGGGTTGCCAAGAGCCTTGACATTTTTGCTGCAGAGCAGCTCCGATAGCGGTTTCGGATGCATCTACGAATAGACCAAGCTCGGCGTTTGAGTCCGGGAAAGACAATAAACTGGTTTCTATTAAGCCAGTATTGACTTGGTCGAAAATTTTGTTAGCTTCTGTTGACCAGTCGATGGTTTTAGCACCATCTTTCTTGGAGCTGCAAAGATAGGCGTTGAGTGGTTACTGCATCTCACCTGTGTGAGGGAAAAAAGCGACGGTAGAAGTTGACCATATTCGAAAATCTCCTTAGGTCTTTAACTGTCTTGGGGAGTTTGCCTGTAGATATTGCCTCAACCCGATCTGGGTAGGGTTTAATGCTTTTCGAAGACACCTCATGACCTAAGAATTTAAGTGAAGGTCGAAGGAAATGGCATTTCTTCAAGCGAATTATGATACCATGGACCGGAAATCGTTTGAAATTTTTTTCCAATTGAACAATGTGCTCCTCTTCGGCATTCGAAGCCAGGCATTTCACCATAAACGAAGTTGAACTGATCACCCTGAAGTCCCTTGGATTTGAATAGTCATCTACCCTAGTTTTAGACATAAAGACTATCTTAACTTGTCCCCAACATGACGAATTTTTTTCTATTTCTAAATTTATTTTAAGTTTGCCTCTAGGTAATTAATTCCCTCCCTTAGCATAACTGAATTGATGCCATCCAGGCGGGGCTATTTGATATTTTTTGATATTTTCAAAGAACATGATTGCATACCTGGTGATCACAGATCTAGCATTTTCTAAGACTACAAAGAACAAGAGGTTTGGCCAGATGCACAGATATCTTCTGCGTTTCGATCACCGGAGCGCTTTAAAAGATAGACCCAAATAAAGTCTGTATAGACTCCGTTTTGAACTTGGGCGTTTTAGAGAGCCCGGCTTAGCTCATTGGTTTTTCTCTCTCATACACTTTCGAGCCCAATACAGAATGATCTGAATTATTTTCTCATAAAATTTTCATAAATTCTCTACGAGGTTCTGAAGACAATACATATAATATGCACTAAAATAGTTTAGGTACCTACACACAAAAAAAAAATCCCCCTGCTATATGTGTAGCAAAAATAATAATATCCGTAATAGCCATAATTAACTGTAGTGGGCACAAAATTGCCCCTACAAATATATTTTTGTTCTATTTATGTGTGATACATAATATATACTAGCAACAGGTATAACTATTGATTTAAAAGGCATTATGAGTATATGGAAATCCAGAGTTATACTCATTTTAAGTAAAATTTGGCTTTCAGGTAAAAAATATAACTCGGGTACACAAAATATGCACACAGCAATCATAATTATGCACGCTACAGGTATAAGTTCTACATGGGTTTCTCTGTTTTCTGGTAGCGAAAGATATGAAATCCATACAGTTGGTATATTATATACGCGACAGGTATAAAATGACCACTGAACAATGTAATATGCTTTTCGTAGATATATGGTTTATTTTCGTTTCTAATTATGGGGCATATTTTGTTGATAGTTTGAGATTGAGCTTGCAAAAGGGTCGGTAGCTTAGCTCGCTAACGCGTCAGTCCAAAGCAGCGATCTACTGCCCGCGGGTTCGAATCCCGCCGTGCCCATGGCTGTATTTGTTCGTCTTATGTTGTCTTAACAGTCAGCGACTGGGCATAATTGATTAAGTGCCACATTAAAGCTGTAGTAGCGACTAAGAATAACATTAGCGCTTTAGAAAATGAGAAATAAATGTGGCACTTAGAAGAATAATGGAATAGTTGTTATCGGCTTCTCCCATATGTGTCTCCTTACCGCCATGGCTAAGCGCTCGCTTTAAAGAGCAATCCCCTGAGCTTTTTTCTGCTTACATACGATAAATATTTATATTATATCTGCCGTGAATATATTATGTCTTTCAAAATACACCCATATACTCATGTGAGATATATTATATTTCCGTCGTTTTATATCTGTCAGCGATATATTTTTTTTTTGAGTGTACCCTGCCGAAGAAGCAGTTTTTGAAGAGCTATTTATCTGATCCTCGCGTCTGTGTTATAGACCCAGGAAACATAATCAATAACAAATGATTAAATTTAAAAGAAATGATGTAACTAAAGAAAGAGGTCTATCGGTATTTAAACTCTAATTACTTTTCTTGAGCTATTGGGATAATCTAACCACGGCTATAAAGCTGCAGTCGATTAAAATATTTACTGTTAGAAGTATTAACTACTTCAAATTAAATTTTCAGAAATAGCTTCAGATCTAATACTACAGACATGGAGTCGATATAGTTGTAAAACCACACAAATCTAAGAACTCTCACAATACACCACTGCCAATTATAAATTGAATATCAATAATTCGAGCTTACATCATTAAATTACAAATGATATATGAGACAGCCCGTATAACTTCAAGCAGGCAGCTACTTTTTTTTAAACATTTCTCATGAAAACAGTTGAAATAATTGATCTAGTAACTACTTCTGTGGCACTATCTAGTTTACTGTTTGAAATTATCGCACTTACAAGCAATGCGAAATCTACTTCCAATCATTTTTTACAAATCTCGTCACAACATCAATTTTTTCGACGAGTAAAAATGATTATATAAGTACATGTCTTGAAATCAAACCGCATTAACGTATTTTCACGAATCGGTTAAATGCAATCAAAGTGAAGTAATTTCATTTGCTCCCTGCAACGAAATCAACACGCAACAAAAGTAGTCGATTTGAAACCATTCATTGGCATTATTCGTCTTTAAAACGAGCAGCCAATCATCTAACCTAACCATCAGCCTCAAACCATCATCACTTTTATATAAAAACAACAGCAACATCAAAGCTCGATTTCTTCCTTTCGCCTGCTAATGCGTTCCACCTACACATTTTGTGTAATCGAATCTCGACCTTCATGTACAATTCAAAATCGAAATTCGTTATGATTGCATGGAATTCAAACGTAAATTATAAACTTAATGAAAAAGTTTATGCTACGTAATTATATTACACCGCGAAGGGTATTCGTTAAAACACACAGAAGTTTCATACTGTGCCGTCAAAGTTCAATCTTACGCGAATAAATCAATTATTCGAGTAAATCTGGCGGAATAAGATACATTTCGTGTCTCAGCCAGATATTTAAAAGATGTATCTTAATTTTTGATACCCTAAGGTTATGTGAATATAATTGAAAATGAGGCGTGGTTTGTGCATTATTCAAAATTATCAAGGCTTTAAATAAATCGACGGTAGACCTAGAAAATTGCATGGTTTTCAAAATATGTAGTTACAAAATATAGATTTTACCAAATATATTTATTGTGGAAGATTGAAAAATATAGATTACGGGCGGAAATCCAGCACAGAAAATTTTTCGCAACACGCTGATTATGCATTGCACTTTAAATTTGTAATGCTATAACTGGCAAAACGATGAAACTCCTTTTTTCAGTGCTACACCGAAAATGTTCAGTAACTTCTTTGTTGAAATATCTATCCCACGATCATTCTTCACTATTTACTTTCAGCCGAAAAATTCGAACTGTCTGTACGGGTCAAGGTAACCACTTTGCATTTATTTCGCTCTTTTTAACGTTCAAGAACCTCTCGAAATGGCTCTCAGTACGCAATTCACAACTTCGAAATCCACTTGAAAGCGTCAGAAATTCACATTTCGTCTACACACGTACACTCGATTGTTGTACAAAAGTTGTACATTTTTTCAGGTGCGATAATAAAACTGTGCACACATTTCCACAAACGTCATCTTGTTTCGGAAAAAACGGTGTAGCTTGCATAACGCCAGACACGTTTACATGCGGAGAAAAGTGTTAATTGGAAGTCAATTAGAATGAAACGTCTGTGTGAATTCTAAATGAACAATAAACATCATGTGAACGGAAACTTTACGACGAAAAATAAAGATACTTTGATGTGAATGAGTATGACATGATATACATGCATATGTACACACATATATTCCGATGACTATCTGAATGATCAATAGATGAATTCTGAGAAAAGTCAACTCGCAATCGAAGAATAGAATACTGATGACGGGGGACATCGAGTCATGATAGTCGAGTTTGCGTTAAAAATTTCAATTTGAATAAAATCGTAATGTTTTCAGTAAAAACACGATCTCATGACTTGAAACGTGCGTTTTTTTTTGCATAATCTTTCAAAATATAAAATGACGTAATGTCATTTGCAAAATTAAGACGGAGAAAAAAATTAAATCTTTGCCTTTAATGGCTTCGCGTCTTTGACGATCCTCAAACATGTTATGCGTATCTCCTTATGTGCAAAGGTTGACTGATTTCAGCAAACCGGTTCGGGTTCAAGTTGTCTTTTAGCGGGAAGTTCACAGAGCGTGTGTGGTATCTATTTTTTTTTTTTTTGAAACATCTTCTAAAATATTGCTTAGACACAGCAAACTTGAGTGAAATTTGTTTTAGAAGACAGAAATAATTGTTAGAGTGAGAGCAATATTTTGACCTGGACGAATTTTAGCTGACAAAGATTTTTAGTGCAATAAAAAACAGGAAGTACTCAAACTCTTTTTGGTGACCAGCTAGGTCTAATTTAATTTGTTACTATGACAACGCGTACGTACACTACATACTCATTATAATGCATGGAACAAAAGTGATATATTGAACTACAGTGGCTGACAGCCAAAATGATGTACCTAGGTAACTTATGAAAAATGGTCGATATCTGGCTGCTTTTGAATGAAATAAAGAAAAACACTTGTGAGGAATGGCAAATATAATGTGTATTTATCATTTAAGTAAAAAATAACAAAAAGTATAATCCGTTACGACAAAAATTAATAAAAATCCAGCTTAGCGCTGATTTCGACCTCAGAGCCAAAATGATGGGAAATGGTTTTTCCTAGAAAAAGTACCGTTAGTTCCAATAATCCAATTGTGAGGGAAGAGTATCGCATTGCAGACATGATGACTGTCAGTCAGACCTTGGTCAATCATTATTCTGTAAAGAATAATACTACAGTTAATTCGCGATGGGTCAGCGAGAATTAATAATGAATTTTTAGTGCATTAATTCGTCCCCAAACACTTAAACCAAAATTGGGTGCACTAACTTTGTTCAACTTTTTTGCAGCTTTCTTTCAAATAAAAATTCGGCAGCTGACACAAACATGTGCTTAATCATCAACGGCTTACCAACAACAGACTAGTTGCGTACCAATGTACCATTTAGCCCTGTCCTCATAGCTTTGTGGGTCTTACTAATAAAAATTATCGTCAGATACTATTTGAACATATTTCGCAGTTGATGTATTGTCCAAAGATTGGATTGAAGGCTTTATTGGAAATCAGAAATTGTTGCGGAGGACTCAATCGTTTGTTTAGCTATACTTTGCTTAAGGGAGGAGTAGGGTTAATTCGTGTAAAAAAAAAAGCACTTTTTTGTGATTTTTTTAGATGAAACAGTTAAAATCTATTTATTAACACATTACTATACATTATAGTATAACATTTGAAGAATATTTTGTGAAATTTTCATGAAAAAATATTAAAAAATACAACAATGGCAGCAATTCTTCTGGGGCGTCTCGGAAAAAAGTGAATTGCGGTGCCCATCATAACTCGGTGCCGGATCATCTGAAATCCTTAAATCAAAAGTATTTCGTTAGATAATCGCTTTCCCCAGGTAACGCTGGGAGGGTTTTTTTAAATTTTTTGCAAAAAAAATCGGTTAATTTCTTATTGTAAAATTAAAAATATAAACAAATTCGAAAAAAAAAACTTTCAAGCGTTGCCGCGTAAATTATGTAGAGAAATAGTGTTCAAAACTTCAAAAGGATCGGTGCAGTAGTTTTGGAGTTATGATGGGCACCGACTTTGAAAACGTGAGTTGTGGGAAAAACGCTTTAAAGTTTTGAACACTAAAAAATTTGGGATGAAACGTTCATAAGCGAGATCTATCGGCTTACTTCACACTGAATCATCAGTGTTAGATCCATAAAGGATGTTGCTATCATCCACAATGTCTAGAGCATCTTTTTGCTCCTGTCTGCGATGAATCCTGCCTTCTTTTGTTTGCTTCTCTTTTAGTCGGCCTTCTTTTTTAGTCGAATGAAAATTTATTTTTCCATCATATTTTATGCATTTTACTACCGTTGCAATTGTTGAAAAGACTAATACAAATTTTTTAGGTCGATATAATCTCGCACTAGTTGTTGCTCTATCAGATCTTGTAACTTTTTTCGGCATTTTAGCAATATTTTAGCACAAAACTGAACGAAAATGGAGCTAAAATGATGCGAAAATTGGAAAGTGCGTGTGCGTCTGCTCGATAGAACGTTTACTGCCACACTAAATTATGTACTCTACATTGACTAAAGCTGTAAATAATATAATATAAAGTTATTATTGACTAAAGCTAACACGTTTGTACTCGTTTTTAAATTTCTATAAAGAAAGTTAGGGGTAGCTTTTAACGTATTCTATAGAAATCGAACCAGCTGCCTGGTAACAATAGCGCGCTTGAGTCAGGTAGGTATAAAAATCCGACAGGTATAAAAATAATCATAGCTTCGTCAATTTTGCTCTGATTGACTTCAGATTTAGACGCAACATTTTTGAGATATTAGTCATTCCTTTACAATAAAAAATAAAATCGAAAAAAAAATTTAAAAACCCTACTCCCCCCTTAATGAAGGCAAATAGGCTTACAAAGCGATTGCTTCTGGGGATCTTAGGAATTATCGAGTGCCGTCTGACGGTAATTGTATTGTAGTTTTAGAGTAGTAGCGTTACGTTCTGTCTTAAGGGCACACAAAAAGTAAGCCACTAGATTGTCAATCTATGTAGAATCAAATAACTTATACATATTATTTTTTAATATCTCGCCATTATTATCTAAATCTAGAATTTCGAAGCCTTCCATTATTTGCATCCCCTACTTTACAGACTAAATTTTCAATATTTTAACAGTAGAATTTACACGTCATCATGATTACAATGAAGGATTTGACGAAAAAAAAAAAACAGTGACCTCTGGCCAAAAATTGGATCCGGGAGTTATAAAACACGAAACTGAAGTTATTCTAGCTAAATCAATTTATCGTGTTCAAATTAGATATTATTGATATTACTGAACATTTCTTTTGCACCAACAAACACACTCATCGCAATTAATTTTGTGATGAATTCACTGCCATTCAGATCCGCCTACGCGAAATGGATTAGCAATATATCGACAATCCGGTATCTTTTGAGTTAATGATCATTTATAAAAGCTTACTCACAAAGTCTAAAACAATTAATCATTCATAAAGTCACGATGCAATATACGAATCGATTTAAAGTTCTATGTTTCTTTCGTTTTTGTTTGTTTTCACAGATAATGACAAAGACGATTTCATATTTTAGCTTCAGAAAAGATAGCTAGTTGGTTTTTGAATATGTCGTAATTGATTCTTAGTTTCCAAAATTCATAAAGAAATTGTTGATATGCAACGGTTTGTAAAAAGTTAGTATTGCTTTATTAACTAGTTTTCGGTAAAAAAAATTTAAGATTATCCACTGATATATTGATTAACGTTGTTTCTGCTGAGTAAGAGGTGGATACCAAAAGGGCACTTCATTCAAAACAAGCTTCCTTATCCTTTCTTTGCATAACAATGCTTACAACCAAACAAACCCAACTCTTCCTTACAATATTGAAATTTCTAAAACATCGATACTTGTATACATGTATTATACATACTAACCACCACAAATCCCTCCTAATATCTGCTGCTGGTATCTTTAACAAAATAAATACGAAAGCCGCTACAAAGCATAAACCAAGCGTCCGTAACAGGAAAACACTAAACTCCAAAATTCTCTTTGCTATTCATGAACATGCTTGTGCATATTCGAAAGACGACCACACAATTTCCGATCAATTATCCAAGATACGAAAAGCATGTTCAGCTCAATAAACTTTGGGATTTAAAGAATAGAAATATTCAAAACCAGAATTTTGTTGAGATTTATCGTAGGAGTTTGCGAAAACCTGAAAGTAAAGATGATTTGCGATTCTTTTGGCAGTAAAGAAATTTATCTCTATTATTGAGTAGATGTTAGAAAAATCGAACAATATCTATTCCATTGTTTGATTATTCTTCGACCTAATAGAGATAAATTTCTTTTGTGAAAATTCAGAAATATAAGAAAAAAGAGTCTGTGAATAGTTTTAGTTCTTACTAGAATAGTTTTGAAACGTTAATTGGATTTGGTTCGAAAGAAAAATAAAAAGATACTATTTCAGTTCATTCAGATTTGACATCTTTCATGCAATCTAAAGTAATAAGAGTAAAAGTTTTAAAGTAATAAGTGGATAATGAGGCTTTCAAGTTGTTTCATTTTAAAAGAAAACATGACAATGCCGTCAGAAAACACGTCTTCTAAAAATGAATAGATAAAATTCAAAATTTAAAAAAAATATAAAATTCAAAATTTAAAACCCTTACAATACAAAACATCATTTTTCAATTCACAATTCATCATCAGTCCAGCAAATCTAAAAACTACAACGCAATTTCATGATATCGCACGCCAAATCATGGAAAAATCATGTTTGTTAGATACATTTCATATATCTTTAACATGAGCGCTCTTATCTTAGTTCGTAATTATTCCGGCTGTAAACTACAACTACCAAAACATTTTTCGTTGAAATATCAATTAATAGTATCCGCTAGAAAAATGTACAAACACATTTTCTCATTTGTATGTAAACAATATTGTTCTATGTTTTTGTTCGATGATGATAAGCGATTCATTCTTGTTTGCTAACCCATTCGGTATTTCCATGCTGATAGCAAGTTAGATATTGGCGCTGAGCTTAGTTAGGATGGAAGAAAAATGTTTAAGAGTTTTTTTCGCGAAAGGTTAATGTTCTTGTTTTTCCGGGACTTTGTGCGAAATGCAGCATCTATTAAATTTATTTACTTTTAAATTATGTTCAAAACAAATGTTCACAAATATTTCATTAATGGTACATTAACTGTTATCGATGAGGCATTTGTATTTGAGGGACTATCTTATCAGAATCATGTTGGTTTGTGGAATAGATAAGATTATGTAGTGTTGTGGTAGATTAGATTACATGAAACTGTAATCAATAGACATAACTGAGTGAGCGAATTGACTTGCTCATTCTGAATTGTTTATACATTCAGAGTTATTGAGGTCATTTTCTAGATAATTGTGGATAAGTCATGTTTAGGGCGTGGTTTCAGTTTGAGTTAAATCAGGATTTTAGCATAAGCAAGTAATCTAAGATGTGTATAGTTAATTTTTTTGAGCAAATACGTTTGTGTAATTCACGAAACCATCTTATCTAACAAAATCTTCAAACCATCTTATCTAACAAAACTAATCATGTGTGGTTTGGTGTTAGCATATTTCAATTTATTTCAGTCATTCATGTTATTTCAGAAGCAATTTTCGATTTTACAATCATTTTGCACATCCTAAATTATAATGCAACAGTATGACACATAATTGAATATGTAATTGCCCGTAGTTTGTTTACGAAACTTGAATTTTTCAACATTAAGATTCAAATTAAATATTTCAGTTTGTAATATGTTTGAGTTGTGAATTCAATGAGCCAAGCAGTCTTATCAGATTAGACAAAACACAAGAAAATAATCTTTAGTAGCTTAGAACTTTAAAATGATTTGTTCATCTCACTATCAAACCTCCCACGTAAACAAAACCTTGAAAATACACAAAATACGACCCTTGCAACAAATCATACATTCAAACAAGTATAAGTGTTGGCAAACAAATCCTTTGTTTTCTGAAAAGCCGATAAGCCACTTTTCATACTTCTTCGTAAACATACCGCAAAATTCTCATCGGAAAACAGATACATATACGAGTATGTACATACCGGAACTTTCCTCTTTTTTTTCAACATTGAATTTCCACAATAGAACGATCTAAAAATTCGTAGAGAAGTATGGTAAGTAGGTGACTTGACTTGGTGTTAAGATAGATTGCTAAAGCTGGTGTACATGACGGTTAGGTCGAGATTAAGAGGTGAGATATTTGAGATTTATCTAGGACAAGAGCATTACCAGGATAACGGGTGATAGATCTAAATCTTACTATGGTATAGGACAAGAGCATTACTCGAGTAACGGGTGATACATTTAGGTCTTACCATTGTGTACGTTAGAGCGGACAAATGATTTAGATTTGCATGGACAATGTTAATTTTTATAGGTCATTTGTTATAAAAATATTTCTGTTTCATACTTTGTTGCTTTTAATCGTATTTGCCATTCCTATAAAACTCAAGAGATATAATCTATTATCATTTAATAAGTACGGAGACATACAATTATGAAGCGTAGGTGTACTAAATGTTTGCTAAAAGGGGCGATTGAATGATCCAATACCTAGAGCTTATTGACTATGGTGTAACGATTAATTATATACACAAACCACAATAATAAACACCCATTCAGCCGTATTTCAATTCTAGACCAGGAAATCATTTTATTTATTTATATAAAACTATTTGTTTCAACGCAACATACCATCCACTTACTTTTTAAAATTTAACTCCTTCAATGTATAGATCCAATATTAAAACTCCAAATAATCCACAAGTGTAGGTGTAAGTATGCACGTACGTCAAAGCACTTTCAAGTTCACTTGCACTGTCTTTAAAATTATTCCGTTTGAAATTTTTCCTTTCAAACCACTGAATGATTTTCACTTCGAATTCGTCATTAAATTATCAATTAATTTTACAGAAAACAATCATGAATCATTTGAACCGTAACAAACAACAGCGACAGTTCACAAATTCACCAAAAATAACACAAATACACGCACGAATAGCACCAATTAGAAATTCGTTTTCGTCGTCACTTCTCTGACAGGTCTAGCATCATCTTTACCGTAGCACACACTTGACAATCATTCCGGTTCAATTTCACCGATGATAACAATAAGACAACTACCATTCGGATCGAAGTGCAGCAGCCAAAAAGAAAACAAAAACACCTGACCGGCTGTATGTAATAGAATCGTTTTCACTTGAATTATCGCTAGTGATTACAATCTCGAATTTATTTCGCGCCAAACTAGAGTTTTGTCGAAACGTACCGCACCGAACAACGAGCACTGTCGAAATGTGGACGTGTAGAGCTTCCTTTCCTACGGCTGGCTGACCTAAATCTCTCTTCCATAGAGAGCACACTTCCCCACTCACTAACTAAAGTTGCATGCACAAAAGATAAACACAAGAAAAGCTTTTTACTGTCGCTAGTAGATACTGTGCAACTGCGATTAAAAAGAGCGTCTTGTGCAGGGTTAATTTGTTGTTTTGTCAGCCACTGTTGTTGTGAGAGAGCTCCAGTCGAATTTTTGCGCCAGAAAGTGAGTTGGGGAAGTGAATTTGCGATACTGGTTTTGCGGTTTTGTGCGAATAAAGTGTATTTTTCGCGAGTTTTTAGTGATTTTTATTTTTGTTTTGTGTTAGCAGTTGCCCAGCAGGTAGATACGAGCATGTTTTATTCCGCGAACTGGCCATTTTCGTCTTGCGGAGCGGCGCAAATGGAATGCAGGTAATTTTGTGAATGTGCTAGGGCTTCAGAAATTTTTGACAGGTGTAGAAAAAGTGCAGCAAACCAAAGTTATTTTGTTAGTTTTTCAACCTAAAAGTAACTTTGAAGTGATCATTGCTGTAATTTTGGCATTAAATCTAAGTACGTAGAAAATACACAATGAATTAAATAAGGTATGCAGAAAATTAAAGAGCAACGATCATCGAGCATCATAAGATTAAATGCACCCACCCACAAAGGAAAGATTGTTGCTTTGTGTCATCTTTTCAACAACTTTGGATTGAATTACAAGTACCTACATGAAAATATATGTATACATGTATAAATTATTTGTCAGTAAATTATCAAGAAAAAGTTTTTTGATCCTGGATACGATTTGAGTTCAGTACGATATGTTCCTTATATTCCGAGAAAAGAGTGCAGCGTAAACGTCTGTAGCTGCAGATGCAATACGGGCTGGTTTACGATTGAGATTGAAACAGTCGAAAGTAAACGGATTGTTTAAAGGTTTCTTATCGACTGTTTCTAGCTCAATTCCGTTTGAATCTGGATTGTATATTAAGCTAGTGATTGATTTCATGGTTATAAAACGAGGATGTCGCCTTCCTAGGATTGGCGCAATCATTTGAATGTATTTTTTTCACGAGCAACACAGCATTGTTTGCAGTATTCCTGGTGGAAAATATGAAATTTCATCTGCCACTAGATTGACGATATTTTTGTTTGATAATGTGGCTCTTACAAGTCTAGAAAAGTGATACTAGTAAGTGTTTTATCTTTTGAAGGTTACGGGACATATTGCGAGGAGCGCAAAACGCCACAACATGTTAAGCCTATCTCGAATTATTTGGCTTTTTTTACGAATCGTCGATCGTATTTCATCTTATGCTTTGAAATTAATAAGTCAAATATGTTTGGAACTCTATCCTGAACAATCGCGACTTCAAAAACTTCTACCCTATACCGATAAAAAAAAGTTTGTGAAGTGTTAATTGTTGAGCATAGAACTCTAAGGTCATTCGATTTATTATTTTTAAAGCAGAGGAAAAATGCATATACAGCCGGACACAAAAGCCTACGTACCTACAGAGAATTAAATTTTTAGAACATCTCCTCTATTATTGCTTCATAGTAGTATGTTAAATAAAGTAACTTCACGACAACCATTTTCGGACCTAGAGGTTGAAACTGGTAGAGAATTTCATTCGCAAATTTACAATTGCTTCATACTAGTGTGGTGTGATTAGTTTGTCAACTGAGTTTACTCCAGATTTAATTCAGATACCTATACCCCGTCCGAACGTCGACTCAAGGACACTACAACTAAAAGCCAGTGCTCTACCCAATAGGCCACACGAGCTTATCATAACAATACGTAACTATATTAAAAACAATAGATTTACTATGATCCTCGAGCTATCACATATTATACGCAATTTGTCCAAAAGTTACTGATGGAAATAATATAATACACCTATGACCAGGCTATAAATATACTGTATATTTGTTTTTCTTCTGTGAATATTTTTGCAAGAAACGCAATTTATGTAACTTATTTGTAATTTTTGTTGAGTGTTTACATAAATATTCTATTCTTGTTCATGTAGTTCCATAAAAGAGGATTTGTATAAGAGCATATTGTGTATTTTGCGTGTTATTTTTGATTTTGATACGCATCTCAAAATATTTTGCTGCTGAAATTTCGACCACACCTCAAAAACATCTTCCAGGTCATTGTACTTCAGCAAATATTGAGAAGCTTTATGCTCTTCTGATTTAATATTGAATTTTAGTACTTTTGCATCGAATCCAAAAATATACGAATTTGTATCAAATTCAATGATTAATTTTATCTATGCTAGGAGGCAGAGATGTGCTTTGGTACAAGTTAATTAATCGTTATTTCCAACACATGTTACGTAAAATTTATTAACAGTGCTCATCAGAAAGCCATAGCACAAATATTAAATTTGCTCAGGCACTAGTCAAAACTACATGATTCAATTCATTTGTTTAATCTAAGCGGTAAAATTTTATCTTCAAATAAATCCACCTCATTTCTCTCAGAAAACCCCTTCATCGCTCCACATACAAAATCACAAGAGCCACTTCTTTCATCTTGTGTGTGTGGCTATTTCTCAAGTACATTTCCTTCCGACTCGAGGAAAAGCTCTTGAAACTTTCACTTTTGCTCTACACCTGAAAATAGAACAATACCTTGCCACAAATGGACTTTTAACTTTCCTTTGCAGTAAAACGATTCATCGTCACAGTATCTCGACTAAGACAGTGGCAGGACTAAAGATTCGACCTCATTCTTTACTGAAGCGAGAAAGTGCTACGTTACGAAGATGCCTAGGAAATTTAAATGATGCGAACCCTTGAAATCTCTGGGAAAGAAGTAAATTAAAAGGACAGGGATAGGTTTCTAGATGGAAACACGAATTAATTATAACACAGGGCAAGGACAGGCTATCTTAAATTGTACTTTGTTGTAGTGTTTTTACGTTGAGTTGATTTTCTTTAGAGCAAAGTTGAGTTTCCCTTTGCGCTTTCTTCAAGTTTCCTATATTCTAAACATTTTAGCATATCCATCTTATTCGGGCTATCGACTTTTCACTGATGCTTCATCTCGTTATTATTCTGTCATCTACGTCACTGATGTATATTTGACTTGGCTAAGTATTGAATAAACACCTGCTTGTTTGAAAAGACGTCGTCATCCTTTTTGTCGACAAAGTCAACAAAACTAAACGACACATGGTCGACATAAGTTGACTTGCCTGTCGCCTCGAAACCATGAAAAAGCTCAAGTTTTTTCGCTCTGAAGGACACTTCTGGTGGCGTTTCTTAGGTCGGAAATGAAAATGAGGCTAAGAACACAAACACATGCCACTTGAAGCGATGCCGAGTGAATAGATAGAGGATGCCACTTGGATGTTCTCATTACTTGAATGAAGTTGGTATAATGATGATTATCATTTCGACCACATTCTATCACTTCAGGTGTGGTGGATTTAGTTTATTGGCATACTTTTAAGATTAATTAAGTGGAGAGTTTGAATATAGTCGAGATAGGCTTTAAATTCTATGGCAGGATATCCGTGAAAAGATTTGTGTCAGTCTAGTAAAATAAGAAGATATAGAGAAGAATAAAAAGACAATATGTGTGGCTATTAAATTAAGATTGAAGATGTGGTGAATAGATGGAATGATTTTGATGGCACAGGAAGCATTCAGTGGCAAGAAATAACTTATAAGTAAAATGGAGTTTAAATTTAAAATGGGCAATTTAGCGTGAAGTTGGGTAAAGTCACAGTTTTCAAAAGGTTTGAATTCGTTTTACTAACATCCGCCTGGCTGACGATGATGGAATCTTCGGGCCTAGACGGATACATCGGGAACAGTGAACCAGCAATATGCTCCATTAATAGCACAACCATGAGAGTGCTGCGCTGCATGCAGCCGAGTCTACGGATGGCCAATTTATACCCATCGCCCCTCGGGTCTAAGTTTACCTTCTCGCGAAGAGCCTGCCATCTGACGCGTTTGCTCCCCGTGATGTCCACAGTAAACTCCTTCTTATATAATTACAATAGTTCTGATTGATTCGAGATTGGATTGATTAAATTGTGACATCAGTGCCAGAATTATGTTCACAGAAGGTATATTTTGCACATAAAAATTACTCTGGTAAGCTTTCGATCCAAATACTATCATGTATACTGAAAAAATACAGCGCCAGAGTCCATAACTTTTGACACTATGTACAAATTATAACACTGTTTCCCTAATAACTGATTACTTTTTGACAGCATGATTCCTACAATGTTCGGAGCACACTTTTTCATCTACCCTGGAGTGTGGTAGATAAGTTTATTTACATGTTTTTTTTATGCGTTTCTTAAACATAGAAAAACAAACTCGCAAAAATGCCAAGTCGTAATCAAAATCGGATAATATTAACATGCCGTTAAGAAAGAGTATGCTGTTAGCAGCAAATGTTTAGATCAATATTTCTCAAAAACCGTAGTGGTTACAAGAAAAAGCTATAAAATCTTTTATGGTGAAAATTTTCCAAGCTACAAATTCGTCATACATTGTTTTTCTGAAATCGTGACCGTTCCTGAGATATTTAGGAAAGGTAACTTTTGGTGACCTTTGACTCCGTATAAAAAGTAACGCAGCACTCGGATCGATGGGGACTTTTGACATTTTGTTCAACATGCCAGTACCAAGATTCACACCAAAATGCAGCTTTCCCCTAATTTTTCCGAAGCACCATGTTAAATTTCCCCGGACTATTAGTCAGTCAGTGACTTTTACCACACACTGTGTAAGGAACTTCAATATTATTCCGAATCTTTTTTTATTTTAAATTTAGTAATAACAATTCTTCATCCATACCTTCATGCTATTGAATAGAAAACCGTATGAATTTTGAAAATATTCTTTTGTTATATGACATATGTTAACAACTTGTTTCAATTCATTTACAGGTGCGGGCTACAACCAAACATGTGAGTTCTTTAGTTTTCAATTTTTTTCGTAGTCAATAATCTGCAATAAAAAGGAGATCAATCTAAAATTAAATGTGAAACATAAAAAAAATAATCCCTATCCATAGCAAGCAGTCGAATGACTTGGAAACATTCAACTTGTGAACTTCACTATTTCCTCCATGCCAAGATTAGTGTTCATCGTATTAGAAATTAAAAATATATAAATCCTATAAATGATATCCATCCCCATATCATAACGCAAGAAACTTTCTTTAATATGGATAGCATGCATTCATCTTTATATCTTTAAGTCAGACTATGCCACATTCTAGCGCAACTGTCAGATTTTATTAATTTTATCTTTTATTTGTGGAGAATATTATGTTGCTACAATCGCAAACGATCCGATTTTTACGTTCTCTTGTCTATACAAAAAACGTGAGTGCATTATTTTCTGCGTCAATCTTCCGGCAGGATGGTAAAAGCGAAGACCAAGTTCCATAGAATGTCCTCATACCTATGGTTTCCACCGACTCACTTGCAATTTCTTTTCCAGCTATACTTCTGCTTAATCCATTACTTCTTTCCCATTACCCTCCTGTTTTTCTTAGGCCTTTGTTAAGAATAATTGTCTTTACGACCTGTAATATTTCTTTTTCTCGAAAATGTTGCATCTCGAGACTCTCTGATGTAGTATACTTGAAAATAAAATAACATCCATTCAGGCATTCAAGCCAATTTATATCGCGAGCTGTCTACTCAATCACGAAAACCCGTTAAAGTTTCGATTTTTGGCCTTTACAGCTATCATCATTCTGTTTTGTTTGTTCATTTTCAGGTAAAACATTCCTTCACTTTCACTTATTTTCACTGGTGGTGTTCGAATACCACATAAAGTACCCGCAGGTCGTGCAGTAGTTACTTCCCTTTTACTCAACCTGTGGGAATTTAATACAGTGCGCAATCTATTAAATTACAGATTGTGAAAATACAGAGTTTATGACCGATTTTTTCGCGATTGTAGTGGGAAAGTTTCATATTTTAGATCTTTAGAATCTATATATTTAGAATCTTTAGAATCTTTAAATTTAAATATAATCCCAGGTGAAATTTAAATTTTTCAATTTCCGCATAATTTATCCTTTCGCAATCTAGTTCAACTCGGTCACCATTCCATCGCAATACACTCAACAAAATCCATTCAATACTCAATAAATCATCTTTATCGCTATGCAAGAACTACTATAACCATTATTGCAACTATTATCATTAAATATTCTGTTAACATAAACATTTAATGTTGTTTTTCTTGCTGTTTTCGAAATGCCCGACATATCAATGAATATATCCAATAGCCTCGTTCTTCGACCATTACTAGCAATAAAAGTGAATGTTTCCAAGTGGCAAAGTAAAGAATGAGTCACAGTACGTGACATCGCATCTTGAAATGGTTATATGTGTTCAAGAAGAAGAAGCCGAAGAAAAACATAAAATTCCGTGACCGCGGCTGCTACTATGATTTACAGTATGCCACTGTCGCTATACTTTATGGTTTGTTAGCAATTTTATTGCAAGCTAGATAGTGATGCACTGATGACGAAAGTAGGTAGACGACTCCTGAGCACTACGAAAAGATGGTGAGCTCATCAATAGTTTTCGAAAAGAAAATTTGCATTATGGAATTTGAGAAATTTTGAACGTGCCCTCATCTGAGTAGGCTAGTGGCTACCTTGTTAATTCCAGTGAGTTGTAACGGAAATTAATTTAAATGAATTCATAAAACAGAGCAAAACCGGATTTTAACGTCTTCTGTAAACGCACTTTTTCTTAGGATTTTGTGTTGTCAATTTAACGGAATCGAAAGTATCCGCTTGTTTATTGTGCATTTATGGATTTGATTAATTGCCAGTGAGTGACAGCAATTATTCTTGCATTTGAACAACATTATGCAGACGCAGTTATAAGGCAGTGAGGTTAGAGTATTTGAAAATTGAAGCATTTTGAAAGATGACAATAATATGAGTTTGTGGTACAAAAGTTTAACATCATCTTCTGGGATCATTTATTATTTATTTTAAAATATATGTGATTAAATTGGTTAGATGTTTTTTTTTTTTGTAGTTGTTTTAAAAAACAATAGCCGGCACAATCTTCGACGCAAGATATTGTTTGAGTAAATTTTTTTGACGTAGTTGAAAACTTTTTTAAAACTATGAAAACCAAAAACAAATAATATGCGGCAAAACTCGGTTCGGAAAACATACAAAAATATTTTTAAAAAATCAGTTGAAATTAGAAAAATATAGTAACAAGTAGCAAACTCCCAACATGAATGCATCGCTTTGCCACTCAAGGAAAAAATGTCATTTGTTTACTTCTGTAAATTTTATTTAATGGAAGTCATTTTAGATAGTTAATAGCTGTAACTTATTCGCCCTGTGTAAAAATGAATAATTTTTTAACTCCTTGTGACTGAATTATTCTAAATCTAATTGTATTTTCCAAAGAAAATATGCGTATAAATTTTCAAGATTTATCTGGATCTATCCTGCTTATAATCGTCATCCTCATTTCGACCCATCACACCCTTCTAAGGGTAAAGTATTTTTAATTATTTTCAGGGTGTATTTTTTCTTAGATTTAGGGCTAACTTCAAAATTTCAATGTCCTGACCTTTGCTCTCTCTAGGGTTAAAACGGCTATGAAATTTCAATCCTATAGCACCTTCCATTCCCTCGGTATGTGGATCGACGCTGCAGCTACTTGGCCCGTTTCGCTATATAACCTGAATTGGATTAGATTTTTTTATAAGAGATAATTTGTTGCGACTCATTTTCTGCGAATTGAAAACTGAGTTTCTTTAAAAGTCAAAGCACATGCTTCCTTATTTCTTCTGAGATCAATTCGGGCAACTGGTTTTTCTTCTTCCGAGAACTGGACGCGGTTAATGACACCCACAAATTTTACAAGTTCCTCTCAGACGTCATCTTACCTTTGACACCCACTTATCGCCTATATAAGTCAAACGATGCCTATTAGTTCAACTCTAAAGTTGTACTTGCATTGAAGTTGAAAGATATAGCTCGTAAAAGGTTGAAGCATACGAGCTTAGAATTAGATTTGATCGAATACAAGAAATTACGATCTGAGGTGAAAAGCACTGCGAAAGTTGCTGGGTGTGAATATTTTAATAGCGTCAAATCGTTGAGCCTATCAAAACATCAAAAACTCTTCTGGTGATACATTCACTCTCTCAAAAGCTCTTCCACTATTCTTCATTATATGTTCCTTGATGAAACAACGTCAACCTTTCAACGTCCACGTCACCTACCTCGTATAACGTTCCGTCCTCATTTCCTCGTATTTTATCCTCACTTGAAAGCAATCCGTTGGAAGTTGAATCCTCAATGCTCCGCCGTACTCCCAATGATTTGGTGAAATCTCTCTCCTTTTCCTTGTCTGTTATATTATCTATTATTTATAACTGAAGCCTTGTCATTGGTGTTTTTCGGTGCAATAGAAAATGGCAAATATTTTTCCGACACATAAGTTGGTTGATCGTGCTTGTATTTTCCAATATCGCCCTATATATTTCTTCCACGCTTTGATCGCTTTGGTTTCCTACATTTCTTTGCTCAAAGCGTCATTGTTTTTTAAGGGAAAGTATATTCTTTCTTATCTCTTGTCATTTACTAATACTGTTGCTTTTATTTTAGATCAATAAAACCAATTAGTTCACAGAAATTTTTTAAAACTTTCGATTCTGTTGACCATCGGCTACTGCTCTTGAAGCTGAAAGGCTATAAATTCTCAGACTTCCTTACTTCCTGGTTTTTTTTCTACGGTCATGGTCGCGTCTGTGTAGTCACTGTCTGTTCTACTCCTCATCTTCATTGTATCTAATCTCTGGAGTTCCGCAAGGTTCCATTCTTGGCCCTCTTTTGCTTTTACTTTTTATTAATGGTATTTATGCTCAAGACCTCAAGTTGTTTGAAGTAATTGACTCGAATCAGATATCTTATACGAATAGAAAATTCCCCTTTGTGTTCGCTTATCATATTTCTGTATTAGCTCTTGGTGAGGCTAATAAAATTGAAGATGATGGCATTGTAACACTAACCATAGATTTGACCAGTACATCATGCACATCATTACCACGATGTCTTTTTATCGGGTTTCGTTCTCCAATCCTCAAAACCTTCTGATAATATCTCTACCTCTGCGCAATTTTCTCTTTGCTCGTAATATCCTTGAATATTGTTGTCAAGTGTGGTGTTCGCATTATAGGAATCTGATAGATCCTGAGAATCCATCCAAAGTAGGTTCTTTCGTTCCTTGCTCTTAAAATGTAATTTCTCCTATGTTGCATATAATGAACGTGTTCCCCTATTGAAATTCCGTCCCTAAATTTCTTTATTTTCTATATGAGTAATTTCTGTTCAAAATTCATCATCATCACGTTTTGCTGGATCTTCAGCTCTGAAATTTGTGTTCGTGAGCTCTTTCGCGCGCACGGATACATATTGAGAATAGACAACCACCTTGATCTTGGTTCTTTACCGCAGATACTTACTGAACTTAAAAATATTCTTAAAAATAAAGTCCTGTTTTGCGCTAGCTCGTAAACAAAGGCGTTGTCTTTTTTCTTATTTAGTAGTTCTACCAAATGTTCAATTAAATTAACTAAAATAAATTTTCGTGTTTGTTTTAACTTTATTTATTAAACTTACGCTATTTGGAATATTTCTGTTGTATTGGATTATTAAATAAATAAAAAAGCAGACCTCACACACCGAGAGTATTTTGTGGCCCCAGGCTGTAGAGTTTTTGGCTCAAATCCTGCTTCGGACAGGGGGTCATGAAGCGTGCTTGACACAAATTAGAGGAAAATTCGACCCTCGATTAGAAAAAATGACGTATCTACCACTGCCAATCCTCTAGATCGTAATTAATCTGTAGTGGCACAAACTTGGCTTTGGTTTACACATAGCGAGTGTTATGTCTATATCCACACCCGCCCATTTGAGTCTGAGTTTCTAGAAAAGCTATCCTGTCACGTCCCTTCTGTATGCTCTCATTTTAAGTAGTCAGACACCATCGCAGCCACATAGACAACAACTTGCCAAAGTTGCATCGCAATCAAATTAACGGTATAGGAGCCTATATGGAACAAACATTGATTCTTATATATACTTATAGATTTACATAATATCAGTTTCATTACACATTTATTGCTAGATTTATATTCTCATCAAATAAACACACTACTAATAAGAAACATTTTTGAAAATTTCAAAAAACAGTGACGTAAGCATCCGCATCCACTTCCATTATATGTCCAATCTCTTCTCAGACAATTACACTCTAGTTTAAAATATATTTTTTTGCGTGAATACCATGACATCCTTACCATTATTTCTTACTTAGTGTCATTGTTTTAAGCTTGGTAGGACCGATTTAATCTAAAAAAGTGACAGCCAATTAAAAGTCCACATCCATCCAGAACTATAAAAATAATCATGGATTACAGCCCAATAAAAGGATAAAACATGACTTTGAAAAGGATAACGGTACCAGGTGTCCAGTCATAAAATAAAAGCATTACTTATCTAAATATTCTGATCCTGTCTGTACACACGTCCATACATAGGCAACAAACACAGAAAGTAGGGAAAAGGAAGCTATGAAGGTTTTAATGTCATTCATATTCCACTCGTATTCTTTGTTATACATATTAACGCTAGTAAAAATGAAGGGGAAAAAACCAATTTGCTTGGGACATTCTGAATATCCTTGCGTAAAGCTCTGAACCGTTAGAATACTGTCACTCAACATATAATTCTACGTGGTTTTCAAATAATCTTTTTCTAGATGACCGCTATATCTAGTAAAATCCAAAGAATTTTGCACACAGGACGCACAACAAATAACTGCGTACGTTTCCTATAATTGTTCTGTGCGATTCGTGTTAGTCATATATCTGGGAATTCCATTGCTCTAGATTTAGAAGACAGTTTATCTAACATTGAATAACATTCGACTGGGATATATTTTGATAACAATGTAAAAAATCAACTTAAAGTGAATCCTAAGTATGCAACCTACTTCATAATGTATGTGTGTCAGCTAGCTATCGAAAGATTATTACACAAGTTGCAATTGTTTCTAATTATCTCGATTGAATTTCTTTATACTCCGCCAGTAGAAGTGGCTACTTGAAATCTAATTAAAGTTGAAGACTTTAATTAAATTTCAAGCACATGTAAAACAAAAGCCCTTATCAGTCACACGTGTATTGCATGCACAAGTATAAATATCCAGTTGCAATCAACCCGAAATTCAGTTTCCGCCGAAATGAAGTCATTCGCAGTAGTTTTCTTCCTGTGCTCACTAAGTGTAGTTTTCTGTAATAGAGTCCATCTAGGATTCCCAGCCTTCCATCCATCTGCTACATATAATGAACGAGTCGTAGGAGGAAACGAAGCATCGCCTCATGCTGCTCCATATATTGTATCCTTGCAAAATAACGGACGTCATTTTTGTGCTGGATCAATAATTTCCGAAGACACCGCTGTGACAGCAGCTCATTGTATCATCTATGAGAAGTTTGAAGCAGTTGCAGGAGCGCATTCTCTCGGAAGTGGTGAAGTCCAAACCCGATCTGTAGTCAGATCTGTTCGAAATGAAAAATACCAAGGCAGTGTTGCTCCCAATGATATCGCCTTAATCTTCTTGGATAAACCTTTTGAATTCGGAAAAACTGTTCAAAAAATCGCCTTACCAGTTGCTGGAGTAATCCCAGTCGGTACAGCGACACTATATGGCTGGGGAAGTACTTCGAGTACGGTGATTCCTAGTATGCCACGAAATTTGCAGACTGTACAACAGCCGCTGCTCAGGTATGATGTGTGCGAGATGGCAATGGGTGGTCCTGGTGCGACACCACTTGCCGAAACCAATGTGTGTGGTGGTCCATTGACAGGTGGTATATCAGCGTGTAGTGGTGATTCTGGTGGTCCATTGATTCAGCAGGAAAATGGAAACACTACTTTGATTGGAATTGTTTCGTGGGGCTATATTCCGTGTGGAACTCAAAATGCTCCGTCTGTGTATACTCGTGTATCGGCCTTTATCAGTTGGATTGGTGATAATATGTAGCGGTTTAGTGGATTGAAGATGTATCCTTTGGTTTTTATATAGTATGTAAGTAATTGTTATAATGTGTAATATATGACGATCATTTTTTGCGAACATAATTGAAAATGTGGTTTGTAAATTTGTGTTTAAGTTTGCAGGGAAAAATTATTGATTTCTTATGGACCTTACTATATACAATTTGAATTTTCAAATTTGAAAAAATTTGCTATTTGACTATCGTTCACCAAAAACCTCCATAAAATGCAATCAAAGAATAAGATTTTACATTTAGAGTGTATATTTCCCTATTTTTTATTGAATTTGTTGTGAATCTTACAATGGCAATAACATAAATAAAAGAAATATGAAACGATTTTTTTAATTTATTTTTTAAATTTATTCGTTTCAAAATGGAAGGGGGGGGGGGGTATATTTAACTTAATGACTTTTTTGTTAGGATATATTCTACTGGAGTCGGGGGACTAAGAGTAGGTACATTCGACTGCGATCTTAGTGTTCAGAAACAGATATTACTTTTTCTTTATTTACCCTACAAGGCAACCTTTACAAATGCAATAAGAACATAAATTCGTAGAGTTCAAAAATAAATACAACAGTTCTGAGTTTTTTAGCTTACATACTTTAATCATTTTAATTGCATTTGATTTATGTGAATGGGGGTGGAAAGAACAGGTTAGGATTTTAAAAAAGCCTTTTTTAATTAAAATTGAAAGATACATTTAAGGTTCTGAATAAGACTGTCATACTTAAACGCATCTTGCTCTCCAAAAGTATGGCGAGTTTATTAATATAATCAACCTTTGCAATTTAAAGTGTTTAGAGTTTACTGGAACTGCGACTTTACGGGTAAAACATACCACACGTCGTCTTTTGATATTGAAGTAGGGATCATTTTGGCTGTACCTTTATTCCAAAGATTGAACTTTGTACTGAAAGAGGTCCCATTAGACTGCCTTTTAATTATTATTATAGAAATGTAGCGTAGCGTAAAAAATAGCTTCAAAATGTCGACCATAAAGAGCAGTGTGCCACAGTGGTTACCTTGTGGAACTCCAGATGAAGCGGAAACCCTTTTGTATAAAAGACCTTAGAATTTGACGACCTGATTATGACCTGATGACTTATTAGCCGGTACTCTCTAGACCACAGGTTGGCCCTCCCAGAAAAATAATTATTTTCTACAGCAGGCACTTGAGCTTTCGCCTCTTTGATTATTGTGGTTACAGCAAGTGCTGTGTAGTGCCTATACCAAAGCACACTATTTGCGATATTAATTACGATGTTATGGGACTAATCGCTAGAAATGGACGGCAATATTTAATTTCGACGAGTGTACGTTATAAAAAAAGACAGAAAGAGCCTGCCAATCATCCCTGTTTTATTAACATTATCTGTTCATTCCTACTAGGCAATATACATGAGTTTATACACTGAAAAAAATCCACATGGCGCCCAGAGCTACGTAACATAGCGCATTATTTATGGTGCCATACGCTATGAACATATTACTCTGAGCTATCCAATATGGCTCCCAGCGCCATAATGTCAGAATCTGCATAGCGCGTGGTCTTATGTAACATGGCGCAGCATTTATGGTCCCACACGATATGTATATAGTACCCTGAGCTATGCAGTATGGTTCCCAGCGCCATAATTACATGGCGCAGAAATTATGGTCCCACACGCTATATGACATAGTACACCCTTGAAACACCGATAAGCTTGTAGTCACGATCAGTTCCATGAAAAACCCAGTTATTTTGAAGAATGTCTTGATTTTACGATCGGCTCGATAAATTTAGAAAATCAGATACATCAACCCTAAATATTTTCTCCTGAAAACGAACTCAAATCTAGCTTTTCTGTATCATAATGAATAAATTAAAATCATTATTAAATAATTGGCTCATCACGATCGCTTATTGATTTCTACGTTGACCCTGAATGGTCTTTCTTATTACCTTTAAAATTATTTTCGGACGCATTTTTTTCCAAAAGTAAATCTCAATTTGATTTATTTCGGTAGATAACTGAAACATATTTCAAGAAAAATACCAAAAAAAATACGTAAAGTGCAATGATATTCTCGGGGCCGAATAGCTTCCCCTCATTAGTCTAGCTGGTATTATACACGATGTATCAAAAATGTACCAAAAGCGGTATGGATATCAATCGATAATTTATGTCCTGCAAAGGAAATTTCCTTATATGTTTCAACGAGACAATAACATATGTTTGTATGAATTGATTCACTAAAAAAAACCCTTAAAGATAACAATCCAATTTAAATTGCGGAAGGACTCGATGAAATTTTCCAAAGTCCATCTTCCTAACCCGTTACAACATCATTCGATTTCTTCTGATGGATTTTCATTTTTATGCGGTACTTTGGTTGCATGTAGGTTTATCTATGAGTGAGCATATAGTTTGGAATACATATATCTCTTCTGGTTTAGTCTAGATCTCTGTATCTATCCTCAATGGAACCGGGATGTCGTTCAGATTTATTTTCCTACATCATGTCCCATTTTATGTATTTTCAAGATGTGCTACCCGGTCCGGTACGATGATGTCATGGAGAACGAATAGTTTTGGAGGAGACCTATGTATGTCAACATTTTGTCGCATGTCGTTCGTTGTTGAGTGTTTTCTAAACCGGCATGCAGACGTGTTTGTGTTGATGTTTGCTAAAGTGGGTATCTATGTATGCATCTCTAAGTGCAAGCAAGCATGTGCTGAAAATATAGAATAACAATGAAAGTTAGATTGCCGTGAAAATTGAAAATTTAAACCGGAATCGGATAAGGGTTTCGGATGGAAAAGTGAAAAATTTCGGATGAAGATAGTTGAAAAATTTCACGAACGAAAATTCGTATTGATTTTGATTAAAAATTAGAGGATTTAAATGATTCGTTGCATGGATTTTTGTCGTTCGCGATTCCTTGTTAATTTAACTCTAATATGTTCCCATATTTTACTCTTCCGTTCCTGCCCGTTTACAAATAACAGTGATTTCGATATATTTAGATATATTTCAATTTCCATCGTTGGCCGTTAGTAGTCATTAGACAGTTCATGTCCAGCCTATGTCTAACCTAACTGGAATTATCAATTTCTGCACCGACTGAGAATCACTTCCAGCCCACTACCATTGAGCCAAACTTCGTTTAAATCTTCCAATTTTTCTCAATACTATCTAACTTTACGTACCCATAGACGCATTTGCATGAATGTACGTACCTACAAAGACCCGATTTGCTTTCACAAAAGTTAGACAGCGATTAGGCTAACATTTACTAGTAAGTATCGCTACATATTTTGTATCAGTCTCCACGCAAACATTTCCAATTGATTGCACGCCACTCACACACAAGCCACTTCACTCATGCTAAATGCTTATAGATTAATCATTTATTCGAGTGGTGTTTAGCATTGAAGTTGCAGCAATTTACGAGCACCTATGCTATGATTGCCACCAACGGATGTAGTGCAAGGTCAGGGCACATTTATTTCAGATCATATTAAATCGCAATTGTGAGAACTAATACCTACTTCAGTAAATACAAAATAATAGATGTGCGCGAATAATTGACATATTTGAAATATAAGGTTAAGGTGAGATATTTCACTTCAAGTTCGTTCATCGAATAACTACAACCTTTCTCGACACAATTCATTCTCCACTTGATAAATAATTTGAAACTTTATTCATTCGAAAATAGGCCGTTAAGACTTCCATTAATTATTCGAAAGAACAGCGACATTAAAACGACTTTCAAAAGAATTTAAACAACTTCATTGTGTCCGCACTTAATGCAATGAAAATCTCACAAAAACAGTTCCGAGACCCGAAACGAAAACAGTGATATTCTTTCATCATCCCTTTACGATTCACACGAAAGCTCGACGAGAGAAATCACGTAGTATTCTTTTCAACTTAAGCCACTACTATGCCATCTACATCTAGCAAATGCTGTTACTCGATTCCCGCTAGGTTCTTACAATTTCAGCTCTGCTCTGAAAAGCCTCTGAAAAGTCCTAAAACAAATTATACGAAAGTTTTCAAGACGTGTCGGCATTAATGATGTCCCATTTCAACTTCAATTCGTCCTTTCGCCACGTTTCGTCTCTTTCGCATTCATTCACACAAAAAGCAAGGTGTACTTCGTGTTGGAGAGGATTTAAGAAGGCGAGCACAATCAGTCAGTAACTTATATGGCCCCCGCACAGTATACGGTAGATTGCGTTCATTGTGAGAACCTCAATATGAAAGAACAGCAGTGCCAGGAGAGGTTTCTTTTAAATTGCCCGGGGAAAAGAATCAGGAGTACGAGAAGGTACGACTGCGGCACTTCATCGATCAACAAGTTTTCAAGTGACATGAGAGTGGGTACTAGCGAGATGAAGTCTAGTAGTAGCAACAGATTCTATGTCACGTCCAAGTAACTATTCATTGCGTTGTTAGAAGTGATGAAATACAGATATTTTCTTTGCTGGAGGACATGTTCAAGTTTGTTTCCGTTTTAGTGAGATGGATGGAAGTCTAGTGTCTGAACATTTGTGAATATAATTGAGACAAGGATATAAACTTTGAGGACTTAAATATTATAGATGTAAAAAACTCGTGTTTTATTTATATATATACTCGATTGAATATCATCCGATTCAATCGATCTATACTCGATTGAATATCATCCGATTTTTTAAGTCGGGAGATAAAATAAATTCAGCTAGCGAAATAAGTGATGTAGGTGTAGCAAAAAGTTCTGCCCGATAATTTCTAGTCAATTTTCTATATGCATGCACTTGCTCGTATGAGACAATGGTTGTGGCTTTTTATCATTGCATTTATATCATGTGCTCTTCTAAATTAACTGAAGCAAAGCCAATTTCAATTTATTTAATCTGATTAATTTTTATATTTTTCAAAACAAAATATTTGAATTTAAAGACAATTTTTTCCATTAGAAGCTAGATGTATTTAAAAATTTTGATAAATGTCGAAATTTCGGGGATAATCTGCCTTCTTCTTCATTGTCCATCGGTCTATAAATTATTCATTTCCAAGTTCAACAATCATACTTTGTGCAAACGCTAAGCTTCCAGCCATTCACTGGCCATCCTTTTCGTGTGCTGCCTGAATCTACATCGTGTCCCTTATAATTCTGGGAAGTGACCAATAAGGCATAACCTCTTTCATGAAAAACGTTTCACTGAATTCAGTTGGTAATGACCTGGATGGAATCTTGGATATCTTTTTCTCTAACATTTTCCTCCAATAACTTAACATTTATAAATTTTTATTTCTTCACATAGAATTTGACTTCTATCAGTTTTCTTTAAAAGTTTTGTTCGAAATTTCCGTCTCCGGGTCTCTCACCTTAGAGTTCTAAATGAAACTTTCTCCTTTGAGGATATGCTGACTTGAACTTCTTTTTAAGTTATTTTGATTGAACCAATATCATGTCATCTGTATCCTGTGTCATCAGATTTAAAGGGTGTGTAAACGGAGGCCCCACTTTTATTTGTCAGAGAGGCGCTCATGTTTCTCTTTTCAGGGATGACCAAGAGATTAGGTGAATAATTTAGGATGGTGTCTAGTTCGCCTGTGAGTCACTTGATCCAAAACTTCACTTCGCCCAAATTCGAAGGTCAACTAAGTGTGGTTTAGACTATGGGTGGATCATGACCAGTCAGACGTATTGTGAAAGCCTACAAATCCTTCGAAAGATCCTGAGTAAGTTTGGCTCACGAGCCAAAGCTAGGATGATCGGAGTGGTACGTTGTTCTGACTGTAATTGCTTCGGCTATGATTCGACAATGTGAAACTTAAACCAGAATCGTAAAAATGTAATCTATGGATCATGAAATAGACAACAAGAAAACCGAAATTCTAGCCAATACTTACAAGAAAACTCAAGAGAACTCTTATACAAAAAAATATAAGAGAACTCTTTCCAAAAAAGTTCAAAGGGCATGTGATCTCCAAGTAAAAGATGCGATACGACACAGGATCCGGTGATTGAGCGCTTGCTGGTCCTAAGATGCTGCTTAAGGAACCTGGTTTTCACTCAGTAGAGTAGAAATTCAGCAAATTAGCAGAAGATCCGAAATATCGCCAGCTACTTTAGCGGAATCGGCGGCTAAGCCGCAAAGCAACAATCCAAATGGATGCTGTAAACTCAATGATTCCCAGTGGACCAAAAACGGAACAGCCACCAAGAACGAAATGCAGTCGCCTTAATGGACCTCAGTTTTTCAAAATGTTCAATAGGAGCATCGAACGCTTCAAAGCAAGAGATGAAGCGAGCAGCCAAGAAGGCTATGTTGCCAGAGTCCAAAGGCAAATCTGAGAATACTGAGCAGAAAAACACAACTCAGATCTAAAAGTTTCTATCTGCAGGCGGTGGAACTCAAAGATCAATTAGTGGAACCTGATTTTCTTAGTACAGCAAAAACGATTTCCAATTCAATTCTTACTAAAAGTATTGACATACATATCTTTCACGATAAATGTAAACTGTAGTCTGCACTCTGTTTAACGAAATGGAGCAAATATCAATGTTAATAATGTATTGCATGGCCTATAAGAAGCTGTTTTTCAAAAATTTCGTCCAACCAATGGCCATAATACCAAGATTTGAACATTTAAAGGAAATGGTACTTCAGAATACCATCAGTAAAGCAACAGTTAACGAAAATTTTGGTATCAGATTGCAAAGACGAATACCCGGAAAACACCTCCTTGTGGTCCAACATAGAATTGAAAATCATGTTGCATTCACCAATACTCTATAAACTTAGCACCTTTCGATTATCACTTGTTTTCCTCCCTGCAAAATTTTTTTGATGGCAAAAAACTCAAAACTGAAGTAGAAGTCGGCCTACCACTTTTTACCTTCTCTGCACATGACAATTTTTCTGTAAATATTTTTACAAATTAGCATCATACTGGCAAAAGATTTTATTTTATTTATTTATTTTTATTAATAATAATACACATAGAAAAATTATAATTTGAAAAAAATACAGAAAACAATGTGAACTCCAAACGGAAAAGAATGGAAACAATAAAAAATGAAAATAATGGCATTAAAAATAAATACTACCTACTAATAATACCAATAGTAGTAATGAAAATAAATATTTTGTTTTTATTTTACTCTCAAAGTGGTTCCCATACTTTCACCAACTAGTTTAAACTGTGATTAGGAGTATAAATACAGAACTCAAAGTAAATGCGACTTCTTTCACAAATTAATACACAGATTAATTCATTTGCCTCAAATAGATAATTGTCCTCCTTTCTCAAAAAAGAGCCATGTGCCTACATAAATGTATGTAAATTATTTGTGAATTTTAAATTTAAGTGAAAGCTTAATTCTTTACCCTCAGTTCCCATATTCCACAAAATCAAGCAAATACCAAAGATTGTCAGTTTTTCTTCCACTTTACCTTCAAGCATGATTTCTACTTAAGCATTGTCGCTACTACCATTAACATTCTAACTCAGCTTTTTGATCGAAGCACTTTATTCGATCTTGAATGTGCAAATAGACGACTAATTCGCTTACTATGTTCTCCGACTCCACCTAGAGGCTCTTTCCCTTACAAAATAATTTGCAATGCACATTGGAATCACTATTTAAGACCTACAATTGTAAGGCAATTGTCGTCCAAGTATTGTTGACTTCATCACCACCGCATACAATAATGCCGACAAGTCCATAGAAAATAGCTATTTGAATGCTTTTTGGAACGAAAGAATAGCAAGGTATGTACTTTGCAAAAATTTTGCTTGACCACAAAAATAACTTAGCGCAATTACAATGGGAGTATGAATATCTCTAAAGTGTAGAAGTAGCATTTTTAGCACTTATTGTCTATTGTATGGTTATTGAGGTGGTGAGAATTAAAAACGTGGTTAGCATGAATAAAAATTGGATAGATAATAAATAGGGGCCAGTGGCCTATGTGTTTTAACAAGTATTCAAGAATTTTATGATGCCTCTATCAAAAAATTAGTATGAAACTTGTCAGTAAAACGGCAGATACACATGAAAGTATACTATCATCCCAGAAAAAATACTACGTATTTTCGTATGCTCCCATATACTTATTCTACAAACGATCGTTTTACCTACTTTCGCCTCGAACTACATATATCTTGAAGTAGAAGCAGTAATGACTTGAAAATGAAACTACTATGCGAATTTTGTTTCTTACCACAACAATAGCTGCAACCACTGCACTGTACAATAGAGTACTTAGTACAACCACAATTCACCTCAATACACCGGTTGCGTAACCTCAATTACACACGGCAACAAATGCGATGCATAGAACTTTAGAAAATTTTATGCAAGCAATGAAATTTCTTTTCACTTCCTCAAGGATCTCAGCAGCCATGTCCGTTCATGTTCACTCTTTTTTCTCATTTCATGCTATTGATAACAATTTCAAGCATACCAGATAAATGAGGACATATATATGTACATACATATATGACCAACAATTGCAGATAGAGCATGAACTAACATTACTTCGCATAAAACGAAACGGAGAACTTCAAATCCGTTGAGCGGGAAAGCAATCTGCTCTGCTGCAATCGCATGTGTAATTCCAGCCCTTGATTTACCGCCACCCGAAGAAGAGGATTACACTTGCCACTGTGTCAAGCAGGCTTGGATGCTGTATGCCTTACCGTTCAATTTGTTCTTGTTTTGCTTACGGGCGATAACAATGCACGCAAAGGATTTTAGTAAGTGCATTTCATGTTCTTCTGCTATAAGGATAACATGAATTACAATTTGGATTTAGATGCATATAAGCATTACTTACAGGCAGATTCCGAATGCTTTTGCTTCTTGACAATTGTGTAGCCAGAGTGGTGAGAAAAAAATAAAAAGAATAAAAAGATTCTTGAAGAACTTCCAAATAACGGGAATCCTGTCTCTTATTTCATTCTCAGAGATTGCCTTGGTATTTCAATTGCTTTTTGATTGAAATAAACTCTTGAGATTGTTTAAAACATTTTCATAGCTACTGCAGTTTGAAAAATGTTCGAAAAAATCCATTTGAAATGTATAATGAATACACGTATCTATTTCTCAGTTGCTTTCATATGTAAAAACAATTAAATATCCATGCTAAATCAACCCAGAGTATAATTCTGTTCTGTCGGAAGCTTTTACCCTTGAGCTACAATTAATCATACAGTCTAATAAGTACTTCCATTAATTATGGAAACAACATCGACTTCCGTCAACACCAGCGACTCGATTCCCACGATGTAATATTATGCTCGCGGGTATTTATTTATTATAAGAACAAATCGCTATTAACATGTAGCATTGTCGGTCATCCAACGATCCAACCAAGAATCAACTTCCATCTCCAATTACATATGCATTTTAATCAGCGTAAATTAAAAATAGTAAAAATATGCACATACGGACAGCCATGCATAAATCACTTTAGCTTTAGAGATCGTGTAAAATCTTGTTTCAAGGGTATTTCCGGAACTTTATCACACATTATCTGATTCCGATTGCATTAAGTGTTTACGCACTGGAACAATCCTTTCACAGATTCTGATACACATACTAGTAGATGTATGTAGTGTTTACTATCGAATCGTAATCCAGTTTTCCGTATTTACTTTATTCTGTCAGTTGAACTATATGCTAGTAACCAGCGACAGTAAAGCTCACTCAGTCGCTCACCTTGATCGCATTAAAATTCAATCTCTATGCGATTGCAATGTGCGTTGCGTTGAAAGGTTAAGTGTGTTGACACAAGTGCATCAAAGTCACAAAAGTGCTTAAGTTAACCACCAGCTGTTAAATAGCATAAAAAGATACTGTAAATAGCTTTGGTACTTGATGTAGTAAGTGGATGAGAGAATTGTTATTGAAAAAACTTACGAAGTGAATGTAAAGGGAACGGATAATCGAACGTTATAGGACAAAACGCTAGTTTTCATCTAAATAAAAATATTCCATCACATTGCGATTTCCTGCCGAATTATATATTTAATGCCATGTTCCCTAGAATCAGGAATCAATTCTTCCCTAGAATCAATTCTTATAATTAGCTTATCCTACTGAATACCTGATAAGACTACAAATGATGTGAGTTCAAAAGGAATAAACAATCATGTTAATACTAACCATACTATATGAAATCAAACTCAGCGGTGGATGTTATAATAAAACAGTGCAGGTTTCATAGTTATAATTTGCAGGAAAACGGCAAGTAATTATCATTTATTTTAAATAGTGATGAATTTGACATATATTACCCTGTCAGGAGCACACTAGTTGTGATGAAATTTAACGGGTTACCCGTTAAATTTAGATCAAAAATAAGTCTGCACTAGCAAATTAATTTAAATATTGTCACATTAACTCAGAGACTAAAACTTTTCGCCCATCATCGTTTACATACAAAATAACAGTACTTCTGGTTAATTCGAAACTAATCGTATCACATCAGCTATCCGAGAAAATAGCGATACTGCGATTATCAATTTGTAGACAAGAGTATTTACTCAGCCTTCTTCGTGTCTTAAACACGTGTCTTAAAATAGGAACTGTACACTTTGTTAAATATGTTAGTTAACTTTTTTATCGATCTCTGTGTATTCTTGATTTTTGTTGTGATGGAACAATATTTGGAAAAGAAATCAACCTGATATTAAAAATGTCAATGAAGTACAGAGTTGCAAGGAAATAATAGTAAAGGTGCACCATGACGGGAAATCCTATACACACAGTAGCTAGTGTTGTTTTAAATTTTTATTTTAAAATAAAATAAAAAAATTCACACGAGAAAAATTACTAAGCGCGAGGAGCATAAAATTGCTAGTTTGATTTGAAAATAAAACCCTGCACAGTGACATCATAAATATAAGTTAAAATTAACGATAAAAATAAAAATAGTCATCCAAAAACTGTGAGATTAATGCTGAAACCTGCAGATTTCAACTAAGGTTCCAAAAGTGTGCATCAGATAGTTCTGTCGCATTATGAAAGTGTATTGCTCTATTAAAAATTTTCAGGATTTTAGGGAAAAAGATGCACATTCGCAACTTATAATGATGAATTCACAAGCTTGAATTCATCATTATAAGTTGGAGACCAAAGAAGCCAGTATGGAGGTTAGTAAAAGGTAAAGCTCGTTTGTCAGGTGACAAGGTTCTTCCAGCTATTTTTTTTTTCAATCGGCGTTTTAATTTACTCATGAACCTATTGCATAGGCGTCCTACCATAAACTTAGTTTATTGTAGGAAACATTGTAAGTGGGGCAAAGGTAGCTTATCCCTTCAAGAAACGTGGCGCTGGCAGCAGCTCTCATATCCACAACATTAGGAGAACTGGAGCTGATTCCTCTTGGGCATCTTCCTTATGTAGGCATCTTCCTTCCTTTCTTCCTTCCGTCCTGATGTGTCGTCTCGAAATTGCAACGGTTCCATGACGATGCGAGAACAGATACCTTTATATTAGGATGCTGGGAAGTAATATATTTTTAAAGCCGAAAATTATCTTGATTAATTCTGCTTGATGATAACAAACTGTAGACTGTATAGATTTTGGCTCAGAATTTACATGTTTGAAATTTTTACTAAATCAATTTCGTCTGGTATTTAAAATACGAAAATTTAATGCGGACATTTGTCTGAATAAAAGTGGCGAATCGCCTTCTCACCGCCACTAAAAGTGTACTGACTTGTTCCATTTCAAATATCACATGTCCAGTAACTTTCATTTTGATCCGATGACTGTATCGGAGACTATAGAGATAGAAAGATTTTGAAGGTTACTGCCCGCAAAAGATTCAAAATTTTGGAAATTACTGATTTCCATTATAAGCCATTTATCTTATAAAAATTTGGTTGGTAGCATTTCTTAGTATAAAAATGTTCCAAACGCTTAGAAAACGTTATCATTTAAGCTTTAAACTTTCATAACATACATTTTGTAAACTTATTTTTTTAAATTTTTTGCCCATAGAAATTCAGGGGTATCTGAAAATTCACTAAAATTCCCGCTAACGCCGAAGGATTAAATATATTTTTATTTTAATTTAACAAAGACCAACTCTTTATGTGTATCAATACATCCTGAAAATTTCATCTTGATTGGATCATATACAGTGTTAGGAAAAACTATGGCAAGTCAAAAAAAGTTTTTTTTATAGAGAAAGTAAATGGTTATGAATTACTTTAGAATAAAAACAAACAAATTAATCTTTGTGCATGCTGTTTCATGAATTTCCAAAAAAAATTAAAAATATTAGTGATAAACAGTTAATTTCTTACATGCAATAAAAATAACCTGAAGATAGCTAAAACGTTATATTACAATTTATTAGCGAACTTTTCGTCTTATACTCTGTATGACTATGAATTGTATATTAATCGTTACACAATTGCAACATAGATGCACGATAAGAACTATTTGCTTTGTGTTTTTTATGTTGTTTTGTTTGTTTATGTTTTTTATTGCCAGAGATACTGTTTGACCACGTTGTCAAGCAAATATTTTTCTATTTCCTTTTCTATTACAATTTTTCCCGTAATTCTCACGTAGTATAAAGTAATTTTTTACAACTTTCTTCGAACGGAAGATTTTTAGAGCGATTTTCCGATTTGAAAGGCCTGATTCTTTAAATGCCTCAATCGTAGACCATTCTTCTCCAGTGAGATACCTTTGTTTCGCTATGTTCGTGAATAGTCTTGCATTACTAAAATTACTTCTTAAATATTATTATTATCTTAGAGGATAATAAATACTTAAATAATCAATACGCGCAAATACTTAAGATATCACAAACAAAAAATTATATATTGTAAAATTTTCTGTTGCGGCTGGATCAACTTAGCACTTTGAATCAACAAAAGGCAATAGACATATAGAAACATAGAAATAAGAATAATTATCAGTAATCCTTAAAATGGAGGGGGCCCGGTAGCTCTGCTCGCTAAGGCGCCAGGCCGAAAAGCGGCGTGCTACGGGGCCTGCGGGTTCGAATCCCGCCAGTGCCATGGCTGTAAGTGTCAATGCGTGTGATTGTCCATGAGGGTGGCAAATGGGCCCAAACTGGTGGCCTAAAGCTAGCCGCGTTCCCGGCAGCCTTCTTCACTAACCTAATCTAATCCTTAAAATGAGACAGTTACGTTCAGTTGCGCAGCAAAATGTCCAAACATGTCTCTGCTTTCAATAAAATTTCGAGGAATAACGGTTTTCATTAGAAATTGTTTGTGCGGCTCAATTTCGCTGACTGTATTGGTTCTGTAAGCATGGTGAAAACTATAAATATTTCAGTTCAATTAAAATTAACTGTTTCTGTAACTATTAATTACCCGTCTATATACTATCTATTATATACTATCTATAACTAACTGTGCTATATTTTATTGAGTTAAAATGAAATCAATTATTAAGATATTTTATGTATTTATAGCAAATTCAACCATTTTATCATAACAATCTATCAAATATGCCTCAAAAGCTTTGTACTTTACTTTAGCTATTGAATACGTTTTCATCGAAAACGAAGCTCTACATTACATGCCACCGGTATCTGATCGATTACAGCTTTAGTAAGCGCACTAAAGCAATGAATCAACAGTTAATTAACTCGTTAGTCGATTAGCTCTTTACATCGGCATGTGCTTCCCAAACAAATTATCAATGACGAATAAACCTCAAACTCCTTTTGTTGATAATAAATTACCGAAATTGCAAATTTAGCTTAACAATGTTGCAAGTTCAACGAACAAAATGTACAACATTAAATCAACGCACACCTTTCATTTCACACACACCTCACTTTGTAGTACCCGAAATTACTAGTTTGATAATGCATATTATCAAATGCTTGTATGATTACAGTCCGGGTCATAGACATCGCATCGGTATGCTAGTCGCAGAAGTTGAAATGAAAGGCTTCTCCGATTATGACTAATCGCTTTACACGTTGAAGGTGTGTCGTTAAGTGCCGGTACGATTCAAAGAAGAAAACCACAAAATTAAGACATTTCCGAAGGGAGTTCATTGTTTGACGAGCCAAGCCTATGATTGTTTGTGCATGTATGTATGTATGTATGTATGGGGGCTTAGCAACGAATCTTCTTTCTGTTCAAAACCAATTGGAAATAAATAGGTAGTGAGAATGAGCAGTAGAATGCTTAAAAGGAATGTTAATTGCTAATCGATTTGTGAGATTAATCATAATAGAAAATAAGTACTGTTTAAGGCCGTTAATAAGATTGGTTTAAGATGTGCATATGTAGAAAATCGAGAGTAATTGCATTTTCTCAAATTTCATCGGTGAATGTGGTAGGATATGCAAGTATATAGAAGGCCTTAGAAGGAAGTGAGTCCCAAGTTGACTCAAGTTGGTAGATATGCAGTGTGGATTTTAAAACATGATGACGCCATTTATACTGTTGAATTAGGGACTACTTTTTTATAGGTTGAAAAAGTTCATACATATAACAAATAATTAGTTGTCAAATAATACTGGGAAAAATTATACTAAACCTGCTAAGGCGGACCCGTTCACACTAATAATTTTCAATTCGGTTGCTGTTTTCTGCTGGCAATCTCTCCCTACAGATAGTGGATTTGCCACAATTCCAAAGATCATATAAATAATGTAATTCTCAACACGTGTTTTCCGTATGCAGAATAATTCATGTGAATTGTGACATGTGAACGTCTTTTACAAACCGAACTGATCGTTCCATGCACTGCAATGCAACATGCATACAAACAATCATATCGCAGCTCATTATTATATTATGCACATATTGGATTGTTGTGCCTTCGCCTTGTGAGGGCTTCTGTGGTTCTTCGAACCGGCTGCAACATCCAATCGTACAAATTCCACAAGTCTACTCTATACATACTACTATCGTTTAGTTGAAGGAAAGACGACCGATTTCTGCAACTCTGCGTCGTTCGTATACAAAAGATACGATCGTTAAAACAGCAAACATTAAAATCGCAAATAAACCAAACATAAACTTCCTGAAGGCCAGCGATAGGGATGATGCGAAATAGCAAACAAATCGCAAATGATGTCAGCCCAACACCATTGGAGCTAGTCCAGTCGTTTGTATGTTATCACTTGGTGGGTGATAATACTGTTAGTTGCAAACGCACTTGTCAACCAACACACTTGGTCATGTACATACTTTTGTATGTGCTTACATAAATGATTAAAATCCGTTTGATCACGATTTATGCTGGAGGTCGTTGTACGAGCAAAAAACGACTGCTCCACTGCTCGGCCGTCACAATCAATCATGTTTTGTAATCAATTAGTAGCTTGGCTGACGGGACACTTGAATTATCGTAATCTACCGAATTGATATGGTCAATATTTTCTGAACAAATTACGCTGGTTACAAAACTACCGAAAGTATCGATAATGGTCGTGGGATAGGTCAAGTACGACAACGGTCACTGCAAAAAAAGAAGAGGATGTATTGTTTCATTCAAACAATTGATTTCGGTAAATGGCTATTAGATGTGTTTTGGCACTTGTTCAACTTGAGCCTTGAAAGTAAATTCCAATCAGTATTCAATTATGGATTGCTATGAATGGAATATTCACAGGTATGATGTGCTACTTTTTACCGTTTCGCGGTGTTTATAATACAAAACTCATTCTTTTGCCTGGGTGTCTTAGTGTGGCCAATAAAGGTGTTTGCATAATAGTTTTGTAGATACATTGTTTGGCACTTTCAATTCTCCATATAACTGTAAGTGTATATTATGTTACATCCTTGTCTTCGCCTGCGACGATGGTGGTTGTGGTTCTAATTGATGATCTGAAGCCAAACTGGCAGAGATTTGGGGTTATCCGTTCATTGTTCATGCATTAAACATGACCTGATTAGCTCTGCCCCAAGCTACAATCTGTGATAAATCATTATTAAATGAACGGAATATATATATGGTCACGGTTAAAATCGGCAGCATATCCAAGAGTACTATCATTAGCAAAGCTGTGGACCGAAATGGAAATCACAGATAGGAGATTAATAAAGAAAGAGGAAAAGATTCAGAGAGAAAATAGAGCCTTATGAAACATCAACATTAATTCCATGAAAAACAGACGAGACTTGATCCAAAATAGATCGGTATGGAGGTGCAATGGATCCCCTGTGATGTCAGAAACAGATAGAAGGCTATGCACAATTTTCACTTAGTTCTCTTTGGATGATTTGCACACTGTTTATCAGACTCTTCCTCAAATGATTCCAACAAAGATTCATGGAAATCGAAGACAATACGCCACTAGAACAATTTAAAATCAAAAACATGGAAAATATATTGTTTGTCTTGTTCTGATGGGGCCTTTTTGTTTTTGTAGAAATGATGTATTTTTTCGAGTTCGAGGTCGAAAATGCTTACCAAATTCAATTTTAGGTATATTTTCTCCTACAACAGCTGCCAAGAAGATTTTGGAATTTTATTGATTCTAAGAGATATAACGATGGGTATCCAACCACTTTTGATTCAGACGACATGACCATTTCCGATCCATTAACTATTAGCAATATTTTGGTTTATCATTTTCGTATCGATACAGAGCTTTCTATTAACACTAACAACTATACAGATGACTCGACAATATTCCCAACCGTTTCTTTGAGAATTAAAGATTTATATAATATCTAACGAAGGCACCATTTTGATGTTTTCTAGAAAACTGGACAATAATTTGATCCCAGTTCCTGACGGCTTTACTAATGATATTTTAAAACATTGTGTTTTCTACTTGTCTCCGCGTAGATCGAATTGGGTTAATGCCAGATCAGGGGTCAATACGCTGGTTAACTTTACAATGGGAGAAATCAAGCGAGCGAGCGACTTCTCGATGCCACGTCGGAGACAACCTCATGGGAAGCAACAGGCTTATTGGTGGACCAAAGAGATAGCAAAACTGAGGCGAAGAGCTCTAGCGTGCAGGCATAGGGCTCAGCAATCTATCGATAGAGCAGAAGAGTTGCCGAAGAACACAAACGGGTGAAAAAGAACTGGGGAACGCTATCAAGGCCATGAAAAAACAAATGTGGCAAGCACTTTGCGATGAAGTGAACCGGGACCCATGAGGGCGAGGCTACAAACTAGTTTCTGGTAGATTTGGTCAAATGGACCCTGGTCCACTATTGGAAGCGGATACGCTGAAGTACATCGTAGACTCGCTCTTTCCAGCGCATCACACGAGAGGAGAAAACGCTCTCGTGGTACGTCAGGAAGATATTCCTTTGTTCACTCTGGAGGAACTTCGTAGTGCCGTTCTCAAAATGAAAAAGCGAAAGGCTCGTGGCCTCGATAGCATTCCAGTGGAAGTGTTGAAAGCTGTGATGGAGGACCAACCGTCAGCGTTGCTGCGAATGTATAATACGTGTTTGTTGGTGGGTGTCTTCCCATCATGCTGGAAAGAGCAACGGCTTGCTTTGATTCCGAAGGGAAAGGAAGACCCTAGCAAACCGTCTACGTACAGACCTCTGTGAATGCTTGATAACTCCTGGAAGGCCTATTGAAGCCATGACTACAGGCAGCAATACGAAGAGCCGGTGGCTTTTCGAAAAATCAGGATGGGTTCCGTAGTGGCTACTCAACAATAAGTGCCATCTACGAAGTAATCAATGCAGTAGCGCGCCGAGGCTACATGCCACTAGGCCGGGCCGATCGTGTTTCTAGTGACGCTGGATGTCCGGAATGCCTTTAGTTTAGCGAGATAGGTGGATATTTTAGAGGCACTTGAGCGGAACTTTCGGGTACAGAACTACCTGTTAGCCATGATTCGAGACTATCTGAAAAACCGTTGCCTTATATATGAGACGAAGCAGGGAAATATCCGGAATAATATTACTGCAGGAGCAGTATATTCTCGGGCCAGATCTTTGGAGTGCTGCGTACGACGGGTTCCTGCGCCTTAAAATGCCAGCAGATGTACTCTTGGTAGGTTACGTTGATGATGTAGCAGCTGTCATTACCTACAGCAACCCCCACCTTGCTCAGCTCAAATTAAATGAAGTAATGAGAAGAGTCGAAGGTTGGATGGAAAACCATGTGTATCCAGCTGGCGATCTCGAAAACTGAGATTATCATGCTGACAAAAAGAAGGATACCAACCGTCATACCCCTGAAGTAGTCGATACTAAAGAATCTGCAAAGTATCTAAGAGTGACTCTTGACTCGAAGCTGGCTTATGGGGAACACATCCAGAAAGCATGCGATAGAGCATTGGGGACTGTAATCTCGCTGAGCAGACTCATGGCGAACGATCGCGTTCCTACGAAGCATACTTGGGAAGCGCTCTGGTCTGCAATCGGCCCTGCGACGCCGGAGACGACTTTCGAGGCGATGCTGCATTCAGAAGACGCTTGAATACGTGTCTCAGTATATGTAGAAACGGTATTGCAACTGAAAAGAGAAAAGGGTTGCCTAACGGTCTCCTCCTGTCAGAACGAAAGTAGCGTGGGGTACCTGATAAGTGCTAATGGCACAGCCGAGTCGAAGTAATGCGAAACGGGCTCCGACTCGGATTCCTGTGATAAGCGGGTGATGTTTTTTAGTGATTAGAATCTCACATAATCCTGCATATTTTGCAGGATCCTATGAAGGTTTTTCAACAAACGATTACACAAAAAAAAACTAGTCTGTATTTGACAAACTTTCTCAAATAAATAAATAAATAGAGCGGCCAGTAAGATAAGACAATGGTTGAAACCTCAGAACAGAGAGATTTAAGCAAATGAAGCAAACATATATATATATATATATATATATATATATATATATATATATATATATATATATATATGCCTACTGCCTCAGTCCATATAGTGGCCATATGCACCGAAGGAGAAGACTGTCAAATTTGCACATAGTTTCATAGTTTGCCTTCACTACTGCTAATACTCAGATTCAGGCAAATTGCATCATCTCCTTATATCTCTCTCTTCTAAGGCTCAAACCTTCTGTACGAAACGTAATTAAATTTCCAGTGGAACGGCTAACTTGAAAGCTATACTAGTGGGGAAGAAGAATGCATTTTACTACCTACGTCGTAAATAGGACATATGATGCTATTGTGCCAATCACTCGCTAGTTGTTCTTCCGCCCATATTTTCGAAGCTAATCGATGGATTAGGTGGCCTGAATATGAATATGTTCTCGTCATTTTCAAGCAATTTTTCCAAAATTCCCTCTTCTTCTGGATCCTTATTTATCCTGAATACAGGTATATATCTATTTCCAAAACTCTTTAAAAAATCTGTGCTATTTTCCGTCTAAGCGGCATCAGAGGTCTTATTGATCCTCCACTGAAATATCTTCTTGATGTGTCCTTCAAACTAATTTCACAGCTAGTCATCTCGTTGCATAAACCTTTGAACCCTCCCAAAAATACAAAACTACGGATGTCTTATGTATCCCTACAGCAACAAATAATTTAAAAAATCAACTAATGTTGTAACAAATCGTTAAAAACATAAAAGAATAGTCTTAAGGCCAAATAATGAATTTTTGCGTTAATTATAGTAACATCAACTGCACAATCGCGGAAAATGGAAATAAAACAGCTTATTTAATGACAAAACTTTCAAGTATTTTTGTTCATAATTACATGCACACACCTCCTGGAAACTTACTCTATCTCATGAATATATCAGCAAGAATTTAGGCGTTTATTAACAAAGGCTACATGCCATACTCATGATGAACTTCATCTCAATCTTAGATATCTTAACGTACCATACACTGTAAAACCGTGAGAAAATATCATTAATTCACGGTCGATATTACGATAGCTTGCTTATACTAGTAAGCATAGATAGTTTTTTCGGCCTTGAAATGAGACATTAACTTCATTTGAGAGGTATCAACTCGATGAATGCTAGCACATAATTATGTGCAAAATAAGATATGAATGGATAATGGTGAGGTTTGATCTAGCCGGACCTGTAAGTAAAAGAAAAGTGATTATTTCGATTAACTGTGCTTATGATACTTTTACATATGATGTTTCGTTGTGTTTTTTATTTATTTCGTAAATCTTACTTATTCTGCACTGAATCTACTGATATCTGAAAAATTATTTCGATTCTCGAAACATGAATTTTCGAGCTCAGTACTCTGGTGATATGAATTGGTTCATGGCTAATCGGTTTGCTCCATGACTAATCGTGATAGTATACTCTGGAAAAAATATATATATTTTCACAATCATTTCAATTAGATTAATGATTTCAGATATATCCTATTTTGTATGCTTTCGACAGTGTCATTGATTATATACGTAGATATTAAATAGCAAAGCTATGGCATACTATAGTATAGTGGTGTATAGTTACGACCCCGTAAATTTTCAACTATATCACTCAGTCTTACATCACTGTTTTGTTATTGTATAGAAAGATAATCAGATTTATTACTGCGATTACCTTCCCAGTGCAATAACAAACGAAGAAATAATTGTCACGGGGACTTTGCTATTTCACGTATTACAAAATTGCATGCCCTTGAAGCCGTCGTTGCCGGACCATTATATTGGACAAAACAATTTTCTAGTAAACATAAAACCAACATCGAATTGCATTCATCCATTTTAATCAGTTTTCTGGTATCTAAGTGTCGTATTTTGATGTAATTGAGCAGTGAGGTTTGCAATTTTGATTTCATTTTCAAGAAAACATTTGTTTGCCGTCATCGATGGTAGTCATTGTCAGTTGTGTCCATGAACTATCTTAATATGTACGTAATGTCTGCATGGTACATAGTTGTAACATTAACTTACCTTATGCATAGCAATAAGTGTACATGTGACCTGCATAGCATACTCAATACTGCTGCTAGTACCAAGATGATACTAACAACTCTTACTTTCGACCGAAGATGTTTCGCTGAAGGCTCAGGAAGTCACGACTTTAACATCTTAAATTGCGAGAAGAGCGTGTCGAAGAAGAAGAAGAATTGTGTTAGTTACATCGTCAAAGACATTTTCCGAATGATGCGAGCAAAACATTAAATCTCGTGACTTGTAATTTTAAGGATTGAGGTAAGACAATGCCGATTTTCAACAGAGAATATGGTATGCTGCACTCTTGTGATTGTATGCATGCTATTATGCAAAAATGAATGCCATCAGTCAGAAGTCAGATGGGATATTAGTTGGGGTGCTGATAGTTGCATGGTAATGGAAAAAAACCTGTCCATAAGAACTTGTTAAAAGAAGTGCAATGGTACCTTTAGGGGATCAAATTTCCATTGTATTATTTCTCAGAAATTGTGGAAGCAATGACTCAGTTATACGGTAAAAAAATTAAAAAAAGAATAAGTAAAAATGAGAAATCTTCTAAGTATTATATAATTTCAGCCTTTATTCGCCTTAAAAAATGAGAAAATCCTTAATAGCTGGTGAACAATAGATTCTTACGACTAGTGCTGTACATGTCATGTCAGAGGTGGTGAGGTAGTGTTTTACTTGTTATTAGCAACAAACTTTCAAGCGAATCATCGATACCACCTCAATTATAATTACTGGAATCGCCTTTATTGTTGCCGGATTTACATGGATGTGATCTAAATTCCAGCCAGATCAGGCGAATGAGGATAAATTGATTTAGAAGAACGATTGGGGGTATATAATAAATGGAACTGTCAGATCTGAGTATGGGCACTCACGAACGAATATAAAGACGCAGAGCATCTCTTTTGCAGCACCCTTCATCATACTGCACTCTCAGTTGAATTATCCACTTCTGATTCCAACTCTAATACTTCGAAAAGTACAATAATTCAACTATATATTATTTCGGTGACCATCGTCCATGTTCTGTAACAATTTCACCTCTTTGTCTCCTCAAAAAGCCTGTGATTTATTCGAACAAAGTTTCCATGAAATTTTTAACGCACCAGATTGCCGCATGCCTTTATTTTTCTGGCACGATGTAGTAATACCAAGTGGAAAAAACTACATACCTATTACGGACCATAATAGTAATAAGGGTCCTTGACCTGATCTTCCTCTTTCCTCCTGCTATCACCATTTTAACCAAGTTGAACATTCTAGCTCGATTCTAAAGCAGCGAAAATCCGTTGTACCCGCTGCGGGAGGTTTTTCTGAACGGGTATCGAAAAACCTTCATAATCTGGTATCCTTCTTTTTTGGTGTAGGTATTACCTCCTTTATCGAACCGAGTTTGTATATTTTCAAGGAGTTTTGCTACGTCTAGTGTACCACAGGGTACCATATTGGTGCCTCATCAAATATACTTCACATACACTAGGCTAATAATCTGAAAATTTGTATCCAGTCAAAACATCATTCACTTGATTAGTGGTGCACTTGGTAAAATTCGATTTGATGGTTCTCAGGGGGAAACACAAAAAAATACTCCCAAATACGATGGGCATTCAAATTTAAACGAGCCTTTTACTTTTGAGGACTTAGAAAGCGTGACGAAGGTAGGCGGAGCGTCAGGAAAGATCGGGGGGAACCCGTCTAGATGACTTAAGGGCAAGCCGGCCGCCCGACTGATTTGTTTAGTTGTCCTTACAATGAGCGAAAGAGAGATTCATCCTTCAGTTGCGCAACGCATTGTAGTAAAGTATTTAACGAACATAGGCGTTAAACCAGCCGAAACCAAGGATGTTCATAGTTCGGGGAGAATGCACTTTCATGGCCACGAATGAAAACCTGGTGTGCCGAGTTCAGAAAGAGTCTCTCTGGAGTGGACAAAAAAGCCAGGACCATCGAAAACCAAAACTCGCTTGTCAGCCGGTAAGGTAATGTCAACGGTTTTTTGGGATTCTCAAAGAGTTTTACTCGTTGATTTCGTTTGCGATCGTTGCACAATAAACGCTGCTTACCACTGTAAACTTCTTAACCAGGTTCGAGCTGGATGTCGGTCAAAAAGGCGCTGTAAAACCACACTGCAGTCCAAAAATTTGATGAAATGCGTTGGACTACACTTGATCATCCTCCCTACAGCCCTGATCTTCCACCTTGCGATTTCTATATGTCTGGGCTCTCAAGGAAGCAATTGGAAGAGAGCGTTTTGCGAACGATCAAGAAGTTGAACAGTTCGTGCGCAGTTGGTTGGATACCCACCCGAAGTCATTCTTCGAAAACGGCATGAATCAACTATCTATTCGATGGGAAAAATGCATTACTAAGGAGGGTAACTATGTAGAAAAATAACTATAAAGTGTGTTTTCTTCTTAAATGTAAAATAAATTTCTTTATTCAAAAAGCTCGTTTATATTTGAATGTCTCCCTCGTACAAAAACAGGATACAATACACACTCACAAAAATACAAGTTAACTTTACTCACTAGTCAGACATCTATCGGTACTATCGTCAAACGGCAATTTTCGCTTTTGACTTTTAGACAGATTGTGCAACCTTAAGAATTTAAACAAGCTATTTAAACAAGCTTTCACTCGCATCCAGAAAAATGCCGTTATTCGCTCTCTTCAGATTTGACGTTATTAGAGGCGACTAGAATTACATGAATAATAAGGTAGTAGATGAATTAGAAGAAGAAGACGAATTAGACTTCCACCTCATGTGTTAGTGTCCAGCTCTCGCGAGAAGAATACCAGCGTCGTTCGGTACACCTTTCCTGGCAAGCCTGATTGAACTAACTATCCGGCGTTGACTTAAAAGGGCTGACACAGTTTATTAAAAGAACCAAATGGTTTCCCGACTATAGTGACTACGGAGGAGATGCTAACCGTAGTATCACAACGGGCTTCTTCTGTGCCTATGTGTATGTCTTGATATTTATATGTGGTAATAAATAAACCTGTAAAGAACACCAGGTTTAATTATTTACTCAAGGAATACAAACTTTCTATCGCAGTCAATGAGCCTGCCAACAGGTTCTGCTGAATATTCAACAGCATGTACAAATTTTATCCTCCGACAACTTCGAAAGTATCCCTTAAATCCACTCTTATCAGACTTCTTTCTACTACTTAGTTCTCAAAGTTTTCTTTTAAAAATTAAATAATGAATTTATATTTTTATTTATTTGTTGTATAATCACTGCATGCTTTTCTTGGCTAGCAAATCAAATTAATGTTATTTCAAAATTTCCAAAATTTAATTGAAACGAGAAACATTTTCCGATTTTTTCAAAGATTCTTCAGTTATTAAAGTTTCTATAATTTTTTGTAAGTATTATTTCGAATAGAAACTGAAATCTTTTACACAGTTAGAAATAGTAATATTAATTTACTTATTTTTGTGTTAACTAGTTATTTTTTAGAGAGAACATCTTGCATAGAAGAATCCAACAACATACCAAATGTTAACAATAGGATTATCGTTTTCGTTCTGACTAACCTTCCTTTTGCTTGAATCCTTCTTTATCTCCATATGTGCGCCCTGATCCTCATCATTCTCCTCTTTTTATAGATTTAACTCTAAACCGTTTGTCTAAAGTCAAATCTACTTCTACTCTTCGTTTCAATTTTAAAAAAGCAAACTATTCCGCTTTATCCAATGAAATAAATAATACTAAATGGTATAAGTTCTTCAGAGGGCGAAGTGTGAATGATGCTCTCTTCTCTATAAATTTTACTCCTTCTTGCCCACCTCAATTTTTTGTTACACAACTTCCTTTCGCTGTAAAAGAAGTTCCGACCTTCCGTGGTTCACCGTTGATGTCGCGATTGCTCTTAGAGCCAAAGATGCAGCGCGTAGCAAATACAAACGGTCTGGCTCGCTTAATGGTCTTTTGAAGTTTCAAAGGTTACGGGTTGCTGCTAAAAAGGCAGCCAATGACGCAATGCGTGCTTACCTTGAGCATGTTGAAACTCCTATTACTTCGGACAATCCTAAGCATTTTTGGTCTTGTATGAACTTCCTTAAAACTTCCTCTGGCATTCTTTCTGTTTTGTATCTTCATGATAAGTCTGCGTCTTCATCACAAGATTCTTGTGAACTCTTTGCCCAATTTTTCTCTTCTTTCACCTTCCATCACAGTAACTCTTCTGCTTTTTTTTACTTATCCTTTGGAAGCCGCATCATTAATGATGTCTCTTGGCGCAAGCGCTAGCTTCGGTGCTGACGACGTTTCGAATCTTTTCACCAAATCACTTTCGTCTTCCTTGTGTGTTCCTGTGTCAATAATTTTTAACCTTAGCATCTAAACCGGGACCTTTCCATCCCTTTCGAAATCCACGAACATATTTCCCATCCATAATGATGGTGATATTTCTTTCATCTCTAATTACCGTCCCATATCCCTTTTGTCATGTTTTACTAAGCTCCTCGAAAGAATCGTTTACAATAGAGTGTACCCTTACATCCAGTCCTTGAACAGCATAGATTCATCAAAGGTAAGTCAACGGTTACAAACTTATTGTCGGTCACAAACATCGTTGCTTCCGCAATCGACCAGCAAAAGCAAGTAGATGTCCTATACACCGACTTTACCAAAGCCTTCGATTCTGTGAACCATGATATTCTTCTGTCAAAGTAAGCAGAGATTTGGTCTCTCCGATGTCCTTTTTTATTGTTACTCTTCCTGTGTTTGTGATCGCTCATGTGCGGTCACTGTTATTTCTTGCTCTTCCACACCCTTTTTCCTACCTCAGGAATTCCGCAAGGATCCATTCTTGGCGCTTTATTTTTCCTTTTGTTTATTAACGATCATCCTTCCCTCTTTAACTCATCCTGCCTTTTGTACGCTGATGATGTTGAAATTTTCAGAGTGATTGAATCCGCTAGTGACTGTTCCATTTTGCAGAACGATTTGGATGCTTTGGCTAATTGGTGCACTGTCAATTCCTTCATTTTGAATATTGTGAAGTGTCATCAAATATTTTATTTTACCCATAAAACAGCCCCTTTGCTCTTCTCTTACTCTGTCCTTGGCTCCCCTCTTAATGGTGTTGCTAGTTTCAAGGACCTTGGCGTGATTTTTGATGCCAAGTTGAAGCTCGACTTGCATATTTTACACATCACTGCCAAGGTTTCTCGTTTTGACGGCTTCATTATCAGATCCTCTAAGCATTTTGTTAATCTTTCCACCTGTCTATATTTACAGACCCTTGATCGATGCGGTTGAATCCGTGCAAAGCCGATTCACCCACTCGTTATTCTACAAGATCAGTATTCCTTATTGTGATTAGAGTATGCGCCTCTCCATCCTTCAAATTCCTCCCCTGGGGTCGCGCAGAGTGTTCCTCGACGAGTACCACTTTTTTAAACTTTTTAACGGCTGTATATTGGTTGACTCCAGGATTCACCATTCTTTTTGAGAATCGGGCCGTCCTAATAGAACACTATTCAACTTTAATATTCCATTTGCCCGTACCTGACACCTATTTCTTTTCCCTGCTTTAGCGTTTGCCTCATCAGTACACTAGCCTTAGCCTTGGTCCTCTTCCTCAAACGCTATCTGTGTTCAAAAATACTTTTAAAAAATAACGTTCTGTCATATACTCAGAACATGTTGTAATATTCTCTATTGTTTGTTTCTTTTTTCGGTCGACCTAGCTTTTGATTATTTTTTGTATTACTATTCCTATCTGAATTTGTTAATTTTCTTACTTTTCATGTTATCGTTCTTTAATATATAATTTTATTTTTTCTTCTTGTCTTATCTATAATTGATTTTTTGTTCTATGGATTTGGACAATAATTAAATAAATAAATGCTTTAAAACTCAAATAAAACGGTTAAGTACTAGCAAAATAGTATTTTACTTCGCTGAATGACCACCAGGCCGACAAGAAAAGATGCTCGTCATGTCCGTTTTCGTTTTTAACCAAATTCTACATCCAATTATCAGAAAACAAATGATTTCATTAACATCCAATTATCAGTTAAACACACCATTACCGATTACACGCAAACCCTCCCCAATGACAACATCATATATAGCCAAGTCTCACGTCTTGTTCAGATTTCTCCTATTGATTCTCGTGACCTTTGCGATTAAGAAAAGGTCGCAACGTAATGAAATCATCAGACAAGATAGTAAGTAACGTACCCATCGCCACTCCGGCAATGTCTTAAGTCACGATCTGTGATGAGACTCCATAGATGATTCCCATTGAATGAGCATCATTCCCGGTACAAACTGAAAAATATATATATTACGTGTCGAACTAGCTATTCTGCTAGTGGAACTATCTATATCTGTGAATATTCCTTTGTTTTAGTATTCCTATGTCTCACGATTTCAAAGATGATTTCCATTCATATGAAAATTTTTATTCGAAGTCGTTTGCGCTTGCATTTTCGAATAACAGAAGACACGAAAAACTGAAACCAATTAAGTTTCTTAATGATCCGAACGCTATGCTACACATCAGCCACCCAGTTTGTCGGTAGTAGTCGTCTAGACGCTATGGATTGAAAAATATGTTTGCAAAACTTAGAACCGATGCCATTGCAAATTAATTCCGCAAATATGATTAATTCAAGAATGAGTTTACGCTTGTTTGGAGTTAAATTGTGCGGAAATAATGATATACTCGTACATATTAATGTTGAAGTCGACTCACGTTAGATTTTTATTTAAAAATGCAAAAACAGAAAAGTGATCTTGATTGGATATTGTTCTGGATTAGATAATGTAATTTTATCAACAAATTTTCAAACACAGTATTACAAACTTTATGTAACTGTAGTTTTTTATCACTATCATATCCAGAATATTCTATTCTTTAATTCAACTTTTTTGTATCTAATTAAATCCATCGATTCAATTCGATTTTGAAAACTTTTCCAGACATTTGAATAAAATAATTATAGCAAGTGTATAATGAGTCATAGCAATGAATATTTCCTCTATAGTAACAACACAATTATTCAATAAATTTGATGACATAACATCTAATTAAAATTTGCTCTGCAATACAGTTTCCTTCTTCGTTCGAAACATAACTTAATTTTTCGTTGGTGTCGCTAGTGATGCAATGATTTAAGTTATAAGTTTCATTTGATTAAACTGATTTTAGTTTATATTATGACCTCATCAAGTTGCTTGGACAAAAAATATTGCATTTTCATATTTAAACTATTTTTTAAAAATATCGTTCTCTGATTGCTACAAAATTACTTTTCAATTAAGTTATAGTTTTTAATTAAGTTTACTCTTTAATTAACACCAAATCTCTCCTAACTGCTTCAGAGTTTCCATAAATATTTGTTGTTGACATATTCTATCGATTATCTACTCGTATCTTGATCAATTTGACTATTTAGCCATATCCATTATGCTTTCGCCGAGTAAACACACAGAGATACACACATTCAAATGAATGAAAGTATGAAAGCAAATATGTATCTTTGCAACTAAATTCTGTAGCAGATTCCACAGCATTAACTTCTCACACACATGCTTTCTTCTTGAGCTAGGTGAAATGAGAACGCCCTGAAATTGGTTAATGGTCTAATATTGACACTTAGAATGTGCCCAGGTGGATTCTTCAATCGTTTGGAATGCTGTGATCATTGCATTGTTTGAATTATTTTTCTATGTCCTATTAATGTTTTCCCTTTCTTTTTCTGTTGCTCAGCACATCACATTGTTTGCAAACAAATATTTTTATTTAAGCAAGATATATTTCAGTTTCTTGAAAAATATCGACATTTTGAGAGTAATCTGCCCTATTCTTCAGTATCTATTAGATTTCTAAAGACAAAAATAGAATTAAGGTGTAAATATTTGATTTCGGAAGCTAGAAAAAATGAATCGGGCTGAGTCATTTGTTTTCAATGATTTGGTACAATAGTTTTTTTTTAAATATGGCTAATTTATTCATATGACCATTTCTTGAATATGATATATAATAATAAAATTTTTTGAAAATAATTCATATTCTTCGCTTTTATAACTTCTGCGGAGCTAATGACTTTAAACACTGAGATTTCTCTCACTTTTGTCACTCCTAATAGAAGGGTGGCTATTAATGCATCACTATGTTCATCTAAAATAGATTAATAACTTAATGGTGCATTTTGGCCAAGGTCTCAATCTCTGATCACCGCTACTTGGTGTTTTCTTTAGCTACGGACTCAACGCCCATATTCAATCGCCTTCTTGCAGACAGAGCGTGTCTTAGTTTTAGGATAAAGTCTCCAAAGTCAATAGAATCCCGATTGAGCACTCTGAATAGAACCGTAATAGGTAGCTCTGAATACGCTTACCCGATCAGTAACAGTAGATGCAGTGTATCCCTTGTGTATCTGGAAACACTGATGCTCAGGAAAAATCCGAGGTGTCTGATTTTTATCAAAAGATTTTTTCTCAAATCGTGGAAATAAGGCGACCAGTCATCACTTCCATCGACGCAAAACTGTTTTTCGTCGGTAAAAATAACTTTTCGCGATCGTTCTTTTTTTATTTAATGTTTTCACGGCAAACCAGACACCCTCTTCTTTGTGTATTGCAATTAGTGGAGGGCGATTTTTTCATTTTCTTGAATTCAAGGTGTTCAGCCCTATTTATAGTTTTTTGCGCATTCCAATTCTTTACCTTAATTCCAGCTTTCGCCGCAATTCGCCTTGCAGTGCTCATTGAATTGGATGCCGACATTAAAATTCCACGTTCTTTCCGTTGACTAAGAGCTTGCGATCTTCTTTTTCCTATAATTTTTAGGATCCCTGAGAATATCCATTACTATACACCGACTCTTTTTAATAATTTTAGCGTTTTTTGCCATACAGTTATTTAAATTTAATACTATTTTTACTTCTTCTTCCGTAAGTTTTTTTCCCTCGACCAATTTTTCACAAAAACTTATTGAAACTGTCTTCACACGTTCCATTTCGAAAATTTAAACTATTTTTATTTCACTTTACAAACTCACCAAAAGAAATCCTAAAACTGCGAGATAGTAAAATCTGTCTTATCTTTTTGTAGCAGCCAGTTACCAAGCATCTTTGAAATGCATCAAGGAGTATTGGAGAAATCCCTTTTAAATAGATCATTACTTGATTCTGCTGGAACACAATATCTTCTACATCAGTATCAAGTGAATTTTTGCATTTACATGCTACAAATACCCACGCATCGTCAGCCGTTGCTATTAAATAAAATCTTCCTAATTAAACTAACAACATAACATTAGCATATTTTCCATTTTATGAACTCTCACCAACGCCTCTACCTTGTTAATCAGTGACATAATCACAAGTCGGGCACACTGTAAACACATTACCGTTATCATCTTATCAGATGTTGGATGCAGCAAGCATCATTTGAATGCCCATAAACTATTGCAAAGTACTTTCACCGTTTTATCTTGGAAGTGACAAGAGGAGAAAGATTCGAAAATAATTATTTGCAGGTTTTCGATTATGCTGTTGTGCATACATATGCACATGAAGATGAAAGATAATTTTGTGTGACATTTGTAAACATGCATATGAAAGCAGAGGTATAAATATATGAATCTTTTTCACGAGTGTGCCGGTAGCACTGTGTAAATATTGACACGCGATATCTATATATTATACCTACAAGTTTCTGAAAATCAGGGTATTTTTCTAATCTTTTTTTTTCAATCTATAGTTCAGACATCTAGTTTGAAAATCGGAGTCCTGAAAGATACTTTTATCGACAATTGAAAAAGCAATCAATCAATACAATATCTTGTGGTATGTAATAATCATATACAATACATTTTCCCTACGCAATCGAAAGTAAAAACTATTCGAATAAATGCCTTAAAGATACACCTTAAAAACCGAATGGCAAATATTTTCGTCGTAAACTGATTTAACATCTCTTACGATAACACCGTAAACATTGATGCCAAAACATTATAAGCTCCAACATATTCAATTGTTGCTTCAACTTTAAGCAAACATTGTGAACACTGTATTTGATCTTTTCATTTTGCTCTCCTTTTTCCCATCTTCGATAACTTCCCTCTCGTCGATTGATGACCAATTATCATTAATCACTCCCACTGGAAATTTAATGCAAATTGATATCGTTAGCTAACGCTCGAATTACACAAGATTAATGATAATTTCCAAATAAATATTTGAATTTATAATTTCATGGATATCAGCATTCTATCACAAAAGTCAACAATGCCCATCATATATAAAGAATGCACATAGATACAATTGATTTTCAAATAACTCAAGCTCACAGAATAATCGAATTCACAAGTGCATTTGAATATATTGTGAGCGTGTAGAAATATTACTATGCAAATGAGTATGTATTTACTTTGATTTGCAATCTATTCCTTCATTGAATTGTGTGTGTAGTCAAAACATATGATTTGGACAATGCAGCCTAAAATTTCGCAGGTTACAAGGAATATACAATACGCTTTGTATGTTTTTTTCATTTGCTATTCTAAGCAAATCATTTAGCGAAATTTTTGATTTTAAAATTGTTTCTTTATCGGAACGATTTGAAATTTCTCGTGACGTAACCACAATGCGCGATGAGCTTTCAGCTACTATATGATATTGCCTTGCTTCTACTTTGAGACCTATATGTTAGACAATATTGGTCAGACTTTCATATAGAATCAAATCTTAGTCAAACAAAAAAAAAAACAGCTCGTATCCGTTTTGATGGTATATATTTATTAAACGGAAGTCAGACAGAACAAACGATGTTTCTAGTGTCCTTTCAAATATTCAGTTAATTTATAATAGTATTTATATATCAAATACGACTTCGCATCGAATCCAATTAAATTAATTAAAAACAGTTAGAACCGGAATAATAAACGCTTTCAAGATAATGGATCTATCGCAAATGCATCTGTTGTTGATCTACTGTCCTTTACTTTCCTTAGCACTTTGTAACGACTGAGTGATAAAAAGTTTGGCTAACGATTGCGAGCAGAATTGTGAAATGTGTTGTGAATAGGTATTGATCTGGCCGGAAACGATCATCGAATTGAGCCTGGGTGGAACTGGTAACGGGCGGAATTGTTTTGCGATGTCTTCTTCGGGGACCGGTGGTTCACCCTTGGCGATACGAGCAGCATTCTCTTGATTTTGTTTTACCAGCATACGATGCTTTTCCTAAAAATATATAAGAATGAGTTCGATCATTTTTCGCGCGAATATTTAATTACCAAAGCACTAAAAAACATTAAAAATTACGCTTGCTTATAAATTTAATGAGCTTAGTTTTAAAAACGTGACTATAGTACAGTTATAGTTAAAAAATATGCGCAAAGCTCACCTGTTCCTGTTTCACAACAGCCTGTTGATACTTATTGAACTTTGAAGCTTCTTGATACAATTCATCCACTCGCTCAATCAAGCACCTCAAATGGTTCTCCAAAACAGAGGCAGTGCCCAAATCCAGGAACCGGGTGCCTTCCTCCTCCGGCACCATCTCACCCATTTCACTCATCATAATGTTTGTCAATGGCGAATTTTTGATTACAATGGGCACTTCGACAAACAAATGTTCGTAGCCAATTTTCAACTGTCGCAATGCGTCCGGAGTAAAATCGTTATCCTTGTACATTGCGATAGCCTGCGGTGTTAAGCGATAGGCTTTCAAAGTTAGGAATCCACGTGCCGATTTCTGAGTGTCGTAGATCACTACCACCGACTCCTCGATACTTGTCTGATAGTGGAATTGAGACTCGAGCAGTGCCAGGGATAGGAAATTGCCAACATCAGCACTTTGATACCATCCAACGTGAAAATGATCAACGTTTACGCGACGCAAACGACGCATCATGGCCAATTGATATTCTTCTTCGTCCATAGTCTCATCACCACTTTTTGGAAACGGGAAGCAGTTGGTGATTTCCAAACGCTTCTCGACAACCAAGCCGAGGAGAGCACCTTGTGCCAGATCCATATTGCTGGATTCTTCATGGCAGTGTTTAACCATTTTCATGACGGCCTACAAAAAATTAAGATGAGAGTTTGTTTAGAACCTTTATGAATGGTTATTCCATTCATAAGAAATTAAGAAACAAAAATGTTTGAAAAATTGTGTGGTACATTTGCCTTGAGCAGAATTGACTCGGTATTACAATTTAATGCTGTAAATTAACACTTCAATTAATTTTTTTAACATCTTTCTACAAAGAGTGGTTTTAAATAAAATTAGAAAAAAATTTAAATCGCGATCATTCATTCGTGGAATCCCACTACAAGGGCATGCCGACTTGTCATTTGTCAAATCCATCGCCACCACGCTAAATTTCACACTGGAATTCTTGGATTGCACACACAATTTCCAAAATATTTCATTTACACTAGCTGCTACATGATATAGAAATTAGTTAAGACATACCAAGCCATCACATTGTACGTAACTTATCGTATTATCGACATCCTGATTTCGGCGTGAAGCTCCTCCACGATTCGCCATGTTGACAGATCCAAATGAAAGGAGAGATTGGTCAGCAGCGATGTGAAGTCAGCTACGAAATAAAATTGCACTAGAAAATGCACTAAAATATTATAGTGTTGTACCGCAAATTTCAGCTGTTTTTCAGAGATGATTTTTGCAAAACAATTTGCATAATTCGATATATTCCATCAAAATATATATTTGATTGTAATTACAACAAAGAAATCTATAGTAATTTCCATGACTGATCAAATCATATTTTCACTTCAATTTCAAACCATAAATGATAAAATCACATTCATTCAATATGACCAAAACATATTTTCACTTCTATTTATTCTACTCGTATTTAAGTTACTTTATTCAAATCCTTAAATTTAAATATTCAACAGGAGAATCCAGAACATTCAAGTGGAATTTCAACGCTGTCTAAAAACTCTTGATCCGCCCCAAGCAGCTAGTTTATTTAAATTGTACTAAAAACTAAGCAGACAGACATACCAAAATAAAACAAGTTCGAAAAACATGCCAAGCAAAGGTTTGAGAGCCTCTGCTTCATCAACTAAATAAACAATTCCAAAATGAACTGTCAGTGCGTGATGAAGTTGAATTTCGTTTTCATTTATTGAGTTTTAAAATTAAAATCAATGTTAAATACGTATGCGAAACAATGTCTTCAAAATGGGATATCAATGAGAAATTGTTTTACTATGTGGAAAAACGCGATTTAAAGAATGTCATTAAATTACTTGATGATGGCGCAAATGCTACTAAAGTGACATCCCATGGTCGATCAGCCGTCGGTCAAGCTACTTTCAAAGGTTTCCCTGATATATTACGGATTTTACTGAAATCATGTGAAGAGGAATATGTTTCTTACAGTGGAAGTAAGCCCAATTGTCTGCATCAATGTATTTTTGGATGCACACAAACAATGCAGAATCCTATGTGAAAAAAAACGTGATATACAATCTTTAACTCTTCCACGGGCTAAAGTCGAATTAGTTTCATTAATCGTACTTCATTTAGGCTTCACAAAATCTATGACCCTTTCAATTGTACCAATCACAAAGGCCTATTGATACAAAAACAGCTGAACTCGGTATCAAAACACGATTTAAAATACTTTTGCATTCAGACGTGTGCATCCAGCAATTTGAACTGTTTTTCTAAGTGTCCTTGTCAACAGGTACTCCAAGAAAACGAGCGCGAACCGAACAGTCTGCCGAACGCACACCCGACGGAATGGACGGATTGCAATGGGACGATGAAATCCAGCTAAACGGAAACACTCCCGATGACGAATGGTCGCGCCTGTACATGTATTACGCCCGTATGTTTGAACAAACTGGAGAGATCCTAGCGAATACGGTTCGCCTCAAAGATCCACACTGTCTGGATGCATATCAACAAGCACCGATTCATTATGCCGCAGTTCTGGGTCACGTGGAATGCTTGGAAATTCTACTAGAGAACGGATCACCTATCGATGTGACTACACAAAACGGAGTGACTCCGTTACATTTAGCTGTGAAGAATGCTCCTGTCGTTGATATGTTGCTCAAGAAGAAAGCAGATCCGAATCAGAAAACCTGCAACACGGGCGAAACTGCATTACACGTTGCTGCTCGCATGGGCAACGTAAGAGTGGTAGGTACCGAATGAAACAGATTTTATTCTACAAACAAAATTTATTTCTGTACCGAAGTTATTTCAACAAATCTAACGTTTTCAAAAAGTCGATCGAAATATTAACGCGGTGTGATTCGTCCAAGCAACCTTCCCATAGCACCATTTTCATGTTCGGGATAATAAAGATTCCTTGTACAATACGCGGGGAAAATGTACGCAGCTCCAATTGGCAAATCTCTTTTCTTCAAATCATTCACATTCTTGATAGCTACCCCTGAGCTGGAATCGTAGAAATGTCCGCCATATTTCGGAATGAGCTGTAAGACCGTGTAGCATCCTGTGCTAACTGGCAGTGGTGGCATTGGTTCCGAGTTCAATAGCTCTGCGAGAGATTCATCCCTTACTTTCTTTGCAATCTGTGAACTTTTGTACTCGCATAGCATCGCTTGGAGTGTTTCATCGCTTTTCGGAGGATCCCGCTTGAAAGGTCCCACTAAACGATTGTTCTGAACTGAAATTAGTAGGAGTTTTAGAATGTGTGCTCGAAGGGCTTTGAATTCGGTTTCGTCCATTGATTTGACACGCTCAAGCCATTTGAACCCAGTCTCTCTTAGTTGTGGTGGATCAATTGTTTGCAGGAACAATCCTGCCAACCGAAGATTGAACGCCCAATCACGGATCACATCGTTGGTGTCCATAGTAGTAAAGATCTACAAAAAAAATATCCCAAATAATTGACAAGAAATGAAAAAATTGACAAAAGATAGAAAGTAGTCTGTCGATTTGATTGATTAAACACACCTGGAATTGCATTTACAGGCTGAACTTCTACTGACTGCAGGCGCTGAGCTCAATGCAACAAACTTCGTTGAGCGAACACCACTAATGATCGCGATCCAAAATCAAAATGTAGACACCGCTTTCCTGCTAGTAAGGCAAGGAGCGCGACTAAATCTGCAAGACCAAGAAGGTTATTTGAACTTTTCTTTGAATGACCTTATGACTTAGATATCTCCTTCGTTCACAGGCAACACAGCCCTCTACTTCGCTGTAGTTACAAATAATCTACCCCTTGCTTCGTATCTCATCCAGTGCGGCTCGCGGCTTTTTGTAACGCACTACCTTCTGCATCACTGCGTGCGTCACAATCTCCAAGAAATGGCTCAAGTACTTATCGACGCCGGTGAAAATATGAATGTGAGAGACTTTGCAGGTTGTACGCCCCTCTTCCATGCCATCAAGCAGTGCAATGAAACCATGGTGGAATTCCTGCTTCAAAACGGGGCGCAACGTTTCGGTCGTGAGGATAATGTCGTTCAGGAACTGCACGTAGCTGTTCAGAATGCCGAAAGTGTGGATCAATTCGAGAAAGTTGCTCGAGTCTTGATTGCTCACGGAGTTTCCATAAATGACTATAACTATTGGTGGGAAACACCAACCATGCTAGCTATAATGCTTGAAAAATATAAAATAGCTGAGTTTCTGATCAAGGAAGGAGCCGAAGTGAATCGAGGACGCAGTGAGAATATTGTCGATAACTTTCTACTTGCTAGACGTACAACGAATTTGAATTTGTTAGTATTGTTGGGTAAGTGTATTCGAATTCAACGATGATTCAGAAATATTCCCGGATTGATATGATGTTTCCAATATTGTAGTGAATGCCGGCCTCAAACTGAATCCAGTGCCACGCAATCTCAAACCACCACCATGGCCAAATGTCACCACTGATTTGGAAGATTGGCTAGCATATACCTGCAGTAACCCGTTCTCGTTGCAACAGTTATGCCGAATTCGTATTCGGAATTGTCTGACTCGAAACATTCATACAAATCTAGCGGATCCAAAAAATTACACAGAATCGAGAATTTCGTGTTTGATTCGAAAAACCGGACTACCAACAATTCTTCATAGGTATTTGAATGATTTCAGTGATTTATCTGTGATTTGACGGTGTAAGGATAATGATCGTTCTTCGATACGAAGAAGTCTCGCCAGATATGAGTTTTGAATTGAATTTTGATTTCAATCGAATAAAAAAAGTCTTAGATATTTAGAAAACCTAGATTATTTTATGTATAATGTGGTTTTAGTGTCGTAAGTTATAAATATTTATTGAATTTACCGAAGCTGTAAAATTTTCTGTGGACAAATTTTGTAATATGTTTCGATAAAAACTAAGTCATACCAAAATAGACGTAATGAACAGATTTGTGTATTTTATTTTTAAATATTCCATTTGTAATGTGGTGAAAAACTATCTTCTGTTGCGTTATTCATCGCAAGGATTTCAATTTTCACTAACCAACGGCTGTAGCCATGCTATAAGCTGAAGGGGTACCGCTTCAAAGCTTTGGCATTATCATAAAAATTTTAGCTGCGTTTGTGTTGGCTAGAAACCATAATTTTTTTTGCTTATGAAGGAAGTAATATATTTTTTATAGCCTAAAGGCTGGTACTGAGTTCGAGTTCACGTGAAATTTTGACATGTTTCCATTATCTGGTCATTCTTTCGAGCGAAAGTTTTGACAATTGAGAAAAGCAGAGACAATGACCTAGTTTATGCGAGATCCCAATGTAATCCCGATTTGGGATTATACCAGTCAGAGCGTCGTATAAACGGTCAAATTCGGATTTCAGCTTAAACCCAAACAGTTGGGTGTACGCCCGATGACTATGTGTGAGTGTGCATATGAAATGTGTCAATAAAAGTGATTCTTCAACATGACGGGTCTAGTTTTGAGCAAATTTACACATTATACATATGAAATATGTGACGGCGCTTGTTTTGTGCATTTGGATAAAACTAATGTCGTTTCGTTTATTTTTGCAAAAGAAGACGTTAATCATAATTAAGTGCCGAAAATTACTAGTGCCTGCTGTATTTTCCACAACATTGTGGAACGCCGAATAGAGCATTTGTATTCAAATTGGTTGGAGGAAGTAGCAACATGTAACATACGCAAACAAGTTTCTATGGTTACGCAAACAAGTTTCTATGGTTACGCAAACAAGTTTCTATAAAAAAAGTTTCTATGGTTATACGCAATTCGAATTTCATAAAATCCCAATTCCAATTTTGCCCGTTTATACGACGCGATATTTGGGATAATCCCAAATTGGGATTACATTGGGCTCTCGCATAAACTAGGTCAATGCTCATTTCTGACGGATAAAATGTCATGAATTTCACTTTTCGATTGATTTTCTTATTGGAAAGACATTTTCACTGCTCCATTTTCAAATTGAAACACCAAATGTCACTTTTCCGCTCGAAAGAATGAACTGCACAAACTAAATTGGCGTGAAATGATTCGAGACATGTTTCAGTGCCATCTACGTTTTCAACGCGAAAGCAACTTCAAAGCAACTTTTCATGCTAAGAACACAGTACCAAACTTGCTTATTTTCAAGCTAAATTTTCGCCGAAACCAATTTCACGTGAAATTTTGTATGAAAATTTCACGTGAAATCGAACTCAGTACTATGCTTAAATCAAAAATAAATAAATTTTTTTTATCGACTCTCCACAAATTCTTTATATTTTCTTGAGAACGGCAGCACTTATGCTAACAACAAATCTCTCCAATCATCTTATCACAAATGTCAATAAAGAGAAGAACAACGACCATAACAACGACGCATTAGAAAACGTCAAAGTCACACAATAAATGTCAAAAACGTGTTCATATTCTTAACTTCTGTCCCCTAGTCCATTTCATTTGCATGTTTTTTATCCGATATTTATTTTGATTCTAAATTCTATAATGCTGATGTGTATTCGTTGCTAGTAAAGTATCAAATTTTCTTCAGATACGTTTAATATCTCTCCAGTTTCGTTGCACAAATTCATTTTTCTAATGGCATTTCAATTTACTTCTGGATTTGCCCCAACAGCTATCGAAGGAATGGCGGTCAATCGGGAGTTTTCAATCAATTTCGAAATATACGTGGTATAAGTAGTTCAGAAATAGCAACTGCTCTTCGTCCTTTCTACTTTGTTGTGCATCCGGATCTATTTGGCCAGCATCCAGAACAGAGGGTAATAAACTGAGTGTTGGATTTGTTGAAGGTCGTATAAGACGACAAACGTGACGACAATTGATACTGATAATGGATTTGAAGAAGATTTGGCTATCATAGATAGCATATGAGATGGTTGAAGATAGTAATGTAGTTTCGTTGTTTGTTTTCCAGTCCGTAAATGAGGAGTCTTTGAAGAATCTGAGTGCGCACATTGAGGCTCTGCAGCAGAGACGTTTTAGTCATATCACGCCAAAAGAATTACCGTTTTACGTTCGCCATGCAGACGTTGAGAAACGAGGTGAGTGTAGCGTGTAAAAGAAATAAATTCCTAGGACGATCCTAAACACTTCGAAAAACGACGTCCAAACGAAGGACATATTAGGAAACTTGAAGCTATAAAAATTTCGTAGTAGTAGTACCGAAAATATCACAACCGTAAGCGCTTCAGTTCAAAGTGATCCAAATTAGTCGATTCCAAGCAGTTCACATAAATTGGAAATCGCTCAATCCAAATTGTGACGAATTTTGCCTAAAAATCTGGGCCTATATCATTGCCAGATTCAATTAACTCAAGGATTGAAGCCTGTTGATCACTTGAACCGCCGAAACTTCTCCCATTGGGCTCTGCGAAAGTTAGAAAGAAATCCTGAATTTCGTCGAAAAATCATCTTCAGCGGTGAAGGGGCCCTCGTCGAAAAACCCTGTATAATTTAAGAACATTTTCCCCTCGAAGAACTTTGAACACACTCTAACAAAATATAATTAATGCGTACAGGCATCAGCGCTTATACCATAGGTACTAATTTTCCGAAATCTAAACAATCGTTCTTTTTTATTGTATATTTTGGAATTGAAACACACCATTTTATTTCTAGTTTCATTAAATCATCAAATTTCAATCTGCTGCGAAGAAGGTGACTTTTGCCTTACAGAAGGTAGTATGTTCTGCACATTGATCCCTTTAAAAAATTTTACTATTAACATTTCCTTATATGTGCCAAGAAATACTTGATGTAGAATTTTTCCACTTCTTAAAACATTTTTTTCAATTTAAATAGATACAATATTTACTGTAAAAGCTAGATACTTCTCATACACATCAATGTTTCAAGGGCAATTCTTCTTCTACTCCAGTGCTAATGAGAAATTGTGAACCCTCAAGAAATACCAATATTTGTCAAATCGAAAAAACAACATTCAACTAACATTTATGTCGTCTATATTCCTTGCTAGCTTCCCACTGTTTATAAATGCGTTACAAAAGTGTTATCGAACCCATCCTCTTGTTTAAGATTTTAATATAAATTTCCTTATCTTAACTTAAAATCCAACGTTCTACAAATGAATCAACCTTATTTTTTCACAGACACCTTCAAACTAGTCCGCATTTCCTTAGGACCAAGCAACGACACAAAAGTGATAATCAAACGTATCTTAGAATCTTGCAATCTGTCTACAGATTATGTTGACAAAATCAAAGCGTCAGTAGTAGCCAGCAGTTATGGTAATGGCAAAAACAATAGCTCAACCAATTTCGATGATTTGTCTCGATTCTATGATGTCGATGAAAATTCATATCACAATCCGTTTGGCGATATAAATTTCAGTTCGGATTTTGTTGAATTCGAAAAACAGTTCCGAAAGCAAAAAGAAAGCGACGAGAAAACACTAAAGTACTGAATTTGACTTGAATTTTGATTAGATGCCTAGATTAGATTTATGTATAATTGTGGTAATTTATAGAGGATGGCTTAGTCATAATTTAAGTATGGCACACGAACGAAACAAAGGAATGGAAGATTTGAAGGAGGAGGTCTATAAGCAGCAAGAAGAGATTGTAAAGCGGCTGGGACTGGTCGAAGTTCGTTACGATTGCGGCTGGAATTTCGAACATTATCGAGGATGCTTAAAGACACTGGAACGATTGGCGAATATGCACGAGAAACATATGGATGCATTGAAGGGTGATTAGTTGTGTTTTGAGCGGTTAGATTATATGTTGGAATTGTTTTAGGTCGGGTGGTGGTATTTGCTCCGTTCACGGGTGTGAGTCGAGAAGGACACATCATGTTATTCACAGGAGACGTTCTTAACAATTGGCTTGATGTAAGTATTATTTCGAAATAATTAAGGTTTTAAAGACCCACCAATTTTCAGTTCATTAAAAACATACCGAAACACGATGTCTACTTAAAACGTATACCCGCTTATGAAGTTGCCTTATCACAAGTCCTACGGCACATTAAAATCGGTCGAAGGAAATTCATGCCCAAAGCTCAGGCTGGAGAGTATGCTGGACATCTCAGAAAAGTCACGACTACTCTGCTCGACTATCTCAGCCGGCATAAATATCCCAAATCATGGCCGGAATCATTAAGTGACCATGAAATCGTAATTGAATCGTAAGTACCAATAGTTCTCCCTATCGATATGTCCTGCCAATATATTTTTTTAGGGAAGCTGGTCCTTTAATGGTAAGTCCAACTGGCCAATTCATAGCACCGGCAACGTGTCCTGGAACTATATTAGTGGATTTCATCACAACGCATTTGGATGAAGCAAAAACGAAAGCCGAACAGTATGGAAGGTTAGATGATCTGCAAACCGTACCTCTTCTTACAGTTTCAAAATACCTTACTCTTTATTCACAGTCAAAAGCACATTGAAAGAGAGCTTCACAGCAAGTGTGTCAGTAAACTCAAGGTGCAATCACTTAACAAAGATGATTCTGTTACACCTGAAAAAATGATCAAATGTCTTGAACGTCTTTTATTAGAAGATTTAAAAAACTTTGTCGGTTTAAATTTGAACATCACAACGTATTTTTCCGTTCAATCTGATGGAACAGTTTGTATTCCGTGGGATTGGAAAAAATAGGTAAAATCAAAATACATAGTCTACTTATCACACTAGCTGATATCGGAACTTGACTGAAGCTTTGACTGCAAACGCGTCCCATCATTTTATTTCAAAATCAAAAGCACGAAAATATCAATTTGCACTCAGCGTGGAGTTGGATCCTGTTATAATGTGCTTTCGGGTACTAACGATGTGATATATCTTGTCAATAATATTTCAACAATTCAATGAGATTAACAGTGCTTTCGGAGGGCTAGAAAAATTAAAAAAAAAAATATTGTTGTTTTTATCGACTCAGACAATACATATTTTACAAATGAACTAGATAGAAATTATAATCGATAACTCATATTTCGATTTGTGTAAATAGAAATTTAGTAATTATTTGAAAGTAATCTCATAAGAATAAATGAGAATTTCATTGAATGGTGCTAGTGTGATTTTATTGAAGCGGATAAAAGTGGCACGGACTACAGTAGTGCTCCATAAATAAAAAAAAAGTGATCATAACTGAAAGGCTGTTTCCACGAGGAAACTAAGCAGAGTGTGTGCACAATTGACTTTGACGAATGTAGGAATTTAAATTGATGCGATTTTCACATAATAAAGTAATCAAGTGCCTCAAGATCTGTTTTTCGGCAACACACTTTGATTCCCAGCTACACAAAAATGTCTCTGGAATCTTTACATGTGAATTCAAAACTTAAATGTCTGGACTATTTTAGGAATTCAAAGTTATGTTTGCATAATTAAATTAATTAAAGACATTAAGAATAATGACAACAATAAAAAACTTTATCAATGACATATATGGATCAGTTAACTCTAAGGAGAATTCAAAAATGGAAATTGTTTGGGTTCTAAGTCTAGATTTACACGTTTCAACTCTACACGAGTTTTTACAAGTTGGTGAGAAGTTCTATCAACAAAACACGAATTGGTTTCTTTTCCCCTAAAAACTCGTGTTGAGTTGTAGCGTGTAAATGTGGACCCAGAAGAGATGGACAATTTCAAGTGTTGTTATAGCGAGCTACTGACTTTGTGTACATCCAAGCTCGAGACAATTACTGAATCTTTGGCACAGTGTTATTTGCGTACAGAATTTGCGATTCAGAGCCGGAGTCTCTTACTAAGCTTTAGTTCAGAGTCGAGTGGTTTTTTTGTAGGATTTTGCTATGCATACATTAAATAATAGAACAAATTAAAACAACAGTCTAAGCAGTTCGTTGCGGTGTGAGTGTGCCGATCGATAAAAGCTGTGTTTAGCTATAATGGAAACGAACATTCGCGGAAACACTAAAATATTATTTTCTCACATATACAACTGCGGTTAAAAAATATCACTAAAGGTGCTTCAACTCGACAAACAGATTTAATAATGAAAGAAACGAATGAATTGAAATACCTGTCATGATAAATGACTGGTGCAAAAGTGGTATTTTCTGGGGACTGTGGAAGCCATTAAATTATATTCATACCGTTGTCCTGTAACCATTTTTGCGCTTTGCTTCGGGCCGTTGTCTTGTTACAAGCCCCGAAGCAGCGACATATCCTCCGATGCTTACGCCGCTGTCGCTCTTCAAAAAGAAGATAAGACGAACTAAGCGCGACTCATGGGGGGATTCTGTGAGAACATTGAAGGAAGTACAGAGGCTGGTAATATTAGGAAGGTCCTAAGCGTAACTCCCGGCGTACCTACGTTTTTGCGAAGGGATAGCGGAGATTGGGTGGAGGACCCGAAAGAACGTCAGGACATGCTACTGGAAACTCACTTCCCGGAATCCGCTTACATGGCACCGCGTGAGGACGTTTTTTTTTGAGTAAACCACCGGCCGTCCGAGAAGCTGATCAAGGAAGTGGTAGATGAGGTCAAGATTGAACGGGCTATAGATACATTCCGACCTTACAAAGCTACAGGGATTGATGAGATCGCCCATCATGCTTCAAAAAGCTGACAGGACGCGTTAAGAACCGCCGCAACGGCTGGATTGGAAATGATTGTGGGACTTATGCCCCAGGATCGATTCATCTTTAGAAGCGCAAGCTTAGCGGCACTACGCACTAAAAGTTCCGGCATGTGGAACGATTCAAATGAGTGGTCTAGATACCCACAAGAACAGACTGGAAGAAAAAGGAAGCTACCGCCGATGGTGGTGTCTGGATTTTCACGGACGGGTCAAAGACGGACACAGGCGTTGGCTCGGTTGTGTTTTCTACGGATTTGGGCCCTAATCTGTGGTGTAGACTGTCGGACCATGCTACTGTCTTTCAGTCTGAAGTATATGCTATACGCATGGCAGTTGAGTCCATGAGCGAAACATCAACGAAACCAACGATAATTTGCATCGACAGCAGGGCAGACATTCTCGCTCTTGCGTCTTACAGATGTTCTTCAAAAACTGTAAACGTTTGCAGAGTGGCTCTCAATGAAAAGGCAAGGCATATTCCTATTCGGATTATATGGGTGCCAGATCATAGTGGGGTCAAAAGCAACGAAAAAGCCCATGTGAATTGGCGAGGAAAGGTTCAGAGGCTAGTAATAGCCCCTGTATCACTATACCACGGTCAATTGCTGACACCACAAGCAAACTAGATGCTGCCATATGGGCCAAACTAAAGTCGGAATGGGAAAACAGGATTGACTGCAAGGTGGCCAGAACGTTATCGCCATCACCTGATCTAATCAAAATCAGGAAACTGCTCAACCTCAGCAGAAACCGCTTGAGAACGACGGTCGGCTTGATCACAGGGCACTGCATTACCGCATCTCATACGAACAAAATGGTACGCCCCTGTACAAAAAGGAAGCCCAAATAACAATCGATTACCCACCGTGCTGTTTTTTTTTTGGATTTGCACTAGCTTGTATGCTATATTTACCGGTCTGCCAACATATTATCGAGATCCTGAAGCATCGTACATAACAATTTTACTTTCGTCTGTTCACTAAATGTTCCACCATTTCTTTGCAGGCCAACTTGCACTTTTTTGATGAACTTCAATTGCTTTCTGAAATGCGTGTGAGCCAGAAAAGGCACTCGCCCCCGGAGAGGCACACAGGAGGCTGTCTGAAGGAGGCTAACATTAAAGTTCAAAAAGTGGGCACTCGAAAGTTTCAATGAATACATCAATTTTAATCTTACACTTTAACCTCCCCATTAAGCTTACCTTATAGCCTCACCAATTTACAGGTACCTGGTACAGCTTATCACTACTTATTTACAGGTACAACTTATCGCTACTCTTTTCGTCCACGAGCATTTCACTTCTCCTCTCGGTAGCTATCACTACTCCTTTCGCCCACGAACTTTATAAAAGTATACCACAATAGTGGTCTACCTTTCTCCTGAGAAATAGTCATAATCGTACATTAAACAAATTGATAAAACAAATTGTGTTGAAAAATAAAAACACACATTTCAACCTTCATCCAATCGCTTTATTTTCATCTTCATTTTTTTTTCAACTTTCTTGTACAGTTTTGTGTAGATGTCGAATTACAGATTTTCATTTCTGTTCACATTCTCAAAATCATTACTATTGGAATTCAACATATTTCTGAGAAAGATTAAACTATGGCGACATGAGAATAACTTACAGAAAATTACAAAATTCTTAATTTTTCGTACGAAAGAAAATATATAAAGGAACTTCATGTCATTTTACAACATTTGTACAGGAAGTTTTTATTCCATACAGTAAATTAAATTGTTTGCATCTATTTTAAAAACACAATGTATTGTACTGTTAATGGTATTTCGTATTTTTTATTCTCGTATTGCAACTATCATTAAAAATTCGAATCTGGTTTCTGTTCAGCGATTTCAAAAGACTGGATGAACGAAAGAGTTTATTAATATTACGAAATACTAAATCCTTTTATGAGTTGTAATTTTTTCTTGGATTTTTTTAATATTTCTCCGGATTCGTAATATTAATCTCTTGTGTACTTTTTCTCATTTCAATTTCTTTAAATAAATATTTTTTTTTCATTTTGTGTGTGATAATTGCAGCAAACTTTTATTTTGCAAATCGGATATTATCCTTGTGAATATTTTTCAGAGATCTTCAATTTTGACAAAAAGGCTTTTTTTTGTTTTGTTTTGTGTAAATTAAAAGATATTTAAAAACCTTTCGTGTCGAAACAAAAAAATTATTCACTGGCAGTATGTTTCAGTTGTTTTTGTTACGGTTTTGGTTTATTTCATCAGGGAAATGTGTATTTTGCAATTGTAAAGATGTTGCGTTTCGAAAATACGATCGTAATTTAGGAATCCGGAGAGAAAAATTGGTCTGGACGGATTGAGATTTCTGTTTGAATGCATGATTTTTTTTTGATTATTTTTAGCAGGATGAGAGAGCTTCATTGATCAGTTATATTGATTTTTAACGAGCCAAATCATATCTTACGTTTTATTAATTAAAGTAATACTGCTTTGAATTTTGTGCAATACGTAGCGAAGCAGTTAAATATATCTAAATACTTCATAATTTCTATTTATCACTTTGCAAAATAGATATTTCCCCAAAAATTCAACACCGAAACGTCTTTATTACTAGAACTTTCGTAAAAGAATATAATTCTTCATCTCGCTTCGAGCAAATCTTGTGAAAATCGCAGTTTTTAGAACAACTTTCAAGAAACTACAACTCAAATCAAAATTGCATCGTTGCTGCAACAACAATTTACATTGCGACGGAAGTTGTGTAAAAAAGATAGTTGAATGTTTTAGGGTTGAAACTATTAGTTTGTGTTTTCGAATTCACTAATGTTTCCTTGCTCCTCGAAGACCCCTGATGGAAGCTATTAAGGAGGCGATATTTCATTTTGTTTCGATTAATTACAGATCTCATGATACGCCACTACTAGTTTCAAAACTAAACTATTCAACTATTTTGAAAATAAAAGTTAATCTCGATTTTAATTTTTCTGTTATGCAATTTTGATTTTCGATTTTCAACTAGATTCACCACACCACCACTTCGTCTTCCCTCTTTCTTTCATTCTGATGACCATTTTACATTTACTTCATTTCATTTCATTTCCCACACCTATAATTCGTCTCTTCGCGTTTCTCTTATCTCAGTAAGCATTCATTTTCAATTTACTTTTGTTTATGTAAAACAGGTACATTTGGTTTTTCTTATTAGTTTTTTTTTTAAACTATTCATCATCTCTTCTTCGTCATTCGAATTTCTCCAGTACATTGAACATGTTCTTGAGAATAGTTTCTTAAGTTGCTGTTTGCATTTTGATATTAATTTTAATAAAATATTCGCTAATTATGAATTCCGAAAATAAACAAAGATACATAGTATTTGACCTGTGATCGATCTTCAGACATGGTCGTGGAAAATACGCAATTTTAAGATTTTGAGCTAATTTAATGTTTGTTTAGATACGACAGCATTATTATTTTACCAACGCTACGCGTTTTCTGTCTTTTATTATATGATTGTGGAAATATTTTATAATTTTTTTTTTAAGGAAATTAGCTATTTTTTGTTGTTTCGTTTGCATAACATATTTTATCGTGATTTTCCATTGTATCAATTCGCGACTAATCTGAAACATGATTTGAATGATTGAATTTGGCTTGATGTTTTGGATTTATATGTTTTGAAGTTTTTTAGTCTTCGAAGGCTTTTTTGGCAATTTGGAAAGCACTGTGGACAAAGTTATTTGGAAGCATGATATTTTAGTGAAGAGTAATGAAACTGTTTAGTTCAACATTAATGATTTACAATAGTTTGTTAAAGTAACGGCCGAAGCAGTTAGAAGCGATCAAGCGACAAAATTTGACTAATAAACAGGGACTTGGTGACTTTTGTGTCAGCTAATTCGCACAAATATTATACATTTGCATTTATTAAGATGCCGACACCTCGAAAGGCATATGCGAAATTGCATGAAAATTAATACGATGAGTTTTTATCACGCTAAGTTGAAGTGCAAGAGTTTCAGGTGGTTTTAAGGATGTACCTGAAAAAGAAACCACACCAGGATTTATTGCATTGAGTAATTTTTCTGGGCAAATCAAATAAAAAAAAAATGCTTGCGGTGATTTCTTCGCGAATCCTTGTACATTAGCAAAGAACATTACGTTCAGAATACCTTCTGTAGTTTAGAGTAAATATATTTTAGTTTATTTCGACCCAAGGCCTGTTGTTATTGAATTATCTAGAATATGACAAGGATGAATCTTTTGAAGGCAAAATTCAATAAAGTGCCAAGCTATTATTTCTGAAGAGAAATTTTGTGATCTACGATAGAATCTGTCTGATGGTTGTTCCATTTCTAGGAACATTAGCATGATAGTAGTTACAAAACAGGTTTTCGCCTCGTGGAATACATAATAATTAGAAACTCGCGTCTATTCAATGCTCCCAAATTTAGTTCACGTAGCTTTCTTCCAAAGGCGCTTACTTACAAAATATTACGAACAAAGCTTGAACTCTACCGTAAGATTTCTTTACAATTATAACAAATAGCGAGTTTCATCTTACGGTAGTATGCACACATAATCTCTTAATTTTAATAACTCAAAATGGGACCTAATTCGATTGCAAAGGAAATGAACTACGACGACTAAAACGACTAGCTCTACAGTCCAGGTAAAATCCTCTATTAATCAATCTCTGATATTCAGTTGCTCAAAAACAATCCCGAAATTTTCTTTCTTTTTTTAAGTTACAATTTCGATCAAATTCCTTTTCATAGTTTACCGTTTCTACTTAAGTAATGCTCGAAAATTCGCTATCGTTCACGTCTCGCAAAAAGAGACAATAATATAGGACAATACTTCATCACTTACACACTTAAGTTCTATATTTATTACTTTGCAATCAATTTTCCATTCTGTCTTAGAATATTTCGCTAAATCATCAGGATTAGCAAAAGAAATCATAGTATAGTACTATACACGCAAAGTAGTTTCTAATCTATAGATCCTGGCCTGGCTAGGACCGACAGATTTTAGTTATTGCACACGTATCAAAAAAGAGCGGATAAGTATACCATCTGAATATCGACTTACGACGCTTTTATTACTCGCGTATAATTTCTTTACTCAATCTGTCATATTTTACCCTAAAGAATTTTACTTAGACTGCAGAACTAAGAGTGAATACAATCGTCATAGTCAGTCGTTCGATGAAGCAGCAGCCTTCGCAAAGTTATTATGAAAATCATCGAGAGCAATCCGGTCAATGCGAAATTTAGAAAAATCAAAATCGCTAGCCGGCTCCATTAAAGCTAATAATAATAATAATAATAAGACAACATGTTTCGAGAGAGTTGGCAACAGTCTTTGTTTCTATCGATTTAGGTGTAATTACAAATTTGATTACAATCGTTTACTTTATGGATTTACATCATTCATCGGTTGATTTACACCAACCAAGAACAAACGTTCAACAATTTCTGTTATCAAAATATATAAATGGTATTCGCATAAAAAGTTAGCACCTAACCCTCTCGTTTGCCTGATTTGTTGCTTATTCTTATCTTCTTTTTTTTTTCTCCAGCTTCATAAAAAATACTATTGCAGTTCTTTGATGTATGACATTTTCAAAAAAAAAAAAAATACTATAATCTTTAAGCCAATTCGGTTAATTTAGAAATGTTCAAGTAATAACGGATTCATTGTTTTACATTGGTTTTCTCTCTTCAAAAATTAGAAATAAACTAATACACCCACTGTGCAAATTAAATTACAAAAGCAAATTTAACTTTGTACATTTTCTTAAAAAAATTTTAGCTTGTATTTCTTGAAATGTTTCAGATGTCGTACATACATATGTAGATATGGAAAAGATACAATTTATTTCACTGACTTTTATTTTGAATATTATTTTTTGATTTTGTAGTTCGATTTCTATTGGATTTCAAATTGTTTTCGAAAAATCTCTTCAGTTGGGTGGATTTTATAAGACAGATCTTCTACATGCTTTGACGGATGGTCTCACGGGGACGATTAACAACTCCACTAGCAACAGTCCTACTAATTCATCAATCAGACAGTTTATAAGTATTAGTCTAAGAACATGTAAAAGATCTGTCTCTTACAAAACGTACATAATCGATTTCATTTTTGTAATTCGGCTTTACATAGTAAAATTTTCTTCTTCTTTCTCATTTAACGAAAAATAGACAGAAAAGATAATCGGATCTAATGGAAATATACAAATTTTAAACATGTGCGCTAGTGTTTCATTCGAATTTAAAGTTTTTGCTAAGTTGTATGTATCTCGGCGGTATTTGAAACACACGTCCATCGTTCGAAAAGTTGTATTGTTTAAGATCTCGTTTAGGTTTTGTCTGATATGGAAAATGTTCTGAACTTAACGCGTAGCCACATTATTTGCTTGCTTGCTTATTTTTTGTATTTTTTGCTTAAATTCGTAAAATTGATTTGATTTCGGTTTTCTTTCTCTTCTATGTCATTTTACAATGCTTGCTTCTTCAATTGAAATATAATTTTATCACCGAGAGATGGGGATCGCATGCAAATTTGTTGGCTTATAAAATTATTTTCTATGCAATTAAACTCCCTCATACGAAGGAGTTTATTACATGTTTTGTATGTTATACACATTGATCGCGCTTGTTTCTGCTTATGATTTCTTTCAGTATATATACAATATGTTTACCCTCCTTTTATCGTATTTCATGAATTACTTGTGTATTAATTTGGTCGAGGGCTTTCTTTTACCATTTGTTTTATGATTTCACACGCATGGCGTTTGTTGCTGTGGAATTATTTAGCATTTTTCTAATTTTGTTCTTTAAACCGATATCCTTCCCACGTAAAATCATAAAAAAAAACTTAGGTGTTTTTCCGTGTTCCAGACTGATATTCTAATTACTTTTAACTCGCGCGATCAATTTGTGGCAAATTCTAGGTATCTGTTTGTTTTTCGCCACACCTTTCTCATTACATTTTGTTTTAAACGCACTTTCACAATAAACATTCGATTATCCGTTCAAATTCATTTCATTCGAATATTCATATAATTTTCAATCGAAAGTTTTCCGCATTCACACTTCATTTGCGTTCAAAATTTTACCCATATATCATTCATAAAGTAATAATAATCCAAAAAACGTTGCATTCATTCACATTCACACACGCACACTACACACAAACACATAAAAATTATTTCCGCTCGTATTCATGCGCACTGACACATTTGTAGCACTTAACTAAGTATTTCGGAGACACTTTTTTCATTTAAATTGTTCCTCCCGCTTTTTCCACGTTGTTTTTCACTTGCTCACATTTCCTTCTTCGTTGATTGAATTGTTCATGTCGTTGCCGTTACCGCTTCCAATACCAGGCAACGAGGTGGCAACGTACAGTGCAGGATCGATCACTTTCGGAATTGGTTTAATTTCGGTGGCCAATTCTTTTTCGATACGATGCAAGTCGAATCGATCCTCATATGTGATTAGATTGATGGCAATACCTATGATCGAAATAATATAGTTTTGATTAGTTCCTTATTGCTAAATTGATTCAAAGACATATTAGATATTCAAAGACCACGATGTGCATTTTATTGCTGGATTTTTGTAAAACATACTATCATTTTTGTTTTTAAAAAATTAGACTCTAATCAGTGTCCTTTGCCTTAAAACTATACTAGAAATATTATAAGGACTTTGAGATACTCCTTTAACACTATGAGTGCCACTTCATTCATACATAATTTATAGTTATGTTTCCCAGGGTGCAATGCTATACACATATGAAGTGCGTATCGTCACGCCTAATATCTAGCAGAGGGCACATTTCCTAGTTGTCTCAAACTGGCAAAAATAACACATCAAAATTAGAAGTGGTACTAAATCCTAAAATTCCGTAAAAGCCGAGTTTCCGGGCATAAATCACGACCGATCCTTTCTTGCCTGAGGATATTATAGAGATCATAAAATTTGACAACGAAGGCCTACCTGTAGTCGACTGGAAAATGGCCAAGGTCAGCGAATTATCCGGTGAGCGACGTCAGGCTCTCATTGTTATCAATGAGGAATCCCTTCCTAAGTTAAAGACTCGAGGCTACAAAATTGGTTACGGGTTTGACGTTTAAATGTATACAGCGGTGACTGGAAAGAAAATCTCCACACTGGAGGATTCAACTCGTACTGAAAGGGGACGATAAGAGGGTCACCTCGGAGGAAAAGTTGCGGAGAAACGGGTCTGATGCACCTGAGACTTGCTGTTACAAACTTTGAGCTAGGTGTCTGTTTCAATCTCTTTCCATCGAATGAGGAGGAGATGGCCATCGGATCTGATGAGCTTCTAGGCAGCACCATTATCGATAAACGTGAAGGTTCTTCAAATTAACTTTCATCACTCCAAGGTAGTTTGGGCTGCATTCATTTGTGCAATAATGTGGAAGAGATAGTTCTAATTCAAGAGCCATGGATCGTTAAGGACGGGGTCTGTGGATTACACAGTGACGGATACAGACTCGTGTCACCCGAATCTTTGGAGTCGAATCAAGAGTCTGCATTCTGATTAAGTAGTCTAGAAAATCCCTATCCTTTCAAACTTCAACGACAAGGACAATGTTTTTCTTATCGTCGACGGGAATCCGAACTCATTCTGGGTCGCTTAAATAACACTTAATATGTTTATTGTGTTTATTCAGTTTTATGAAACCAAACAGCTAAGCAAAATATTGATGTAATTCGAAGATTAATTACAAAATTAATTAAAACAACTGAAATTGTCGTAAGCCATAAAAAGTGTAGCCGAGATAACGAACGCAGTAAGAAGATCCACAAATATTCTTGCTGTTGATGGAAAACCAGCAAAACGGAAAGGAGACAAGATCAGAGACAGGAAGTCGTCTTTTCCGTTTTTGGATTATATATGTGTAGGTGTATTTGTATGTGTAATTTGCTTTAGAATAAGGATTCAGTCGAAAATATACGGTGAAATAGCAACGACGTGTTTTTCCTAATTAACACTTGCAATGAACAAAACAAAAATCAACAGATATAAAATGGACCCCATTCAGCAGGCCTTAGCATTCTAAAACAACTTGCCCCGATCTATGAGATCAGTTAATTTCGTTGAATTTAAAGAGAACCTAAGATCACTTCTTACCTTACTTAAGGATGAGCGCAGACCAGAGTTTTTTTCTAACTTTTTCTACGAACCCAAATAACGAAAAAATATATATATTGTAGTCCATTTTGGATAGCGCTGTGCGAAAAAAAACTGTATATTATCTAGTATTTATATGTCTTATTGTTATTTGTCGATTAATTATTATTGGTGCCTCAAAGATAGTGAATATTATATTTTAGGACAAAAACAACAAATATGTGTCGTAACCTTGGCACTCAATATGTTAAGCAATGTAACAGTTTTCAAGTCTGATTTTCAACATAAAGGACATAATTTGGGGAATTTCATCAGCAATAAGGTGACTAATATACTTTACCAAATAACTACCACTGACAAACTATTGTCACTCGTATCAACAAAATTGCAAAAAATATGAAATCATTCTTTTACTTACCCAAATGTCCAAAACGCCCTGAACGGCCAATACGATGCAAATAAGTCTCCGCCATACGTGGAAAATCGAAATTAATAACAACATTCACAGCCTGTACATCAATACCACGTGTAAATAAATCAGAGCAGACTAGATTTCTGCATAGACCCTGCCTGAAATCATGGAAAACACGATTCCGATGCGCCTGCGCCATTTTCGCATGGATATAATAACAACAGTAGCCAAGTTCGGTGATTTTTTTCGCCAACAATTCCACACGTTGTGTCGAATTACAGAAGATTATCGATTGATTTATCTGCAGCTTGGAGAAAAGCGTATTCAGACAATGGACCTTTTGCCGTTCCTGTACGAATGCATAGTATTGCGTAACACCCTTCAGAGTTAGTTCTTCCATCAGATTGATTTCGTAGGGTTCACGTAAGTGTTTCTCCATAAAATTCTTCACACTGAGCGGGAATGTTGCCGAGAACAGTAGAATTTGTGGATCTTTCGGCAGTTTCATTATAACATGATCCAGCATGCCTTTGAAATCTTGTGATAATAACTTATCTGCCTCGTCCAATACGAGGATCTTGCATTGTGACATGTCTGTCACTTCCTTATCCATTAGATCCAAAATACGACCAGGTGTTGCAATGATCAATTGTACTGAAAATCGAGAAAATCATGTTTAACAGCTGTCTGGAAAACTTGCAAACAAAGTAAATTGTTTTCGTATTGAATCAGATTTGGTTTTTCATTTATCGGTCAAATGATGGGAAATCCGAATTAATTTCATCACAAAAAAAAGAGTCAAATGGGAAAGTTATTGAAGAAGTATAAATCAACTTTCCTTCTGACTAATTAACCATAATCTAATGAAACGAAAAAATTATAACCATCACTAACCTTTCTGATAAATTCGCATAATGTCATCTTTCAGATTGGTACCACCAGTTGTTACCATAACCCGAATATCTAAATGCTTCGCCAATTCTATGCAAATTTGCGAAGTTTGTAGTGCTAGTTCTCTCGTTGGAACGATGACCAGAGCCTGAATCACATCACGTGTCGGATCGATTTGTTCGAGTACGGGAATGGAATATGCACCAGTTTTCCCTGTACCGTTTTTCGCTCGAGCCAATATATCTTTACCGCTTAGGGCGATCGGTATAGCAGCTTCTTGAATGGGTGACGGTTTCTCCCAACCCTTTTCGAAAATGCCCATCAGCAATTCACGTTTCAAGCAGAATTCTTCGAATTCATTACCCCGTGTGTCAGTTACATCCTGGAATTGATTTAATAGTGTTTTGTTTCGATTGTTACTGATGTATTTTTTCTAAAAAAATGTAAATCTATGTGCGAGGTTTTTTTTGCCAGTCTTTGAGGTTTGTCGGAATGAAAGACTTCCGTATAGTAAAGAAGGAAGATTCAGATCCTTGGGGAACTACAACTGTACTTTGCCTCTCAGATGAATGGTTTGTCAATTCTGGCACAGAAGTGTTTGTCAATTCTGGGACAGAATTGTCTGCCCTTGAGAAGAGATCCAATAATGTGGATATTTGAAACTTATGCATTTTGAAAATTATTTCTACATGGCGGACATTGTCGAAGGCCACCGCTAAGTGGAAAATAACTAGCCCAGTAAATTTTGTACTTAACAATACAAAATTGACTGGGCTACTTATTTATGGTTAAGTACTGTGCGGAAGTGCTGGACCACCTTTGCCAACGGGAGTTATGTGTAGTGAAGTGGCTTGAATGTTCTCGGAGACTTTCATTCAAGCGAGAGGAGAACGGTTCGGCCAATTTAGCTATTGATGACAGGAGTCTGATTAATCTCCAATTCTGAAACAATTAAATTAATACCCAGGTGATTTAAATAAAATCAATCATCGTTTCAGTTTGTTCACTAAAATCTTCACTTTCTCAAGGTCAGTAGATCTTCTACATCCCGAGAAACTGAGAAGGCTTGCGACCCCTCGTTCGATGTACCCGCAAGGGCGTTAGCTTTATATGCACTGTTTTACTATAGGCCTGAATAGGTCATAAAGACTACTTATCACCCAACATAAGAACCAAGTAAAACCGTCCAATTTTCTCACCAAAGATAACATTGATTTACGATTAAACCATATTTAGCTCAAGCACAGAACTTATATTAAATACCCCACAGACAAATTTTGATATCAGAGCGTTGTCTTAAAAACATATGAGCTTGACTTGGACAAATTTATGAATTCGACTCCAAAATATTATGAACTCGGCTCGAAAAAATTTAATTTCCAGCTACTTTAGAATAATGTTTTGCTCGTAATTAATTTTACATTAAGAAATTTTGATAACCAAACGACATGAACGCATAGCTTTAATTGTTAGATACTTAGGTGCATCGAACTTTTTTAATACAAGTCCATGGCTTATTTTTTTAAATGTCAGACGAATATCAATTTGAAATCGGCAAATAACATTTCTGAATCTTTCAGTCATTGTTATTTCAATTATTCTATCTATTAAATTTCAAAATAATAAAATTTTTGCATAGTACTTACACTAGTCTTAGGTCTATTATCCTTTGGCGGAATTCGTAATTTTGATTTCCAGCCCATGTCATCGTTATTTAAAGTTGTTGTAGCAACCGTCTTATCATTATTTAGACTGTAACGATAATAACTTCTATCAGACTACTGATCCAATGTTCAAATTGAACGTTGTTTACTCACCTTTTGGGATTGCCATGGTTGGCAGAATTCATATTATCATATTTTAGATGATTGGCAGCGTTCATATTTTCTGTCATCATTTTGAAAGTAAAATTAAAAAACCGTCTATACTCTCTTCGTTCTTCCTATACAATTCTTTTGATAATAAAAAAATATTCCTTAGAAAAACTAGTTCAATAACTTTTCTTCAAGTAATTTTCGTAATTCACGACTTGTTTGCTTCAATTATATATAGTATTTTACAGTTTTAGGAATTCCGACACTTGACTAAAATTCATTAAATATTCGATTATGTTTTATTTATATCTGTCTTTTTAATGTTCACTGTGCACGCAATTTATTAAGTTTTTCTTTCAATATGAAATCATTTGCATTTAAAATACTCACTTTTTGATATTATAGTTTGTGTTTAGCACAATGTTTGGTGTTGATTTGATGATTTCGTCGGTCGAAATCTTCGAAATACTAAATATTTCCAATGAGATTTATATTTTAAACGCGAGCTTGCTTATCACAAAGTGAAACAATTGAGACTTAAACAACTAAGAAATTGTTTTAAGAAAAAGAGAAAAAACGAAATTATAAATAAAAAACTATTTTAAATATAAAAATGTCTTTAAATAGTTTTTTGGCCAAAATTTGCGTTAGCATAAGGCTTTTTGTCCAAGCTTTTTAACCGTTTTATTATTATCAGTTACTAATTTCACGAAATTATTCCGAATTAAATGCATGTGTTCACTTATTCTTCATTGAGTCCAGTGTTCAATTTCGATCACAAAACGTTATTTTAGTTTTTTTCACTAACACCACATCGATTTCTTTTAGTCTTCTGTTTTGAATTTTTCGATGAGATGATTATTTTTCACGATTATATTTCGCTTTGGATGTGTTGTAAAAGGGAATATTATCTTGTTGCAGTAATTTGCATTTTTTTTTTGTAGATCACAAATTAACTGCCGATTCGCCTTTTCAATTAATGATATTATTTTGTCACTGAAAATCGAAAAAATTTCTGGTATTAGTTAACTTATAGCAAAGTATTTTGGTTTCTAGTTTATTTATCAACTAAAATCAGATCGGATTTTTTCATTTAACAGTCAAATGATGGGGAATCCGAATCGAAATCATCATGTAAGTTACAAAACATAAATCAATACATTAGTCGTACGTAACATTTAAAAATGTTATCGGCATGAGAATATTGTTTCAAATTCCAAATACTATCACTTTGGTTATTTCTGTTGTGATCGAATTAGGGGTAGTCGAAAATGTGCGACGGCATAGATAAGATACTATATAATAATTCTACTTTTGCAAAAACTCCGTAATTTAATGCAAATTTTTATACTATCGTGTTTCCAAACACAATCGGAATCAATCTTAACATATTTCTATAAAAAAAATCCTTACAAAACACTGAAATTAAAAACCTGAACGTATAGATACTTGATCGACAAACAAATCCCAACAACCAAATTCAATGTGGAGTTCCCTCACGCTACGATTAAGTATTCTCCCTATGACGATAAGGCTGTCTATTTTTAGAACATATCATAAGTTGGTGGTTCGATGAATCAGAGAATCGAGTCTGGTGGCTCTTATCTTAGTTTGGATTCGATTGGAATCGAAAAAGTGCAAATCTATATGCCTGTATGGTATTATATCTGCTAGTTTATAGGTACTAATCGATGATAATAAGTACATTTGGGATACATAATTTTGCAAATGTAAATATTGATTAAGTAGGCTCCACTACAACCTTTATCGAGTCTGGAGGTAGAAGTTGTTAGAGACTATCCACAATCATTGATTGTGAGCTACAACTCACTTTACTCCTGACTTAACTCTGGTGAACTCTGATTTAACCTACTTAGATTTAGATAGGCTCAAATTTTATGTGTCCGTGATCGGACAAAGGATATGCACACGCTAGCAATTCCCCAAGCTCCTTCAGAGATTCGAGCAAATTCCACTTGTCTGTCTTCGCTAGGATAGGTTCGAGACTAACTTTTTAGTAGGAAATGTTCTGCCTTTAGTAGGATAGGTGCGCATCGAAGAAAGTTAATTGCTAATTTGTACTAATTTATCAATAGGCGTGTTTTTTGCTCCTCTTATCTAGTACAATACTGGTACAGGAGTTGTTGTTGTTTGAGGTGTTGGCGTGTTCTGGATAGTATTGTTCTGTTATGGATAGGGGGAGCAAAAAACACGCCTATTTACTAGTATGGATTGATAAATGGCGTGGTTTTTTTGCTCCCCCTATCTATAACAGAACAATGCTAACCAGTGCAGACGCATTGGAAACAATAACAACTCTCTCTTATCCATAACATGAGTTGTTGTCGTCTCCAATGCATCTGCACTCATTAGCATTGTTCTGTTATGGATAAGGGGAGCAAAAAATGCGCCTAAAACTACTTTTCCAACGAATTTAGAAGATTCTTTTTAGGTGGTTTTACATGATTTATCAGATGCCATAAATTATGACCTATGTTGGAATCAAAAATTTATAATTTTGCATCAAGTGAGTTGCTCGGACGTGGTATATTAGTATACAGCAATAAAATTAAGACGACTTATGCCACAACCGTCTTCATACTTCATTAAATACGAACTAGGTAGTAATAATGGCACTTTAAATTTCAAAAATACCAAACAACTTTCTTTCTAAATAATCTACCATAAGCACAAAAGCTGCTTTAATGAACTTTTGGTCTGACACATGTCACGATGACACGAACCAGGAGAACACTTCAAAATGGTGAAGTTCAACTTCCCATCAAACAGATTTAAGCTACTTTATTGTGGCAAGGAAGGATTCCAATTACTCAAAATCACACAGGCCGAATTGGAATAGAGAACATCTTCTTTCCTTAGATTTCTTAGGCCACGCCAAAAAAAAAAAACACAAAGCGTTTGCCCAACAGCATATCACATCATTTAATTTATGTGAAAAATACGATATAAATGACTACGTACAATCAACCAATAGGCCTTTCACCATAACTGAACCAACCGTTCTTTGCAATGCAAGCATTCAATGAGACGACGAATTACCAGTTACCGCAGTAGGACCGGTCCATAGACCCCGTCGTCAAATGCAAACACGCCACTCTGGGACCATTGCGCGCTTCCAAGTCCTTTCCTCCGAGTACCGTTAAGCTGGCCAGAAAAATCCGCTTGACACTCGGACATTTCCCACACCGTCAATTTACCGAAAGTGAAATTTCCATCATCCGAAAATCGCAACCAAAATCACGAAACTTTCCAAAAAATCTGATGCGTACTACATAAAAATGGCCTACGATTGCAGATTTCGTCTCGCGATTTCCCGAAATCGACGACGACACGACCAGAAAAAATTGTGTCGGAATAAATTTCACACGGCCGCGGCTACTGCTGGCTGCTGCCGCGACAAGAAACTGTACTCGGACACCACTCACTTGGCCCGATGACGGGCACGATCACGAAAAATTTCCACAAGAACACCAATTTTCGCGAGCTCAAACGACAAATCGCATTTCACATTTTCATTATCGAAACGAAGAAAAACTTATTGTTAAGAAATTCACGAAATATGGACCTTACCTTGCTTCTTTTCCTTTTCTTCTCGCAACGTTGAACGTTCTCCGTAGTCTTCACCTTGTTTTTCAAATCACGGATGCCACAAGCAAAATGAAGTAGATCCGAATCGAAAGGGGACAATTTTCAGCGTACTAACACCAATGCATCAAGCAATACAGCCAAACTTTCTTGTATACAAATATGAAATTCGAATTCAAGATGGCAGAACTGGCAGAACGGTGTATTTTTTATTTACGATTTTGCGACACTAGCGCTTACTTCGATGACGGCGCGCGACGTCCGTGGAGAGAAGTAGTCCGATATTTTCGAATTATTCGAATTTAGAGATTGGCGGGAAACTTTGATTCAGTGTGAATGTGATTGGTGTCGTGGCGTGGGGTTTGTGTCATTGCGTCTCACCATTTTTGGTTAAAGCTTCTAGGTTATGAGTTAAATGATACCGGGATATGTGAAAATGACGTAGACGATTAGGAATCAATGGAAATTTAGTGATTATATGTTATAAAAAAACAAATATGATACTGATAAGGGGAAATGATATGCAAAGAAAGTTGGATGGAAACACGACAGACAGGTAACTGATCGACCTTTATGACCAGGAGTAAATTGGTTAGTAAATGGTAAAAGTCAATTCGGCGAGTTGTAATTAACACAATTATTAGACTATTATTTAGACTAAGCAGTGTACGCCATTGTCACTAAATCATTCGTGAGTGATCTTTTGGAGTGGAAGGTTGCGGTCCGTAGAATACCCAAGCTAGTCCAACCTCAACGTATCGGTTGTAGGTGGCTACATGTGGTTTCTTAGTAAGGGCTCAATTACACGGTAATTGAGCGCTCACGAACCGAATAAGTTTATATTAATAAACAGCCAGGACATTTCTGTGAATAAATAAAATTCACTAAAGTGTAGAGCATAAAATTAAGTAGCGTGTTCAGCTAGTCATTGGCTAATTATTTTTGTATGCTACCATGTTGCATTTTAAAAGTGTTCCAGGCTAAATTTAAGGCCATGTCCGTTGCCATTTTGTCCACAATCAATCTCCCCCTCCGTCTCCAAACACAGGGCTCTAAGTTTCATAACTTAATTTAACAGTTATATTCGAAGATATTACGTCTTTTTTTTAAATTTCTTTTATTAAAACTTTATTTTCGACGCAATTACTGTTTGAATTCTGTATACATCCTAAACATTATCTGAACATGTGAGATTCAAAAATTCGAGCACTTTTCAACGATAACAATATTTCAACGTGATACGTTCCTTTAAGTTACATTTTAACAAAATTATAGTGTAGATCCGTCAATTTTTTTCTCTTTCGACTTAACTTTTGCGAGTAAAAGCGCATGGTGTACATATACATTTATATAAACAGTAACATCTGGTATTAAAATACAACAGTAAATGCTCTTATTTTATCATAATCGAATTGTTTAGTGTTGCTGTTTGCAATTGGTTTATTAATTGTAGAGTATAAAAACGGAGTGTATATTAAGTGCAGTAGACTGTCAAAAATTCAAGTTTTGATATGAATTTTTTTCATTCGTTTGTTTCTTGAAAAAATGTGAATGTCTCAATATCAATAAATTGTTAATAATCTACAAATACACTACAGATTGTATTTAGATTCGTATAAGAGAGCAAGGTGGAAATTGGACGTTCAAAACGATATTTTAAAGTTAAGTTGATTTTTGAGCGATAATTAAGTAGATTTCGATCTGGGGTTTGAGTCCAAACAAAACAAATAAATCGATTTTTGGTCATAAATTTCAAATGTTCTGAACAAAATTCAGGCTGGGCAATTATCTCTCAATTATCGACCGGCAAATAGACAATAAAATAGCATTAAGCTTGAACACTTTACATTGATTTGCAAAAATAAATATCAGGTAGAGATTTTTTCATTACATTTTGAATAAATATCCAGTAAAGGCAGGCATAATTCGAACGACTAATAGATAATGACTATTACTAATCGTACGGTGTATTTTGAATGAGTTACCTCTCTTTTGAGTTTTGCTACTGTACTTTATGCGATTGTTACTGTTGTTTGTTGTTGTGTTGTACGTGCTGTTTCTAGCATTACACCTTCTCGTACGGCTTTGTATTTTTGGAAAGCATCGTATAAGTAGGCCACCATAGCGCAATAGCCAAAGAACTGCAAAACAAAAATGCATTTTCGCAATCAGTAAGAATGTGTGTGAGATTAATTCAAATCATTACCGCTGCAGCTGAAAAAGCTTCCGCTCCGAAAGATGCAGCTAACGAGGCTGCTATCATGTACAAGACGAACCAGATAGCACAGTAAACCATTTCGACTCGCATCCATGGGATTCTGGTGAAACGTTCCACTACATGAAATATGTAGAGAAATAGAAGAATGCCTGTTAGCCAGAAACCAGTCATAGCAACGGAGCTGAAGAAACTTCCGCGTGAATGGAAACTGAATGCACTGACTTGAATGCATATGAAACCGATAAGATTCAAAAACTGTGGATAATGGATAGTGGAGTTTTTGATTTCTTCTTCAAAAAAAATGTGTTAGTACTTACGAGACAAACAATTTTAACGAGCCCTGCTCTTGTTCGAGTGTATGCCGGATCATATCGTATTGGAGTTGCCTCTATTGTTGTTGTAGTTGTGGTTGTATGTTGGGATGGAAAACCAGCGTCAGCCATTTTGAAACTACGGATTGAATATATTTGTAAAATTGTTATGCATGTGAATGCCGAATTATATTTGCCGCCCAATATTAAAGCTGAGAATTTTAAATGGATAAATGAACTAAATAACAATTGAAATTAACGCAAGAATGAGAGAAAGGCTCATTGGAATTAAAGAAGAATGCGATTTATGGCCAGCCAGAGTAAGGAATATCGATCATCTGACTAAAGAATCTTGGACGAGACGATTACATCATCCTAGGTATGACAGTTGACTCCCTGACTGAATATTCAAATAAAACCTCAAAGCGTGGATACTATTCTTGCTAAATAAGATCTATTGGAACATAGTGGCTCCGGTATAAAAATTAATCTATTAATTATGGCAATAAACTTAATAAAATGCAATAAAGCTAATTTTACAGAAAAATTACGAAATTCTTCAAAAATCTATAATTTGAGCTCGAAAATGGTATAAGTAATCAATCAGTGATTCGCAGAAGTAGGAATAATGTTTTCCAATAAAACATAAGGATATTTCCTGCCGACTATCAACCGCAAGCTTCTTCGTTGCAAAAATAGATGATTCTTAACTCATAGGTGATTTCGGTCAAATACAAGCGACATCGAGTTAGCTTTGAAATTGTCCATTTGAATAAACAATTTAAACCGATTTCGTTTTAATTTGTATTTCTTGAACTTCGACTTGTAAACACGCAAAACACGGACACTAGATTAGCGTTGGCCGCATCCAGGGACTCATCGATAAACAATACTCACACAAATTTTAACTTCTATGATTTGAGTGATTCAATCTTAAATCAAACGTTGCACATATTTCCGACTAATTGGCTTGGTGGTCGACTGCAGAGGCTAATATTATCGCACCGCTAAGCTGTTTACATTGATAAAATTTGCGAACGTTGCCATACTCGCTCTCGCTAGGCGTTGTGACTCGCCCATTCGTACTATCCAGTAGCGCGCTAAACTAATAAAATTAGCAGATAAACAATAAAGGTCAGTTCTAAATTGTCTACCCACTCCCGTGAATACCAGACCAAGCCTCAAAGCAGCTATGCAAGCTCGGTGTCGAAAAAAATCGAATTCAATTATGAATTCTAGTCAAGTGCCCGGCTGTTACTGTTGTCACTAATCAGTTGTCAGGGAGCTTCCACTACAAAATAATTTGCATGCTGCAGCGGCCAACTTTCGTGGAGCTGGATTAGTTGAAAATGTGGACAGAAAGACGAAATGGACATCCGCTAGGGGGGACTAATCACATTGCCCCGCTCAGAATGAAATCTATAGAATTTGGAAACTGTTGTTGGCATCTAAATGGGTCACAAAGCTTTCATCAAACACTTTGTAGTTAGAATTTTCAGCCGGAATGTTTTGAAATCTCGGCCAGAAGTCGTTGCGGCTCACGAACTATCCAAAAAAAAATCTAGCAAAAAGCTGTCGCCAAACGGCCTCAGTCCACCTCAAGCAGTCGTAATGCGCTTCCATTGGTGATGTGAAATGCACACCTAAATTTGGAGTTTTCGCGCGATCCAGGCGAAACGGGCGGATTTCATGATGTGATCACCGCAGATTTTAGATAGAATGATGACTTAACTGGTCAAGATGGGATCAGCGGAGAAATGCACTAGCAACAGGTCTACTCGCGAGAACCCCCAGGGGGGCCGTGAAAAATTTATCAACAGCTGAATTTTCTTCAGGAATCTTCGAACACTACCGCTTCACCATATAGTAAACAATCACGCTACGCGTAAGTAAGCAAAAACACTTCAAGTGAAAATATCTCACCTGCTAAGATGGCCGTTTAATGGTTCTGGAGCGATAAACCGTCGTATTCGAGATGGCTAATTCTGTCTGCGTGACGACGGCGCTATAGACTTCTAGTTGGCGATAGAACCAACTCTGTAAAGCAGACGCTGTCGTGAATCAACTTTAATTCGGGCGGGTGCGGATTAAAAAGTACTTTGCGCGATTTAAATTTAGATGACAGACGATGATACCAACGATTCTCTCGAGTCGCAAACAAGTAGGCGTTTCGGTTGACGTTTACATACAGAGCAGGCAACAAATGTCACATTTCTCAAGAGAAAGAGGGAATTTGACGCGTCGGTCGGTGACGATATGGTACTCTTCGTAACTACAACAAATATTTTGGCGCGGGAACACTGTGGCCAGATTGGGCTATTTCCCGCCAATTGGGCTATCTAAAATTTGAATTCGCGGGACGTTTTTTCATTTCGCGGGTTGGCGGTTTTTGGGCTATCTATTTTTATGAAAAACTATATTTGGGCTATATAGCAAAGCCTACTAATCGGGACACTGTATGAACGAATCACCTAAACAATTGAGCCATAGCATCACCGGACATAATAATCTTGAAAAAATTTCATTTTGTAATCGGACAGCCTTTAAAATTGGACCGTGAGCCAGATTAGCTGGACAAAAAATTGACTTAGTAGTACATACTTTGTAATCGGACCAAAAGCGGTTTTCAGATCAGCATGAAAAATTGTGCAAAAAGGACTTTTCTAGAAAAATATCTGTTCAAGGTCAAGAAAACTGTTCGCATAGTTTCTGCATAACTTTCTGATGAAAAATTATTTAATGTGTAGAATTCGGTACGTTATAGATAGCTTCAATTTTATTGGTATTCTGATAATAATAAAATATTGATTTATTTGAGCATTGTGACATGTTTTCCCTTTAAGCAAGTACGAATGCAATTTATTTGATAGTTATGATGTAAATATTTGAACGTTTGTTCAGGCAACGTCAAAATAACCGAAAAAATCTACTATGAGAGCAAAATACAACGACCTAAGTGTTCGCAATAAGTTAGACATCCGACAAACAATTGCTCATCCAAAGAAAAACTGGCGATTGCTTTAAAATTAGTAAGAGTCAGATGCATCGTATTTAAAAAAAAAACAAAAACCAACTAAGACGGGTATTAAATAACATTGGAAAATTATGAAGACACTGTGGTGAAAGCGGTTGAAGTGGTTACAATACTACCAGATGAAAAAATTGTGGTATTAATGGTCTTCTAAGACACGCTCCAAAAATTTGCCAATATCCGGCCAGATACTTCATAGTAGAGCCCGTCAAATTACTACAAAATTAAAACTTTGTGATTTCAAGGCATCAAACAGAAAGCTAAAATCCGTTAAAAAGGACTACAATATTCACTACGGCACACTTTGTGGCGAAGAAGCTGATGTTGATTTAGACTCAGTTCAGAAATTTCAGTCACAACTAAGAATATTATGTGAAAATACCTATTATCTTGATGAGACAGGAGTATTTTTTAGAACAACACCTCAAAAATCACTACGTTTTAAAAAGAAAAAATTTACATATGGAAAACCTTGAAAGAAACGCGTGACAGTTGCAATGGAAGCTGCATAGGAGAAACCGAATCGTTGGGAAGAATTGACATTACACACAACTTGGCAACCTAACATAAAATCTTAGTTGACGGGTGCTATTTTTAAAGAATGGATGGACATTTGATATTGAAATGCAAACACATAACCGAAACATCACCATCTTTTTGATAAAGCTAAATGTGATAGCATTGATAATCTGGAAGACATCAAGCTAAATTTTTTCCACCTATTTACAGCCCTTAGAGTTATACCAAACATAAAACTAAATTACTGCACTTATATGATGAACTTCATATTGTAAGCTCTGGAAAATACTGAGCGTTCTCCAGACCCTATAAAATTAGTTTCTATATTTGAAGCTCTCTGGTAATAATGATCTGCATGGAATAAAGTGTCTTACAATCTTACAATTGCAAAAGTGTTTTTAGAAATGTGGGTTTTCTCGAAATCTGAGGGTCGAAAGCGGAATCGTGATGAGAGTTCAAATTCAAAGTGATGAGAATTCAAATTCAAAGTGATTAGAACACAAATGTTCCAGCAGACATTCAAAATTCGGCAGGATACGATCAATTTACGACCGCAAACGAATCTCTCCCGGAAGATTGAGTAGATGTCTTTTTTAAAGGATGATGAAGTTTTTTTTAATTTTAAGCCGAAGAAGCCATAGCGGCTTTTGTTAATTCCGATAGTGAATTCATATCGCAGTCATTTCAAATTCAATGTTTAAAAATTTTTCATTTTATTTCAAAGCACACTTCAATTTTTCGCGAAACGTCGCTTGGAGACCCACAAGTGAAATTGTTTGACGTATATCTCATTTTGAAAGTATTTAAACGTCTAAACAACTGATCGTCTAATTGAAAAAATTATTTTTTAATTCAAAACTTGCGTTCATAGTTTTGAATGTATGAAATCGGATAAAGTATTTACATTTTAAACAAAATATTCAGCCTTTCTAGCTATTAAGACTTTTTCTTATACTAATTGAACTTTTGTGCCACCCAAATTTGCAAGCTGTTTTTGCAAGCTTTTATTTTCTTTGTGAACATTCTAGGACTTTTCTAAAAATGTCCACACAGTTCCTGTAATTTATTCACATTTTTCCCTTTTCAAATACGTTGTGAATATAATTTTATCTGTGTATGGTATCGAACATTTTTACTGTTTCAAACGACTTCTGTGCTACAATTAGAGCATTTATGTTACTTCGCACGAGTTTTACGGATTTAAATATCATAGTTTAATCAGCTTAAATGAATTAATTTAGTTATAAATCTGGTGTGGCGGTTTTTGGGCTACAAATAAGAAATCTTGGCTATTTTGGGCTATAAAAAATTGAAATTGGGCTATATTTTCTCGCAAATATCTGGCCACACTGCGCGGGAATAAAAATTTGTGAAGAGAATTAGAAGAGAATATTGGTATTTTGTTGCAATGGGAAAGGTTGGAAAGGTACAGGTGTTTGTTGACAGCTGCCAATGTTGATAACCAAACGATGCATGTTTACAAACATTCAATAATGAGCTTATGGCACTTATAGAAACATTTCAGCAGCTTCCTTTTCGAGAAGGAAATAAATAAATATTGTTGAAGGTAAATTGTGCTTCCATCGATCGCAGTAACTTGAAAATATGAAGCTCAGGCATACTAATCGTGGAAAATGTTATGCTAAGGTATACTGTATCAACAAACTGCACGTGTAGTGCCCTAGGTTCAATAAAGTCCCATAAATATATTTAGAAAAACATTTGTAAATTTATTATGTTTTATTTATAATTTCAACACTGTTGAAGCTTTTGTAGAGTAGAAAACTATTTCTTTAATGGCTTTTGCTTTCGTAATGCAATAGTAATAAACTACAAAACATTACACGTACATTACATAATTAAATAAGCAGAAGTTTAACTCAAAATCTCCCAGCAAACCATAGCTTGGTAAAGCCATCGAAAAATTCCTAGTGGATTCTGATGTTGAACAAGCTGGCATAGAAAATTCCTGTAATAGTTCTCTCATGGGCCCTATTATGATTCGAATTCCGAAATCTTTCCGACTCGCCAATGGTTGGAATTTCGTATTATGATCTATTCCGAAATCGGAATTTAATTCCCATTTTAAACTGCAGTCAGCTTCCCTCGAATGAGCTAAATCGATTCCAGATTTCCAATATATTTGCAATCAATCGTCAAAATAGCTATTTAAATGTTAAAAGATGGGACGAAGTTTTAATGGTTCTTGTTTCAATTGACTCTATGGTAATTTATATTGCTTTGCCTAAGTATGGTCAGTCGGAAAAAAGAAACAAAAAATAAAAGTCGAAATAAGTCGAATAGTTTAGGAGAATCTTATAAAATGTAATAGCACGAATTTTAAAATTATCTGCAAATTTACAATTTATAGCACATGGTGTCTACCAACTACCCGAATTCCAGCTTCTACTTGCGCAAACAAAGATTTTTGAAAATTAAAAAATCCGCCATATTCCGCCAAAAACATGTCAGATTAGACGACTCGCCTTCGGAATTTACAATCCGGAGTTGGCGGATACCCATGCAAATAGGAAATCATAATACGAAAATACGATATCGATTCAATTTCGGATTTTAAATCATAATAGGCCCTCAGAATTCCGCACTAAAGTACCGTGCACGAGAACAAAGCGGATAAGCCACAGCATTTTATTAAACTATTTTGAAAAAATGTTCGATTGCTCACTAAATAGAAATCAAACGAATTTTTCCTGGTGAATTCTGCCAGATCTCTTCTGCCAGAAATTCGCCATAAATTTGCTTTCAAATAGCACAATGTTCTCGCGGTTGTAGCCTTATACTGTGTACACGTAAGCTTCCTAATGGAGAAAAGCTCCCGGAAACCATGCAGGATATTCTTAGCGAACCACAAAAAAATATGATATTCAAAAGCGGTATCCAAAAACAGATACGTTTAATATTTTATTCACACAAGTAACAAACCACACAATTATTAATCAAATACGAAAAATATACTCAAAATTATCATTCCTCATGTAACGTCTGCAAAATTCGCATCAAATAATATTTCTTATCCTGAAAATCATTCAGCAAGCAATGTATGATATCAGTTAAATTATCATTGATTTCTCTCTGCTTGAACATATTATTTTCCGTTGCCAATTCGTTTCGACTTTTCGGCAAATTCTTCATAGCCACAAGTGCTCGATAGCGCTTAGCACGATGCTGTTTCCGGATAATTTTCTCCAAATTCTGATGCTTTGTGAGCATTCCTTGCTCGATCTCGGCTTGCGTCAATGTATCCTGTAGCTTTTCACCTTCAATTTGTTCCTGCAGACGCCCGATTTCCTTTGTTACTTTCTCATATTCAATACTCAGATCTTTTAGTTTGATTTCACTATTCGAAATTTCCGTTTGGGCTTGTTTGATTTTGTTTTTGATTTCGTTTAATTTATGCTGGATGTTGGGACGACTTCGGGCTGCTCCCGTTTCATTGCGCTCACGTTGCATTGCTTGAAAGAAGATCTGTTCGCGATGCATGACACAATGCTCGAGATCCTGGACGAGTTTCTCCTGGGCACGTCTCAATTGATTGTAACGGACTTGCATGCGATGGATTTCGGTGCGCATTGTTCCAATTTCACCGTCATCGTTTTTCTCTTCTCTACGAATCCGATTGACTTCCTCGGCCATTTTGTACTTAGTTTCCCATGAAAGTGCTTCGCGATGCATTTCGAGAACGATTACTTTGTATTGTTCGATTTCTTTGGTCAGGTCAACGATTTCCTGTTCTAGAGCCAGTACTGCCATTTCTGAGTTCTGAAATTCAAATGGGTGTTATGCGATAATTGGCTATCGGCAGAATTGAAACAGATACAAACCTACTTAAACGCAAAAAAAAAAGATTCTGCATATTTAACACATACCTGAAACTTTTCCAAAAGTCCCAATTGAATTTGTTGAGTCTCAGAGGCATCCCGTTCATGAGTCTGTTTCTTTTTACATAGCTTGGTAGCCAGTAGATCCAATTTAGTGTTCATGTTTTGAATTGTCCTTGCAGTTTCTTTGGCTAGATTATTTGCTTCTTCCAATTCCATATCGACTTTTAGTGTCTTTTGCTCAATAATCAAAAGTTCTGGAAAGAATAACAGTTTTTGGCAAAAGTTGCGCATTGTTTTTTAGGTGTGGCGAAAATTTACGTTTCCTAGCCAGCTGTATGTCGTTGATTTGAGCTGATCGCTTTTCCGACAAGTGAACTACATGTCCTTGCAATAGAAGCCAAAAGTTTTGCTGCTCTCTGATTTGTTGCTCAGTTTGCTGAATTGTTCTCTCCAAAGCTTTGATCTAGGAAATAAGCATAAGCGAATTATGATTGTACAATCATAGAGTAATTTTAAAATACCTGAACATCGAAAGGACATTCATCACCTCCGCCTTGTGTTTGAACCAGATTCACCCACTTCTTTGTCAGTTGATCAACTTGCTTCAACTTGATATTTGTCGAGAAATCAACTGCTTTTATCTCTTCAGTGACCTTATCAGCCTCTGCTTGAGTATTCTGACGCTCAAGCTCGATCTTTTGTGATTCCTCTTTCAGTTTTCCGACAACACCTCGCATGCGTTCCAGCTCAAGAAGTGCATTGGAAAGATTATTTTCCGATTGGCTGAGACCCACTTCCATGACACGTCTTTGAGCCTGTACGTCACGAAGCATTTTCATTCGATGAGAACTGGCTTTGTCGGTTGTTAATTGTTCCTGTGCCAGCTGAAGAATTTTCTCCTCGATGTTGATCTTTTTCTGACTGAGTTTGTCGAGCTGGAAACGGACTGAGCGAAGCTGAACTACCAGAGCGTTGCCTTCTGCTTTCGATGCGTTCAAATCTATTTCGGTTTGAGCGATGATCTGGTTTAGTTTTTCCAGTTTGGAATCATGCTTCCCGATATCCTTAGATTCTTTGAGGACTGCAGTGAAAAAAATATGTCAAATTAGGTCACAAAAAAGGGGCGAAAATGATGCACACAGACCGTGCAAACTGATTTAGTGATAGATAGTGTGAAAGAAAGAAGGAAAAAAATCAGGACCAGTAGATTGAATTGCAGTAATCGGAGATCTTCGATATTAAATTCTAAAGACATGTAGAATAAAACAAAAACAGTTTTCTCACTTTGTCGCTCGAAATTAGAAATATCATCCTCAGCTCGGGTTTTAAAACTGATAAGCCGTTCATTTTGTTCCATTTCTTTGGCGCACTGTTTCTTCGTAGCTTCGATGTTAGCTTTCAGGAGCTTCTGGTTATTATATTCATTCCTGAAAGAAAAATCAAATGATTATATGAAAATCGTACAATTGCTTGATTTCCCAGTACGTCAAGCTATCCTTCAGTTTGTATAACATTTTATCCCGTTGTTGAATCGCAACTATAACTTCACTCCAAGCCTGCGTCAATCGTTTATGTTCCTGTTGCAGCACCTCTAAATCCGTTGTTGCATCACTCAAGTCCTTATTCAATGTCTCCAATGAACATCTTTGTTCCTTCATTTGCTCATTGATCCCACTGAGCTCCTGCTCCCGCTTACGAACCTCATCGTCCAAACTGAACAAAAGCATATCCATCTTCTTCTTTTCCTCGGATATAGACCTCTGCTGCTGCCAGTCCTTGCTAACAGCACGCTTCGCTGCCTGGACCTCATTCTCAACTTCACCGGCCCACTTTTCGATATTGTTTTCCAGAACCTGCAAGCTATTCAGCTCCAGCAAACGTTCGTTGTGGAATCGTTTTTCATCCTTGTACATTAACAGCTTATCCTCGTACTCCTTCTTCGAGACAGCGACATTTTTCTCATGCTTCAACCGCTTCTCGGTCGCTTCTTTCAGCTGTTTCTCATAGTCTTGTAGAATTGTATTTTGTTGGCGAATTTCCTGTTGATAGTCGAAAAGTTTACAGCCAATATCTTCTCGCTCCTGCTCTTTGAGTTTGATGTTGTGGTCGAGGTCCTCGATTTCAGATATTAACTGGTCTCGGACTCTTAGGAGATGGGCCTTAAGCGATTGCTGGAAGCGTTCCAAAAGTGGATGGTCCTCGGCTAATACGCCGGGATAATCTTCCATTGGATCCACATGACTGTAGTCAATGTCCTTGCTTACAACTATTTCCTGTTGGGATTGTTCGTCATCGGACGATGCAGTACAGCACGAGGACATCTTACAAAACTCACTTGCCTAATACGAATTGATGAAATAAACTGAATGCAAAATATTACTTCGATACAAGCGTTTAGCCGGAAATTGAAATGTTTGCTATTAAATCGATATTGTGATTGATTGTTAAGGACAGGACGATACGATTTGTTGCATGAATAGAACAGAAATAGAAGGTTCTACATAGTGACGTTCACTTTGCTTTGCGTGTGCTTAATGAAGTGTAACCGGTTAGAGTATTACTCATATGGTAGCGCCATGAGAACGATGATGCACGAAACTATTAAAATCAAAGTTGGTTTGAGATTAGGCATAAATAAGCTACACTCAGAAAAATTTCATTTAATAGAATCAAATTTAAATCAAAAGTTGAAACACTTTTAAATAAAAAACGAATCTTATTTGAATTCCATTTTATTATAAAAATTTTATTTTCATATCAAAATTTTTCATCATTGAATGAAAAATAAAACATTAAAACAAACAAGACACACTTTGATACAGCGTTATTGAAATGAGGTCAGATTATTTGAATTAAAAAGAAACGTATATGGCGCCAAATCATATTCTAAATTTTTGATTTGGCGTCATATACGTTGATAATACTATGGAACCTATAAATCAGATATCCTTAAATTCTTATGACATCATCCTACGAAAGAGACAAGTAAAATCGAAAGGTGATATTAATGTACGCTGTCAGCCAAAACCTCATAGATAATTTTTAGTTTTTTTTTTCTTTAAATCATCACATAGAAGGATTATCAGGTAAAAACCTTTGTTGAATATACGTGTGTAAAGGTGTGGAAAGTTGTTTGGTCCATGAGCAAAATTTTTTAGATTTTTTCTTTAACACAGAGCTCATAGTTTTCCAACACATATGTACATATATGCATTTATATGCATGTTTTGATTTCGTATCACACTTTTTTAGCTCAGCGAACAATTGCACAGAAAAAAACATTCACATATCAACATACTCATGCATGTATACTGAAAGGGGACTCATTTGATAATATTCCTATCAAGCTCGCATTTTTTTTTTTTTCCACAATACAAGATAGAGTAATTCTGAATTTGAAGCCGACAAGCATAACTTAATCTTGCCAGCAAAACAATGACTCATTCACCACAACCTCCAGGAAAAGAGAAGATAGGAAGTGCCAAGCAATTATTTGTTTAACTTCTTTTTTGCCAGTCGTGGAGAACTTAACAATAGCTTAACAAGATAGATATCACTAGCATAAGACAGGATAGAGAGTTACAAATAACAGCATAAAATAACAGTAAATATTCATAATTTTGTAGAGGAACAATGCGAGAAATTTCGCTTGATTAGATGCTACTAATGAAAATTAGATTAAAATGAATAAACAATAAAAAATAGTAATAAATCAAATAGCTGAAATAATTTAAAAAAATGCGATGAATAAAAATTCAAATTAATAACTGGCTAAAATTTTGCTAAGTCCCGCAATAGAAAAAAAAAAGAATTATAAACGAATAATAATTTATTGCAATTATCTAAATAATAAATTATTGATTATATTGAAGGAAAAACGTCCTCATTTGAAACGGAAAAATATCCTCTATCATCAAGACAATGCACGGGTTCACATCTGCGCTATTGCGATGGCCACAATTAGGGAACTAAAGTTCCAATTATTACAACATCCCCCGTATTCACCAGATTTGGCCCCCAGTGACTTTTTTTATTTCCTAATTTGAAGAAATGGCCTGGCGGACAAAGATTTACGTCTAACGAGGAGGTTTTCGCCCCAAAAAAATGCCTATTTTGAGGAACTTCTGAAATCCTACTTTTTGGAAGGGTTAAAAAATTTGTTAGTACGCCTAGAAAAATGTATAGAGCAGAAGGGAGATTATGATAAAAAATAAAAAAAAATCTACCCGGAAAAAATGTTATTCCTACTTTTTTCTACGGACTTATTGAACGACCCTCGTACCAATATTGATACACTTTTCGACGAAATTTGATACAGCGGAAGATTTGAAAGTGGGGACACTGCAAACATCGCCTTTGCAAGTAAGGTTTATATATGTATGAATCACACGGATAATCAACTTAAAAATTTTAAGAAAATTTTTCTAGAAATTTTAGTATAGGAAACTATTGGTTATTGCAAAATTACAATTTTAACAATAATTAACTAAATATATAAATGATCTATTGAAACCAAAATTTGTTTAAGACGCACTGGTTAAGCTTCTGCTCAAATTATTTTAAACGTTTTAAGTCATCTGCTATAGTGAGATAACAGAGCAGTTTGGATCATAAAGCTTTTATTGAATCTTTATGTGAATAATCTAAAGGTATTGGCTACTGAGTGTTAATAAATTGAAGATTTATATTTTGTGAACAATATAAGTGTGGATAAGGTAATCTTGCTTTTTTTGTTAGATAATTGAATCTTAGTTTTAAGATTTAAACTATGCGATTCCTTAGTCGCTTTATTGAGAGTGCTGCTCAACATAGCAATATTAGTCAAGGATGTTTGCCTCCAATTTAACAAGCCTCAAGTTATCTATCGAATTATGAATGTACTACAAATCATCTTTTATTAAGATTTAGATATTTTCTTCTTCCTGAAAATCCGCCAATGGAACATAAACACTTCAAATTTGCCTTTCTTGACATTAGGTGTGTTTTTGCACTCTTGGGCAGGGTAAGTTAAAGTAAGTTAATCTCTTTATGACAGAGCTTTAGGTAAGCATAATACATTGAATACAACAACAATAGCTGCCGCTGTAACCACTGTAACTAGAACAGCCTATCGCCTATTCCTGTATTCTCTTGTCATCTCTCATTACTAAAATTTTTGTTTTAACAAGCTTCTTAATAATGAAAAAAATAAAACAAATTATGTAATTACATCCCCATTTTTCTGCCTGATAATGTGATAGTGTGTTTTCCCTATTTTTCACTAATTATGTACAAAAACCTAATAATAATATTTCATTAAGATATCGCTTACTTTTCTTTGTAGTATTTCCGAGTCTCGACTAGCATTTAGAAGTATGTAGTATGTCGTCTGCGTAAATTATATATTAAGAATCTAAAGCAAGAATGTTAAGTCCATTAATTTTGATCAAAGCCTACTATTTTGGTAATAAAATTCGCTGGCCTTTTATTACTCTTTCGAAGATCTTACTGAAAAAATTGGGTAAGCAATTGGTCTGTAATTACCAGGGTCGTTAACATCCCCACTTTTGAAATTAGAATGTTTTTAAAATATATCAATCAATTTACACTTGCAACACAAATTTCATGCATTACTACTAATTTTCAAAGAAAATTAGCATTAGGGTCACCTTGATCGAAAATTCATTTGTCTCTATATGCATAAAAAAAAAGTTTCAGCAAAAAGATCTAGTGAGATTATCTCGATCGACCTGAAAATTTCAAAAGATGCATATAAGGAGTGTTGTGCTAAGTAAAAATTAATATATCTTGAGCCCTTTGGCGTTGGTGGGAATTTTAGTGAAGTTACGTTGACCTCTAGATTTCTTAGACAGAAAAAAATTCGAAAAAACAAATATGCGAAATGAAAACTGTTAATATTTTAAGCTTATCTATGATAACACATGGAAATGTTCAACCCTATTTGGGCGCTGAGTGTGAAAAAAAGAGGCAAATATTTTTTCCCAAATTTCTAGCTTTTACAACTTCTGACGAAGTCATTAAATCATTGCGAAATTCATGGGACGTAGTGATGTCTATCAGAAAAAGATATATGTGATTTTTGATGAATGAACCGTTAACCTTGTTGCAATGGCGGACACTTGAAAAAAAAATCCTTGAAATCATAGTGTCGCTTGAAAAGTTTTCGCGTTTTGCGGAAAAACCAACTGTGTCAGTTTGACATTTTCAAAATTGCGTGGCCCACAAGAACGGTAATCCTTCACCAAACTACCGATATTTTGAGCTCCCGAAATTTGTGTTCACGAGAACTAACCAGCAGATTGAGACCCCTTGGTAGGAGAATGTCTGATAGAAGCTTAATGAATATGCTAACGTCCCTATGGCTGTGGTGGTATCTTGAAAAAAAAAACGTTCAACCTTCCTGGCCCTTAACTTACGATCCAGAAATTTTAAAATTTAAAGGTTAGGTCAACCCTGCTGTGAAGTGAATTTGCCAGATTTCTAGTTACAAAATTAGGATAGCTACGATGGCTACGATCAAGCGCTACCATTAAATAGGCAAATGATAATAATCTTCTAATGCAAATCTTTCGATTTCTAAAATTTTGAAACTGTTGCGGCTGAGAAACTCTTAAAATATTTCTACCCCTATAACTTTTATTTCAATGCAGTCAACAGATCAAGACGAAATTCACACGGTAGGCTAATATCAAAATGAAAATAGTTCTGTTGAGAAACCTTCACATGCATTTTTTTCACAAACTAACCTTTTCTGGTGCATAATGACGGGGTCATATAAAACCTTTGGATATTTAATCGAAATCAACGATTATAAATTTCTTATCTTGATAAATGTCTTTTTCCCTTCATTCTCACGATTAGCAAGTTATGCGACGTTTTATTCTTTAATACATTTAATTTGAACTCAGTTCGATTAAAACTAATCGTTTTGTTGAAATAAAGCTATTTACTTCAAATAAACGAACGGTATCTAGCGAGAATTTAGAACTTTTGTGAACTAGTGAACGAACACGATAGTCTGATTGCATGAGACCCAGTTCTTAGTTTTTTTTAGTTATTAATATATTTTTAAATGTTATTGATACATTTTTTAAATTCTTTTAAACGTTACGAAGTACTTAACTTAGAAAGAGGGAGAATTTAGACATTTTATCTGCATCGATTCAAAAAAAATCAAATGATGAGATCCACAAATACAGATATCAGCAGGTGAATGTATAAAAAAAAATTATTTCAGTTGATAGCAGGACAACATCTAAATCAGGGTAGCCTAAATGTAAAACCACGGTTTTCGAAAACCGTTCCGCGATCTTTCAAACATTGGGAATTTATCAAAAATAGATCCATTTTTTAGATTTAGACATGTGGACAGGACACTCTCTATCTTTCTAATTTATTTGTTCCCTATAGCGGAAGTTAAGTCCAATGCTTTCATTGAAATCCCCTGATATTAAAACCAATTGTAACAAAAACTTGAAGATAAGCTCGTATCATTAAATGACGTCAGTTGATTATCTAACGCCTTTCTCGATCGAAAGTAAAATTATTAGTGTGCGAAGATAAAACACTCATCTATCTCTTGATATTACATTCTTACACTTGAACTTAATTCAAAAGCTGATATCCATATCTAGACCACATACAAAGCGAAAATTGTGAATTGGTAGAATATATTTGCAGTCTGTATTAAATGATTTATTTTTGTAGTGAATCGTCAAAGCTCGCAATTCGATTGCGAAACCGAAACAATTTTGAGCTTTCCCCGATATGCATACGCGACTAGATACTCGTACAGATATCGCCATCACCATTGTCAGATACTACACACAAGCAGAATATTCTGTTTGTTTCTTATATCGGTTTCGGACGGACGCCAGCGAACGGAAGCTTCCCTATGTGCGCCGTCGCGGAATCTTGCCCCGTCTAACCTTCCACGTGAATCGAAACGGTAATAGTCAGTCTAGAATATCTACGGAAAATTCGGAAAAGCCGACCGAAGGTTTTCCTCGCGAACTCGGTGAAAATGGGATTTATCTGACTTTCGTAGTGTACTCGCGAAATACGACTTACTGCCGCTCGGGAGAAGAAAAATAATAAAATCGAAATACCAGCTAATTTGCGTCCAATTAAGATCAATTAATTTGAAGTATTGCAGTTTCATTTTAGTGCTGAAAATAAACTGAGTGACGATAAATTTCGCCGGCCTGGTCTTGAGTTGAAGCTGAAGAATTTCAGAATTTTTCACTTGTTGGCGGGTGACTGATTGATTCGACCGAAAACGCGAACATCTTTTTGCGTGGTTCGACTGGCTCATCAGATTTCGCTTTCGTGCGAAACGCGGCATGCGCTTATGAAATATCAAGTGTTTTGCTGAGATTGTGTTGTTGAAAAAGCTAATGTACTTTTAGTGCTGAGTGTCGTCATAAGTTCGCAACGATGAATAATTTGGGCATTTCCACGGATCCGGCCCTTTTGAGTGTCGATTTGCCTACGTCATTGACCGAATCCGCATCTGTTACGACGTTCCTGCCCGAGGAGGATGCATCAACATGTCCTTTGCTACCCAATACCCCATCGCCGCCACCATTGGCCTTCTCACATCCCCTGACCCCGAGCGCGGATAACGACAGTAATGACTCGGTGAATTGCGAGGATACGAAAGCGGAAACAAGTTCGTCGGGAAGCAGTTCGGGAATTGCTATGGATGCACCCGATGCAGCTGTAACGAGTTTGTTCAATAAACATGCCTACCATCATTTCGGGAAGAATGGCGATGTAACGATGCAGGTAACATTGCAGTCTGAACTGTATTGGTTAGCAAGTGTTGTGCATACATATAAGTACACCCAATATTTAGTTAAATCATTTTTGCGTACCTATGTATATCGTGAGAAATAATCACATACAAGATAGAGACGCTCCAAATATTCGAGTCCAACAAGCCGGGCATTTTATTTTACCACGCATTTACGTAAATGTATCCAAAAACTCTACGTTTGTATATGTGTGTGTAAACCACAAATCTAGCTCCGCAAACTCATTCATTTGTTTTGATTATCATTGTTTACGCTTGTTTTAAAAATAAGTCATGGCTCTTGTGAAAAATTGCTTCAAGCACTGAGCGATTTGAAATACTGACTTCTATCCAGAGCACGTGATTGGCTCAATTATTTGTCCATGACAAATATTTATATAAAACCTCGAATCGAGCTCAAACAGAGCAATATTTGTTTCTTGGTAAGTTGATGTGAAATCAAAAGAACTTTCGCAGCATGAATCGACTCGACGATAAAGTATTCTCCGTCTCTTTCAATTATTTTCATACAGTGAAAACCCCCGATTGAAACGTGGGTCCAAATCGAACCAAACATTTTTTTCTTCAAAACATTGAGGGAAATGGGATCATCTTAAAAATGCTTGCGGTTGATAAAATGAAAATAAATGTTTGCGGTAAGGTGTTCCCTGGAATGATACTGTGAAAAATCAACAGCTACAAGCAATTTAAACAACCGACGTAGTCCACCTAGTCCTCGTAAAAAATTCACTAACTTCATTTTGCTCAACTAACTGTAAGAAATTTTTCCCATGAAATAAAAAATGGTAGTGACCCTTATTGAAAAGTTCATTGAAAAGGAGCTATCGAGTAATGCTCGATCATTTATGTTTGGGAGGTTTCACTATTTTCACCTATAATCCATAGGGTCAAATAGAATTCTTAATAGCTTTTTGACAACGATTTTTTTTCTGATTGTCTCTTAGACACTGCTAAAATTTCGGCCTCTCAATGCAAATAAAGGACTAGAGCAGGGATGGGCAAACGGTCGATCGCGATCGACCGGTCGATCGCAAACAGTTAGATAGTCGATCACAGACACTTTAAATAATTTACTAGGTTAATTTAAAGTGTGAACTAAAAAATTAGTAGACGATCTATTGAGTACATTTTGGAATCGGACAGTTCACGCAGTTTCAGTTTACACAAAAGCTCGCAGAGCTTTGGTAGTAATTGAATTGTGTAAATGTATTTTCAATAACGAAACCATTCGAAAATTGAAATTCTTGACATCTTATCCGTCAGAAATATTAAGTGTCCCCGCTTTTCTGCATTTTCAAAATTTTCGCTCGAAAGAATGACCAGATAATGGAGACATGTCAAAATTTAGCTTCACGACTAACTCAGTACTAGCCTAAATAATGAACTGCACATACTAAATTGGCGTGAAATGATTGGAGACATGTGCCAAAGCTATCAGCATTTTCATAGCAAAAGCATGTTCCAAGCAATTTTTCACGCTTTAAAGTGAGTACAACTCTTCCTTATTTGCAAGCTAAATTTTCGCCGAAATAAATTTCACGTGAAAATTTGCTTGAAAATTTAACGTGAAATCGACAACAGTACTAAGCTTTAGATGGCTTAGCTGAGGAAGCTTTTTGCAAAGATTTCTAAATCTTTTGCGTGAAATTATTGCATTTTTGGACACATTAGGAGAAAAACATGAACAATTGGAAGATCCAGTATGGGTGAAGAAATTAGCATTTCTTACGGATTTTATGGGCCGTTACAGCTTGCTAAATTTACAATCACAAGGAAAAGAAAAATTTTGTTGACTTGTTGAGTTCGATAAACGTTTTTTAAGTAAAATTAAAACCTTTTGCTTCACAATTCAATAGGCAAAATTTTTAAATATTTTCCATATTTAGAAAAACATTAAACTTACTGGTGAATCTAAAATGCAAAAGCTGAAAGACGTCCTTCAGTTCGTGAAAAAGTCCGGGGCCTTCGAAGGCCGCTTGGACTCCTGGCCCATTTATCTAGTATCACTATGTACCAATAGGCCTATGTGTGGTCTTGTGCCAACTGGTACAACCTAACCTAACCTACTGGTGAATGTAATATTAAAATGTTAGGTCCTGAACTGGAAAATTTTAAACAAGAATTCGATAGCAAATTTCAATAACCGTCAACCGATTTTTGAATTTATATCATTTACCACCTTTTAGAGAATTCGATAACGAGGATATTTTATCAAATCTAGCTCATACTTTACAATTGAATTCATCGGATCTAGAGTTAGAAATTTTAACAATAGAACGCGCAAATGAAAATTATTTTTGGATTTTATTACCATAAAAAATATCCATTATTGAAATTGGTGGCAATGAGGATATTTGCATTTTTTTGCTTCCATTTATCTATGTGAAGCAACGTTTTCTCAAATGAAAAACATCGAATCGCAACTTAGGAGTTCTCTGATTGATGACCACTTAATGGCATCTATTCGATTGGGCATCAGTGCTTACAAGCCTAACTCTACAATACTTTTTCATGAAATGGAGAGTCACGCATCTATGTACATCAAAAATTAATCCAAAATATTTATTAATAAAGTACATTGCCCAAAGTAGTAATACAATGTATTTAATATATTAATATCAATAAAGACCTTAATTAAATTTTTATTTGTGTTTAATTTAACCCATTTTTCGAAGTCGATCGCGCATAACTTAAAAAAATTAATGTCGATCATACCAGTATTAGGTTTGCCCACCCCTGGACTAGAGTGTGGCCAGAGCATAGCTGTATTGTTTGAAAATATTGTTATGGAGGTGTGTGGTGTTAGCTGTAAAAAGCAGAGAAAATATACCTTAACAGGAAGGGCGCTGGGACACTGAGACAAAGGCATCAGTTTGGGAATCAAATCCTGGTTAATAATATTAGTTGATATCTTTCTTAAAGCGGATATTTTGGTGACTCTCGAAGCGATCAATGGTCAGGCAAGCTACTATACAGTTCCCTACTGGAGTTTGCACCTCTTCAAAGCTAGACATTTGAATATTCAACTATTTGGGGTACCAGGACATAGGGATTTTAAGTGAAACTGTGGAGTAAACGACATTGCGAAAGCTGGTACACTTTTGTCGGAATTGCTCTGTAGTTTTCCCATTGGCACTTCGATGGCTTCAGTTAAACTGATCATCATTCAAAAGCACTCAAAGGACACATTGAAATCTTGGATGGAAAAAGCTTCAAATATAGAAAACGTTTGACATTGGCCGCACGAGGGAACTAATCAAATTGAGAAGGGAATCCATGTGCGCAGTGGTGGATTTTTTAACCGGAAATCGTCTGTTTAGTAGGCCTTACTACGACGTATGCCACAGCTATAAATGGAGGAGGAGACAGTTCTTCACCTCTTATGCAAAGATGCAACCCTTATTGGAAAACGGAAGCAGTTTCCAGCCAAACCGAATTAGTCTCGGTTGATTTGAAGAGGATCATCCAATTTATAACAGATTCGAGGTGACTCTCCACTTAACAATGAATGCACGCTAAGCAATGTTGTGTCACAATAGGCCCGAGTGTGCTTAAGTGAGCCTTCATTAGAATTTTCTCGCAAAGGGCTGGCACTGAACCTACCCACCTACAGACTGGGCAGGCAACAGTCCGGATCTTAATCCAATCGAGAACTTCTGGCACATCCTTAAGAGACGAGTGGCGAATGAAAACCCAAGGAATGCTAAGCAACTCGATTCCGTTATTCAAGATGTTTGCGACAACGAAATCGAGATGGAAATTTTGCACAACCTAGTCCCTTCAATGCCCGATCGCATTAGAGCAATAATTGCAGCCCGAGGAGGAGTAACAAAATACTAAAAAATATTTTATAGAATTCTTGACATATTCATTCAGCTATTAAAAAACATTGTTAGATTTTACTACTGTTAAATTACCTGTAATTAGTTTTTTTTAACAGAGACAATTTTGTACTTCCCACTGCCCAAACCCTAGGTGCATGGGAATAAAGGAATTTGAACACTAAAAATTAAGAATTTTTATCTCAATAAAAGAGTAGATGAATAAAATAATATAATTTCAGAAACGGTTGTGTTTTCTCTAGGAAATTTGGAGAAATATTTAACTTTCAGAGGAAATTCATGTTTTTCCGGGTATTAATGATCACCACTGAAAAAACCCTGAAAATACCCTGAAAATTTCAATTCAATCAGATGACGCAATCATGAGATATAGTCACTAAGTCCTTTTGAGCATATATATGTATGAAGTGTCAATGCTAGCATTAATTTTCTTTGAAAATCATTAGATACACCAATAAAGTTGTAAATTTTCGAATTTGCGTGTATTAATAAGTCAATAAATCTCCCAGTATGCATCGCTTCTAGCATTGATATTGCTCGTGTTAATACCGCTAATGATAAAACTCAACGAATATTGGTCAAACATACAAATTTTTCGTTGCTCATGTTATGTTAGTTTTCTTTTAAACACTTCAAATTTCAATAGTCTGTCTCATAGTGGAGTAAAGTTTTCGGAAAACTCAGTAGGACAATTTAGAAATTCAAAATAAAAATTCGAAAAAGAATGATGATAAGTACTTACTGTTGAATCATTTTTAGATTGAATATTTTATGTCAGGATTTTCATTGAACTTAATACTTGTTTACAATTGTACTTCTTTAATTTTCCTAAATACAAAACCTTCGAACATCGAATTTCAAGTGAAATTATTAGTGAACAGTAAAATCAGTGCTCAGTCTCAAATTGCATGAAATCAAAGAAATGGGGGAAAATCGAGTCAAGATAAGATAATAAATTCATGCGAATATAATTTATTGAAACTCATAATGTTATTTTAGTGCTTATTATTAGCAATCAATAATAATTTTATTATCAATTGCTAATTGCTATCAATGTTAAGAGAGTATATTTTGCAAACAAGTCTATTTGAAAGAATGCAATTGCTATTCTAGCTAGTGTGTTGAACTTGCAGTATAACGGGTCAGGTTAAATCAGTAAATATTTGTTATTGTAACACTAGTTTACACGTAATTATTGTACAGTGTTAGTGTAGTAGTTGAAATACGATTTCGGTAATGATCAGTAAAACTTAAGAAAGGGTACAGTATATTTAAACTGAAGATAGACCATTTTAAGAAATTTCCCTTTCTAAAAAGTGATTCGCAACTGAATTCGTTTTATATTTTTCCCCCATTCATTTATATTTTTCCCCAATTCGCAACTGAATTCGTTTTATATTTTTCCCCAATTCATTATCTTATGTAAAATTCCAACTTCTCTTTCTGATCTACATAAATGATCTTCTACCGTTTCAATTTACATGTACTTGCGATTTATTGAAAAAGACTCTTTTTAATGTAGTTTTTTTTCATCTAGGCTCTAATTAGCTTACACTTTCAGTTCATATAGAATGCTTTGTGATACTAGTAGGTTTGGTGGACATTAGACTGCATGGCTATAATATTTAACCATCATATTTAAATACTAACATTTTGTACCTAAAAGTACCAAAATAATATTAACATACATCAAAAATAATCTTTGCAGGAAAACGGACTCAAACAAAATCGCATTCTGAATATACAAATCACAAAGGACACTCCCAGATTTGTATCATGGAACTGGCCACTCATTCGAAAATCCTCTTTCTTCCTATTTATGTCCGGTCTGCTAGCCATGTGTGCTCTAGTAGTTGCCATGATCATAATGTTGCCGAAAACCTGCAACCCAAGGTATGGATAATGTCAAATTGACTTTAATATTACTATATAACAATCATATTCTTATCTTATTCCAGGATCAGTTGGTACAAAGGTAGTGTTTTCTATGAAATTTTCCCAGCAAGTTTTCAAGACTCTGGCAATGATGGTTTGGGTGATCTGCGAGGAATCGCATCACGTAGTGAATATCTCCAAGAAATGGGGGTTGGTGCAATTCGTTTGAACTCGATATTTCCATCGCTACAGTATCCGGACAACTATCAGAACATATCGAGCCTTATGGCTATCGATAAGAGCCTGGGTGACGAGACTGATTTTATGTACATGCTCAACTCATTGCATATGCGAAATGTGTCTGTTGTCCTAGACTTGCCAATACATCCCTATTTGAATCAGCTGGGAATTGCTGAGATGGTGAATGCCTCGTTGACTAATGAAACAATCACAACGACAAAATCGTCCTTGGACGGTAGCAATATCATTACGCAAGCAATGCGATTTTGGTTGGCTAGAGGTGTCGATGGATTCTACGTTAAGGGTTTGGAGCATTTCATTGATGACCTGAATTTCGAGGAGAATATTGCTGAGTGGAAATATGTTCTGGGGCGTGATCGGGTTTTGATCATTAGCAAGAAAGTTCTAGACATGGTCGACGATGTGACAGCGAAACACATACTGAAAAACATTGATCTGGTTGATGTTTACATTGATGTCTTGAATGGGGCGCAAAGTGTGAATGAACAAGTGAATAAGGCGATGACGGGTCTGTTGACGCCGAATGAAATCGGACCATGGATTCAGTGGACGATTGGAGGTTAGTAGTAAAAAATGTGCATTAGCTGTTTTTCTCAAATTTTTATACAGCCACTAAGCTAACCGCTCTTAGCCATGCTATCTACGAAAATTATCTCTTGCCTAGTTTTTTCTAAATTATTTAAATCATTTCAGGTGTAAACGAACAACGAATATCACGAGGTGTCTTGCCAAATGCCACTCTAGCGGTCACATTAATGCAGCTCATGCTTCCTGGAACGCCCAGTATATTCTACGGTGACGAGATCTCACTTCAAGAAGCCCACGATCCGCACAATGAGCACACCGAAAGCAAACACCTTCACCACTTATCAGCGATGATTTGGAATTCGAGTCGCCAATTTACAAATCGTGAAACTCTTCCTTGGCTACCGCACGGAGCTTCGGCTTCCTTCCATCATTTGGGCTCGATTTCGACAATGATCCATTTGCGTGATCGATCACCGTCGATCTATCAAAATGCCATTGTCAAAGAAACAGTGTTGAATGCAAACACTAATGTTCTATCGCGACTGAACAGTATTGTGATTGTTGAACGGTGGTATCCGCGACGAAACAGTTTTGTGAGCATTACGAATTTGGGAAATGAATCAGCAACGATGGATTTGAGTTCGATGTTTTATAGTGGAGTGTCCGTGCTGGGCGGGACGGAGGAGGAAGATGAAGTGAAAGTTTATTTTGATCATTTTGAGATTGGTCCGATGAAAACGATAGTTGTTAGGTTAGACAAGTAGGGAGAAGGTGATGGAAGTTTTTGAGAAAAAATGTTCTGTATAGTGGATAGCGTTAAGGATTTGAAATTGATTTGATATGAAAATGTATATAAATTATCGTATTTATGTATTGTTGAAATTTTTTAAATGAACAATTTGATTTGGAATAAGTTGTACTGAGCAGTTAGTTAAATAAACATGACTTTTTTGTGTAAATTGAAATGTTGTCTTGTTCGAGGTCCCATAGAGTGTAGTATCTTTAAGTAGATATAGCATAAATCAAAAATTGCGGCATACATTAAAAGCAGATTATCAAATTTCAGGCTCATCCTTAAACTCAGGAGCTAGGTATATATCAGTTGCTCTTTGGAAGATGAATGTTTCCAATTCTAAGTTAAATAGTTGAAAGTTAAATAATTATAAAAAATATTTCGACTCGATTTTCAATGCAAATTTTCTAAATGTGGTCTGAATACAGGATTTTTCGATGGAAGTGATAATATTTCAGCTGATATGCGTGTTAATAGGCGTGCTTTTGTGCTCCTCCTATCTATAACAGAACAATGCTAGACAATTTTGACACTTCTATCTAGAATCTGTAGCATGTTTTAGCACATCTGATACTAACAGTAATTTTCTGGTAATTATGTACATACATTTTTTTTACAATAATTTTGGAAATTTGGGTACTGAAACCAGTTCGTTGTACACAGTTCATTCAAAAAGTTCCCGGACTATTTTTTTTCGTGAATTAAAAGAAGCGATTAAAAAAAAGATTTTATTTAGTTTTCAACATAATCCCCTTCTCGTTCTATAAAAATTTTGCTGCACTCATACAGCCGCTGGAACGACCTGGAAAAGTCCTCTTCTGGAATAGCTTTCAGAACGTTGGCTACATTCCTTTGTAATCGTCTCAATGTCTTCAAAACGTTCTCCCTTCATGGTCATCTTCAATTTAGGGAACAAAAAAAAATCTGCCGGAGCCAGATCTGGTGAGTAGGGCGGATGATTTTTGGGCCAAAAATTGTATGAAAAATGGTCACTCTTTCTGATCTTCCGTTAACAACTTTGCACAAACTTTTTTCTTCCCGAGAACATAGTGCAAAATGTGATGCATGCTTCCTACACTGATGTTCAGTTCTTCTGACAACATTTCAACCGTCATTCGCCGATTACCAGACAGTGCAACGTGCACACGTTCAACATTCTCATCGATAGTCGAGGTTGAAGGGCACCCTTCTCGTGGATCATCTTCCAGCGACTGTCGACCACTTTTGAATCGTGCAAACCACTCGAAAATCTTGCTGCGGCTTAAACAATCCTCACCATACGGAGTTTTCAATAATTCAAATGTTTCCGGACCTTTTTTCCCAATTTAAAACAAAATTTGATCGCGGCATGTTGTTCCATAGCAAAAATTGTGATGTACCGATAAAAACCTGACTACACTCAAAAAAAAAATATATCGCTGACAGATATAAAACGACGGAAATATAATATATCTCACATGAGTATATGGGTGTATTTTGAAAGACATAATATATTCACGGCAGATATAATATAAATATTTATCGTATGTAAGCAGAAAAAAGCTCAGGGGATTGCTCTTTGAAGCGAGCGCTTAGCCATGGCGGTAAGGAGACACATATGGGAGAAGCCGATAACAACTATTCCATTATTCTTCTAAGTGCCACATTTATTTCTCATTTTCTAAAGCGCTAATGTTATTCTTAGTCGCTACTAAAGCTTTAATGTGGCACTTAATCAATGGAGCGCTGGTATTATGCCCAGTCGCTGACTGTTAAGACAACATAAGACGAACAAATACAGCCATGGGCACGGCGGGATTCGAACCCGCGGGCAGTAGATCGCTGCTTCGGACTGACGCGTTAGCGAGCTAAGCTACCGACCCTTTTGCAAGCTCAATCTCAAACTATAGACAAAAGATGCCCCATAATTAGAAACGAAAATAAACCATATATCTACGAAAAGCATATTACATTGTTCAGTGGTCATTTTATACCTGTCGCGTATATAATATACCAACTGTATGGATTTCATATCTTTCGCTACCAGAAAACAGAGAAACCCATATAGAACTTATACCTGTAGCGTGCATAATTATGATTGCTGTGTGCATATTTTGTGTACCCGAGTTATATTTTTTACCTGAAAGCCATATTTTACTTAAAATGAGTATAACTCTGGATTTCCACATACTCATAATACCTTTTATATCAATAGTTATACCTGTTGCTAATATATATTATGTATCACACATAAATAGAACAAAAATATATTTGTAGGGGCAATTTTGTGCCCACTACAGTTAATTATGGCTATTACGGCTATTATTATTTTTGCTACACATATAGCAGAGCGATTTTTTTTTTGTGTGTAGGTAAACAAACACAGCTGGCAAATAAATGAGGTTACAGCGCTCCTATCACCAGTGTGTGTAGTAACTAAGACCTGATAGGCGGGTGGCAACCACTTTCCCTTGATATGATATAGTCCTGTCATCAAATAACAGACATCGCCAGTTGTAATTTTTATAAAAAAACTGTCCCGGAACTTTTTGAATGAACAGTGTATATGAATGGTGTTGCTAAAATATTTATATCCCGAAAACATGTTCATTAATCAAAATCTGGTGTCATATCGAATATGGAAATGGTTGAATATTATAATGAAAACAAGGAAGGTGATCAGGCGATGGGCTGGCTTTCGTTCCTGTGTCTTTTTCGTAGAGACACTGAACGGTTCTTGTCGCTATACATTTATACCACCATCAGCGGTAATTCAAATTTCTAGCTGTAAATATAAGTGCTGCGAAGATATTTTCGAACCATCTGTGGAGACGGTTAAAGTATTTTCTGATTTTTTCTCTCTCCAAATAATTGCAATGTATTTTAAATTTTGAGGAAACCAATATGCTCCGGAATTTTTAATTGATATTTCCCATTTACAACTTAAATTACTTATTGTGTTTCCCTTGTTTCATCTATCTATTGCGAAACAACATTGTTTCAAACTAACTTCCTACTAGTTCGTCTTTCCAAGTAATATCATACATAGCAGCGAAGATTGATGTATGTTACGCAGACTACAATCTTCAAAGCGAATATTCATATATTCGAGAATATCAAAAAAAATCATCCATAGCCACACTAACATCTGGATTTGGTGATAAGGCTGCATCTTCAAGTTTGCTCGATGAAACTTAGTAAATAGTTTTCTTGGGCAAACTCGAAACGGTCGATAGCAATAATTGACTGATAACCGATGTGATTAGAACTGAACCATGTCTTAATTCGCTTGAGTAACAAATTACCTACTTAGATGAAATCAATCGCTTGAACCATAATTCAGACCAACAAAAATAAACATTTCACTTCCAATGCAATATTTCGAAGCAAAAGAGATATCTGTTGATATGAAGAGTGCAACATTATTTAAATTAGATAAGTTTTGTTGGAATAGTGCATCGGAAAAATTCTGCTTAAGGTCATATTCAGTTAGAAGGGACATGGTTAAAGATCAGTTCTATGAAAATATTCAAGAGGCTTAAATGTAGAGGGGACCCTGCAGTTGCGGGGTCCAAAGAAAAAATTTTGTGTTGAATTGGTTGCAGTTGTGTGATTAGTAATCAGGTGATTTAAATAATTTTGATAAAGTAACGAAGAAGGAAAGCAGTGTTGTACCTGTTGATCAGTGAAGTGAATTTTGTTTTTATGATTATGTATGGAGTCATTCATTGAATTTAGAGGATTTAAACAGTTTCTTTGATTTGATTGATTGGATGAAATGAGATGAGATTATGATTTGAAACTTCCATTTTCTTTATGGTTGTTTTGTTTTAAAGTGCTTCATAGCTCTAAAAAAGCGATCGATGCAGCTCGGCTGTTGAAAGCGGTATCGAACTTTTATTTGGATAGTTTCTCGGAATTTTTAATATACATTGATGTCAGCAAAGAAACTAAAATATATCCTCTGACCCTATTGCTATTTCCATTTTTCTCTACTATCTACTATCAAATCACTATTATTTCCATATTGAACTACTTATTGTCCACCAAGCCCTTTAATGTATGTTTTGCAACTGATTGTGTTATCAAGAAACGTAACAGACATCATAATCTCTTTGAGTTCTGACATGCTCTCGAAAGGGAAATGTCTACCCTTCTCCGTTCCTCCAATTCACAAGTTCCGGCTATTTCCAGTCTGAAATATTTCGAGAGCATATGAGCAATCGTCTAATTATCATTTTCATAAATGTTCTGTTGACACAATAAGCCCTTTCTGATCGTGGTGGTCAACTGCAGCTAATTATCAACGATTGTAAATCAAAAATGATGTGCATCATGATACTAATATAAATTCCATTGTTGACAATCGAGACAGTCATGCTAAGTCAACATGGCTTGAGAAAGTTCTGGAAATAAGTATTGCTGAGTGTAAGGTTGCATTCTTGGGCCAATGTTTGTCTTAATACTCCTGGTCGTGGCTACTTGAAATTATAAATATCGTCGAAATTTGATCACTGTTTCACAATTAAATTGAATGTGTGCATGTGTGATGATCATTTCAATGTGTCTCTGTTTAAACTTGCGAAATCTAAAGGCCAGATCTTATCTTCAGACACGGCATAAACATTCGAAATTTCGATCGTGTGTTGATCATTCAAAATTTTGTTATTAAACGTCCATATACCCATTAGGGGGCCATTTATGTCATATGCGCAATACATATATAGATCGCAAAAAATTTTAATTATGGAATTTACGTGTTTCTTTTACGTCCATCGAATCATTTAATTGAGGATAATACACTTTTTCTGACATTCAACTATCAAATATGGTACTAACGCAATATTGCTATACTAAAACTATTGCGGTTACACACTTATACCAAAAAAAAATCAAAAAATCACACCCAGTATCAAAATCCATTTCTGCAGGAAGTATTTCGCGTGGCTAGATTGCTGGCGAATCTCCTCGCAAAAGATGTACGCCATCAAGTTTTTTTTTTGATACGCCATGAATGATTTGATCAATGAGTTCAATTTTCCCAACACTCCATAGAGCTATAGTTAAGGCTATCTATCGCATAACATTTTGACCCGTGCTCATTGATAACCTTCCGACAACGTATGTACATAGGATCTCATTTCGGAATATTATTATCTCTTGCCGAAAGATTCCACCAGTTAAACTCGCTACATAATAAAATTCATACGAAGATTTAAATTAAAATGATCTGTGCAATCTTCATAATGCTAGTTAGTTTTCGAATTCGCTTGAACAGTTAAAGACGAGAATTGTTCTTGTACGGGATACACAAGTGATTTATTTATTTAATATATTTCGATTTCGAGAACTGTTTAAATAATAAAATAAATAATAATAAAAAGAATAGAAGTAGTGATAGTGACACTGAATTTAAATTCCTCATTAATATAAAATATAATTATACAAAAAAAAAGCATCGAAGGGATTCAGTTAGCTGTCAACGGTAAAACGGTGACAGTGAGATCACTAATATTTGCTAAGTGTTCGCTCAAAACTAAAAATGCTAACAAAGTTCATGAACTGTCATCTGATTGAAATAAATATATTGCAGTTATAATTCATTATTGCGCAAACGTAATTGAAAAAAGGTAAGCAAAATTGTTTTAAAAGATAAGAGCCAATGTCAAACAATGTCAAGCTAACCGTAAATCGAATTTGATCGTTGCGCTTGATCGCAAGTTGAAGATATGGTCAAAAGGACGCTGATCAATTTTTTGAGAGGCGCTATTTTTATAAGCCAAAAAAATAATGCATTTATCCCTCTAAATCCTGACTTAAGCTAAGTTTAACAGCAGGGACATATTCCTGAGGATAACTAATTATTGATAATTTCTTAAGAAAACCGAGGAAAAAATTTAATTATTTCGGTTAGGATTTATGAAATGGTGGACTCAATGGACACACACACACCGATATGTATTAGGCTCTCAAATCAATTCTGGATAGCTGGATCTGTTAAGTCTGTCTGAAAGAAAAATAATTCGGTTTGGATCTAAACTTACAGTTTTTCTAGTTGAGTCACGATAGAAAACAATATCTTCTAAACGGATCTTGAAGGTGTCGTTGTGATAGACGTGTTTATTGCTACTATCTATTGCTACAAAATTGACGTCTTTTTGGAGAAAGTTGATCTTAGTAATGATTTTTTGCATCTTCGACCTATAATATTTTAAATGATTGGCACTAATATAACCAGTGTTGCCAGATCTAGATTTGAAAAAAAACTCCACATCAAACTCAAAAATCCTCAAAATGGATCCATTTCAGTTGAAAAACCCCCCAAAAAAAGTGTACAATAATAGCAAGACAAATCAATAAAATTTACAAGATTGATAAAGACTTTCATGTATCGTCAATTACGGAAGTTTCCCCACTAGAATGATTGCCATATGATGATGACCCATATTAAGTACAAATTTTGTGCAGAGATCTTTTTTCCCGAGATTATATACAACCTAAAATTTCAAAACAATATAAAAAATATGTTAAGGGTCAAAAACAAAAGGCCAAGAAAAAACACACTACATAACGCCCAACAGTAGCTGCAGTGCAAACGGCTTAAGCTCGTGCCACCACACTTAGCAGCTAGCCGAAGCAGAAGCTAAGGTTGAAGTTGTATTGTTCTATCTACAATTGTGTAGGGCAATCTACAGTTCATAGTAATAGAAAATAGAGCCGGGCTACATCCCTGTCAGAAATGTCTGATATTGCGTTCAAACTGCTATAACTATTAAGTGTCATCCAACTTAGAGAAAAGTAGACTTGGTGTAACATTTGGTGCCGCATATTATCTATTTCTAAATTCACATCTCATCATGGTAATTAATTTACTTGGGGGTTTTGCCCCCAAGAAAATGATCTCGATACGAACCTTAAGCTGATAAACAGCGCTGTTGAGCTGATAAACAGTCGTGTTGAGATAATAAATAACCTGGACGCTTACGTCATGCACGGGCCGATGATCGCTGACGTCACCGTGCTCCTTGCACCTCATTTTTGCGGCAGAACCGTAACTCGTATTATGAACTATTTTTCTCCGATTCACCACTGGCTATTACGCCATTGGTATGTGTGCAGATCAAACTAGTAATGTACAGAAAAAGGTTGAATGGGCCATGTCGACATTTTGTCTTCTTGATATTAAAAAAAATACTTTATAATTTTGCATCCTTCTCCGTGAATTCAATTTTAGAAACTTGGAATAATTACGGGGGAAATCATGTATAGTAGTTTTTGACTACTGCTCAAAATGGTTGCCTTTGGATCTAATTAAAAATAAAAACGCTACCATGATGAAAATATACTAAGGGCCTTTCCGAATCGACGTCTTCCCATTCGTCTCCAGTTTGTTATAACAGAAGATGACGTCAGATCACGTCAAGCTTGACCAAATTCAGTTATCTACGTCTTTGCTCTCCTGTATAACAGTTGACGAAGTCATGTTCTGATATAACTTTTCGTTGGCTTGATGGTGTTTTGAGGCAATGTTACGAGGCAAAGTCATAGATTTCGGACACCTCGTCTTGGTCTGCTTGAAACTGTTAGAATAGCTCAGTTACTCTGCTGACGTCACCATCTGTCATACCAAGCTGAATGTGAGGACGAAAACGTGAATAAGAAATAAATAAAGAATTCTCAGCACATAGTATAGCTCAACACATAGTCAAAATGTCTGACAACTAACCATTCAATTCTTACGAGTTGAGAAAATTTGCAGAAAAATTCCATTTTGAGATCAGATACAAGTGAAAATGTTTTTCTTCCAAGTAACAATCCTACCAAAAAGATTTCTTGCCAACATGTTACTTATATCATGCATAAACCCCAGAGCAAATTTTGTATCAAAATATGAACCCATACCGGAGATAATGCAGCATTTAGGTCTTTTCAGTGCGCATACTGGAAACGCTCTCCGCAACAGTTTGGGTCACACAAATTGTATTTTTGTTTACTCTAGGTCTTTAAAAAAAAACCCAAATTGAATGGTTAATGTCAGGACCCCAACAAGAAAGGAACAAATTTTTGAATTTTATCAATTTTTAAAAGTCGAAAATTAGCGCTTTTGTATATACTGCTGACCTGACCAGACACTTTCACTCATGGCACACTTGTTTTTGTTTAACATAGTCTGCAGAGTATTTGATTGAAATTTGGTGATCGTATATTGAAAATTGTTGCGTAGTAATCCAGTTAAGTTCGACATAAAAAAGGCGAAACTTCGGAAAAATTAGGGGAAAGCTGAATTTTGGTGTGAACCTTGATACTGGCGTGCTGAACAAAATGACAAAAGTTTCTATCGATCCGAGTGCTGCGTTACTTTTTATACGGGGTCAAAGGTTACCAAAAGTGACCTTTCCTAAATATCTCAGTAACGGTCACGTCTTCAGAAAAACAATGTATGGCGAATTGGTAGCTTAAAAAATTGCCTACGAAAAAGATTTTATAACTTTTTCTTATAACCATAACCGTTTTTGAGATATATTGATCTAAACATTTGTACCTAAGAGTATCCTCTTTCTCAACGGCATGTTTATAATATCCGATTTAGACTACGACTTGGAATATCTGTGAGTTTGTTTTTCTATGTTGAAGAGGCCCATAAAAAAAAACATGTAAACAAACTTATCTACCACACTCAAGGATAGGTGGAAAAGTGTGCAAAACCCAACTCTGCTCAAGATTACCTCGCCACAAGAACAAATCGTAATAATATGGTAGTTCCCGCTTGCCGTCAAACAGAAACACAAAAATTTGTTTCCTACATCGGACCTAAGTGTTTTAATAAACTCCCTGAATATTTAAAAACTTAAAAAAGATTTAAATGAAATGCAAAAAAAAAAATGGCTCCATACAATATCTAATGAAGAATTTCAAGCAACTTTTAATTTTATTTAAGTCCTCATTGTGAACTAATCCTCTATGTATAAATTGTTAATTAGATGGTAGCGTTAAAACAAATACAGATCAGACAAACATCTAAGAGCGCAAGCTCTGCTTATAAGCAGGCTATCTTAGTACGTAAGATTTTTCGATATTATGAATTTGTGATCAATAAATTAATTTAATTGAAAATATATTAAGGTGGCTTAAACTATGTTCACAAAATTAAAAAATGCCTTAACACGCTTATTTTGCATTATTTCATATGATAGACACTGAAGAACAAGACAGATGACTATCGAAATATCGATATCTATCAAGAAATTGAAATATATCTAGCTTTAAAAAAAAGGTTTTTAAATTAAATTTATCTGGCCTTTTTCAATGTTTAGTACCGTGAGTGAAATTTTTAACTGAAAGCCGCTAACTCAATGGCGACAGAAGCGATTCCAGTCCATTTCATTCCCGGTTTTAACAGAAATGTAAAGTTTCACAATGGAATGTAAATTTTCAAATATATTAGGTAAACATTTTACAGCAACATTTTATTTCATTTGAATCACTTTTCCCCACGATGATTTTCAACGAGCAAAATGTTCTCCCTTTTCCCTTTTTCAAGTTTTAGAAGTCGAAAATTCCCACAAAATGGGAGAATTCCCACGATCTCACAACACTGACTGGTACGTATCACCTATTCCCAAAATAATTGGTGACAAAAAACCTTCAATGAATATAGTGTAAAAAGATAAATAGAAACGGTTACACATGCACATAATAATAGACGCGTTTTTTTGCGCCTCTGTCAAGAGATGGTTAGGATAGGTATTATTGAAAACAATAACAATCCTGTTGTTGCTAATTTGAATACTAACTACCCTAACCAGGGCATGAATCACAACCGACGATAGACGATATCGCCTGTCGAAATTTCCGAGATTCGAAATCACAAAAATCAAAAAACGACAGCGACTATCGAAATCTCTGGCGATAGTCAAGCGACTATCGATATGTCATCGATATCCATCTTCGGCTTGTGACATGGGGTCTGTTCGTGTACTGCAGCAGCAACAGACTTTTGCAGTTGGTTTTTTTTGTGGTAAAATTTGGGTTGCAGCAAGAGTACAAAAACGACTTGCTGCGAATCCATTTTAATATATTATAATAAACTCAGGCTCGCGAACATACCAATGATGGCAGTCCATTTCGCAGTTTTGTGTTTAAAGACGAATGGTAAAGAGTGGTCGAAACTATTCTGGGTATTTTTTTGAAAAGGTAAGTATTATGATTATTTTATAAAATTTTGTCTCAAAGAAAATGTATTTTCAGCGAAAACACAACGAATATAAAAATAACAAATACTACTCAGTTCATAATAATGAGCAAATTCATGGCGGAGCATGGAAAACTTATCATCTTCAGATGAAGAATCAAAAAGGATGAATGGCTCTATTGATTTTCGTTGTGAATTGAATTACCGACAGACTTTTCGCGCGTTAGCAGCTCACTATTTGAATTTTCAAATGTCATTATCATACATCAGATGCTGTCAAATGTCAAGAAAATCTACCATGGAGTTATAATTCTAAAGGAAAATTTCGATACACCATATCGTTTAGGTTGTGATGCCGACATTCCTAAGTCGATAATCGCTATCGTTTTTATTTGACGATAGGCGATATCGCCTATCGAAATCTCGTGATTCATGCCCAGCTCTCGGCAATGGATCGAAAAAATGCAGCTAATATTTTACGTGACAGTACAAAAGAAGAGAGTGAAAAAGCTCGGCAGAAACCCGTAGCGTTTAGTCCGCTTGTCCAAATTGCGTCATTGGTATCTTCTAACGGAATTGAGCTTACTACGGAATATATTTAAGAATATTGAATGATTTTAATAAATTGAGGAAAATTTAAATAAAATCCAAACCTGCTGATTTCTATGATTAAACCACGGGATTTGGCGAGGAAATGGAAAATCATTTCGACTTTGAAATAGCAGAACGCATATGTTGCTTTCGTAAAAATTATGCCATGAAAAATGTTATGGAACATCAAAGAAAATGAAAACGCCAAACAGTATTGATTTTGATTTTTACAAAGAAACCTTGCTACATAAAACGGAATCCCCAGCAATTCTAGAATGATCTCAAAAATCTGAATCTTTCTAAAATACTATTTATTTTGTATGAATTGTCACACTTTTATTTATTTATGATTGTCGATCTTATACTTTACCAAAACCAATTGCTAAAATTACATATAAATTTATATATTGAATAGTTTAATCTGATTCAATTATTTCCTAGCTTTCAAAACTAATTACATACTCGTATTTTTGTTTAGAGATCAATTTCTCCTCTAGAAGCTAGTCTTTTCTCTCGCAAAATATTCGATAGTTCGATACCTATATTTAAAAATATCGATATCTGTCGAGAAATTGAAATATATCTAGATTCTAAAGAACACATTGGACTTTAAATAAAAATATTTGTTTACATCTCAACATACGCGACTTTCAAATTACCGCAACCAATTGCTCGCGTACATCCGGTGTGCTCTTCACATTTGACGTAAGTCATCTCCAGGCGCCATTTTGAATGAAATTCTTTGATGTCTTAATTTTGCTCAACCACGATATTTCATGGGCTCTATGTTTTTTCTTCAAAGTAACGCAACATTTATTAAAAAAAGATAAACCAATAGGTGAAGACCTGTACGTAGATAACTTATGTTTTTTTTTGGCGAATGATGAACATTCCCAATCACAAATCAACAGGAAACATAAATTAGCACATAGGTTTTGCACTATGTGTTCATTTGTTTGTTTTGAATTCTCTCCTAATCAGAAGAACACTACTCAAATCTGAATTCCAAATCAGGTCAAAAATGTCAACGACTGATCAAATTTCGTGCATCTTGCGCCTTAATCTATGTTTGTACGTATATAATTATACAAATCATGTGTACATATGCCATTTTTTTATAATCTTGAACAACAAAAAAATTGATAATAAATAGCTTATAACATCATTTCTTGGAATCATTGCGTCTTAATAATGTTCTGAATCGAATGCTATTCCAAAGTCAATATGTAAAAAATAGCACGACATAACAACCAGCAAATGGAGAGAGAGATTGAGTGAACCGTGTCAAATGTTATCATAGGATTTTTTTTTCCTTTTCATATACATAATGTGAAGATATCAAAATCATCTTGTGAATCTACGTACATATGTGCTTATTCAGCAAAAAAGTTTCAAAAAAATTTATGCAAAGAAATACTATAAGTTCTAACATCACGTGATTCGAACAAGAAAGCATTCAGCATGAATTAAAAACATGTTAGCAACTTTCATACACGTGATTTTGAGCTCTACAGTTCTATAAACTTGAATCCCTTGACGACAACAAAACGGCAGGCTAAACGTTTCAGGTTAAGGTTATTGAGATAACTGTTAAATTTGGCAGTAAAATTTTCGATTAGATAAACCAGATTTATACAAATTTTAAATTTAATCGGTTTTATAAATCGAATCATGCCATCGGAAGAATCTTTTCAGAGCATCGGTCTCAATGAAAGATACATTTTTTTGGGGCAATGAGTTTGTGTAGGTGGCGTAGTACGAATATTTGAGCCGATTTTTAAAATATGTGCTAATTGCTCATAAATTCGACAATTTATTAGGCCAAGGCAACTGTTAAGTGTCGAGAAAATGTTTAATTTCCTTGGAATTATTTTATATTATTTTTATTCTATTGACTTAAGAATGAACTGTTAATGATAAAAGTTGTTTTGAAACGATTTCTTTTATTTCCAGAATTAATTCGAAAAAGTTGTACGACTTAGTTAATAAAAACTCAAAAAAATGGCCTTAGACTTTGCGGCTGGATGCTTGGGAGGTATGTATGCATTATTAATATTTTTTCAAGCTAACATTTACGAACGAAGTAAGTGGGTGTAGTCAAAAGAAAAGATTTTGAGTCAATCGCATGAGTCGTACGCAAAATGAATGGACTACAACTTCAAACGCCAATCCACATAAAATCTATGGAATGAAATTGAAACCTCGAGTGAAATATTTTCACAATTTCTAACTAATCCAATCGGTCATGATACACTAAAATATCTTAATGTAGTTTCCGATAAATTCCAGGCTGTGCTGGTGTACTGGTTGGCCATCCTTTCGATACCATCAAAGTTCATCTACAGACACAGGATGCAAAAAATCCACAGTATCGTGGCACGTTCCACTGCTTAAAAAGCATTGTGGCAAAAGACTCAGTACGTGGTCTATATCGAGGAATGACCAGTCCTTTGACTGGCGTAGCATTTGTCAACGCTATTGTTTTCGGAGTTTATGGAAATGTGCAACGAAACACAAGTGATCCGAACTCACTGAAATCACACTTTATAGCTGGTTCAGCGGCGGGGCTGATACAGAGTTTGGTATGCTCGCCGATGGAACTTGCAAAGACTAGGCTGCAGTTGCAGCAGGACTGCCCGAAAGCAGTCAAGTTCAAAGGACCGTTACAGTGCCTTGAGCATATTCGGAAAACAGAAGGATTTCGTGGAATATTTCGCGGACTAGGAATAACCGCATTCAGAGATGTTCCTGGTAAGTCATTGGATCCTCTAAGAAGACTGTTAATATAATACAATATAATTTTTGACAATTCATAATACCGTTTTCTTTTTTCAATCAGGTTTCTCTAGTTACTTCGTATCCTACGCACTAATGATGCGGTGTGTTGACAATCCAACAGCCGGACACACACTGATGGCAGGAGGACTGGCTGGTACATTCTCCTGGCTCCTCACATTCCCGATTGATGTCATCAAATCACGACTCCAAGCTGATGGCATGTCGGGTAAACCACAATACGCTGGTATTCGTGATTGCATGCTAAAAGGCTACCAAGCCGAAGGAACATCATTTTACCTCCGCGGACTTACATCGACTCTATTGCGAGCCTTCCCAATGAATGCAGCCTGCTTCTTAGTCGTCTCATGGATTATGAAACTGGCCGAAAAAGCTCACATCGAAGTAGAAGTTACCCAGCCAGAACCACTGACAGTTTTTGGATCTACTCATACGCCAGTTGCTAGCCCATACACAGGACATCCGTTCAGGCTTCATGACGATCATCACGAGGAGCATCATCGTAGACGATCGCATTTGGTGAAAAGTCTGGTTTTCTGCGGTGCATTTAGTGAAGCTGTATGCAGTACAGAAATTATCGAATTAGCAAATGATCTCTATGATGATCAGTACAGTTATTATAATTTCAATACCGAATCTTTTAATCATTCCACTGTATATAAGGACGATGACTATAGCCTACTCAGTCATTAAACTAATTTGATTGTTTTTAGAAGAATTTTTTCACCTTGTAAATTACTGTAATATAGCTTAGGATAAGTTTTGAGATTTTTTGTATGTTTTATTTATTGAGTCTTTTTGTAGTAAATAAATAATATGAGTCGGTGCGAAAATATGTTTTTCAATAATGGTTTGCATATAAAATCGTTGAAAATCGCTGAATGTGCTAGGTTTGTTATGGTAACTCTATATTAGAAACTAGACTAGTAATCTAACCTTATTATTGATTGCTTATTTATTTGTTATACCTCCGCTCCTTGAAATACAGGTCAATCAGATAAATTCTCGAGATCATATCACGATTAGCTCCAGAAATTCTTTAGTTACTATCTAGGATCTCTTCGTCTTTATACGAGTCGTTCAACCATGTTTCAATAATGGTTAGTATATTAAACGGATAAATATTAGCGTTAAGAAAAAGTTTGATGTACTTACCTCTCATGCCCCGACAGGAGAATTGCTTTAATACGTACTCCTTTTTGATGCTGTTGTGGTTGGCCTGTTTCGCGTAGTCTAATGTTGATCCGTTTAGTGTTCTTGTTCCGTTATTGCCTGAACTACATTCCTTTCGAAGTGTAGACACTCATTTCCTTCCGGTCATAATCAGTAAAAATCCAAGCGCACTAGGTTGGTACACATTGCTATTTTTCCACTGAAAACACACAACGTGCATTTGTAATTCTTGGCGTATACAAAATAACACAGTTTGTTTACCGCTACTAAACACACTTTTATTCAAACCAATAATTGTTGCAATTAAATCACATCACTTTCCACTGATAAATTCACTTAACTCGGGTACACACTTCAACAATCGCGGTAATATCACTATCACTCGCAGAGAAATTTATTGTTCCATGGGATTTTTCGTTTTCGTGAAGACGGGCGGGTAATATTTCATATTTTTAGGCCTCAATACATAAATCATGTTTAAATATTTTATAGTTTACAAGACATTGCCAACGAGACTAGAATAGAGCTAGACTGCCGCTTTCAGATGCTAATCATATCGTAATATATTCCTCGACAACATTTCCAAATCAAATTCTGTCCTTTTGCAGTAAATTGATTTTATATAAAACGATCTAAAATCACTGAATAGATTCCAAACAGCTGCGAAAAATGATTTGTTCTTGATTTTCAATTTCGAGACATTCCATTATTTTCTATCGAAACCGGAAGAAATAAGAAAACTTGTAGAATGCAAATATACTCAATTGGTGTTTTTAAATGATTTAAACAATTTGCATATTCAATATTTTACAGTTTTATTTTGTTTCTTCAAAAGAGATACTAATCAATTTATTATTATTACAATCTTCATTACTATTACTATAACTCTACCGTAAACAATTTCAAAAATCTTGTCTATTCTTTATCTAGACAAATGTAATTATTATCATAGATTATTAAGGACATTTTTTCAATATTTTCGTATTTTCTCTCATGAAACTACTCACTAAAAAAAACCTAAGATAATATTTAAAATTGATGAAATATTAAAATAATATTGGCGTCAATGTCAATGATACATACATAAAATAACGCGAATTAACAATCCTTTTAAAAATTAAAATAACATGTGTATTCAAGGTGTTGTATTTTATTTTTATGAAAAAATAAAAAAACCAATTTAAATCCTCAACCAATTTGAAACAATTGACGAAGGCTTGGTTATTTATTCCAAACAGAAACTCAATTCTATTACTTTTTCGAAGAAATTATTCAAAAGGATTGTTAAATCTGATTTTTCATATTGGGGAATTGATTTTTAGATATTTTTATGTTGAACAATATTTATATTACGCCTAGTTTTGATTGTGTTTTTTTTTGCATGATTTTAATCTTAAAGAGTCTATCAGTGAATGTTTTTACCATGAATATTTGGAATGATATTAACAGTATGAATGAAATCATATGTGTATTCAATTAGAATGATTTAGCTGGAAGTTTAACTCAAATGCATCTTTGTGTAATTTTTTCATTTCAATTTAATTTTCGTTTAAATGATTAATTTTTAGCAAAAAAAGGACTTCGAATTTCAGAAATAGCTACCATAAAGTTCATAACAATACTTCATTTTTGAAATTTTAATCATGTTTTCGAAAATTATATCAATTTATTTTAGTGTTGACCCCCCAATATGGATATATTTATTTCGGATTTAGTAACACATTTCAAATTCATAGAAAATAAACGAGGAAAAATACGAAGAAAATACTCATTTTATACATAAAATTAAAAAGGCACATGTGAATGCAATTCTTCAAATGGATATTTATTTTTTAATATTGTTTTTGTTGTTCTCTAAATTTTATACCTTTTAATTTATTTGGATGAGAGTTTGAGAAATTGTGGATTGTTTCTTGAGTTTATTTAATAATTTTTTTCGCTATTAAGGTTGATTGATACTATAACAGTATTCTAATGATGATGAACAGTTCATTGTTTTGATTGAATTCCAACCCCTTTTTTCGCATCTTTTCCCCCATACAATTCCACACATTGCGAAATCACTGCCAAACTCACGCATTACGCATAGTTATTGCATAAAATTAGCTAAACAACTATTTTGCCACGGCAAACTACTCTTTCACTCGCAAAAATCTACACCTAACGCAACAAAACGAAAAATGTTCCGTCCTTGTTTTTAACTCAATTTTCCAACTAAATTCGCTGCTCACTTGTTTTAAACGGTAGCATTTACCATTGTTAAATTTGAGGGATAACTGCTCTAAAAAATTAAATGTTTGGTTTGAGAAAATGGACAGAAAGTGTATAATGTTTTAGAATTCATGGTTATATTTCATTTCAATTTAACTAATAATTCGTATCTCAATTTTTAATTTCTACTTTAAGATTTTAATTTCCATTGGGATTTTTTTTTCCAATGAAATTTAAATGGCAGTAATGTTATATCGAAGTTGTCAGTTATATGTATTCAAATATCCTGTGGTCTTTTCAAAAGCTGCAAAGCCATAAAAAATCTAAATCAACAGATCACAGACTCTACAGGATGCAATGAGAATCCAATTACACAAGTCTAGCCGCAAACTCCCATCCAATATTCCCAAAATCCATAGCTTATCATCTACCTCTATCTCCTTAATCCATCGTTAAGTCCTACATACCTTAACTAAACCCAGCTGCATCTAATATAAGCACTATATTTTGGAATTTAAGAAGTGGGCTGAGAATTGTAGCTCTTATGCTTAATAGCGACCGGCGGTGTTGGATCCATAACATAATTATTCGTATTGGCAACTGGCAACGGTGGAAGCTTATCGTTCGGATGACGATGACTTATTGATGATTTTCGTGGCTTTGCCAACTGTGTTGTACTCAATCCTGATACAGGATACTTAGACTTAGACGTATTAGTAATAGTTAACGGTGTGACGGAGGAATGTTGTTGCTGCTGTTGCTGTTTTTGTGCTGATAATGACAGTTTCGGGTGCTTGGGCATGACAAAAGCCTTGGTTTGTTTCAGAAGCGACTGATCATTGCAGAGTGCTGATATCAATGGTAGATCCAAATGTTTGCTCTTCTCGCGAAGAGCCTGGATATCAATTGATGATACGGTACCGTTATTGCCCGTAGGTGAGTCACTTCCTGGATTGCTTGTTGTTGATTCGGATGATTTTGAGTGGCTATGCGACTGTTGGTGGCTGGTGGAGAGTTTCGTTGAGTTGATGATAGGAGGTGAAGCAATCGTAGTAGTGGAGAGCCTTACGGCTACCTTTCGTTGCAAGGAGCTCGTTCGTGGCTTGACGGGTATGTGCAGATTTGGTTTCAACGGTACTGAAACGAAAATCAAAACCATAGTTTGAAATGTGTACTATTATCAAGAGGGTAATTTCTGCTTACTTGGTGGAGGATTCTCCGTTGGCGCTGGCATCGGTGGCTTCTTGAGGCGACGTGCTTGGTACGGTGGTGGAGGAGGTGGTAGACGCTTGATTTTTGGTGCAGTTTCAAGCGAATTCAAAATGTTATCGTCTGACCTGGAACGTGAGAATAGCGCTTGCGGTGCTTGGATGTGTGCCGGTCGTAGTGGAGGAGGTGGTGGAGGCTCACATGAAGAGCATAAGCTGGCCACTGAGGGACTGTACAGAGGAGAGTATGCACTGGGTAGTTGGACATATGTATCTGATAGATTCTGTGTCGATGCGTAGCGTGAATGTGTCGACAGTGCCAAGGGAAGATATGGTGTGCTTCTATAAATGGCGTGGCCCTTGCAAGCATCCCACGTATTTGTATGCGGGCTGCTTGTATGATATGCGAGGTATGGCGGCGGAGGAGGGCTCTGGGCCATAGCGGCCAAGATAGATCCTTGTTTAGCATCAAGGTATTCCTGTTGGCTGACTGCGGGATCCTGAAGTGGATAAATTACATAATCCACATCACTGTAGAGTTGTTGTTGATATAACTCGATCTGAGATCGAGCCAACTGACTTGTGTAGACAGTGGCAAGCTGAGGTGGGGGCGGTGGTGGAGGTTGCCTAGGGATCGTCGGTGGTGGTGGCGGTAGGTATTGACGTGGTTTGATAAGTGGAAGCAATACACATGCCTGTGGCGATGCCTTCACGTCGGGATACGGTGGCGGTATAGATGACATACTTTTATGAGGCGCATGAATATTATAAGGAACTATAGGAACGCTCACCGTACTGGATATGGATACAAGCGGGTTTTGCGATGTCGAATGGGGATGCGAAATGGTTGTGACAGTGGGTGCCGCAAAACTTGGCTTCGGGTTCTCATTCACCACGGTTGTGTGTGCTTTCAGGATGTTGATGTGCGGCCGGGTTGTTATGAAACGTGCTGTGACTTCCTCGGGTAGGATTTTAAAATTGTTCGTCGCAGTCATTATGGATGGTTTACTCGGCTTTGGTATGGGCTGATTACATTGTCCTTTGAGAGTGGATATTCTTACCGGTTGCGGTTTTTGTTGCGGAGATTTCGGATACGGAGGAGGCTCACGTTGTGGGACGGCAAGAGGGGACACTTCTCCAGTGAGCGGTGGTCCACAAAGACCAGTTTTTTGATGCCTCGCATTGTACGGTGGTGGAGATCTTGTCCTTATGTCTACAAGGCTCGACAAGGAACAGTGAATATTACTGTCAATTCGTTTGGGTGGCTCTGGAGGGCTCTGTAGTAGATTCTCTATGTCGTCGTTATCTTCGGAGGGAGCAGTGTCCTGGTGGCCTTGTATGTAACTATCACCTTCCAGCGGAAGAGGTAGCGTAACATAATCACAATCTGAGTCCAGGGTACTGCTGACAGTTTTTCTTGAAGGATAGGTGCCTCGGCCCACTATTAAGTCGGTTAGCTCCTCTGCACTTAGTAGGGTGTGCGTGTTGTCAGTTGGGTCACTTCCGTCTCCCCTGAAAGACCCTGATGCGCTTACATTCGAGTCAGATCTCAATCTGAAGTCTCCCATGTCACCACCGTCCATGCAATGTCTGTACTGACCATCGACCGAGTCCATGTTTGTGACCATTCCATCGCCCATTTCACTTTGCGGCTGAAAGCTACCATAGTGCGAGCTCTCGTGACTCTCTGATTCAGCGATTTCTGAAGATTGGCCCGTCATTTCACTGCTATTCATTGTATACACTCCAGAGGTCTCAGTCGGTGGAACGTGATCCAGAGTGTATACACCAGAAACACATTCGTCCTCACCATCGTTGGTCGTGATGAAATCATTATCAATGAACGTGCTTGCTCCTTCGCTTAGTGTCGAGTTCTGAGCCGTATGACTAAAACCAAGTTCAAGGCTGCTTGATGTGGAAGCGCGCCGGCCGGGTGTCACTGGATTAGTGGCTAGTGACGTTAGTGTCATCGTGTCGGTCGCCACAACGACTGTGCTGCAGGTTGATGAGCACTGGGAGCCGATGTTGTGCTGTGAGTTCGGTGAATCAGTTTCATTTGCTTCTGTACTGCCTCGCGAACGATCAGTTGATGGCTCTGTCGTTGACTCACTGCTTATCGATCTGGTGTTAGATCGAACTGACAAAGCGGCCAAATGATCCTCCAGGTCCTTCAGAGACACTTGGCCGACAGATGAAGTTTGCCGACTCACACTCGGCCGATCCAGCAAATGTGCTAGAGCCAAACTCTCAGTCGATGGTGCCGCTATGGGAACTGCAGGTGGAGTATTGATCATGATCTCGAGTTCATCTTCTGAATGCACTCGGTCACTGACAATCCCAGAAGTAGTATTGGAACTCGTGCTCGATATCACGGATATTCTCTGATCATTCTTATTCTTATATGGCAAATTAAGGCTTCGTGAATACATGTAGCACGCATGCAGGCTACTACTCTCCTCCTCTTCGCGCTTCATGGCTTCCTTCAGTCGCGGCGCTACTTTCATACTGAATTGGTGGGTTTCCCTGCACAGGGTAAGAATCATCTTATTCTTCTCATCGCTCGTCGAATACAGTGTTATCTTATTATCACTGGAACGTATTTCGAATTTTTTACGCTCGAAACTAAGCTTAATTATATTAGGCCATAGAAATGTAATAGGTTGAGTATTTTCTCCATGAATCTTAATACCTTTAGAGTAAATTATTAAATATACAGAGCCTGGTCCGGTTTCGTTTTTCGATAGTTTCATGCGATAGACATGGGCATTGATTAGGTCGTGTAGGGCGCAAATTTGACGAATGTACGTAAGCTCCGCGTCAGCCCGCGACATACCACGATTCTCTCGATGGCACGCCCTAAAAGCGTTGCCGCACCAAGCTGAATGGACTGTTGGCGGGATATAGTCTTCCATTTGAAAGTAATCCGGCAAAGTTATATTGGATGAGGCATTTGATGATGATGCGGATACGGTCGGATGAGTCCCTCCACTTGTGCTTGTTGCCAGCGACGTTGAAGAGGTCCTGAGCGATGATCCAGCACCGCCTCCAATACTCGGATTATTATTGCAACTGCGACTATTACTACCACCACCAATGGTGACACCAACCCCACCAGCAACCCCACTACTACTACTACCACTTCCGTTCGTCGCGTTTCCGATTTCATCTTCAAGTGGATAGTCCCCGAAATCAGCCTGAAGAGCCAAACCACCAAGCAGGACCATCGCCTGTTCCGAATAATCTTTCGGGACATCGCGACTTATTGTATTGGCTCTTAGTTGTAAATAGTAATTGTGTCTTGAGGTTTCATCTCGTAGCATGAATGGACTCTCGACGTAGAATTGCACACGAAAGTGCAGTTCGAGTAGAGGTCGGCCGTTTGCATCGAGACCCTAAAGTGAAATTATTGAAAAATCGATTTGATTGGAGTGGTAAGCTAAGGTAAACTTACGTGAGTGTGAGATGAGCGCCAGCTTTTCGGGCCATATTTTGAAAGTTTGCTCTCGGGATCGGCGAACATGTATTCGCCATCTGAAAGATAAAAATGAAATATAAGAAAATTAATTTAAATATGCATTAGTTGTTTGATTGAATGGATAAATTTGGACGATAGATTTGAAGTTATGTTCTTGAAATTTATTAAAGTGAGATTTAAAGCTTCATTTGAAAATCTTTTTTACATTATTGCTAAATAGAATATCATAATTCAGATCAACGAAGATTTGTCGAATAAAATATCCAAATATATTTGAAAATTTTATTAGATTATCTCAGCTTCCTTTTTATTATTAATTATACAGATTTTAGTTGGACTAAATTACATCAATTTTAGATGGGTTATAATATATCATTGTGCTATTCGTCGTTTTTTTTTGCAAATGTAATGTATTTTAAAATTATTTCTCGCATTTGGGTCTTGATATTTGAGAAACTAATGGTAAGTACATTCTGACAATCTAAATATACTCATCTAATGAGCCGTCACCATCCATGATAAGTATTTGAAATAATATCTCTGCGTGCGGTAACAACAAGAATTCATCAGCTAAAATACTTTATTAAGAAAGCTGTATGTATATTGTTAGAGCTTTGTTCTAGTGTAACGGTGCAAGTACACAGCATTTTTTTTTAATGAACAATCTTAAATGATTTTAATGAGCCTACATATCTTTCTAAATACCACCGTACATTCACTCATTCTTAAAACAGCATTCCCCCGAAACTAGCTTGACTAGTCGCAGCTAGAAGATAAGTATGCGTGATTTCAGCATTTTTCAAATTCTAAGCTACTACTGCGAGGAAAACATCAAAATGACGATGAACCAAAAAAAAATGGAGAGAAAGAAAAAAACAACTAGACATCATTCTATCTATGAACGTATCTAATGATGCTTTTAATGTTGTTCTGTCAATTATGCTCGGATTGCAGCAACAACAATACAGAAGAAATAGAAAAATACTTTTGAAAAAGAATTGTTTTTTGTTTGCATTTCATTGTTGTTGTTGTTGCTGTTTTTATCTTGATTGCGTTTTTTTTGCTGAAACAAGTCGATGACTTGCAAATGAATAGAAATTAACTTTGAACAATTATGTTATCTTGACATAGTTTATCGGAAATTTCGAATAGTTTTATTTAGAGGCAGTTTCGAATCCTGGATAAGAAGTGCGTTGAAGGAGAAAGGTTTGATTTAGGTCATTATGTAAAGGAAGGAGCGTTTAGAATTTATTGATTTTTGATTTAATATTAAACTTTTGTAGATTTGTTGTAGGCCTAAAAAGGGTTGCATCTTCGATCAAATGCACGAAATTCGACTTTTTGTGTACGTTGAATTTCGTAATTGGAGATTCGAACTTGATTTTTATCTGGTTTCGAATTTGATTTTCGTGTAACAACTCTTGTGAATTGAAATTAATGTTTAAGGCTAGTTCTTGTGAAAACAAGTGCGTTGACTGAAGTACGTTAGAAAAAAGCCCAGGTTTTAAATCGCCAGAAATGGGCTGTACAAAATATTTTCGCATGCATATGACTCCAGCCTTAAATCTGAGAGTCTATTAGGATTTAAATTTCGCTATCATAGCTCAAACGATATCATATTTTCTATCGTATCACTATTTGCATGAGAATCCGCCAACTTTCGAGGACCAATTGTTAAATTCAACCGCATTTCGCACTTGAGGGACACTGCGAGCTACAAACTTCATCGCGTTCTTTGAATTTAAATCGTTTTTTGATCGCTTAAATTGTTTTTGACACTTTGTTGTAAAAACCTTGGAAATCCGGAATCGACTAAGCGGATTCGACAGATTCGTGTGAGTCAACGGTTTAAAACCGGAATTAAATTAAAATTTTGGAATGGTTCTTAATTGGAAGTTCCGATTATTGATGAGTTGTCAAATTTTACAAATTTTTATATTGGAATTTGAATCATAATACTCTCCCTGACAAATTTCAAGAAAACAATCCGATTGCTTTTGATATTTAAAATCTCTTCTAAGATTTTTGTGGCACTTGAACTTTGACGAATCATAGATATCATCTAGAATATTCATCACCTATTCAGTCTACAACCACCAAACACGCATTTACTAAGTTAAGACCTTCTGAGAACAGAGGAAATCCACTTAAAACATGATCAAGTGAATACGACCGGACGAAAATAATTTAGGTATAGCTTCCTAATGGAATTTTGATTTCTCTGGAGATCATCTCAGCAATTTCGATCAGACCAATCACTTTTACTATTCAACATAATTATCTAACCCTTAGATCCACGATTGCATAATGAGGACAACATCCTGTTGTTAGCCTCATACAACACCATATTTTCTCTCCATATCTACACGCCTCCCGAAGCCAATCAATCCTCCTCAAAAATTATTCAAATCAACTGAACCTGAGAAGCAGGAATTACCTGCATCCATACGAAACTGTTCGACCATTCAAATGACTTTAGTCAGTTGATTCCAATCACAGCCAGGTACAAAAACCAAAACCAACCAGTCAACCTTCTAGGCCGTCATCGTCGCCTGTACCCTTATATGGCTCCAGGCAAGGAAAAAAACAAATCAGATCAAAACAAAAGCCACAAGAGACGAGAAGAATTCGGAATTGCGAGGGCACTAAACTTGGAAAGTGGAAGCAATGAGGAAAACTTGTTCCTAAATTTTGTAGTGTTTTTTTTTTTCAAAAAAAAAAATAAAATCGATTCATGGGCCTGGTGTTTCGCTTCAATCTTGCCCAGAAGGAGAAGCAGCAAACGAAATGCCAGGACGGGAACTAAAGGGAATTTCATTTTGGAATTCACCTTATCTCATCCTCATCATCATCAGCTGCATTTTGAAAGCTATTATCATTTTGGAATTTCACCTGCGCACCCCAGTCGATGACAGAAATGAATTTTAGTTTCTTGACAGCCTGTAAATGTTTTAAATTCGACGTATAATATTAATAAAATGATTGGTTGGTACTTTGTTCGAAATTATGTAAAAGATTGGTGCTGCCAGGTTGATTGCTATGACTGAAATTTCGTGTTGATTTTATTTTCGGTTTATTTATGAATCAGGAAAAACGTGAAAATTATTTCGAATAAAGTATTAATTGAACCAACACATCGAAAATCATTAGTAAGATAATCGTCTTAATGATGGAGTGATGAAGGGTGATATATCACTTGAGATTGACACGATGAGTGATAGATAACACTGAATGTAACAGTCATTCAGAAAAGTGGAAGATGGTGCAAGAAATTATTTTTTTTTACATTTATTGGGTCTAAGAGACTATTAAAGTGGAATGTGTGATAGTCAAGAAATGAGTGTGAAACTATCCCCCACTCAAAATATAACTTTTGAAAAATGTAAGGCAATTTGAAAAATGTATGGCAAATATGGTACCACCAGGAGCTGTACGAAATATTTGACAATCCAGAGGTCGCCACAGTCATCAAACTGCGGAAGCTACAATGGGCTGGTCACGTGCAATGAATGGATGAGTATCGAGTACCTAAAACGGCATTTGATGAAAAATCCGACGGTCGAAGGCGAGTGGAAAAGCCCAGGAAACGCTGGTCAAACACTGTCAATGGAGGCTGCGCATCGCTGCTCGGGTTTCCAAATTGAAGGATATGGTCATTAGACCGAGACATAGGCAGGTGTCATAGAGAGAATTTCATAAAGAGCTCGACAAGCGAATAAAGACAATACTAGCAGACTTTTTCGGTTCGGGTTGAGCTCTTTTGCATATGTCTGATTGAAACTCTTTTTTTAAGTCTGTTTTTTTTTTAATCTTACTTTGATGAAGCTGTCTTCCACTCGATGAAATGCTGCTTTGTTTTAGAATCATAGTCATAGCAACCAACTCTCTTGTTGAAGTTTTTGGTAAAAAAAAAACTCCGGATGATTTTTAACTTTTTTTTTCGACTTTGAGACAGATCTCCCTGTGGTCCTCCGAAAACATTTGTGGCCTTAACTTTGCTGCATCTAATTTCATGTTCAGATTTTGAGCAAAATATTCTGGCATGAACTTCAGGAAATCCCAGGAGAATCCAACAACTTTTGGCCAGTTTTGAAATGGGTAGTTTCACGGAGCTAATCCACAGAATCTTCCTCGTAAGTTTCCCAAAGCATTATGTATATCAGTCTATGCTGTTGGTTTCTTTTAATAGGCAACATAATATATGCTCGCATATTGTCCCTTTATGTATACCACCGAAAAATTGCCAAAAGTATAAGATACTCTCACATAGATATCTCTTGCTACACTGATCAGGTGACGGAAGGCAGTTTTGCCACCTCTTTTGGTGCCAGGAAAACACTTTAGTGTTTAAGGCACTCCTCGTGGATAGTTGATTGAAAATTACGAGGGGCATTCAAATACGAACGAGCCTTTTGCAAAAATTAAATTTGTTTTACATTTAAGAAGAAAACACAATTTATAGTTATTTTTCTACATAGTTACCCTCCTTATTAATGCATTTTTCCCATCGAACAGGTAGTTGATTCATGCCGTTTTCGAAGAATGACTTCGAACCAACCAACCAATTGCACTTGAACTGTTAAACCTGTTCGCAAAACGCTCTCCTTTAGTTGCTTCCTTGAGAGGCCCAAACATATGGAAATCGCAAGGTGGAAGGTCAGGGCTGTAGGGAGGATGATCAAGTGTAATCCAATGCATTTCATCAAATTTTTGGGCTGCAGTGTGGGGTCTTGCATTGTCGTGCAAGAGCAGGACGTCTCAGATGGGTTTACGGTGCCTGTTTGATCGATATGCAGCTCGAACCTGGTCAAGAAGCTCATAGTAGAAAGCAGCGTTTATTGTGCAACGATCGTGAACGAAATGAACGAGTAAAACTCCTTGTGAGTCCCAGAAAACCGTTGACATCACCTTACCGGCTGACAAGCTAGTTTTGGTTTTTGATGGTCCTGGCTCCTCTTCTTTTCTCCCCTCCATAGAAGCTCTTTTTGAACTCGGCACACCAGGCTGTCACTCGTGGCCATGAAAGTGCATTTTCTCCAAAGGGTGCACATACTCGATTTCGAATTTCGGCTGATTTAACGCTTATGTTCGTTAAAAACTTTCGCATAATGCGTTGCGCAACTGAAAGATGAACTTCTCTTTCGCTCATTGTGAGGACAACTAAACAAACCAGTCGGGCGGCCGACTTGGCCTTGAGTCATCTAGACGAATTCCCCTTTACCTTTCCTGACACTCCGCCTACCTTCGACATGCTTTCTAAGTCCTCAACAGTAAAAGGCTCGTTTATATTTGAATGCCCCTCGTAAATTAATTTTGAATTTTTATTCGCTAAACATTAGCCTGAAAATAGAATTGTTGAATTTCGTTTGTTCTTTTATTTCTTTACTATCTACTGTTTGTAGGAAAAAGGGATGGACCAGTCAGAGATCAGAAAACTAAATCAAAAGAAATTGGAAAACTAGTAGTGAATTAATGGAAGTGACAGGATTGCCATGTCGTAGGTATAGCAGGATCGCCATGTAGGTGCGACTGGATGTGATCTTGGTAAGAGGTGCAAATCTTCACTAAATGCCTTTTTTCGCCAAGCCTGACCTTATTTGACTTTATATTATGGCAATGTATAGCTGGTGCAATAGAGAGACTATCGTTTGTATTTTTGCTGGCCAAACCTGTCGCCTCGTAGGAAGAAATAATCGATATTGCGAAACGTGACCTGCAAAAATTGTTTTTCATAAGTATTCCTTACGGTTGGCGAACTATTTTGGCTTATTCTGGCAAGAAAAGAAGCGATGACGTCGGCAAATATTGTATCAATTCTCGTGTACGGAAAAGCTAGAGAACATTCTTCGGGTAAGTTTTAGGAACCCACAGGGGCCCAAAACCTGCTTAGGGAACAGCCCCATTATTAGTTTAGATTCATCCCGTTTTTGGGCTGTCACGTTGATTGCATTAATTATCTTTAATCGTCCCGTTGTAGCGCCAATCGCTTGGAAACTACGAATATTTTCACACTTCATATGAAAATCGGTTTAGATTCATACAACAGTTATAAATTATGTAATACAATAAATTCGAAAGAATTTTGATTTTATTTAATTTAAATTTCCCGATACGAAACAACAATTTCTGATACCAATAAAATTAAATTATCTGAAATCTACAAAAACCACGCAAATTCAATCAAAGTATTTCAAATTCATCTTGGATGATATCTTAGAACTAACTTGACCATTCAGATCGTTCTTGATATCTTCAAAACAAACAACACTGAATCTGACTTGAAGATCTATTTTTTCTTTCAATCTTTTCTAAAAAAAAAAAATTTCGATTTTTACTATCAAATAGCCGAGAATAGAGGCAAAAACACTTAACGATTAACATAAATCAGAAAACTATTGGATGGAATGTTTTTCCGAATCGATAATTCCGTCGATACAAAGAAAGATACAGGTGATAGAAGTAGGCAATATTGAGTAATGAAAAGTGTTGACAGAGAACTTATTGCGATCGTTAATCTTTCTTCGATTTTCGGAATTTCAACGATATCAAGATAGTTGTTGATATTTACATAACACAGGACACCTGGTGTGTTTGAAATGGGATATTGTGCTGAAAATGCTCTTAGTTAATTTTGATGATAATCGATATTTGTTAGGAATATTTTATCGATTTTCAGATATTTTCGATCTATGAACTTTGATAGATTTTCTCTATAATAATGTAGATGATGAGCTCATAATATCATTTTTAGGAATGATTAGGCTGGATGTATTTCTCGCTAGGAAATTTTGAAATATTTCGAACTTATGTGTCTGGAAATTTCCACTATCAAAAGGATGAAGTCCTTGGTTGACAAGATCTGATGACGAAAAATATCACACTTTTTTGTGTTGTTTGAGTATTTTTTTCTTTGGATTATTATAGACTTTAATCACTAGCATTTTTGGTGTAATATTTTATCAGATGAGATACTTGGTCTTAATTTATCCCATTTCGTCAGTACAACATCAAATTCAACGAATAAATCACGAATAAAACTGAAAAACATACTAATCAAACCTCCAGCACCTGAAACAACAAATTATCTTTAATTCAAATTTAACTCAACGCGAAGTATGTACATTCCAGAGACAACACATACAAACACTTAAAATATCGAATATTCCATATGAGCATAAAATATACAATAGATACTCGAAAAAATTCAAGTTTATGATTTACAATTCATCCAAGCTTATCGAAGAGCAACGATGCTGACCGGTGAAATAGAGGAAACCCGGGGTCGTTTGGGTCGCTCGCATCGATCTAGAAACCATTTTCACTCACGAAAATAGACTCACTGCTAAGGAAATCGATTGTTCTCACTACAAACAGAAAATGTGATGTACATCTTCAACAATTGTCTGATTTTCATTGAAATTTTTCTTTCGATTTTTCCCACTTGAATTTTTCCGGACCTTTCTGACCCAAGCATCTCTTTGAATATTTAGAGGAAAGGAATCTTAAGCAGCCAAACAAATTTCGGATCATGACGGTAAGGAGAGAGAGAGAGAGAGGAAGAAGAGGAGCGCGAAGAGCCCGGCGGCGAGGTGAAGACTTCTTCAAAAAAAAGGTATGTGAGTGGATCGCAAGGAATATTGGAAGACCCTAGAGCTCAACATTCTTTACTTGGTAAAAATCTTTTCTGCTCTGTAAATCTTCTTATGCACGAGACAAGAGTTTTGTGTAGTTGGCACATCTTCTGCCTGGGCTCCTCTCGAGATTCTTTTCTTGTTGCTGGTGCTGCTGGTAGTGGACGTGATTTCGGTTGATCGTTCTTGGTCTCGAAGATCCATGGTCTTGACCCATCGCTTCGCCATCGATGCTGTCGTCATCGTTTTCTTGTTGTTTTCTTCACCGTCGTGTTTTTCTTGCTCGCATACCTGAATCTTCTTACTTCACCTAGCACCGCAGCACCTCTGCCGCCTTCTTCCTTCTTTCATTCTTCACGAGCTGTTGCTGCTGCCATTGGTGTACCATGTCTGTACTGAAAATATTTGTTGGGACGTTGAAGTATAGATATATGTTACTCCTATATATATTTATAACTTCGAAATTGTGCACCACATGTAGTGCCTAGCCTACGTGTATCTGTCCTCATCATAAAAACCTGTATGATTGGAATTTCAAAAAAAAAATGTATATAATTCTCGATTGAGGAGGAGAGTGTGCTCAGTTTTTAAAGGAATTCGAGAAAAAAATATAACTTACGAATGTCTGTATGTACGTAAGTATGGTCGATGTGATGGAATAAAATTCAGAGTAAACCAAGTGGAAATGAACACGATGGAGATTATCCACGATGCACATACTCGTAAATAATAGGATTGGGAATAAGTAGTATGTCTCTTGTGATGGAAATTCTTCGTCAGATGGAATTTCATGAAGTAGGTATTAACCTAGTGAAAAGAATGAAGATTTTGAAGTGATTTCCAAAAAATAAATTATACGGAAGATGTATGGGTACGGCAGATTTAGGGTTTAATTGTTTATGGTAAGGTTTATGTGGAAATGATTGGAAGCTGCGATGATTTGTGGATGAACTAAATCGCGTGAGTTGACATCAAATCGAACATTATTGTCACGATTCGAATTCGAAATGCGACAAATGTGCATGAGTTTCACGTTCTTGAAAGAAATGCCAAGTTATTGATCGGTTTACTTTAATGATCATGCTTGCAAATATGTAGACAAAAATTTAGAAGACTGCGAGCTGAATTATTTAGCAATCTGGGCAGTTTTATGAAACATCGAAATAAAAGTGCCATGATCTTTCAAATTTTAATGTATTTAATTTTTTATAGCTGAGTATTTGTTTCCATGCAAAAAAGGATACAATACATGAAAGTGTTCATAACCGATCTGTGGATTTGTTTTTTGCAGTCGTGTACGCTTGAAGGTTGTTGTGAAAACTGTTAAGCTGACGATTGCAGAGGGCTAAAATTGTGAACCTTGAATTTAAAACATAATGAAAAACAAATCACTTCCATAAAGTGAAAATATAAAGTGGTGTAAGTTAGATGGCTGTCAATCGGAGAGTTTTGCCGAAAGACACACATAGGCGCATTAGACGCCCGTTCTTAATTGGCCACTGTCCTTTATTTTTTTGGCTTTTGTAACTCTAGGGATTTTCATTGGCTATTGTACTCTAGGGAAATTTTGGTTTTCTTGATGAACTGAACATTGCCTTTTAATTTGACAAGAGAAAGGTCAGTCACACCTGAGAGGAATGGCGTCGCAAAACGTAAAACAGAGTAAATAATTATAATTTAATTAACGTTTTCTGGGCTAAATAAAAAGAAACGAATAAAGAAATGTCAAATTTCAGATTCCAAAATCGAAAAAAGGCAGCCATTAAAATGAAAACCAAGCAGCTGATGATAGATACGAAAACGTTTTCATTTTTCAATTTTCCTTTCAGAAGATGGACAAATTCAGCTATTTGACAAATAAAAAGTTCACAAATTTACCATAATTGGACAAATTTCAAAGGGAATTAGCCCTTTTTTAAAGTGTCAGAGTCGAAAAACTGAAGTACACGCTACATTATCACTTATTTAATACTCAATTAATTTTGAGACAATCAAAACTTCTTTTATTCTTTAGTTTTCCAGAAACTCTTTACTATACACTATAAGAAAACAAAGCGTTCTTCTTTTTCTTTTATCTTAGTATTTTATAATATTGAAAAAAAGTATAACAAAAACCGTCGATCCCTTTGAAAATGATCTGAAGTTTTGTTATTTCCAGAATTTTTGATTGACAGTAAAATATATTAAACCCTTAGGAGGCAGTGGATGTGTTACTGAATTTCGAGGGAGTTCCATTTTTGGAACCAAATATTAGGAAAAACCAAATGTAGGAAGTTATATGTAATGTTTTTTTTATAGCTTGAATATGATAATGTTCTGGTAATTTTTAACTCTATGTGGGTGCATTGTGTCTGAAAGTAGGCAAGGAAATTTTGTAAATTTTTGAAATGTGATAACTTTTCACAGAGCCATTAGACTATCACGAAATTTACAAAACACGTTTGCGGGCACAAAAAATGCACTTTTTTATTGAATATGCGAGTAATCCAATAGCTACGGTAAGTACCTAAAGAGAAAACCTTCAAATCAATTTCAAAACCTTCAATTGCTTTTTAGGAAAAACAGCACATTTTTACTAAATCTCATGAAAGTCTGATAACAAATCTCCATGCAGGCAAATTAAAATTTCTAACATTTTTCTTCCTACAAGAACGGGATGCTTTCACCAAATTCATTCACAATCAGATCCACATGAAATTCACAGCATGTATTGATTTTTAGTAGGACCAGGTCTGGATAGAAGTAATTTGAAGGTGGAGGAAAAATTGTGGCAGCGGTGCCATCTTGAAACATCGTTCGGAAAAATAAAGACTTGTCTTGCCTTAAAACTTCTGAGACAGTTCGATTTTAAAGAAATTTCCACAGTAAATAGGCCTTAGTGGAAGATAAACTTGACAGAAAAATTAGGTTGCTACCATTAAATTAGATGATAATCATGATCTCGTAGTGACACTTAACATCAAACATTTATATTTTGAAAATTTGGAAATTTTCAAGGGGGGTAACTCTTAAAATTTTTCTACTCCTATAAGTTCTATCGCAGTTATTGGATCAAAACCAAAATTTACACGGTGGGTTGACCTCGACGTGAAGCAGATTTGGTATACTTTTGTCTTTAGTATTAGCAAAGGGCTGTCAACAACAGACGTTTTGAAACTAACAGAAAAAAATTGAATCTTTTATAAGTGATAGCCCTGGAAACCTAAAGGGTTTTTTAATTTGACGATAATAGTACTACCCGACGCTTGAAGTAGCTAAACATTGCTAAATAAAAGCAAAAAAGATAAATTTAGGACGAAGTACATCAAGTGTATCGATGTAGATAAGAGAATATACGGTATCGAGCCATGAAATTATGACCACTGCCGAAAACAATGCGAAATCTAACTTCGGTGGTTCTGTTTGAAAATCCCATTGATCTTTGGAAAAAGAGGCTAATATTCGTCAATACTTTTAAAGACACTACGGTCGATCAGTGGAAAAAGGTAATTTACCATTATTTTCCACTTTTCGGAAAATATTCGATATTTGTAATTCTATCTTCAATGTAACGTTTTTTTTAGATTCTACTCAGCGACGAATCGGCAATCCAAACCATCCCTGAAGCGCTGATGTTCGTCAGAAAGTATCCAAATGAAAAATTGAATCCTTCCTGCATAGTGCAATCAATAAAACACCCACCTTAGGTTTTGGTTTGGAGCATTATTTCCCCTACCTGGTAGAGGGAATGATGAACCAAAATCAGTACCTCAAAGTGCTGCAGTACATTTTCATCCCGCATCGACGCTCACTGATGGTCAACGACCTTGGCACGACATTCATGCAGGACAATGCTCCTTGCCACATTGCCCGCACCGTCAAAAATTTTCTTAAATCCTAAAAAAATTCCTATCGTTCCCTGGCCAACCAATTCCTCAGATCTTAGCCCCATTGAAAATGTCTGGAATGTCCTCAAATCCGAAATATATCAAAGATCCAACCCCACCAAAGAAATTCTCATCCAGAACATCCGGGAAGTGCGGCATAAATCACTCCTAATCAAGGACTGCATCAATTCGTGCATTGAAAATATGCCCAGGAGAATAGAAGCGGTTTTTAAAAATAAAGGAGGATGGAGGAAATACTAAATAATATTAATTGCGTTTTTTCTTTTTTTTATTTATAAATAAATAAATACTAGAAATAAATAACTTTATTTAGCACATATTAGTTTTTTTTATTGAATTTTCAGAAACGGAATCGAAAAATGTTATAAATATAAGGTGGTCATATTTTCATGGCCCCATACAGTAATTCCAGCAAACGGAAACGCTCTAGATCATTTTATTATTATTTCCCCATGAAGAAAATTGACTTCCCTGCTCAAAGCCATTCGACTTTTATTGTCTTTTTCGACGTAGTTATCTTCACTGGATTGTTAGTGAAACAAATAAGAACGCACGCAATTCTTTTGATAGAGCACATTCGACGAGAAGATTTTCATCATGAAAAAAAAAATTATTGAAATATTGTTGGTATGGGGAAAAATTAGACCACATGAAATTTTCCTATTTTCTAAATTTGATTCAAAATAATGTGGAAAAGATTTCACTTGGTGTAATGATATTTTGAGTTTAATATATATGAAAATATATCAGTAAGCAATTCAACTCTACTTCTTCTACACTTTTAAAAGTGCTAATTAAAAATGCAGAGAGAACTGAAGATAATTAGTGGAAAATAAAACGATGTACTACGCACGATGCAACAAGATTTACTACCAAGATTGCTGGAAGGTGGTCCTGATATTACAACGGAAAATATGAAAATTTTCATCGGTAGTTGCTCTTAAAAAGCCTCTTTTGTGTGTTGAAAATTTTCAATTTCGTCATTATTTGAATGATTAGAGAATTATTCAAATCAGACCCGTTTTTTGGTTTGCTTGAAGTGAAATTATTATTTTTTTTTCTTCCAAATATTCAATTGTTAGATGCATTTTATTGGAGCATTTGATTAAATACGATTTATGTTTAATTGTCTGAAAAATAACGACGTTTTAACATTCATTTGTTTTGATACTGGATAAGATTAATTTCCTCCCCGATATTTACATATAAGTATTCTGATAATTTTTTTCTAAGTGCCAAAAATCATCACATATGCGTCAGGGGACTTTTTTACAATAATCATCAGAACGTCTGTGTTTCTAATACCTGAACTAGATTTATTTCCAGCTCAACCACAATTTGTATGCTTTTGATCGGAAAAAAACCTGACTCATTTAGAAGGAATGCCAGTATATTCATGGCAGATACTAAACGTATGTACATATATGCGATTCTTCGATTTATGATATAATAGAATTGATATAAATGAATTTTAAATAATAATTTGTTGAAAATTCAAAACTCCCAAGGCTAAAAATTAATTAAAAGTAAGACAAAAGACATTCCAATGAAGCTCGAATATTATTCGAAACAATTGAAGAGTAAGTTAGATAAATATTTGATTGTCTACCACTTAGGATTTATACTTTGAAAAAAAGGTTTTATGTAATCATTGTTTGATTACTATAATACACTCCGCAACATCTGGTTGAGACACCCCCTGGAAAATTAAGTTTTGAGATAATTTTGCTATGCAAGTACTCGTTTAATTAGTCTTACAACACTTTTCGTAGTGATGCAAACTGTCGCTTCCCTTAAGTACTCAGGAATTACCGCTTGACCCTTATGTAGGTACGACAACTGGTTGAGACAGGGCCGAGATTTTTTGGGAAAAAAAATATTTTTATAAATAAAATAATATAAATATTTTTTTTATTTGCTATTAAAGCGTACTTCCACCATTTTTGTTCACAACCTATAACATTCTTGAAGGAAGAAATTTATATAAAATTTTTAAAAGTTTCTTTGGATCTTTATCCCAACCAATATTTATCGCATTCTTAAGGTCTTCCATATTATCAAATTGTGGTCCTCTTTGGAAAACTGTTCTAGAAAGATGTCCCCAAACATTTTCAATAATGTTTAAGTCCGGGAAAATTGCCGGCCACTGAAGAACACGGACATTATTCCGCCCTAGGTAATCTTTAACCTTTCTTCCGTGTCAACTGGCGCGTTGTCTTGTTGCAAATTGAATTCTTATCCGAGGAGTTGACAATTTCTTTGTCCAGGATCTTTATGTAATCGCTCCTGTTTATTTTTTGACTGACAAAACGTATATTCATCTTTTTTCCGTGGGATATTGCTCCCCAAACCATGACTCCACCTCCTCCTTGCTGACTTTTTCTCAAAAAAAAAATTTTTCCTTCCTTAGATCATGAAAATAATGAAGAAAGCATATTCGTCCAGACAGAACCTCTTTTCATCAGTAAAGACAACGTTTCTCCAACGCTTTTTTCAATTTAAATGGTCTGTTGCAAACGCCAAGCGGGCATTCCAGTGTCTTTGTTGCAGAGCTGGTTTTCTTCTCAATCTTTTCTGTTGTAAGTGCTCTGCTGAGGCAAGTACACGCTGGCAAATCCTTCGTTTTTTGCCAACGTTAGAAATTTCCGCTGCTGTTACGATTTCTCTTGTTGTTGCCGTCGAATTCGATGCTTTTCTAAGTAGCGCACGCCGGGTAGCTGCTGTTAAAGCGTACTTTTATCCCGGTACGTATCTTTTGTCGTTATTTCCAGGATCTTTCAAATAATTTGAAACCTCTATACTGCCCTACTAGGCGCAATCGAAAAATTGATTTTTATAATATTAGAAAGCTTAAAACAATACGCATCTAATGAACTAATCCTTTTAATGGTATCTTATTTAAAACATATAGAAACACATTAAGAAAGTTTTTTAAATCTAAGTACCCGATGTACCCAAGAGCGGAGGACTACTCAGCGAGAAAAGTGGAGTAAGGAGAATCCTCCACCAGCTCCAAACGAACCCAGTTTCTCGTTGCCTATCTCAATTTTACCTTAAATCACTAAGGGAATTAGAGGTATATCAATATTATTACTTTTACAAAACTTCAATTATCTCGAAATTCGCTTTCATTGAGATACCGCTTTTGCGCTTAGTAGGGGAGTATACGACACGTTCCAATAGCTGGGCAATTTTCCTGATGGAAAAACTATCCTGACGCATCCTTGGAATATTCTGCATTTCCGACGTATAAGCTGTTTTCCCGATTCCATATATTATCTAATGGCTCACTGAAATAAAAAACTGATATCGTTGATCGAAATTCCTAAGTTTTTATAGCCGGTCTTAACAAGTTGTCGTACCTACATAAAGGTCAAGCGGGAATTCCTAAGTACTTAAGGGAGGCGACAGTTTGCATCTTTACGAAAAGTCATTAGGATTATTAAAGATTAATTAAAAGAGTACCTGCAGAACAAAATCATTTCAAACACTAATTTTCCAGGGAGTGTCTCAACCAGTTGTCGCGGAGTGTAAGGCTTACAGTGACAATGCCGATTGTTGTTAAATAGCACTTGATACCATAATATCTATACTCCTCGACATACCCTAGTGTATATTTCCAGCATTTCCACATCAATTATAACTACCACCACCCACACTAGATCATAACTACCATCGTTTACAATCCAACAACGATTAACGGTCATCATCCATTCGATTGGTCTTGCTTCATCTTGAAATCCTTATATTCACCTAGATCATCCGAAACCACTTCAAACGACAAACAGTAGCCACCACATCACAACAGATCTGAATAATCAAACGTCATAATGGATACAACAATATTCTTTCTTATGGAATGCTTTTGAGAACACAGAAAAATAATACGAAGAAGAATCATGCAGCTACCGAATTCCTCACTCGATCAATTATTATTATGCACATTCTTCACGCTTACAACAGGCTTACTTTAATCCCACGTTCCAATGCATACACACACGCTATAAATAATGTCCGTAAAAAAATGAAAATAAAAAAGATTCGAAACAGCAACAGCGCAACTACAGAAAAATAACAAAAACTCCGACCTGAAAATTCCCTTTTGGACATTACAATCAACACGTTAAGTACTCAATCTGTTCGCTTTTATGATATGGTGGCATGGCACTGCCTACTACCATTTTTCTTATGCCCATAGTAATTCGTTTTTGATTCTTCCAGCATCACATTGCCCCATTACCCATTGCCGGGTTTTTAGCCGATTTAGATGCTTTTCAGAACTGCTTCAGCTATACCAACCAGCCAGCTGCCATCCGCAAACCACTCTTTTGCTGCTGCTGCTGTAGCTGCTTCTTTAAGCCGGCTTAAGTGGAACATGCGAGTAGCACTGTTCTTCTGCTTGATTTTTCAGGTTTTTTTTTTGTTATCTCCGCGCTTGCACAGAAATTTTTATGCCCTTTTGCTTAATTTGAATGGTTGGTTTTTTGTTCCAAAACGACAATAACCACAACAGCTTCGACGACGCTCTTATTGCTTCTTCTTAGCCAAAAGCAAAAGTACATTGCTGCATGCAGATAGGTTGATAGAAAGACAGATGCAGATATATAGCACTTACTACACAAGTATACGATTATGCAGAATAAAACTGGGTGGAATTTACTGAGCTTGTGAGCAGCACTTGAATGAACGTCGTCGCAACCATCGAGAATATGGTGATGAAAAAACTATATTATAGAATTTTAATGGTAGGCTAATGTTCGAGGAAAATATTTTTTTTCTTTCGCTTTTTTGATTTCTTAAGTATCCATTCGTTTATCAGATAATAATTAATGTCGAAGCAGAGCATTCTTTGGATGCTTTTCGAGATTACTCTTGAATTTTTAGTAGGCTCAATTTTTTTTTGGTAATTTTATGTTATGTCAGCTTAAAATGTTCGGTTTTATGACGCTGGATGATTAAAGTGGTATGCAGAGTTGTGGAAATAAATTGTGATTTTATTGTGGTATAGATGTGAAGTTTGGAAGCACGTGTGTAGTTTTAATATGAAAATGGAATTTGAATATAATTAGGTGACCGGTATTTTATGATCGGTTTGAAGATACAGTTTGTCTTCAAATATTTTGGAAGACCTGAAGAAGCATTAAGATAAGGTAGGTATTTGAAGATTTGTCAAGATTGAAGACGCCATTCAATACGATCTTAGGGAAGATGAGGGGCGATGGAAATATAGATGGAAATAGCTATTGATTTGTGAGAAAGCATCGATAAACTAGCAAGAGGAGATTTACTTAAAGATGCTCTTAATTTTACATTTTAGAAAGTAACAAATTATTACTGTTCCAGCATAGACTTTTTGGGTAGCACTAAATGCACAGCATCTACCAAAAATGCTCAACTTTTTGGGTAGCGCAACATCTACCAAAAACGAAGACACTGCCCTTCGCAGGCACAGCTAATTTGGTTTGAGGAAAGGTATTTTGATATATTGCGTTGTAATTCATGCAAAATATGATACAATTACTTAGATACGCGCCGTCAAATTTAAAGTTAGTTCGGTGTAAAAATGTTATGTGTAAATAAATTGATTGATTTTGATTTTCTATTCGCTCTCTAGATTTGATCATTAATTTATCCTTTCTTTTAAACTTTCATTGACTTATCCGATATTTCAAATGTTCATTCAATTTTGCGTACTTATTACCATTTTTTCATTAATAAAAGACAAAGAGAGGCGAATAGCCAAATAAATTCTAAAGGTTAGTCTAGCCATAAATTTTGTCCTTCATAAAATGGTGTGTAGTTTCAAATTCAGAAACAAAAAATGTACGAAAATCCATAATATATGTATTTTTTTTACTGCCTATTTAATTATAAAAAAATAACATTCATTCTAGATGTCCTCTTTTGCATTGACACACTTCTTCATTCGATCCGGCCACTCATATATCGCCCCACGAACTGTTTTCAGAGATATCAATGCCACTGTGGCCACTAAATTACGCTTCAACGACTCAGTAGGCGTGTTTTTTTGCTCCCCTTATCTATAACAGAATAATGCTATTCACTGCGGATGCATTGGAAATAACAACAACTCCCCCTATCCATAACAGGAGTTATATTTTAGGAATTAATCTCCCTAAACCAGCATCCTGACGTCACCAGCTTTTTATTTCGGAAGTGTTTGCCATTTCCTGAAGAATAGACCTAAACCAAAGCGTCTTGAAATCATCAGCGTAATATTTGATCCTAAGCTCAAATTTGATAAGCATATTTCTTATATTACCGCCAGGGCCTCTAAACTATCCGGTTTTATTATTAGATCCTCTAAAGCTTTCGTTAATATCTCCACCTGTGTACACCTTTTCCTCTCCTTTGTACGTAGTATCCTTGAATATTGCTGTCAAGTTTGGTGTCCTCGTTTTGTCTACTTAAATACTGCGTTGGAGTCGGTTCAACGCAGATTTACTCGCACCCTGTTTTACAAATTTCAGCTTCCTTATCGTCCTTATAGTGATCGTCTGTCGTTCCTTCATCTCCCTTCCCTCGAATCACGGAGACTGTTCCTGGATGAGTGCCTACTCTTCAAATTATTTTATAAGTTGGTAGATTCAGATATCAGCAGCCACGTTTCTGTCCGTGTTGCAGTGCATGGCACCAGCTCTTCGTTTGAGTTTAGTGTGCCATTTGCGCGCACTGATATCTTTTTTTATTCTCCGCTGTTGCGATTACTGAGGCAACATAATGATCTGCATTTTGGTCCTCTGCCGCTGACATTATATGCATTTAAAACTTTTCTGAAACATAATGTTTTGCTTACTACTAGTTCACTGTAGTCTTTTTTCCTTTTCTTTTTTTTCTCTATTTTTCTTATTTTGAATTTGTACTTTTTCACTTTGATTTTGTTTATTTTTGTTCTTTATTTTGTATCATTATCATTTCATTATTATTTTGTTCATTTTTTTTCATTCTCTCGTTAGTGAATTATTTGTATTTGATATTTTCTATATTCAGTAATTGGATTTTATCTGTTGAATAATAGTAATAGTAAATAAATAAATAAATAAATAAGCTATCGGTTTGAGAGATTCAGCTTTTTGGAATAGATCCATTTCAGAGGAGCTCACCGTTTTCTTAGAGATAAATCTCCTTAAACATCCAGAAAGCAACAGTGTATGAAAGGAAAGATGAATTTATCGAAAAAGTGAGGTCTTGCGTGACTGTAGGAATAGGAAGGATTGAAGTTGAGAAACAGCAATCGGTAGCTATTACCCAAATACAATCATGTATGTGAGATGGAAACTAAGCAAGAACGAACGAAAACCCACAGTCTACTAGCTTGAAAAGTAGTAGCTTATCGTTCAAAGAATAAAGTTGGTGTAAAATGTGCCTCTAAGATATCTACTCATCGTTGCAGAGCTAAAACAAATGTAATATTGTTAGTCGGACAAAAGGTTACTAAAAGTAGACTCCATCATCATTAGCGCCTTAACAGCTGGTAGTCCGTTCTAGCCCTGCTGTAAAAAAAAAATTTCACACATCTTGGTTTTGTAACACCACTATTCAGTTCGATATCTTTAGCATTCTGACGTACGCCATCGCTTCACGGAAGACAGAGTCAGCTTTGGTGTCTTTTCTAATAATTTAGCCCCCGCAGGCTTTCCGGTCAGAACTTCCTGGCTCAGAGCAGCTTAATGTTCAGTTTTCGTTCAAAACTGGTAATGACTTAATCATGAAGCTAAATTTTGACAAGTCACCATTATCTGGTCATTCTTTGGAATGAAAATTTTGTCAATGGAGAAAAGGGGAGACTCGGCTGATCACTGACAAATAAAATGTCAAGGATTTCAATTTTCGTTCGATTTTTTGTTGACAAACATTCGCAAAATTCAATTTTAAAATTCAGAAGCTTATTGACATCAAATGTCACTGTTTAGCTCGAAAGAATGAACTGCGCATACTAAATTGGCGTGAAATGAGTGGAGACATGTGTCAATGGCATCTGCATTTCGATTACGAAAGCAACTTTTCACGGACAGAAGCAATTTTGAATGAATACCACTCTTGCTAAATTTCAAGCTGAATTTTCGCCGTTACAAAAGCCAAATAATGTTAAGCTTAAGAAAGGAATTACCTGAGCCAAAACCATGTTGCTCTAGTGCTAGGAAGGATTAAACAAGGGAATAAACCAATTCTTTACAATTTACCTTCGCGATGGTAATTTCCAAGAAGCTAGACTACAGTTAAAAGTTAGAAAATGAACAAGGAAGAGGACAATGCCTGCACCAATACCTCGAGAATGCTGTCATAGCTGCAGCTACTTAATGAGCATTGGAAGTGGCTGCAAAACTAAGGCAAATATTTTGTGGGATACTGTAATGGGGCTGATGTAACTCCTGAAAAGTTTTGGGATGGTAGGAAAACTGATTTTTTTTCAAATAACTATGGAAATTTAATAGAGTTTTGACAGACTTTTTGCTTAAGATCATGAACTCTTCCTCCAGAGAAAATTGAACACGTGCTATTTCTGTTAAAAGTGAGGGATGATACAAATCAGGAACGGAAGTTGGATTGAACTTTTTCCGATATTTTATTGATGGAATCGGGCTCATTATTAGATTGTGTAAGAAGGAAGATATAGTTAGGAATATACTGTTCCCTAAAATTGTAATTCTATAGTACCCCATTGTAAGATCCCTTCTAGAGAATTATGTGAATGAAATGAACTTAGTGGATGATTTTTCGATTTCACTAATGACTGGCAAAGATCGCTTCGTTTTCATCAACTAACCCTCCGCAAAAATGGGCAAGTTTTGGTCTTGTTTTTTGGGAAAACAAATCAAAGCATGTCCCTCCGAGAAAAATACATTGTATCTATTTAGAAAAAGTGCATAGCTTCAAATATTTAGGATACAGATGTAACGCCAAATCCTAAGATGGATCGAACGAGTTGGAATCCCTAAAACATAGCACACTATGACTGAAAAATGCAACAAGGAATCAAAAATCTCTGCAGCCCATTGCATATTTTGTACTTGGCAAGCAATAATTATACTCTAATTCTGCATGTAAAGTTAGTGCGAAAATTGAATCAGGCTAATTTCAGCCCTAAGCGGATTAACTGGATACAAAACTATCTGACTGATCGTAAATAACAAGTAAGAATAGCTGGAAAACTAAGCTCCGAGCTCTCTTTTGAGTATGGTGTTCCACAAGGCACAGTTGTAGGCCCTATCCTTTTCCTTATTTACGTTAATCATTTTTTCTTACAGCATATAAATGGCCGCCTTATATCATTTGCTGATGATACCGTAATCTTTGTGGAGGATGGCGATTGGCAATCTGTGAAGACTGAACATAGCCTTACATTATTGAAAGACTGAATGAGTTTAAAGTTTGCCTTATCACGCCGTGGTCCTCCTGAGAAACTTGATCTGAAAATTCATTCTGTATATTGTAATTCAAATTGTCAATGTCCGCCATTAGATTGCGTAACTCAAACGAAATATTTCGGTATTATTATCGACCAACATTTGAAATGGGAGATTCAAGTGCAAAATACAATTAATAAATTAAGAAGTCTCATACCTTTGTGTTTTGAAGTTCGCGCCTTCTTAAACTTGCAAGCTATTAGAGCTTTATACTTTTCGTTAATATTCAATAGTTGCTTGGGGTAGTGCTACACAAAGTGTTCTTAAGTCTTTGATTGTTACCCAGAAGACTTTGATTAAAATATTGCTAAGTACGAATTAAAATGCGAGTTAATACTAATTCTACAAGAGGTGATACCTAGGAAACCGTCTTACTCCTGTACAGACTCACGCAACTTGGTCACATATACAGGTATTGAAACATTCAACACCTTACCGAAACAGCTTAAAGATATATACGCAACGTGAAGTCATTCAAAGATGCCCTTAAAAAAATACTTTATGAATGTAGATAACTAGGTAACTATTTTTTACTTTAATTTATTTAGCTTTCGCTATTAAGATATGTAGTTCAGTAAATAGTAGTGTATTTTATATAGGCATTGATTTATTGTGTGCTTTTTAATTTACCTACTTTAACGATTTTTTTTTTAAATTTATAAGCGTATTGTTGCTTTTGATTGATTGAACATTGTTTGATTAATATTCTGGCTCCTCATCACTAACACAAGGTTTATTGCCATAAAAGAGGGAACTGTGCAATAGCATTGTAACCATTATATATAATTATGAAATAAATAAATAAATGCTGATGCATTAATTAATAAAAAAAAACGTGTTTCCATATCTATCCAGTTATATACTACATGTGCATGTAATCACGTACCTTTTTACACATCTAGCTACATACACTGCTTATTGCAATATTACATCGCGATTCTTCACAATCAATACACACGGTAAAGTCACTGGTGGAGGAATTTAAATCGTCTAGCATTCGACAACAAAACAACAGCAACAACAAAAGTTATTATTGCAGCGTGTGGATTGAGGTAAGCCATCCAGTTCTGGATTTGCTGTTGTTGCTGCTGCTATACATTCAGGTTCGGACCGATAGGAATTTCATTCAATCTTAAGATTAATCTTCAGATCAGACCAAATTCCAAAGCAACGACAATATCTCATCCGAAAAACACTTAACGCACCGCGTTCTACATACGTACACAGTTCTGTAGGTAAGTATGTGGCTATGTACATAGATAGTTAGTTTGAGTTACGTACGTGTGAATGTCGGTTCGAGAAAGAACTTATCCACGCATTCAATGTACAGTTTGTGTCCGTCCAACTTGCAAGCATACCCGTACCTACAACGATACAGCCAACGAACATATCTGAACGGTAAACACTATAGGAACCATTATAGAACCCTGTGGACAATCTCACTTAGATTGGGGACCCCGGGAAGTTTTAGTTGTATCTTTTGCGTTATGTTGCTTGGATACATTCATATCTAGAGATGATGGTATGCATGACCGAAGCCAACCCAACGGCTGCATGGTATTGGACACAAAAAAACACAAAAAACAATCCATAATAAAACATTCGATGCTGGAAGAAAATGTGCCCTGTGTTGCTGGCTGATGGTGAAGTAGAAGTGAAGCGAAGGAGAATCGAATATAAGGTTGTATGTATACTGTGTGTACGCGCTGGTATGTTATGGAAGATTGAGTTGGAGATGAGATGAAGGAGTTGTGAGGCTGACTGGAGCTGCAGCAGGCCGGGGTAGAGCGCTGGAAGAGTGTGTAAGCAAAACACGACCATGACGAGGTCGATGGTGAGGTTTTGCTAAATTGTAGGTTTTGTGTTGTTATTTTTCGGAGGAGTTCGTTTCGTATGTACATTGATTGTGAACGTTGTTTATTTCTTTTGGATCTTGCGAGCTGAGTCGGTACAGTGGTGCATGTGAGAAAATGACTCATTTTTCGAAAAAGTAAGAGATCAGCATTCCTATTCTATCGTCCAATATAAAATCTAAATGTGCTTTACGTAGTTTCTCGAAATTGTTTGCGAATTCAAAATGAATCTAATAACTTGAGGGTATGCATTGAAACAGCATCCTGATATCTGAATAGCATGGTTCCCCCCAAAAAAATCAATACCAAAACGAATAACTTCATTCGTCTCGAGTGTAGTCATCGTACGTTTGCAGCACCAACGATTTTTCACTGATTCGTTTTTTATCTTATCTTCTTTTTTGTATCTCACTGCATATATTCTTGGAGCTTGAACGAAGAACTTAGGTACAATCTTCTTAGACCGTCGTCTTCACTCTCGTCCCCTTCACACATTGTCGATTTTCTTGTTTTCTTTTCGAACTTTTTTTTTGATTATTTAACCATTTTGGCACGGATCTGTAGGTTGAATGCCTGTAGCTGAAGATACTCGAAAGCACTTCACCAGAATATACCTATTGGATACCGGCATGCCGAGAAAATAGCTATGTGGGTTTGTATAGTCCATTGGCTAGGAGATCCCTTATAATTTCGAACGCGCCCCGGTTTCGTTGTAAGCCTAGCCGCGACCCCGACCGCGCTACTTTTGTCCGGTCGGTCTGTCCGTCCGTCATATATGGAGAGGATCGCGAAGACATAAGACGCGTGTTCAGTAATTCAGGTAGCCGTGCGGATATAACTTTGGAATTTCATTCGTTTATTATACAAGTACCCCGCCATGTGTCCCGCGCGTTCATGCTTTCGTATAAATGGTTTCTTGGATATGCCAGCAAGTCTACCGCTATAGGTATAGAGAACGTGCATGTTTCTTGTTTTGTTCGAATTTTGGACCACTTCTCTGAACCGGCTTTTAGCCCCGAGCCCAATGCTATGGCAGTTAGTAGTACTTATTATCAGAATCTCGATATATAGTGAATCCTTGATTGTATTCGGGTTTCAAGTTGACTTGAAGCGAAGAGTCTGCCTGCCTGCCTGCTTGCTTGCCTGTACATTCTTTCCATGCTTTTGCTGCTTGTACGATTTGGCTTTTTTCGCGTTCTTTTTGAGATTTTTGAGCTGGCGAAGGTATGCCATGTACACTGGCTGGCGTGCTGGCTGGCCGTCCCTCTTCAGTTCATGCACTCAGGTTTTCGTATTTGTCGATGATGTTGTTTTTGGTTGTTTGGTGTTCTTAGTTGGCCTGAGCAGCGTTCCAAGCATACTTTTTCCGAGCCTAGGTTTTGCGCGCTTTTCAACTTGTTTGCTTGCCCGATAATTGTATTTTATATCGTTTCACTTTTGTTTCATATGTGTATATTCTGCCGGGTTTCAAGCTTCAATCTAACAACATGATGCAATAATTCTACTTCAAATAAACTTCTAGATCTGAATGAAGGATCATTAATGAAATTAACACGTTTTACTTGGGCAATAATATATCGAGCTCGTGATCGATACCACCCTTGATCACCCAAAACATAAAAAACTAGAACAAATCACTTTTTTTTGAGCTCCCAGATGACTTCAAAAGAAGCTACGTAAGACAATCTTGAGTATACGATTAGGATTAATTCTAAGCGCGCATTTTCAAAAAAAAAAAAAAAAAATTCCGAATATTAAAATATCACAAATTCATATAGATAATTTAAATCTATATTGTCCATAGATAATTTAAATCTACTCAATTTTTCATCTGAATGAAAATTTCATATAATCATATTTTTCGAAAGTATTTGACTCCAGAAGAACCTCAACAAATATTAGACTTGCAAAATCACGTTCTAAACAAGATCCGCAAATCGTACAATTTGTACATAAATTAAAATCAGAAAAAAAACGCACGAATAAAATTTCAATTCTTTCACATGGAATAATAAATAGAAACTTGATTTGACTGAAATACAATATGAAACATTAAAATCAACAGCAAACAACAACAATACTAAATCACTAAACTATTTTAATCACGTACCTATCAAAACTGCTAGACCGAATAGTTCGGCATCTAGCATTCCTTGTTTGGCGAAGTGTAAGCATGTTTGCGTGTAAACTTCGCGTATACGACTTTTTGCTTCGACTAGAAAGTATAGCGTACGAGGTTGTGTTGTGCCTAGTAAACTGCAACAAAGAATGAAAGAAAATAGAAACAAAAGTTAGATAATACATAATTTGTATTATGATACATAATTTGTATTATTGTATTATGATACATAATTTGTATTATTTTTTTGTGGAAAGAAATTGAGAGGAAATTAAATTATTATAGCTTTAAATATAGTTTTTAAGCAGTAACTTTCAATAAAATAACAAACGTAAAAAAATATTCAAACTGTTTTTTTCCTGTTGCATAAATCAATGGCAAATGCGAATTAAGATTAAGATAAAATAGAAACTAATATCGATGTAACTTACCGTAGAGCTAGAAAGCGGGAGCCTGGTGATAGCGGTCTGGTCGGTGGCGCGCATACCTCTAAGGGTGCGCTGACGGTACAAAAAGCTCGCATGCTGCATCGTTACCACCTACAGTAATCTACTGGAAATATTTTTTTTCTGTAAATAAAATAAAGAAATAATTGTAAGAATTATGCCAAAATCAAATCTTTATATTAATCTATCTAAAATTATTATAAATAAATTTAAACTTATTATTAGTTTTCTATATATTTATAATATATAGAGTAAAAATAACATATTTTCGAAACCAGGACCAGCATAAAATAATTGTCGATTAAAAAAAACAATCATAAAATTGTGTTTCCCAAATACAAACAGACTAACCCACATTGGGCGCAGCCTTTATTTACTTGGATTTACAGTTATTCATTCATATAAATGAGTAAATAGCATGTGGCACTAAAATTTACTTTATATATGAGCCAGTGATTGCACACAGTTCATTTTTTATGTGTAATAAAATCTTATAAGACAATCAAACACAGGATTTAATTTAGTTTTGCTTATATTTTTTTGTCGTCAATATATTATTCATGTTATTTCTCATTAAATTTTATTACTTTTTTGTTATAATTTACTTTACAAAATAGATACTGAAACAGAAAAGAAGGTGAGTCTTAGGCACACTGTCCATTGAGGCGTCGCTTCATAGATTTGTCAGCGTAGCGTATAACGAAACGAGACGCTGCGGATACTGTGTCTGTACATTTAAGCGTAGCATCATAAATTGCCCAGTGTCAATTTGATGATTACAGCTGATTGCAAGTTTAGTTGCCAACTTTTCGAGAAAATGTCGAGCTCAGGTGATGAATGGGAGGTGTTTTTGTTGTATTACTATGCTCGATAACATCAAAATTTACTTGTAAATAATACAAGTAAATTTTTCAAAATAGATATCTCCTTATATTAAAAGGAAACAGCTTTTTGGATTAAAATGAATGCAAATAATAGATTATCTAGGCCTTTTCGTGAATTTTCGGAAGATTAAATAAAATAAAATAAAATAAATGAGATTGAAAATTCTAATCATTTTATAAAATGAAGAAATATACTTTTTGGCGTTTTTCAAACTTTAGATTATAGGACTTCGCGTAAGAGGAAGCAATAATAATCAAAAAAAGGCCTAAACACCAACATTAGTTCACCATTACTTGAGGATAAAAATAAAGTTGAATTTCTATCTTATATTTTCAAAAAACACGATGCATTGTACGCATCGCTGCAAGCATTTATAAGCATTTATTTATTTATTTATTTAGAATCCATTCAACAGATATACATCCAATTATAAAATGGAAAATAAATAAATAAACACATATATATATATATATATATATATATATATATATATATATATATATATATATATATATATATATAAAAATCCATAATCCAAAATGAAAAGCAACTAAAATATTACAATAAATTAGATTAAGAAATAGAAACAGAAAAGAATATTAATAATAGAATAATAAAAGTGAAAAAGAATAAATAGTAAGTAATCCTTAAATAGTGAAGATGAAAAATAATAATAACAAATAAGAAGAGAAAATTGAAACATAAGCAAAATTATAAGCAAAAAGGCTCTGACAATGTATGAAGAATATGCCTCTTAAAACTAAGGAAAGGTACAGAAAAATAACCAAACTGATGCACATTATGATTCCTTAGCATTCTCAGTATTGGTGAATGAAAAAATACTTCAGTACGCGCAAAAGTGATGGTGAAAAAAGACTAGGTTGTGATTGGTCGGTCAGAGACCCGCACAAACTCGGAAACAGGAATATTGATAGAACAAAGGTCAACATAAATTGTGCACAGGAAACATTAATCAAGGAACAATCTGCGGACGTGAAAGGTTTAAAAATTTTAGGCGTTCATTGTAAGGACAGTAGGGGAAATTAAACCTATACTGAAGACAACGAGTAAACTTACTGACAGACTCAACTGCTCTGACAAGTACACAAAGTGAGGAGACCACACTTGCGAGCAGTATTCTAGTATGCTACGTACTAACGACGTGAATAGACGGACATAAGTTGAGATATTAAGGGAGCAACGAGAACAACGAAGAACGAATCCTGCCACTCTTGACGCTTTCGATGAAATGAATCGAACATGCAGATCAAATTTCAGACGAGGATCAAAGATAACGCCACAGTCCTTATGTTGGTCTACATGCAGCAAGAAAATACTGGAGAGGCTATAATCAAACTGGATAGGAATTGGTTTGTTAGTAAAGGACATAAATACACATTTGGGAATATTTTGGGAAAGAGAGTTAGTAGCACACCAATCACTTAAAACAGTAAGGTCTGATTGAAGAAGCAGACAGTCTTCATAAGAAGAAATAGTATGTAGAAGCTTAAGGTCATCCGTGTAGAGGAGGGAAACGGAATTGAAACAACTTGGAAGATCATTGATGAACAATACGAATAGGAGCGGTCCGATGATCGAACCTTGGGGAATACCAAATGTAGGATGAAAAGGGGAAGAAACGCAACCATTGAACACAACACAACAAGTACGGTTGACAATATAGGACGAGGACCAGGAATGATGGATTCAGGATATACCAAAATTGTGCAGCTTATCCAAAACCACTTTGTCAAATGCCTTAGCAAAATCCGTGTAGATGACGTTAACTTGTTTGTTAACGTGGAACGACCTTTAATAAATCCTTGTTGCTCCTGGGAGTACAAATGGTTAATGGCGCCATATACCCTGTTGTGGATGATTCGCTCGAGCAATTCGGAAAATAGCAAAGAAGGGAAATAGAAATAAAATAAATTGGAAACAGTTTCAACACTAACCAATTTAAGGATCAGAAAGACGTTTGCAACTTTCCATACAGAAAAAAAACACCATCAGACAAGCTTAAATTAAATAAAATAGAAAGAGGAACACTTAAAGATGAAGATAGAGACTTCAAAAATACACACGAAATACCATCAGGACCCTTACTGGCTGAAGGGTCTAAAAGGGATATTAAAGCTTCTATTTCAGAGAATTAAACGAAATCAAAACGAAAAACTGAAGATGATCAGGTGTTTTTGTTGGGAAGATTGGCTGGGTTTGATAATCTAAAGGTTGAGGAAAAAAATTAGCAAAAAACTCACAAATGTCTTGGGGAAAAGAGGCGTGTTTTGAAGTTTTCAGGAAATTGATGAACGATCAAAACCGTTTTGGATTATTAGAAAAGAAAGATGACTCTATGTACGCAAAGTATCTCCGCTTAGCTGTTTCAACAACTTTTTCGCCTTTATTTGGTATTTGCGGAAATTTTGAAGCGAATCATCAGAGGGACTACACAAGTGTACCAAGCGCAACTCTTTCGTCTACATTGAATCTCCTGCTTCATCTTCCTCCGCTTGACCTCTTTATTAAAGGCACTGCCGCAAAAACTACAGTCAGGCTCAAGGTATCGGGACACTACGAGTCAAGATCCTTTCAAGATCTAACTTGATCTCAGAAAATCTATCAAAAAATGAAAGTTTTATTATGGCTGTGTCATGCCACATCGCTCATTTATCTGCTGGAAATAAATTTTTTGTGTTAATAGAGGAATAATTGAAATTTATTTTATAATTGACACTTCATTATACTTAAACTACCTAAAAATGCCTAAAATTAACTCGATTTGGAGAGAATCAATAATTTGAAACTAGACGATGATTTAAAATAATTGTCTAGTAAAATAATCGATAAAATTGTTCTTTCCAGACACAAGCCAGCCCACGCCCACATTGGGCGCAGGTTTTATTTACTTCGTTTTACGCAATCATTCATATATACAATCGAAGAAAGTGACTAAATAATATGTAGCATCACAGCTACCTTCCTAATTATCAAGGCTACTTTCCCAATTACAGCTCAAAGGGCAGATGCGATGAGAAAAGAAAAATGCATAATTTAATTTCGTTTACGAAAAATTGAGACATTTTGTTATTTAGGCCTTCATTTCGAATTTTCAGAACTTAACAGTCAAATAAGCACTTGTGCACTTATACGTGAATAAGTGAATTGCACTAATACATTTTTAAGTGCATACATTTCATGGCAAAAATATTGTATCGAAAACAAAAGATTTTGAATGAATCTTAATCCATTCTAAAATCTTTATTACAATTTATAACTTTAATCATTAAATAATCTTTTTTGATTAGATTCATGCAAAAATTATCATTTGAAAACTATTCTCACATTTATGTTTCCCCAAAATAATCATTAATTCATTGTTAATTCAGGAAAAAAATACGAAATATAATTAATACAAAAACTTTTAGCAGAAATAATTTACCCAGTAAAAGTGATTCGTAAAAATTGCCCCTTTCAAATTGCACCCTCCTACCAAACAAACTGAAAACTCCTTAAATAGCTTCTGTCAGTATCTTAAACCATTATCATCCAAACCCATAATGATACCAGCTTCCAAATTTTTGCCTGTAAATTATTCTGTCCGTTGCTAAAAAATGATGTTTATAATCCTCAAGTTCTGTTCTTGCTATATACATGTCCTTATACCTATAGAGACAGTATATTCAAAATTGTAAATGCAACACAGTCGGTTGATTATGGTCTTTGCGAATACATCTTTCACACGTAGATATATGGAGCAGGCGAAAACAGAAGCTACCAGACAATTTTGTGTGTGCAACTGTACATCTGCATATACGTATCTATATGGATATGGACCTAAAATATCTATACGTGTGCCTATACTGCTCGACGGGCTGCACGGAATGCATTAAGAACGTTCCTCAACAAAGAAGATGATAAAGCAGTATTATTTAAGAAATATAGCATTTTAGCTTCTGGACATGCATACCACCTCCTTACCACTCAGGTCGACCTGGACCAATAACATTTGCGGTGATCTGCAGACATGTGAAATGAATCTCAGCCAAACTGAAACGGTTGCGTTTTAAAATTTTGACGGTAGCATGGAATGATGTTTCGAATCAGTAGAATATGTTCTGTTCCCGCTGGCTATTTTGCGAAAATCCAATAAAAGGATTTTCGAGCGAGAGACAGAGAGGAAAAAAAAACTCACGAGATAATTACACGTATTCAGAAGACCAGAAATTTGTTATTATGCATGGGACGAAGAGCGCTGAAGGCCATGTAATCGTGTCAGGTTTTTAATGGATTATGTCGAAGGTTTGGAGAGTAACAGTAGCCATGCTGGTTAGTTTGCAAGATTTGATAGATAAAAATGCATATGCATGTTGTTGGTATGTATGAGCATGGAAGTCGGAATATTTTGTGGCAGATGCGAAGTTATGCATTTCGAGCTTAACCGGAAGTGGTTTTAATTGGTTTGAATATTATGAAGATTATTTTTGATGAAGTGGGATTTGTTTGGCTATTAAATAAAAATGCTGACAAGTCTACTTGAAAGATAGCAATTATTAAAGTTAGGGGTGGTGCTCATGCCGTTTCTCTTGAATTCAAATCTTTTGTCTATTGCATATTCAGACGTTTATTTTAAATCGACTTCGTTTCCTTGAGTTAGATAGAACTTGACTTGGTAGCAAATCTTGACTTCTTGTTTTTCAAGCATCAGCTAGCAGATATATTTTAGTTTCTATTATTATACTGTTTTCAAAACCCATTAATAGTCATGATCTCAGCAGGAATTTTAATCGCGTCCAGGTTATTCAATTTTACATAAATATTTTTTCTATTCATTAAACATTTTTAATCAAAAATTATATATCATAAAAAATCAACATGTCTATCTGCTTTTTTCAACTTTCAAAATTCAGCTGCAAAGCTTCAGAAATGCAACGAACATGATATTATTGAAATCAAATCACGCATAATCATCACCTAAAAATCAATATTTTCGCAGATTTAAAGTGAATTTGATTTTATTTTACAGTTGACTAGATAATTCCTATGGATCGATCGAGAAGACTAAAACGTTTACAGACTCGAAATTGGAACGATAACATTTTGGTCAAATTTCTACATCGCTACAACACATTATTTAACAATGCACCCTAGGAAAAATGCATGAACCAGGCGAAAGATATCTTTCTCACGCACCTCACAGCTCACGTGGCTATCTTTCACATACTTTACGCCGTTTTTATCATTGACAAACAATGATCTACATATATACACATGTCTGCATCCAGATTACCCGAAAACTTATCAATCTATGCAAGCTATCTAATATTTATTTTTCAAATTTAAGCCTTACTAATCCCATGATTCAACACACTGTTACTCAGCCAAAATCACATACCTATCTCCACATGACTTCACATATGCGTTCGCTTATATCTTGTTAGATATCTAGCCACAGTTTGATCTATTCATATTCACAAAATAAAAATTCACCAACGCCTACAATAATTGTTTACCGACTTCCGAACCAAGTGGTGATATGTACTTGGGAAGTATTGCGGCATGACAGCATCAGTGGCATTCCGAGGCAACACGGGGGCAATGCGAGCTAAGAAAGCTTTCAAGATGTTTACCAAAGTATGAAGCATAATATCGGTGTAATGCTGCCACCAGTTGGCATTCCATTGTTATACGCAAATTTCCACTAATCTATGTACGCATAGGTAGCGCGTATGTAAATGAAAAGACACATACTTCGTACTTTTACGTGTTTCGCCGACTAATGGGAATATCTTTGAAGTTCACCGATGATGATGTTGATGATGATGATGATGGCAAGTATGTTGGAAGGTATGCGATACGATCATAACGAGATGCGGCGGACCGAACGCCATTGACAAGAGATAAAGCCTGTGAAGATATTCTTTTCACTCTTCAGACATTCCTGCATTAATATGTGATCCTGGGACCCGATCAAGGCTCAAAGGTTTAATGTTACCATGCAACTATGTAGGTAGGTAGTTGGGGGTATGGTATGTGAAGTGATCAAGGTTTATTCGAAATTCCTTTGAATCTGGGAATAAATGGGTTGGATCTAGTGACGGGAAGATCAGCAAACCAACGAACAATGTGTCGTAAATGCGTGTATATGTGATATTTGCAATGATTACATATAGTTATGAGGACTGACCTAAAGAGTTGAAATTTGAAGGTCATATTAAGGTTTCTGATATTTTCACGGAAAATATCTTCTGCCTATTGAATATATACGACTACAAGATATTTGGGAAAAATTGGGAATTTATTCAGATTGATTAGCAACAGAATGAAAAATGTTTTTTTTTTCCAAAAAAATTGCTTTTTTTAGAGTTGCATTTTCTTTCAATTTTATCTGAATAAATATTGATATTAAAATTATCTGAAAATTTCAAGAAAATCCAATAAATAGCTTTCGAGATATCCTACAATACTGAAGTGCTCTCTGAAAAAAAAACTGATTTTGAGCGTGGCAAGGTGGCAGACAAACTTACTAATTAAGAACACTCGCCAAGGTAGAATGTGACGTAGACAATATCTAGTAGCATCTATCTCGAGGTAATGGTATGGGTTCGGATTCTTTGAGCCAGTAGTTCCCACAGATTCTCAATGGGATTTAAGTCGGGCGGTTGAGGGGGTGTGTATAATTGCCTTGGGACGTTATACAGCGGCCACTGCCTTATTGAATGGGATTTATGCTTAGTGTCGTTGTCCTGAGCAAATATGTAGTTTTCAGCAAGGTTAATTTTCACGTGCGTTAAATTGCTCACACCATCAGCCCCATATAACCCCATACCATTACGCTTTGACCCCCATGCTTGACAGTAGGAGATATGTTCTTCCTTGCAAATTTTTTGTGTGGCTTCCGCCATACTAAAGTCTGACCGTCGGCCTTATAAATGTTGAATTTGCTTTCGTCGCAAAACAAGACCTCGTTCCAAATCTCTGGTGGGCATTTACTTTGGAAATATATATGGCTTTCTCTTCGCAACCCTTCCGTGATAATTGTTTCGCCTTAAATGCACTCTTACAGTTTCTGGACACACTTAGAAATCCTGAAATTTCTTTATCGCCTCTGCCAATTTTGGTGCGTTAATCTTGGGATCTGCTGTAACTTCACGCAAAATAATGTTTTCTACTTCACGCAAAATAATATTTTCTATTCGAGGTTTCACTTTTTTTTGGGCGGCGTGATCGTTTTCTCACCTGCAGACTTTTTGTTTACTCATAATTTTCCAAGACTCTCTGGACGGACGAATGAGTTCTTCCAAATATTCGGCCGATTTCACGCAAATTTTTACCCACTTTGCGAAGTCTCTTAATTAGTTGGCTACTTTCAAGAGGATTATCACAGTTTTTTTTGCTCATTATTTATTTTTATTCAGTAAACACACCTATCTAGCTGTTAACTTTAAAACCCACTTTTTCTCACAAGCCACTGATCTCAACTGCATTAAAATACGCAATAACAACGTTTACTTTGTACGTAGACTTTTTTGAGCCACTGTATGTATCATGAAGTCTGAAAATTAGTTTTATTCGTTTTTATTCTAATTTTACTAATCTTCCAAGAGCACTGACAATTTTCTTACATTATACCAATATTCAAAAGTGATCAATTGAATTCTAGTTTTACCATAAATTCTTAAACTGTTGAAGTTTTGTTGGTTGACTTCTAAAAATATTTGAAGGATTTTGATGCCACAAAGCTTTTCTCAGGATGCTGATGAGTGAAAGATTTATTATTTATTTATACAGGTGTACCACAAGGATCTGTGATGGGTCCGATTCTATTCCTAGTAGAAAATAACGATCCAATGAAAATATTTTCAATCAAGAGATCCTTATACGCTTTCGCAGAAGCACAGTATCACTTGATTGTAAATATAGGAAAAATATTGTAAAGCTAACGAGGGATTGCCCAGCTTAGTATCATGGCTAAAAGAGAAGAAAATTAGAGTTGACGTCAAAAAGATCTTTATTAGACCATTCTTTCTGACTAAAACTATTAAGTATGAGCGAAGAATTTTCCGTAGGATTTTGCGCTTGAAAACTTTTACAGCCTTTCTGCAATCATTGCTTAATGGCCAGGTTTTGCCTTTATGTATCACCACAGGTGTAATCAATATTACAAAGCTTTTCTACCTGTGAACATTTGAGGATCGTATTATAGGGAGTTTTCAACATCTAAATTGCTGCCAATACGTCAACAACTTGATTAATTATCTTCTTTACTGTTGTTGTATACCGCCATATTTCGTCGTTTTTATGCCTGTTCTGGCAAATTGGATGCCTAAGTATCTACATTCTTGAGGTTGTAGTCTTCTAAGGTCAAATTTTATCAAATTGATGTATCCGTCTTTGATGGGTTTACAAATTTTGGATTGGTTTTCATTGACCCTCAAGTCGATTTTTTTTTATTTTCTTCTTCCTATTGCTTAGGAAAGCTTCTTTGGCGTCTGAATTTGTGTGATCCAAAATATTGGTTTTTCGGTATGCACCAGTAATAGAAGTGTGAGATCGCTTTGTCTGGTATTTTGCTGATGAAGAGGTATGGTAAATAGCATAGCGGCAAGTCTATCGCTCTGCTTTATACCTGAGCCAGTTTGGAAGCTGCTGGTTCATTTATCGTCAATTTTGACGTGGCACTTCATGCTCGTCTTTATAGGCAGGATCATACGGACAAATTTTTGCTGAAAGATCTATTCAAGCGTTGTTACACTGAATTTTTACCTACACTATCGCCTACCAAGATTTAGCACACATCGATTTAATGCTTCTATAGCTTTTCAACCGTTTACTAGAGTCAAAAAATTTAATAAATCGTACACCGTTTGTTTCTGAAATCAACTAGATTGCTTCCAATGATAAAAGTTGTACAACTGTTTCTTTTACCGCTTAATTATTTTAGAGAACACTTTGTAGGACGAACACAGTAGAGGAACGCATTGTTTATTTTTACAGTGAGGTTTACTGCTCTTTTGTATCGAGGGCATATTTTTTGCGCTGATCACTTGGTCGTTCTTTATCTCTCCCTATTTTCGAAACTAATCGATGAAAGTTCAAAGATATGTCTCACCATTTTTAAGTGATTCTACTGCGATTTCATCTGCTCCAAGGACCTTATTTTTTCTGAGGTTACGTATGGCTGTGTTTTTGGTCACACAGCACCTTTGGTTTCTTGCACCTGCTTGGTTTCTTGCTTCACTGTTGAGCTGACACAGTACTCTTGCCCTGAATATGCAGCTGACGTTCAACAATCCAAAAAAAATCCCTATTACTATGCAAAAGTAGTTACCATATTTTCTATCAAACCCGAAGACTTTGCGTCAGTTTCGTGATAATTGATTTGACAAGATACTTTTTATTTTAAAGTAGGACCTCCAAAAACAAACGCTTGTCAGGAAATAGTAATTCCCAGTTTAACTTTTCCAAAGAAACTAAGACGGGTAAGTCTGCTGCATACAGACCAAAAACACAAACTTAGTACAGGTAAATCCTATTCAATGTGCAAATTAAAATCGCTACAATAATTTTTGTAGGTTTGTAATCTTACATTTGGGTACATTAAGTCTCATTTTTATGAGGATACATAATACAATTTTCTGTTCATTGGATTCATGTACAAGAAAGAGCCTCAGACTCGAGAAAAATTCTCTGAAATTTAAGTAGATACTTCTAAAATTTTTCATCCTAAGATATCGTACGATTCAAATTTTTGCGGTTATGTTTCATTTATCTCATTTGAATAACCCAGTCTTGCTTGCAATTTCTATTAGTTACATGAGATTTCATTAAATGCAACCATTTCCCCTCCTTATATAAAATAGATGAAAAGAAAAAAAAATCACCCACAGCTATTCGACGCTCTACATCATCATTTCACAGTATTCTCCGAACACATATACGACATTCATCTTTCAAACATCCTTCTGAAAAATTTGCAACGGCCTAAGGCTACAACCTTCTTATGACCTTGTGTCTTGCGGTCACATGATTGACGATGAAAACTTTTCTTATTTACTCCTTTGTTGAAACTTTCTGTTGTTTGTTCGTGCATATCCCCCTATAAACTGTTGCGTGTACAAACCATAGGATACTTGTCAAAGCTACTATGCAAACGTCGCGTCGGTGTCGCGGTCTTTGCTGCCGCGAACGGATGAAATGACTACGCGCAGTCAATATAATTTTGTATCTCCTCATTGGCAGTACCGAGGAGTTTACCTTTCCGAGTGGTCGAAAATTCTTTTGATGAATGCGCAACTCTTCTTTGAAGCAAAGTCGAAGAGATGATCTTAGAAGCGATTTAAGTCAACGGTTTTACAGATGAGTTCACTATGCGTCCACGTTCACTGACTACCGTAGGATTGCTGAGAGAATACCTGGCAATAGTTCTTGCGGTAATGTTATTGTTTGACGTTTGACGGTTAGAAAACCGCAAAATCCTTCAGCTAATGAATGCACATGCACAACTAATGCATAAATCGCACAGAGAAAAATTGACGCGACGGTGAAGATGAAGGAAGAAATGCAAGAAAGATAGGCACTTGACAATGTGGTTGGTTGGTTGGTATACGCAACCTTCGGCGACAATCTTTCAAGGGCGTTTGGCATTTCGAATGAACGAACAAGCAAACGAACTGAAGAACTAGCGAATCTCATTTGTTTGATGGGCTGAGCTGATTGCCTTGTCATTCAATATTGCCTTGACGATTAATATTGTTTAATGTTATTTATTGTTGTTGTTGTTTCTTTTTCGGGGAAAAGACATGGTACAAGTGATGGCAATGCTTCGAGCAAAGTAATTTCGAATAGACCGCAAGTCTTAATTTGAAAAAAAAATGAGAGATAAGTATTAGATGATTTCGTTTGGCTGGGAAATATTTCTAGCGATATTATGAAGAGTGTTTATGTGTTTAAGAGCGGAAGCTGGTATTCTGCTCGGTAGAATTTGAGCTGGAGGTACTTTTTGCAAAAAAAAATTCTACTTTTGGAATTTAACACATATAATATGATAATGCAGTCGAATAGTAATATCAACAGATTGCACCCTGTTAAAAGCAGAGAAAACCTGAAAAACCATGTTACTAATATATGTTGAGGACTGTGCAATCTGTTGAGGACTAAGCCAGGCGCAGGAAACAAGAGCATATCACACACGGTAAAAAATTTTAGATCGAAAATTCAACTTTGTCAACTATTTCTTGGTTTAAGGGGACATAGCACCTTAAAATTTTTCATAAATCAATTTTTGTTTTTTGATTGAATATGTTAGAATGAAGCTTTAAAAACATGATTTTAATAATATAAAATTGAAATTCTAAAAAATAAAAATTTTGGCAGTATATATAGCGAAGCGCGCCAAGGTCATTTTTTCTATGATTTTCGTTCACTTCGCTATACCGCTACATCGACTTAGGCTAATGTGTAGAGAAAGATAAGTGAGTCAAACTTCTTCAAAAGAAGCAAAAAAAAGTTGGCCTCGGCAAAAAAAAAGCAAAAAAATTAGCTGAAAAAGATGCTTCTAAAAAAAGTGTTGAAACTCCAAAAAAAGTTCAACTGACACTAAAATTAATGAAAAATTCATCAACATATTATGGCCTAACTATACGACGAAATTATAATTCGGCTGAAAACGTGCGCAATGAAATTTGGGCAGCATATTCCCAAAAAAATTGCAACTGATGACAACCCTCAACTATTATCCTATTGCAGAAAAGACTTGGCGTAACTGACGCAAGACGGAGGCAGCTGGTGGTAATACTTTAAAAAATTTCAAGCATCCTCCATCTTTAGATGATGAGGTACAAGAAGCTTTAAAGCCTTTTTTATGAAGACTTATCATCAAGAGATTTATTAAAGCGCTGCTTGGGCAATTTTACGCAGAATAATAACGAAAGCTATAATTCTTGTATTTGGAATTTGGCCCCTAAACATACTTTTTGTGGAAAAAATATCATAAATATAGCTGCAAATATTTCTGCATGTACATTCACTGAAGGATTTATGGCTATCTTGAAAATAATGCAAGTCATGGGAATTACAATTGGCCAATGTGCGCTGGAACATGCAGAAAATAGAGGTGCTGCAAGAATCAACCAGGTGGAAAACACTCGATTGAGGCATCTAAAGAGGCCAGAACTGCTCGAAGAGAGCAAAAATCTTTAGAAGAGAAGGAGTATGAACAAGAGGAAGGTATATTGTATGGTCCAGGCAACGCAGATTAAATTTCGGTAAGATTTATTACAAAAAATATTGAATTTTAATTTTAAACGCAATTTTCTCGAAACAACCTTTTTCAAGTTGGCGTGCATGATTGAGAAAAATGTTTTTATCCAATCGTTCTGAAATTTTAACACGTTAATCTGCACATGTTAATGCTCAAAATGAACTACGGATGATAAAATCGGCATTAATTTTTCTTAGTTATAACCGATTTTTGGGGGAAAAAATTCTCGATTTTCGAAAAAAACGTCGCCATCTAGTTATTTTTCAACCAAATATTTTCTTTTTAGTTCATTTCAAGGCCGCTTTGATGCTGATAAAAACCCCGTTTTTGTTATTTTTTCTCAGCCTCTTCTGAGGGCAGCGATCGTGCACGCCAGGTTTTTTTGCTGTTTTTTTCAAAAAAATTTTAGCAGACGACAGGAGGCCAAAAAAAAATGTAGTAAAAAGCAAGTTAAGTATGTGTACAAAGTTTCAGTAAGATATGTCTTTATATTCAATTAATAACTAACCTTTGAAAAAAACAATTTTTTTTCAATTTGAAGGTGCTATGTCCCCTGAATTCACAATTATGTGATTTTTTTATACTAATTTGTTGAAAAATTTTACTTGCTTAAGTTGAGAAGCTAACATGCAGACATTTTTATCTCAAATATTGTAACAAACAAAATCAAACACTAACGCTCTATGTATATTATATTTATACTTTTTTGGTTTAAAATTCGGACAAAACCAACCAGTAAAGATGAAATTTTTCCGGAGTCATAAGAAAATCTAGGAATTTATCAGAAACAACGGTATTTTATATATGCATCAAAGTAAACTGAATATCGTTCCTTGAATGCGTTATATTTTTCAGTTTGTTTACTCAAGGGGTCTATATGTAACCATCCAAATGGTTTTGCGTATTAACGAAGCGCATCATTTCAGTTCGGTATTTCAAGTAAATGATTGCTTTCATTTATTCTAGTGCTTTCAGTGATTCAAGTGCTCAAAATGCAACTAAATTACAAGAATGCAATTAAAAATTGAGTTAAATTGAGTTGAAATTTTAACCAGATCCGTTCGAAAAAGTAAATAATACTTCAACAAAAAGAGGCGAAATTTCATCATTTCAGTTGAATTTTATACATAACAATTTTTTATACATTATTGATGAAAAACCCAACCACATTTTGATGGACCTATATATCAACCCATATTGTTGAAAATTCTAACTTAGAATTTTTACTGTGCGTACCAACTCGTATGTCTAATAAATCAAGACTAACTCAATATATGCTTCATCGAGTTTAAGAATATGAAATTCTTAGTGACGTGTGATTAGGGCATTAATCCCGAGATTGTATTGGAGGTCCCGAAAATTCGGGATTAAAATTTTCGGGATCCCGAGATAGTCACGAGATTTCGGGATTTTATAAAAAAAACTGTATTAAGGGATTTTACACAGATATAGTGGCTTATTGGTACTCAATGAAAAATTTATTTCAAATATATATACATAAAGCCGGAAGTTAAGTTCATTATAATGTTAAATTTATGCACATTTGTACATGGGTGCTAGCAAGTAAAACGTTAATCTATAATTGCATCTAATTTAACTTATGATTTAATTTCTTCATATCTTCTTGTCCAATAATTTTTCCTTATTTGGTCATGATAGTTAATTATAAAATTAGTTAAAAACGAATTGAAATTTAATCAGCATAACGGATGCTACGATAATATAATAAAATTTCATTATTCTTTTTAGTTGTTTACACATTAATTACAAAATAATATTGCTTTTCAAAGAAACAAGTGATAAGTGATAATATCGATTGGTTCAAACTGCTCCTTTGTTTTGAAAGTATACTCATAATTTACATAATGCGCCAAGAGTTTAAAAATTTGAACTATTCTTGATTTTACTGCTCATATATCCAGCTGCTGAAACATGTATTTCGACCTCTACACTTTTGGTGGGATATTAAGCATGTAACCTTACGCCAGTTGTAATAGTGAGCCCTTAGCGTCTCCGTTTTTATAAAACGATATTTCTTTTAGTATTAAGTTCTGGGTTGTTCGCTCATGTTGTAATGACGAAACTTTTCTAATTTTCAAAATATATTGAATTCTATCAATCCCGAAATCTCGGGATCCCGAAAATGCCCAAAATGTGTCGGGATCCCGAGATCCCGAAATCTCGGGATTGCATGCCCTACGAGTGATTAATGATCAACCTGAAACCACATATTCAAGCGAAAATAGCACACATTATAGGTACGTGATCGCTCTACAGAATGTAATATCTTAAGTGAATTGAATCTCCTTTAACCCTCCGAGAACACGGTGGGCCAAATTGACCCCAGTGACATTTTTGGCCGATCGCAGCGCTTAGGCCTGCGGGAAAAGGGGGGTACTATAGGCTCCCAAGTGTATTTCTGTGTCTTGACTACCAGTTTACACCGTTCGCATACAGTCCCAAATCGTCAGTCGTCGTTGAGAAGCATTTGAAGCCGATTAAGGGGTCAAATAGACCCCATATGTACTCGACGTCAATTTTGAGGTAAAAACTCAAATTTTTTTTACTTTATAATTCGACAGATTAATTTAAAAAAAGCCAAAAAATTAGTTTGCAAGTGTTTTAATTTTGTTGTTTTTAGCAATATAGCGTATAATCTGCGTTCTAGTGTACGCAATAATTTGTTAGCTGAAGACAATGATAACAATTTTGGCGACAGTGATTCCTCCGAAGACGACCATGTCTCGCAGCAATGAGAATCTGCTTATTCAGAAGATTATACCTTTTTTTGCAACCCTTTATATAGAGCAAATTTTTTTTATTATTTTACTATGTCTTGAGAGTATCCATAAAAATTTTTAGCTCAAAATATTAAAAACTGACAAAGTTATGATTTATTTTAAATGTGCGAATTTTAAAATCCTCACAATCGCCACGGTAAATATGCAAAATAGATACTTTTTTTTCAAGGGTCACTATAGGGCTAAATTTTTTATGATTTTGTCATACCTTGAGTGCATCTCTCTAAACTTTTAGCCAAAAATATTGAAAATTGACAAAGTTACGCTTTTTTTGTAAAAAAGCTGATTTTCGATAAAACTGTGTTTTTTTTGGAATTTTTTTTTAGGTATGTTAAGGACATTTAGGCCACTTCTAATGCATGAGAACTACTAAAAGAGGCCTCAATCTACATCTACAAATTTTTTCAAATGAAGATCTTCAGTGGCGGCAATTCTATAGACGTTCAAAAGTGGTTGGGGTCAATTTGACCCCAATTGTTCTCGATGATCGAAAAAATAGGTGTGTTATCGGAGGGTTAAATGAACACACAAGATTTTTAGCAAATAAAATTATAATTTTGTTCTTATGCTGTGAAAAATCACAAACAAATGCTAAATGTGCTAAATAGCATCTTCTTTTTACATTTTAGTGGAAAGACCTCGTAAAATGTCTGATCAAAAGGCTTACTGTGCTGAAAGGTCACTTTGTATGACGCAACTTTTGTATCAAGCTTGTGATGAATAAAAATATTTCTCCCAAGATAAATTCTTTTATGAATCAAATGTTCAATTAGAAACTGTCTTTGATCACAATAAACTATTTTTCGAACCAGAAACTCGAAGTTCACTTATCATTTGAAAATAAGATGAATTACAGTCCCACTACATCGACTAAAGCAGGACATTTAAGTCGTTTCCGCATGATTTCACAAATGAAAATGCAATGAAAAAGTGTATAATTGTTTTGTCTCTGCATATTGTTTCTAAGTTAAAATCTAAATGTGTTCATTCAGAAAATCCAAAGAGGTTTTTGATCCTCATTTTCGAAAAAAATGTTTCCGCCCCTAAAACATGCATCTAGAAACAAAATATTCCAAAAAAAAATCTCAATCAAGCTAATCCAAATCACTCCAACTAAATTAATCAAAGCATTCAAATCATTCCAACAGTCGTCGAAATCATTCACCATACACATAAATCAAATACTAATTCGATTCGAACATCTGGCTGCGCAATCTTACCTCCTTTCGAATAGGGAGAAATCCAAAACAGTCGAATGTAATCCGTGCTCGTAAACCGATAAATAGCTGTAATTTCTAACACTGAACCGAAACAGAAACAAAATCCAATTCGAAAGAGATCGAGTCCATTCAAAATATTCAAATCCGAATAAACACTTTTCAAAAGTTATTCATTCCATTTCAAATTCTGAATGGATTCCGTCGAACGAAAAAAACCACTTAATCCGATCATAGAAAAATCGTATGTAAATACGAATGAAAGGAAATTGAATTTCTCGTCATAGGTTCACGGCGACGACGACGTTAGAGTCTTCCTCTTGCCTCCCGCTACACTATCGGCAGCATCATAGTCCGCAGATGGAGATTTTAATTAAGGAGCAGTTGTTGTTTGCGACATGAAACGCTCACCAGTACCGCGATAAAACACAACTTCGGCATCAGCATCAGTATCGTGCTGCGTGTTTGACCTCTGCAAAGATTGGTATCAACTGGCGGTGGTAAGCATGCCTGAAGTCACCGAGTCAACTCAAGTCAAGTCGAGCCGCAGTGAGCAGGCTGGGTCCTCGAATGGCGGCTCCAATATCGCGATGCCTACGGCAAATTCAGTTCCAAATCCGATAGGTATCACTCGTCGAAAATATTCCAAGAATGAGCGCGAAAAGCACAAAAAACATAGAAAATAGCGCCGCTGTCGCCGAGAAAAATGCTGGCGTCTGAGAGATTTCTATTCGGGCCCCGACATTTTTTCGTGTTCCACTCAGGCTTTTCTTAGCGTCGTTGCTGCTACCGCGGACCGCAAAAACCAGCTTCGAAATGTGTAATTATTGCTCCGGGGACTGTGGGAGCTCGATGAACTTGGCTGTATGCGAGCGCGCGCTCATTCGAAATGTATGCGCCTCGCGGGCTTAACACAAATTACAAAACAAATTTCCAAGCATAGCACAAATCACCTTACGAATTACCATAAAACCGAAGCGAACAAACTAGATTGACGATCGAAGAATTTCCACAGCATCCGAATCTGAAGCACACTACTAACTGCTAAACTACTAATAAACGTACGATGGCGAGTGAAGTGCGCGTGGAGCGCCAGGCTAGGCCAGGCCAGGCCGGGCTAGGCCAGCGTAGCCACAAACGAAAGCTAACGAAAGTATCGTATAATAATAATATATAATGGATACCACGCCGAGAAATGCCGCACTACTTTGCACTGGATTGCATTCGGGTTTCTCACGATTATTTTCGATATAATATTTTAGTGATTTCGCAGAGCCGGTTTCGCACTTCGCGAATGGGCACAAACGGATTTCGTAGGCACGCACTGAATATGCTCAACTCACTTCTTGTTCGACAGTATCACACTCGCAGGCTTAAATTGTTGAAATCGGGGAAACAGCTTAACTAGGACACTAGTCGCGAACCGCCGAAATTTTTTCACTTCTAGTACTGATCGCGCAACTCAGTTCACAGGAGTCACAAGCAAGTTGAGGTAAATGCGGTCGCGCGATCTTCACTCGAATCCAAAACTACGCAAGCCGCGCAGTGAAATCCGTGCGCATATCCAACAGCATCGAGATCCAGACTGGTTAACAATTCAACGCTCAAGTCTCGAAGAGCCTCAACAAGTTAGCTCAGCCAGCCAGCCAGCCAGCAACGTGCGGTGCGGTGCGGCTTGTTCATCCAGCAGACCCATGCCGTGGCTAGCAATGAACCTAGGCTGAGACTTCCATCAGCATCAGATACAGATACAACAAAAGCAACAACAGCTACAGCTACAAACTCATACCCAGTCAGATAACAACAAGAATCTCGTATGAAACACGTTTGGTTGTCGCTCGCGGTACGCGATACTGTGCCATGTTACTTTGCTGCCATCATCATCATCATCATCATACCATACCATGCCATGCTGAAGCCAGAAGAACAGCACAGCACAGGCCACGAGGCTCTGACTTGATCGTTTTCTCGTCCATCGTTAAATCGAATCTAGAAGAGGACTTGTCAAAAGAATAGAGGAATAGGAACATCTCAAGGGGACCTGTGTGCGCAAAGAAAGAACATGGCTCCTGAGCTCCGACCAACTCAAAAACTCCAAAGCCACTTCACAAATGAAAAAAGAAATCTTTTAAATTATATCTTGTATTTATGTAAATTTCGTTGAAGAGCAGAACAGGAAGATTTGGAATTTTCATTTTCGAGTTTTATTTTTAGATAGATACAAACGTGTGTTCATGCATATAAGAACGTACATTTTGCTGCGACGATCAAACGTGAGTTTTCAAAAGTTTTTATCGAAGCTTGTTGTCGGGATGAGATGATTTTTTTGTAGTTGTCATTTTATAGGATGGAATAAATTTGAAATACTCTAAAAAAATTGATGAACGCATCTATTAAGTTCCTCTTTTTGGATGTCACAGCGATGAACAAACATAAAAATTGAATATAATATTAAATTGAAATGAATATCACAGTGTGAAAGATGCAAATTACTTAGAATGGAAAATACACGTTTCTCGGATTTGATTTCAGAGCCCCATTAAAATCGAAAGCAACCATGCATCTTTTGAAAACCTCATATCACAACGAGGAATTCAATTGATGCAATATTTACAATAAACGCTGATTTTGTTTTTCCTACTTTAGTCGGGACTAGTGAAGAAAGAATAATTCATACAAATAATTTAAAAAATCCATTACCCACATTGGGCGCCAAAATTCATAAGCGTGAAAAGGGTATAATTGCCACAAATGTGATCAATTTAAAGGAAGTACTTTAAAAGTACCGTTATTCACATTGGGCGCAACATTTTAAAATATATGAAAAGCGAATCAATTCCTTTTTAGGACCATTCATGTGGAATTATAAGCAGCGCCAAAAAATTTTAGCTCATAGGGTTTATGAAAAAACAACTTTCAAATGCCAACCGAACCTCAAATGATATTTGACGTCATTTTATTTACAAATCATTCGAATTAAATAAATAATCATTTTTTCTCACTAGCTAAACATTAGTAAATTTAATAGAGTTTATGATAACAGAGAATACATTTTGAGTTGAAACATGTTGCATATAGGTTTAGTTCCACTCAAAAAATATTTTGAAATAATGCACAGAAAATTGAATCTTATGGGAAAACCTACATTATGAACTGAAGGATTAATCGATCTCGGCTATTTCTTTAATGGTGATTTCATTTAAATTATGGCCGCTTATATACCAGGGGTGGTTCATTCTAAAGAATTGTTTTCAATGTGTACCAATATTTCCAACTTGTAAAAAAAAATATTTTAATAAAGAAATCAATTTTTTCCTTTTGAAGCTAGATATATTTAATTTTGTGACAAATATCGATATTCCGAGGGTAATCTGACACTGAAAATATAGACACTGAAGAAGAGGGCAGATTACCCTCGAAATATCGATATTTATCACAAAATTAAATATATCTAGCTTCAAAAGGAAAAAATCGGTTTTTTTATTAAAATATTTTTCATTCTAAAGCTCTAATTTTCAATCACCTGTTTCGAACATAACGGAAGGAATCTGTTCCTCATTTCTGTAAAGAAGATCTCCACTACAATTGTCTATTTGATGTCATTTTGACATAATTCTCCATTAGTGTATTTCTGTATGAAACTCTACTAGCATATCTCAATCTAACACTATTTACGACGGAACGAGAATAGAGAATGTTTATCTGTAATGTCAAAAGTAGATTTTGACTTCTCTATCAGTTGACTATATTATGACTATATTTTTGGAATTGAATAAGTTGTAGTTGAAATCACGAGATTGATACGAGTTCTATAGGACGGGTGCGAAAAAGAAGAAATGTTGTAGTTTCACATTGAAATATGATAGACAAAAGGCAATATGGAGAATAGTAATCCAGGAGCAGTAAGTACATATGTCGAATATTTATTGATGAGAAAATGTGGAATGTTTTTGGATTGAGTGTGCTTTGAAGTTTTTGTTTTTCTTTTCTTGGTTGGGTGAATTTTGTCATTGTCATTGTCTCTCTAACTTTGCTATAAATAATTTGTTTGAAATTATTTAATTACTTTTTTGGGTTTAGTTCGTTTAGTTCCTTATACATTTACAACATATATTTTTGTTGTTACTAAATTGATGCCGTGTATAATTATTGCTTTTAATATTTATTTTGATTTGTTATTGATATCAATATCCTGGCCAAGTAAAGGTCATAGCGTGAGAAATTCTTTTCAGTGGGCAATTAATAGTGATTATGCTTTGCTATATCTAAATTTGAATATAGAATTAAAAAAAAGTATCAATTCATTTATTCAATTAATATGATATAGTTTGATTTTTGTTTGATTATAAATTTTTTGGGATTCAGAATAGTTTTGTTTTCTGCTTTGATTTTTTTTCTGCAATGTTGTTGATAAACAGCCTGAGTTCTTTCTATTTTCGGACATAAACAACCAGTGTTGAATCGATACGTATATCACAGGTTTCTACAGACAATAAATTCTTGTTTTTCTAACCATAACTTCCTTTTATATATAAGATACCATTTTTGCTTCCTAAAAGGAATTAGGGCCTACATATATTTTTGTCAAAGTACAGATACAGAGCCTAAAGTCTGTGAATCAATTGCTTCAGAGCCTGCGCTAGTAAACTTTTGAAACATTTTCGGGCAGAAATCTTTACCTGTCTTTAATAAAAAAATGTATTTCTCTTCTGATTCTGTGACTGATGAGCTTTCCGAACTTGGATTGAAAGTTTTAGTAACAAAATCCAGACTATTTCCGGTAATATTTTAACTTTTATGGATCAAAATCAAACAGACATTGAAACATACTACTTAGAATTACAGCATCTTAATTGCTACCATTACGTCAACAACTTGATTACTTTAAAAAAAAAAAATCAAAAATCAATCAAACCACGTCCGTTAAAAACCCCAAACTCATCATGCAGCTGCCCATGAAAAACAACCAAAACAAAATAACCACCAGAAAAAAAGAACCAAAAGGCGAAAAATATCCAAAATCCCAAAACGCCTTCTGTTCACCTCCTCATTGGAACGTCCAACGACGACGACGACGCGATGTGGACCTAGATCGCGGACGTTCACGAAAAATTCCTCAGAGCCAGATGGTCAAAAAATCGATACGCGCGAGTTCAAGATAAAATTCCTACCCTCAGCATATTTTTCTCTTACTTTTCGACATTATTCACGTTGTGTTCTACTCGTTTTTCGTTTTGCCGCTGTTGCTGCTGCTCCTGCAGCTACATTTTTTGCTGTTAGCATTTCAAAAAATATCCAGCAGAAGATGAGGCGCAACACCACCACCAACAACAACAACAACACCACGAAACTGCCAGACCACGGCATGCCAGGCAGAGGTTTTCGTTGCTTGAACTGAACTCGACTTGGCTGGACCGCGGCATGGTGTGGTAATGGTCGAAGAAGAAGACCCTGCAGCGGCACGAAAGATTGCTCCGCTCGAACGAAAGAACCAGGCCGTGGTATGGCATTTTTTTCCTGACTGGACCCAGGCAAGAACGCAAGCAACACAACAACAACATTCGATTCACAAGCTAGCATTCGATTGAATATACGAAAAGAACCAAAGATACAACAAACGAGCTACGAGTGGCAGAGTGCCAGGATGTCGTGGGTTCATCTCGTGTTCGGAATAGGGACCAATGCTGAAATCAATTCGAAAGACATTTCGAAGACATATGAAGTCAAAGTTGATGGAATGGCGACGGACGGATATGCTGTGGAATGTCACAGCCTGAGTTTCATAATCATCAACTAGAGTCGAGTGCAATGAGATTCTGCTGCCTGATTGAATGCTGGCAGTTTGGAGATTTCAATACGGCGTCTAAGAAATTTTCCATGCCATCAACAAACGAAATAGACTTGTTTATCAGAAATAAATTAACCGAAAACGAATCAATTAGAACATTCAAAATACTCCATATAGAAATCTCACACAATAAAGCTTCTACGAAACACACTCCAAGACTGCACGCTGCGAACGGAAATTACACTGCTATTTCAATGAAAAACTCTCAGTTTCATGGATGATCTACAATATTTTCCATGACGTAAATCTTCGCATTTCTATTGAGTCATTGTTTGATTTGTTCGAATAATAACGAATTGAATGAATATATTTCTCTATCTCGAAATTGCTGAATCAATCTCTACGAAAAAATATCACAAGGTTCATAAATCTTCAAAAATGCAATCGTCATTTTTTCCACTACATAAAATCAATAAGATCTTCATTTCGTCAGTGCTATGAAGAAAAAATCCACTTAATCTACATTTTTTCCCCAAAAACCACACAAAATACACCCAATTGCTTTGCAAAAACAAATTTCCAACAGTTTCTTGGTCGTCATCATCATCATCATCGCATCTACATGAGCCGCACGGCACATTTTCCCCAAATGCAGACAATTGGAAATTCTGAAAATTATTCGAAACAAACACACACGCACGCATAATACAATTAATCTCGTCGAAGTGAATACGAAAATTCCGACGATTCGTTCCATTTGCCCAAGCGTAGTCTTGTTTTGTTGTTCTCAATTCGATTTGCTTTTGTTTTGTCGTTTTTTTTGCTGTTTTTTTTCTGCCGGTGGTTTTTATTTTTGCGTTTGCATCAAAGATACGAAAATTCAGACAAATATTTTCGATGAGAGATTGATTGGTTTGTTGTTGTTGTATGTTTTTTTGTGGAACTTTACTTAGAAATTGAATATTTTTTCATGGCTAGGTATTTATTATTTATGTTACGCTATAATATTTTTCGCTTCCACGAATCGATTTGCTTGTATTAAGCATGAATTTGATTTTGGATTTCTCAAATTAATATTTTTTTGTTGGAATTATTAATCGATATGAATCGGATGAATTTAAATTCAGGTTACTGTCCTGAGCAATGCGTCGAAGTCTTTCGTTTTGCATTGAATTGTGATTTCGATAAGGTACTTGGAAAATGTAAAATTGAGAGTTTGCTGAATTTGAATTTTCATTTGATTTTCGATATTTGAGTTTTCATTTGGTTTCGGATAGTTTTGATGTTGGTTTTGTATGTGAAATAAGTTGGATCGTAGTTGGAGTAGACAGTTACCAATGAATTTAGACGTCTCGTCTAAGGTTATTTTTGAGTGTTTATTTTCAGTTAATTTTTAAAAATCTGTTGCTCATCAAGTGACTGAGCTTATTTACTTCGAATTCAAAAAAAAATATATAATGGGCCGTGACTGTAAATGTCAGAGATTTTTCAAAATATTCTTCTTAAAGATTTGATCAAATATATCATGGACCAGACAAATCTTTATGCAAGACTTAAGAAAACATCTTTAATGGTAAGTGAAAACGAAATTGAAGTTACATAACGTGCAGTGTTTTTATCAGAATGTATCAGTTTACCAAAAATATTTAAAGAAATTATAAGGTGTAACAACTTTGAATCGAAACTTCAAAATTTGGTCCTGAATAACAATAGTCAAAAATTCTCCTCTTATTCGCCACGTATTTTTAATGGCATTAATTATTATATTACTGAATTTGGTTTTGATCATCAACTAGATAAAACGGCAAAACTACTTTCTAGCCTACAAAAATAATTTTGTAGCGAAATTCCAGAGAATTAGGATAGAAAAATACGAAAAATGTATAACAAGGATTTATTCTAAAAATGCTGATGTAATGAATTCTCACTGTCAGAAAAAAATCACACAGGCCATCGGGAAGATGTCCTTTTGACCACAGAGCAAAAAATGCGCAGCGCGGTTCTCAAAATGAAAAACTGAATGGCTTCGGGATCGGACAGCATCCCATCAGAAGAGACACCCGTCAGTATTAATATTGGGAGCTTTAATGGTGGGTGTCTTTCTGTCCCACTGAAAATCAAGGTACAGACCTCTCTGTATGCTTATGCAGAAGAAGACAGCACTTCAGGATCTGATGAATCCTCCAACTCCGAAGACAGCTCTTCGGGTATGTCCATCATTCTAGAAAACCTAGAACCAGACACTGAAACTCCCTCAGAAAGTCCTAAGCGGACAGTGCTGAACAATAAAAAAGAGACGTCGGTTAGTTTTATAGCCAAAGCATTGACCAAAGAAGATTTTCCATCGTTAGACCCAAAATCTATCCTCGAGAAACAAGGATTTAATCCTATCGAAGTTTTCTATCTAAAAAGCAGAAGAGGTCCATCTAAACTTATCAAAGTTCTCCTCCCGACAGACGAAAAAAATATTTATAATATCCAGGGCATTTTCCACTTAGTTTGCCAGGTTGAGGCAAGGAAACCCAGATCCAACCAAGCGCAATGTCACAATTGCCAACAGTTTGACCACTCCTCAAATAACTGTCATGCACAGTCTAGGTGTGTCAAATGTGACGGTCTTCATAACCATAGATCGTACACTAAACTTCCAGAGCAGAAGCCAAAGTGTGTTAACTGGGGAGGTGAGCATCCTGTAAGTCACGTAGGGTACCGAAAAACCTTAAAAACATAAAAAAAAAGTCCTTTGCCCAGATAGTCCGACCCAGCTCAAATCCTCCACCTCCAAACGCAAATAAAACACCTACATCAAATAACGCTTCTAATACGAAGACCTTTACTCCCCCTGATGACATGGCACAGTTCCTTGCAATCATCCAGGCCCAACTTCATTCAATGATGCAGGATGTGATGGTGAAAATGGTCCAGGGCTTATTTCCTACCCCAGATCACCCAAAAACGAGCCCTTTTTTACAGACCAGTAAATGAACCGAGAACATTGTATTTCTATGCTCACATAGAATGCCATTTCCATTCTAATGCAATTTTTGAGCGATAGCAGAATTGACATTATGCTAATTCAGGAAAAAATTTTTAAACCGGGTAATCAGCTCCGTATCCCTAGCTATCATGTTTACAGGAATGATAGGTTGAACGAAAGGGGTGGACGCACAGCTATTCTCGTAATAGGGTACGCTAATTTTAACACGGCATTATAATTTCTGACCTCACGGGAATGGAAGCAATAGCCGTTCAAGCTCAAACGAGCTTTCTCCTCTTCAGAGGAATATACGCTTACAGACCTCCAAATGCACAAAACGTCGCGGCAGACCTTCATAAAATCTTCAGGTATGACGGACCAATCTTTCTTGCAGGAGATCTTAACGCTCACAATCGCTGCTGGGGCTCTGAGAAGTAATCATGCATGTAGAGGCCTGTACAAGTACTCCATAGAAACTTCGTCTAGTCTGCTCATTCTAGAAGAACCTACACACTTTGGTCCCATTTACAGTCATACAATAGACATAGCAATGTCGCAAAATATAAGCCAAACCATATCCACAAAAGTTCTAGACGAACTTCCCTACGACCATTAGCCAGTCATGTTTCAAATAGAGAACATTTTTCTAGATGCTCCTGTAACAGAAAAATCCAGTACTGACTGGAGGCTGACAGCGAAAATATTCTCCAACCACCAGTTACAGGTAGTAACCTGGAGGAATATATAGAGCTTTTCACCAATAAAATTTCCGAGACCAAAGAGAACTGCACGTTCAAAACTCCCTTGAAATCTAATCAAAGCCCCTAGGAGCTTGCATTAAAATCTTGATAATACGATGAAATCAAATCCGGGGACGAGCCAGATCAACTGGTGATCCTAGATTAAAGCACGAAATTAATCGTCTCAATAATATTATCCGTGTCCAGATCTCGCAATTCAAAAATGATCACTGGGAGCAATTTAGGCGCGTCTTGAGCCTGAAAGTGATTCGTTATGTCTGTCCAAATATTGTCTACTGTCTAAATATTTTCGAATGAAAAATAAACCGATCAAGCTACCAGACTAAAATTTATTAAACCATACAAAGCAGAAGCCTTTAGCGACACTCTAGAGTTCCAATTTCAGGAGAATAATGACTCAGATGACGATCTTGACGAGGAATATCGTATCGACCAAACGGCATCAAACATCTCACTGGACAGAATACAGAGGGGGGGTATAAAACTCCTGGTGAAAAACCTCAACAAAAGGAAATACCTTGGGCCAGATAAAACCACCAATCTCTGCCTTTTCCATCTACCAGACTATCTCCTCCTGAACATTGTACAAACCATCAACACCATTTTCCATCTAAAAAAAAAAAAGCCATCCTTATTGCCGGAAACGTGTCTTCATTATAGTGATCCCGAAGCCCGGAAAAGATTTATACTTTCCGTAGAATTGGTGGTCCATCTCATTTTTCTTTCTCGACTCTAAGGGATTGTCACCCAAAACAACTGTTGCCCCTAGAACAATTTGGTTTTAAAGCTTAGCACTTTACTGAACTCCAATTATCTCGAGTAGTACAGCACATTAGAGCTGGCCTCAACAAAAGAAAATCTACAGGGCTAGTCATGTTCGATGTCGCGAAAGCATTCGACAAAGTTTGGCACGCTGGGCTCATTGTCACATTGAAAAACCTAAATATAGCTTTATATATCCTTTTTACAAAACAGAGCTTTTCGAATCGGCATAGAAAACTACCTTTGCTCCAAACGTTTCATAGCAGCCGGAGTGCCCCAAGGATCCCTCTTGTCACCCATTTTGTACAACTTGTATACAGCAGATATTCCCCACCTCTAACACAGTAAACATATCTCTATTCGCTAACAATACGTACATATTTCTCACGTCTAGGCAAGCAAATTACAGAACCTATAATCTGCAGCGCAACATCGAAATTCTTTTGGAATACTTCAGAAGATGGAAAATAAAGCTAAACGCTGAAAAAACCCAAGCAATTTTTATTTCTCGGAAAAATAGCAAACAGACCGGACGTTAGACTGGCAACGGACGGCAAAATACTTAGGGCTGACGTTCGACAGCAAACTACAATGGACTGTACACATTGACATCCTTAAATAATACCATAAGTGCCCTCTACCCTCTTCTAAAAACATCCCGTCTAAGTGCCACAAACAGCATGCTTCTATACAAACAGGTTCTAAGCGCTCAACTCCTCTACGGCTGCGGAGTCTTCGGACAAACCTCCAAAAGTTAGCAGAACAAGACTACAAGCTTGTAAAAACATCGTTCCTCACTGGGTTTTCAGGATCTCTAGGTACGTAAGAAACACAGACATTCACCAAGAATTGAGACAATAGAGAAATACATACCTGACAGAGCATTAAAACTATTTGACACAATTGACAGACACGCGAACAGCACTATAACAATCCTGAAAACCCGAAATCTTAATCAGAACTTCACCTACTCAAGCCTGAGGCAACTCATAGAGTAAGGACGGAATCAATTCTCTAATATAGTATTGTACACAGTATCGCCAGTTTTTAAGTCTGAGCACAAAACCGCTCACAACTAGGAGAGGAGTAAGGGTGCGACATCCGCACCAGCTCCAGGATGATCACAGTTCTCTGTCTGCTTGATACCGCGAGTAACTTCTAGAAAGGTTACAGTCGGATATACCAAGGGCTGGTGAACTTTTGAAAAATTAGCACTGGTTTTACAATGGTTACTAAACAACATGTGCCATTTGCAAAGTTATCAGCGCAGTAGAACGTAACCTATCGTGGTTTTAATAACGCCGGACGTCCGCGACGTTTCTAACTCCGTAAGATGGACAGACATGTTGGACTCTACTCAACGACATTTTCAGAGAGATAACTAATTGCTAGCCATGATACGGAGCTACTTGAAAGATCGTTATTAGATATATGAGGCAAATCGGGGAACTGGGCGCAAAAATATAATACAGCTCGAGCAGCACAATGGTCGATTGATGAGATGCTGGATGGGTTATGCAAATGACGTAACAGCTATCATCAAACCTAGAAGTCTTCGCTTCGCTCAGCTCAAACTCAATCAAGTGATGAGTAGGGTTGAGAGTTGGATGACAAACAATAGTCTCTAGCTGGGGTTATCATTCTGACCAACCGTTATACTCAAGACAGTTGGCTCCGAAGTACTTCAGTCCAGAAAATCGGCTTAGTATTTAGGAGTGATGCTGGACATCTGGAAAATTTGCGACATTGAACTAATGATTGGTATCTCGCTTCGAAGACTATGTAAAGAGACTGGTTATCGGCTTAGTCGTAGCGGGAATTATCCCAAATGGCGAACGAGCAAAGGAGATGTTCTTGAACAGATCAGAAGAGGGAAAAAATGTAGTAGCTGTTCAAGTGCAAACACTTGAACTTTGGAAGGAATTCTTGGCTACGAGCTCTAATGATACAGATATTATGTTGATATAGATGCATAGATATATGGAAAAGTAAACTTGTGACACACTCGTTTAAAATAATATCTACCCAACCTTACAGAGCCTGCTCGATTTTAGCTCAAAAAATAATCATTACTTTTTCTTTTTGAAAAAGAATTACAAAAGTATCTAAGTTGAAAACAAATCACCAATTAACTTTGTAAATTTTCGCCATTATAGACCATACTCCAAATGTCTCAAGGCTACAGTATACGAACATTAATATGATACTAAAAAATCTACACGGCACAAGAATCTAGGTCCTTTCATACCTACAGGCATCCAATTTCAGTCATCTATCACACTTTCCATTACATTCCCCATAAATAACACTAATTTTTTTTAAATATTTTTCTGACCAATATAAACCCCAACTCTGCCTACATATCACCACAATTGAGAACATTCGGCGAACTGTTCATTCGACCCGAACGTTTACATCCTAGTGCGAAAGATTCGTTAAAAAGCTTATTAGCCTAATAACTCGATTGCTTTAGTGACCCAAAAATAATCACCACAAATCTTGTCAAATGCCAAACTGCCCACATTTTTCATAGAATGAAATTGCTTCGGTCAGGTCACCGCTAGCTATCTTCGATAATTTCACCTCGGAAAAAACCCATTTAGATCCATGCGCTAATTATGGTGCATGTACAATAGTAGGTGACTGCGGCTCACCATGAAATATCTACATACATATGTCTGTACAAAAGCTCGCAGATAAGTTAAAGATGCCGGGGCATCATTTAAAATTTTAAATCATTCCGTACGTGCAAGAGAAAAAGCCGGTCTTGCAAATGGGGGCCAAAACGCTGTTTATCAAGAATCCATATGTGCACCGAAAAACGCAATCAAATTGCGAAATGCTCACACATTGACTGGTCAATTCGAAGACTCAACCGCGATTCGATTCTTCAGTCGTCAGATCAAGCATGAATCGTATTTGTATTACTTGACTGACTTCTATCATGTTTGCAAAAACTGGTGTGTTTGATGACTGTTTTATTTTGCGTTTTATGTTGACTTTCATACGACACAAAATGCAAAGATTTTGTCATACGAGTATTAGTCATTTCCAAGGAAGTGTAAAAGAGGTGGAACAGACCAGTATAACTCATTTGGATAAAACTATCAAGTTGTGTTATCGATGACATCTGTTGGGGTATTGGCGGGGTTTCGTGTTATGTTGGTTGGAATAGACGAGTATCTATGGACGATTGGAATCGATCAAATGAATTGTTTCTCATTAATTAAACTCGTGTTGATTGGGGCTTCCGAGAAATTCGAAGTGCGTCAGCGACAAGCCGTCGAAAGCATCATTTCGAGAAATTCTCAAGTGCATTCTCCTCTCGTCACGAACTTCACCAATACACCACACTACCCTACAGTCGGCATGGCGTATTACATTTTTGAAGGCCAACCGCATTCCATCCGCTTGAACCGAATGGAAACACTTGCATTCGATCTGTGGTATGTTTCGCGCGTCTTAGCGCGGCTTCTTAATTTCAAATAGGTTCAGGCAATACAGGTAAAACAGGTTACTAGTGTGTTGGTGAAGCCGTATATCACAGCATCAAGTGATCGTCCAGGTCAGTTGTTGGTTGCATGAATGTTGGTGTATCTTTTATTTTCGCACTCGTTCTTGCAGCCAGGTGAGAAATCTCGAGGCATGGCACACAGAACGACGGGCATGCATTTGTTTTGGTTTAGTTAAGTCAAGCGACACGAAAGATACACAGCTCTGGTGAGATGTGAAAATTGCAGCGTTTGAAGCGACGTTGAGAGGAAATTTTTTGCCGGAGTTTGTCGCACACAAGGTGACCGATAGAATTTTTCGGAGGGATGATATTGGTACGGTGACGAACTACCTTTAATCTAGTGATATGAGTACTTGATACGAGGAAAACTTTAAAAAACTCCCAGAATATGAAAATTCCATGCATCAAAATTTGATAAATATTTCGATTCGTGGTCTTCTTTTTGTTCCAACGAAAAAAGGGTAAAGGTGCAGTTTTTGGGTCCACCCCCGGAGGGTGTGGGAATCTGTTCGAGGATGATGTGGATGGTCCCCCTAACAACATCCAAGTGGAAAATCGCGGCGGTCATCTCGTGGTCGTCTAGTTCCTGGCCAGTGGATATTTGGTTGTATCGATCGGGAGTGAAAGGAAGTATTTATTGAACCCGTAAAATCCCGTGATACTGTCACACTTTTGGAAGTTGTTAGACGACGAATTGTCGACGGTACGACCATCTATTCCGATTGTTGGAAATCGTATGACTGCTTGGAAGATGATTTACGCATTTAACTGTCAATCATTCAGTTGAGGGGGTATTCTGGTCTAGAAATTTGATCAAATCGATTTTTTTTTGTTTGCATATTTTCAAAGTTTAAACCTTTAAGAAAAAGCCTTTAAAAGGATTTTCGGAATTTCGAATTAATTTTGGAGTTACAGCTATTTTTGTGACACGCGAACTAAACCAACAAACGCGATCAACAACGAATTAGCCGCTCCGAGCTACGAGCTTCTCAAGGTTCTAAAGAAGTTCGAACTGCTCGTATGGCTGAAAGAGCTCTCGAAAATCTTGCTTTTGTAGTTAAAGAAGGAACATTACATGAGACGGGGATCTCTGATTAAAAAAATCTAAGTATAACATACCATTAAACGACTCAAACTGCTCGAAACGAGACTTGAACGTGTTTTTCTCGAAACTAATTTTTTGGATACGGTTGACATGATATCTCTAGTTGTAATGGACCGATTTACGTGAAATTTTGCACAAACCTTCTGAACACTATAAGATTTGATCTGATAGGGATTTTTGAAAAAAATTTATCTAATTGGAATTGTTTTTGCGGGATGATTAAAATTGAACAACTTTTTATTAACATTAAAAATTTTAATCTACATTGAAAATTCTATTTTGACAAAGTGGTTTCGAAAGTATGCACTGCTTCTCATCAGACACCAGCACACAGTGCATACTTGACTGGCGTGACCACTTGCAGGTGGAAATCATTACATTTTTATTTATGCTAGTTGTGACAAATTTTAACATCTCCGACTTATATCCATGGATATAATTTTACTTAGTAAAGGTAATTGAATTTGATCACGGTTCCCTTCTTGTCTATAAATCAGCATAGACAACGTATATCATTTCTACAGCTTATCGAAGCCGAGCATATTGAAACGGGAAACTCGATCGTTTTGCGGAATCAGTAAAGTAAAATTAGTAAAATTATATGCATGGATATAAGTCGGAGATGTTAAAATTTGTGACCTGGTGTCTGATGAGAAGCAGTACATACTTTCGAAACCACTTTGTCAAAATAGAATTGAGAAAAATGAGGCAAAAAACGCCTTTTTTTTACATGGACGCCATTTTGTGGGAAAAAAGTTTTTTCAAATCACCTACGTCAGACGAATTTTACATTCTTCTTTTTACAGAATTCACCAAAAATTTATGTTTCAGACCACCAGGATGGTTGGAATCATGTCAACCATGAGACAAGTTTTTTTTGAGCCTTCACTTCGCTGGCCTGTATCTATGTACATCCATTTTTGTTTTTTTTTTTTAATTTTTGAATACATTTTTGCACTTTGAAAATGTTGATAAAAAACTGATAAAAAAATATATACCACAAATGTTTGTGGTTTTTTTTATTGCATCCGTAAAATCACCTCAAAATCGAGCCTTTAGACCAAAATACTGCCTTAACTTTGTAGATCCTGAAACTGTTGCACACACTCAAAATATTGAACGTGTGTGGAGGGATCTACGACACAGTATCACTAATTTCGGAAGAATAAAGCGCAATTGGTCTTTATACATAGCTGAATATCTTTTCAAGCGGAAATTCGATTTCGAAAAACGCATTGAGCAGTTAGTTTCCGTAATCAAGGATATGTTTCCAATCGCTGAAGATGATTTCGTTGAAGATTCTTCGACGATCGAATCACCATTATATTCACCATTTGCATTTGCAAAAAAAAAAATCGCTTTCTAGTAGTCATTATGTTTTTCAACGTGTCATTATATGCACCCTCACAAATGACCTTGAACAGTTTACCACCCCCCCCCCCTCTCTCTCTCTCTATTATTGAAAAAAATGTTAGTTTAACATTTCTAATAAGACTCATAGTTATGTTCCCTTTACTTCAAAGTTCCGTACTTTAAGGAGTTGCAGCTTCTTAAGCGGTGACCGCCATGTTTTTTTACTTCGGGATCGTTGTCGACACCCTTACGAATCACCTCGAATAGTTGCCCACCTCTCCGGGGGTGGACCCAAAAACTACTCCTTTATACAAAATTACTTCATTCAACAAAAAATAGCGGTATGTGTGATGTAAATAACGGTATGTGTGATGAATTTTCTGTATGTTTTGTTGCTTTTGGGCTTGTATAATATTGAATGATCTTCTTGTAAAGGTTTTTTAATCATTTTAAATGAAAAAAAAAATATTTTAGATCAAAATGGATTGACAATTGTACAACTGAACAGCGTGGAATAGTAATTTCTAATTTTAAAAAAGGAAAATCGCAAAAACAAATGGCGGAAATAGTGTACAAACTATATTTTACAGTTCAGCAATAATCAAACGATTTCTTCGTGAAAATTGTGTGGTAAATAAGAGTAGAACAGCACCAAATAAAATATTTTTCGATTCTGATTGTCGCTGGATCGTAGGACAGGAGAACAAAATAACGAAACTCAGTCCACCAAAATTAGCAAAGGAAACTGAAAAGTACCTGGATAAGAAGTGTAATCCTAAAATTATAAGGAGAATTTAAAAAAATGGAAGAACATCCAGAGAAAATCCATAAATTAGTGCTCAAAACCGAGTAAGTAGAGTCAAGTTTCTTCGAGAGCGTTTGGTAAAACATTTGACGCTCTGGAATGCTGCTATGTATTTTATCGGACGAGAGATAATTTTACATTTTAGGATCCGATGGATGGAGCTATGTGTGGAGACAGCCAAACACAGAGCTTAAACCACAAAATTTAAGCAGCACTGTTAAATACGGCTGTGGCCATGGAATGGTATGGGGATGCATGTCTTGCTCTGGAGTAGGAAATTTAGTACTCATCAATCGCAACTTGGATGAATTTCAATTTCAAAATAATTTCAAAAATTCAAGCTAAAGGCCACTTTTCGGTTTTTTGAGGACAACGATCTGAAACACACCTGTGAAGTAGTGTGGACCAAATTGATTTGGAATTGCCCGCATTAAATTATACCGCCTGCTCAGTCGCTGAATTTAAGTGCCATTGAGCATTTATGATCCAAATTAGACGAAGGAATCAGAAAACATCGGATAAGTAACAAGGACGACTTTGAAAGAGCACTATAACATGAATGTGATGCAATTTCTCCCGATTATACAAAAAATATTGGTACATTCAATGCCTGCTCGTCTCCAAGCGGCTTTGAAACAAAAGAGTTATCCTACAAAGTATTAGAAATAAGTTATATAAAAAACAAATATCGTTTTGACTAGATTTAAGGTCTTGTTTAGACGAACATCATTTAAGCTGTGTGGTGATTTTCTGCGTTTTTTAAGTAAAGTAATTTTGTGTTGTTTTTTCATTGGAAGTAAAATATAAAACTACGAGTCAAAGCATTTTTCCTAATTTTATACATAAACTTTTTATATTGTGAGAGTTTTTAGGGGTTTCCCTCGTATCAAGTACACACATCATTTAATCTGTGAGCCACTGTACATCGAGATACTTTTATAAAACATAGACCACCACTTCAATCCACACTCTCAAACTCTGATTCGCTTGAAAAAAATTGGGATTTCGGAAAAAAATTGTTCAAATCATCGACCTGCCTGGGGAATTCTTGATTTTTGAAAAGAAATTCAAAATATTGATAAATTATAAAATTTTCAAAAATGTCTTTTTTTTTTAAATTACCTCTATTTTCAGCACTCGGAACTTCTGTTCAACTGATAACCGAATAATTCGATCAATATGAAATTTACAGCATATGTTGGTATTAACTAGGAAGAACCAGGTCTGATAGAAGTGATTTTGAAATGCAGGCAACGCTGTGGCAGTGGTGCCATCTTGAAAAATCACTGAGAAAAAAAAATGTTTTTCGGCCCATAGCCTCCAATTCAGCCAACAGATTTTAAGGAAATTCACATAATAGCTGGACCTTACTTTAAGCCAAATTTGATAGAAATTCGGTTGATAAATAGGATAGACCTGCCAGCTATATTGATTTTTGTCTCATAAATCTTATAACGTTGCTCAGAAAAATAAAGCTATTTTCCCCTATAACTTCGGATCCAGTCATGAAATCAAAACGAAATGTATGTACATATGTAGTAAATAGACCTTATTGTCATTCGAATTCCGTAGGAATTTCGTTAAAAAATCATGAAAGGGCTGTCAGCTATGGTAAGTTTTGTAATTTTTTAGCATTTCTTTACTAAGCGATGTTGTCATTAAATTTTCAAATGGGAATGATCTAGCAATTACAATTAACAACAAATATTAAAAAAATTGGAAAAGTTTTGCGAGTGGTAGCCCTAAAATTCCTTTCACCCCTATAACTCCCAGCGCAGTCATCCAATCCAAACGAAATTTACAGGGTGGGTTTAACTTAACGTGAAGCAGATTTGGTATATTTTTTTGCTTTGATGCTAACACAGGGTTGCCAGCACCAGACATTTTAAAAATAAATATTGAACCAACAGATGCTTCCATTACACATTCATATGAAAAACATTGACAACAAAAATAAACAACCAATGTTTAACTTTTCCGAGATTTGAAATTTTTTCGAATGGCAGCTCCAAACATCGTTTTATCGCTGAAACTTTCGATGAAATCCTCATACGAAAACGAAATTCAAAGGATATGTTGATTTCAGCATGAGCCTGTTATGGTAGGAAAAGTGTTGCCACCACTGAACATTTTCATCATTTATACTATACGAGATGCTGTCATAACTGTGTTATATGATAAACATTTTATAATGAAAATAAGTAACAAGGGTTTTTTGGAATTCATACGAATGGTTGCCATGGAAACATTTCTACCCTTTGAAATTTGATGCAATCATCGGATCAAAGTATATATGTATGATGCTCAATAGTCAGTTTTTAGTCACACAAATACAATTTCTTCGCAAATCAATTTTCTAGCGTTTCTGATGCGCTAGAGCTTTGAAATTTATGAGTGATTCATGCAAAACAATACATGAAAAAACATTTTCGCCCATTTATACAAACTGAAAATACTATCAGTTTGATTGAAACATAATTTTTAATGATTGACTTAATACAAGAAACAACTATTAATCTAAATTTTTAATCATTAGAGAGAGACAAGTTGGCCCGAAATCTACAATCAGTTCATTATATTCCATAAACTCATGAAAAAAATATTTAAATCATATTTTAATCAACCAGTTACCGACACTTTTTTCACTCATTTCGGAGATGAAAAAACATATGAATTGACAATTTCATAGAAAATTCACTATAAAAAGTCACAAAAACTATACTTGTGGCTTTTTATCGATCCGCACTTCCACGAGATAATATGATTATTATAAAGCCTATAAAGCCTTATAAAGCCAATAAAACATAATTAATTAAAATTATTCAGTGAAGTTGAATATGTCGGTAATAAAAAAAAACATGATGCTGTTCATGGTAATACTGATCAATAAAATTATATTAACGGTGCCTTTCAATAAAAACGACTATACGATGATTCAGTTCAATCGTTGATATTTTCTTGTTATGCGGTTTCAGGCTATGCAAATTCAATTTATTGTTAATCGTCAATTATATTCCACATTAATATTGTAGTTGAGATACTAAAATAATACGATATAGAGCTCAGACTCAGCTTGGCGCTTGGCAGCTGTAGCGAAGTTTGTGAAAAAAAAATAACTTAAACAAGCCTCGAAACCGTCAAAGAAAAAAGATAGCTAAAATTTGGTTATACCTGACGTTCACAAGAACAAAAAGTTATGGACGCTCTAGGAATAAAGCCGCACAATCGCGAGGTCTGGATGTGACACGCAAGACATGGAGACTAGATTTGAGTTTGGCATCAAAATCAAATCCAAGATCTTTGGAACTACCAACAGGACTGAGTTATGAGCCGAGGATGGAAACGAAAACTTACATGTATAGGACATCTGGAAGCATTTAGCAACAGTAACATTAATACAACTGACCGAGCACCAGTTGCCCAGTGCACACAGGCCATCAGCTGGATGCAGTCGTCCACTGATTGAATCAACCTAAATGTTTCTAGATCGTCAGCGTCCAAAAGACTCGGGTAGCTAATGAGGGAAGGAATATCATTTATAAACAGATGAAAAAGCATAGGGGCGAGAATGGAGCCTTGCGGAACACCAGAAATAGGATAAAAAGGGGAGAAGAACAAAAAATAACCGTTTTGAAACAAGCACAATCACGAAGGTGCGAGGAAAACCAGCAGCGGAGTTTTGATCGCAGGTATTGATCCCATTGAGTTTTTGTGGTTCACAAAGTCGAAAGCATTGGAATGTCTATATAGATATAATACAACGAATTGTGTTTGCTGATTGATGATCGAAAAAAACAGTACCAGTGAATGATAGTAAGTTAGATATTACTGACATACATTGGACGATCATCGGGTATACTCTATTGTTAATAACTCTCAATTGAAGCAAGGTAGAATATATCCCTCTTTATATCTCTACAATATATCCGATAATTGGAAATGCAGGACAAATGTCCGACTTAAAGGATGGGCAAAACAGCGGTTTTACGTACTGGATGAAATAATAAGATCGAAGAAGACAGATAAAGGAACACACAGTGATGAAGAAAGTGACTTTGCAAGGATATTCAGCAAGCCGACAGGATCACAGCTGGAGCTATTGTCAAGGTTAGCAAGTAAAAAGTATATCAGAAGAGGAAATATTATAAAAGAAAGATGAACAAGGTTGAGAAGTAGTAGAAGAAAAGAAATGCGCAAACAGCTCACATATTCCTTCTGGTGAAGAAACAGATAAATCATTGAGATACATCACAGAAGTGATACAAGAAGATTTTTCAAACGACAGAATGCAGGACCAGAAGGGTCTTTGATCACAGGATGAGATCGACGCTTCAATATTACTGTGGTGAAAAACATTAAACTAATATATTCGAACAACCGAAAAATGTCGTTTTGAAGGATTTCTTTGAACGTGCCTATAGTAGCTACAGAGTTGCATGAAAATTGACCAAAAATCGCGAAAACTTTCCTTTTATACATATCAATGTGCCCTGTAAATTTCGTAGTGATTTTTTATCACAACTCGAACAACCTGTCGGAAGTTATCACAACTCGACATTTCACAGATTTTTTGTTGCCTACTTTTAGGTACTTAGCACGCGTATAGTGCTAGAAATTTCCAAAACGTTCTCAAAGTAAAAATATGGTCAATGTTCATTTTCACGCGAGTTTGAAAATATTTTATTCCATAGAAATATATAGTTGCCTACTAATTCGTTTAAATATCCATTTTAGCCAAAGGGTTAATGTAAAAAACAATTTAGCTCCATCCGATAACGCTATCTGAGGATAGATCTATTGAAGTTTCGTGTTGAAATATTTATATATACATACAATAAAAATTAATTCTTAAGCAAAATAATACTAAAACAGATTTTCTTCAAAAATCAGTAACAGCCTCAGAACATAGAGATTAAGGAAATGAAACAAGCGTACACATAAACGAAATTTAGTGAAGCAATTTTACTACAAAGGTAAAATCTATAAATAGAACAAATCGAGAGAATTGCTACCTCAGATATTCCCCTTGGTTTCCCCGATACCTGAGCCTTTGTTGTTGCTGAGTTACTAATTGTCAAATTCGCGTGCACATGGCCAACCATTTTTCTCTATCTAGCTCACTCTATCTTTCTGTTCGGCGGAGTAAGTGAATGTCAAATTCGCTTACTACTACTAACGCTCAGCCTAGGCAAATTGCTTCACTTCTCACTGCCATTTTCATTTCCTTATATCTCTCTCTTCTGAGGTACCAGCCCTTTTAAATCGAACACGCGCCACCCAGCACTATTAAAACAGTCGAATAATTTGACGCATTTGTTTATAAATACGATTTCTCAAAACTGACAGGAGACAAATAGTCTCACCCTAGGCGTCAACGCAATCTGACAGGTCTTATGCTGCGTTTACATTCTCGCCGAGGAATGGCAAATGTTGACAAGGTGAGTGTGTAAACGGTCCCTTTGTCTAGTCTCGGCTGTGTTTTCAGTGTTGCCAACTTTTTTCCAGCCGTTGTAGCTAGATTTGAGGGGGAAAGTAGCTAAAAATAGCTAAAATGTTCACTTTGTAGCTAAAAAGTGTAGCTAAATTCAACAATAAAAAACTCAAGGTTCTGCAAAACAGTTTTATTAAGCTAATCTTTATAGTTCATGTAGAAAGATATTAAATGTACATCGGATAATGAGCAGTTAATTATTTTAATGCCATGAACTATGACTTATACTAAACTCATTCACTTGTTGTTAACCGTAACTCATGCTTGCAATTGAAATATTTCACAAAACCATTTTTAAATTATATTTATGTCAAAAAAAATCTTCTTCAAGCTGGGGTAATATATCAAAATTTATAAACTAATTTTCGTTCTCTTCATATGCGTCTAAATTGCCGATTTTCGCCAATACTTCCTGAGGGAACTCAAAATCTTTACAACATTTTTGCGACCGTTTCAACCCATATTTAATAGTAAGGATTGAGTGCAAAGTTTTTAAGTTGAGTTTATTTCTATGTTTGGTTTTCACAATCGAAAGTTGACTAAAAATACGTTCAACTTCTGCATTGGACCAAGGAAGAACTAGTAACCTAAAGGCAATCGCACAGAGATCGTTAAACGGGTTGATATTTGCTGCGTCTTTGTTTATAATTATACACCTCCAGCCAAAATTTTCTGTTATCAGCTTTTTCTCTCCAGTTAACGGTTGATAATTGTTTTTTTCTGTACCAGTATATTCTGAATAGATGCTTTATCAGCCGTAAACAACTTTGTAATTTTTATAAAGTCTTCATCATCGACTAAATTTATATTTTCCACAGAAAATTGGAAAATATTTCGCAAAATTTTAAGATTATCGGGTAATCAATATTTCAGCTCTTCTATTAAGTTTTTTATAAATGCTATACAAGTCTGCCTTATATTTTCTTCATCTGACCTTGAAATTGTATTACTTCGAAGTTCAACTATTTTTTGCTCAAAGTTATATCCTAAATAGGCATTATTGTGAACGTAGTCATTTGATTCCACATTTTCTGACAAAACGTTAATTTTACAATCTGGATACACCATTTTTTTAGCCAAACCTTCAATAAATAAACAAAAATCGTTCAAATTTTTTGTTCATTACTGAAGCATCTTTTAAAATGGGTTGAAGAAATAAGAGATATAATAGGTTCATATCATTGTTATACTCCCTATAAATCATTTTAGCCAAATAACATTCTTTTGATGTTTGGACTATACTCAAGTGGGTTTTTAGCTCTAACCATTGGCCAATGATCCTTGATACTGATCTCTCTATTGAAGAACGTGTAAGAACGATAATAGAAAGTGATATCGTAAATTCACATCATTGCACCATTCATTGCATTAGACTTTAGCAACATTTTGGCAGTGAACTGCCTATATTTCAATGAGTTGGCTTTGAAGGATATATGTGTATGTATGTTGAAGTTTCTGAAAAATTGCCACCTTTACAGAGATAAACTTGCTTTGTACTTTGCCAACTCATCGGGAGAAAAAATTTGCCTCGTGTGAATATTTTGCGATATTTTGAACAGCAGAGGCTTACCGAGAAAATTGAAAGCAACTGCTATTGTATCTGCCTAAAACATTAGCGTTTACCTTAGAATTTGAAAAGATTGTTTTCAAGCACTGAGTGTTTTAAATATCAATAAACTAGTGAAAATTAATGCAATTAAAGCAAAAATTTAGATTATTTATAATCTATAAATTAGTAGCTAAATTTGTAGCCAATAGCTAAATGAAAAATTGTGTAGCTAAACAGGTTCTTTTTGTAGCTAAATCTAGCTACAAAATAGCTAAATTGGCATCACTGTGTGTTTTTCATGGCAATCACGAGTGTGTAAATAGCTTGCTTGTCGGCTCTTGTTTGTTTTACGAAGGGATAATGATCCTTTTATTGCTGTGCCTGAGTGTTTATGACCGTCTCGTCCTAGCTCGAAGCCGCTGGAAGCGAAGTCGGTTTTATGTACCTAGTCAAAGGGATTCGAGAGGGTAGCAAATGCTCATTTACATTTTCGAATTTTTCGCCGGGACTTCAAACATATCCTTGCGTGGCACAAATTGAAATAACTCAACGCACACCAGGCAGTTGCAATAGTCACAGCCTGTATCCCTGTAGCCATCGTTCACTGAACTGAACAAAACAGCTCACAACTGTCGAAAGATGCATGGTGCGAGTTGCTTGGTGCAATATCCTAAGTAAACAATTCACCCTATGTCAATTCACCCCGGCAAAACGCGCCATTTTGTGACGATCTTGTGTACGTACGATTGTGCATGATTGTATGCATGTTCAAGTCGAACGAACAGCATTCCGTCATTTTTATCGTGGCATTCGAGCTGTTGACATCGAGCGACCGGTTTTTTTTTTTTTTTTTTTGATTGTCCAGAGTGAAAAATTAAAATTTTATGCGTTGCGGAAAATGCCGTTATTGACAGACAGATTGTTTTGGCGGGAATTCCTTACGATTTATAAATATCATGGTGCATTGTGGAATAGGAAAAGCGAAACTTACAAGAATCGACATTTAAAGCAAGTAGGTTACAGTGCCTTGGTCGAAAAACTCCGAACGATTAATGAAAATGCATCTTTAGAGGATGTGAAAAAAAAGATCAATAGTTTTCGAAGCACTTTCCTACGTGAGTTTCAAAAATTTTTAAAGAGTGAAAGATCGGCTGTTAGTTCGGATCAAGTGTATGTTCCATCATTGTGGTATTATGACGATCTAAAGTTTATCGTCGAAGATGAAATCGCAGCGGATGGAGTGTCAAATATGAGTTTCGAAGAGGAAATCACGACGGAGTCAGGAAATGAGGTATGTATTTATTCATTTAGTCTAGATAGTTTAAGATACTAGTCGAGTGGTTTCAATTTTTGGCATTTGTATCAACAGATGTAAAGGAAAAATTTACTTTTAGAAAAATTAAGGTGAATTGATGCAGTAAATGTCATTTTTTATACTTTCAGGATATGTCTAATCACTTCATTAAACGTCGCAAACAACGCGTTGATGATGAATGCAATGGTCTCTACTCAAAACCGGAACTGGACTTGAGCTCCGTTCATGACGAGGCTGAAATTCTGGGCAGATCGTGGGCGGTAAAGTACAGCAAAATGTCATATGATCAGCAAATTTTCGCTATAAAAGCCATTGATGACATTCTATATAAAGGAATGATGGGAAAATTAAAAGAGCAGTCACGAGATCAATTTTGTAGTACAATAGTGCCGCCACCAATCACAGTACCGACGACTTCAGATCCATTAGCGTTCTCGCAAATTAAGCTATCACCAGAGTATCTTTGAAATCGCTGAGTAGCTTTTTCAGTCAGCTACCACTCACAACAATGCGAAGGTGGGGATAACAACGGAATGATGTAAATCGCAAAGAATTCAATACGGCACTGATTATCGATAAAATGACGATATAAATTAGCTTTAGTTTTTCTGAAATTAACTAATTTCAACTCATACAAAATTACTTTAAGCATCAAGATACATTAAATAACTATAATAGTATCATGAGATGTATTTTGAGTCAGGTTTGCGATAAAAATTGCGATTTTAGAAAATAAACCGTTTTATAAATATGTTCTCTAAGCTTGATTTTATTTTTTTTAGAACTGCTACTTTTGAAATGACGTCACAACTATCGCCTTTCTTAATTATCGTTGACAAACGGCCGTTCAAAAAAACTTGAAACGCCAACCGTAATTTATTTTTTTCTATTGAAGCTTCTAATATTAACTTCGTAGATAGCAGATCGAAGCAGTTGTTACTTTTGCGTGGCGAATTTAACCGCCGCGTAGCAATCGTTACAAACTGCTCGATTCAATAATCTTATGAAAAAATAAGACAGATTTGTCGTTAAAACAATCTACTTGGTCGCCTAAGAGCTTTGGCTTACCGAGATAGACTGTACTTTATTCTGTATTCTGTTTCCCTATATATATGTTACATTTTGCTGAATCGATCGGTGTATGGACTGGTTTTTGAATTTGAAAATATAAAAATTAATTAGCTAGTGTGCGTATTGTCCGCTTAGAGTAGATGTCGCGGTTGTCGATAGGTAGGAGCTATTTTGACATTTGTCAGTGTGACAATTCAATTCGTACACAACACCCTCTCCCTTTGGGGAAAAAAAATTTTCTTTTCAGTAGTAAATGAAAATTTTTTTTGTTTTGAATCCATACACCTTTACAGTTTTTTACAATTATCCTGATTCATAAGTTCATGTTGTTGCTTAAATATATATTCTTATAAAATTTTTTTTTTTATTTTTTTTTTTTTTTATTTTTTTTTTTTATTTGATTTTGCTTACTTAAATGTAACTTCGATACATATGTTTATATTTTTTTTTTGTTTGAATATAATTCTAGTCTTGTAATAACTATATGCATTTTTTTTTTGCATATTTTTGTTTTTTTGATTCTTGTTTTACATTAATACTGTACATGTTCAAATGTGTTTATCACTTTTTCAAATTAGTGGTGTATATAATTTTAATAGGTTATTGTGATATTTTTTACATTTTCCGTTTACTAATATATAAGTATTTACATTATCTCTTTCTATTATTTCATATGGTCCGTGATATGTGTTCTGCAACTTCTTTCTATTAATATTTCTGACTAAAACTAGATCTCCTACTTTGAATGTTGCTGGGTTTGTGTTACTATCTAATCTATTTTTTCTTTCCTTTTTCACTTTCTCAATTATGTTTTGAGCTAAACTAATGCTATTTCTAAGTCTAATTTTTAGTTCATTGACGAAATTGTCTATATTGTTAATCGGTTCATTTTTTTCTATAATGTCGTCGGGCAATTGTGGTAGTCTGCCATATACTAGTTCGTATGGAGAATATTCTGTATCAATATGTGGACTCGTATTGTACGCGAAAGTGTAATACGGTATCCATTTGTCCCATTCATAATCGTTAGCAAAATTAAGCAAATATTCGTTTAATACTCTGTGGTTACGTTCCACTGAGCCGAGTGTTTCGTGATGATATGGTGCTGAGAAAATTTGTTGAATTTTTAATAAATTGCAAATGTTTCCCATTAGCTCATTGGCGAATTCAGTTCCATTATCTGATTTTAAAATTTTGAAAATACCATGCTTTAATATTAGTTGTTCTACTAATGTTTTGGCGATAGTTTTAGCATCTTTTGTTTCAATTGGGTGTGCAATAACGTATTTTGACAATTCGCATTGCATTGTGAGAATGTATCGATAACCGTTGGATATTCTTAATGGTCCTACTGTGTCTATAGCAATTGTTTCGAATGTGTTCTTTGGTGTGTCTGTTACTGTTTGTTTCTCTTTTATATGTTGTGTTTGTTTATTTTTCGCACAAGTTTCACAGTTTTTAATAAATGTCTTTGTCATCTTATTCATGTCTTTCCATATATATTTTTGCTTTAGTTTTAGTAATGTTTTTCTGACACCTAAGTGTCCTCCTATCGGTGTTGTATGGTAGTTGTTTATTAGTTTGAATTGTATTATTTTATCGGTTATTCGTTTTGGTGGTTTGTATATTATTATTCTTAGGGGTTCTTTATTGTTTGTTAGGATACTCTTCTGTAGTTGATTAAATTGGTTTTTAAATTCTTCCTTATGTATCATTTTATATATTTCATCATTTTCTTCTATGTATACTTTCGTTACATTTTTTCTAGTTGCTTGTGATGTCAGTTTCTCCAATGTCGAAACTAATTCGGATGGATTATCGCTGCATCTAACTAGGATCTGATTATGTTCAAATATAATTGTTCGATTTTTTCCCATTTCGAATTTTAATTTCTTTAAATTTTTTATATCAGCTGGGGAATCGCTGTCCCATATATAGATTTCGTTGTCCATTGGGTTATATTTTGGTTTGACTATTCTTCTTGTTTGCGCTTTTTCAGTGTTTTCTAAATTTTTTACCATGTTTCTTGTAAGTGGTAATACTTTCTTTTCTTCAGTAATGTTTCTCTGCTTTGGTATCATATCCTTTAACGTGTCTGAATTTAATTTGATGCGTGACAATGCATCTGCATTGACGTTCATCTTGCCTTTTCGATATATTATATCGAAATCATAATCGCATAAATCTAGTCTTATGCGAGTCATCTTTGATGATGGGTTTCTATGTGTAAATAGTGATATAAGTGGCCTGTGGTCTGTAACGACTGTAAATTTATTTCCGAATAAATATGGTCTAAAGAAATTTATCGCCCAGTGGATTGCCAATAGTTCCTTTTCGATTATCGGTTTGTTTAATTCATGTTTTACTAGGGTTCTACTTGCGTAAGAAATGGGTAAGTCATGTCCTATTTCGCCTTGTGAGAGTACTGCACCTAATGCGTAGTCTGATGCATCGGTTGTGACAATAAATGGCTTATTGAAATCTGGGTACTGTAATATTGGTGCATTCATTAGTTTATACTTCAGTACTTCAAATGTTGATTGACATTTTTCTGTCCATATGAACTTTGTATTCTTTTTCAGTAAATCATTTAGGCATTTGGTTGTTTTGGCGAAGTCTGGTATAAATCGTCGATAATAATTAGCAAATGCGACGAATCTTCGAACCTCGTCTGCATTTGTAGGTATCGGGTAGTTTTTAATTGTTTTGAATTTTGCAGGGTCTGTTCGGACTCCGTCTTTTGTTATTAAATGTCCCAAGTACACTACTTCACTTCGCAAAAAATTGCATTTCTCAGGGTTCAGTTTTAGGTTGTATTTTTCTAGCCTATCAAATATTTTCATTAAATTTGTGTTATGATGTGCGAGGCTGCAACCAAAGACGATTATGTCATCGACATATAAGAATGCTGCTGAGTCTAATCCACTTAGGGCTATTGTTAGCATGCGTTGGAAGCTGTTTGATGAAATTGTTAGACCGAAAGGTAATCGTTTGAACTGATAATGCCCTTTATTTGTTGAAAAGGCTGTCAATGGTCTTGATTCCTCTGTCAGCTCGATTTGGTGAAAGGAACTTGTCATGTCCAGGGTGGAGAAGTATTTCGCTCTTCCTAGTCTGTCTAAAACATCTTCTAGCCTTGTGAGTGGAAATTTGTCATTAACAATTTTTTTGTTGAGTGCTCTAAAATCTACAACTAGTCTCCATTTTGTTGGGCCTGACTCACTTTTCTTTGGTGTTAAAAGTAGTGGTGAGTTATATGGACTGGTAGAGTTTTCGATAATGTTGTCCTCTAGTAATTGGTTTACTTGTCGATTTATTTCATCAATATGTGTATGGGGCAGTCTATAGTTCTTAATATATGTTGGTGTATTATCCGTGACTTGTATATTTTGTTTGTAAAAGTTATTTGATGTAAGACTATCGTGTTCCAGGTGAAAAATATGTTGATAATTTTGGATGATTTCTAATATTGATTCTTGGTCTTTTTGGTTCAAGTGTTGCAGTTTAATGTATGTTAATAATTCTTGAAATCTTTGCTTTCTTTTGTTGTTTTTATTTACTGAAACATTATTTTTATTTATTTTATATTTAGTTAATGGTTCTGTTTCTACTTTAAATTTTTGAATTATTATGTCTTCTTCGTTCGTGTTCAGTAGCTTTATATGTTTGATGCCTTCTGCTGGTATTATTGTGCTGCCTATGTAGACTCCTGGTGTTATTTCTTTGTTAATTACTATGCTGTCTTCTTTGATGGTAAAGTCGACTGGGCAAATGTATTCGCACCTTGCGGGTATTGTTAACTTGTGTATTTCGCAATTTGTACTGATCGGCATAGTATACTCTTCATCGTCGACATTAATCGTTATCGTATAAGTTTCATAATCAATTTTTGCTAGTTTTTGTACAAAGAAATCTCTTCCTAGTATTCCGTCTGTAAGGATGGGGAAATCAGGTTCTACTATTTGGAAGGGGTAACGTATACGTTTTTCACCAATGTTCAAGTCTAGATTAGCAGTGCCTATTGAAAATATTTCCTGGTTTGTTATGCCAGAGAATTTGCATCGTTTATCCGCTTCTATTTTCTCATCCTCTGAAATTGCACTTATTTTGCATATTGATATATCGGCTCCTGTATCTATCAATAGCTTCAAATTTTTCCTTGATTTCTCGCAATATAGCGTAACGTAATTTTTTAATTGTGTGTTTAGTAGGTATATTTTTTCTTCCTGTATCCCGGGGTCAACTTTTATTCTTCGTTGCTGCTGGCCTCCGGGCCTATTGAGTTTCCCTGTATTATATTTATTCTGTTTTGTCTGTTAATTTCATAGTTTCTGTTTGTTCCTCTGTTGTTCCTGTTACTTGTGTTAGGGTTCTGATATGTATTTCGATTTACTTCATGATATCTGCTGTTGTTATTTCTATGGTTTACTTCCTCATATCTGGGATTATAACTATTTCTAAAGTTGTTTCTATAATTGCTGTTCTGGTTTGTTACATTATTTCTTGTGTTGAAATTACTGCTGTTATTCCTGTTGTTATTTCTGTTACTATTAATATGGTTTTGTATATAATTATTATTCCTATATGTGTTATAATTATTCGGTTTATTTCTATTATTATAATTTAGTTGCCGACTTATATTATTTCTGTGATTCACGTACATAATGTTTTCTGTAACATTATTGCTTGATTCGAATTCAGTTGCTATTTGAATAGCTTCTACGAATGTTTTTGGCTGTGCCGCAAAAATAGTAGGTTTAAGGGTTTCGCTTAACCCATTCTTGAAAATAGTTAGTGCATACGAGTCGTTTGACTTCTGTATAGCACTTTTCTCTGCTTGAGATGGATTCTGACCCAAGCTGCTAATTTGAATTTCACTTAATTCGTTAATGAGCTCGGATAGTTTTTCACCAAATTTTTCAACTGTTCCGCGTTGACTTAATTGTGCTAATTGGGTATGAATGTGCTGCGGGCTTTTTTTGCTTTTGTATCTATTCCTGAGGCTATTTTCTAATTCTTCATAAGTTTTAATGTCTAATGTTATGAGTTGTGTTCTAACTACTGTTCCTAGTTTTACATTCTTAGTAAAATTTAATAGATTGTTTTTTCCGTCTTCGTTAAGACTTTGATTTAGTAGACTTGTTATTGTTAGGAACGCTTCCAGTTCTTTGGGATTTCCATTAAAAACTGGTATTGATTTTAATGCTAACTCGATATTAAAGTTGCTCATTTTGTTGTCTATCGAATCTTTTAGTTTTTCTAGCAATAGTTCTTTTGCTTCTTTGTATTTTTGTTGTAATATTTCTAACAATTCCTGACTACTTTCTATTTTAAGTGCTTCTTCTTGAATTTCCTCTAATGTTTCTAATTTTTCTTGGATATAATCTCGCTTATAAGTTCTGTTTGGTGTTTTCTTTAGGTTAGCTATTATTTTTGAAACTATAGTAATGTTTTGTTCCATTTATAATGATTTACCATGGACCATATGAAAACTTACTAGCAATTGAGAATTTAAATTTGAATTTTTCATTTCAATATCAGATACTAGATGTCGTTTGTGACGCTGAGTGGGACAAAGTGAAACTTGTCAAAAAAGAAAGAACTTAGGATTTCTTATATTGTCTCAAAAAGTTTGTGCAATAGAAATGTTGTTTGTGTTTTCGTTTTTAAATTGTATTGTTTTAATTCGTTTAAATTTGCTTTTGCATTTGAGAATACATTTTGTAAATACATAATTCATTCTAATTTCGAAAATATATTCTAATTTACGGCTATTTGTTTGTTGTTTTTATTTTTCACTTGTGTTCGCAGCTATTCGATATACTCGTAGAGACAAAGTAAAACTTGTCAGAAAAGAAAGAAGAAAGTTTGTGCAATAGAAATGTCGTTTGTGTTTTAAATTGTGTTGTTTTAATTCGTTTGCATTTGCTTTTGTATTTGAAAATACATTTGAAAATACATAATTCATTCATTTGAAAATACATTCTAATTTGAGTCTATTTTTTTATCGTTTTTATTTCTCAACTGTGTTCGCAGCTGTTCGATATAATCGTAGATCTGTTGCTGTACGTCCCATGGTGGAGGGTTAGCTTCGTCAGTCGCAACTCGTCTCAGCGATGCAATTTTTCTTCTGAGGTAGACTTGTTTGCCGCTGCGCTTCTTCTTTTTCGGTATTTTCGGGATGATCGTTCTTGCTGCGTCCAGTTTGCGGGCTTCTAATATTGCAGGATGTACCCTCGGCTGTGGTCCGCCTTCTTTCGGGATGATTGTCTTTGACGGGGGCAGGGTCGCCATGAAATGACGTCACAACTATCGCCTTTCTTAATTATCGTTGACAAACGGCCGTTCAAAAAAACTTGAAACGCCAACCGTAATTTATTTTTTTCTATTGAAGCTTCTAATATTAACTTCGTAGATAGCAGATCGAAGCAGTTGTTACTTTTGCGTGGCGAATTTAACCGCCGCGTAGCAATCGTTACAAACTGCTCGATTCAATAATCTTATGAAAAAATAAGACAGATTTGTCGTTAAAACAATCTACTTGGTCGCCTAAGAGCTTTGGCTTACCGAGATAGACTGTACTTTATTCTGTATTCTGTTTCCCTATATATATGTTACATTTTGCTGAATCGATCGGTGTATGGACTGGTTTTTGAATTTGAAAATATAAAAATTAATTAGCTAGTGTGCGTATTGTCCGCTTAGAGTAGATGTCGCGGTTGTCGATAGGTAGGAGCTATTTTGACATTTGTCAGTGTGACAATTCAATTCGTACACAACACTTTTCCTTAGCATTGTTTCTGGCATTATAATGTTCCCCAATTGATGTGGAGTGATAGCCTTGAGGAATATTAATTCTTCAAAGCTTTAGCCACTAAGAAAAAAAAAACTTGGATTAAAATATGTTATTTTACATATTTTTTTTTAAATAATTCTACGTTTTATTTATGTTTGTAAATCGCTCTTTTTTCATTATTTATTGGTCTCGGTGTCTATCAGTGTCTAAGAAAACGGAGGATCATACTCAAAATTTATAATTATTTTATTTATTTTGATATTTTCTAATTTTTAATTTTGTTTATATGTATGTAGATATAATGATGTTAATTTGATCTCTTTTTCAGTATCTAAGTGTGCCTATCAGTATCTAAGGAATGATTATTTTAGGTTTATCGGCGTCTACGTCTATCAGTGTCCAAGAAGATGGTAGACAATCCTCGGTTTTTTTTTAGATAATAAAACATTCAATTAGCTTGCAAAAAATGTTTTATTTGTTATTTTATTGATTTATTATGCCTTTTATTTTTATGTTTACAGATATTTTGTAAGTAATTTGACCTTTTTTTTCAGATCTCTATTTTTATCAGTATAAGAAGACAATAGATCACCCTCGAAGTTTGTTATTATTTATTTATTTTTTAATTTTTATTTTATTTATAAATATATATTTTAATGCCAATCTGTCTGTCCTCTTATTCATTGTTTAATTGTCTTAGCGTATATCAATGCTTAGTAATTCAGTAATTCAGTCAGATAAATTCAGTTTACAGGATGGATGTCTAATTACGAAATGAATATAGAAACATTAAAATGCAAAAATTAAAAAATAAGTAGAAAACTAAAATTCAATGAAAAGTGAAACAGACTTTAATAAGTTTAAGCGAAAAAAGTGAATTACAAAGTAAACTTGAAAATGCCAGTAGGCTGTGCTGTGAGAGAGAACCAAGCTGATGATTTTGATGCGTCCTCAGTTAACGTAAAACAGGCGTGTGAAAATAAACTTCTGTCCGCACAAAAGTTACACTGATCTGATAAACCTGTCGTAATCGTGTTCTGCAAAATAAGCACGCCAAAGATGAACACAAATAGCTGCGACAAACTTTAAAAAGAAAACATGAATGAAGGCAAATTTTGTACGCACCAAGTCGAAGAATATTAAGGGTTGATAAATGCTCACCATAAAGGCTAATATGGGTAGGTTATACTTATACATAAGGCAGCACGTGAACCTTCTCTGGACAGATTCAACCGCCTCACACAAATAATAGAAACTAGAATCTCACACTACGGAGGAATAATCAAGGATAGAGCGAACAAGGAGGGAAAAACAAAGACGCACACAACTGAGAACGCCGGAGGCATTGCGGCATAGATGTATAATAAAACCAACGACTAGAAAAGCCTTTCGAGTAATGGTACGAATGTGAATATCAAACTTAATCTTCCGATCGAAGGTAGCCCCCACCTCAATCAAATGGTCCACAACTGAAAGAGGAATGCCGCAGATAATGCAAAGGAACTTAAAAGCAGAAGGTTTCAATGTAAAAAAATATCGAGAATTTTTTGGTGAAATTCGAAGACAACTACTTACAGTCAAACGAAGAAACAGTATGATGTACGTCTTTTGAAACAGAGGAGGGATGCTCCTCAAGAAGTAGTGAGGAGGGCGAGTAAAATACTAAGGAATCGAGGTGTGTTTGCGGAGCTGGGGGAGGCGAAGCTAAGGGCGGACACTAGGAGGGGATGCCCACAGGGAGGGCTATTATCCCTCTGCTATGGTTCCTACCAGTTGATGACATCCTGGCCCTCAGTAGTAAGGGCCTAACTGCTCTCGGCTACGTGGACGACTTTACGGTAATAATAAGAGGCTCACACATGGATACGTTGAGATCCAGAATGCATAAAGTCTTAAATTAAACAAGCTAATAGTGTGAAGAAGAAAAAAAACAGGAGCACTAAATATTAGGGGCACAGTATTATGTCTGCAGGAAGAAGTTAAATATCTAGAAATACACCTAGATAGGAAACTCATCTAGGACAGTCAATTAATGAACACGACAATGAAGGCCACTAAGGCACTCTGGACGACAAAACAAATGCTTGGACGCAATTGGGGACTATCTATAAGGCAGACACTATGGGCATACAAACAAATGATGAGACATATCCTCCTATATGGAGCCACAGTGTGGCGGAAGAATATATTAATAGGCTCAACAAGCTTCAAAGGATGGCCCATTTGCTGATTACAGGAGCAATGAGCCCCACCCCCACCGCAGGAATGGAGGCTCTAGTAAACCTAGAGCCGCTACACCTAAAATTCAGGAGGAAGCAGCGAAACAGGCCATTATCCTACAACAGGCTTACAGGTACAAAGGGCACCTCAAAGTCCTGGAGGACATCAGGCCCATAATGGAAATGTTGAACATCAGCAACCAAATAAAAACCGAAGCAGCATTCGGGAAGAGGTTCAAGGTCACAATTCCATCAAGGGACAAATGGAAGGATGGACCACCTCCCTCGTACAAAGGAGCACAAATGTGGTATACGCATGAGTCAAAGATGGATTGTGGAGTAGGAGCAAATATCGTAGGTCCCAAGTGCAAAATTTATTTCCCTCTCCCAAAGGAGGCCACGATCTATCAAGCAAAACTATCTGCCATACTAAGAGCCCCACATATAATAAAAATAAGGAACACTTAAAGGGTCAGAATTAAGATCCTATCGAATAGTCAAGCGGCTCTCATGGCAATCAATCGCGATCACATAAATTCAGCTATACTCTTAGAGATGAGAGAGGCCCTAAATGAAATAGGGCCACAAAATAGCCTCGAGTTTATATGGATCCCCGGCCATTAGGTGCATCAAGGAAACGAGGAAACTGACACCAAAGCCAAAGAAGGAGCAAAAATGCCCTTCATAGGTTCTTCTTCGTACTGGGACTTTACAAAGGCAGATACGGACAAGGAAACTAAAACATAGAGCCATATTGAGGGCTTAATATTGAGGGTTTAAACATTCAAAAAAATACATTGGCTTCGGTAAAAAAAAAGCAAAAGAAGCAGTGGTTCTCTGCAAAAGTAGCATAAGAGCCCTCCCTATGCGGAGCATTGACAGGCCGCCTTCCCTGAAAAAAGTATCTCCACAGGATATATGAGGAGCAGGATGACTTCTGCAGATACTGTGGGGAAACGACAGAGTGTGTAGAACATCTGCTCACACTCTGCCCAGTACTACGGAGAAGAAGATTCGAGCTCCTTGGTTCTGCTCTTTCCTCCATCAGGGACATCACAAATGTCTCGTCAATGAACATATCCAGGTTCATTAGAAGCCTGGACATCCTATAGAGTAGGCACAATAGACCCAGGAGGTCGCAGTGCTAAGGACACTTCTGGACACACTCCAGGCTATCAATCAATCAATCAAGTCTTGTAGAAGAGCAAGATAATCAGAAAGAGCGTTGGTGATACGAAAAATTTTCAAGTCATCAGTGTACATAAGAAAAAGAGAAGCATCCACCCTAAGAAGATAATTCATAATGAAATAAAAGAGCAAAGGTCCGAGGATAGATCTTTCTGGTACGCCAGAGGAAAGAAAATAGGAGAGGATGAGGGACCACACAGGGAGAAATTGCACGAACGATTACATACAAATAACATCAACGAGGGTAAGGGCTCAGATATACCATAATGCTCTAATTTGCACAGGAGGAGCTACTGACTGACTGAGTCAAAGGCTTCGGAGAGGACAGTATGGTGGCAGCCTGAAGTAGAAACAACTACATGGGAAAACTCAACTAGGTTAGTGGCAGTACTCTGCCCTTTAAAGAGCGTCATAGATGCGATTAAAAATAAGGCGCTCACAAATTTTAGGAGATCATGTAAGAATGGAAATAGGACTTTAGTTAGTAACTAAGTTTCAATCATAGGAAAAATACGTGACACTTTCCAAGAAGCTGAAATGAAACTGGTGGACGGGGAAACATAAAGTGAAGTCACCCATATACGCATGACTCTTACGTTGGGCCACGGAACATCTTGATATTTGTTAGCCAGACAGATAGGGGTGTATGCAATGATTAGTTGACAAAGTTTTTAGTAAAGGCAGAGGACAGTACGATCAGCAACAATCTCATTAAATAACTGAATCAATTAATAGAGTTGATTGGAATCCATAGCCCCCTCAAAGTCAATTTTCTAGAAATTGCATTAATATAACATGTTCCACTCACGTTGGATGCAGTCCTTAAGGCGTATACTTGCCGACAGTGGAATATAATGGCTATCAGATTTGACATAAGGATTAGAAGCAGGAGCTAGTGTGAAAGAAGAAGGATCAAGATTTGAAAGAACAATATCAATAATTTTACCGTTACTGTTCGAAAAAAATTGAATTGAATAAAAGAGCACAAGGAAAGAGAAATTGACGAGGAAGTAGATATAGTATTATAAGTTTTCACATCATGTAAAATGAGGTTCCATTGAACTGATGGCAAGTCAAAATCGCCACAGATGATAATAAGATTGGAAGGGAAGATTAGATTAGAAAGAATTAGGAAGATTAAGTCGACAGTTTTCAGAAAAAGTTTTCAAAATTCAAAAAAGAACAGTTACACGAAGCACACAGAGAAGAGAGAAATAAACTCGATTCGTTAGAGACGGAGACACAAACAGCAACATATTGAATGGAAAGATATAGTGAAAAATCGGTGCGCAGCTGATGTTGAAAATAATTTCAGACGGCTTCAAGGAACTCACAACCGTCATATTTACCAAAAACTGCTCTATTTCGATCACTACTGTAAACATTATGTTCATGAAAAATACCCAATGTTTTCAGTAAGCCAGGTTACAAAAAAGCATATTTATCCTTTTCGATAAAGAAGCAGTTCTAATTTGTGTTTAAGCTTTTCAGCCCATGAACATTTAGGTAACATAAACTAAGGGAAAAACTAGATTAATTTAAAAAAAAAACTGACCGAAACTGTTAATGCATCCAAACAAAGCTGATGAAAGATAACTGTATATCACCAGTGCTGTCCTATTTTACATGTCCCTATTCAAATAATCAGCAGTGTATTTTTTCGATGAAAAAACTTTATTTTGTATTTATGTTTTTATTTTCGAATTGGTTTTTAATTTCGAACATAGTTCACTCAAATCAAAAAAAAAAAAATCCCCAACCATAATGACTTGATGAAATTCCATCAACATCCATTGTTCAACTCCCCCATTACATGCAAACAGATAGACAGACATACATTAGCATGATCTCGCTAAATTCACTCGTCTGAGCTCGTTGCTGAAGCTAAAGAACAACTAACGTTAACGAAAAACATTTCAAAAATATTACAGCTCCAGTATTAAATGCACAAACATACATATCTACATATGCATAAAATGTATCTAAAAGTATCGAGAGAAGTTCAGCACACGTTCTTGTATTTCCCGCGCGTTTTTTTCGAACTGACAAGCATCTGATTCCGGACTGAAGCAGTTTGCCGGATGAACCGTGGTGGACCACTCTTACGACCACTTTATACATACATATGTATGTAGTAGGTAGGTATAATTCTTGGCCCGGTTGACTTGCTAGCTTGGCTGGTTGGTTATTTATTTGACTTCTTCAGCTTCTTCAGCATAGCCATTCAGCACATGTATATGTTCTTATGGACATACTAACTTACATAGTCGAATATATACAGGGACAAATGTATATCTTTAAAAGATAGTTACTTGGAATACAGTAGCCAGAAGTGAGATCTGGTTATTTTCTTTAAAGCGATGAATAATAGTGAGGTTATTTCTTTTTTTGTTGAAAGCATGCTGATGCATGATACATGCATGCATGTGTTGTGTTTATTTGTTCGTTTTGAAGTTAGCATGAACATATTGGAGGATGTTAAATGACAGCGAATGCATTAATTACTTTTGAGCTTTCGAATGGAATTTTCTTTTAGACGATCATTTCGTTATTCTGATTGTGGAATTTAGAGCAGAGCCTGAGTTCTGACACTTTCTGATTGGAAAATGATTTAAAAGTTAGGAAGATAGTAGCTCTCAGTCATTAGTCTTTTTAGTCGTAACATTGTGAATAGTATTACAATAGTTATATGAATAGCTTGTTGTGACAAGAATTTTTTTTCAGTCATTGTGTCATTGCTCGAAGGCTCTTTTTAGATATTTTTATTAGATAGGATTTTTAGCGAATTCCGTACAAATTGCCACTTTGATTTTTACAGTGTTTGTGCAATGATTTATTTCATTTCAGTTGTGATTTTCTAAAGGCGCAAATAGATAATCAAGAGGAGGATAAGAGTGGGCCATATTCAAAGAAAAATGCAGCAGTGATTAGAAAACAGCTTTTCTGTATTTGACCTTAGGTTTTAAGAAATTTGTGTAAAATAGTCGAGGCGGTTAGTAGAGTAGGAAGAGAAACAAACAATTCATGTGATCAGGAATAAAAAAAATATTGTGGTTATAGGACCTAAGGCACAGTACTAAGACTTTTCGATCTGCCAGAATAAATTTTCTGTCCCCTTCCTTAGTGATGAAACCTTCAGGAAATAATCATCATATGAGCATAATTTTTTAGTCATCATATAATGAGAAAGAATGATATTTTTTTAAATTGACATTATCATTCAGATAAATTTTGTCTCCGTATTCACAGTGAATTTAATGGTCTAAAAAGTCCCTACCCAAAGTGTTAAGCCCAACTACAGTTTTGATTATAGAATAACGTACGAAACTGGGTAGTAACGTAATTTTCATCAACTATGATTCCTAGATATTTTAAGTTATTAATTTTATCAATGGTCCTTATCCAAGATACATTTTTTGCACTTAAAATATACTTGGCTGAGGTACCCGTGACTTTCCCCGAAGGATAAGTGGGCGTGTGTAATTAGTTTTAGCATCAAGGACCTTTTCATTCAGTCTGAACCAGAATTGAGGTTTATTTAAATCACTATACATTAATGACTTGAACGTTGTCCGCTAAATAACAGTTATGCGTGTTATGCGCATTGTCTGTTCGCTGTTCCCGGCGCATCTACCAAGGACAGTTGATAGCAGCATTGTCCATCGTGCACCTTTAAGCACTCAGGCACTCAGCAGCACTACAAAAGACCCATTGTACTCATACCCCCGCCTATCATAGCTTCCCATACTTTCTAACAAAATTTAGTATCAATGATCAGGGGAAAAGAGGCTATTTTCTTCATACGCACTACATCCCAGCAAAAGCATTGATGTCTAAGACCCGCAAACTCTTGGTATTCAGAGCGGGAATGCTCCAAAGAGTCAGCCTCTTCTAGGCAGGATGAACAGAGGTCATCCTGTGCAACACCTATACGGTACATATGACCTCCTAAGCAGATGTGTCCAGTCAGTATGCCTGTCATGGCTCTGCAAACTTTTATGCTCTTATTGATCAGGAGTCCTGCAGTCGCAGGATTGGGCTTTGAAAGGAAGACCTTCGTGTTCCTGGCCACATCCGAAGTCATCCATATATATTTGTGCGCATCAACTACCCACTTCCAAAGAATGTCATGTATATATGCGGTCGACACACCCAAGGCGGGTTGAGGGTCCTTTAGTGGAAGCCTTGAACCTTGCTTCGCAATGGCGTCAGCGATTTCATTCCCCTCAGCATCACCCCGGTACCCAGAGCAGATGTACTCTATAGAATCTGGCGACAGAGCTCAATTGTGTCTTGCACTCTTGGGCAATTTTCAAAGTAGTCTGGAATTTACGCAGTGCCATCAGTGCAGCTTGACTGTCACTGCAAAGAGCAATGCGTTTTCCCCTTCACTTTTTCTTCTTTCTTCAATTGCCCAGCAGGCAGCTTTCAGGATAGCGAATATTTCTGCTTCAAAAACAGAAACACGCTCTCCGAGAGAAGAGGCCCACCTGTGATTCGATGAATGCAAATAGACATCAGCTCCAGAGCTAAAATCTGGCTTCGAGCCGTCCGTGAAGAACATCTCGGAGTATCACTTCGTACAGACATCTGGATGCTCCTCTCCTCTGTACAAGAATATTATTTCGTACCTTCTCCCGAAGCCGAGGAAGGGAACTCGAGCGTCTGAAGGCATAGTGAGAATCGGGGAGATCTCACGCATCGAACCCCTACTAGAACAGTGCCCCACATATTCGTCTCCTACCCATAGGCCAAACTGAGTTAGCCTATTGGCAGCGCTCATCGCCACACTCTGAATTTGAAGAGGAGGCAGATTGAGAAGCGCGTTAAGGGCCGCACTCGGAGTAGTACTCATGGCACCACAGCTACCCAGGCACACAGTCTTTTGTAGCGTCTTGCGAGCATGCCACAGGTTCACAATAGTCCACCACAACACGGATGCGAACGTGATTATCGGCCTTATGATTGTTACGTAGATCAACATAGCTTCACGAGGCTTTAGACCCCATGTGGTGGCAAAAGCGCCATTCTACTGCCAGAAAGCATTTAAAGCACAAGTAAGCTTCAATTCCACATGGTCCTTCCAGAGGAGTTTTTTTGTCCAAGTTTACTCCAAGACTTCATCTGAAAGTTGAAGAGTTGCACCCTTCATATTTGGAAGCACTAGTCCTTCCAGTTTTCTTTTCCTGGTGAACAAAATAAGTTTTGTCTTACCAGGATTCACTGTTAGGCCGTACCTCGAACACGAACCGTCAAGTAGATCCAATGGGGGTTGTGAATTTCTACATATCACGTTCAGTTCTTTACTCACGTCTAGTATGGCCACATCATCAGTATAAATCTACGCGTGCAGCAGTTCTTGTTGCACCTGGTTTAGCAGGGGGTTAACTAGCATACTCCACAGGAGCGGTGATAGGACACCCCCTCGGGGACATCTATTTGTCACCTTCGTTCTTAAGTAGCAGTCGGATCCAGATTCCGCTAGCAACAATCTCTGCGCAAGCATAGCGTGTATCCACCTAATTAAGACGTCACCCACGCCATGAGCTTTCGTAGCCTCAAATATCTCCACAAAGAGCGCGCCGTCAAAGACCCCTTCAATTACCTCAAATACCCCCATCGCATGCTCACCATTTCAGATCGCTCCCTTAACTCTGGAAACCAGAGAATAAAGAGCCCACTCGCATGATTTTCCTCGCTGGTACGCATGTTGCTCATAGTTCACCACGCATATCAACATAAACGAAGTCAAGCTGGTTGGCCTAAAGTTCTTGGATCCGAATAAAAAATCTCTCTCTGGTTTAGGTATAAAAACTATCTGAACCTCTCGCCAGGGTGACGGAACATACCCCTGATGGTATAAGCTATTTTTGCTGTGTGAAGTTCATTCTCTCGTAAATGCTTTAAAGCATTTTCTATATGCCTGAGTCCGCAAATAAATCTAAAGAAATCCGGGCTCTCCCTTAGAAACTTAGTGTCTTACTTATTCCTGATTTTTGTCTTACTTATTCCTGATTGTATTATCAAGCCTAGTCTCTGACTCGCAATATCAAACCTGATGACACAAAATGGCTCCACAAAAAAATTACTATTCCCACTTTCAGCACGTCAAATAAAATATCACGTGCAGCACTAGATAGTTACAATTATATCATTAAATATATAGTATCCAATTCATATTTTTCATTCATATTTGTATTACGTTACCGTTTGCCCGTTGCATACCTACATAAATTTATAGGAATAGATATATATTGCATACCACACATTTTTACCACTCAAATAAATCACTGCTTTTATTTCGCTTACGAACCAATTACAATTCATCCAGCTTTTCAATGATCATCATCATCATAGCCACCACCACCCGACAACGAGACGTGCCCCATGCATAAAACGAATTGCGTTGCGACACATGAAATGGAATTCCATAGCACACAATATGGCCATTGTTATGATGATATTCAATTAAAAGTGAAAATATCACTTTATCGGTCACTCACATTATGGCTGTATAGCTTCGTGGCCGGCATGACGCTTGTAGTAGCTTACTGTTGATTATTGTTAGCTCAAAACTACATATAGTACATTACATTCTCCATGTACTCGTACGTGTGATCGTTTGCAAGCGTAGCTATTTTAACTGTTCGAATTGTTTGTGCTTTACATTTTTAACAGTAGTGTGTGGAATATATCTAAAATTTTTTTTTTCTCTTTTAATGCTTCTCGACACAACAATAATTTGTATCTATATACATATATATATATGCATGTAGCTTAGTTTGGACAGAAAATCAAACATTTCCACCAAGTTTAGGTTGCAACGATTTTGTATGGATGCAATTGAATTTTATACGGCGCTATGATGTAAATTTTATTCGTGCTGCCAGAAAATGACCTCTGTGTGTGACTTTATGCCGGAGTACTTTAAATTTATGTATAATACCTATCAGCATACAAATAAAATTGAAATTTTCTCACAAAATTGGGCCCAATAATGGTCTATAGATGGACGTGTTGACTAGTGACAATTTATTTTCAGGGGGAGTGATATGGTTGAATCTTGTTACTACTAGACCAATGATCTGGGGGAAGTAAAAGGAAATTTACATGTCAAATGCAGTTTTGAAAATCAATGATGTATCTTCTTTCCTTCCTCATTGTTTGTCTTTTTTTAATAATTATTTGTTGGGGTGCATCGGAGCTATGTTGATTGAACGCAATATTTTTCATTTTATTTTAGATTCTGGAGTTTAAAGATAACTCAACTAGATCCATGAGAAAATTAAACCCGCAGTGGTGGAATAGTGAGATTGCATCTCTTCGAACTGAATGCACGAACGAGTTTAATCTCGCCAAAAGGATAAACGTTTGCTCAAACTACAAGGTTAAGCTAACGCTTTTCAAAAATGCAGTGTACCGGGCGAAAAGAGGTTCATGGAAATCTTTGTATGAAAATATTGAAGGTACGAATGAAGCAAAAAACTAAGTTTAATAAACAAAGTTCCGAAAGTTGGACTCAAAGCATCTCCGAGACGCTTAGAGTTTCCTTGTAGGTAGGAAACATTTCCAACATTACCGTTAGAATCATTAAGAAATGCAATTTCCATACCCGTCATTTCCAGCGCACAGATAAAATGAGCCGGACCAACTGAAGTCAGCATTTCGGTTCATTCAAATCACCAGGTCCAGGCAGTATCATGCCGGCTGATATTTAGCGGACATTAAAGGGCACTATTCTTTGGCTCTTGGCCATATACAATGCCTGCTTACGACTTTCGTAAATTTCTATCAGTTGGCTGGAAACGAGAGTATTATTCATCCCCCAGGCAGGGAAATTCGCACCTAGTCGCACTTATAAATCAGCTATAAAGAAATCTGGTATTATACTCGTCTATAGATAGCTAAATTGTCAAGCGAGTAATCAATACGGGCACCCCCAGTGTAGCCTGCTGTCTCTCCTATCGGAGATATTTACATATTTTCACGCATTGGTGTCAGAAGTGTGGTCTCAGCACAAACTCTAGCAAATCGGATCTATTGCTCCTCACGAGGAGGTATAGGGTTCCATTCTTTGACCTACCGGAGCTTAATATAACTCCTTTAGCCCTCATAAAAAAAGTAAAATATCTGGAAAGAAAATAGGTAATGGGAGCGGCATAGGGGCGACAAACTCGTATCGTCTAATGGATTAAAACTAGTATAGTGGAACCAATTCAGCTGTAGGTTGGTGGCCAGCGATACTTAAAGCTATAAATCAGAAAATAATTAAGAAAGTACGTAGGCTAGCAGCCTTATTTATAACCAGTACTCTCCGTACTACACCAACGAATGGACTTTTGGTACTGCTTCATAGGCTTCCTACTGATCTGCTTGTCTCGCAATATGTGAAGTGCACCGCGATTAGACTAAATTGTGATGCTCCTTCAACAAGGACTGATCTGGGCCGTGCAAAAATTTTAATGCAGAGCATGTCTGTTCTACCGGACATAGATTGTACTGCCGCCAGGAGCGGATTTACCGTATAAGCCGCTCTAGGCCTGAAAAAAATTGCCACTCTTGCTCTGCATGTAAAATTATAGTTACAATAGAAAGAACCTGAAAAGATCTAGGATAACCTAAAAAGCACCATAAATCTATAAATCTATAAAATCTATAAAATATCGAAAGGACCTATAAAGAACCATAGAAGTACCTAAAAGGGCCTAAACAGTACCCAAAAATCTCACTTTATATGCTAGTTCGAGGTCGTTAACGTTGGAAAAAATTGTCGCCTTATAGTAAATGTTTGTTTAATGTTTACCGTTTGCACAACCACTCTTCTAGCTTTCAGCTTGGCAAAAGAGTCGATTATAGAATCATAATTGATCGTTCGCAGTAAGTCAGACTCAATTCCAAGTACAGCGAAATCATTCAGCCGGTACTCCTTTATTGTAGATCGTAAATAATTTTTTACGCGACGCAACTACGAAAAACTTCTTTCCCCGGAGTAGTTCGCCACGGGTGTGCAAACGCACATCCTTAAAACAATGTCCACATTCGCATATATCGATTGTGGATCGCTGTCTCGAAGCCACTTCAATATATGTGATTTTGTTTCCGTCGTTTCTTTACTCGATAAGCAGTGAACTCGAACATGAAGACACGCATTTTTTTAAATATCTTCGAGGTCAGACACATATGTCCTTTGCAAGGCCTCTGCCTTTTTGCTAATTTCAACCGAGCTCATCGACGACAGCTTAACTAAAAAAGAAAACGTCTAGTGATTCCGGATGTATGCGTCTTGTCGTTTACGGGATTCACATTAAAGCTTATCGATTACAACCAGGAATTTAGCAGCTCTCATACGGCCTTGACCAAACAACTGCACTTGTTCATTTCGAGATTCGCCGGAATGCAGGTTCCTCTTCTTTTTACGTCTGTATCTTGCTCATATTCATCCTGTTCAGGTCGTACATATGAAGTTTTGCGACAAAAAAAATATGGTTCTTTTATTAGATGATTAGGATTAGTTAGCTTTCGATCGACTCGACTTAGCTAATAATCTAATAAACATGGGTAACTCGTGCAGACTAACAGACGGCAGACGATGGCATAGTTGCTTTAAATAACTTTCTTACTTTTTAGGCACTTCTTAAGTTCTTTTAGATACTTTTCATTCACCTAGGTTCTTTTTAGGTAGTGTTTAGATCTTTTTCGGCTCTTTTTAGTTCTTTTAGGTCCTTTTAGGCACTTTAAAGGTTTTGTGGTTCGCAAATATTTTCCGCCTCCAAAAATTTATCATTTTTAAAACTTTTCATCCGCAAAACTTTGCCGCTCTAGGTGAATTTGTCGGACCACTGCAGTTTCTTTCAGGCGAAGGTGTTGGTGATTCTTGAGGGCGCCAATTGATAATCAGATATTCGGAGTGAATATTTGCATTTTCACTGACTGCCATACAGGGGCGGATTTGACCAATTCGCCGCCCTAGGCCTCAGAAATATTTGCCGCCCTTTTCGTGAATTATATTATATGTACCAATGCGCGAATTTTTCGATTCCCTAGAATACTTCGCTGTTTTTCGTTGCGTCCGAGCTCACAAAAAAGTAATATCAGAGCGAAACTGGCACCGGAACGTTCGTAAAAATTCCCTATTATTGCGCCCTTGCCACACAAATAATTATTAAAATACAAACACGGTAAAGAACCTAAAAGTACCTAAAAAAAAAAAAAAAATACCAACTTTTAACAGTCCAAAACCGTATACACTTTTGGATCGCACATAATTCCAACGTCTTCGCTAAAAATTTTATAAGTAAGTTTACTATTCCGTTCAAAGTTTGCTTCCGCACTTGACTGGAGATCAACTATGAACTCGACTATTGTAAATTAATGTTCGATATGTTATTAGTTAAGGATGAACCCGAAATATTTTGACCTATGTTCTAGATTTCATTTCATAAAAATTTTTTTATAGAAATTAATTTCAGTAATGGAGTACAATTTAAAAAACACTTCAAAAATAAAGAGATTCGCATGTAGTTGATATACCCTGTACCATAATAATAAATAAAAAATTCTCTGAAAAATCAATGCACGCAAATATTTACCTCTGATAAGCTTTTCCTAAATTGAAGAGGCATTATTTGGGTTCTTTTTAGGATCTTTTTAGGTCTTTTTAGGCTTTTTTTTTTAGGTATTTTCAGATACTTTCTAGGTACTTATTAGGTATTTTTGAGTTTCTTTTGTCCTTTATCGTGATCGCATTTTGATATTTATTATAAGTCAAACTTTTTAATGTCCGAATAAAATCATTAGAGGTGAATTTTCGCGTGCATTGATTTTTTTTGGAGAATTCTGTTGGCTTGAGGTGTTAGGCTCATTCGACTAGATATATGTACATATACGACAGAAAAAAAACTGCCGCCCAAAAAGAAAATCGAAAAGGGGCCGCCTCAAAAAAAAATCGAAAATTTGCCGCCCCCGAAATTTGCCGCCCTAGGCCCGGGCCTAGTGGTAAATCCGCCCCTGCTGCCATATGGTCCTTTAATGCAGTCTATACCTCCTCAAAACTAGTCCTTGAACGCCGTGCGTCTCTTGTCGATATACCGAGACATTCAATGATGCAGTTGTTTTGAATGCCAGGCCATAGGGACATTAAGGGGAACTGCGAAGCGACCATAAGGGGAACTGTAAAGCGGACATAAGGGGAACTGTGAAGCGGACCAACTTGCAAAAGCTGACACGCTTTTGCCGGAAGTGCACTGCAGTCTCCCGATTGGCATTCCGATGGCTTCAGTTAAACTGACCATCAGACAGAAAAAAATTTATAAGTAGCTGTAAGGTCCTGGGTGGAAGAACCTACCTGTACGATGGCTAGACAATTGTGGAAAACTTTTGAAATTGGTCGCTAGAGGGAACTTCTCAATTTAGGAAGGGGTACATTGGCAACAACTTCTGCTAAAGCTGTAGCTGCAAGGAGGAAGAAAAAACAGTTCTTCACCTCCTGTATGAATGCCTGGCCCTCACTTGAAGGAGGATGAAGTGCTTTGGCTCATATTTTTTTACTTGCCTAGCCAAACTGGCTTCGATGGACTTGAAAGGGGTCATCCAGTTCATCCAGGACTCGAGGGGCGGCCTTATAATTAATAAGGGCTCTGTACTATTCAATGCGGAGTCGCAATGGTGCGTTGTGTATACATTTTCCGAAGTCAGTCTGAAGGAGAAACCAAACCTAACCTAAAGATACGTACGCTTAATTTTTAGATACATAAAATTTAAGGTTTCTTTCGTTTTAAAACATTTCATACGGATTGAATCAAAAGAAATGTCACAAAAATGAAAGCTTATTATCACACTTATCAAAATACAAATGCACAAGTAGCAGGATTAGCGAAATCTATTAAAAATCGTGAAATCATATTTGTACATGATACACCAATTAGTGTGACTTCCCATTTCCTGAATTTATCCCACGATCATTCACCAACAAATTCCATAAATAAAGTGAACAATATTTAGTTTCGTGTTTTCTTGAAAAATGCATAACGCCTGCTTACTAAAATTTCAACTGGCTTACCCGTTGAAATCTTTACGGACAGTCAAGCGGTGGTAGAAGCACTAATGTCTCACACATACAGATCGAAGTGTGTACTCGATTGCATTCAGGCCCTGAACAGACTGGGTAACAGCAGAAGACTCAGAATCTTCTGCGATCCCGGTCACACGGCATTGATGGAAATGAGAGGTCGGATGCGTTAGCCATGTATGGGGCTAGTCTTCCCCTGTCGGGATCGGTAGACATGCCAACTCCCGTTCAAACGATTAAGTACTCAATCGACTACAAATTGATGCAAGGTTCGACGTGCAGATGGGGTGCAACTCAGAACTGCAGGGTAACCAAAATCATGTGGGGGTCATACAATCTCGCATCGGCTAAGTGCCTCCTCGAGTTAACGCGGACTGACTGCGAACGACTGGTTGGCATTATTACTGGCCACTGTCTTGTAGCAGCACATGCTACGAAAATGGGAACCCTAAACAGCGACACCTGTAGGATGTATCAAGGGCCGGGGGTCTCAGAAACAATCCAGCATCTCCAGTGTCACTGCCCGGCACTGCGCTGGCTGGCACTCGGCGGGGCAGAAGCTGAAGGACATCCTTCAGTTGCCGCTTGGACCGAACTTTCTTTCTCGTGGCCCATTTATCTTGTATCGCTATGGATTAATAGGTCTATGTGAGGGCTTGTGCCAGCCAGTACAACCTAACCTAACCTACCCGTTGAAAAATGTCATTGAACAATAGACAACACACATGCTCCAAAGAACTTCTGTTCAGGCTTTATCGACTCATCGATCTAAGCCAGCATACATACATGTATATTTGAATAATGCAAATAAATTGATATTCCAATATCATATATAAATCATTCAATTTGACAACAGTGATACTAATTCACCGTTCGATTATACCTACAATTTTGCATATATCACCACGTAAACCGGCCAGCTGTGTACTATGTACGCTAGAGTTGCGAAATATTTCACAATTTAAATTCACAATGTTTGTGTTATGCCTGCCCCGGGCTTTCTATGATACTGCAATAATATTGTCTTTCGTATAAGTCACGTTGGCGCTCAATTTATATTCTAATCGCGGTTGGGGCGTGCAAAACTTCATACAGAAATTCAAACCATGATCTTTTTTTCTCAAAACAAAAAATATCAAAGCGATCGATGAGATCTGTCAATGGTGTGAACGTGGTCAGCAAGTTATGTTGTGCAATGGGAACGATTAACCCTCTCTAAGAGGTCAAATATAATTAATGAAAGACAAATTTAGATAGATTTTTGAGAGCTGCTTGAATCGAATGGTTTGACATTCCGAAGGACATCGTTCGCTTTGCGAGAGAACTTAATACTAAATGTACAATTACGAAAAATTTCAGAATCTTTTTAGTGGATAATAGATTCTTTCGCTTCTCAATGTTAAACTTGGGAGACGCAACGTGTTGTTACCTGCAAAACACATTAGCCACAAAATCATTTCTATAATCGATCTATTGTTTGCTAATCACTTCTGACCCCCGGTGCTTACCACCTCCACCACTCACAACGTTCATTCCATTTCAGGTGCGCACTTTTTCACTGGTTGGTTGCTCATTTTTAACACCAATCATTCCAAACTCAGTCTAGGAGCATCAACACTACACAATTATTCCTTAAAAATATCACTTGTTTTTTCGCATTGAATAATGTATCGTGTATTATTGAAATTCACCTGAGCCACTTAAATCCGCGTACTGAGCGCGACACACGAAACGCATGCTACTTATGAAATAAAAATTATATGGCCGGTTAAATTGATGGAATGCGTCGAGGTGATACATTGGCGAGGTGCTGAAAATATTAACCACTATCGTCGATATCGTCGTCAGTGATCGTGTTTTGTTTTTTTTTGTCTGTATTTACATGTTGGAAGAATTCCGATACGATCACGTAATCAATCACTTTTTAATAGTATTTTCTATATGGATTCTTTTTCATTGGATTCGCGAGCTTTGTAAAAAATGATTAATTAACGATACAGGTGAAATAATGACAGAACCATGTTATGATCATTATTCATATGAATTTTAGGTAGGTAGATTTATTTATTTGTACATACATATAAACGGGAGATTGGTGATTTAGTTATTGGAATTTTTTGTGTAGGTGGAAGCAGCATATCTGGCAATGACCAGAAGAAGGAATCTGATAACTGTTTCATTGAAAAATTGTTAAAGAAAATTAAAAATGATTCAATAATCATTTGAAATTTTTCAAAAAGTGACTCACCACAATCTGTTATTGATGATATAACTTGCTTCCTAGTATCCAAAGTTTGAAAATCTGAAAGGAAAACAATGGGTATAATTATATTATTTGCGATTATAAGTTCTATGGACTGAATTGTAATTTTATTCCATTGCAAATATATTTATTTCTGATGGCTGTAGAAGAAAAAAATTATTATAAAAAAAAAATTTTGTTTTTGCTTACTATTTGGCAGAATCAAATGCATGAAATAGTGATAACGTAGCAGATTTTTTGATTGTGTAATTTCCTGTCGGTGTAACCAAAACCACCCTTTTACTAAAATTTTCAAAGTAGGCCCGAAAATCGTTGTAAAATATTGATAAAAATTTTACCACAAATGTAACAAGAACATGGATAGAGCTAACTTCATGGTGGAACTAGTCGGACGAAATGTTGGAACACAATTGGCCGTTGGGCTTCTGATTTCAGACAATCATCTTCGGCTTAAAATGCAAAAAGTCGTGACGAACTTTGAACCACTACAGGACTAGAAAATGTTGCAGCAGGGAGACCTTGTATGGTGTGCGGTAAGTCTTTGTGTATGTCAGTGTTTCTGATGTACCAGGGTGCGTGCCCTTGTTAGTTTTTTCAAGGTCAGGTTTTGGCAAATTTGTAACTGTCCTTTGTTCATCCTGTGTGTTTGGTTAAAGATAGTGCTTCCATAGGTGATGGTTGTTATGATGATCTGCTTGTAAATAAGGACTCTGTTCTTAATATTCAGTTTATTTGATACAAGTAATGGCAGTTATACGGTTGTTTTGCATGTGGATATGCCAAGAGAGTTTTGTGTCAAAAGTTAGTCCTAGGCTATTGTTTTCCATTCTATGGGTTCGTTGTCTACTGTCAATTGGTTGGCGTTGATACGAATCTTCTACTTCTAGAAGTATTTCATCAGTGTCTATTTATTTTTGAAGATTGGTGGTTATAAGTTTAGCCAGTCGAGTCATGTAGCAGATGCAGGTGTCGTTTGCAACAAGGGAGATTTTTGTTGTGGGCATCATCGGGATGTCTGCAGTATATAAGGTATACAACAGTGGATAGAGCGGAGAACTTTGTGCCAGAGGGTCGTTAATTCGAACGGAAAAAGTTCTGCCCTCAAGAAATGATCCAATTAATTGTATAAGTGGTTTTTGAAAATAGCACATTGTAACGATAAGGCCAGCATGCCAAACCTTATCGAATACCTTGAGAACGTCAAACATGACAAAACCTTATTGACTTCTTTTGGTTGAATCCAGTTATAATGTGCTGAGATACTCTAGCTAGCTGCAGAAAATGCAGCTCGTTGGAGTGGTGGGCTTTGAACCCGAATTGCTCTTTTGGGACAATGGATTTGTCAGCGGCTACTTTCTAGAATCGCAAAAGTATTAAGCATTCTACTAATTTTAGTCTGACTGATCTACATTTTGGCGGAAACATGAGGTGTTTGTGTGCCACACTAATAGTAGTTTTTCCAGGGATTCGGAAAGTTTTTTGTTCGGAAAATCGCATTGCTAATATCTGTTATCTCTTGTATTTTGTTGTCTGGTAAGTGTTTGAAACAGGTATTTGTTATCGAGTCCAATCCTGGTGATTTATGTTTGTTGAGCCGGGTTAGCTGTTGTTTAATCACTCCCATGTTCGTGGGACGCATCTCTTCATCTCTTTGGGTCACTGTCGCTAGAATGTTGTTAGCTCTTTCCTCAATCTCTACTTCCTGATCGTATTCCTCTGTATTTGTTGGGTTCTCTTTGAACTGCAGCTCTAATGTGTCTGCAAAAGCTTCTGCCTTCACTAGTTGTCAAATTTAAGGCCATTAGGGCCATTGATTGCTGGTATAGCAACTTTATTTTTCTGTTTGAAATATTTAATAAATCTCCAAAAATTGCTGTCTCCTGGGTACATACTCAGTAGGAAGTTTGAGCAGAGCAGTGAGATCTGTTGGCTGATGTGATTTGTGAGACAATTCACTTCTCGTTTTTAAGTATACGTTTTGCTCGCTTGTTTGCTGCTACCAGGGAAGCTTGGCTTCATCAAGACCACTGGTATTGGTTTTTTCGGCGTTGGCACGACTGGAAACTCTCTCTCTCTCTCTCTCTCTCTCTCTCTCAAAATGTTTACCCGCTGAAGTCTGCACCTCCACTGGCGTACTTCCATTTTCGCCTGGTGTCGATGCGATGCGGGCCGGCTTCTGTTTTCTCTTTCAATTCGTTGGCACTGCTCAGTGCGGCGAGCTATCCACTCCCAAAAGTTGGTGCATTTGCTCCTGATTTTGACGGAACAGCTCGGCGTTCTGCTTCTTCTGTTCCGCCAATTTTTTCTGCCTCTCTTTGAGTTCTTGCAGTATCTCTGGCATCCGTTGGTTTATATGACTTACGGTTCAGATATTATCTTGTCCTTGTCTCTTAATGGTTCCTCCTTTTCCTCCTCACATGATTCGTTGTCGGCGTCTAGGTCCGATTCGCAAGCCTCGATGTCAGAAACTTGCTCCGAGCGGTCGTTTCGTATCATTCCGGCCGATAAAAAACTCGCTCTCCAACCTGCTAGGAGTGAACAAATAAAACAGAAAATCAATATCGTGTACTTAAAACAAGACAACAAAAATAAAAACAAAAGTAATCACAATGGAAAATTAATTTTAAGGAAATTCGTCGCAGGTGGTTCGTCTTAATTGCTTTCCGTTAATTACATTCGGATGAAACGATTATCACACGTGCTTCCTTCGGTCGATTGCTCATAGATGGGGTTTTCTCCATAAAACGATTCGTTCACTCCTTTCGCTGTCCTAGTTTTTCGGTGCTGCTCAAAAATTCGTCGGCTAATTGTCAACTCTGTGGTAGCAATTAAAATCGCTATTTTTTTTCAAATATCTGTTCTCTGCGATGCGTTCATCTCAGCGAATCACGGAGAACTCCGTGAAAATGGAAATACTGAACATCGGCGATCAAATATGGTCTAAGACAACCTTCGATAAAAGGTTCAAAATTCCAATACCGAACAAATGGGAGAAGGGGTAATTTCGGCATGTGGGCTCTATATTTTTTTTTTCTTGGAAAATTATAGTGATACAGTAAACGTTACATTGAATCATTATTTTGAGCTGTATTTACGCTTTTTAAGTCTACAAGTTCTTGAGTTGAGGACATATGGCTCCAACAAGATGGTGCCATATTTTTTCACATTGTTTTACTGTGAGATGATATAAGTTGCTCCATGCCCCCATGTGATGAGAACCATCCGAATACTTTAAGTTAAAAGAATATTTTGTTAACTTTGAAAGCCAATCGACATAATGTCGACAAAAAATCAACAAATGGCGGCATGATCTACTAAAAATTAGCACTATACAGGCAATATGCTTAGTCGAAACTATTATCTATTAGCCAGAGGTGATCATTATGGGTTATCGACAGGTCTCAAAAATGAAATTTTAAAACTAATTTTGAAGAGCTCGATTCCAATCCAGATAATCGTCGTTATTTCCAAAAATTCTATAATTTTAATTCTAAGGAATAACAGATACTATTTCAATTAATTGGCGTACATCCTTAATGGAGCTAAAATTTTCTGGACGGTCTTGCAAATACTAAAACATATTACGACGTCAATGCAACGGTAATCGATTCAATTTAGCAATAGACGAACTATATGCTGATCCCCATCTAACCTATAAAATGACTGCTATTCTCACACTCAACGAGATCTTTAATTGATTTCAATCTACTCGAATGTTTTCTTTGAATTTTCGCACATTGAACTCTTCAGAGAATTTTGTGATTTATGTGGAAATGATTAAAGATACCTATAAGTATCCATGCAGAATCTATTCCTATTCTATTCCTAGAACTCTATGACACCTCATTTTCAAACGAAACGCAATAGCTTGCCTACGAAATGTCGGATAGGTTTTGTGGTCAAGAAAGTCAAAAGATTTATTTATCAACCGAAGATATGCGTAAAATGTGCTGCGTGAAACTAATCTATAGCATTTTGGAGCCAAGGTTGCGAAGGTCGTTCTTAGAAATCGGAATTTTAGATCCCATCTCCTTGCGGTTATTTAAGATGGCTATTAGAGTTTTTGCAGTAGTCAGGTCCGCAAAAGGCGTAAATTCAAATGCTAGATGATAGGCAGCTGGCAAGAGGGAAAAAAGCAAGATATGCTGCTTAAAATCCTTTAAATTTTTGTCGTGTTTGAAGATGATCATTTGAATAAACATGATATTAAGTATGAATATCTTCGATGCTATTAAGAATGAACCTTAAATTTCTTAGAATTTTTTCATTGTGGTTTTTTAATTGCTTCTTTAAAGAGGATAATTCTTCTCATTGATAGCATTAGTTGTGGTTTTTTTTGGAGTGGCACAATCATTCTGCCAATGAAAAGTTTAAGCCCACGTTTTAAAGCTAGTATTCAAAAAAAAAATTATTGATATTTTAACTGATAGATCTATTTTTTTCTTTTTGAAGCCAAATAAATTATATTTCTTGGTAGATATGTAGATATCAATATTTCGAGGATAATTTTTTTCGTTTTTTTATATTTTGGAAATCAGTAGGAATTCATTTTTTCACCAAAAAATTTACGCTAGCACCAAAAGCAAGTACAGTGGACGCTCGCAAATTAGAACTTTCGGAAATTAGAATCTTCCAGGAACTAGTACCAAGGGATTTAATGCATTGCACGTCCCATTTTTGTTTTTTTCTTTTTTATTCGCCACAAAACGGTGACTTCCCATATTCGTTTTCATTTTGCTTCGTGTAATTAAACTTGGAAGGGCAGCTACGTGTTCAATTATGGTAATGGTTCAATTTGCGTATTTTGTTTGGTCAGTGAGCACGTGCAGTTTAATTCGCCTAAATTTCCCATATTTGACTCGACTTGCTTTTGAAAGTTTCAGTGAATTACAAAGAATGTCATTAAAACGTAAAAAGAGCTCTTTATCTCTAGATACAAAAGTTACAATTTTAAAGAAGCTTGATGAAGGCAATCAAGCGAATCGCCTAGCGCATGCCTTCAATGTGTCTAAATTGGTTATAAGCTATATAAAATCAGAAGAAGATGCGATTTTAACTGCAGTTTCTTCAACTTATCAGGAATCTCGCAATAAATATTTCCACAGTTCCGAATAGTCTGCAATGGAAAGCCGTCTTTTCCAGTGGTTCTTAAATCAACGACAAAAAAATATTACACTGACCGGGCCAATCCTTAAAGGGAAAGCTAAACAACTTTTCGTGTAAATTTATCCTGACAAAGATGCAGATGGTTTCAATGCAAGTGATGGTTGGTTCACGAAATTTAAACATCGCCACGGCATTCGTTATTTGAAAATTGGCGGCGAAATTCTCTCTAATGATGTCAACGAAATCGTACAATTTTTAAGGAGGCTACGAGCAAAGGTAGCTCAAATTATTGGATACACAAATATGTAATGTGGACGAAAGTGGATTATTCTTTCGTTGTCTACCCGACAGAACATATGTTATTGCTTGTGAAAAAAGGCACCTGGCTTCAAAAAACAAAAGGAACGATTAAAAGGAGCGAATACAGATGGATCGCACAAGCTAAAACCATTGGTAATTGGCAAAGCCAAAAACCCAAGATGCTTCACAGGATTCGAAAACCCACTTCATTACGACTATTCAAAAAATGCCTGGATGACGTCTCGAATCTTTCATGAATGGTTTCACAGGATATTCGTTAGCGAAGTGAGTTCGTTAGCTGCTGATTTATTTCATGTTTTTAAATGATTATGATTATTCAACTGGTTTTTCGCTTTTCGGCGGAAAATAATTTGCCTCCGAAGGCTCTGCTGCTAATCGACAATTGCTCTGCTCACGCACCTATTGAAAAACTGCAAAGCGAAGACGGCAATATAGTCGCATTTTTTTCCTTCTAAAAATTCTTTCGCGACGCAATAGTCATACTGAAGCAAGCTTGGGATGAGTTGACGCAAGAAATTTAAAAAAAGTCTCGGTCCAAACTGTTGAATTGGGACGACAAAGAATTTGACAGCGAGGACGATTTGCCTCTTGCTGAATTTGTCTGAGCAAATCGAGATCAAAACGAAGCGGAGCTCCTTGAAAGAAACCAATCTCTTCTAGCAGCTATCGTTGCCAACCACTTCGTCACTGTTGAGGAAATCCAAACATGGAATGAAGACATTGCGAATTGAAGAATTGCGAATCCGATTAAGCTAATAGTAATGACGAGGCTTCATATAGCTGCGATGATACTGTTATCGATGTCATGCCGATTGTCCCTTATTCTACAGCTATCGAGAGTGTTCATAATTTATTAAAATGGTGTAAAAGAAGTGAACTGTACTCTGCTAAGCATATGCCATCCCTATTAGCCATCCGTAACGACATCGTGGAATCAAATTTTTAAAAAACCCAAAAAACAAACAAATATTACTGATTATTTGTCGAAAAAAGCTTAATTACTAGATAATGTAAAACAAAAGAGATAATATAAGACTGAATTACTAGAAAATAAAGTGTTTTTAACTAGTTCATCTATATTTGTAACTTTCTGTGACAGTTAAATAAGACGTCCAGATATTATAACATTTCAGAAATTAGAACTACGCGATGTACAAACTAGTTCTAATTTCCGAGCGTCTGCTGTACCATATTTCTGATATTTGCAATTTAGTCAATCACATAACTCCACATGACATATTACTCTCAACAAACACTTAGTTAATAGTGAATTATTATAGCGCCCAGTGTGGGAAAAATACCAAGCATTATGAATTTATTGTTTTCATATGAAAAATAATTATGTCACACGGTTAACCTATAACAGAACATCATATTTTAAATCAAATTTCTTATCCTACCTATAATTCCGATATTCCACCACGCAGAACCGTAACAAACCACATTACCCTAGCAACAGAACTCGTTCGAATTCCAGGTCACTTGACTGACCACCACTTATTGGCGCACGTTCTATTTTATTATTCGATTGCAATAATTTTCACGATGATTTTTATTGTGCTAGAAGCAATTCAAATTATTTTAATATATCTGACCAAATGATATTTTATATTTGCTGCCATACTTAGCCCGAAGCTATACCGGTACCGCTGGCGCTAAAAATTTAATAGAAATAGTGCAACAAGCAAAAAATCGCCACAACGAAGAAAATCACATAAAAACTACTAGTAATTTGCGTTTTGGCATGTTGTCATGTCAATGACTCGCAATCGAGCTACAAATCATCATCTTTCTGTCTTGAATACATGTTTGTACGTACAAGTTTCGATGCACTGTCCGATTAAGGTATGCGATCAAAACTATATATTTTTCCTGGTTTAGGTTCATCTTTTCGCCAATCGTTTTATTTTGAAAATTATAGTCTTTAATGTGGGCGGCAATAAGAAAATTGTCGGTATGTGAGTATATTGCGACGCTCATGTGTATCATAATTTGAGAAAATATTAGAACGTATCGAACGGATGGAGTCTTGATATGCGCCCGGGGCATAAATAAACTGCTTTAACTGTTAATACAGATAGAAGATTCAATGGCAATGGTAATTTTGTATGTAAATATCAGAAATTTGTGACGCTCGTCGTTTAGCAATCCGATAATAATCTTGAACTTGGACAAATGCATGGCTCAATCATGCAATTAAGATGATAGTTTACGGTGAATCGAATAGATATTGTGCATTTTGAATGTCAGGTTGTATTCTGCAGGTCTTTCATTACAATTAATAAACATGTTGGAAAAGTAGTGGTTTACTGGAATCATGTCATAGTTCTTAGTATAATTCCTGCATTTGTGAATTTCAACAGATAGTAGGCGGGAAATTTATTAAAAGCCAATATCAGACGACTAGCTAGTGTACGTTCAACATCGATAGTTGGATGTTTCGATAATATCGATGTTTTTTTAAAAACTATCGATAGGCTATTGATAGGTTTTTTTAAAAACTATCGATAGACTATCGATGGTCTATGTGTTTTTGCGAAATTAATAGATACACCCTGGATTCATAATTTTTTTTTGAAAATAACTGAGAAGAAATATAAAGTTTTATTCATTTCCGAAATGCTAAGCATTTTGATTTAGGAAAAGCAATTCGTTGAGACGCTTTGAGACTTTAACCGGTTTTCGCGATCACTGTGAATTACACCAGTTTTCGAAAAAATTCGATCACTCGGAACAGAAGACGCAAGTATACATGGATGCTATAGAGCAGGGGTGGGCAAACGGTCGATCGCGATCGACCAGTCGATCGCGAACAGTTGGACAATCGATCACAGAAATTTTAAATAATTTTTTAGGTTAATTTAAAATGTGTACTAAAAATTTAGTAGACGATGAAAAATAAATTTAAAATTAATTAAAATGCATCTATTCTATTCTACTCATTCTACTGTATGCGTACGCACCTCAAAACAGAGAGTATAAGGAAATGAAAACAGCCGAGAGAAATGAAGCATTTAGCTTACACCTGCAAAACAATTGATGTATAGTTGATTAGACCAGTTGGCTACATTTTTTGCTCGTAAAATCACTGTTTATTCAGTACATTTTGGAATAATAGATTCAATAGGACAGTTCACGCAGTTTCCGTTCACACAAAAGTTCGTAGAGCATAGGTAGCGGAGATACCAAAGGGAAAATCTGAGATAGATATGCTCTCGATTTGTTTATAGATTTATATCATTGTAGTAAAACTGTTTCACTAAACCTCGTATACGTACACGGTTGTTTCATTTCCTTAAATCTCCCTGTTCTAAAGTGGACACTTTATATTTTTCCTTCCCGCTATACACTTTGTCTGCATTTGCATTTGTCTCTCTGTTACCGAGATAGTAAAATGTCGCCCATAGCGCAACAAAGATTAATCTCAATTTTAGATAAAATAAAATTTTGGTTTAATATTCTATGTTTAATAATTTTAATTTCAGAAAAATAAAAATAATTAAGAAAAAAACAAGAAAAAAAACATACAATTTCGATAATGAATGGGAAGAGCTTTATTTTTTTTTACTATGAAAAAGGATAAATGCCTATGTGTGATATGTCGTGTTATAGTCGCTTTGCCCAAAAAAATATATCTCGAATGACAATTTTCGAGATTGCAAACAAATTATGAAAATGATTATCTTGTTAATACCGAATTATAAACAAAAAATAAAAGCATTAAAAAATCAATTAACCACACAGCAACTTTTGTTTCAAAAGCCTATGCAGCAATCTACAATACATTTTGGCAAAACAACTTTAAATATAAAAGTAAAATTCTCAATGCAACTAAAGATTTGCAACTTTCTCGCAGAACTGTAGCTTGTCGTATTGAAAATATGCCACTTTTTATGCCATTTGCTGAAAAAACAAATTTGCCCTTTGCATAAATTGGTTAATATATTTACTGACGGATCACCTTCTATGATTGGTAGAAATTTTGGATATTTAGCCCTTTGCAAACAAAATGAACAGTTTTCTGATTACATACATATTATCTCATTGCATAATTTATAATAATGCCGTAAGGCTGGTACTGAGTTAATCGTGAAACTAAATTTTGACCTGTCTCCACTATCTGGACATTCTTGGAGCGGAAATTTTGACAGTGAATAAAAGCGGAGACAATGCTTATTTCTGCTGGATAGAATATGAAGAATTTCAATTTCCGATCTATTTTGTTATTGAAAGGATATCTGCACAATTCAATTTTCGAATTGATACACCAAATGCTACTTTTTAGCTCGAAAAAATGAACTGCACATACTAACTTGGCGTAAAATAACTGGAGACATGGGTCAAAGACATCTGCATTTTCAAGGCGAAAGCATCTTCCAAGCATTTTTTCACGCTTAAAAGTGAGTACAACTCTTGCTTATTTTCAAGCTAAATTTTCGCCGAAACAAATTTCACGTGAAAATTTGTATGAAAATTTTACGTGAAATCGAAGACAGTACTAAGCTTTAGGTGGCTCACCTGAAGAAGCTTTTTGCAAAGATTTCTAAATTTTTTGCCTGAAATTATTGCATTTTTGGACACATTGGGAGAAAAACATGACCGATTGGAAGATTCAGTATGGGTAAAAAAAAATTAGCATTTCTTACGGATTTCATGGGCCGTTACAGCTCGCTTAATTTACAATTACAAGGAAAATATATTGTTGACTTGTTGAGCTCGGTAAATGCTTTTAAAGTCAAATTAAAACTTTTTGCTTTTTTAAATTTTTAAATATTTTTCATATTTAGAAAAACATATTAAACTTACTGGTGAATGTAAAATACAAAAGCTGAAAGACAACCTTCAGTTCGCGAAAAAGTCCTAGGCCTTCGATGGCCGCTTGGATTGCATTTTTTTCTCCTGACCCATTTATATGGTATCACTATGGACCAATAGGTCTATGTGTGGCCTTGTGCCAACGGGTACAACCTAACCTAAGCTACCGGTGAATATGATATTGAAATGTTTTGCCCTGAACTGGAAAATTTTAATCAAGAATTCCAGAGACGATTTTCAAATCTCAATAACCTTCAACCGATTTTTGACTTTATTTCATTTCCTTTTAGAGAATTCGATAACGAGGTAACTCTACAATACTTTTTGATGAAATGGATTGCTACGTATACACATCAAAAATTAATCCAAAATATTTATTAATAAAGTACATTGCTCAAAGTAGTAAATACAATGTATTTAATACATTAATATCAATGAAGTCCTTAATTAAATTATTATTTGTTTTTAATTTAATTCATTTTCGAAGTCGATCGCGCACAAATTTAAAAAATTAATGTCGATCATACCAGTATTAAGTTTGCCCACCCCTGCTATAGAGCAAACATTCTCATTGTCTCAGTATTTGAATCAAACCAGTAGTCGATGGGACATTTGTCATTTTTAATGGGAGGTGTTTCCATGTTTTGGTATATATCTATGTATTACTGCATCATTATTTGGGCAGCTATAAGCTTTGCATTTGAATAGATCTTCAGGTAGAAATAATAGCTACTTCGATTTTTTTGCTTTCAACTTTTCCTTCGTTAGTAAATTTCCTCAGTTTGTTGAGTTGCTTACAGATGCAATTGCCGTAAATTCATAAGTACTCTGGGTTGACTGCGGCTTTTGTGTCTGTCATCAGAAAAGAAGTATATTCTATTTGAAGAAATTGCGCAGCTATGTTTCTATCGTCTTCACTTATTTTTTGAGCCTTGGATCCAGGATAGTGGCTAACACCATAAGGGCTCCTTTCTCAAACGGTATTAATCGTTCCCGCACTGAATTGCATTAAGCATTATAAATATACTTTCCAGTAGTGTTTTTTTTTTTTGTTAATTTCCACTTTCGATAATTGTAGAGTCAGCCCTCGTAATAACGGAGCTATATAAGAAAGAGTAATGTAATTTGCGCCGGATATTGTTGTTGTAGCCATAGAAAATGTTTCTAATAGCAGAATAATATTCGGCAATACATTTAAATCTTCGGTGAGTAACGTTTCAGGTGCCTTCTCACATTCGGCTAATGCCAAAGTCAATTCTTGCCTGATATCATAGAAACATTTGATCTTGGCGTATGCGTTATTCCAATGTGAATAGAACTGCTGAATCAACTTCAATTCAGGTTTGTTGAGCTGCTGTTGTGCAATTATCAGTATATCTGAAACAACTGCACTCGATTGAAAATAAGTTTCAATATCTTTACACTTTTTCATGATAAAATGAAAATCAGGTGTCATAAGTATCAGACAAACTCAAATTTCAAGTATGCGCGAAACATGGAATATGATTAAATTGAAGAAGTTTTGCTTGCATTAACATGAAAGGAGCATTATTATAATTATATATTCGACCAAATGTTCCATTTTCTTAGTGTATTTCTCGCCTAAACAAGAAATAAGAAGATAAGTACTCCCTCTCTTCCAAAAACAACCTACTCAATGAACTCTGTGTCCTAAATTCTGTGAATATTTTCGAGTCTGAATACACCAACAATAGTATTCATCAAACAGGCATAAAATAAATATGCAACTTACTTCTGCCATTGCCTCAAATGTGTGTTGTCCTTTTATGCTAAATTTCGTCAATAATGTAGAAATTAATTTCCCTCTCCGAAAAAAAATTAGATCTGATCACCACATATCAGTAGTTAAAGAAATATGTTGAACTGCATTTATGGCATTTTCAACCCGCGTTTTCACATCTTCGAAGTATTTTGGTACCAAGGATGTTTTCAATGTCGTGGTGTTCGGAATCGCATGTTTTTCGTCCAAATCAGCCACGAAATCCTTCATGTTCTCCTTTCCGCAAAGGCACTATGTCCAAAACAACCATAAGAACATATAGTTCATCTAAATATTTTTTTTCGGGCAGAATCATCTGCTTAGAATTTCGCTCTTCCAAAATAATTTTTGATGATTGTTCTAGATTTAGTTAAACTGCTTTCAAAGATGTTACTAGGACCATGAGTTTTTGCTATAGGATCAACAGAAAATAATTTCCACTATGATTCATGTTTCCGTTTTAAATGATCTGATAAATTATTTTTCGTGTTTTTACTTGTTTTGTATTGATTGCTGCATATATTACACTTAGCAAAATCATTTTTTGGAATTCTTTTTCTCTCAGTCTCAATTTTCTGCGCTTATGATTTTCACGTGCAGTTAAATTTTACATGTTTTTCTTCTTCATATTATTTCATTCTACAATAAATTACAAGTGGCAAAACTAACAAAATATAAGAGTGGTCTGCTATCTTTAGTTGGTGGTGTTTTATAATAACAAGAAAAGGAAATATTATTAAATGAGAAAAACGAAGCAAACGTAAAATACTCACAGTGGATGGGATGGTATCGAAATGTTACCTTAAGCATTTTTTTCAGTGTTCAAAAACTATCGATTGCAAATAAAAATATCGAGGTTTTCGATAGTTCTGAACTAGAGATGGGACTGCTCCTGCGATCACTGCTACTAATCGCACTGATCTTTGAAAAGAGCAGTGAGCAGTGCGATTGCTCTCTGCTCATGCTGTTCAATTGGTCACTGCTCTTTTGCAGAGCAGATAGTTTTATGAAGAGCAGTAAGCAATTTGATTGTTTTCTGCTCATGCTGTTCAACTACTCATTGCTCTTTTGCAATACAGAAAATTTTAAATGCTCATCTATTCAGATTCTTTTCTTTCTACCCTTGCGAGTATTTTCGGACTTGCAAGTATTTTATTCAATTATTCAAAGAGCTTTTGGGGCAAAAGTAGCTGATATCGGACAAAATCGGCCAATTTTGGGTTAGAGTGGTTTGGGACATAACGGGCCAAGACCTATTGCTGTGATACAAAAATTTCGGTTTTGTAGGGGAGTAAGGGGTTTTTTGGCCATAGTTTGGCAAAAACTGCCTTTATGGCGCTTTCGATGATTTCGATGATATATTAAGGGCGACAAAATTTTTGATAGGGGAAATTGGGCAAAAACGTCAATAATTTCCAAAAAAAAAAATTTTTGTCTACCATGAATTTGGGGACCTTTCTGAGTTGTTTCGGGCGAAATTTCCACACAAATCTGGGAAAAAGCGGCCTAGTTTCTAAGATACGTCAAAATCAAATCTGCCCGAAAAACTGAAAGTAGCACTAAAAATGTTGAGATCCTTTTTGGTTCGCCAGTTGGCTTCTGCGGTGGTGCTCGTGACTGCACTCCAACCCTACCGGGGTTGTGACTTATGGGTGCATGTTTAATACACGTAAAAATTTTGTTATCATTTCTCAATAAAATTTTCGACAAACTTCATGCTACGGTGAGGCGAAGTGGAAAACCGATTGTTTTAGATTAGCCAGGAAAAATTAATCTTCGAAATTAAATTACATACTGCATAATACTGTACATGCATAATAACATTTCACGACGTTGCTTGCATCCAATGTATGACATTTTTAAAACCACAAAACTACTATACGATTTACCAAGCACTTGGCAATACATTCTTCTGCTAGCAAGTGCAGAATTAATGCAGGCAACGTATTCCCAAACATACTACATCTGTTCTAAACATGAGCATCCATCGCCACGGAAAAATACAGTCACATTGTAAGCATACAATGCGATTGCAATCTGAGGCTAGAAATCGCTGTATCAAGATAACGAGCAAACACTGGCAATGAGCAATCAAAAGTAGCGAGCGGTTTTTCGTACGCACGAAACTGCAATCGCAATTGCGATTGAATAGCTGCTACTCTAAACTGCTCTCTGCGATCACTGCTCAGTAAAAAGAGCAGTTAAGCACATCTCTATTCTGAACTATCGATAGTACTATCGATGTTTAACGTTCACTAACGACTACTTAATATGAAGGTACAAAAACGCTAAGCATATTTTGCAATAATAAGAATAAGAATAATAAGCATTTATGAAATTGATTTTCATTTGCTGCTTTGGCTATTAATCTCGCTTATTTATAAGAAATGTGCATCGGAATTGAAACTTAATAAGCTTCGCTTACATTCGTCCTACAGCCACAAAACCTGTTTCGTATTCAGCAGTAAATATCGCAATCCAATTACGAAACAGCAATCGATTCATAGAATAACTATTTCCATACGTATTTCTCGTTCATTGTCATTCAATAAAAGCCAATTCAGATATGAAATCGTACACCAAGCAACAGGCGACTGGGCGCTTCAGAAAAGCTGACCTACGTAAATATTTTATTTCAATAGAATTCCAATTATATTATAGCAAACGTATTTTCCCTTATTTATTTTGCAAATGGAAAACATTTTCATTGATTCGCCACTGACTGTGTAGTAACTTACTACTAGTAAGTCACAGCCAATTTATTTCATATGTATGATATGACGTGTTCGCGTACGAATGCGTGAGAAGCTTAGCTACGAAATACCTTCTAGCTCGAGCTTATATTAAGCTAACAATATCTAGATACTCCCATCCAGTACATTATTTTAAGCAAGAATAAACACACCGATACCTACACAGCATTATTGTTTCCAACTTGAATGTAGATTCGGCATTTCGAAAAAAAAATAAATTAAAATCACAGTTCAATTCTTCTACGAAAGAATTACTTTCCGTACGAACGGGCTGCGATGCGATAACAAAACAATTGCTCGTTCTGGAGATTTGTATAATCGAAATCTCGTGGAATTCCAATGAACTTGTTTTTTATGCGAACACATTATGGCCGGTATGTAATGTATTTACGCTTGGCGTGCGATAACGCGATGAATGTTGGATCGTGAAGCTAGCTAGCTAAATAACTGCTAACTGGCTTTCGAACGCAACCAACGGCACTACGATAGATGAAAACAATTAAAAATTCCAAATTACAGCCCGCTCGTGTTGTTTTCATCGTTTTCAATGGGAATTCAGTAAAGTATTAGATTACCTATTTTGCCAGCGTCGACATTCTGTTGTTGTTCAGCCCCACGGTAATGGGGCTTAATGATTCCCGACTTTCAGATCAGTGAGTCACGATACAGACATACCAACCAATTTTGTACAACATAAACTGTTACCATTCCGAATAATCATCGCTCGGAAATTCCCCTGGACACAAGACAAATCGTTTAAGTGACTTGTAAAATGTTGCTTGTTTAAAAAAATAAAGGTTTGCGGTGGTATGTGAAGAATGTGTAAGTTTGATGATTAAGTAGAATTTCGTATGGATCTTGTCAACAATATTTCTGTGAAAATCGCATAATTTTCAAGGGGACTTAACATACGCGAATGGCTTAACTATTTTTTATTGTTCTAAATTCTTCTGAATGCTCTAAGCCTTAGCCACCTTGTCAACAAATTGTTTGAGATTATTTAAAAAAAACTTTAGGGAAAAGAGAGTAGACAATACTCAAAATGAGACGTTGTATTTAGGCTTATAGCAATTTGGATGGGTTTATCAGTTTATCTCTTCCATTATATGGATTGTTTTGGAATATTGATGACTTCCTACAAGTTCCACGCATGTCGCATTAGTGTTTTCGAAAGATCTGGACGCCTTTTGGGACAGGAAATTAGGTTCATCAGCAACGCTGTAAACAACCTTACTGTGCTGTTTACAAAAGATTAATATCTTTAATACTTGCTGGCATTTTTTATTCGGATAGAGCAGGATGAAAGAATGGGCTTCTTGTTAAAACGATTTAGTCCGGGGAAATTTAGCATGGTGCTTCGGAAAAATTAGGGGAAAGCTGAATTTTGGTGTGAACCTTGGTGCTGGTGGCGTTACTTTTTATACGGGATCAAAGGTCACCAAAAGTGACCTTTCCTAAATATCTCAGTTACAGTCACGTCTTCAGAAAAACACTGTATGACGAAATTGTAGGTTAGAAAATTTTCAACAAAAAAGATCTTAACACTTTTTCTTGGAACCATAAATGTTTTTGAGATATATTGATCAAAACATTTGCTACTAACAGCATCCTCTTTCTCAACGGCATGTTGATATTATCCGATTTTTATTACGATTTGGAATGTTTGGGATTTGGTTTTTCTATGTTTAAGAGGCGGAGAAAAAAACATGCTAACAAACTTATCTGCCAGACTTCAGGGTAGGTGGAAAAGTGTGCGCCGAAAAGCTCAATTAAAATAAAACTAGCACATCAGAACCGCTAGAAACTGATTTTCGAAGAAGTTATCTATGAGTGACTAAAAAATATGAAAAGACGTAATACACTTTTTTTGTAGTATTATATTAGCCATTACATAAGACAAATAGATGAGAAACACGGTTTAATGGCTACATACATATATCCTTTGAATTTTCATTTCACGATTTCACCGAAACTTTCAGCAAAAAAAAATGATGTTTGGGACTGCAATACGAAAAATTTCCAAAACTCGGAAATTTATACATTGTTTGCTTATTTTTATTGCAAATGCTTCTTTGCATGTCAAGATATAATGAAAGCATCTGCTTTTGCAACATTAACGAAAATGTCTTGTGCTGACAATCCTGTGTTTGCATCACAGCCAAAAATATACCAAATCTGCTCCACGTTAGGTTGAACCCATCCTGTGAATTTCGTTTCGATTGAATGACTGCGCTGGAACTTAAAGGAGTGAAAAGAATTTTGGGGTTACCACCCGCAAAACTATTCAAATTTTCGAAACCTAAATATTTGCTGGTAATTGTCATTGCAAGATCATTCCCATTAGAAAATTTAATGATAACATCGGTTAGCAAAGAAATGCCAAAAAATTACGAATATTACCAAAGCTGGCAATCCTTTCATGATTTTTCAGCGAAATTGCTACGGAATTTAGCTTACATTAAGGTCCATTGACTACATGAATTTCGTTTTGATTGCATGACTGCATCGGCACCTCAGGGATAAAAGCTTTATTTTGCTGAGCAAATTTATGAGAAAAAAATTATCATAGCAAATTTTTCTGCCAAATTTCTACCATTTTTGGCTGAAAGTAAGGACCAGCTACTATGTGAATTTCGTGAAAATTTGTTAACGGAATCCGAAGCTATGGGCCAAAAAGCAGTTTTTTTCTCAGTAATTTTTCAAGACGGTACCACTGCCACAGGGTTGCTTGCATTTCAACATCACTTCCATCAGACCTATTCTTACGTACCTATAAATTTCATATTGTCGTTCGTCAGTTCTCGTGAACAGAAGTTTCGAGAGCCAAAAATAGAGGTAATTTGGTGATGGGCTGCTGTTCTTGTGGAGCGCGGAATTTTGATAATTTCAATTTGACATGGTGGACAAAGTGATAAAGGTTTCTACATTCTCAATCAACATACAAATCCATATTACTTGTTCTATAGTACGTAATATGTATTGAGTTGTTTTAACATTACAGTAAAACTTTCTCACTGTACCTATACAACTTGAACTCTGAATTATTGTAAAACTCAATTGTTAGTGTTAAGTGTAAGTTAGTTGCAATAAACTCTCTGAACGAGTAAGTTCGCTGTATCAAATTGATAAAAATTACGATGGCTGCGGTGTATATTCTATCGTCCGCTGATGTTTAATTCCATTTTGTTGAAGGAAGTCTTTGAAATCTTTGTTAAAATTTATGAATAATTTGAATTTTTTTCAAAAAGCATAAATTTTTCACGAGGGTCGATGATTTGAAGGATATTTTGCTGTTGGGTTGCTCCAACAATCTTAAATCTGCGAATTTCACGATGATCCAATCTTTTTGTCAAAAGCTATGCAAAATCGAAATTTGAAAAAAAATATCCTTGCCTACTGTTAGGCACTCAGCGCCCACATAGAGTTCATAATTTTCAAATTTTTATGATAAACTAGCATAAAACATAATTCGCTTTTGTTTCCAGTACTTACTTTTAACAAAAACGTACTCTGCATAGAAATATAGGGGTACTTGAAAATACACGAAAATGCTCGCCGCCGCGAAAGGGTTAAAGATATCTTAATTTTGATTAATCACTGCACTAGTTCTCATATACGTGCTCTGAAAATTTCAGCTCAAACAGATTACGCACTCCTATATTAAAAATACACAAAGACATGAAAACTAAAAAAAAAATTAATAAATTCAGAATGGAATAGTAATACAAAAAGGAATGGAAAGCTAAATCGACCGAAAAAAGAAACAAACAATTGAGTAAATTAGGACATATTTCGAGTATATGACAGAACGTCATTTATATAACATAGATAATGTTCAAGGCAGAGGACCACGGTTAAGGTTATTGTACTGACGAGATAAATGCAAAAGCGGAAAAAAGAAATATGTGTCGGTACGAGCAAATGGAATATTAAAGCTGAATAATGATCTATTAGGATGGCCCGATTCTCTAACAGAAAGGTGAATGCTGGTGTCAACAAATATACAGCCGCTAAAAAGTTTAAAAAGGAGGCAAGGGAAAGAGTTTGAAGGCTGGAGAGGCGCGTACTGTAATCACAACACGGAATACTGCACTTAGAGAACAACAAGTGGATGAATCGGCGTTGAAAGGATTCAACCGCATCGATCAAGTATCCGTAATGTGGACACCAATTTTGGCAACAGTATTCAAGAACGCTACGGATGAAGGAAAAGAAAGAAAATATAGAGAAGTAGAAAGATTAACAAAACTTTTAGAGGATCTGATGATGAAGTCGGAAAAAAGAAAAGCGTTGGCAGTAATGTGTAAAATATGCAAGTCGAACTTCAACTTAGAATCAAAAATCACGCCAGGGTCCTTGAAACTAGCAACAGCATTGAGAGAGGAGTCAAGGACACAGTAGGATAAGAGCAAAGGGGATGTTTTGTGGGTGAAAGACATTTGATGACACTTCACAACATTCAAAGTGAGGGAATTCGCAACGCACCAGGTAGCCAAAACATTCAAATCGTTCTGCAATATGGAACAGTCACTAGCGGTTTCAATCACTCTGAAAAATTTAAGATCATCAGCGTACAAAAGGCAGGATGAGTTAAAGAGGCAAGGAAGATCGTTAATAAACAAAAGGAACAATACAGGGCCAAGAATGGATCCTTGCGGAGCTCCTGCGGTAGGAAAAAGGATGTGGAAGAGCAAGAGTTAACAGCGGCAACACAAGATCACAAACGTAGGAAGAGAGCCAAGATAAAAGGACACTGGAGAGACCAAACCCTGCTAACTTTGAAAGAAGAATATCTTGGTTCACAGAATCGAGGGTTCTGGCAAAGTCTGTTTATAGGACATCTGCTTGCTTTCGCTGGCCGATTGCGGAAGCAACAGTGTTTGCCCAATCCATGCTGGGACTGGGTGAAAGGGTACTCTCTATTGTAAACGAATCTTTTGAGGAGCTTACTAAAATATGGCAAAACTGATATGGGACGGTAATTAGAAAGGGAAGAAATATCACCAGCTTTATGGATGGAAAATATGCTGGCGGATTTCCATAGGGATGGAAAGGTTCCGGTTGAGATGCTAAGGTTAAAAATTATTGACAGATGAACACAAAAGGAGGATGAAAGTGATTTGGTGACAAAATTCGGAATGGCGTCAGCACAGAGCGCTTGCGTCGAGAGACAACATTAACGATTCGATTTTCAAAGGCGTAGTGAAAAAATCAGAAAGGGTACAATCAAGCGCGGGAAAAATCGTTGATAGCGAATAGTTTCTGTGATGGAAGGTGAAAGAAGAGAAAAATTGAGCAAAGAGCTGACAAGACTCTTGAGGTGAGGACCCAGACTTATAATGAAGATACATAACAGAAGGAATGCCAGAGGAAGTTTTAAGCGATTTTATATAAGACCAAAACGGCTTAGGATTGTCGGAAGTGAAAGAAATTTTGATATGCTCAAGGTAAGCACGCATTGCGTCATTGGCTGCTTTTTTAGCAGCAGCCCGTAACCTTTGAAACTTCAGAAGGTCATTAAGTGAGCCAGACCTTTTTTATTTGCTACGCGCTGCATCTTTGGCTCAAAGAACAATCGCGACATCGACGGTAAACCACGGAGGGTCGGAACTTTTTTTTACAGCGAAAGGAAGGAGTGCAGCAGGAAATTAAATTGGACAAGAAGGAACAAAATTTGTAAAGCATCATCCACACTTAGCCCTCTGCAGAAATTATACCAGTTCGTACCATTTATTTCATTGGGCAAAGCGGAATAGTTTGCCTTTTTAAAATTGAAACGAAGAGTAGAAGCAGATTTGACTTTAGACGAACGGTTTGTAGTTGATTCCATAAAAAGAGGAGGACGATGTGGATCAGGGCACACATTTGGATATAAAGAAGGACTCAAGCAAAAGGAAGAATGGTGAAGATTAGTCAGAACAAAATCGAGAATCCTGTTGTTAGTATTGGGTATGTTGTTGATTTGGGAAAGTGAACAAAGGGTCATTAAGGAAGAATTTTTTGAATTTTCTTGGCAAATCAGTAAAAATTGAAAAAGATCAGTCTCATTGTTTAATTTGCCATTCGTGAGTGGTTTCTTGTGGAGGGAGATTGCGATTCAAGGCACATTTTGAACAGTTTATAATCTCAATCACCAATCTGTCGTAGCTGATGCATGTGGTTTCTAAAAAAAGACTTATCTGGACAATTGAACTTTAGTTCGAAAGAAATTTTGATATGTTTATTGAAAATGATTATAATTACAAGGAATAAAATGAGAAGCAAAATAATAAAGTAAAAACCAAGGTCAAAACTAAACAATGGTGATGTCGGTAAATGATAAGCCAACCTAATTATCGTCTCATAGTATTAATAATAAATAATAATTTGCAAACTTTGTACACCTACATGCATGCGTTTGTCGAAAATTTTAATTTACAGTTTTTTAATTTTTCCGATTATCGATTTTACCTGTATCTCAATTATTGACGAAAATCCAAGTCGAATATTACCTATTCTTAACATGCGGGCTAGTTCGCAGCAACGAGACGCACAGCTTTAGTTCTTATTTCACTAGAATTCTATGATTTTTTTTCTTTCTCTCTTGGGAGCCTTCGCATCCGTCATCCACTAACAACACCATTTACATTCCAGCAAAATTACAATTACGAAGAAAACAAATCGGCGGATCACTTCGTTTAGTGCGCATATTAATATCAACAATATTTATTAATTCGAATTCAGGATATCTATTAAATCTACAATCTCCCGCATGCATGGATCTACTAGCACTAGCACCTGGTAGCTGGTGCGTATTTGAAATTCTGTTGGACTGTTGTCATCGTCGTCATCATCATCATCATCATCACCATGATCATGTAGGCACCATTGCATCAGTCAAGTGATCAAAGCATAACCAATGTCCGGGTGAAGTGAACCGAAACGGCTCGAAATTCCAAGAAGGCTATTAACTATCCGTTGAGTAATTATGGCTTGTGCCTAGCCTGGAGCTTGGCTGCGGCGGTAGCCATTTCTTTACAGCACCGAACCGACCACGGGGCTACGTAGGAATTCAATTAGAAATGGTCAAGTCTCAATTTTAGTGAAATTCGTAGAACACAGGCAATACCGGTCAACTCGGGAAGAACCTCTTCAAGTTGAATGTTTTTGCTCGCTGCTTGGAATGGCGGTGAAGTGGACCCAAAAAAAATAGTGATCATTTTTTTCAAACTACATAGTATTCTATTTCTTCCCATCATCTTGGCTAAGCTATAATCAGTGGTAGCATCGAGCTTAAGGTGAAAATTGTTTTTCAGAAAGTCTGCATTTAACCTGTTAAGCTATAAGGAACTACTTGTAGCTTGATGCAGAGGTGCTAAGAATTCCAGTGTACAGAATGTTTTAATGAGATTTAGTCAAAGATTTGTAAGAAATTATTAGATGATCCGTGAAATCCGTAACCACCAGAATTAATTTCTCTTTATTTCACCCGAGCGATTTCAACCTCCACCTTAAAAGCATTCCCCTCAACAACAAAAAATCATGAACCGAAAATGGTTTTTAATTTTCTTGTCGACTCCCGTATAATGGTGGTTTGTATAATTCATTTGAACTGGCTAGTGTTTAGCGTCCACGTTCTTCCTAGGGACTCCAATGGACCAAAGCTGCGGGCTAAATTTCCATCATCATCATCAGCATCGTTATTTTCGGGATCGCATCGGATCGGGTGTGTGTCGAGAATAATCTCTTATGCTTGCGGAACTGATGGACAGAAAGATGCAATGATGGTCGTCGTCCCCGCATCTTCTCGTCGTCGTCGTCTTGGCCATTTCCTCATGTTGTTGCTGTCGTCCCGTTGATAGTTTCTGAACGTCAGGCACGCAAACCTAAAATTAGTGAAATCTTATACGCAAAAACATCGAAATCGAGACAAGGCAAGACAAGAGTTCATTAAAATTCATTTTCATGGAGCCATGAATGTTATCACGGAAGATGGACCTGGCCGTGGCCTGTGCCGAGACAGGATTTCGAGTGCGTGTTTCCATCAGCATGCCTATTCTGATTGTGATTGTTGTTAGTTAGATGGATCTCATCGAATGAAGTGACAAAAAAAATTCGACGGACAAGTATTTCCCTCGGGGCGGAAATTCTTTCGAGAATACGTGCAAGCGTCACTTTGAATGTGTTGTTAAGGTGGTCGCTTTATTCTGAGTCCCGGAATTTCTTTGAAACATTGATACTTCTAAACATATTTCACGGAACCTGTCAATAACATTCAACAGAAAATCCTTTCAATAAACTTGTTGCAATGCATCAACACGTTTCCTCAAGTACGCTCGGTATTTAGCCGGTTGTAAAATTGCGCATTCAGTTCGTGTATGAGTTCATACTTTTATTGCAGATCCAGAGAGGAAAGCAAAACAATTTACAACCGGATACAAGATACGCGAACTCTCATTAAGGCCAAGGTAAAACAACAATTTTATTTTTTCTTCTTCTTAAAAATAGCTCTTGATGTTAATACGCAGCAGCACCATACGTACTCGCGTATGTATGTTTTCTGCTGCATTCTCTTCAATAAGATAATTTTTTGTTATCATAACTGTATCAACATGGAATTACCATAGTAAACATTTCTCTTGATATGATATTCGAAAAATTTGTGGTATGCGCAATAAAATCAACAAAAAAAAACCACAAACATGTGCCTACTTCGCATATGTGTACATACTTATAAATGTGAACATAATACTGATAAAAACAAAATGTCACTATAGATAGAATACATGGTGTTGCGGATTGCAAAAGTATATTCAGGAAAGTATACAAACACATTTGCTATTTGTGGTTTGTTATGAAATTTTTTTTTATTTTCATTTTGAAGAGCTCGTATTGTGGAAATGAATGTCAATAGTGCAAACACTTGCAATAAATTATCGGTTTATCTTGAAAACTATTTATGGGAACTATGCGATATGAGGTGCGATTGATTACAAATGATTGAATAGGATTGATACAAAGTAACTTATTTGTATAAACTAGATTGCTATTGACGAGTCATGTATTTTACTGTTGAACAACTTCAGGGCTCTTCTGGTATGTTCTCAGTGATGAAATACATATGAATGAGCTTAGCATTCAGTAGACAAATAGTAAATCTATTGACAGTTTAAATTAGTTTATGAAACATTATAAGCTATGCAATGCTTAAATTAGTTTAGAAGAAAGTAGATGCGCATTGTCTACGAAAACTGAATCGTACGTGAGCGGTTCCAACAGCTCAAAATATTTTTTTTCAGTGCTTCCCTTGCTAAACCACTTTGCATAACCAAAAAAATTATTTGACAATCAATATTTAACAATCAATATATTTAATTTTTGAACATTAAAAAAAAAACATTTTTTTTCTCTTAATTTATAGCAGTCCAACTACGGAGCTTCGGATGTAAATTTACAGCGACGCAACGAAAACTCAAGCGTTTTACTCAAAACCTGAAGCACTGCCTACCAATCAATTCAGAACATAAGTACAGTTAATTGCAACGCGTTGAGATATACTACATAGAATACTGAAGTGATATTGCTTTAATGCTCGAACTCGTGGTTTTCGCATAGATCTACTTAGACGCTTAACCTAAACAGTGGCGTGGTGTTCATGGAAGCAAGGGAAACATTGCTTCCCTTACATTTGGCTGATATACATTTTCAATTCATGATTTGTTTTTTTTGAAAACGTGAAAAAAGGTATATAGTATAAACATTATTTTAAAAAAATTCCGAAAACAAATTGTGAAAATCTCACACAGCTGATGTGGTAACAATCAGACTGAGAGAGAGAGCAACCAGCGCATGGAAGCAACGTTAAAATTGCATCTACGAGCGTTTAATTGACTCCATATAGACTAGACTGTGACGTCATTGAACAAAATGTGGTTATACGATCCGTCTGGAAGCAATGAAGAATTTGCTTCCTAGGGGAAATTATCTTCTCAAGAGAGAGACTCAGAGCGGAGCTGCGAATGTATGACTTATGTGGAACTTATTTCAGCATTCCCCTCACGCGTAGTAATCATTGTAATCATTTTGCTTTACTCGTACAGATTTTTTGTAAATGGAGAGTGCTTACTATGATCGAATTTGAGTTACGAGATGTGGCAAGAGCTGCCAGAGGCTGCTGATTCTTTTTATGTGATTTATTTATGATTTATATTATGACATTTTCTTTTTTTGTTCTTGTATTGAAGTTTTTGTGAAGGCATTTAGTCACTAATGGCCTATAGAATTCGGTGATAATATTGCGTGGTAATAATATGTGAACCTGTAGACTAGAATTGTGTAGAATTGAATGTGTAAAATTACTGAAATAGTGAAAGGTTGAAATAGGTGAATGTGTTTGTTTGTTCTGTGGGTTTGCTGAAAAAAGGTTATCATCAACAAGGATCGATCGAAACTGAATTCGTAGATTGTTTATTTAGCAAAGAGATGTACTCAGCAATTTGATTCAAAAATTGATAAATGAACAACTCGGTAATATCAAACACAAATAATTTTGCTGGGCATGTGTGTTATTTTCAAACGATTCAAGCGTTCGGTGAACTATCAGATTTTGTTATTTAAATAATGTTAACACTGTGAACAGGTATGATACAAAAAGCATTAGTCATTTCCAACCAGTCCTTTTATTTTTCAAGTTCGGATCCAGAAGAATTCAAGAAGAATTGAAGAATTGCTGAGTAGCCAATATAAATAGTCAGTGATATTGCTCAAAGTTAGGAGATATAGAGAAATAATGAAGAATCTAATATACATTGTGCGCCATTTAGGGTTTCAAGAACAAGCATTACAAAGTTACAATGAAAATGTGGATTCTTGTAAAAGTGGAAAGTCACCCAAAGACAAAAAATGTTTGATAGTACATAGCCCATAATTGCGAGCTCATCTGGGCAAGCTAATATTTTTCCCGCAACACCGAATTATATTCAAAACGATCTCATGAGTAGTTTTTAAAAAAATATTGAAAGAGATTTGTAATGAAATTCAGCAAAGCAAATTCATAGCAATAATACTAGATAAAGCAACCAATCGTCCACAGCTTTGAACAACCTTTGGTAACATTACTTCGTTCTATAAAACTTTCTTTAAACTTTCATGAATCTTACAGATGTTTCTGATAACCACACTGCGTCCCGTTCATTTAATCTTCTTTTGCATATTGTCCTAAATTTTTTTGTTTTGCATATTGTCCTAAATTTCAAAGCTATAAGGAGCCTCTGTAATATCTGGCAAAACAATTGGATTGCAAACACGTATAAAAGAGATGTATAAAACCGCAATATTTATTAATTGCTTCGCACATCGACTAAATTTGGTAATAACAAAATCGTGCAATAGTATACGCGAATGTAGATTTTTTCCCAATCTATTACTAGTTTTTCAACAACAACAATGAGTATATTTGCTTTGTATTTATTCCTCAAAAAAGGCTTCCAAAATTAGCTCCAAACACACGTTGGACTTTTGGTCGGTTAATTTTAGCAATTTTTCTATAATAAATCTTTGAATATATAAGTGCTAGTTTGGGCGGATAGACCGATAATAGTGAGAGCGGGCTTTTTGTTTTACTTAAATATTTTCGTTTTATTTTTCTGCTTAATGTTTTTTTCTAAAAAAAAAAAAACATAATATATTACTAACAGTTCATACAAAGTAATATACTGTACCATTTTCAAAAAATTGCTAAATTTGAAGATCAAATATAATCTTTAGGAAATAGTTTCATGGAATTTAATTCTTCTGAATTTAGCCACTTTCAAAAATATTACATTTTTAGTTCTGGGAATGTTGTTATTTAACTGAAAAATATTGACATGCTTTCTTTTTGTGTGAAGCACTGTGAGCGTTTATATTCATAACAATACAGAATGTCTACTCTCACGTCCCCGTTGATAATTCCTGGGTTCTTTTATAGAGGGGCTCTATTACACATAACAAATTTGCAGAAAGCTTAATCAACCATGGATATGAACCAATTGATTCCCTTCGGTCAATGATCACGCCACGCCACTGAGCCTAAATGATGCCCACAAAAACTATGCAATGAATGTATATAAAACGCATTGCGGACGCTGCTCAGTTCACAGCGTCTTGGTAGATAGAGAAATTCAGAAACTAGAGTTGGGTAGTACTAGGATTTTCACACACTAGGTATAACTAGTACGAGTACCGAAAAAAATCTGTTTCAAAAATACTAGCAAGTATTTTTTGAAGTATGTACATATATACATACAATATATACGATTTGCAGTGATGTAATGAAACGATATGATATGCCCTCCCCCAACCTTCAGACACAAAGTTCCCAAGCTAGAATGGTGATGGTGCAAGATGACCTTCAAAGGATACCGAGTCATCAGTCCCTGCAGCTTGTCCGTAACTTTCCAATGGCCGGTCATTTATTTGGCAAGTCTTTCTCCAACCTAAGAGCCAAAACACCTCCTGTATTCGTTCAAATGACCAAAGTCGACAAATTTACTAAGATATGACCAACTAATCATGTTGCGAACTATATGACTTTTCATCGATCGATCTATGATACCAAACTTTTCATGGCTAATCTAAAACAGTCGGTAATGGTATCAATGCCAAAAATCAAAAATTACATAAATCTTAAATTTTTTCCACCATTCCCTAAAGTTCCGAAACAAACACCCAAAGCAAATCACTCAAAGTACGAGTATTCAAGTGCGAGAAGGGGCAAAGGAGGGCGGGGGTGGTGGTATCTTTTCGGAGCACACTTTTCCACCTACCCTGGAGTCTAGTAGGTAGGTTTGATTACATATTTTTTTTATGCGCCTCTTGAACATAGAAAAAAAACTCACAAACATTCCAAGTCGTAATCAAAATCGGATAATATCAACATGCCGTTGAGAAAGATGATGCTGTTAGTAGCAAATGTTTAGATCAATATATGTATTTCAAAAACGGTTATGGTTACAAGAAAAAGTTTTCAGATCTTTTTTGTTGGAAATTTTTTAAGCTACAAATTCGTCACATATTGTTTTTCTGAAGACGTGATCGTTACTGAGATATTTAGGAAAGGGTCACTTTTGGTGACCTTTGACCCCGTATAAAAAGTAACGCAGCACTCGGATCGATGATGACTTTTGACACTTTGTTCAACACACCAGTACCAAGGTTCACACCAAAATTCAGCTTTCCCCTAATTTTTCCGAAGTTCCGCCTTTTTTATGTCGGATTTCACGAGATCGCTAGTAGTTTGATGAATGGGTAATTCCATAGAAAGTCAACCAATTTTCAGATAACTCACCTCCTTGGAATTTGGAAATATTTTGCTGTCCAGAAGGGCTGGTGAGCTTATTATCGAAAATGAAATATTTTTTTGGAAAATATGGTATATTTGCGGAAATATGGCCTCTTGAAGTTTTTAAGAAACGTCGGATCGTGTTGTATTCAAAAAAATGTATAAAATCTTCTACTTTACGTAGAGCCTTCAAATATAGCTTGTTGGAAAGAGTAAGGTGTAAGAAAAATACTGCGAGAGACATCCTGGCTAAAAAGGATAAAAAGGATCATTAATTGTGTTCCCAGTGTTCCCAATGTTTCCGCTAAGTTGAGGTATTTGGGCAGTCTGCTGTTTGACTTGCAGCAGTAGAATGATTTTATGAGACCAGCGACTTGTGGATCTATACTTCTTCGCCTTTTCGGGGAAGTATCAGTCATATTAAGAAGTATCAATCATATATGGGGTTGCGTCAGGAAATTCGGATGCTACTTTGACACATGATCAATTTATCGGCAAAATTAATAAAAGTAAACACTTAGTTTCTTTTTCTTTGGCTTTTGAATATTCTTCTTTGATATTATTTATTATGGATAATTCATTATTTGTTTTATCTTCTTCTGTGGGTAGTTCCTGCTTTATTTTAAATACATTTTTGTAAAGTACGCGAGAAAAATGTCGATTTTACCAAATTATTTGTCTATATGAACCCACGATTTTCCTTAACTTCAACTACTTCCGATCTATACACTGAAAGCAACTTCTTGGATTCAATTTAAACTACAGGCATTGTAAATTGTTGTAAAAACATTCAAAATAGACAAACAAAGGAAGTAATTAAAAATATATCGTCGCTGTAAAATCAAACCGGCATATCTGCAAAAAGCATATTTTACACCAGAGCGGTTTAAAGTTTTCGCGTGTGGGGTGTTTCCTCACAAATGCATACCGGGAAAACACCATTAGACGGCTTTGTATTCAACTATACGATATGCCGGTGCGACATAAAAATAGACGGGAAAAAGAGGAATTTTTTGATACCAAAAACTCAAAAACTCAATTTTTGCAGATATGCCGGTTTGATTCAACAGCGACGATATGTACAGTATTATATGTGCGAGAAACCCTAGATGTAGGAAAAACCCAAAACAATCCTAATTGTTCATGCCGCTAGTAAATGAAAAGGAATCTGCTTTCTTTATTTTTGTTTTATGATTGCTTACAAATTAATTTTTTCAATTATTGCGAACAATGTATATTCTAGTGATAGACCTGTTAGTTACAGAAAAATTAAAGTATTATTCCTTTAAAAAAAATAAAAATCATACAAAAAATTACCCATAACTGAGGAATACAAGACCTTGATTTTGCAAAAATAAAAACGCAGAGCTACCATCAAGCTATTTCATATCAAACGTGTATTGTAGGTTTCACCTTGTGTCGATACCATTTTCTTTAAATTTTCTTTGGCGGTTATAGTATTTCGTACCTTTAAAAATTTCTCACAAATGTACTTTTACGAGCTCCACTTTGAAGTTTCGCACATTTGTAGTTTACATACTATGAGCATCAAAAGTGAGTGCACACCTTCCAAACTTGTTTTTGAGCTTCAATAAAAAAAATAAAAATACAAATACCGATTGAAAAATATTTCTGATTGAGTTACATTAAACCTTTATTCGTTAAAAACAATATACTAGAAAATCAGTTCCATATATTCACTAACAAAAAGTTTACAGAATAACAAAAACAAAAAGTCAATGAAATACGAGTCAAAAGTAAGCGCACACTTCATATAATAAAAATTCATATAATAATTTTGGGCGTTCTATAAAGCAACCACTCCCTTACTAAATAGGAAGTGTGCTTAGGATCGTTATCTTGTTGGAAGATCCACGACCTAGGCGATTCCAATGTCGCAACACTGTCAGCCATATTTCGCTGCAAAATATTGAGATAGCCTTGCTTATCTATTGTACTATTAATAAATTCAAGGTTTCCAACTCCCGATGCTGCCATACACCCCCAAACCATAACAGATCCTCCGCCATGCTTCACTGTGCCGGATACATTTTTTTCATGGAACTCAGTATTTTCAGTTCGCCAAATTTTTTTTAACTGTATGCCCGCCAAATATTTCAAATTTACTCTCATCAGAGAATGAAACGCCTTTCTAAAAATTATATGTACATTTTTATATTTTTTGCATAATTTTTGCTTTTTTTCTTATTCGCTTTAGAAATGAACGGCTTCCTTCGTTGCGCTTTGCCATGTAATTCATGTTCATTCAATATTCTTCGAACGGTGGAGGCTGAAACGGATTGATTGTGTGTCGCGGAATAATTTTCAGCCATTTTTGCTGCACTTGAACGTGGATCACCCTTAACTTCTTTCACTATATTTCTTATTTCTTTTCTATTTAATTTCCCTGGCCGTCCAGATCTTTTAAAATTGTCCAATATTTTGAATTTATTGTATTTGCCAATAATATTTTTGACTGTACTGTGTGGTCTTTTTTACAATTTTTCTAATATCCCGTAAACTTTTGCCTTCACAATGCAAATTCACTATAATTTTTCGTGTTTCCGGCTCAGTTTCTTTCCTCATTTTCACACCTTTCTTCTAGCACGTTTTATATCAAACTAACTCCTTCAAAAATGAATTTACCAAGAATTTTCGCGATTGCTGTTTCCTAGAAATTAAATTGAAATTGCATTCCATTATAGCCCGTCCAGACTACGGATACTTAAGTATCCGCATACATAAGTATCGTCCACACATTTCATTGATTTTCATGGCAAGGGTAAAATGTATCTGCAGATGTCGCTGCAGTGAGGACAATACTTATGTATCCGGATACATAAGTATCCGTAGTCTGGACGGGCTATTATAGTAAAAGATCGGTGACTTTGTTTACAGCTAGAATCTAGCAACGTTTGAACACGTGTGCACTTACTACTGATTCATATTTCATTGACTTTTTGTTTTTGTTCCTCTGTAAATTTTTTGTTCATTAATATATGGAAATGATTTTTTTGGTAGATAGTTTTTAACAAATAAAGGTTTGATATTACTCAATCAGAAATATTTTTCATTAAGTAATTTTTTTTTTTATTGAAGCTCAAAAACAAACTTGAAAGGTGTGCACTCACTTTTGATGCTCACAGTAACTGTTTAAAATATACAAAAAAAATTAAGAAAATCGAAGGTGTGCATTTTGAAATATTCAAGGATAAAGGACACTGTAATGATCCTTTTCATCCTTTTTGGCCAGGATGTTTCTCGCATTATTTTTTCTATGATACCTACACCTTACCCTTTCCAACAAGTCACATTTAAAGGCTCTACGTAAAGTTGAAAATTTTATAAAATTTTTTGAATGCAACACGACCCGACATTTCTCAAAAGCTTTAAGAGGCCACATTCCCGCAAATATTAGATATTTTTCAAAAAAGAATTATTGGTGCACATAACTCAACTACTTATATTCACAGTGAAAATTTCATTGAAATCTAACGATAGCGTCAAAGACCGTTGGTCGATTTTCCGTGGAATGACCCGAATGTGAAGGAGGCACTACATGGATTCAAAAATAATCCTTTTTTAAAAATGAAGTACCTAGACCTATATTAAAATAATTTTTTTAAAATTCAAATTTTTTATTCTGATTTGGTCCAGTGATACATACTTTCCTTTTCCAGCGAACGTGAGAATATTTTCGTGTCCATTGCATACAATCTCAAGAAAATAAAACAATTTTTTCTAACAACCATTCGACCCAGACACTGATTTCATTTCAGATCTGAACTCTAAATTCGAACTGAGATTTCGTGTGCATAATTTTATGATCTACAGCCGTGTGAAAAGTCGTCAGCTAGACTTAGTTCGATCTACTTCCATTTCAAATGCCACTCATTAATATTCACGCATTAATTTATTCGAAACCATTTATCAAACAGCCTAAATTTTCGAAAATTTGTTTACAAATTTTTTAGCACTATCGCCGTCACATCTTCGAATATAATACACACACACAAATACACTCAGTGCTGCAGCGAATGACGCATTTCCGATTCTATGGCCCCGAAAAATTTTCTACTAATGAAAAAAGCCACTGCAAATATCGAGATAACAACCTGGAATACGTGAAAGGTAACGAACGCATAGCCATGCTTGAGTTATAGATATCTGTGTCGCAGCACAACTTACTCATCACCTAAGAATTCTCTGGCTGATTAGAAAAGTGCTTTCGAGCGAGCTTTAGTTATGAGTGTCGCAGTCATTAATAATTTTACTGCTACTGGAAACAGGTTTCGCAGGTAATCTATTAGCCAGCCAATTATCCATAGATACCGAAATACGTATCTATCTACAGAAATGGGCATATGCACATTCCATAGTTTCATACTGCCCACTACCCACAACTATGTATGTACCAATCTCGAGCTGACCGGCACTGAAATTGATGGTACATTGAAAATAGCGCGAGTTGATTTTAGTTTATACCAAGCGACTGCGAGCGACCCGAAGCCGATGTTCAACCAGATCATCTAGTGCTACACCTGTTGCTACAGCAACGTTAACTACGAAGTTAGGTTTCTCACACGGTTCGAATTTTTCCAAAGATTTTCCATGCAATCTGTTGCCATCGCGACACAGCCTCATTTCTACTGCTAGTCACTTTTCGCCTGGCCTGGCTTGGCCTGGACTGACTTCGTGCACGGTTTAATATGTTTTCTCCTTGCAACACGCTGAATTGGTAGAGTTGCATTCCATTACTTCGATGTATCATATTTCATTAGTTCAATCAGAATGTTTTCGTGAGAACTGTTTCGCTGGTCATTGGCTGGTGTAGTTGAAAAAAAAAACGCCACTTTTATGAGTTTCTCATGATTAAGGCGAATTCGATTCGACACAGAGCTCTTTTAACGGAATCGTTGAAGCTTTGATTGCTTAAAGCTTTGTTTTATGCTAGTCAGATTTAGCATCAGATGAATTTATGGACGTTTTGAATTAATATTTAATTGATATTCGAATCTGTTATGCCCGTAAAATCAAGTGAGAAATAAATTATAACTAATACAAGTCTGCGATTAAGTACATTTACCGCTATGCATAGTTTGCGGTATACATATCTTTTAACCTTGCCCACGTTGGGCGCGGTCCATTCCATGGCTTTTTTGAAGTTAATATAGAATATCAAAAGAGGCAATGTGCTGGAAAGTTGAACACAATAAATTATCAATTTAAAAACTCAGTAGTGACACCCCCCATAATTACCATACTACGGAATTTAGATTTCACTTTGGGAATTCAAAACAACAATTCAAAGTATCTTCAATCCATCTTTGCATTGCAAAGCCAAGTAATTGCCGTACTTCCTGTCCCTCATTGATATTTTGTGCACAGTAACTCGATAAAATTAAAATGTTTCCATCAAAAATTTCATTTATGACATGTACAAACAAAACGCAAAGCAAATACCGACGCATTGTAAACACGTACTTGAATTACCGGAAAAAATGAAAGTAAAAATTATATAAGAGTGACGTGAGAATGGCGTCACAGAATGGCTAGACCGAATCGGTATATGCATACGAAAAGCATGTAATGTGACAAAAGTCACACATCAATCATAATTGAAAACACATTTATGTATGCAGATTCAGACTGGAGTTGAGCAATAGTACATGTAGTCATGTTCGTCTCGTCTTGTTTAGAGTCGCTTGTAACACTTACATTGGTATGTGATGTACTCGCTTTGCCTACCCAGTCTAGATGCAAACATACTGCACTCACATACATACATAACAAGATATAATAAAAATTAATATTCAAGTGAAAAGCACACTAACCTTCGCGATTACACAAAAATTTCGTCTTATCAACGTGGCATATTATGTTCGACAAACATGCGTTGCTACTTAGTTAGCTTGCGGAATGTGTCCCTGGCCTGACCTGGCTCAGACCGGGCCCCACTTGCTTTATATGATTGCGGTTCTGGTCTGGTGACGCGAACTATCGTATTATGGTGCAATCTATAGATTTCCTTCATTGTCATCCCTCAGATTTTATTGCTGTTGTCATACGGCAGACATTTGCAGATCGGTTCTTTCACTGATTGATTCTTTCTTCGCTAGCAGCAGTCGCAGCAGTTATTTAACTGTTGGAGAATTTATACCACACAGTCGTAAAGTTGCAGAAAGGAAATGAAGGAGAACTCGGTATCGGCAATGGCATTGCAGGGACGAAAGGCCGTCATTAAGGCCGTTGGTAAGTTATGGCATAAAGTGAATGATGGTGTTTTGTTTATGCGCATGTGGAAAGGATTGTGAAATCGAATAAACGTTTGGAGACAGAAGTTTTTGTACAGTCTGATTGTCAAATGATTCTTAGTGTGGAACTCTCAAATTTTGGTTGGGTAAACCAGTCACGGTACTTAAAATAAATTTTAATACTCAAAGCGATACAGCCTGCTTCGGACTACCAAAAAATGTTTATGCTTTATGGAACCTTAAAACTTCTTTGTTTTCAATCAAACGCAAACAAAAAATCTTTTTTACATACATACATATATATGTTAGCAACACTCTAAAAACTCCGCTACGAAACACGAAACAAAATTTACTATGTCCCGGACCAATCAAATTTCTAGGAATCAATTTGGATACCAAACTTGGACTCAGAAGTCATACTGATGACACTGAATCTCTAAGCTTTCTAACTGCAAAGAAAGTATGAGAAAAGTTCGAGAGGCCTAGAGGGCGGTAGATTTGACTAGTCTTGTCGAGACTTGACATATCGGTGACGCGTAGAGTCACCAATCAATAATCTTTAGACCAATCACTGATTTCCCTGCATATCACCATATATGATGATCTGAGGCAAGATGAAAACTGACAGCCGTGGTGGCAAATAAATTGCCGCAAATCAAAGAAGTAAAGGATCCGAATTTGGGTTTAAAGTTGGGGGAAAAAAACCGCGGTGTGTGTCATCACAATGCTAAATGAACGCACGATTAAACCGACTCGGTTTTCCTCTCGAAAAACGCTTCGCTGGAACCGCCGTGTTTGTCATTGGCCTTAAAATGAATATTTGATAATTATTCAGGATAGACTAGAAACTCGACAGGTCACAATAAATAGTACCTCGACGAAGTAAAAAGAGCAGTTACTGCAAAGATACATCCACGAGCTCTGTGGATAGTGACCCAAGTGGGCTATGAAAATTAACGACAGAAAAAGCTAATTTATTTATTTTAGGCAACCCCAACAACCGTATTCCAGGAGAAGCAGATCTCTGAGTACAGTAAGTGGTCGTCCACTAAAGCCATCGAAACAGGTTAAATAGCTAGGCACTATTTTAGATTTTTTCCTTTCTTTATCAATTTACACCACAATTATCAGGCCTGTCATCTAATACGGCCCACCTCTGTAGAAAGTCGCCCGAAAACTCGTAGGAATACTATTAGACAGTTTGAGCGTCTTGTCCTTCGCCAATGACGGGATATTTAAGAAATTAGCCTGGGTAATATTTCTCAAATAAAATTCTGTGTGTGCCACAGCTGGCTTTGAGGAAATCGATAAAAGTATCAATTGCTCTGCCCAAAAAGCTCAAAAACTGGGCAACATTCATGAATGACGCTCTGCCCGAGCAGCTAACGTATAACGCACCGTTGCACTCCATCTACATGTAGCTTTCATTCGCCAGCTCCTCGAAGCATCGGTTGAATGAAGCTTATAATTTAGATAATTTTAATTGTTATTAGCATATAAGTAGATGTCAACGTATAAAACGAAGCTAGACTTGAATATTAGATAAAAGCTGCAAAATCAGTAAGCTTAAGTTAATAATAATAGCCTTCAGGTTAGCTGTAAGTATTCAATCTATTGTGACTATTTATGCGAAAACAAACTTTTTTAATCCTAAGGAGAGCTGTTTGAACAAGCTTGCTAAGCGAGGAACAGCGAAATTGTTCTGTGTGAGTTATGAAAAGCTTTATGTACGAGAACGGTTTCAAATTATCAGTCCAGTAAAAGCGTGTCTAGTTTCAATTGAGCAGACTTTTTGGATTTTGAAACGCAGAAAATCACAAGACCAAGAACAGTACTTTAGAAAAATACAATAAAAGGTGTCAGAAGTGGGATTCTTTTATGAATCAATTACAAGTTTTCAATGAGTTTTCGGAACTGTTAATTTATGAAAAACGTGAACAATGGTGAAAAAAGCGTGCGGATTAATTGAAAAGAGGAAGATTTTGAGCTTGATGGCTATTGTCACTATCAGCGAATTTCGTGTGATATAGCGTGGACTTACAAGAGAAAAACACAATTGCGAAGTTAGTAAGCGAGCTAACATTGGCGTAGTTGCTAATGCAGTATCGGAGACCTGACTTGTTGACAACCGCAAATAACCCAACCTTTTTGTCCCGACTAAAGGAGGTTTTGAAAGCAGAAGGCATAGATTCATAAATCCTTGAATTTCGAGATGAGAAAACTGATTAAGATCACGCTCAGGTAGAGCAAAGTAGCGTGAAAAAGAACCCTATGATTACAAAAACCAGTTGTTGCTGCAGTTCGAAACTCAGGGATCAGAAGTGAAACTTCGACTAAACTCTCAGGCTGTGGAAGTAAAGCAGTAGTTCGTAGAAATTGAGAAATAAATCGATAACTGAAATCAGATTTGGAGCGAGTTAAAACTGTGGGAGCTAGTCAAACTGAAGCAACTAGCAATAAAAAGCTGAAAGTGCCAATTTTCTATGGACTGACTTCTTGGACCATATACACGAAGCAGTTTTTAGCTACATTAATTGTATCACTAAGAGGAGTTGCAGCGGAGGTTCTTTAGACCATACCAGATTGAATTTTTTCTAGTTATTCCAGCCTCACAAATGTTCTAGACATGCGGCACGATGAGAATCACTTGAAAGAGATACATCGCTCACATCTAAGGGCACGGACAAGACGGAGCGACGAGAGCATCGAGTCGAGCAACGCGCTCAAACGGTTCATATATTTCCATGTCAAAGCAACGGCCAAAGCAGAAATATGATAGTAGCGACGAGATCAATTGAGACCGATTTCGTTGCTCGACGCTTTCTTCGCTCCGTCTTGTCCGTACCCTAAGAACGCGACCCCAACAGCCAAGTGAAGCGTTACAACAGCTGACGCAGGATATTGATCGTCTGACACTTGTGGCCTATCTTATGTCTGATCCAGAGCATCCAAACGGCAAAGGATTCTTCCTTCCAGGGGTTGCGCGATGAGGCGCACAGTCAGAGCCCTTAACTGGAAAACTTGCTGATGATGGGACGAAGTCCAATGTGTCCCGAAAGGAGTAGGTCTAAACTGCAAAACGTACTAACTGAGAGTCCTCGGAAAAGGCTTATTAGATTAACACAATAAATCGGTGCGAAGATACATTTTGAGATTCCTACTCAACAGAAAACGTCATGAGAGTTGTAAATTATCGTAAGAAATTTAAAGAAACTGTCAAACCGATAGTGTCTAAGAGGCCGACGAATCATTTAATGACTCTGTTCTACCATCAAAGAAGCCACGCTCAAAAAAATGTTGGTTGAATTTTACGCTTATAATAGTAGGAAACTGGTTTCCTACTATTAAAGATGTAAATTTACAAAAGTGCGTAAAAAGAATATTTTTTTACCACCAAATCGTGTAATTTGACCCTAAAAAATGATGCAATTTTATGGCTTTGGCGCAAAGGTGAATAGCAAACTAGTAAATTTACACTATTTTTGCTTCAATTTACAAAAAGCTGTGTATTATTCAGCTGATATGACGTAAAAGCAAATAAATGCACATCGAATGTGTAAAAAAATTTGTGATTCGTTATTTTAAACGAAAAAATGAATATATTTCCTATTATCAAAGTATTAATTATAGACCCACTTTTTAGAGTGCACTCAATCAACTAATATACATACCTGTACTCCAATTATTTTCGCGAAACTGAACAAATAATTAAACTCGACACTCTACAGTAGTAATTTTACTTCGTCATTTCTTTACTTCTTCATAACGTTCATTTCTTAGAACTATTTAGCTATTAACATATTTACTCGCATGCTCACGTTTTGTTTCTTCGAGCGAGTCTTCGATTCTTCCTTGAAAAGGTCGTCTGTATGCAATCGAGTGTAACGGACGATGTCACTCAGCTAAACATACCATACATATATTTGCATACTATTAATACATTTTCATGCTTTATTCGAAGAATTAACTGCAAAACAACATAAATCCATTAAAGATTTTTTTACGAGTTTACTTAATGCCTTACTTTCATTTATTTTCCCATATTTCAATTGTGTTTCTGCTTGAATTGAGTTCCTATAAACACATTTGCGAAGAAGTACATAGCTAACGTCCCTCTTGCCAGTCTATTTCAATTCCAAAGAAAATCATATTACGGGGTGTTTTCTTTTTTCATTTATTTGCATACTCCTCCGTATGAATAGGACGGTGCATGTTGAGTGCATATGAAATTCTCTTGGAAAACTAAGTATCATAAAAGTTTCTTATAATAAGGTGGACAACGTGTTTATGAAATTGCTTCATAAGCATTCATTCATTACCTCTAAAATGACAGCTGGGAGGGAAATAATTAATAAGAAATATGTAACTAATCGCGGCTGATATGACCATGTTCGATATACCGAATGATAATGAAGAGAATTTTCTATGAATTTTCGGGAATATTTTTAATGTTTTTCGCTTGCAGTTCATGGGAGAGCAGAACAATTTCCGGTCATTGCAGAAATTGGCTATATGTATTTCTTGTGAAACGAAAACGAAATATTTTATTCTATAACTAGTTGTTTGGATCTATATTCTCTAAACACGATCTGATTTTCCTAACCCATCAAATTGATTTTCTAAAATTCAAAACTAATATTAAGTATAGAGAATTACGGCTCTTGAACATGATATCCTTCGAGTAAACTGGCGACAGGCTCATTTTCTGACATCAACAAATGTTATCATTTCTCTGAATTTCAAGTGCTTTTTTTCGAGAGAGAGCGAGAGAGAGAGAGAGAGAGAAAAAAAAATAGCATTTGATACTGATATACCCGTTAAGTAACGAAGAAAATAATGATCCAATCCTGGATTGAACTCTTAGACTCTTGAAGCCTCTCCCTCTGGCTCCCGTAAATACGCGATGCTTTTGAACATTTTGAAACCTACTGGTAATATACCGCTAAACATAATTACTCTTGCAAAGCTTTGAAATTATGGGGTGTCTGGTATTCTTTTGTCTTGTTTTTCATCCTATGTTTCTGGTAGTACCTGTGCTGTAAATGTGCATTCAACCACCTCTTCCTCCTTTTGACCACTTTCCGGAGTTTCTCAGGGGTCCTTTCCCGGTCCATTATTATTCCTAGTCTTTATCAATGATCTTTCTTCCTTTATTCGTTCTCCCGGCTTCTTGTTTGCTGATGACATCAAGGTGCTCAGCAGAGTAGTGATGCGCGATTGCGAGATATTAAACTCGATTGTTTCGATTGTTCAAATATCTCGAAACATCTCGATTATTTAAATTGGACTCGATTGTTGCAATCGAGATAATCGAGACAATCGCGCGATTCGAGATAATCGAGACAATCGAGCGATTCGAGATAATCGGCCGATTCGAGATAATCGAGCGATTCGAGACAATCGAGGCAATCGAGACAATCGAGACAATCGAACATCTCGCATTCGATCATTCGGTCGGTCAAATCATCGACAATCGGTTGACGGCAATTGAGTGAGCCATAAAGCACGTTTCGTTGGCGCAGCCAATAAAAAAATGTTCAAATATTTCAGCAAAAATATTAAGTGTTATTATTTGATCAAACTGCAATTTTTTTGAGAAATATTGATGTATAAAAGGATATGTTTATCTTAAGTTAAAATTAAGATATCTTTAACTCTTTGGTGGCGGTGGGCATGTTAGTGTTTAAGCACACCAGTATACACAGTACGCTTGTAGAACCGCTTGTGAAGAATAGATTTGAATGGATTGGATATACTATTTAGTAGATTTTTTTACGTGTGCATACATATGGAATGTAATGATCAGATATGCATGGAAATTTGTATGGCTAGCATTTATCATGTATAAATGGCTGGTAGTTTTGCTAAAACTATTAAGTCTGATCAAAGTGTATGATCAAATATTATATGAAGTTGAGTTTTGCCATGCTGTTAAGTATGTTAAAATAAAATCTGTTTTTAGATAGTGCAGTTTGAAAGCATATCATGTATCCAGTATTTTCGTACTTGCGAGTATTTTATTCAAATATTCAAAAAGTTTTTAGGGCAAAAGTACCTGAAATCGGCCAATTTTGGGTTAGAGCGGTTTCGGACATAACGGGCCAAGACCTATTGCTGTGATACAAAGATTTCGGTTTTGTAGGGGAGTAAGGGGTTTTTTGGCCAAAGTTTGGCAAAAACTGCCTTTACCGCGCTTTCAATGATTGAAAGTGGCCGGGGAGTATAAAATTGATATTTTAAGGATGAAAAAAAATTTTATGGGAAAAATTGGGCAAAAACGTCGAAATTTTCAAATTTTTTTTTTTTTTTTGCGTAGCTTGAGTTCCGGGACATTTCTGAGCTGTTTCGGGGGAAAGTCCATACAAGTCTGGGAAAAAGTGGCCTAGTTTCGAAGATACGGCATAATGCACCGCCGGAGAAGCCAATCATCGAACCAAAAAGGATCTCAACCTTTTCTTATTTAGCACTTTTAGTGCTACTTTCAGTTTTTCCGGTTGGTTTTCCGGCGGATTGCATTTTGCCATATCTTCGAAACTAGGCCACTTTTTCACAGACTTGTATGGACATTTCGCCCGAAACAGCTCAGAAATGTCCCCGAATTCAAGCTACGCAAAAAAAAAAATTCGACGTTTTTGCCCAATTTTCCCCATAAAAATTTTTTTCATCCTTAAAATATCACTATTGTACTCCCCAACCACTTTCAATCAATATTATTTGATCATTCACTTTGATCAGACTTAATAGTTTTAGCAAAACTACCAGCCATTTATACATGATAAATGCTAGCTATACAAATTTCCATGCATATCTGATCATTACATTCCATATGTATGCACACGTAAAAAAATATACTAAATAGTATATCCAATCCATTCAAATCTATTCTTCACAAGCGGTTCTACAAGCGTACTGTGTATACTGGTGTGCTTAAACACTAACATGCCCACCGCCACCAAAGAGTTAAAGATATCTTAATTTTAACTTAAGATAAACATATCCTTTTATACATCAATATTTCCCAAAAAAATTGCAGTTTGATCAAATAATAACACTTAATATTTTTGCTGAAATATTTGAACATTTTTTTATTGGCTGCGCCAACGAAACGTGCTTTATGGCTCACTCAATTGCCGTCAACCGATTGTCGATGATTTGACCGACCGAATGATCGATTGCGAGATGTTCGATTGTCTCGATTGCCTCGATTGTCTCGAATCGCTCGATTATCTCGAATCGGCCGATTATCTAGAATCACTCGATTGTCTCGATTATCTCGAATCGCTCGATTGTCTCGATTATCCCGATTGTCTCGATTATTCTCTCGATTGTTTTGGCGCATCGATTGCGATTCTCTCGATTGCGATTATCTCGATTGTTTTGTGGCGACGATTGCGATTATCTCGATTGTTAAAATATCTCGCAATCGCCCATCACTAGCTCAGAGTAATTAAATCAACCGACGATTGCCTCCAGTTCCAAAATTATTTTTGTACTCCGTGCGACGATCGCTCTAAAAATTCACTTACTTTGAACATATCCAAATGTCATCAACTGTCTTATGCGTATAAAATATCACCCTTAATATATTCCTTCGCTCTGTACGGATCTTATATTATGCCTATTGAAAATTTTAAGGATTTTGGTGTGTTTGTTGACCCATATCTCAAATTTTACCAGCACATTACGTATATAACCGTCAATTCCTCTTGTTTGCTCAGTTTGAGAAGACACATCTGAGGACCTAAATTCCTCTAAACTGGGTGTCACACTTCTATCCATTTGATCCCTAGACTTAAAGCTACGGAAGTGATCTGTATCAGCTTTCAATTAGGAAATGATCAAATGGTATTTGTGGGCATCTATGTCCATCATGATTTCAGTAGCCCAGGACCTCAGCTGCATACTGGCGAAATCATCTTCCCCTGGACTGGTCATCCTCGACGGCAATTTCAATGCTCGGTCGCAATCATGGGGCAATCGCATCGACAACCCTTACGGCGCAGCCATAAGGCAATGACTGACGCAAAATCCAAGCCTTATCAAAGCTATCTTTAGTCAGGAGCATATTTTTCGTCAGTCTTCATCCATAATCGGCTTCTTTCTTGTGTCCCTGAGCCTGGTCACTTCTCTCCCACAATTCGGCCCATACGAGTGCCATATCCATGACACTGAGTCTGATCATCAATTGATCCAATTATGTATTCAAAGAGAACGCAGCCTAAAATGTTTAACTGTTTACCCCGAACTCTTCATCGCTTACGATAAAATCAACTGGGACCACTTCGCAACGGATGTTCCAATTCATCGCAAAATTTAGGTCTTGACTCCTCTCAAAATCATAGCTCGCCGGAAACCGACGAGGCTTTCGACAAGCTCAACTAAATCCCCTCCTAAGTCATTGATAGTTCAGCTATCCCAAAAAAAATCCAATAGCTTCCCATTCCGTGAGCTACCGCACGAAATTATTCACCTCCCTTATCGGCGGAATTCTTTAATATAACGTCTTACCAGAATTTACCAAAGATATCTCACCATGGAAAATAGCCGATATAGATACACCTACGCCCTAACTAAAGGCCTAAACATCCTCATCATGGTCAAGACCAGAGCCAATGTCAACAAGAATTTCTAAGACTGTCTCCAAAAAATTGTACGAATTCAATAAAATCACAGGTCGTAATTTTACTTCAAACGGCAAATCGCTCCCTGATGACAAAGCGACTGCAGATACTATTTCTGGCGCCTTTTCTCTCATCTATTGTTGTGGTGAGAAGTATAGCTCTGATCCAAATTTTGCCTCAGTCATCCACACTTCTGTCTCAAATTTTCGGCAAAAAAATCGACAGATTACTCTTTCTAGATTCGGCCCTACAAATCCTTCTACAAATCCTTCTACAAACCCCCCCAAGGGCATGGTAATTTCATGAATAAGGACACTCTTTTTACTCCAAACGCCCCAAGGCCATGGTAATTTCATGAATAAGGACACTCTTTTTACTCTCGTGTCGACCCTCTCCTCTAAAAAATCTTCCGGAGAAGAAAAGACATCTAACTTTATTTTAAAAAGTCTCCATACTAGCTTCTTTGAGCACCTCTGTGTTCTGTTCAACTCTTGTTTAAACATTGGATACTTTCCTTTGGCTTGGAAACGTGCGAAAATATTTGCTATTCCAAAGCGTCAGAAAACTGCGATGTTCTCAACGCGCGCCCTGTTTCCTATTCTGATCTACAAAAAGTCTTCGACTCCGTCTGGATTGAAGGAATCCTGTATAAAATTATTAATTTCGGTTTTTTCAATATGGTTAGTCAAATTTTTTGATAATTTTCTAAGTAGTAAAAGGGCTTTCGTCACCTTCAATGGGGCTTTTTCTGATGAATTTCCAATAGAATCATGGGTACTTCAAGGCTGCGTTCTCGGTCCTATTTTATTCAACATTTTCACTGCAGACATTCCAGAAATCTCAAATGATTCTCCCACAGTTGTTTCTATTAATATTTACGCAGATTACATCCTCTTCTGGAATTCGCACCATAACCCGCACTTTGTAACAGCGGTGTTACAAAGGTGCGCAAATCAGCTTGTCGCATACTATGCCAAATGGAGCTTGCAGCTAAATGCCAACAAAGTGAGCTGATATTTTTTAGAGGCAATCATACAGATTTCAAGAGAAGAGTTAAAGCTCTCAACAAATCTAAAATTATTTTCAATGAACATGCAATTACTCCTCCATAAACTGTTAAATACCTCAGCATAAAGGTCGACCCTCGCTGTAGCTGTAATCAACATGTTCAGACAAGCCTTAACAAGCCAGCAATCGCATACCACCTCATAGGCTGTATCTTCAAGCCGAACTCCATTATCTCTTCTAGAGCTAAAATAATTCCATACAAACAATTGATTAGACCGATGCTCACTTACGGGGCCCCTATCTGATTCTCAGCCCCCTCATACCAACTTGAGAAGCTGTCAAAATTTGAACGTCGTATCCTCCGAAACATCTCAAACCTTTACTTAAATGCTAATGGGCACTATTATCGGAATAGTGACCTTTACCAAAAGTCAAAAATAATGCCGCTTTCTTATTATTTGCTTCAACTGGAAAACAATGCTTTACACCGTGCCTCAGAGCACCTCAACCCCATCATTCAATCGCTCCGTCCAAGACCCGGATCTTAACGATCAGACCTTACCTTAGGAATAGGCCATAGACAATGAGTTACTCACTCACCACCCATGAAGTTCCCAGTGAACATGTTTGTTTTATTCACACGATCCAATCTTTTGTTACTTTCTGAATTTCTCTCAAAAGACTTTAACCTAAACAAGAAACCGACTTCTCTTTCTCTTCATCTGAAACTTCTTTGAAAACTTAAAAATCAAACTCAAGTTACATTTCAAAATCGAAAGTGATAAAAATCCTTTAAAGGTTAGATCTTCATTTCATAAGCCAATTAAGGTACAGCTCAAAAGTCCATAATAGTTTTAAGAAATAGTTTTAGGTAATCTATTTCAAATTTTCTTCTCTCCACTATCGCAAAACCGACACCTCTTCATCGTTTCTTCAGTTTCATCCTTAGATGCTTTGCTCCTTCTACTAGCGTCTCTACCTGTCTCCATCTGTTTTTTTTTCAGTTGTTCGTAGCATCCTAGATTATTGTTGTCAAGTGTGATTTCCTCACCAAAAATATCGTACGTTCAGCGTAGGTTTACTCATAGTGGTTGTCCTTCCTTATACCAAATTCCTTCATCAAATTCTCGACGAGTGCTTTCTCTTCAAGCTACTGCCCTATGCTCTCCGATCTTGGCTATATTACTGTGTCCTTGGCGCAGTCTGAAGTTTATTTTAACTCGCCGTACGTTTTCCACTAACGTTCGCTCAATTTGAATTTCAAATCAAAGATTCAATTCTTAAAGTTCCTTATCATGTGTGATGTGGGGCCCGGTAGCTCTGCTCGCTAAGGCGTCAGGCCGAAAAGCGGCGTGCTACGGGGTCTGCGGGTTTGAATCCCGCCAGTGCCATGGCTGAAGTGTGAATGCGTGTGATTGTCTATGAGGGTGGCAAATGAGCCCAAACTGGTGGCCTAATGCTGGCCGCGTTCCCGGCAGCCCTCTTCCTAACCTAACCTATCATGCTTGATTATTTTTATCATTATTGTAAATTTTTCTATATTAACTTATGTAATCCTTTAATTTTTTGAGGTTTGAAATATGTATATACAAATATATTTTCAATTCTATACATTGTCAATTTCTTTAATATCTTTCTGATTGTTTTGAAGTATTTCTATTTTTATAACTGGGCATTAGCCTGTTAAAATCGATTGTTAATAAATAAAATAAAATGCATACAAAACAAACACAAAGATAAATCAGATCGTTTGCCAATAATAAACGACACAAATTCAGACGACAATCTACGAAATACCTCAATAAAGAATCATTAAAATCGTACAATACCTCTTCCGCCCAAATATTAATCATACCGAATTGCAACGGGCCTATAAATCGATGTTGGCTTACTAAAAATTCCACAAATATTTCGAAAATACATATAGCCAATGCGCCCTGTCCGTTATGAAAAACACATTAAGATCCATTATTCAAACTGTCAGTTTGGTTGTCGGATCGACTTGGTTTGGCCTGGTTACACCGATGATGCCTCTCCTCTCTCTCTCCTGTCTTTCTTCTCGCTACCCCGCAATATATTACAGAGATCGGTCCAGTGACCGTGTAATTTGCGGAGGCGTATCGGTATGTCGAAGCAATATATATACTTTTTCATTGTCTGACGCGAATACCAGCACACTATGAATTTCTTTCTTCAAATTAATTGAAATCTAGGATAAAGGCACAGATCGTTTTTTTTTTTGCATGAGAACATTCTAGGACTGAAAGACTGGTACTGAGACAGCATCAATCTTGGCATGTATAAAATTCATACGTTACGAAGCACAGACGAGACTGATCTGTAGCGTCAGGCTATGTTTTTTTTTTGGTTCGTGCAAACCTGGAATTCTTTCAACAGCTGTCAGCCGGATAATCAAGCAATAAGCATGTGATATTAATTATAGACCAATCATTCGATGGTTTTCATTGTGAGCGATTACAGTGTGTTCAGTAAGCAGAAGATGATTAAATGTAGTTTTGGCATGAGTAGGGTTTTTTTAAAGCTTAAAATGTGTTCAGCCTAGTTAGTAAACTGTTCGGTGAGAAATGCAATTTTACTTCGCGAAATTTGAACCTTTCTATCTTAATCTTTGTCTTAATATTAGCTGTTATATCTTATTTGAAAAAAATCAAGACAATTTCTCTTTCCGTAGAATGTCTGCCTGCAGATACGTTACTAAATTCTAAATTAAATTTCGTTCAATTCTGTATAGTCGTTTTTATCGTCATCATCGGGCGCCAGAAGCTACCAAGCCAAACGGTTTTTTGCATTCTTGAATGAACAATCTCAACTGGACCATCTGAAGTAACAGTACTGAAATTCAATAGTCATTGTCATTCTGTCATTCCCTCGAAGAATTCTGCAAATATTTTTTCGCTCCTCAAATCTTTTCAAAAGCAAATCAGTCCTGGAGTCAAATCGTAGGAACAAAGCAAATACTTATCTTCCTTATATCTACATATCTTCCGTGTCAACCGTTTTATTTTTTTTGTGTATTGAGTGAATGTCGTTTGGGCGAAAGGAACGAATTGTGCTGACCGAAAACGCCTAGTGTCAGAATGTTTTATGATTGATTATGATGGCACGACTAATAAACAGTTTGCTGAAAAGCTAAAAGGCTTGGACTTTGCGTGGCCTGGCCCCTGGCCTGACAGGCACTCAAGACAACCAGTTAATGACTGGAGAGGTCATAACAACTCGACGTATGTCTCGAGTGATCATCATAAAAATCTAACAGTCTAACTGTAATGCTCTTTAAATTATTTGACGATAATATATAAAAAAAAGTTCAAAGAATTTCCAGTAAGATAGTTGAGGTTATTATTTGGTGGTTTTTCGGTAATAGCTTCTTGGCATTCTTTTGGTTATTTATTGTTTGATTTATTTTTTTTTTTTTTTTGCTATTTAAGCTGACCGAATTTGATGAACGTACATATGGAATTTTTTATTCGTGCATATGTAGGTAGATGTGTGCTCAAAAATGTTCGCTATCTGGGCCGGGGCTGTCTCTTTATTTGCATGGAGGATTATGTTTGGTTTCGAGAAGAATCATTTAAGCTGTAGATTCTTTTGTGGTTGCGGTGAAATTGAGCATAGAATTTATGAGGGGCATAGTATGATTTGAAATTTTACTTTTTTGCTGATTCTCGAAGGAAATCTGTATAAAAATAACTTTACCTGAAAATTCATATTTATTTATAAAAGTATGTACATGTTTGTTCAAAAAGATTCATTGAGCATATCTTTTGATTGCGTAATCCGACTGAGCTGAAACATTTCAGGAGATATTTCTGTTTGCAAGGAGTAATTCTGGTTTAAAATTAAAATACTTTTAATTCTTTGGCGGCAGATATTTTATGGATTTTCTATGCTCTTCTATTTTGAGTCTTTTTTGAAACGAGTATTTGATAAGAGAATGAATCATATTTTTAACTTGGTGATATTAGCATTATTATATTATACTCGCCTTCCCGTGGCGGTGCCGTTAATCTTGACCAGAGATCGGGTAACGATATCCTAGCGATATTAAACCCCCAGTGGAAGGGAAACAAACTAAGTGGTAGATAGTCCGGTCCTCCAGCCTTGGGGGTTGGAGCGATGGACCGACAACCCGTCCCCCACAAAATTTTAAACCGTTCCGGAACTTGCAGAGATGCCTCGGATAAGATTGGACCAACGGAAACGACTGGTACTGTAAAAAAAAATATTATTACAGGCCACTCAGTACAAATTGAACGTGCTGGCAGTCCAGGAAACGAAATGGATTGGTAGCGAGATAAAGACATGAGATAGCACACAATATTCAAGAGTGAGAAGCCTGCGGGAAGCCGTGAATTTGGAGTGGCGTTCATTGTGGATAGGGAGTTCAAGCCACACGTTATGGACTTCAAGGCAGTAAGCGAACGATTGTGTGCGATCTGCATCAAAGCAAAATTCTTTAAAATATGGCTGATAAACGTTCACGCCCCTACAGAAGAAAATGACGAGGAAACGAAAGACGCATTCTATAACCACTTGGAAAGGCTATTCGGCTCATTGCCCTCAAACGACGTCAAAATAATACTCGGCGACTTTAATGCTAAAGTCGGGAATGAAAAAGTACATCGGGGGACAACCGGAGGGCACACTCTCCACGATGCAACTAACGACAACGGCCAACGCCTGATTGACTTTGCATGTAGTAGGGATATAGTCATAAGTTCGACATACTTCCCACATCAACGCATCCACAAAATCATGGGCATCACCAGATGGCAATACCTTTAACCAAATTGACTATGTCCTTATTCAGCGGAGATGGGCTTCCAGCATACTTGACGTTCGGACGTTTCGAGGAGCAAATTGTGACTCGGACCACTACTTGGTCAAATCCAAACATCGATGTCGCATGTCAAAGGCGTATGGGACGAATGGGAGTCCCCTTCGTAAGTTTGACATCGAAAAGCTACAAACGGCGCCAGTAGCAGAAAGCTTCTCAAAAACTCTTGAGACTAAGCTAACCCCCATCCTACACAATAACACAGTGAGGCCGGTTGATGAGGTCTGGATGGAAATGAAGACAGCAATCAAAGCCGCTGCAGAACAAGTGGTTGGGTATGAAGCTCGGCGCAAAAGAAACAACTGGTTTGCCAAACGAATGCCGGGGTGCGTTGAACAAGAAAAATCAGGCATATAAACAGTTTCTTGAAAGGAACACCAGGACGAAGAGAGAAAAATATGAAAACCTCCGACGAGTAGCAAATAAGATCATTAGATGTAAGAAACGAAAATATTATGACGAGCAATTAAAGAGTATTGACGAAAATCTGACGAACAATAAAACTAGGCAAGCTTACAAGGTAGTGAAACGTTTAAGACGCGGATACCAGCCCAAGACGACACTCTGTAAAGACGAAATCGGCAATATCATCGCCGAAGATAGCCAGATTAACGAGAGGTGGGCCTGCTATTTCAAAGAACTCCTTAATCCGGCACAGGGCTCAATAATATCAGAGCCGATAGACGTCTCCGACGAAGTCCCGATCGCACCTCCAACGCTGGAACAAGTCAGTTCTGCCATAAAAAGCCTGAAAAACAATATAGCGCCGGGCATTGACGAGATTCCGGTTGAGCTAATCAAGTACGGTGGAAGCTGCCCTATAAAAGCCATCCGCAAATTGATCCAGCACATCTGGGGTCAAGAAAAAATATCGCAAGAGTGGTGCAAATCCATCATATGCCCTATCCACAAAAAAGAGACAAACTTCGGTGCAAAAACTACAGCCCTATAAGATACTGACGAAAATATAAAAAAATAAAATAAATGTATACGCTGAAAATGTTTTTGGGGAGTACGAAGGAGGCTTTAGGTCTGGTCGATCAACTACGGATCAGCTCTTCACAGTCAAACAAGTGCTCGAAAAATGCTGGGAATTTAACATCGACGTCCACCAGATTTTCGTGGATTTTAAACAAGCATATGACAGTATTGACCGAAACGTACTGTTCAAAATAATGCTATACTTCGGGATCCCGGCAAAACAAGTCCGACTGACCAAAATGACGATGACGTCGACAGCATCACAAGTCAGAATCAACAACAGTGTGACTGACGCCTTTGACACAAATATCGGACTAAAGCAAGGCAATGGGTTGGCCTCTCTGCTGTTCAACCTAGCACTTGAGTACGTAATAAGGAAGATTCCTGTCGACACAGGGGGTACGCTTCTGTGTAAGTCGAACCAATTAGTGGCCTACGCGGATGACATTAACATCTTGTCACGTTCCTTCACATCTGCCAAAGAATTGCTGTTGAAACTTGACCAGGAAGCCAAAGAAGTAGGCCTGAAGATCAATCAGACGAAAACAAAAATCACGGCGCAAACAAGAAAGAAGACCTCCATTAGACGAAATATAATTCTGGACGAATATAATTTAGAGAATGTGGACGAATTTATATACTTAGGCTCGAAATTGACAACGAAAGGCAGTGAAACTAATGAAATTAAACGGAGAATACAGCTCGCTAATAAAACTTTCTACTCCGTTCTGGCCCTACTGAGGACCAGCTGCATACACAGGAAGACGAAGCTCCAAGTCTACAAATCAATAATCAGACTTGTGTTGTGCTACGGATGTGAAACTTGGACCCTTACCCAAGCATCCGCAAATATGTTGAAAGACGGGTCCTCAGGCGTATAATTGGAGTTAAACAAGAGTGCGACCAATAGCGGATAAGGTACAACCACGAGTTGTATGAGGTTTTTGATGAGCCAGAGGTTGCTACAATAATCAAAATGCGGAAGCTGCAATGGGCTGGTCACGTGCAACGAATGGACGAGCATCGAATACCTAAGAAGGTATTCGACGGAAGGACCGAGGGTCGAAGACAAGTGCGAAAACCCAGAAAACGCTGGACTGACTCTGTCGACGAAGACTGCGCAATGCAGCTCGGTTTTCGAAATTGGAGGACGCGGTCATTGAACCGAGACAACTGGAGACATCCGCTCGCGTCTGATGACTCCTTTTAGGGAAGTTTCGGACAGAGGGATTCAGGTTTGGGGTTCCGAGTTCTCCCGAAATTCCCTCAATATCTTCCTGTCGCCCTCATTTTGGAGGAGGAATTTTCAGGACTCTTGGTTGCCCCACGTGAATTCAATCTAAGTTACACTTCAAACGATTATTCTTACGGCTGTTGAATTTAACTAGTTCAAATATATTGAATTTTTCATGTGACTTTTATATTTGCAATGCACAATCCATCATTTCACGTAAACTCCGTTAACCGCGAACAAACCCAAAACTAGCAGAGGTACAATTATCAGCTGATTTTCTTGTTTCGCCGAGTTTTAGGAATGATTCAAAATATAGTATGCAAGGACTTTTATGGACAGTGGAAGTGTGAGTGCTCCCCACCAATTAAATAAGGTGATTATAAAAAATATGAGCCAAGCAAACATAGCGCCCAATGTGATATTGATACCTTACATTTTTTTGTTTCAGTTTGCATAAGATCCCTTGATTAATTTTCTAACGTATATTTAAGTTCAAATAAAAACACCACGACATACATCCTAGCTAGAATTTAACTGGAAACATTCTTATTTGAAATGAACATAAATACGTTCCAAAAACTAAAGTCTTTAAGGGGGTAGTACCGGTTATAATTTTGAAAAAATCGGTTTTTTGTTTGTTGCATTTTTCAATTTATTATACCTTCAGAAATCACAACTCAAAATTTTATTGAGATATTCCCAAAAATAAAGAAGTTACGGCAGACCACTGCTTTTGCTTACTGCGAAAAAAATATGAAGAGCGCATAAGTCAGGCAGAAAAAGCGGCAAAGGAAGCGCGTTTGGCCAGAAAAACCTGCCCAACTGTAAGAGCAACTGGCTTATGTGGACTCAAGAATACTTATGTATGGTCCAGGGATTACAGACTGAGCAATTGTTGGTGATAAAAACATATTTTTTAAATAATATTCAATAAATAAATGGAAAAAAAACTTTAAACGCGTTTTTCTCGTAATGACGTTTTTCAAACTGCGGACACTTATTCTCCGGATTGGTCGAACCGATTTAAATCAAATTTGGTGCAGTACTTTATTCAAGTATCTTGTGTGGTTATCTACCACAATATAGGCCAAAAGTTAACCCAAAAAAATTTGGCAAGCGTAACAAAGTGAAAAAAATAACGATTTTTCGAAAAATATTTTCAAACAACCGCCATTTTGTTTTTGATGATTTTTTTAAAAATATTGTGGTAGATTACCACGTAAGAAACATTCCTCTTTCAAATGCGGTTTGGTTTTTTCGTTTCGGATTCTTCATTCCTGCGGTTATCTGTCTGCAGTATGACAAGTCATTTTTCGAGACGTCAAGAATAATAAAGAAGTAGAAAAATGAAAAAAATTAATAACATTTTTTTTTTTTGTAATCTTCAAAACGCGTATTTTACCCATGCAAATTTTAAAATTTGTACAAAATATAGGAGGTGAAAAAAAAATATTGAAAATTAGGCTGTTTTTTAGCATTCTAACCGGTACTACCCCCTTAAGATATATCTGGCGGTTTTGAGTTTTTTTTTGAGTTTGGAATTTAATCCTAAGGTATAACTTACAGCGCTTATGTTTTTATTGAACAATTATTGATTTCATGGGAGATCTATAATCACAAAAAGTTTGATTGCCAGAAAACACTGATTTCATAGTGAATACTTCCTGGTTTAATCCCTTATCAATATTTTGAAAAATTGAAGGAAAAAGCAAATGTAGGCTAATTGTTAATGATATGTAATGATATGTATATGATATGTATATTGCTGCCAGGGGCGGATTTGCCACTAGGCCCGGTAGGCCCGGGCCTAGGGCGGCAAATTTTCTTGGGCGGCAGTTTTTTTTCTATCGTATATGTACATATGTATATCTGAGTTGAATGAGCCTAACACATCGAGCCAACCGAATTCTCTAATAAATCAATGCACGCAAAAATTCACTTCTGATGATTTTTTTCGAACATTAAAAAGTTTGATTTATAATAAATATCGAAATGCGATCACGGTAAAGGACTAAAAAATTCAAAAATACCTAAAAAGTGCCTAGAAATTATCTGAAAATACCTAAAAAGAGCCTGAAAATACCTAAAAAGATCCTTAAAAGAACCCAAATAATACCTCTTCAATTTAGGAAAAGCTTACCAGAGGTAAATATTTGCGAGCATTCATATTTCAGAGATTTTTGTTTATTATTATATTGCAGGGTATATCAACTACATGCGAATCTCTCTTTATTTTTGACGTGTTTTTTTTTCAAATTGTACTTCATTACGGAAATTAATTTCTATAAAAAAAATTAAATCTAGCGCATCATAGGTCAAAATATCTCGGGTTCATCCTTAATTAATAACATATCGAACATTAATTTACAGTATTTGAGTTTATAGTTGACCTCCAGTCAAGTGCGGAAGCAAACTTTGAACGGAATAGTAAACTTACTTATAAAAATATGAGCGAAGACGTTGGAATTACATGCGATGTAAAGGTGTATGCGGTTAAGGACTGTTAAAAATTGGTATTTTTGGATTCTTTTTTTTAGGTACTTTTAGGTCCTTTACCGTGTGTGTATTTTAATAATTATTTGTGTGGCAAAAGCGCAATAATAGGGAATTTTTACGAACGAACCGGTGCCGGTTTTGCTCTGATATTCCTATTTTGTGAGCTCGGGCGCAATGAAAAACATCGAAGTATTCTAGGGAATCCAAAAAAATCGCGCATTGTTACATTTAATATAATTCACGAAAAGGGCGGCAAATTTCTGAGGCCTAGGGCGGCGAAATGGTCAAATCCGCCCCTGATTGCTGCTCTAGTTTAAATAAGATTCATTATATTTATAATAATTAAACAACATCAAAACCAATTCAGAAGCTCAATTGACTTAGACGATTCACCAAACCAATCGAAATGGCACTTCAAACTGATGAAACTGACCTCCTCGATACGACACTTAGCACGATGAGAACTATGCCAACACCTGTGTTCCTACTACACAAACGATTACATGTCGTGTCAGCGGAATTGAAAAAAAACACGACAAAGTGAAATTCGAGCCGGCAGACGTTGATGCACTCGTGGTCTGCAACAGGTGACTGGCACTATCATCGGGCATGAGCAGCACTCAGCCACATAGATACAAATATTCAGAGGAAATATGAGAAATGTTGCATAATGTTGTGCTGATATCGCAGCGACCGGGCAGAATCATCAAGAAGCAATTTGGGTTGAACATTCTTGAAGAAGATGCTCGACATCAGCACTCACTCGACCCAGAGTAAAACGAGGAGGATCGATTTCCCTCCGCATTGATATGATCGTGTGATGCAAACTGGAATGGAATTGATGCTGATGATGATAGTGACGGCGATGATGAGACTTCATTAGCATTCCGTTTTCAATTTTTTCCCGAAGTAATTCTCTTCCGGGTTCATTTGCGATTCGATTGGGTGTTTGAAACAAAATATGGAACATGATTCGATTTTGTTCCGTTGGAAGTGAACAAAAGAGTTCACGTAAGGTTCGATGTTTCCCATCAGAATATACCATGAGGTTTCGCACGTCTTTCACAACATTAAAAGATTAATATCGCAACAGTGAATATATTTCAAATCATATATTTAAATTGTGAATTATACATTTGACAATCACCTCCTTAAAGTGGTTGTAAATTTCAAGCAATAACTTTTACAACATTTTCACTCGATTTCAATTAAACCTGGAATTCCGAGCAATTTACGATCGAAAAGTCTAAGACACCTTCCAACGCCAATCTGTAAACTCATCCCAAACGAATGAGTTTCTTCATTCAAATAAATTTCTGAGGAATTTCAAGATAGCATCGATATCGCCAATAAAATTCAATCCGAACCTTCAGTCGTCCCCCTAATAAATTTTTCACACTCCATACGGACACATATTCGACATTAGCAACATTGTATCCGAGCATTTTCAAGCAACTCGATGTACTACAGTCTACTTGACGCCTACAACCCATCTTGTCGCGACATTTTATTAATGCCGTTTGAAGCTGAAGCTGCGGAGACCAGGCCAATATTGGCTTCGTCGCATAAGTGCCTCATTCATATAGGAGATCTCCAGTCGTTTGCCTACCTACTGCCATTTTCGGCCATAAGTGACCGAATATGGAATGAAACCGAATACGACCATGACGACTTTGTTGCGAATTTCATAGATTGTTTACAATTATACGAGTTTCTCGCATCAGATCGCAACGAAAAGATTCCAGATACTTGGGAAGAATCTGAAGTCTAAAGTGTGTGATTATATTGATTGGTAACGGAGAATCGAGCTATGCAGGAGAGAAATATCGGTTCGCAGTGAAATATGAATTATGAGCAATTCGCGTGACCAATATTGATGTTGTTCGGATATTCTCGGAGGGTATTTGTTGTTTATTATTATTTTATTAGCGTGAACTGAGAGTGCGGTGCAAGTACATTGACCATATGACTTATGATGATGAATATCTAAAACGCGTTTGCTCCAATGATATTTCATGCAACCATGCATGCTTAGTGAATTAGACTGCTTAGTAGAGTGATGCTAGTGATTTGCAACTAAGTGTTATTAGTTATTAGGAGATCACGGAATATAAATGATTTATTTTTTAATTAGAATGGCGTTTGAGTTGAGATTTATCGTGACGAATTTAAACTTCCTGGAATGAAATAAGGGCATGTGCCTGAAGAGTTACATCGTTATTTAAGTGTACGAGCGAACCCAGTGATGCCAATTTAGGTATATTGTAGCTAGATTTAGCTACAAAAGGAATCTGTTTAGCTACAAAATTTTTCATTTAGCTATTGGCTACAAATTTAGCTACTAATTTATAGATTGTAAATAGTTTGAGTTTTTGCTTGATTGCATTAATTTTTTATTGATGAGCCATCTTTTGAGGTTTGGGAACAGATAATAGTCCGAGGGAGCCAAGTCAGGCGAATAAGGTGGATGGGGAAGCAATTCGAGCCCTAAATCGTTGATTTTAGCCATTGTTGCGATGCTCTTGTGTGACGGCGCGTTGTCTTGTAAAAGCAAAATTTTTTTTCGCTTCATGTGAGGCCGTTTCGCATTGATTTCAGCTTTCAATCGCTCCAATAATGCGCAGTAATACTCGCTGTTGATTGTTTTTCCTTTTTCGAGGTAGTCCACGAAGAGTATGCCATGACAATCCCAGAAAACCGACGCCATGACCTTTCCGACCCATTGAGCCTCCCTTGGCCGCTTCGGAGCACTCGTGCCGGCTTCAGTCCATAGCCGGGCACTCATTCTGTTCTCTGGCGTGAAATAGTGGATCCAGTCACCAATCGACGCCAAAAGTCCACCCGATTTCGCCTCAGCATGGCCAAACACGCTTCCGAAGTGCGCTCGCGTTCGTGTTTTTGGTCCGGAGTCAGCATGCGCGGCACCCAGCGGCAGGATAATTTTTTCATCTGCAGAATCTCGCCCAAAATATGGCGTGTGCGCTCAGTACTAATCCCTGTGGCATCTGCTAGCTCACGCACTTTCACTTTCCGGTCGGCCAACACCATTTCATGTATTTTTTTGGAATTTTCCTCTGTAACCGCTTCGGAGGGCCTGCCACTGCGGACTTCATCGGCAGTGGAGTTTCGGCCACCACAAAATTCTCGAAACCAATATTTCACGAAGTAGTCTGAAGGAGCACTAGCCCCATAATATTTGTTCAACTTTTCTTTTGTTTCCTTCGCCGTTTTGCCTCTCAAAAAATAATGTTTTATGAGAGAACGAAAATCACTTTTATCCATACTCAACATGATGCCAAACACGTCAACAAAAATCGGCTGTCAAAACAAAACAAATGACTGTGTCGCTCTGAAATTTGACATGTCCGCCTAAATATAAATGGACTATAAGGCACAATAATCTTTTTGGCGATTGCAGCGCATTCTGGAGGTCAAGGAGCTTACTTTTCACCCCACCTAGTAATATAGTACTACTTCTATGTATTGTACTATGTCTTTCTGGACATAGAATAAAAATAATCTGCTACGAACAGTTTTATTTCTTTTGTTCGGTGCGAAGAAAAACCGAGAGCTTTAACGCATTAAGAATAAACTAAAATAGGTAAGACAAAATATGTTTAATATAGAATACACATTATCTGCCTAAATTTGAAGACAAGAACCGAAATATTCAGGCGTAGACATAAAGTAGCAATAAAACATAGACAAAGTGCTAGCACAAAACCCAAGAAGACATTAGGAATCGTCCTCTTTAGTAAAACCAAACGTTAGAATTGTGCTAGCTATGCTTTTTTTTCATTTTGTAGAGTTTTTCAAGACAGCGAAAAATAAAGACTATATTTTCTCCGTTCGGAGCAGCACCTGAAAAACAACATCGGCAACAAATCAAAGCTACAATGTGCATTTTCGTTGTGAACCGTTGCGCATTAAGATCAATTGACCATTCGAGTGAGATGTGTAAGAAACTGCCAGTTGAGTCCAAAAATTTGGAGCAAGTGTAGGATTCATCGATCAAAAGCAGCGCCATAGTGAAAAACGTTAAGTTTCCATACTTCAAATCGGATTTAAAGGCAGACATTGATAACTCTATTTCTAGTATTTTAATTGACGAGTCTACGGACATTTTAGTGATATTCAGCAAAAATTTATTAGAATTTACTTGCCTTTGATTGAGCTAGAAAGTGGAACTGCTGAAAGTATTAGTGCTGCCATGAACACGTGCTTAGAAAACTGCAACCTAAATATTACAAATATGACAGAGAACGCAAGTGTTATGGTCGGAGTGAATAACGGTGTATTTCAAAAATTAAGTCTCCAAAATCCTTTTTTAATATTAATAATATGTGCTTGTCATTCCGTTCAGCTTTCAGTTTCTGCAGCTGCAGAATCATTTCTTCCCCAAACGTTAGAGTTTTTACTTGCAGAACTTTATAATTGGTTCTCTAAATTCCTTTGAAGGTGTTTGTCAATAAAGGGATCAGTATCAAGGATCATTAGCCAATAGTTAGGGCTAAAAACCCACTTCAGAAGAATGTTATTTAGCACAAATGATTTACAAGGAGTGTAACAATTACAAAACCTTTTATATCTCCTATTTCAGCAACCCATTTTAAAGGATGCTTCTATCATGAATAAAAAATAGAAAGCAATTCTATTGAACTCACTAAGCTCTTTAGCGATTCTTATGCTATTTTATACTGTTAAATTAATTAACTGCTCATTATCCGATGTACATCCAATATTTTTCCATGTGAATTATAAACATTTGCTTAAGGGGTTACACCACAGTAGAAATTTCAGAAAATTGATTTTCTTTTTATTGGCTTAAAAAATCCTTTGAAACCTCTAGAATAAGAGGCAAATGGTTTCATACCTGCTGGAAATCGTTTCCAAAGAAATTTCGAGCACTTTTTCGACTCTTCCCGACTGCTCGAAAATGACTACCTGCGATAGATACGACACCTGCTCATCGGGTACAGCATTATGTCTTATCATACGATTTCCAACTTCTCTAATACACTAATATAAGTCGTTAGAAACATTTTCAAGCATGTTGAACACAAAGTTCAGTAGTACAGTGTCCTTTGATGTTGAGAGAAGACGTAAATTTTGCGTGGAAGTTATTCGAATTACGATTTTTTTGCAGTGCTAATTTCTCACACGTTATTTGTAGCTTTTACATTTATGTGAGTTACAATGAGTGAAAAGAAAGTGTATGCAAGCCCTAAAAGCTCAAAAATATCGTATAAGACGCGGCGACGGACCAACGTGACGAAACGACGACCGTTGAACATATATGAGGCGGAGGAAGATTCGGCCGGTGTCAGCGCTTCGGCCAAAAATATTGAAAGCGGATTCTGACGTTATCGATGTATAAAGTAAATTTGGTTATTGATTGAAGGTAAAAAAAATTAAATGATCAAAAATTTTTATTTTATCATGCTTGAAACACGAGTCAAAACTTTAAACGCGTTTTTCTCGAAACACGTTTTTTCAAATCGGCACGCAGCATAACTCAAATAATTTTCTATTTTTTCACTCCAAATTAATATCACATCTTTCAAACAACATTCCGCATAGAAATACGTAGCCGATTTTCAATAAGTAAATATCTCGATTTTTTAGCTACAAATAAGTGCCGGTTTTTTAGAAGCAAAATGCTCTTTTTTTTTCAAATGCTCGCCAATTTGACAAAAATAAATATTTTCAAAATCCCCTACGTATTTCTCTAGCTATACTAATGTTCTTTAAGAAAAATTTTTTTATTTTGTTCCAGATTAATTTTTGGTGCACTTCTACTGCGTGCCGCGGAGCCCCTAAAAAAACCGTTCCGCAGAAACGGCTGTTGGGCAGCCATTTTTTAATATTTTTTAATTAACAAATTTTTTTAAAAAACTTCAAAACATGCTTAACCAACATCTTTAAAGAGAATTACTTTTTTAGTTTTCCTTCCACTTAAAAAAAAAATCGCAGAAAAACGTTAAATTTTCGCTCTCTACTGTGGTGTAACCCCTTAATAAAACTGTTTTCAAGAGCCTTGGGTTTTTTACTGTTGGAGTTAGCTACACTTTTTAGCTACAATGGAAACTTTTCAGCTATTTTTAGCTATGTTTTTCCTAAATTCTAGCTACAACGGCTGGAAAAAAGTTGGCAGCACTGAGCGAATCACCCTAGCGATGCGGTAACTTTACAGCCATGTAGATGCCTTTTTGACAGGTGTTTTTTTCAGGAGCGATTAAAGTCCTGAAACAACTGCATCATCTAATCCAAAATGCTGCAAATCAATAGAGATAGCCTAACAAATTCTTGTTCATGTAACAAACAATACCAAATGATTCAGCAATAATCTAATTGCATTTAACTTTCTTTCGATGCGACCACGCGACATTCACGGCAAACGAAATCATAGTTTTTTTTAGGTAAATTGTTCATTGTTCGTAGTCTTACTAGGCTGCGAAATCAATCTTCAACTATCGCTGATACTATCTATCACAGACCGTAAATAGAAATCACCGAGACAAAAGATGGGTTTCGTGAAATTTACGAGTTACTACGTTTGTTGTTGTCGTAGATAGAAAAACTACTATTTCGTTACGATATTGGTGACTTGGGGAAATAAAGAACCCAGAGAAAATTAGATACACACTGTATTTATGCAAACTCGTAAATACATGCAAACCGGAAATACCATTGGAACGAGTGACTCACTTTTCAATGAAATTTCAGCGGTTGGATTGTGGTTAGAGTTTCCGATTGAAATAATTCTTTGGTTCGGCTTCACACAAAATCGATGTCCGCTTTCGGAAAGATTTGATGAAATTAGTTAGATCGGTAGTGAAGTTAATGAAGCCGCTGAGGTTTCACCCAAGTAGTTAATCTAAAACGTAGTCGTTGGTTCTGACAGAATAGGTTATATTACCAGGATGAAGGGGAGCTGGAAGTTCTTTCGTTTAATTTGGTAAGCTGACTTGGAAAATCAAATTCAATTGAAAGATTAAGAAAACGTCCAACTTGTATGCTTACCAGTAGCGAGCCATTTGCCTAAGGCATGTTGATATTTTTGGAGTAACAAAAAGTTACTATTTGAAAAGAAATAGCTGCAATACTTTGGATATCATCGTATTTTTTCCTTATTGGCAAGAAATTTTTTCAGAAAATAGTTTTAAGCTATATAGTTTAAACATCCTTCCAGGAAACTCTCGAAAAACCTAACTCTTCCTACATCATCATCGTGGCACAAAAGCCCGACGTCGGGCCCTGGCCGCCTGGATCGTTGTCCTCCAATTATCTCGGTCACGTGACCGCATCCTCCAGTCTTGGAATCCCAGTAGTTGCTCGGTGTCCGCATATACTGAGCTTTCCCAACGAGCTCTCGGTCTTCCTCGTAGACTCACTCCGTCGACTCGTCTTCCGTTCGTAAATCGTTTCGACATACATCCATGCGTTGTACATGCCCTGCCCATTGTAGACATTGTAGTTTGACGATTTTGGAGACTTCCAGCTCATCGTACAGTTCATAAAACGTATTGTTGTACCGGATGTGCCATCCATATCGGTCACAAACAGCCCCCAAATATCGACCACTGAACTTTCCGTTCGAATGTGTTAATTATCATTTCGGCGGCTTGGGTCAAGGTCTATGTTTCACAGCCATAGCACAGCATATACTTCGATTTTATAATAGGGAGGACCGAGAAGAACGTCTTATTTGCTAGTTGTATCCGTCGGTTGATTTCGTCAGTTTCGTTGGCGTTATTCGATAGGTTGCTTCCCAGGTAAACGAAGCTGTTCGGCGAATTTGATGCTAAGGTCCCCTACGTTAATGTTCGAGTGCGCTGGCGTCCTTAACCTAGATTACATCATAGCTTTCGTTTTGTCCTCGTTGATTCGTGATTCAACTTCCTTTGATGCGGTGTCAAGTTTAAGCAGAAGTTCCTCTGCATCGGTCAGTTTTCGAGCCATGATGTTAATGTCATCCGCGTACGCTGCCAATTGTGTCGATTTAAAAAGTAGCGTGTCGCTGATATTCAGATTCATTGCCCGAATTGCAAACTCAAGTGCCAGGTTGGAGAACGTCGGCACTATTCGATCGCCCAACTTCAGGCCAACAAAAGTTTCGAAAAGATCGGTTAATCTGCTCTGGATCCGGACCTGCGAGACGGAGTTGGTCATCGTCATCTTTATGAGTCTCACTAATTTGGCCGGTACACCAAATCGCAGCATGATATTATATAGTGCGCCTCGATCCATGCTGTGATATACTTGTTTAAAGTCGGTAACGTTTTGGCATACGTTGTATTCCCAGCACTTTTGCAAAATTAACTTGACCGGTAAGAACTAGTCGATTGTGGAGCGACCAGATCTGAAACCGCCTGGATACTCGCCAATGATTTCTTCACCGAACGGTTTAATTCTATTCTCCATGATTTTTGACAGAATTTTTTAGGCCATACAGACTAAGGAGATGCCTCTGTAATTGTCACACCGCAGTTTATCTCCTTTTTTATGTATGAGACAGATTATGCTTCTGCGCCAATTGTTTAGGATCACCTCAGTCTACCATATTTGAGGCAGTAGTTGATATAGCACACTTAATAAACCCGCCCCACCAGACTTCAGTAACTGAGCTGGTCCTCTCATCAGCGCCCGGCGCTTTGACCTTTTCAGTGATCATAAGGCGAGATCAACTTCTTTTACTGTCGGGAAATCTAGATTGGTGCGCTGAGGAGCACCAATAGAAGTGCACTCTCCTTAAATACCATGGAACAAAACACTGATATTTCTTTGGCGGCGATAGAGCTAAACAGGTCTTAGTCGGTTTTAATTATTTGACTAAGAGCAGATAAGCTGTACAGCAGATCGATTTTTTTCATTGCTCCACTTTTGCTGCGCAAAAAAAAACTGATGCCACAAAACAATAGAAAATCCAACATTGCCCCCTAGTTTACCGCAGAAGTTCTTTCTGCTCTCAGAGCTAAGGATATAGCAAATTTAAACGTTCTACTTTACAGAAAGTCCTTATGTAGTTTAAAGCAATGAGATTTGTGAGCAAGATCGCATCAGAATAAGGTTGCTTGTGTTGAAACTTCAAGTGGATCTAATCATTTAAAACCATTGTGGCCATTTATTCACTTTCTTTAAAAATCTACCACAACTCTTTAAGGCCGACGATACATGTAAAATTTTCAAAAATTCGAGTTTCTTTTTATTGCGAAATAGTTAAATTTACGTCTAAAAAATAAACGTACTGAAGGACTTCTGTATGGGCCTTGAACCGCTGATTAGTTGGTAAGTCGCTGTAATCATAGAGTTTATGTGTGTCAAAATAACGCATTTTTCTCGCAACGACTTTTTTTTTAGATTGGCGGGCAAGATAACTCAAAAAGTTCTCAGCCGATTCTTATGAAGCTTGGCGCACGTTTTTTCTATAGTATAAGCTTCTAGTTGAACCTCAACAATTTAGCATTTTCGACATAAAAACTATCGAAAAACAAGGTCAAAAATCGTACTTTTTTTATGAGGCGTGCTAATTCACGATTTTTTTACTTTTTTTTCTTGGTTCATACATGTTTGATAAACACACTCCAGCCCATTTTTTTGATTTCAAATTGCTGTGACTGGTGCTAAAAATCCCACCGATTGATGACTTTCGCCGCGAGGGTCTCAGGAAATTGTTTTCTACGGCGGCCATTTTGAAACAAAAAATTAAATAAAATCAGATTCTTGTATTTTAATATGTAATGAATAAACATGAACACTTTCAAAACGATTCATTTATTCCTTCTATTTTAAATAAGCCTCTGAAAAACGGTATAAATTCAGGCGTTTACATGTATCGCCGGCCTTAATATAGCATGTTTCTTAACGTAACATCAGCACCCACAGCTCAGAAGGTTTGTGAAATTTTGCCTCGTTTTTTGTTCTTTTCATTAATTTACCAAAGATAGATTTACTGCTATTAACTTTCTCACAAACACTAACATTGTGCAAAGACCAATAGATTTTCTCTATACTAACTTATCAGAGGCATTTTGCTCTGTTAAACAAGAGTTTCTTCTTATCAAACTGACAAAAAATGGTATCTTTAACACTCTCCTGCCCTGGTTTACTTCCTGCAGTTATGATTGTACTTTTGTTGTAGCTGTTAACTCCTGCAAGGAACGATTCTTGGCCCGTTGTTGTCCTGATTTTTATAAAGACCCACCGTGCCTCCTTAAGTCAGTCTGCCTTCTGTTTGCAGATGATTTTAAAATATTCAAATTTATCGAATCAATACAGCTATAAAATGATTTAGCCACTCTAGACAACTGGTGTAATCCCAATCGTCTTAAACTGAATTTGACAAAATATTGTCTAATCTCATTCAAAAGTGAGATCTCCTAATTAACTACTTCTTTATTTTTTCCTCATTCTTTCCACTTTCTTCATCACCCAATCAATATGCACGGTCCGTGGGTATGATTTGTTCTTTCCGAGTAAATCGGTCATTCTGTTCTGGCTATTCTGTTTCTGTTCCAGTACTTGCAGGCAAAAGGACTTGACTAGCAATCACAAATTATTGTCCTAGCAATAAACTCACCATCAATTTAAAAATCGTTCTTTCATATTAGCTGAAGCTCCGGTTAATGTCATCTACGATGGCCACATTATTTATGCCCAAACACTCAAACCCCAATCAAAATCAATTCTTACCCAACGTCAAACAATCAACAAACATATCAAATAAACAGACCTTCGATCAACACTCAATCTACCTATGCTGGAATTCAAGACTAGCAGCCTCCCTCCAACTATGCTTTATCAGTAACATTCAAAAATTGCAGCACCCGGCTCCTCGTTGCTTATCAGCTTTATTGCCCAGCATACGTGTATCTTTCTCAATTCGATATCATTTCCAATCACAACGAAATAACATTTTCACCGTGACTGTACTCTCTTCAATCATATATTCACACGCACCCACACATATAAAACAAGCGCGATATCTCAATCGTTTAGAATGAGCGCGATACTACTGCAAGATAGATGGTCTTGAAATCTTAATATTTCGGCTTACGTTTTTTTATGAGAAGTCATCAAAGAGGTCTTAGTGAGAAATTCCTGCATTCACCTAGCATTCAATGATTTCTTTGGGAATTTTGAATATTGCAAGACCAATATGTATGCATTTACGTCTAAATCAATGATAATTTGTTAAATTGCGGTACTAACTTACCGTGTATTTATAGGCTCGGCACTGAACAAGTTGCACGTATTTAGATTCACACTTGAAGATCACGTTTTTGAACGCGTTGCTAGTACTGATGTCTACGATGGGAAATCGCAAGAAACACTAGTTTGATGAAAGAATCTTTAACAGGTAAGAATTATTTCTTTTTCAACATATGAATGTACGATTCAAGGGTTTTCGACACACAAATTCTTTTGAGCTCAATAGAAAATCACGTTAACACTGCATATACAAGTTTTCCAATCGAAAGTTTCCAAGTCCCGAATGCCGCCACCATTTCACGATACGATAGATACACAGCACACATTGATAACCCGATAGAATACTTGCATCGAAAAATCTTTCACACGCTTTTCAAAGTTACCAGAACACTATTTAGCCTTCAAAACAGAAAACCTTCCACGCCGAAAATCAGTTTCAAATATAATTCCCTGTATTTATTCGTCCAAATAGAAATGCACTTTTTTCTAAAATGGCGATTTTTTCACACATTGGCCCACCAAAACGATCAGGTCGCGCGAAACGTCCGTGATGAAAGTTTTCCAAATGGAAAGTTCTGTCCCCGTCCGACCATTCACTTCACTGAGAACGCGTCGCGATTGCACTACGAAAATTTAATTGCCTGCATTGTTCAAGCAACACGAATTGCTAGAGAAATAATTACAAAGTGAAAGAAAAAGATGCGAATTGAAATTGATAAGGTGTCCCGATCGAAAAAATGTAACAAGAACGCGAAGCGACCCAACCTTCGACTGGAATACCTGCGAGGTGAATGCATTCGTTGGCGCGGTTTTACTCGCGATCGTGTCACATGCATATGTATGTACGTGTGGTTAGTGTGTGCATTATCGCGCTGATAAGCTCAAGTCGGTGGTGGAGCGAGTGAACACCAGATACGGCAAGTGCGTTGAGCGGGGAGACGAGGCAGAGGAGGCCAAGAGCGTACGTTCTAAGCTCGTGTATCTTTAGTTTGTTCCAGTTGGCGTCACTCGACGGGTTAAAAGTGCATCAATCCGCGTCAATGAAGTTTTCAATTTATTTTGGCTCAACCGAAATGCAATCTGTGTATCTCTATAACTGTCCAGTGCAATTGGCTCTTCACAATGTATCTTTGGAGCATGTTGATGCACTCAAAAAAAACTCAGGTAAAAGAACTATCACTGCTGCTACTGAGCAAAGATACGGAACAAACGTGGTGCTTTTCAGCGCCAAAACTTGACAGAAAAACTGGAAACAACTGGAATATACGATCTCGCTCTTCTCCGAGTCAAATCCGCGAGATTGAATTACACATGCACTTGTTTGTGTTTCTGCGGATTGAGCCGGTAGCTCGAATGACATCGCGATTTATAGCGATACTCAAACTGTGTGATTGAAACTGATTTGAACGAAGAAAAATTAAAGTAAGTCTGTATTTTTAATATTAAACCAAATGAAATAAGTTTTCAAGTAAACTTATGATAAAAATGATGTATATGTCACGGGTGAGTGAGCTCGGCACTCGAATATGGCTAAATTTTAGAAGCAAGTTTATCATATTGTTTATGATATCATTTATTATTTTCAATTTACAACTGATTGTCTGAAGCTTGGCTACATATGAGCAACTTTCGATTTATATCAAAGTTTAAGAGGTGAATAATCCATTATCAGCTACTATCACGCTGATTGATTGATTTTTCGGCAAGTATGACAGTTGGTGATAAGAATTTTTGTCGGATTATCTGGGGATTTCCATGCAGGATACGTTTTATGAATGATTTGATGTTCAAATTATAAACACAATTTTAATTAGAATTAGAACCAAATTGTTCCAATGAGGCAAGTTGGCAATAAGAATGCGAGCAACACAGGAACTACATGAATGAAGAACAATAATGTTAAACTCATGCACACAATATTATAACAAATTTTAAAATCGATTAGTGCTGTAGGTAAATTGCGGAATTCAAAAATTAAGAGAAATTATATGTATACATATATTATTATTATAGTTTGTGCGCAAAATGTCGCTAAAAGGAAATAGGTGCCAATAGCCTTTTTACGGCCAAAGCGAGGCACGACACCCTCGCGAATTCTTCCAGAACATATCGATGATTTCAGTTTGGGCCGTTTCCGGATCACCGGATCAATACAATGCACTGCGGGCTCCATACACGGTCGCACATGTTGTACAACTTGGCGTGCGAACCAGTCCATTTGCTGTTTAAACACTGATCCTTTGACAACAACAAATGCACTGGTTGTACAACATGTGCGATGAGTGAGGCATCAATAGCGCGTCTGTTCGAGACAATCATAAGCAGGCCGAAAATCCAAGTATATGACTGTGCCTTCAGTAATATTTTCCCTGAAAGCTACCTATAAAGTTTTCCAGTCTCTGAGGTCAACACGTGTATCATCATTATCGTGTATCATTTTTACAAACAGCTCCATTGTTCCTCCAAAGACTGCGCTAGTTCTTACGCTTGTCGAGTTTACGTTTTTCGATCTCGACAATAGTGCCAGCCAACTCGGTACGGTAGTCTTCGGCAAATGCCTTAGTCTCTTTGGCTGTAATCTCTTCGCCTTGGTAAGCCATATCAAGGATTTCATCCCAACCTTTGGGAAACTTTCTTCTCAATCAGATAAACGGGATGCTTTTATTTCACTTGCCTTTTGATTAGCCGGTAATGCATCCTCTTAATTTTGCAGCTTCAAATATTGCCACCTTTGCTCCCATCTATAAAATGAACTTCGTTCAGGAATTCCTGAACCATAAGAATCCTGATATTCTTTTCCTATCAGAAATCAAACTGAAACCTCGACACCGTGTTGCCATGCATGGCTTTAAAATAATTCGTGAGGAATTTCTCCAATCTGAGTATAGCGCTATTAGATAAAGAGCGGATCAAAACACAACGGCATCTGATCGCAGGGCTCAAAGCTACGGAAGTGATCCGCATCAGCCTTAAACTAGGGAATGACCAAATAGTGTTCTTAGGCATCTATATCCATCATGGTGCTGATTTAGGATCTCTAGGATTTCTAGCGACTGGATTTTCACTTGTGCTGGTCATCGTCGGGGGTGATTTCAATGCTAATTCGCAATCATGGGGTAATAGCATCGATAACTTCTACGGCGAGGCAATGAGGAAATGGCTTAAACTGATCCCCAAGCCTTATCAAGCCCATCTTTCCGCAGGAACCCACTTTTCGTCAGTTTTCATCGATAGTTGACTTCTTCCGGCACTTACGAATGCAAAGTCCACGATGCTGAATCTGATCATGAGTTGATACAGTTATGCATCGAGAGAAAATGTGGCCTAGACTTTTTAACTGTTGACTCCGAGCTTTTCATCCCCTACGACAAAATCAATTGGACAAAATCAAATTTAAAATCTTGGTCTGGACTGGTCCCGAAATCTTTGCTCACAGGAAATTGACGAGGCCCTCGACAAGCTCAACCAAATCACCTCCTCGGTAATTGATAGTTTAGCTATCCCTAAAAAATGCAAAAACTTTGCCTTCCGTGATTCACCGCAAGATATCATTCAGCTCCATAATGGGCGGAAATCTTTAAGACGACGTCTTGCCAGACAGAATCTACCACAGATATCTTAACACGAAAAATAACCAATATAGGTACATTCTGCCCTCATTAAAGGCTAAAACATGCTCATCATGGTCAAGACCAGAGCCCATCTCAATGAAAAATTTGAACAGCGTCTCCAAAAAATAGTTCCTGAGAAAGACATGTTTCAGGAAATTAATAAAATCACAGGTCGGAAAAGACTAAAATGTAATTTTACTTCTAATGGCTACTAGCTCCCTGATGATAGATCCACCGCTGATGCTATTGCTGTCGCCTTTTCTCTCACCTATCGTGGTGAGAAGCATAGCTCTGACCCTAACTTTTCTTCAGTCGTCAAGACTTCTGTCTCTAACTTTCGGCAAGAAAATCAATCGTTGGCCCTTTCTAGGTTCACTCCAACAAATCCTCAAGGCCATGGTACTTTCATGAATAAAGAAACCCTTCTTACCCTGGTGTTGGCCCTTTTCTCTAAAAAATCTTCCGGAGAAGATAAAATTTCCAAATTCATCTTAAAAAGGCTTCCTACCTGCTTTTTTGAGCACCTCTCTGCTCTATTCAACTCTTGAATAAGCATTGGAAATTTTCCCACTGCTTGCGAAAATATTTCCTATCCCAAGCGCATCAGGATCCTGCGATGTCCTCAACGCCCGTCCAATTTCTTTCCTCTCAAACTTGGTGAAAACTACTCGAAAGGATCATCAAAATTCATCTGAACCAGTCCATAGAAGAGAATCACATCATACCCGGTAGACAATTTGGCTTTAAAGCCAAAAACTCTCCAGTGGACGTGCTAATGGTTCTCAAAAGCGCAGTTTATGAAAGTATCCAAAACAAAAAGGTTTTGGGTGCATGTCTGATTGATCTACAGAAGGACTTCGACTCCGTTTGGATTGAAGGATTCCTGTACAAAATGATCAATTTCGGTTTCCCAACATGATTAACTGAATTTGCTGATGTCTTTCTATGTGACAGAAATGCTTTCGTCACCTTCAATGGGGCTCTTTCTGACGAATTTCCAATTGGCTCAGGTGTGCCTCAAGGCTCCGTTCTTGGTCCTATTTTATTTAACATTTTCACGGCAAATATTCCAGGAATTTCAAATAAATCTCCCATAGGTGTTTATGCCAATCGCAGCATGACCCGCACTTTGTAACAGCGGTGCTACAAAGGTACGCAAATCAGCTCGTTGCAAATTGTACTAAATGAGGTTTGAAGATAAGTGTTTTAATTATCGCAACTCAAGCTAAAATCATCGCCTATAAACAATTGATTAGACCTATCCTCACTTACGGTGCACCTATCTGGTCCTCCGCTCCTCCTAGCGAAGTTGAGAAGCTGGCGAAATTCGAATGCCGTATCCTTCGAAATATAACGTCACTCTACTTTAAAGCCAATGACCACTACTATAGGAATAGTGACTTATACCACAAATCAAAAATAGCACCTCTTTCCTCTTATTTGGCTCATCTAAAAGACAATTCCATTCGACGCGCCATAGAGCACCCCAGCCCCATTATCCAATCGCTTCATCCAAGACCTGGATCTTAACGATCAGACCTTAATCGTAGGAATAGCTCATACGCAATGAGCTACTCATTTACCAAAAATGAAGTTCTCAATGAGCTTGTTTGTTTTTATTTACCTAACCCAAGCATCTTTTCATTCCTCATTTCTCTCTAAAGAGCTTTACCCGAACACGAACTAACTTTTCTCCTTTCCCTTTTCTCAAAACACCCATATTAATAATCGAGCTTAATTACACAACATATTTTGTTATAAACAAACTCCCGAAGATGGAAGAATTTAGAGCCACAAGCCATCAAAGGCACAACTCAAAATGTTAAGAAATAGTTTCAGGCTATCTATTTCAATTTTTTCCCACTTCACTGCCGTAAAACCTACCTCCCAGATTGATAGTGCCAGCCAGGGCCGTTGGTTATATGAGGATGAGGAAGGGGCAACTGTGGATAGACAGGAGGAGGTTGGATGACTTCATTATGATCGTAAAAAGTGGGGGAAAATCAATAAAAAAATTATATTTTTAACGCTTTTATAGTGTTGGGCAAGGTTAGCCACACCACATAAACTTCTTCTCACAAACGTCCAATCAACGATCCCATCTTCTAGACGTTTATCGCGGGTTTCACTGTATGAACCGTTACGTATCACATCTAAAATGAAACTGTCGGTATGCTGACTGAAGACTTAACGAAAAAAAATTGTACCCTTATTTCCATGTTGAAAAAGTTTGACACGCAGTTAAATGTTAATAGCAGATATAAATGCAACTCTCTGTGTCAAACTTTTTCTTCATTCACAATTTGACATTTTTATACAAACAATTGAATTTGAGTACTTACTATCGCATCAAAGCATTGCTTCTTCTGCATAATCCATAAGAATCTTTAAATTTTAATCCATGAAATACCGTTCATTTAGATTCAGTCAATTCCTCACATTTCAATCATTTCATTTTCTATTATATTCAAAAAGTCAAGGGTTAAATACATTTCTCATCTTAATACATACTTCACACGCTCCATACTTCTGAGCTTCATACTAATCGCCCATGCCAAGATTCAGATGCAACACGGCAGCTGCAACATTGTTGCAAACTATCAGAATAGCAGTGGTGCAATGGATGATACAATATCATTCAACATTGTTGCATTTAGGTTGTTGCGACGATCGCATCACGGTACACGGCAATGCAGCGGCAAAAACACGTTTACACTTTTTCGAGGAGCGAATTGTGAATTCTTGGGGCTCCAAGAGTGCTAAGCATGCCCTGAGTAATGCGATATCATACTATTTTGGATAAGGCTTGTAATTGAGTGATTGTCGGTTTCGCGAGGAGCAAAATTCGCACTTTGAAGATGGAGGGACATGTTTGGAATCGAAGCAGTGGAAGTAGTGAAACATGCCGGATAATACAGAAAAGGATCGATTTGATGGCAATGGTTGGTTGGTGTTCGGGCAGATGTTGGGTGATGGGATGTTTGGATTTTTCTCGGCGAGAAAACGAAGAACTTAAAGCAGTAACCTGAGTAGGAATGCACTTACAATTTAGTCGGTTACGTACTTGAATTAATAGTGCCCCGGTATTTAAGGTAGCAGCAGGTAGAAAAATGCATTTGAATCATTCATTTGACAGTTGAGATTGGAAATTAATGAGTAGAGAAACTCATAATAGAAGAACTGGAAGGATTTCTGTGTTTTAAGATATTTCAGTTAATGGTGTTTAACCATATTATGCCTTAGTACCAAAGCAACATTGTAGTTTGAATCAGGGAAGAGAAGTTTGAGGTATAGTTAGCAGTATAATTTGTTGCTAATTTAAGAGGGTCTGGTAATGGTACTGAAAATGTCAACGATGTTGATATAGTCTTTCTTAGTTCCAAACAATAATTTTTATTCTGTAAACAATACTTTGCCATTAAACACAAGCTAAAACGAAATTCATTGTCAAGTATCGATGATTTGTGACAAACAATAATAATGTCGCAGTTATTCAAAATATAAACAGCTGATTATATTGCATTTTATCTCAACATATTTTGTTTTTAATTGATCATTTAAATCAAGAAATGTTTATGTACATACATTTAAATAAAAAATTCTTTAAATCAATTCTTCACTTCAAATAATTTTTTTACCATCAACCCAATAATATTTCACATACTTATTTTTTTGCCTTAAATACCCTTTTGTTCAGAACCTTCATATTTTTCTTCGCTTCCAAACTGTCCGGTGCAGCGTTTAGTGCAGCAGTCAAATAAGATTTGGCTTTCATATAAGATCCTTCGAGAGCAGCAATTACCGCAAGGTTGTTCAGGGCGGCACCATTCAGAGCGTCACACGCCACACATAGTCGAAGGCATCGCTTAGCTAACGGATAGTCTGTTGTAACCTAAAATTTAGAGAAACCTGAGTCGGTTGCGCGAAAAGTAAAAGCTAAGGAATTGTATTTAATATTCTTAATAATAAGGTCATTTAGAACTTAGGTATGTAATTAAACCGATAGCAGTTTTGATCCTTAAAATATGAGCTAAGAAAATTTATCAAAACAATTTCAATCATTAATTGAATCACTGCTACGTCTACAAAACCATTCTTGCATAAATCAAAGCCATATGAAAATAAGATCCGTCTCATATGGTCTTCAGTTATGCATATTCAAGCCTCCAAGTCCTCGAGACCAGTAAAAATAACATCTCCAAAGCAGATACAATATTATGAATTATTTTGCATTCAACCAGGTGCAAATTAGCATTCTGTTATGCGGCAATGTGATGAAGTTGAAAAATTACACTTACAAGTCCTACAAAGCTGAGATTGTACCAGATATCGGCTCGTTGCTCTGTTGTGATAGCCAGACGAATGGCACGCTGGAAGCAAGGTAGCACAAACTCAATTTGACCTGCGTACAAACAGCACAGGGCAATGTTGCAATAGAGCTCGGCACTCTGTAAGTGTCCTCCCATCGATAAGACACGCCTGTAAATGACAAACAAAACAAATAACTCGACCAGCAGATACAAGATGCCAAAAGAAAAAACATACAAAAAAAAAATTGGATCTGGATAAAAAAAAAACGGTACGTAAAAATCCTTTGGAGAAATGGTAGAAAGAGAATAATTGCTCGGTCATTAGAATGTTCTGTACGATAATTACGGGCCTTATTTATTGCATCCATTCACCAGTTTGCTGCCAGAGCACTTTGTTTTGTCACTAGATTTATTCGCTATTCGTAAGAGGGTATCATAGATTCGCTTGACTTGTCGGCCGCGATAAAACTGATTATTAGCTATATGATTCGCTTCTGCGAAATACCAAAGCGAATTCCGATCTGATGGCGATAACGTATGGGTCGATGAGAGTCGCAGGGTAAATGATATTTATCGTGAAAATGCATCGAATTTATTAACAATTTATTAACAGTTTGTGTTTCGTTAGTGAAATTATGGAGACATTTTCAATGAAACGGTAATTTCAGGGGAGTTAAATGCATAGTGAGTAATTAATGGGAATTTCGGTGAATTGTTAATAAAGTGCATTCCTTAGATTCAGTACGAGAGCTAGCTTTGAACGATATAGTGTAATTTGAGTATCTAGAAATTTGTTAAAAAAAAAATAACAGCAGAAAATTAAGTTTAGTTTCGTGCGCACCGACTAAAAAATGCATTTATTGAACGATAAGAAATAAGGGATTTGTCGGTTTGAAGCATATCTTATAAAAAAGGTGATTTACAATGACCCGATGCTACATTATGGTGTGAAAAAAGTTTGGTTAAACATTATATATTATACTTTAATTCTGCTAGATCTTTGAAAGAAATGTTGTTTTAAATGGCATATATTATATGTTCTTATGGTTATTGCGCTATTCTACATAGACGTAAGCTTCCTGGCGTGGAAAATTTTTGAAAAACTATGTGGAAAGTTTTTATACTGGAAACAGACTACAATTGAATCTGGTTTTTCGAATCTCGTTGAACTTTTACCTGATTCTGGAGACAGACCACAATTGAACATCGTTTCGTGAGTTTCGCTGGGGCTTTATCCTATTTATTTATTTACTTATTGTTGTCTAAATCAACAGATACAAATCCAATTAGAGACTAAACAAAGAATAAACTTACATATATATAAAAGAAATAAGGAAACATTCGACAAGATACATTCTGCTTGACAGAATGGTCGCGATTTCAAGGATAGAAAGACGCAACGAGGGAGTAAGTCTGCGTTGCGCAAACTCAACAGCATCAATTACGAAATGAAAATGAGGACACCAAATTCGACAACAATATTCGAGGACGCTACGCACGAAGGAGATATACAGCCGTATACACGAGGAAATATCAGTGAAAGGACTGAACGCTCCAAAAATTAAGCCGCACAAACGCAAGGCCTTGGAAGTGATGCGCAAAATGTGGACATCAAATTTTAGTTTAGTGTCAAACACAGCACCATTATCAATAGGACTAAGGAAAGAACCAAAGATGGAATAGAAAAACGTGATGTGAGATAATTTACATGTAAAGGACATCTGGAAGCATTTAGCAACAATAAGATTACTACAACTGGCAGAGCACCAGTTGTGCAGAGTAGACAAGTCATCCTGCAGCTGGGGGCAGTCATCTACTGATTCAGTCAACCTGAATATTTTCAGATCGTCAGCGTACAACAGACACGGGGAGTTGAAGTGGGAAGGAAGATTATTTATAAACAGGAGGAAAAAGAGATTACCAAGAATCGAGCCTTGGGGAACACCACAAGTAGGATAAAAAAAAGAGAAAGAAGAACAAGAGTGAACCCGTTACAAAACAAGGACGATCGCGAGGGTACGAGGAAAACCAGCAACGGAGCTAACCCAAAATATTGAAACTATCGAGCTTTGAGAGGATGATTTCGTAGTTTATAGAGTCAAAAACCTTGGCAAAGTCTGTATATAATACATCCACTTACTTTTGCTGGTCGATGGCGGAGGCAACAGTATTAGTGAACGAAAATAAGTTGGAAACTGTTGACTTACCTTTGACGAAACCAGGTTGCTCACAAGCGAGAAGATGTTCAGTTATAGAATATACTCTATTGTAAACAGCTCTTTCGAGAAGCTTACTGAAGTAAGATAGAAGGGATATGGGCGATAATTGGAGACGCAGGGCGAATCTCCGGCTTTGAGGATGGGATTAATATTTGTGGATTTCCAGGAAGAAGGAAAAGTAGATGAAGAAATACTAAGGTTAAAGAGGACAGATAAAGGAACACACAAGGATGATGACAAGCAGTTTGCAAAGATAGGTAAGCCGTCGGGTCCGCAGCTGGCACTACTGTCTAGGTTAGTAAGCAAACCTTCGATCTCCAATGGGTTCGTCAAAAGCAAACAAAGACGATTAACATCTGAAGAGGACATATTGGCAGACAAAGATGAACTAAGTTGGGAGGTAGCAAAATAAAAGAAATGAGCAAACAAGTTACATATTTCTTTAGGCGATGAAGCGGACAAATCATTAAGGTGCATCTCAAAAGGCATAGAGGGAGATTTTTTAAGGAAACGAAAATAGGATCAGAAAGGTTTCTATTGACACAATGATATGGAAGCTTCAATGTGACCATGATAAGCGTTTATCGGATCTTTAACCATCTATGACCAATTTATGGTACTGTAATCAACATGAGACCGAAGGGATAGGAAAACTATCTCAACCATATTTACGTATTTTCTAATTTCCCTGTGTAAAATATCTTTTTTTGTTCCCCTTCTCTATCTGCAGCTGCAGAAATTTTATCAATGATGGGTCAATTTTATATCACTACTTGTGCCACTAAATCCAACAATCACCGTGAATAATCTGTCACAAATAGCATTCCACGTGATTTCCACAGGTTTTTCAGTGTATTATATTAGACACTATCAATAATCTGCCTGCTCTTGAGTCGTTGCTGCTTGTGATGGATATCACATTGAGTGACGAAAATACTCATAATTCATAGTATATTAAAAATGGCTCGAAGATGTGACCAAAATACTTCTCTCTTCTGAAGCGAAGGTCAACGCAGTGTTAAACGTTTGACAGTGTTTGTCAATTATCCCAGGCTTAAGAATTGGTGTTACTGAAAGTGGAAAATACTGTGGTACCGTTAGATGTCATGTTATAGCTACGACTTGAAATAGGTTTCAATAGCGATCACAAAGAGTTTTTTTGTACATTTTTTGACTCTTGTTGAATCTCTCTTATTTTTTTTTTTTTTTGACTCTTATGCAAGCACTGGTCTTTTTCACTAATCTTATTTGGCTCACCATATTTTTCATTACTGCGTGCTCTTGTTATTGGTCTTCAATCTTTTATCGAATATGCAAAGAAATTCTCCGTTGTATTTCGGGTAGTATTTCGTCCGCTTTCATCTATAGTCCATATCGTTTCACACTGTTTTAGTCAGCTCTTTAAAAGAAGGTCTATTCTTTTTGGTTCTTTTCGCTCTTGACTCTCCTCCCATGCTTGTGTTGTTGCTGTTAGCTTTTGTTCTTCCTTACCCTATTATCTCACTGCGAAAGTTTCGCAAGATTGCTTTATTGGTCCTCTATCACTCCCTCTCTCTCACCCCAAATTTTATACGCCAATGACCTCAAAATTTTCAAGGTGATCAAATCTATTAGCAACTGTTCGCAATTGCAAGAAGGCTTGTGTGCTTCAGGCAACTGATGCGCCTATAATTCTATTGCCTTCGATGTTCCGGAGTTAAATTACTTATCTATAAAACTTTCCTTTGAATGCCCTGCTACTTTGGTTTTAACTCATCTTTCAATGTTACAGATAGTTCCAAGGTCCTTAGTGTCAGCTTTGATTCAGAGCCAAAATTTGAGCTGTATATGTTGTTCATTGCAAATAAGTTCTCTCAATTTTCCGGCTTCAGCATTAAACCCGTCAAAATTTTTGCAAAGCTTTTCACCTCGATACCTTTGGTTTTCTACTTCGTCCGTAGTGTTCCAGGGTATTGTTGCCAAATTTGGTGGTCGGTTGATGTAGATCACCGATCAACTCTTCATAATAAGCGTCATCTGGGCTCTGGACGTCATCCACGTGTACCTCGATTACTCCGTATGAATGCCAAGCTGGTCGCCGTTTACCTTCCAACTCTCACGGACGCAGCTTAGATCGCGAATCATCGAGAACTCAAATCCTACAAAATGCACATGAAAGTTCGTAGTCATACTATGCACTGCAGATAAAACTATGCACATATATAACAAAGGAACATTGCATTGGACTACCAACGCTTCAACAGCCTAGCAATGTTCAATGAAGCTTCCACTTGGATATTTCTTACTTGAAAAAGCAACTGCCAGTACTAGTTTGTATTCTAAATCGTTCGCTCTAAGAAGTGAGTGCAGGTCTCTCATCAATTCCCGTCCATTGACTCATAACCAGAAGCCATAGTGGGCACATGGAATTTTATCTGGCACACGCTTGCGTCCTTCGAAATACCATTGAACAAGTCTTTATTTGGTAATAGACACACATGATCGAGGGCTATTGACGGTTCAGGCTGACTCGGGCCTTTGCAAAGCTAGATGACAGGGATTACGTCACCCTTGCAAGAGGTTCCGGTGCTCTAGTGGGTAGCAGAAATGTTTGCCGAGCTTCTGAAGCTGCAAGAATGAGGTGTCTTAGATCCTTATTTCGAATAAAATAACTACGGTCCCTACAAGTGTTTCGTTGACGCATCCTTAATTAAATTCAAATAAATATAAATTAATTCAGGCGGGAAATAACGCTAATTAAGGCATTACATAAAAAAAAATATGAGGAGAAAATAACTAGTTAATTATAAAAAGATAAAGAAGAGAAAATATGCAACCAGCTAAGTAGGGCAGGATATCCTGTAATAAAAAGTCATAGAGGCAATAAAAAAAAAAAAACAAAAATATACTGAGAGCAATCAGCTCTATTACATTCCCATAACGGAATGTGGGACACGATGAAATAAATAAAAAAATTTAAATGAAAACTGATGTACGAAATTATGAAATTATTTTTCTTGGTTGATTTGAAAAAAATCCAGGGCTCTGTTTCATGCCCTCTTGGCAGGGTTTACCCTTGAGGCAATTAATTTTATATTTCTTTTCTTGATATTTGATGTCAATTTTTTATTGTTAACAGAGTTAAAAGGCCAAGATGCTCTAAATTTGCCAGGATGTGAATGATTGAACGAGTTTATTTTTCCAATTTCATATCCTAGAAATTTTTCCCAAGAAACATTCCTTTTTAATTCAAACCGACATCTTACCATTCCTGTCGATGGTCTAGCTGTTGATGGTTTCTTCCGTCCAGTCGCTAGACTACTTTTTGGACGCGGTACAAAAGCTGTTTTGATCGAGGTGCCTGGTCTTGCGGCCGTTGCAATCCTTGTTAACTGTTGTTAAAATAAACTCTTTGAAAGTAAATATCCTTTCAGGATCACTTCAGACCATTTTTTTGAATTAATTGCTTTCCCTCGTATTCTTAATTTTTTTCTGAATATATATATATATATATATATATATATATATATATATATATATATATATATATAATTATATATATATATATAATTATATATATATATATATATATATATATATATATATATATATATATATATATATATATATATATAATTATATATATATATATATATATAATTATATATATATATATATATATATATATATATATATATATATATATATATATGTATATATATATATATATATATAAAACAAGTACTAATCGAATTCATTTGTAAAATATTTTACCACCTATGTGATTAAATTCAAAAATGATATTCAAACAGACTTTAATCTTACAAAATAATAATGATCCTTCAATCCTCATAATATGACGTGACCATCGATAGAGAGAATATGAGATATGAGTCGAGATGACAAGATGAGAGCATTGCCGACGCGCACGAATATTAACCGAAAAAATTACCTCCTTTTGAAAATTTAGTTAAAATAATAAATAAATGATAATATAATAAATAATGTAATAAATGTTAGTCAGGAACCTTAAAATTTGTGCTTTACTAACACAACGCATTTCAAGCAATATCGCGTTCGAACGCTCCTACTCACCTGTAGTACATCAAAGCCAGCTCGGGTTTTCCATCGTAAAAGCAGGAAACCGCTATACATGCCAATGCTTCAGTATTGATAGGCTCCATTCGATTTATGGTCCGATATATAGCAACAGATTCATCCATTAGTTCAACTCGTTCGTGAATCCTGGCCTGCTGTATCCTCAGGCACACTTCATTCGGCATTTTCTCAACTGCAGACTCGAGCAGTTGCAGCGCTACAAATGGCTGATCCATTCTTAAATACGTTTTGCACAACAGAAGATATGTATCCGGATGCGGAAAACCGCTCAAGGCACGCTTCAGATAATCCTCAGCTTTTTTCGGGAAATTCATCACAAGCAAACATCGACCACGTTGCTGCTCCCACCACCAATCGACCTTTTGTTTTTGCACCTCAGCAACTGCTTCGCACAAGGAGAACGCTTTCTTCGGATCTCCTTCGTGATAGTACAAGAACTTGAATAAAGGCTTGGTGATTGCTGTTTTTTCAGCATAGACGGTTGGATTCATACGCGCCGCTTGAAATAGGGAGGCCGAAGGATCGCCCAAGGTATAAGCAGATGCAGATGTGACGCGAACTCGTCGTGCCGTACCACATCGTGATGCTGGGCGATTGCCTTGCGATGTTCCAGGACGATTGGACATTGTACCTGGCCGGACCTAAGAAAAAACGAAAAAATATATCATAATCTAACCAATCGAAATCTATGCTAAACTGAATTAATTTCACCCAATCGCTGCCAAATTCGAGGTATTTTATAATTTTCGCTAAATTGATAACATCTAAAATAATCATCTTAAAATAAGTTTATAGAAGAATTTGATGTTTATGTTATGTTTTAAATTGGCAAAATTTTATCCTTTCTTTAAAATAAAATCTTGCCACTCAGGGCAAGATGCTCTAAATTTGCCAGGGTATGAATGATTGAACGAGTTTATTTTTCCAATTTCATATCCTAGAAATGTTTCAAAAGAAACATTCCTTTTTAATTCAAACCGACATCTTACCATTCCTGTCGATGGTCTAGCTGTTGATGGTTTCTTCCGTCCAGTCGCTAGACTACTTTTTGGACGCGGTACAAAAGCTGTTTTGATCGAGGTGCCTGGTCTTGCGGCCGTTGCAATCCTTTCCAGCTCCAATTCCTCGTTCTCTGTCCAGATGAAAACGAAATGAAAAACCAAAGCAAAAATGGCACAATTAGTCATTAAAGTGACGGGTGAACGCCCAGTAAAATGTTAAGGTAATAATTCATCAATTTGTACCGATGCCGTCATCGTTGGTCTCCAAGTCGTCGACGTAGACACGTTGTGTCAGTGCTTGCATCTTCAGTATCCAAATACCATTGCGGATCGTCTCCATAGTGCTGTCATCCCGGACAGGCGCAGAAGATGAAGCAGCGACTGATGCGGACTGAGGATTGTTCAGTGTTTGCAACAAAGTATTGCAAATTTCCAGACATTTTTCATAATCCCGGCCCCGGTAGAATGTAATCGCCTTGATGTATTGCATTTCCATTTTTTCTGCCGCGATTCTTTAATGGACGGCTGCAAAGATAAATATGTTCATACTTATGCAGTTATCGGAAGCGAAATGTAGCAAACTATGCGACGGACGTGACGGTGCGGTATAATTCGCGAAGAATTCGTGAATGGAATTAGGAGCAGTCTTAGCAAATATTTATGACGGTCGATGATTGTCTTATTCGGGTTATTATTATCGGCCGCGACTGATTATATGGTCCAGCCAATGAGCCGAAGCGAATAAATGTTTCGGCCTTGGGTCCATTCCATATGAAAATGGTAGTGTGTAAGTGGTAGGGGTGTCATGAATTAATATGCATATAAAAAGTATCAGATTAAATTGTATTGGCATCGCAAATGTTACAAATTAGTCGTTTAATGGAAAAGTTGAAACAAGAAGTGCAAAAGTAGCAAAATCATTGTGCTACGTGTGAGAGAAAAAAAATATAAGTGCATAAATTTTGAGCCTGAGAACCCAGTTTGGGTTTCTTACAACCCCAAGTCGAATCAATAAATGTTAAAAACTGATTTTAATATATTTTATTTCAATGTGGAAAGGCCAAGGTACTATCATTTTAGCAGAAAAAAATATTCCTCGTATATTTCTGTTTGAATGAATGAATGAATGCATAGAGTGGGCCCAGATGGCCGCTAGCACTGTGACCTCTTGGTTGTACTGCGCCTCCTCAGCTCGGTGTCCTCTAGAATGTCCAGACTCCTTATGAACTTGGATATGCCTCTGGACAGGACTATTCTATGTCCCAGGCGGAGAGAAAAGTATTGCTAGGTTTGGTTGTACTGGCTGGCACAAGGCTACACATAGACCTATTGATCCATAGTGATACCAGATAAACGGACCACGAGGAAGAAAGTTCAGTCCAAGCGGCCATCGAAGACCTCGGGCTTTTTCGCGAACCGAACTATGTCCTTCTGTCTCTGCTCCGCCACGTGCGAGAGATCCACCAGCCAGCGCTCACCGAAGTAGCGCAGTCTGGTTTTCCCCAGTGCCGGATTGTTCTGAGACCCCCGGCTCTTGGCACTTCCTACAGGTTCCGCTGGTTAGAAGCCCCATTTTCATGGCATGTGCTGCTACAAGACAGTGGCCAGTAATGATGCCAATCAGCCGTTTGTAGTCAGTCCGTGTTGATTCGAGTAGATATTTAGATTGTACGACCCCCACTTGATTTTGATTACACTGCAGATCTGAATCGCACTCGATCTGCACATCGCACCTTGCCTTATTTTGGAGTCGATTGAGTACTTAATCGTTTGGATAGGAGTGGGGATGTCCACCGATCCTGACAGGGAAAGACTGACCCCATGCTTGGCTAACGCATCCGCCCTCTCATTTCCATCAATGCTCTTGTGACCGGAAACCCAGAAGATTCTGACTCTTCTGCTGTTGCCCGGTCTGTTCAGCGCCTGAATGCAATCGAATGAACACTTCGATCTGTATGTGTGAGACATCAGTGCTTTTACCGCCGCTTGAGTGTCCGTAAAGATATTTATTTCTTCATTTGTAGTATCTTTGGCATATACCAAACCTGCGGCTTTACGTATCGCAAAAACCTCCGCCTGCAGAATATGCTGCAGCACCCACACCTGCAACTGTTTTAGAGCCGTCAGTGTAGATGCTAAGAGCTGCTGCGCCCATTTGCTGCTTCTATTCTTTCCCATATCCCACAGTCGCTTGATATCATCGCTCAAAGGACAGAGTAGGTAGTCAGTACTTCTTACGTACTCTTGCTCAATACTGCTGTTTCCGAAAGATATTGACTCGTAGTGTCCCGATTCCCTAAGCCTGACAGCAGCTTTTGCGGCATTGCCTCTAACAAAGAGATCAAGTGGAGGGAGATGAAGCAGGACGTTAAGAATAGACGAAGGAGTTAAGGCTAAGGCACCTGTAGTGCAGAGAGCCGCCAACCGCTGAACTAGTGCTAAGTAACATGCTATTGCTAAGTAACTATAATTTTGGAGAAAATGATCTACACTATATGTTGCTTCTCTGCAGTATCTACAGCAGTCGTTAAGCTCTTTGCCTATCCTGTGGCACAACTTTTTGCAAGGAAGATGGCCTGCAAAGAAAATTCCACATAAGGCCCTTCTGCCACTTTTACGGTAGATAGAAAATGTAGATAGAACGTTTATGCGATTCAGGGCAGAATAGCTTTCAACCTTTTTCTTAGTCCATGATTTAATTTTCCATTCATCAGCCTTCGCGAAGCCCCAGCATGGAATCAAACCAATCTAGGACAGTTTAGCTTCTTTTTTGGCCTTGGTATCAGCTTCTTCGTGACTTTGGTACCCCTCATGGCCAGAGACCCATATCAGCTCGAGACTTTTCTGTGCCCTTCTTTCATTTAGGGCCTCTCTCCTCTCTAAGAGTGTAACTGAGTTTATATGATCGCGAATGATAGCCTGGTAGAACACCTGGCTATCTGAGAGGATCTTCATGCTAACCTTTTTATTGCTCATTATCTTTATTGTATTCATGGCCACAAGTATAGCATAAAATTTTCCTTGAGAGAAATTGTTTTCTTCTACCACAACGCTGGTTTTCAGTTTTCATGTGACTCTTTGTAGCAGAGCCAGGATGATCCCATCTGGTCCTGCTGATTTAGAGGTTTTGAAGAAGTTGAATTTCCATCCAGCCCTTTCATGCAAGATGACTTGTTTTACCAGTGGTGTATGAGGCGTCCCCTCAGAGAGTTTTTCTTTCTTCCTCCGCCTCGCTATGATTGCTAATTGTGCATCCTGTGAAGGTGTTTTGAGCACCTCTTCCAGTGCGTACCTGAAAGTAGTCGGTGCCTCTAGACATAGCTTTCTATATAGCTTTCTGTAGACATAGCTTTCTGCATGTTGAGACTCTCACAGAAGGCACTCGAAGCCTTATGTTTGGATTTCCTTGGCTATTTGTTGTATTCTGAGAGTTTATTTTTACAGATCTCTCAGTTCGATGTACTTTTGGATCTGTTGAACTCGGTTCTCGTAGCTCTTCTAAGTCTTTTTAACTCCCTGTTCTACCAGGACACCCACGTTTTGGGGGCACTAGTTTTTTTCGAGACAATTGTCATGGTAGGATTCGAGGATTATCCTGGCGACTTTGCCCAGCTTGTCCTGTATTTCCATCTTTATAGTGTAATTCGGATGTAGGCCATGAATTTCCACTGTAAGGCAATTTCGACAGCCTAGCCAGTCCGTGCACTTTGGTGTCTTGTACTTTACCATTTTTACGCTATTTTTCCTATTTCGAATGCTATGTGTCTATCGTCAGTGGACGAAGCCCCTCTTAAGATATAATTATAATACCTCTTGCCTGTTAGCTGTTAGAAATGTTGGCATTTACAGCTTAATTGCTGGTCAGCAAAAATTCTAAGAGTTTTCCATTTCTAGCATTGATATTACTGCATTCCCATGCCGTGTGATGTGGATTAGCAGCACAACCAATTGTTAGCACTTTGTTCTCTCTTCTACAGTGGTCTACTAGTCCCTTGATGTTGTTACTTAGGAATTGGTCCCCATCCCCAGGGAAGTAGACTGAGATAAACATCGCCTCTACTATGCTTTCTTCGCTCAGCATCTATGTTTCGACCGCCACTGTGACCGTATTGGTGTAGTCTAGGAATAGAAGAAAATTAATTATCTTAATTACTATCGCCGCCCTCGGGTTTTCTTCGCCTGTGGCCCAGATTAACTTGCAACTTTTTGTATGTAGGCCACATATTCTGCCTTTATTTACACATAGCACTTTTATTAGCCCCATGTTATGATGCAGATTCGCCTTTAGATACCTCAATCTATGTATTTCGGGGACCGTTGGGACCTGGTGCTGCCTTCATATCGGTCCCACCACACACCATACTGGTTGCTATAGTGACGGCTCGCTTTTCAACGGTCAATTTAACTTACTCAAACCCGAAGCTAACGTTTCCACCTCGTTCAATAGAGGCTGAGATTTGTACCGCTGGCATCGCTATTTTAGCGCACTTGACTTTATTTTGCCTGAACGATTCTCCAAGATTTATCATTTAAGTCCTTATTTTGGCATTCTATGAACACCAGGATCTTGTCCGTTGCCAGGTCCACTGCGCCGACAATGGTTTTGGGAATGGGAATCAGGGTGCATTAAGTGTGTTAAGTGAAAAACACAACGATATTTTCTAGTAATCGTAGTTATTTTTTAATTCACTGAACTACTCGGTATTTGTGTTACGAATATATCGAGAGCACTTTTATGTACCTTTATTTTCTGGTGAGTTATTCTTCTAAACAGATCAAGAAATTATTTCTGAATCCGAATGAATCACGGTGTTCAATTACATTTAGAAGTAATAACTAGAATTACATAGATTATTTACAAAAACATTTTAATAAGTACTGATTGTTGTAAATACACACACCAACTAATTATAAAAGATGAAAATCTAACAAAAAAGTACATACGCAATCCTTGTTTTAAAATTATTTACCTCTAAATGCCCGCAATGCTACAATAAACTCTAGGTCATCCACACATTACCGGGAATTGAAACTTTAAATTAATTTAACTGAAACTATACAGTCGATCTTGTATTCGAATAAACATAAATTGGCATCACTTAATTTCAACTAATAATGACTTCCATCATTTTCAAAGTGAAAACCAATTTGTTTTGATAATGAATCGTTACCAAAGTAACGGGAAATGCAACTGATGCCTCCTCTCGATTTCCATTCATATCGCAGGTGCACATTGTGCGCATGTATAAAACAAACCACAGTTATACATATGTATATGAAACATTCGAATTGAAAAAGTGGCGAAGCAACAATTCTTCGATTATTAATAGCTAGAAATATATAAGCGGCATAGGATTAAATTATTCGTTTAGCTAATGGAAATTCCGTCAATATCAAAAGAAAAATAATGTAGGCATACAAAGTCTTTCAACGACTTTTCATGTGAGAGTAGTTCAAATGGTGTAGCTTGTTAGCACATTTAGCTTATCGTTTCAGTTGGAATATTGTGAGAAACAAATCATAAGTTTTACATAAACTTGAAAGAGTAAAAAATAAATTTTATTTTTTTAATTATTGAATATAAGCTTACCCGGCCGTAATAAAACAAAAGCATGCTGGACAACTGAATGCTATCGACAGCGAACTATAACTGTATGCAAACCATTTTTGGAGGTTCTGAAGGTGGCGTAGCATCAAGTTCAAACTGCAAATTCATCATTTTAAAAGCAAACTATTTTTATTTTTTATTTGTTACATCATCTATTATTAGACTTTCTAGATATTTTGTCAGATCAATCATTTCCGTTTTCGTAAATGATTTTGCAGCTTTGTTGATATCTTCTGAAGCTGTTTCTAAAACTTTAGTCCAATCTTCGATTTCATGATTCGTACAATAGACAACTACATTTACATTCTCTTCGACCTTATAGCTACAAACAGACTTGAATGAATTTCGCATATCGCTTATAACTTTATCATGGATTGCATCGTCACGACAAACAAGATTCAGTACAAAGATGCCTTTTTCGCCAATCAGATTTTTTACATTGCTGATAACGTTCGGTTCAAGGAAGTTTGGTGGCGGGCAACTCATGCCTACCGATAAATCTTTACTGTCTACGTCAAAAAGTACGGCGCCGAATTGTTTTTCTGAAAGAATAAAAAGAACAGTTCAAATCGAAGATCTGGCGATAGATTCTAGTTGACACATACTTTCCTGCGCGGACCTTTCGATGTATGCGAGACCGTCTTCTATGACAACTTCCAAACGATTGTCCTGCTTCAGGTGAAAGAAAAGCACGGCAACGTCTAGCATGGCAGGATCGATATCGACGCCTATGACTTTTGAATGCCTGGTAAAGTTATGAAATGTTGCTTCAATATTAGATTCGTAAGCAATAGATTCAAGAAATCAGATATATTACTTTAGTTTATTACACCCAAAAGTCGATCTACGAATGATCATATAATCACCTTAGTATTTCACGTAAAAACATGCAGAGGGATCCCCCTCCAAGTCCAATCACAAGAACATCTGCTTCATTTTTATTACAGTTATTAACGCCGTAATTCGTGCCGATCGACATATACAAGTGGTGCGGGCAAGCCAAATATCCTACATCGATTTTATGCCGGGGCAGCTTATTTTTCGGTCTAACTACACATACAAATTTTAATTTAGACAACAATTCTCTATTTCATATGGAGAGCATACTTATTCTTAATAGCGCTTCGGATTGTATCACAGATTGATTGTCAAGAAATATAAGACGCCGGAAGAACTGACCTTTTTCGCCCTCGATATCTTCAACAACGAAATCTCCAGAATATATCGTTTTCCCCTTATGTATGATTTCACGAACATCCACGTTTTGTCCCAAGGACAAGTACGGGATCTAGTTCAGTTTGATAAGAAAATTATATTAAATAATTCTGATAAAGAATCACTCTAACCTGCTCCGTCAAATTTTTGGGTGCTAAATTTCGAATGCTTCCTGAAAGTTCACTCTTAACCTCTTCTAAACTTTTATAGTCTTGATCTCGATGCATCGTCACAATAGCCAATCGATTGTGTCTAGACGATTGCAAGAGCTTTTTTCGTCCTTTAGGTGTTCCGAAGAGCCATTCGACCTCCCTAAAGAAAGACAGCTATAGAAAAAAATCAACACAGATTTTGCAAACTTGCCGTCCAACCGGTACAATGAACGCTGCATACTGCCCATTGTTCCGCGATGGTGGTTGATCTATGACGTAAATAGTGTACCGAGGGTTTTCGGTGCCAGGCTGATGCAGGTCGATTCGAACTTCTTCCATTCCTGCTATGCTGGTCCTGTTCAAGCCATTGCAGACCAAAGATGCCCGTTGCACAGACGAAACAGCTTCAAACAATTCTTCGGTTGAATCGAGTCGCTGCATTTTGTTTCCACCTAAGCATATTTCGAGTACCTGCAAAGATATCACCAATCAGACTAATGTTTAGCACAACACCAACTACTCAGCAGCGTTACTAACACATACCTTCTGTTTAAGGGGATTGAACTTTGTTGCAATGACTACGAAGACAGGCATTGCAGTTCCATCTGTGCTGGTTGCGGCTGTTTTCGCTTCAGCCTCGAAACAACGAACAACACGAAACATGAAATTATTACTAGGCATAAATTCCAGTAGGAACTGGAGGATGTGCTCTTGAAGAAGCGATATGCAAATATAGCGACCGCCATTTCTAGAAGAAAAAATTTGCGTAAAACTCTAGTGTAATAGATGAGTATTGGGAGGTCTATCATGATTTTCATTCATTCATGTTGGAAGATATAGAAATCTCAATCAAACTTTTAAACGCACTTACTTCAGCGTCCTTGAAATTTCTCCACAATACTTTCGTCCAATTTCCTGGATTTCTTCGCTGTTTTCACTCATCAGGGCATCCAATGTTCCTTTATCAATTATAACGGAAAAACTTTCATCGGGAAACTCCATGGCAGTTGCATCCATCTCAAGGAACTTCATGTCAGGCCTTTTCCCTTTGTTCGCATTCTGCATTTGTTTGATGACAACCGCTGATATATCTATATTCGTTATTTCTCTAAACAATTTCATTCCATTAATTCCCATATTAACTGTGTAAACAAACTGTCCAGCTCTACGGTAACAGTACTCACTTGAAACCGATATCATACATGTCCATACTTAGTCTTGAATTTCCGCAACCTACCATCAGTATTATATCTTTCAGCCTGATATATTTATGCAATTGTTCGCACAGTTCCGGATATTCGCCATACCTGTAATTTATTTAGAAAACAAAGTTAATAGATATCCAAGATAAATTGATAAATTTGAAAATATACCAATCAAATGCCTTTTTTCCACGTTTCTTAAAGAACTCATTCCAATATTCGGTCCGACCGAATTCTTGACTAGTTTTCGGCAATAAATCCATTATGAGAAACAAACACGTTACACACTAAACTAATGCTTACAACAGACAGTTTTAACAAGAAATTATAAACGAAATGTGCGTTGAAGAAGCCCGCGTGCTATACAAATGCCGCAAAATTCGAAATGTCAATTGGTATGTTGTGATGTTTCTTATCAGTACAACAGCTGCTCGTGTGGGCCGGCCGAGTGGCTGCGTTCGGTCTGTACTTGGATGAACATGTGCTCTAGTACGTTTTGATGGTTTCTTCTGTTCTATAAACGGCCGGGGATAAATTAAACGGTAGAAAACCATTTAACCAATTGTTTTTTATCGTGTTCTTGTGGCTGTTTTTTTTGGGGTGTTTTTTTACCTTCAGTTTGTCGTGTTTCGTGTTCTTTTTGTTAGTGAATCTTCAATTTTTGATCCCTGCTCGTTGGTCGTAGGAGGGGCAAAAACTTGAAGAATAACATTAAAACTCGACTTGATGCACCACATAGCCGTTACATGAATTTGGCCGATAGATGTCTGTCTAGTATGTTTGTGTTTTTGTGGTTGTGTTTGCTTTCGGGGTTTGTTTGCTGTTTTTCTTAATTTTTTTGTCTTCTCGAGTATTTTTTGTATAATTTTCTGTTTTTCTTCAATTTTCAACCCCTGTTACCACCTATTCGTCCTCTGGTGGTGGAATTTTTCGGCTGTGGTGCATCAAGACAAGTTTACCCAGAATAACTAATAAAAACGTACAACAAATACAGGAAAAGACAACATACTGAAGATAAACAAACAAAACACAGCCTCAAAAACAAACACAATCGGTAAAATTGTCTAACGGCTACGTCTAACTAAAAATTGTCTAATGGCGTAGTCGAGTTTAACAAAAAATTGTTTTGTAAATACGTTCGCAGAGCGATTGCTCGCGATAATAATAAAACAACATTCAGGTTAACTTAAATTTTTGGCTCTCTCTTTATTCTTCATATTATATTCTAATCTACGACTTGTTTCGGAAATTGCTATTTTTTCGATTGTTTTTTCCTTTTAATTTTTACAAAATTCACTAACAACTAATCTTATTCAAGAAAGTAAAATATTTTTTCATTATTCGTATGTATACAAGCTTGTCGCCTTAACAATATTTATTTCTCGTTATTTTCTCTAAATGAATATCATATGAATTAAGCTTTCGTCGATATTTCAAATATATTGTGATTGAGTCAGAGGTGTAATTTATCACATAAACCTACGTCGATACATTACTTCGACTTGTTCATGCTCTATTTATTTTGACACACCTTTTCAAAAGCGAAAAGCAACGCAGCTTGTTTGAAACATTTCAATAGTTTTCTTTAAGTATATTGTAATTGTTTCGTTATGATCAGGTTTTAGGCAACGTTCGCATTGACTTCAACTAAATTACATATTTTTAAATTTTACTGAGTTTGTTTTAATTCTATACAATTCTTCATCTATACAAGTACTGGATCGATATTTTTTATGCATATTTCGTCCAGTAATTTTGTTGCTAATCAAAATTCACAGCGTTTTCGCGACAAATATCACTATCCTGTGCTTTCTATAATTAATCCAAATGAACAAAATAAACTTGTGAAAACACGAAATAAGAAGAAGAAAATTGGTTTATAAATAATATAGTAGCCTATTAGAATAAATACATGAAATCAAGGAATCCAATTGTTTTCAAAGGACTATACCTAGATACTGGGTCTAAATGAGCAAAGTGTGTTTTACACACCAGGCATACATGTGTGAGGAAATGAACGTAAAACTAACTTTTAAGCCGAAAGAAATTATAAATTAACCAAAAACAACAATGGTATAACGATAAAAAACGATCATCAAATACGTGACTAAATCATTCAAAACCCCACTTTCGTGTATACAGAACTACTAACTAAAATTTACATAGCATTCGCATCCAAACCTAGTATCCTATCGACAAAAAATAATCAGACTTTTATATTCCTTCCGATCGATCGTATTTGCTGTAGATATTTGTTTCTATTACTAATTAAAGTATTATTCACGAGGCTGCATGTACTTCCAAAACACATCGAAACGAATTACCCAATAAAATATGGGAAAATGGGAATTACGAACGCCTAAATTCAGCTTTTGTTGTAAATCAATAGTTTCACTTTTATGATACTTTAAAAATACAAACGTCACGGGACACTGAATGTGTTTAAAGCAATTAAAACTGATTTAATACAGATAGAGATTTAGGATTGAAGTGTCTTCAGGAAAGATATATTAAAAAGTGTCGAATACAAAAAAAAATTAATTTAAAAGAAATGTTTCATTTCAACGCCGGTTTTTTCAACGGACGAATTCAAAAAAAAATTCGAACAAATTTTAAAAAAAGTAACGTACTAAAGGAAAAGATTTCGATGATTTACTCAAAGCTTGCATTATCGCAATTAAACTTTTGGTCAGACAAATCAGTTTGCATTTCAGGGCGAATGAAATTTTGAAAAAACACTCAACTGTCGATTATTCCCTCGGTTTCGATGATCATTTTCCGTACGAAAGCCTTGAATATACTTTACACATTTTGCCTAGAACACTTTTTTCCACATTCTTTTAAAACTACCATGTTTCTTCACACTATTCGTGCCACGATTACCATTGCTCAGTATCGATCCTGTTGTAGTTGTAAGCGACGTATCTGACATTTGCATCGATTCGTCACTTCCGTTTTGATAGATTCTATTCGCCGCAGGCATTATGTCCATTGATATCGATGAGTTCGGCGTGGATGAGCGATGTCCGAATCCGTTTATTTTAAGAGAAAAATCAGGACTTTCGGATTTCGATTTTTTCGACTTGGATTTACTCTTACTGTTACCATTTAAAATTTGCTGACTAGGGGTTGCATTTACGCTTTCGTTTGCAATGTCCGGGGTAGTGGCGGGAGTCCGTTTCTGTTCTGATTTTCGCAGTCGATACCATTCCCAGCCGGTAGGACTATGAGGGGATTTTTTGTTGCTACCACTTCGATTGAAGGTTGATTTTAAAAATCCAGGTGATGATAATCGACGAACTTTGCTCGACTTTTTCGTGTTGGTTTTTGTGCCATTCTGCACTTTACCATTTGCTTGACTGCCTGATGGGCCTTCGGGCATGAACTCATTATAAGCTAGATCACTACCAGGCATATAAGATTCATAATCATCCTCTAAAAGCATTCTATCGTCTTCTCGGCTCTCGATTGAAGGGGACACACTGGAATGTACGAAATCTCCCGGTGCCGATTCTTGGCGATTTAACATAACAGTTTTCACTTCAAGCGCTCGACGAGCTGACGACGATTTTCTGTTGCGCAGTTTTATCATTCTTCGATCGATATCTCCCACAATATCTTTTTCTTCCTCGATCCCGTTGAAGTTTTGAATTTCTTCATCATCGTAGATCAGCAGGTTCTTATAACTGCCCGTAATTCTGTCAGCTTCTTCGCTCGGTCGACGGACTTTATGCATCGGGGTTGGATGTCCCGAAACACCCTCAACTGATTTTCGCCTCAACAACTTTCTCATTGGCGTCGACCGTCTGCGATACGGCAGCGAGCTTTCTTCGAAAAGTTTAATGATTCGTCTGTTTTCACGGTAGCTACGTAGCCATAGAAGAAATGTTTGAAACATCAAGAATACGAAGAAGCAAATCCCAAAAATGATCCAATTATTCAGACGAGAAGTGATTTCGCTCAGCTGTTCTTCTAGATTTCGATTTTGAGCAATGAGAGTCTGCTCCTTTTCCAAGGTACGACGATTTTGCTCGTCAATCGATGCCAGTGTTTTGGCGAACGAATGCTGCAACTCTTCAACTTGTTTCTTGTACCGACGACTTAGTTCTTCTAAGTACTGGCCAGATAGTGACATGTTGCGTTCAAGTGACTGTAAAATAAAACAAAAATATTTATTAAAAATTGTAGCCCATTTTTTTTCAAATTCACAAAGCCTCACCTTGATTCTATTCGATAGTCTCAGAAATACACTTTCCGAATGAACACGTTGTGGTATCTGCTGTGACGCCGAACCATCTGTATTTCCACTTGACCCTGTATCTACTGCAACTTGTTCACTTAGCATTTTATCGATGTTATCCCATGTTGTGTTCTCAGCTTCAGCTGTTTCGGTTGTAGTCGACATTTCCTTAGCCTCATCGCTTTTGTCTTGATGTACAGAGGCATCTTCATCCCCATTGGCTTTATTTGCACTTTCGGGTTTATGATCCTCTGTTGCCGTTTCAGAAGGCAAATCTTCAGTAGTTTCAACAGTCTCATCGACTATATTGAAAATATTAACGTCTGCTGTTGGTTTCGATTCCTCACTATGAGGACTAGTCTGTATAGTTTCTTTATGTTTGGAAGTTGAAGTGGCGCCATCAGAGGAACTTCCTTCAGACTCATTCGGTATAGATTCTTTTTTACTATCAGTCGCAGTGCTGCTTTCCTTAGGAGAAGGAGTATGATCATCATTAAGTTTTTTTGATGTAGCTCTTTTCTTTTTGGATTTTGTTGGTAGTGTTTCATCCGTGCCACCTTTCGTCGTAGGCAGTTTAGGCAATTTCCCTTTAGCAATCGGTTTCGATTGTTTATCACGAGCTTCAATGTTGAATTGTCCAGTTCCAGCTTTTTGATCAATTGTTAAATTCATTGCCGAATCGCTTCCGGGACCAGTTGACCCATAACGATTGTGTCGCTTTGAGCTCACGTCGGTGGCGAGAATGTGGCAGAGTGCAGCTAGATATTCCAGAGGAAAAGCATTCAGTATGAAGCTATTTTGTTCATCCCGAAACGGACTCGAATGAACAGTACAGGCCAAGTTACTGTACGGTACTATATCTAAATTAAATCGTTTGGCACAAGTCTGTGATGTTAGCAAGTGAGCTCGAAATATATCTATGTTTAACAAACTAATTAGCCTATTGTATCGACATGAGAGTAAAAAGTTAGTTCGGTTCACAATAGACTCGTCGCACGAACTACAAGTGAAGAGTTGGCGCAGGCTCCAGCAATCCCGGCCGAAGAGCATTTTCGAATCAGTCACATTTCGGGTCGGCGAACCTTCATCAGTTTTATTCGAATTAGTCTTAACTAGTGCTTCGGCGGCCTTCTTTACAATCGACATGACCGCATCGCTGGCTGATTTGAATAAGTTGTTTTCGTTCTTATTCGCGCCAACTTCAACTGCTTCCTCGTCATCGAAGTCGTCTATGTCGTCAGCTGGCAATCGATTCTCCGTTTCGAACGCTTCAAACTCCGATGTTCCGTAGACTCGAAACAACGAAATTGGACAGAAGTGCTCCGAGTTGTAGTGCGAATGGATGTCGACGCGAACGAACTTCCCAAATAAGTGTGGATGCAATTCGAAACTTTGAATATTGCGCTGATCTTCAGCTACGAAACGACCTACATTCGACCATTCCCTAGTTGGAAATCGATTGCTAACCGCTACTGAGAAATTCTTCGGCGACGACGAGAACAACTCGAAATTGGCCAGGTCAACCTTCTCAGCCTGAATTGCTTCGCAAAGCTCGACAACGAACCAAATTCGATTCGTACATGGACTCAACATGTACTCGTCTTTTGTTGCGGACAACAGGGCGCCCGTGTTCTGAGCGTCTGAGTTCGAAGCGATGATTTTCGCGCCACAATCTGGCGATGCATAGTTTTTCGTACGCACTTTCATCGGCTGGGGTTTGTTGCCCGTGCTTGAATTTTTCTTCATTGTCGACGAATTTACAACTTCCTTTTCGAGCTTCTTTTCGGCTTCTTCCATGCGTTTCTGAGCCCATTCGGAGAATAACGGGATAGGATTCTCTTCAGTGGTCAGGTTGACTTCAGGTCCCAATGACGATGGTGGTGGTGATCTGTTTTCCTCACTGGATGCTGCTGCATTATCTACAATCGTAGCTGCACTGCCTTCGGCTACATCGGGAAGGGTTGAAATAGTTCCTTTGTCTTTTATATCTTGAGCTGTGGCGCCATCGTCTTGTTGTCGAGTCGCACTTCCTCCACCAGAGTCGTCTATTTTCGGTGGCGTTTCGTCCGGTGCGATTTCTTGCGGAAGAACGATTTCCTTTTTCGATGGATTCGGTTTTGCAAGGACGACGATTCCATCTTGGTTGAATGCATTCGATGACGAAAGATCGTCATCGGTATCGTTAGTGCTGCCGTCGAATGAATCGAGATCATCATCGCTCAGGGTACCATCGACTATGATTTCTGGCGCTTTTTCACCCAATGTTATAACAGCCGGATTAGCTGGTATATCTGGTAGCCTAAAATGAAAAATAGAATTTCAATTAGTTACCTGAGGGGAATATTTATGTTTTTCGAATATTATCTAATGTTATAATATAAACATTTATTTGAACAATAAATTTGGAACACATTTTTTTTGGATGTTTTTTGTATAGCTGGAGGTGCATATGATCGACATACAGTATCTAAACTATTGACAGCCTATTTTGTTTCCCCAATTAAAGTGATTTGCTATTACGAAAGCTAAACTTTGCACTGAATGATCTAATAAGATAGTATGTTTTGCAATTGTGGAGTTCTCAAAAGACTTGGAAAAAATACTTATTTTTCATGAGCTATATTTTATGCGGAAGAGCTTGGACCCTTATGAAAATAAAGTAAAAATGTCCAACGAACGATGATCTAAGTGAAGTATCTTTTACTAGCATTGCACAGACAGAAGGCTAGTGGTATCAATATCTCTTGGCATATCATATATGTTCGTGAATATGGTCAAGTCTACGATAGCTGAATTGTAGTCAAACTGTGCAAAAGTCGTCCAGTAAGTGTAGCCGCTGCACCGGTTACATTGCAAACATTTTATTAATTCATATGTATTGCATAATGGTTATGGATTAAATAATTTTTGCATGTGCGTGCCACGAACGCACCGACGAAACTGCCCAAGAGGAATGAAAATAATATGTTTTTATAGTATTTCACGAATTAAATAAACGAGCTGTTTAATATGCTTGTTAATATCAATTGGCGGCACGGCAGGTAGTAGGTCATTGGTCTGAGCGTGTTTAGTAAATATAGAAATATTAAAAATGGATTGAACGTGGAAAGAAAGAAATCATTGTAGAATTGCTATAATTTGTTTGGTAGCTAGGCAATTATTTATTAGCTATGTTATAGCGGAGATGTTTTAGCGAAATGCATAAAATAAACGGTTTTAAGATTTTAATGATTACCTTATGGACTTAAAACTTTAGAAACGGTATTACAGTGTTCACATTATAATTATCGATATGTTGGCGCTCTGACTGAAAAATTCCGAAGAGCAAGATAAAAGGTCATTTTATTTTTTTGCTTGACGATAAATCTTGCCATTTTAACATAATAACGATCGCTGAAACGTGGTTGAGCACCTTGCATATAATCGAAGAAATTCTTAACAGACCATTTACACTGAAAACTACCGGGACTACCATTACATCGAAAAAATGAGTATGAATAGAGATTATACGATGAACTACTGAAAGAATTTTCTATCAAATCTCGCGAAACTTATGAGCTCTATGTTATTTCGATGAGGGGAAACATTTTTTTTTCGGGTTCGTTAATGTAAAACGTAAAACTACTGGCTATCGTTTTCCTATGTACCGAGTTTATGCGTTTTCTTTCTGTCCACGAATCTTAGGCAACATTTTCGCTGACCATTTTCAAAATATTTTTTGCTCGTCGAAAATAAATATTTAAACTATGTCTACTGGAATCACTGCAAGACTTCTTATTGACAAACTTGTCCTGACAAATGAGGCTATTATTGAAGTTGATTGATTGATTGCATGGAGTGGGTTCCTAGCATTGCGACCTCCTGGATATTATGTCCGACACGATATCCATGCTTGTTATGAACCTGGATATGTTCATTGATGGGGCATTCTTTATGTCCTTGGTGGATGAAACAGCAGAGCCAAGGATCTCTAATCTTCGTGTGGCTAGTGCTGGACTGTGTGTGAGAAGAGATTCTATACACTCTGCCGTTTATCCATAGTATGCATATGCAGCAGTCGTTCCGCTCCATTGAGTTATTTTTTATCACGAAAGTGAGGTAAAACTCGACTACATGCCCTCCCCCATAGTCGTTAGACAATTTTACCAATTGCGTTTTTTTGTGTTTTTGGAAGTGTTTTTTGTTTGTCTATCTTAGCGTGTTGTCTTTTCGTGTATTTTTTTTTTGTAAATTTTGTTATTCTTGAATTTTTTAGCTCTGCTTGTTCTCTGTTGGTAGGAGGGGCAAAAACTTGAAGAATAACTAACAAAACTTAAAAAAATACACGAAAAGATAACACACTAAAGATAAACAAACAAACAAAACAAAACCCTCAAAAAACCAAAACCACACCCACAAAAATACAACCGGTAAATTTGTCTAACGGCTATGGGGGGGCACGTAGTGGAATTTAGCCGAAGGTAACCTGTCAATGCGTCACATAGGGCTCTTATATAGTGATGGACGATTGCGAGATGTTTTAACAATCGAAATAATCGCAATCGACGCCACAAAACAATCGAGATAATAGCAATCGAGAGAATCGCAATCGATGCGCCAAAACAATCGAAAGAACAATCGAGACAATCGAGTGAATCGAATAAACATCTCGCCATCGTAGCAATCGAGAGAATCGCGCTTTCGATGGTTGAAAGCGGCATTTAACTTTTTAACATGCCCACCGCCACCAAAGAGTTAAATGCCACTTTCAATCATCGAAAGCGCGATTCTCTCGATTGCTACGATGGCGAGATGTTTATCCGATTCTCTCGATTGCACATTACCATCGAGTCAAGAATCGAGTCCAACTTAAAACCTTCGACATGTTTCGAGATGTTTGAACAATCGACACAATCGAGTTTAACATCTCGCAATCGCGCATCACTACTCTTATACCACTTTTGTAGAGCGTCACTGCTACTTTTGCTCTTTTGTTATAGAAGCCAAGGTATTTATTTGAATCTTTCAAACCCTCAAGATTAAGCCAGTAGCTTGTATTTTTTCCTGCTCCGTGTTTTAATTTCCCTGGTCGTGTCTGACTTTGTGAAGCCCCTGTACGGAGCCCCTGCTCCTTTCAGCCTCCTCGTTTTATTGATGCCCCTCATGGCCAGATACCATTTTATTTAGGACCTTCCTCACCTCTAAAAGTATCAGTGAATTTATGTGAACCGCTTCGTTCTCCGATAGTGTATTAATTCTAGCCGTTTTAGTGTTCCTTATTTTTATTATATGTGTGATTCTAGGCATGGCTCATAGTTCTGCTTGATAGATGATGGCTTTCTTTGGGAGAAGAAAATGTATTTTGGACTTGGCTCCTACGATCCCTACTCCTACTCCACAATCCATCTTTGAGCCATCCGTATACAACATTTGCGCCACTTTGTATGAGGAAGTGAGCCAACCTCTCATTTGTTCTTTGATAGAATTGTGGTGTTGAACCTCTTCCCGGAGATTGCTTTGGGCTTATTTGATTGAAGTTCAACATTTCCATTACGGGCCTGGTGTCCTCCAAGATGCTAGTGGCCTTTTAGGTCTCCTGATTTGTATATGTTGGCTTGTTGTAAGAGCCTGTTTCGGTGCTTCCTCTTGGTGCTACTTCCTTTGAAGTGTAGCGGTTCTAGGTTTAGAAGGGCCTCCACTCCTTCCTTTGGTGTGGAGCTCATTGCTCCTGTCATCAGCAGGTAGGCCATTATTTGAAGATTGTTGAGCCTATTATAAGCAGTTTTTTGTGTAATTTTTTCCCACCACTCTGCAGCTCTATATAGGATGATAGATGTCACCGTTTGTTTGTATGCTCTTAGTGTCTGTTTTAGAGATAGTCACAAATTGCGTCCAAACATTTGTTGTGTCGTTTTGTTTAGATGATCGTCCAAGGTGAGTTTCCTATCTGGGTAGATTCCTAGGTATTTTATCTTTTCCTGCAGACATACGACTGTGCCCATAATTTTTAGAGCTCCTATTTCGATTTTTCTTTTTCTGGTGAGTGATACTATGCTAGCTTTCTGACGATTTATAGATAAATCTTCTTCCTCGCACCATTGGTTTGTTTCATTAAGGATTTTCCATTCTTGATCTCAAGGTATCCCAGTGTAAGCCTCTTATTATTACCGGCATGTCTTCCGCATAGTCGAGAGCAGTTGGGCCCTTATTATTTGGACTCACGCCAAGGTTATAAATTAGCAGGAACCACAGCAGAGAGATGACACACCTCCCTGTAGGCATCGCTTCTTAGTTTCCGCTCTTAGTCTTGCTTCCCTGAGCTCCGCAAACACACTTCGATACCTTATTATTTTACTCGTCAATTTTACTACTCCTTGAAGGGCATCTCTCCTTTGGAGATCGTGGTGCATCGAATCGTGTCTTGCTGCTCCTATGTCCATCTTCATTGCCGTCGAATGTCATTTCTATTATTTGTTCCAGCTTAAATGTAGCTCATACAGTTGATTTGCTCTTTTCATAGACAAATTGAAGTTTGTGAAGTTGCATATTTACCAGAAGATCGATCACTCCTTATGTATAAGTCAATCAGCTTGTCCATAGTCTTCAGTATGAAGGATGTGAGGCTAATTGGCCTATAGAATTTTGGTAGGTCGGCCGGTTGGTTGTCACACTTGAGGATGAACAGATTTCACGATTTTGATATGTAGCTGAGCTTCAAGCTTACTCAAAATATCTAAGTACCACTCTATACGATCAAGACCTGCCTCTTCTTCGTCAGCTTTGCCGCTGCTCTTAATTTGGCACCCTGGAAAGTATGTTCTAACCAGTACTTCCAGTGTGTCTCCAAGGATGGTTGTCATCGCTCCATCCAGAGTTCTACGTAGTCCTATATGCCCTTGGTGGCCTTTGGACAGGGTTTTCTTCATCTTTTATATACTATTGAGATACTATTGAGACTTTCGCAGAAGGCACTCCAAGCGTTTATTTTGAATTTCGTGAGCTCTTTGTTGTATTCTGAGAGTCGATAGAAGTCAAAGTTATTCATCAACTAAAGATCGGCAAAGAACCAGACCCTGATTTGGTTTCTCCTTTATTCGTGGTCCAATGTACATACCAATTGATCACCCCTTTGCAGATTAGGTTCAATAACTCCTATGTTTTAGTGTTTTCCCGTCTTTCTGAAAATCTTCATACCTTACACATATTTTCAAATGTGATAAGTGATCAGTCGATTAACATTGAGGAATCGCTATTCTCTCTGGGGTATTGCTAAGGATAGATATTATGCCGACAATCTAGTAGCAATTTATGAGCTTAATATTGATCGAGCCATTTGTCAGATAAAGCCCGATACGACCAAAATTTTACTGATAATTTGGGTTGAAAGGATGGACTACTGCCAGTCTTGGTTAGAAAAGCTATGCGCCCAATGTGGGATTGATTAAAAAAGTGCTTAAATCGAAGGGGAAATGATGCGCCCGCTTAACTGTCAAGAGTTCATTTCACTTTTTTTTTCAAATTATATGAAACAGAATATAATTTCATCTTCTCTTTATGGACCCCACAAATCTCGCTACAGGACTGGGAGGTGTTACCCTACCCACAATATTCATCAAATATTGCGCCTTTAGATTACTAATATTTTTTATTGACACAGTCAGCCTTTCAACTCAATTCTTTTAATAGTATCGAAATTTGACTGAATAATTTAATCATGCCCAAAGAACCAAATTTCTTCAGAGAGAGAGAGAAAGAGAGAGAGTGTGAGAGAGAGAGACAGTGTGAGAGAGAGAGGCAGTGTGAGAGAGAGAGGCAGTGTGAGAGAGAGAGGCAGTGTGAGAGAGAGAGACAGTGTGAGAGAGAAAGACAGTGTGAGAGAGAGAGACAGTGTGAGAGAGAGAGAGACAGTGTGAGAGAGAGACAGTGTGAGAGAGAGACAGTGTGAGAGAGACAGAGAGATAGTGTGTGAGAGAGAGATATAGTGTGAGAGAGAGTGAGTGCGAGAGAGAGAATTCGTAAATTGCCTACAAATTTATGGTTTCAGATGTAGCATACGTTAAATAAATGTTTATTTTATTGTATAAAGAATTAAATGCCTTTTATCATATCTGCCAGAATCATATTTGAACACCCAATATCTCTATAATGGTTGAGTGAACAGAAACTTTCATTAGATTAATTAAATGCATTGTAGCCTCAACTAGCACCCAGAAAATATTTATTGCATCACGTGAACTGACAACAGTTCTATTGACCTAGGTGTAAGCTGTCTGTGTAAACACACCTGTACATACATTTTATCGACTTTAAAACAGCGTAATTGCAATTATCGATTGATACAGGTTCTTCCATAAAACACGATAAATAATTTGAATTATCACTTAGTCTAAATATGTGTATGATTACGGACATAGCTAAATATTTCTATGTACTAATATGTTAAACATACAAACTTATTACAATTTATTATTAATTCTACACTTACCCACCAAACATCGTTGAAATAGCGAAGATTTGCGAAAACCATAGTATCCAACAGAATGATAGGAACAGGGTGACATTTTTCATGTTTTTCGAATTACAAACTTGTTTCACTAAACATCGCATTTATGTCGTTGTTTTTAGATAACTTCGCGTTTCATTTACACAACAACAATAGGAAAAAAACCATTCAATTTAAAATTTATCTTTTTTTTTGTTTTGAATTATTTTTATGAACACCAATCACTCTTTACAGAGTAGTGTTCGATAACAGTTCACATATTATTTTATTCATTTTATCTAATTGTTTGCTTCTCGCATTTTTGAACATCTTTAGTGCACATTCGGATCATTTAATCACGTCAAATCACTTTATTGCAGTTGAATTGCTTTTATCTTTTACACTAGAATATAATAATAAAGTTCGTCATTTACGTGGAGGAGACATGTTTTAATTACGATTTTTTGCGAGAATTTTTCAACAATTTTTCGTGTGAAGTGTACGAGTTTCGAAATGCTAATATTGTTATTCTTGTCAAGGTGAAGAATGCGATTTATGGTTTTTCCTCCAGTTAATTTTATAGGTGATTATCGCAGAGACCCAACAATCTTGGGAATTTTTTTTCGCAATAAACTGTACATGTTTGGAAGTGATAGTGAAAATTGTTTGCGTATCTGAGCTGACAAGTTAATGTCGTTGAGTAGAGTAGGAGAAGCATACGTATTTTTGAGACATATTATGTGAATTCATTTACTTTATCATAAAATCAATTATTATTTTGATTTTTAATAATTTTCGGTTTATTACAAACACAGGAGGTTTTTCAGTGAAGACTTTTAATTTAATTTTTTTTCATGAACAGATTCAAATGCCATTTTAAATTTTCAATTGAATTTTTAATTACACTTATCATTTTTTTCTAATTTTAAACACGTTACTAACTTCAAGAATGAGATCTTTGTCCACCAATATTGCTGGATTTATTCATGAAATTAGAGATAATATGCGATCTGTGATCATTCACAGGGAACATCATACTGTTGCGCGTATCCACTTTTCCAGTAAAATCCAAAACACATATAAACTAAACAGTCAAGGTTCCAATCTGGAATTTGTTTCCTCATTTTTACTAACCTAAACATCCGCAATCTGGCTTCTACGCAAATTAAAAAGCACCCAAATACACTAGAGCTATAAATCGATCTACCATAGAAACAACCTAAACTAGATTTAACCTTGAAATTAATGAATGCATGTTAGACGATGAATTTCAAACAACGAACCATTCAGATTGCAATATTCAAATACTTCTTGCTTTTTTTCTCCACTTCGGCAATTATTTGATATTTGTGTATGCAAGTTTTTCACATGTAAAACGAGTTTTTCGAACGATACGAATTCGAATCAGACAGTAATAAAATCAGTTCTGATTCTCAAGGGATTTTAATTGGCTTAAGAATCGTATTTTTAAATATTTAAAAATTTTCTTATTTCAATGCGAAATTGGATTGGTTTATCAATTAAATGATACACATAAGTGCTTGTGCGAAGTTTATTTTGTTTGGCAATAAACAATTTTTTTCGTACATGCATGCCACTGAACTTGAATATGGCGAAATGTTTTTTATCATGTATCTCTTCCTAGAATGCTCTTATCTAATCATTACAAAAGTGTTTAAATCATTGCTAAATTGAAGAAGAGTTGTATTTGTATGGGGAAGCGTAGGCTTGGTATCTTTTTAAAAGTACTGTGGTAAAATTTGTATCAGTTTGGAGTTCACAGCCACTTTATTGAATTTTGAAAACGATTTTAAATAAATGCACCTTAAGGGATTTGTTTGATAGTATAAATAGAAGAAAAACTCTAGCGCATAAGAAACACTTGAAATATTCATTTTTGAAGCGAACAGGTGAAAGTATATCAATTTCGTTGTATTACGAGAGTTGATTCAAAAGTAGTGATAATCGACTATTTCCAGTTCGCATAAAATTCAAAAAAATATTTTTAACTACCTCATACACCCACTAAATCAACATAAAAAAAAACTTATAAATAGGTCACGATTCCAGAGAGGTACATTTATTTGAATACGAACAGTCAAAGAGAGACCATTAAAATGGAGAAAAATGAAATTAGAGCTGTCATTAAGTACCTGTGTTTGAAAAAAAATGTTTACCAAAGACATTGGCAGCGATTTGGTGGATACAAAAGGGGACTCTGCTCCTCCATATTCCACCTTTGCACGCTGGGCCAAGGTGTTAAATCCGCTGAAGATGAACACCGCGAAGGACGTCCATCCATGGCCTTCATTGAAGATAACGTGAAAAAAGTGGCAGATGTCGTGTTGGCAGATCGAAGAGGCATAGAGGAAGAGGCATCAGGCATGTAGCTGAGGTCATAGGGATCTCGTATAGCAGTGTTCCAAGAATCGTTGCTTACGAATTACATATGAAGAAAGTCTCTACGCGTTGGGGGCGAGAATGTTAACCGATGAGCAAAAGAAGAAACAAGTTGACATTGCGAGGGTGAATCTCGAAAAGTTCCAGGCAGATCAGGAGAATGTTTTGTCACGTTTCGTGATCATGGATGAGACCTGGATACATCATTTTGATCTAGAAACCAAACAGCAATCGATGACGTCAAAGCGACCCTCTTCACCGACGCCGAAGAAATTCAAAGTGTCGAGCTTGGCAGGGAAGGTTATGACATCAGTTCTTTGGACGCTGAATGAATTATTATGGTGGAATATTTGGAAAAGGAAGCCACTACATCAGGCTCTTACTGCGCAGACCAAATGAGAAGATTGCGGGAGGCTATTGAGGGGAAAAAAGACGCGACAAACTGCGAGCCGGAGTGGCTGCATTTCAAGAAAAAGGATTCGAGCTGCTTGAACATTCACCCTATCCGCCAGATCTAGCTTCCAGTGACTTCTACCTCTTTCCGCGGCTTAAGGAACACCTTCGGGGCAAGAAATTTGAAGATCATAGCCAAGTGATGGCCGCTGTTGAGGGGTTTTGGGAGAGTAGAGACAAATCATTTTTTTTCTAAGGGAACTTGTTAGGAGACTATGTTGAAAAACAAATTTTTTTTTTTGAGTTTAATCACTTTGGTTTATATGTATTATCATTACTTTTAGATCAACACTCATATATAGTAGCAATGCTTACAAAATCAAATTTCGTACTCACGACTGGACCATCAGGTGAGGTATTTAGCCCATGAAAATTTAATGGTAGCATTTCGATAGCATTTTGATCAGAATACTGAATCGAAAGCTAAAGGGTGAGCAAAATTTTGAGGTTGCCACCCACAAAAATTTCAATATTTTGTGAATTGGCACATTCGCTTATTTCATTTTAAGGTACTTATCATATGAAAATAAAATAGTAGCTTGTCTTAGCATAGAAATGACGAAAATCACCGGGAAACTTCATCCTAATTTTTTGCCCGTATCTGAATTCGAATCAGACACCCCATTCGCTAGCAGCCAGTGCTCAATTTGCCCATGAAGTGGGCTGGCTATCTAGCAATTGATGTCCTGTTAATTGCAATACTCCTGCCTTGATGTCCTGTTTTGGGTTTCACCATCCATTTCGTTATCCTTACCATTTCCTTGGCACACAGGCGCACACCATTGCTCCACCGAAGATAGGGCCTATCTTGGCGTTGCTTTCTAATAATTCTCAGCCCCCCTACACTTTCCGACGAAGATCTTCTTCACTCATACGACCTTATCAATCACTTGCGATGATCGCGATATCGCTCGTATATTTCGTTGCTGCATAGGCGGCGAGATGATCTATTCTAATGTAAGGAGCCAAATATTTATCGGAGGGATCTTTTCTCGAAGTTTAGCGAGACTGGAAAAGGTTGTCGAGGAGTTTTTTACGCACGGATGCGTAATGATCCTAGTAAGTCTATGGCGCTTTCTAACAAAGTGAGAAGGAAGAGAAGATATTCAGCTATCTCAATCGATAAACCTGAAAAATTAACAATCGAATAAGAGCTCAACAAAAAAGTGGTCTTATGAAGGAGCTTGTTACAACCTACTCCGTTCAATATTACAACTTTGGCGAAGCTAAATGTAATAAGCTGTGTTTAATGACTCTGAAAAGAGCAGAGCAGAGCATCTCAAGGCAAGTTAAAATAAAGCAGCTGTCAAAAAAGTCGAGCAAGCTAGAGCGATTGAAAGGCAAAAAAAAAGTTGAGCAAGTTAGAACAATTGAGAGGCAATTTTCAAAATTCATTACTTGTCAGAAGTTCAACCTGTCAATTGACTAGTCACTTCACTAAACTCTACTTCAGTTACAACTTTTGGTTGATAGTAGCTTCGGTGACAGTCGACAAACAGACGGTTGCTGGCCCGAACTTGCTCTACCAAAAAATGGAGCAGAAATCATGCTCTAAATTGCTCTAGTTCAACTTAGAGCAGACTCATGAAACACAAATCAGAGCAACTTCGAGCACTTTTAGAGCAGCCGAATAGCTCATGAAACACATTTTGCTGAGATATCTCAGCCTAGCTCAACCTAGAACAGCTCATTAAACGCAGCTATAATAGGTCTGTTCCCGTACTACGATTAATTGCGATCAATAGCGATTAATTGCAATGAAGCCGTTCCTGTACTCCGTTTTACTGAAAACTGAAAATTTCCCCTTTTTCATTAAGTACGATGAAATTTGAGTAGGATCTGAGCTGCTGAAAAATACTGAAAAGTGTCAAACGGTGTGGCGTGGGTAAATATTTTCAAATGTACGTGGCAAGCAACATATTTTTTGCGTAATGTTGCTATGCAGGTCGAATATTTTTGTGGCGATAATTTATCACTGCTTAGGATGACTTTATAATCACTATTGTTCTTCCAAAAACCGAAAACTGACACTTTTGGTTGTTAATTTTCAGGAAATGCAATGAGAGCGTTCCCGTACTTTCATGAATTTGCCCCACCACATGATCCAGGAAAATTTAGTGACTGAAAGTACGGGAACAGACCTAATAGTTCTGGGTAGATATTTTCAACGTTATATATAGTCGTCAAAGCATATAATTCCAAAAGTGTCACAGCCAGCCCGAGCCTTTTCAATACATTGCGAATTCGAGTTCAAATATCAATGTGCTGTGAATCGCTTACTCATCTGTTTATAAAATGTGCAAAGACAAAAATATGAAGACAATAAGACACATTTAAAAAAAAGAGGCATAAACTTTTCGTTTTTTTTTTGACATTTTAATTTTTTACCGAAACCTGTCATAAGAATAAGACATGAGAAATTCAACGTTTCTTTGTTCCACATGTTTTCGAAGTCTCTTTAAACTAGAACCATATAAATAAACAATTACATTCACCCTTTAAACAAATTCGAATAAAACAATTTCCATCTGAAATAATTACTGACTGTCTGAAAATGATTGATACAGTTTGACTTTTCAAGTTCTTTGTCACGCAGAGAAACAAGTCAAACCTGACAACAATATAAACAAAAAACCGATACCCATTCTCAAACCACTTTCATCCTTCTTAACGCAGCGTGCTCATAGTGGAATTTTTGGCACAATATTATTTTTGAATTCGAGCCAACAGATTTGATATGATTTGAAACAATGACGAATCATCGTAAGATTTGATTATGTGTTTGTAGTATTTTAATATTCAAACGTTTTCATTCATCAGCAGTGCTATCTATGAAAAATGGTTTTTTTCAGTAACAATGTACTAATTCGTCGTAGATATCGCATGAAGGCGATGAATGACTTTTGGCTTGCGTTATATGAAATCAGTTTTTCAAAAATTAATAGCCAAATTTGCTGAGCAAGCGAATTACGACGAGATGCGGAAATGACTTGTGGCATGGCGTTAGGAATATAATATAATAATGAGTTGTGGTGTGGCGCCGTGAATTTGAAATTCAACGCAAATTTGAAAATGTTTAGTGGTGAATTTAATTTATTACAGGTTAAGATGTATATGTAGGCAGAGTATAATTTTTGCAAGCACGTAAATGTATAAACAATTTTAAGATGCATACACAGCCATTTCGGGAGGGAAAATATATTTTTTAGTGGAATTAATTTCATTTGTATTCATTATTTTTTAATTGAAAAAAAATGTAAGAACATTTGGGCATCAAGCTAGGCTTTTGTCGATAGCGAAAAATAACAGGAACAAACTACTAAAAAAATCATAAATTTTTACAATGAAGTAAACACATCTTTGGTTCCCTTTATATTTTTGGCGTAACGAAACTAAAATAAACTCTTCGTCAGTAGGATTATGAAATTAATAGGCAACAAATTAATGTTGTTAAACTACATTTCATGCTGCAGAAATAAAGTTTATTAGCAAAATAAAATAAACTTGATAATATTCTAATATTCTTGTTGCTATCAATGTATTAATTAATGTAGTATTAATGTACTAATCAATCTTGCGTACTACAAGTTGCAGCTAAATGGACTATATTTTCAGGAAGAAAAAGTTATACATAAAAAATTTAAAAGCTTTTTTTCATATAAAAAGAAAATTTCACTAATTTTCTGTAAGCATCATTTCCTCTATAGCTCCAAAAAATATTATGAAAAATCTCTACAAATAGCATTACTTCTCCGTATTAGCCATTAACAAACAAGCGAACGAAGACTAAAAGCTATTTTTAGCAACAATCATTGCTATATAACGATAAGAGAATTTGCTACGTAGTGTACTATGTTCAGAAGTTGGTACCAAAACGTGCAACATGTACTTACTAATGCGCCTTTGTTGCCGACTGTTGCTTTATGACAACATTGCCTTTCAAGATTTAACGAGTCCATATGTTCACGTTGGGCGCTAAGTTTCTGTTAAGTATCAAATCATGTACATGTACATACAATTTGTCCATATGATGATGTATCTTCAAGGCAACCTCCTTTGGCTTTTTTTAGACAAATTATATTATGTTGCGAACATTGCCATCACTCGTAATCTTTGACGTCATTGTCTCATATGTGACAAGGCGAAAATGTTTCAAGTAAACACATGCATATATATTTAGAAATCTTAATGGAAAATGAGAACAAAAAACAGGTGAAAAGTATCTATGATAGAGAGGTGTTTTGCGGTTCTCAATGAACATATATTGGGTACTCAATTACTAACGGTTGTGGTGTTTTGTGATGTGTCAATTGAAGTCATTGCTTTGAATTTATGTAAAACCTATGGTTAGACGAGGAGCTAATTATGACTTTGCGTAGATGAAGGTTTTGCTTCAATGTATGTTTCATAATTCATCGCGTAATGTTTGGCAAATTATTTAAGTTATTTATGAAGTTGTTGTTCAGTTTTATGAATATTTCCACCTTTTTTTTTAGATGCGAATAATTTTTACAGTTAGTTTCATTAGATTGAGGATTGCTGAAAATTTTACGAATGAATTCAATATAAGGTATGACAGATTATCCGATTGAAAATATGCCTGAAAGACACCAATAGAATGTCCTTTTTAGGCTACAAATTCTATATTTTGACGAATAACTCCAAAAAATAATCGAATAATTCAAAAGTTGACAGGCTACGAATTATGCATTTTCGCCTCATAAAAACTTTGCTCTCAGACAGCAATCTACTGCTTGCCACAGTGTAAAAAATAAATCAAATTTAGATGCATGTAAAGTATCAATATTGTTTTTAATATCAAATGTAGTAAGTTCTACAGAAAATATAACCCAATCAAATCGACTAATCTTCTGAAATAAAAAAATTTTTATTTGTTAAAATTGCATATCTAAAAATAAACTTGTTATCAACAAGCTTCTTAGCTTAATAACATGCTAATAGACTACGAAATCAAGTAAAGTGATTTCAAAAGATTCTAGAAGGAAACATTTTCTATTACAAGCGTGGCATGTAAGTCTACGTCTTTCGGTTTGCTTCTACAATTCGCATCAAATTACTAGGGACACAACATACATATGCATCTAACACTCAGAATATTCATACACGTTCTCAGTGCTCGTTGCACGATTGTACAACGGTTTCAAGTTCATTTCGCGACATACAATAGAACCATTACTTTTAGGCCAATGACAGACAGTTCGGTTTCACCGAAGCGTTTAACGCTTCGGTTTGGCGCGTCGGCTGCCACACACAGCGGTTTTCAGAAGCGTTTATCGAGTCGGTTTAGTTACAAATTACGTCGGAGTATCAGATTTTCCTTCCCCTATCCCATGCATTCATCAATGCATCCAGAAAATTTCAGCTCGATCGGACTACGCAGCAATGAACTCATCGAAAAACGCTCGAAAACCGAGTCGGTGGGTCATTTCTCTCATCAACCGACGCGATTCCGAAACCGAGAGGCGGTTCGCACCGCGGTGTGTGTCATCACAATGCTAAAGTAATGTACGACTATACCGACTCGGTTTTCCTCTCGGGAAACGCCTCGCAAAAACCGCTGTGTTTGTCATTGGCCTTAGGCCAATGACAGACAGAGCGGTTTTTGCGAGGCGTTTCCCGAGAGGAAAACCGAGTCGGTATAGTCGTACATTACTTTAGCATTGTGATGACACACACCGCGGTGCGAACCGCCTCTCGGTTTCGGAATCGCGTCGGTTGATGAGAGAAATGACCCACCGACTCGTTTTTCGAGCGTTTTTCGATGAGTACATTGCTGCGTAGTCCGATCGAGCTGAAATTTTCTGGATGCATTGATGAATGCATGGGATAGGGGAAGGAAAATATGATACTCTGACGTAATTTGTAACTAAACCGACTCGATAAACGCTTCTGAAAACCGCTGTGTGTGGCAGCCGACACGCCAAACCGAAGCGTTAAACGCTTCGGTGAAACCGAACTGTCTGTCATTGGCCTTACAGACACTCAAATGAGATTCATGAAAAAAAGTCAATAGAAATCTATTTTTGTGCCGTTTTTTCTTAGCAAAAATCACCTAACTAAAGCTTTTGCAGTATGGCGCCACTCATAATTCACTCAAAGTTTAAACGTATCGAATGTCGACGGATGCGGTTAAATGCGAAAACAATACATAGACATATTCACCTGTAATGGCGATTTAAGTTGTAGAGCTCAGGGTTTATTCAAGTACCCCTGCATCAGTATACGCTCGTTATTTGTTACTTTTATTTTCATTATTATGCATTTGACGCTTTCAAGTTTTTTCTTTAATCACTTTCAACACACAACAAGTTGTACGAAGAGCAATTATTGATGCAATATGATTAAATTATCTCTTTTATTGGTGAGCATCTAAAGATTCAAAACATGTTACGTATTCCTAATCTTAATTTTTGAGATAAATATGAAATTCTAACCACATCCAGGGAGGGAGGTAGAAGGAGTTAGTACTTTATAAAAATTATAAAAAAAAAGTAAATTTATGATTAATTATAATTTTACTAATTCTTAGTTATTCAATTAAAAAATTACTAATTTATTAAAGTTTTGTTTCCTTGAAGTTTTTTCAAAAAATTCAGCAGCTGCCACTAGTGCTAGAAGACAGCTGTTTGGAATTGTTTTTGCCGGATGATTAAAATTGAAAAAATTTTATTTATATTGAAAATTTTATTTGACAAAGTGGTTTCGAAAGCATGCACTGATTCTCATCAGACACCAGCACACAGTGCATACTTGACTGGTGTGACCACTTGCAGTTGGAAATCATTAATTGTTATTTACACTGGTTGTGACAAATTTTAACATCTCCGACTTATATCCATGGAAATATACTCATAAAGGTTATTGATTTGTGATCACGGTTCCCTTCTTGTCTATAAATCAGCATATACAACGTATATCGTGCCTCTAAAGCTTACCAAAGCAGAGAATAATTGATACGGGAAATTCGACCGTTTTGCGGAATAAGCCTCCGAAAGCAGAATCAAATTGGAATTGTTTTTTCGGGATGATTCAAATTGAAAAATTTTTATTTATATTGTTTTATCAATTATTTTTATTTATTATATTTATCAGTTAGTTAAAAAATCATTAGTTTCTATTTTCCCTTATCAATTTATTGATTATAATCAACTATAAGTAAAGAATTAGCTTCGCATCATGCATTATTCACAGAACATAAAATTTATTCAGCCACGATTAAAAGTAACCACCGAATAAGGTAGACGGAATTTCAAATCAGTAACAGCAAATTCTAAGCATGAACATACAGAGCAAAGTAATAATGTCAACGCTTCATTTATTGATTATTTGAATCAATAAACAATATTAATTATACACTGTATCGTCACGAATTACTCGACCTTGAGAATTTCAGTGTCCCAATACGATAGATCATATCAGAGCTAAATATGTAGTGGTTCCATTACGTAAATGAACGAACACGTGTATTAGAATGTTGATATGCGGTATGATGAATTTCAAGATTTAAAATAATTGTATCGTAAATGGGAAGTGTAAACCGATAATCCAATCGAAAATTTTATCAGAGCATTTTATTAGAAAGGAGAAATAATTTTGTAGACTTTTTAGAATATTTGTTAGAAGCATAGTTAGATTTTTTTAAAATAAAACGACGAGGATACCAAAGCTAATTAATTTCCAAGTTCTCTTTAAATTATGAAGCCTAGTGGGTTCGAAGTCAGGTTCAGACTAGGGACTGCGCACCAAGCTTTGAGTTCACGTAGCTCTGAATAGATAATCAGGGGTAAAGTGAGTCGTGGAACTAATCACTCTACACTCGTATTTACATTGATTGTAAATTTGTGATGAACCTCTCTACCAGCTTCAACCCCTAAGCCCGTACGAGGGTTGTCGTGGGATTACTCTAGTTTACTTTTACTTTAAATTAGAATTAGGACTGAAGTTCTTTTTCTATGGCGATACAGTCTAAGATTGGATCTTCTGTTCGTTAACTGGCTCTTCCATGGCAAGTGTTTCTACTAAGAATCTTGATCCAACGATCGGTTGGAAGTGGCCTCACTGATCTTTTCATAATACTGGCCATAGACACTGCTTGAATAATAGTCAGATATATTTTAAATTTAGTCCTTCTCCTATGTCTGACTTGCAAGTTTGATTCGCTAACTGATATCGTCGATTTTGTTGTTATCTTTTGTTATGTTAGTAACCAGGTTGATAAACTTGACATCGTTATTTACCTATACCCTATATACCTTGTTATTTTTCGTCTAGAAGTCATTTTTTTTCTAGTTCGCGACTTAATTTTTTTTGTTTTCATTTATTGCTAAGACAACTTGTCTTCCTGATGCATCAAGACCTCTTTAGCAGCTCTTGCCACAGAGTGCGCTAATACGCCTGTGTAGGCAACTATTTGTGTCCATTCATATAGTCGCGATTTTGTGGATCGATCGGAAATTTTCAGACGACGCACTCCAAAATAAAATTTTAAGAGCATGACAGCCAGATCGATTCCTTACTTCAAATCTGCCTTTATCTTGAACATTCTTAAGATATTGCTTGTGTCGTTGTATCTTTCATCGACATTTGAATCAGTCTGACTAATTTCTGTGGCATGCCAAATCAAAGCAAGTCTGATCTAAAGGATATGAGAGTGAAAGCGTTGAGAGGCTCGGAACTTGCGCGTAGGAGATGCTTAGCAAGATATGAGACTTGATATATTTCACTAGAACAAAGACCATAGTAATAGCGATACAGAAGAGAAAGGCAACCCACATTACGTCGATGTTCAAGGGATTCAACACGCGACGTAATAGTTTCATCGTCAATAAGCTTGAGACCTTTGCGTTGGACTTTGTCTAGTTCCGCTAAAGCAGAGCGGGTTGCCCCAGCTCATATGTGGGAGTTACACTCAAGTGTTAGCGTTTTTTCTGATGGTCTTATTTCTATTTCTGTAAGTATTTCTTGCCTCTCTGAAGGAAACCTAGGCATTTTATGACATTTTTCACAATTAGGAAAATGCAGCCAGTTTAGTTTGCAGGAGATGTTAAATCTTAATAAATTTAGTGAATGTGATTCAGAAATGTCTACGCCATCAACAGAAATAGTGTACCTAGCTGAAAGAGGATAAGGCTTGAGAGAAACACGACAACATTGGGGTTTGGGCGCATTAAACACAACACGGTTCGCTGAGCACTAAACGACAATGCTTAATAAGTCCCTGTTAGGCGATGCAAAACATGCGACCTCTATTAACAGAATTAGCGTTCCCGCAAGAGTCGGCCACTCTGTCAATAGTGTATGTGAAGCCAAGGGTGCTGTCATCGACAAAACTATGAATTGGATTGAAAATGGAAGAAAGGAGGTCGTTTATAAATAAATGGAAAAGAGTTAGTGAGAGAATAGTATACTTTGCGGTACACCGGCATTGGTGATGTGGACACAGGATTTGGATCCATCCAGAACAACTTGGAAGGAATGATCTACTAGGAAACTTTTAATCCACTTGAAGAGGACGGAGTGAAGACCAAATGCACAAAGCTTAGCTAATAGAGCTTGATGCCAGACTCTGTCTTATGCCTTCGAAATATCAAGAGGAACGAAAATTGCTTCACCAAAGCTGTGGAGAGAATGGTTCCATCTCCTAGTGAGAGATATAAGTGAATCTCAAGTGGAGCGCCCAGAAAACCATACTGGCGACTCAAGATATTTCATTAATTTTGAGTTCACGAGTGATTCAAATACCTTAGACAGAACCAAAACGATTGCAAATGGTCTATAGTTAGAGGAATCACAGGCCTCCCTTTTTTAGGTATGGGTTGAACGTATGCAAATTTCCATACGGAAGGGAATATTGAGATAAAATTATAGTTTAAGCAGAGGTTTAGTTAAGTAGTTTTAAAGAGTGTGGCGAGCATTTCATCAATGACCAGCTTTTTGTGGTTTTTCATGAAAACTCGCAATTCCTCCGTGGTGTGTTTGAAGGGCTTGTTGTTTTTCGTGTCGCCAATCATATTTTCGGCTGCGTTTATCCAAAGGTATTTTATTATTGAGTAGGTGGACTTAAAATTTAGGGTTAAAGGCAGTTTGAAGTCTTCAACAATTCGGCAGAGTTCAAAATTGAGTTGCATCCATTTTTACCTTATGCTCATTTTGATGTGTCAAAAGCTTGAAAAATCACATTTACTCATCAAATTCCTTACTGATTATTCGTTAAAATGATTTTTCTTATTGCTTATATTTATTACTTTGTATTATTTTTTTTTATTACTTTGCATTATTTTTTTATATTTATTACTTTGTATTTATTATTTTTGTTTATTATTTTATGTTTCTAAAAAAACATATGGATATACAATTGGAATAACATTTTAAATACGTAATGGATTGATATATTTTTGTTCCATTCGAAGGCTCTCCGTTAGAAAATTAGTAAATTCCATTAAAAGTGGAAACAACCCCTAGCCTAAATATTGGTTTTTGTGGGTTTACTTTCTTTTTTATTAAATGTGGAAAGACATCGTGATCGAAGAATATCACTGACACGAAACTTAAGAACTTTGAAATCCGCAATTTATCAAATCAAATCACTTCATTTATCAATTCTCAACCCGATTATTTTTTTACTTTTATGCTTCACAGCTAACAGCAATAACTTGCCTAAAACTTGCTTCAGTAAACTTAAACATTGAATTCATTTCAAAGCACTGACAACTCCATTCATATTGGCGGTTCAATTCAGGCAAAAATCCTCAGTCGAAAGCAATCTAATACATTTTATTAATCTAATATAATAGCATGATATTGCATTTCCATATTGTCATTTAGAGAGCGAGCGAGTTCACCAGTAATTTATTAAGGGAATATGTAGTAGTTAAAAAAATTAGCCACGCGTTGCTTTATGTACACTACTATCGGCGGAAATCAATAATGTCAAAGGTCAAGAAAAGTGTATTCAGATTTAGAGTTCGATTCGAAAATATCAGAAGAAAATAACTAAATGTCATCAGTAAATATTAAACAAGATAGGGAATTCTGATAATTATGTTACTTTTACCATGCAAATGTTCTTCGAAAAATGTCATTGACGAGAGATGTATTGGAAATCAACAAGAAACACTTTTTTCCAGTTTCGAAACTTACAAAAATACACCTTCTATTGTCTTTGTTAGCTTTCATATTTTAATATTTTATTTATTTTCTTCTCCATTTTATTGTTTGTCCTTTTCCTTCTTTTATTTTTTGCATTTATAGTTTTTATTAACATTTTTTAATCAAATATATTTAGTTTGTAAACTTTATTATCTTTTACTTCTTTTTTATTTTTTATCTTTACCTTTTTTTCTAAATTTTTTCCAATTGTTTTTTAAAATATTTAATGTATTTTCATATTTTGCCTGTTGTGACGAAAATTATATTACTTTTTGGTTCGATTATTTGTTTCACTTTAAGTCATAAATTACATTGCAAATGCTGTGGGCGGGTATTCAGACATCGAATCGTGTTAAATGATCGTTGAAAATGAGTTAATTTTCAAATTATCAAAAGCAATTCAAAAAAACAACATCACCTCTAATTAAAGGTTGTCGTTTACTTGTTGTTAGAAAATACACAATTAACGTCAAACACTAAAAACCAATCTTTATTACTTCTTACGGTTGCATGAAATTACAACCAATCACTTTTCCAAACATATTACTTGCCGCTTATTCATTTTCTATTCAAAATTTACTTTTTCGAAAGTAGTTTCGACTTGGGCATTGTATTAACAATTTTTGTTTGAATTGAATCACATGTGTACTCGTAGAACAACAATTTGTTTTGCTACCATATCTGCAAAATGCATTTCTCTTCAAAAAAAAAAAAAAAAATCACCTGTATCGTCAATTAGAAAGCAATTTCGCAAGATTATTATGCTGCATTTAAACTAACAGGACTTTCTGCTTGTGAGAAACTATGCATCGAACCAAAAATTAACTGATACATACTATCATTGACCATCGAACAAGATCGATTTTCGTTTTTCACACTGAATTTGAGAGGTGATATTATTTGAATAAGAAAAGACTTCCACTATCATTCGGTGCAGCTCCGACCTGTTGTGATCAAATCGAGAGACTGGTTTACAATTCGCATCTTCTTTTATATTAACGATATTTATTCATTCAAATAAAGTGCATCTCGGATGCAATTTATTACTATTTATTTATTATAGTTAACTTTCATTTGTCTCGAATAGAAAATTCCATGAGTATAAAGACTCAGAGTGCACAGATCAACGACTAATAGCAAGAAATTAATCTTGCTTAGGTGAACAGAAGCTTGCAGCGTCTAATTGGGGGTAATGTGTGTTTGGCAAAACAACAATTGCGTTAATATGAAGTGTGTGCGATAAAACTCTGTACATGCAGTACCTGCTGTGTCACTTGCTTCAGCTCCAACTTAGCCAAATCTAGTACATATGCTCTTTCCGGTTGTGGAATTTGAGTAGGACTCTTTCATGTACCCACTGACTTGCTGAATTCATGCGTACCTCATCTGGCCTGGACACTGAACAGTTGGTTGACTCTAATCGCGTGGTATCAAGAACTCCAGCCGGGCCTGCAGCATTCTCGCCGCTAGTTACTCGGATTTCTGCATGTTTTTCATCTTACAAATGCTATTATTAATCTTGAAACCTGTTGGCCGGTTAGGTATTGATAGGAAGTAGTGTATGAAGTAACGTAGCTGCCGCTGAAGCTGTCATAAGTTACCACTTTGAGCCGGGTGTGAATACAATGCTGATTGGATGTAGAGAGACTGTGCGACGTGAACTCATAGGTGACTTGCATTAGAAGTAACCTCTATCGCAAAAGAATTTTTGCCCGGCAATACAGACTTTATGATTCATTAATATTTATTGTGTCGCGTTGTTCAGGAATTCGAAATTACACAGATTTGTTGGCATTTGCAATAAGCACTTAATTTCCTTGTCAGTATGTTAGATATTGTTTCGGTATGATACCGGGTAATAAATAGTTGATACCGTTTTTATTGGTATAAGCAATATTTAAGTTGGGTTAATTATTTGCACAGGTGTTTTTTAAAGGATATTAGTTTCGTTTCTGCAGTTCAATTCGATTGATAAATGACTGTAATTGGAGAATTTTGAAGTTTTTTTCAGTAGTTTTGTTGAGTAGACTAAATTGCAGAAATCTATAAAGTAGTCCCACAACAATCCTTGTCAGATTGGGGTGTTGAAGCTGGTGGAGACTTCATTCACAATCAATGTATACGGGTATGGAGTGATAAGTTCTACGACTCACATTACCCCTGATGTATACCATTTTCGAGTCGAGTTCATAGATTTTTATTACAAATTCATAATATTTTCGAGCCTTATTCACAATTTTTCAAAACAAATTCATAATTTTTTCGTTTCAAATTCATAATTTTTGTAATTTAAATTCATAATAATGGTTTGTATATAGTTTCTTCCTACAACTCTCCTTAGTTTTCTACTTCTTATATTCAAGGCAGAACCAAATTTCGCTAGATATTATTCATTAGCTTTCAGATTACAAACCATTATTATGAATTTAACTTACAAAAATTATGAATTTGGAACGAACAAATTATGAATTTGCTTTGATAAAATTATGAACTGGACTCAAAAAAATTATGAAATTGACTTAAAACTTACGAATTGTTATCGAAAATCTATGAATTTTTTTGAAAAATTATGAATAAGGCTCGATAATATTATGCATTTGTAATAAAAATCTATGAATTTGACTCGAAAATGGTAAAACTCAGGTCCAAAATCAGAGCTAGGTTTAGTCGAACCTGGGTGGCTGGATTTGGTTGCAGCTAAGTTGTTAGATTAAGGTCCCGTTTGCTGGCAGTGTGAAAACAGAAAGTGTTGCATCCAACACAAACAAATTTGTATCATATAAATTCTATACATCTACTTACAGTCTATGTAAAAGAATCATCGTAACATTACACGACTGACTATGAGTTACATGACTATGAATTACATAATTATAGATTGCATATATATTTGAATTATTTCTACAATTTCCATGAATGAGGAAAGAGTGGGATTCTCAAAAAGAAACTGAATGAACTAAGGAAAGGAGATTATAGCATAATCTTACAGATGACATAACGAACAAATCTACATCCCCATTTGAAGATGAACAAACGGAGCTGCTTAACCAGAATCGAAATTACGTTGTCAGAGAAACATAATTTCTCGTGGAATATTTAGTGACAGGTGTCGAAGTAACGGTAAAAACCGTCGTTAAAGACGAGAAAGTACAAATGATAGGTTATGTGGCTAGAATATGGAAAAAAAGAATACGCGCAACAAGTAATGGAAAACTAAAGAGCTGTCTATCAAAGCGGTGTATTATTGAAAAGAAGACAAGTGATACGTGATATTCAAAAGGATAAAGATGCATACTGTGAATTAAGGACTGTCTCAGTAAAATTTGACCCTTGTACTAGAGCATATAAAATGAAATCTTTTGAGTTCAGCAAAATGGGGTTATTTTTTTTTTACTAAAGCTTACCTCTTAAAGATATGCCGAAACTACATTAGTGTTACTCAGGGTAAAAGTTTTGAATTTTTCGACTGAGATCCGAAATTAGTATTTCATAGAGGCTTTATCAACGATTTCGTATGCTTTTCTCCATTTTTTTTAAAGTCAGATACATTTTTAACTTTTCTATTGCTTTTCTTCAATACTCGTTGCATTTGAGCTTAGTGTCGTTCTATTAGTCTTAAGTTAAGGACAATTTGGTAAGTTGGCCTCCATGGGGACAAAAGTGACGTGGTTCTTTTTATACTACTCCACTGTTTTCTTGGCATAATGACCTAATGCTAGGTCTAGCCAAAAAAAATACGCACCCTTCATGCGTTTTAATGAAAGGCGACAATCACTTAAGTAGACATTTCTCGATATTAATCTGGGCATTGACTGTGCCTTCCACTATAAAAAATATTGCTCCTTACCACATCGACAAATTGCCTGGCACACCAAGAACTGTTCAGAAAATTTAATTGTTTTCTTTAAATTAAATACTTTTTTCACTGTACGCTTTGCTTTAACAATGTAAAATTCATGGCCAGGAATATGACTGAAGTCCGCTTTGACATCAGTCTTGTCATCTAAAATGACACAATCGAATTTCGTCACATATTGATCGTATAATTTTCGAGACCTCGTTTTTACTACTTTCTCTTTTTTTTCGGATCGATCTGGAACTTTTTCCACCTTATATGCTCTCGGGCTGTAACGGTTCTTCACTCGATCGACCGTTGACCTCGATGCACGAGGAGCTACTGCCATATCTCCAACGAAAATGTTGGTTTTGGTCTTGAATTTCCCGACAATTTTCTTCGCTAAGTCCTTGTATATACTTTCAGATTTTCTACCTGACTCTCTTTACCTTGTAACAGTTAGCTCTTTCTTATAATTTGTTATTACTCGTTTAACCGTTCAAAGTGACGTTTTCAAATCCTTAGTAATCTTTGAAAATTTCATTTCGAGATTTTCCACGTATTTGAAAATAATTTGCTATCTTACTTTTTCTTGTATCGATTCCATGTTGCCAATTAAAGAGCTCCTGGATGAATGAATACTAATATGGTTTTGTGTCCTTTACATAGAAGGTTACCATATGGCTCAAAGATCTGGAGTAGGTATACACACGAAAACATTCATAAAGATAAAAAGATCAAATTTTACTGGGTCAGTCCTTAGTCATCAATAAATCATCAACTACCATGAGTTGAGGAATAGTCCTTTACCAGACTCAATCCAAGGAGTGAAATTATTTTTGGAAAGATATTTGGCAACAATTGAAAACAATAAACTAAGGGTACCGAACGCAGCATTATCAAGGATTAAATCCTTTTCGGAAACTCTAAGGCAGAATAGTAACCATGATCATATGTACTGACAAGAAGGAGTCGTAATTGAATTGTGGACGAATGCAAAGCCCTAAGAAAGAATAGTGATCGGTATATTAAAAACCAACAGATCATGGATTGATTCGATAAAGGAGCAAATAAATTAAATTAAATAATCCTAATATTTAAAAAAAATATTTGGTGAAACTAGATATAATAATAAGGATCAAAATATATTTCTTTTATTTAAAGACCAATTTTTCTTTTAGAAGCTAGATATATTTCAATTTCTTGACAAGTTATCCTTTAAATAAAAATATTTGTTTTCGAAAGATAGAAAAAATTGAATCAAATTAATTTGAATAACTTAGAAAGATATTCAATTTTCAATGGAAATAGTAAAGAACAAAACGATACTGCTTCTAAATTTGAAGATCATCAAGAATAATGGTATTCTTGTGGCGAAAGCTTACATACATTTAGGGAAAAACACCATCTATAGTAAGTCACGACTGTTTTCTGAAAATAGTAAATTACAAATCAACAATTCACACCCCATTAGTGATATCTATGGGCCAAACTATCTACACCAAAATATCTAAATAAAAGTCAAATATATCAACAACAACAAAAATGTTATAATCAAATATTGATTTAATGAAAAAATGATTTTAAATCTTATTGAAAAGAGGGAAGATAATATACAGACGACTCTGTTAACACAACAAAAGCGAGAAGAAGGTGTAAGAGAACCAATTGTTGTTTCATCAACAAGTGATTAGAAGTTTCAGTATAAAGCAAAACCAATAAGATTGAAAAACTATAAACCAATAATTTTGCATACAATTTTCGAAAGTATGATTTTAAAAATATGAATGGCAGCCCTTGTTTCCTATAATTTGAGGTGGTTTAGTACTTAGCTTTCAAATTAATTTTCATTTCAATTTACCTAAAGCTGTATACTTAAAAACAGTATTCGAATATTGTGAAATTCACTGATTTATTTTTCTTTTAGCATCAATTAGTCATTTTTCCGCACATATTTTGCATGAGATACAAAATCGTGACACCGCTAAAAAATTTAAATTTCACGTTTTCTCATTTATATTTATGTATGTGTGATTTTCATATCGCGACATTTACAATGTCACGTCGGTTTAATACAAATAGCATTTAAAGTTCAAAGAATTCGTCTTTTGAATCATAGTGATTACCCAAGATTTAGAAGAAATGAAAATTCGTTGGCACTGATAATGAAACACTATAGCACAATATAGATGACAATATAGCACAAATAAGATGATAAATTTAATACACTGACTTGAATAAGTTGCAAAAAAAAAACAAACTTGCGAAAATTGTTCACCCGCATACATTGCAATAATTGCTGAAATAGTGCGGAAAATTATTCTGAAATGGCTTGTTTTTAATCAACCAACCGTGACGTGATTAATTCGGCTGGAAAATTTATATGACAGCGGTAAATGGTTCAAATCACTTTCATAGTATTCGAGCTCATTTTGTGGGGGCTTAAAACTATATGCATTTATTATGCATGACAATTAACTGGGAAATGTTTAGGTCACCCAGGATCATAATTGGTAATGATCAAATTTATAATGTAATTGTGACAGCCGATGCCTTTGTAATAATTTTTTTTATAGTTTTTATAGTTATGCTTGGTGGATTTGGTAACTGATTAGTGCCGTTAATACTAGGAGCACCAGATAGAGCCCATTTTTCCTGTACAAAAAAAAATCATAATAAATAAATTGCTGCTGTATTACCAATATGTATGTAGCAGCTTATTCCGATTCGTAGTAAAATCAATAATAACAGAGGAATAGTTAAATCAATAATCGTTACTAGAGTGCCCACAAGTACAACAATCTTTTAAGCTTTTAACAGCTCAAATCAAGTGCTTTAGTAAATAATGCAATTTCACTATTTACAAATTACAATGATATACCTTACATTGCCTTTGGCCAATTCAAATACCCTGCTGATAATTTTGAAAGGCTTCGTCAAATGCGAGGGTCACTTACCTATGCAGATAATGAATTTTGTTATAAAAGTCATTCGCATTATAGATTTTCATAGACTTCAGTAACACAACTTCAAAACAATAAGTTTTGTGTGTACAAGAAATTTAGTACAATAAGTTTTGTACAGTACAAAATAATTACGCATTATATTTGAGAGATATTGTCAAGAAGGTGATATAATCGTATGCTATGACTTTTGAAATGGGAGAGTAGATTCGAGTTTCATTTTTGAGGGTTAAATGTCATGAGAAAAATGGTAAATGAATTCCAATGAATTACGTGGAAAAATAGAATTTAAATCAATATGAATTTTTGATATCAAATCTTTTTATTATCTGCTTTGACACCTTAACAAAACATACAGAATCAAATACAATGCATTGAAAACTGTCATTTTGATTGAATTCGTTCACCAAAACATCCACCTTAACTTAAACCATAAGATACGAGAGTTCAATTACATCAAAACAAATTTAAAAATAGTCGTTTATGCTACCCAATCAAACACAATCGCATCCAATTACCACTACATGCACCACAAATCGCTTTACTAAAACTGAAAAACGTTTAGGCAATACATTATTATTTAGAAGGTCACGCAAAATAAGTGTTTCTTATATGTACACATTTTATTTACGTTCTTCGTTTTATTTTATTTCTTTCTCTCTCTCTTCTTATTTGCAATTCAAAATAGTCGACGATGCGGTCAAAGAACCAACAAAGTCAACACGAAAACAAAGCAAGCTTTCGGCCAGCTACAATCGGTTTATTTACACCAGCGATATAATTCGAAAAGAATATGTTGTTGATTGTTCAACAATCTGTGATAGTAAAAAGATTCGAGTATTTAATTTTGGTCTGAAACATTTTCGCACCGAGATTGATTTATTGGGGCTATATTACACAGACGAGTGTCTGAAATCGTATCTACAATTGAAATACATATCATTTGAATATGAAGCAGATACAATCATATTTATGATTCGTTTCTATTAAAGCACAAGAAGAGCCGAAAGGCAACAAATCTAACCAAATTTAAATTCAGTTTGCCGAAAGGCAGCAAATCTAACCAAATTTAAATTCATTTTGAAACAACTAGCTACGCAATATTTCTGCCGGAAACCGTTTACACCCAAACAATATCAGAATAAATGATATGTAGGTTAAATATATTTTACTATAACTGTATGTATGTAACTGAGCCGGCGCCAGATTTTAGCGAATTGTAAACTCTGTGAGCGAAAAAATACGCATGTGTTGACGACACACAATCTAAAATTTGTAATTCTGAATCAATTCAAATTTATTAAGATGCATGATGATACTCTCTGTTCTATATGTGTTTCGAAGATTTTTTCGTTGCTTTTATGGTTTGGGGTCGAAAGTTTAAAAATTCATTGGACATGTTGTTGACGATTTTTGCGTGTTGTTTTCGTGACAAATGGGTTTTCATGGTTGCTAAAATTAGCATTAGGCTTTGTTTCATTTGTTTTTGACACTAATTCTGTAAAAAATAATATTTCTTAAATGGTTGAGGTAGAGAGTTTAAAAAGTACTTATTGCCATTGGATGTAAGGGAACGTGTTATCGTTGCAAACAATATTAATATTTAGTCAAACACATTTTAATACCGATTTTCGAAGAATATGCAATAAACATAAGGGCTGTACCAGAAGAAAAAAATCTTTTTTTCCTTGAACTACTGATTATTTTTTGGCCCAATTGTTTTTTATTCGGATGGGAGGTTTTTTTTTTAGATCGTTTGAAAAGTATTAGTACAAGGCAGGTTTGCCATTTCAACACTTGAAAGCGGAGTAGATCGTACCACAAATCGTAGTAGATGTAATATTTTTGTAGTAGGTTTTTTAAGCATTCAAAGGACTCGCTAGTATTCGGTTGAAAATACACTGAAATACCAGCTGAAGAATTCACGCTTATACACCCTATGAGTCATTCAACAGTCCAAGGACGAAATTTCGAAAAGCAAACTATTTGAAAACTATACTTTGGTATATATAGCAGGTATGTTCAGAAAATAACGGGAATTTTTAAATTTCGCGGGCTTGGAGAGTCCGATTTTTATGTTGGTATACATGCTCCTGAAGTATGATAAAATTTTCAGCTGCATAAATTGTTTACTATGTCTGTGGTAGCCGCTAAGGTTAGACATGTTTTTATGAGCTTGGCGATTTTTGTTTCTTTAAAAAATGGATCAAAGAATTTGTATCAAATTTTGCGTAAAAAAAGAAATAAAGTGTATCAAAGTGTGTGAAATGTTAGCAGAGGCCTATGGTGAGTCTGCTATAAGTAAAACAAGAGTTTACGAGTTATATAAGCCTTTCCAAGATGGCCGTGAAGACGTTCAAGATGACAAACGCCCAGGACGCCCCAACACATCAACAACTGATGAAAATGTGGAAAAAGTGAAAGAAATGGTTATGAACGATCGCCGAATTACAATTAGAGAAGTAGCTGATGATGCTGGCATATTGATTGGCTCATGCCATGAAATTATTTTGAATGTTTTGGGTATGAAACGTGTGACAGCAAAATTCCTTCCAAAATTGTTGCGTTTTGAACAAAAACAGCGGCGAATGGAAGCTGTTCAGGTGTCACTAAATGAAGTCAACGACGATGCAGAATTACTGAAATGTGTTATAAGAGGTGATCAAACATGGGTTTACCGATATGACGTCGAAACTTGGGCTCAATTGTCTCAGTGGAAGCATTCTGGATCACCAAGACCGAAAAAGGTTCGACAAATGCGGTCGAACGTGAAGTTGTTACTCACTGTGTTCTTCGATTTTAATAGCATAGTGGATCATGAGTTCTTGCCACAAAGTCAAACGGTCAATCAGGATACTACCTACAAGTTCAACGCCGTTTGCGTGAAGCAATCTGAAGCAATAAGATTTGTGGCAAAACAATTCATGGCTTTTGCATCACGACAATGCACCTGCTCACACTTCATTGGTTTTTCGTCAATTTTTGGCCAAAAACAATACTGCGATGATACCCCAGACATGGCTCAGTCAGACATGGGTCCGTCTGACTTTTTCCTATTTCAAAAAATTAAGAGAACCTTGAAGGGTCGTCGTTTTACAAGCAAAGATGAAATTAAAAGCGCATCGCTGAAAGAGCTGAAGGCCATCCCAAATATGGAGTTTGAACAGTTTTTCGAGGATTGGAAGAAGCGCTGATACAAGTGCATAATATCTAATGGGGACTATTTTGAAGGCAACAACATTAATGTAGACGAATAAATAAATATGTTTTTCAAAAAACAAAATTTCCCGTTATTTTCTGAGCGCACACAATTTACGTTCTAAAGAAAACAGAGTCTTTTTTGAAAATAAGATTAATTTTTCTTTTTGCAAAATGGATTTATGTTATTCAAAATGAGGGCTCAATACTATGATTTGGAGGGTCTAAGAGCATGACAAATGAGTATTTCAGATTGTCGGTCGGGATTTCTTGTAGAATGTTGGTGCAAGTCACTTTGGATAGCTCCATACAATATTTTTTGGGGTTTTGACTAGTCTAGCAGTATCAATTCAGAACTATAGTGCTTGGTTTATGAATCCTATTGAAAACGCTAAGTTTCATCGTCAGTCACCATGTTGTAAAGGAAGTTTTTGTATTTTTTAGCTCCTTGAACTTGTGCGAAACAAACCGTACATACCTTTCTGTGATCCAAATTTTCGTTGAAAATGTGATAAATTGGTGTTCTGAAGAATTCGAATTGAAATTCGATGTGTTTCTATGAAGATTTTGCCTGATTTTTGATGAATCGTTGCACAATTTTGATGGAATCAGTGTTTTTTAGAAGTTTTACCAAGTTTAAAACAAAATTTAATATTGTCTCTTTGTTCGATGCTAATTTTTGGATCTATGATACAAACAAACAGTCAGTTTAGATGCAATAACTCTACTTTCAGTGAACCAAAAGTCATTAAATTTTGACTAGAAGTAGAGAAAAGATGTACCTTTCCAACGCATTATGTGATATATAGATGGCCCCACCAGACATTGACATATTCCGAAAATCCTGTTTATTTTGGAACGCACCTTCTATATCAAACTTACTATCAACCAGGAGAGTAATGTTAAAACCGTTAAAAATGGAAATAATATCGTAGAAACCGTTTACTGAATGCTAGATGTTTTTAAGGACAAAGATGTAGTAGTTATACTAAAAATTTAGTAAAGTGGCATTCTTGGTACCAGCCTATCACAAGCATTAGCTTCAATGGTTGGTATAGTCATCCCTAAACGGTTAACATAGGATGTAGAGATTTTCCTTCCCAAATTGGAGTAAGCGCTCTAAAAGATGCTTTAGCCGACTCAGAAATCCTGTAATAATTTTTAATAATTTTCAAACGTTGCTCGTTCGTTAACTACACTACCATAAAAAATGTTAACCTCGACTGACGTTTTGACATTGATAGATCACAAAAAAAAAGTTGAAGGATGCGTTTGAATTATTGTTATGTCCCTATTTAACCCCTGTGCAACATTTATTTTGGTTTGGCGGAATATCACGATGGCGAAAGCTTAACACAGAATTAAGTGAAGAGGTTTTGCTACCTACATTAAAACATGCGGATGGAGCCGGATCAAAAATTTGTGAAATGAACTCAAAAAAGGATCAGAAAACATAATATTATCGATTAAGTTCAATTCAAATGGATTAAAACTAACGCAAAGTTTCGTCATGTCAATGTCAAGGAGGTTGAAAGAGGCCATTAAGAGGAACGAAATGCTAACCTATTTTGATTTTTTTTCCAAAAAAGTTTAACGTTTTTTTTAAATAAGTAAAACGGTAGCAATAGTTTCTTCGTTCGGAATTGGAGTTTTATCTATTTAAAATGTGTTTTTTCTATTACTAAACAATTTATGCTATTACTTAGATAATAAATGGAGAAACAAACTGCGAATATTAATTTGGTTAATTCGCTATTTGCCTACCGGCACCTATAAACAGGGGTTTTTTTAGGAACACAGAACTTGGGAATGGCTCAATCGTTTTTTTTTTTTAAATTTGGGTTACTGATTCTTGAAGCTATTGTCTATGTCCTGACGGGAGCTTTTAGCAAAATAATGCTTTGGGAATTATTAATAAGAAATTACATTTTGCAGTCATTTTTCGCAACTTTAACACAATATAATTTTTTTTCTTTTTATTGTTTTAATTTTAAATCGGCTTCGTCAGGGCATAGATAATTTATCGTAGAACATATATACTAAATTTCATACCAATCGGCTGATTTTTACCTGAGATATGTGTTCCTAAAGGTGAAAAAACGTGATTTTTCAAGAAAAGTGTTTGAAAGAACCATGGTTCCTCTAATTGCTTCAAACGCCTTAAATTATAAACTAAAAATTAAAAACTTCTAATTGAAATTTTGAAACGGGATAGGTTGCAAAATGTGCAGAAATTGTTGTGGGATTTTTTAAGCGCGTGAACTGTTTTCTGATATTTTTCATGATTTTCAAGTTGCGAATAATTATTGTTAATATTCCCCTTAAATATTCTAGCTAGACACACTTTATTGTGAAAACAAAAGCTGTATTATAGTTATAAAAATTTCGGTCAGAATCTATCTACAGTATGTACAAAAGCAGACATCATGCAATTTAGATGAATTAAATCTGAGGCGTCGTTGCTTGCACTTCAACATACTAATGCGTACAAAGAATAATTGTCCAAGTAACGCACAAACAATCAGCAAATTAAATTTATTTAGCTGGTAAATTGACTGGTAAATGAGCTGGCAAATGAGCCAAATTTCAAGTTAGACAGTGTTAAATTCGCTTTGTTAGAAATCTTTTTCTCAATTTTATATACAAAGCAGGGACATCTGAAGGATTTTTATAGCTTTTATTGGGAATTTTAGAAATAAACGCAACATATGCATAAACAACAGATTCAATAAGCTGATCGACCTTCAAGTCAGTTACTATGCCGGTTTGTTGCATTAATATAGAATACTTAGCACGTGCTTTATTCAATTGTTCATTCCACTTTCAGAAGTGAAAAATTAACAGGCTCGTTATTAAATGAATCAAAAAAATCGTTTCGGAAACAAACATTGGATAAAAACATAAGGAACAACTGAAGGCATTATTTTCAATTTAGTTCAGGGAGTAATTTCGAATCGAACACAATTAGATACTTTTCATCGACCAGAAGATATCTAAACATTTCTCATGCTTTTTCCTATACTTCTATTACAACTCACTTAAAACTCATTTAATTTCTAACAGATTACAGCATCCTGTCTAATGAGTTTTCGCCATTATTTCGAATTACATAAACATACTTCTATCTCAGCTGTGAATACTTTTTCGTAGCACTACTCGTCCTTGACGATTATAAATATGTACGTCAAAAAAGTTGAATTTAAACCAGTTGTGTAGATACGATACTACACAATTTCTACAACATTATGCGTACAGCTATGAGAACATATCACCGCACTTAGCTGCGAACGAATATAGTGATTTGAGAACCGTCTCAGAATTAATACTGCATGTACATACGTACTACTTGTGTATATGATCTTATGGACTTAATAATAAAAACAGCATTGACGACGATAAGCAATGCCGACACATGCCCGCATATGGCTACTATCAAATCAAAATTCACTGGAGCAACCACCATACGAATTCCGATCGAACTATTAAACGCGGAAATTACGTACACTTTGCCAGATTTCATCGGAACTCCACACTATTTTGGGGAAATATGTGAAAGGGAAAGTTCGATGGCTTGCTTCTAACTAAGCGAGATTTACTTCAAAAAGATGAAAAGATCACACCAGATGGTTATTCTACCAACTGGGCGTCTCACACATTCCTGCACTTGTGTACATTAAGAATATCGCGTGTTCGCGTTTCAAATTAAATTTACTAAACAAAACACATGACGAACAATCATTTTTTATCAGTCGGATGTTCTATTATTGACGCACAGAACGAGGAAGTTGATGAGGCAGTTTTCGGTTTTGAATTTATCGACTCCGAATTAAGACTGATTATACCGTAGTACGTACGAGATGGCGCAATGCACGACGATCATCTACTAATTCGAACCGTATACAAATCGTCAGAATCAAAGAGCTTCACCAAATAAACTGCCGACGATGCGACCTTTCCGAAAAGATAGATAGATATTCGCTCGATTTCGAAAAGATCTCGAGCGATTAATAGAAACCCTATTCTTACGAGAACTATGACGGAATCGTGTAGACGAAAGAAAAAGTGACCGCGCGACTGCGACATAGAATTCTGTCGTTGCGTTGTCGTCCACGTACGCGACTTATACTCAGAAAGTGCTCCAAGTGAATTGACGTTGATAGTAAGGCGCTTCCAACTTTACGCGACAGCCCCCCTTCTATGCAACAACACAATGAATTTGTGTTGGCGGCAGCGACAGCAGCGGCACAACAGTCCAATGTGCCGGATAGCGACAGGGTTCCTTTTAGATTTTGCACTTCACATTGCACTTAGAGCGGCTAGTGCACTGCGCATTACACTGCATTGCGTTAAAATAGATACATATCAAAATTATGCACTGCCACTAGTCGGTATATTCCGAAAATATAATATATATCAGTGTATACCACTGATAGGTACGACTTTTCAATCTTTCAAATTCATTTTATTATTTTCAATCAGATACCTTTCGAATCGCACTGCATATATTATTTTAATGAATGAAATTTATGTGTATGTACGTATTTTTACCTACAGATGGATTCGACAAATGTCGAGTAGAATTCTTGCTTGTACTTCCCACAATACCGGTGTGGTCTGATGAATTCAAGCAGCGTGAAATTAGTTGGCATATGGTGAATTTTGAAAATAGATGCATTTATTTAATTGAATCGTTTGGATTGCAATGTTAAAAACGATAAAATTCATAATTTCTCAAGGAAATTAGATGAAATTCGAATTAATGCATTTTTCTATGCAGACATAAAGGGTATTTTTTCGGTTTATTCTGCTGTATTAACTCAAAGTGGTGTATGTGGGGTTTTTTTTTAAAGATTTCGAGAAAAATGTACTTTTATTTTGTATTGTAATCAACATAACTCTTTAAATTTTATAACCAAGATATTCAAGGGACACGTTTGCAATGGTTTACGGAGGAAAATCCATATTTTTAGGCGAAACGAGACTTACGACGTTTTAATTTTGCAAATGTTTGTGAGAATTTTTTTTTATACCTTTTATGGGAAAGGAGGAAGATTTTCACCTGCAAAAACGTCAAATAATACTGAATAAGGAAGCATTCAGCAAATGGCAACACATAATCTTTAGAAGAAGATGTTTCCCAAAAGCTAATCGAAAATATTTTTTTTGGAAGGATGATATCGAGAGCTTCATTTGTGCAGCCCACGTTGGGCGCCATTTGTCATAACATGATACGAACAAGAAAGTGGCTGCTATTTGTGATGAAAGAAGGCGAAATTCAGTAGGTGGATAAGAGGCCGTCATGTGATTTTCTCGTACGGCGAGGTCTGTCGAATTTAGCAGTTTTTCAGTCTCAGCTAGTATACCGGAAACAAAAATCGCAAGACGTCGAGATCAAACGCCATGCCCAGCAGACCACCATAAATTTTTGGAAGAAATTACACTTTTATATAACCTATATGCCGTGCATTCACATACAGCGGCGGATAAAAGTTGACGGGATCACCTTATATTGAGGTTCTGGTTAATTGGAAGCTTTAATCAAAAATCCATTGATGCGCATTTTTTCAGTAACGTAAATATATTTATAAGAAATAAACAAAAACAAAGGTTTTTCATAAAAAACTTGAAGATAATTTCATAAAAACATAAAAAATTGAATGAACAAAAGTCTACGGCAGTCAGTGCTGGCTGACACATACACAAAAAATTTATGAGAATTTTTAGTTTTTGTTTTTTTTTATAAATATATTTACGTTACTGAAATGATGCGCATCAATGGATTTATGATTAAAGCTTCCAATTAACCAAAACGTCCATATAAGGTGCTGCCGTAGACTTTTGTCCGCCACTGTATGTAAAGATTGCACTAGATTTCAACCATTAGAGGACTAACAGGTCTAGATGAAAGATTCCTTAATAGGAATCTTCTCACTATAAAAAATAATCTTTTCCCGTTTTAAAAAGTGACCACTCCTTGAAAAAAAGTTCCCTCTCTCGGTTTCAAAAAAAACTTTCTTCCACCTTAAAAGCATCATCTCGCGGTCTATAAATTTTCCTGGATTAAAAGTATACTCTTTAGGCCTTGAAAACTATATCTTGGCTTTAAAAGAACCCTTTTCTACTGATTAAAAAAGGTCCTCTCCCGACCTTAAAAAGGAGCCATTTCTCTGGCTTTTAAAGAGCCCCAAAATAAATCAGCCCAAAAAAACCTCTCTGCCCGGCTAAAAAGTGCCCAGCCCCGATCTTAAAAATGCCTTGTTTCCCGCTTTAAAAAACCGACTCCCCGCCTTAAAATGACTTTCTCCCAGCCAAAAAAGTGCTCTTTCCGGATTCAAAAGTGTTTTTTTCCCAATAAAAAAAGGGCTTTGCCTGGCTTTGAAAATGCCTTCTACCGACATAAAAAATGTTCTCTCCATGGTTAAAAAGAGCCGTTCCTTAGTCTAAAAAGAAGCATTTCTTGGCTGAAAATGTGTCCTTCCCCGTCTAAACAAAGAGTCATTTCCTGACCAAATTAGTGCCCCCTTCGGCCAAAAAGTTCTTTTTCGCGGTCTCAAACAAGAGCACGTTTATGTCGAAAAAAGATACTTGTCGACGCTTTAAAAGTTTTATCCTTCGGCCTTTAAAGTTCTCTCCTCCACCAAAAAACATAGCCCCTCCCTCGGCTTAGAAAAAAACCCTTTCGTCGCCCAAAAAATACACTCCCCGGTCTGAAATGTTGCCTCGCTGCGAGTTAAAAGTGCACTTTTCCAGTCTTAAAAGAATCCTCCCCCAGTATAAAATAAAATTTATTTTAAATAAAATTTCAATAATATCCTTGGTTTGATGCTAAATCAAGGTGAATTCAAAAAAAATTATAAACTTCATTTTGATAAAAAAAAAAAGTTGAAAATTCACGATTGCTATATTTCGTACAAAGACGAAAGAAAATTAAGTGCATGCAGTTTAAAGTTATTTTGAAGTACCTAGATGTGAAAAATGTATCAGCAATCTGTAATCCAATCTATCTGCACACGCTCTATTGGCATTCAATTTCCTCATCTATATTTATCAATTCAAATTCAAAGGAATGAGAAACAATTGATTGTTATTCTCTGAAACAATTACGAACGAAACAAAACACTCAGCGAATGAATGAATGAATTTATTTAGTGTTGCACAACGTGTGCACATATGAAAAGCGCCAGTCACTAAAACAAATAATTGATGGACTGACGAACAGCAAAGACGACTCACTAAAGCTTTGCGGATGAATGGTTGGAATTAAGCTGGTATACAATAAGTTATCGCGGATGCAAATATGGGTGCATCCTCGGACTTGATAAACACTTGCATATATAAACATGTGCGCATCACATATAGAGATGATCACATGGAACATGCAATCGACTTTGCAAAATGTAAAATAAGTTCATTGGTCGATTTGAATTTCTAATCTTTTCAGCTTTTGCGCTTTTGTCTACTTCCTTGCTTGCTTACACATTAACGCTGAATTGAGTTTTATCTGGGCGCACAATCATGTACTGTGTTAATACAATTAAGGGCAGTATATTTTATCGGGACGCAAATAGCTATTGTTTCGCTGTTTTGCTGCTTCTTGGGCGATAAGAGTATTTTTTGATGTTGCTATTGTTGAGAGTGAATTATATTATTTTAATTTCCAAGAAGAGGGAGAAGTATTAATGGAATTGTTTTGAAAAAAAATGAATTTAAGCGCAAATGGCTGCTAAAGAGTGACTGAAATAGTTCTTACTGCCTTAGATAGAATATTTCTAGATAAAAGTTTAGAAATAAATTTAAAGTATATCTTTTTTTGACTCGATGCTATTGATCATGTTCAATCCAGTAATGCTTCCCAAGATCAATGCAATTTATTTTTCGTTTATGTTTCAGTCAATTTTTCCACTTCAGGCAATTCACATATTTAAATGCACCACCGCCACAACAATTTTAAATGTTATGACAGAACATTAATGTATGCACAAAAAAACTTCAAGATTCTTTATTGAAATTTAATATTTTGATTTCAGCATGTGTGTCGTGTCGTCTGCATAATTATAGCTCTCGGAAATAGCAGCAACATGAGTGGCTGAGTGCTTTCTTCTGAAATAATTCTGTAAATGTGAATTTTGCGGACTATTTTTTCGTTTGTTGATGTAGGGGGCATTATAGCTTTTTCGACTTTTTGTTCTGTTTCGTCGCTTGATCAAATGGAGAATCTCACAAAGAAGGATTACTCATGTTTCATTTGTAAAATAAATTTGCAATATTAACATGCATTTGGATATTTTTTTTTCACTCATTGCATTCAATTACATCGTATCTTAAATTTTTTTCTTATAAGCAACCATACTAAGTTTATTATTTTTTCAAAATGCACAATAACCAGGCACTATCGAGTCTTTAAATTAGACAACCTAGCATGAAAAACACCTTTAAATTGTTCAAATGAATTCACTCGATAAAAATCAAATCTAACCGGCAACCATAAAAATATTTCAATTCAAAAAGTTTACCGTTCAACGTTGAACATGATGCGTGCAATATTTAATTTTCCGGAATAATAGTTTTTTCAATGTCATCAGCTTGAATTTGTTACGTGCGTTGAACACAATTTAGCGTATGTGAGGCGTGTGCGATTTTCAGTTGAGCAAATATCTACTCTCACAAATATTAGACAATTTAAATCGAGTTATTTTTGTGCAATTGAAAAACATTGCGTAAATATTAATTTTTGTTTTGTTTTGCTTATTTTTTTTTTCAAACGAATAGCATGTGTTTCGGCGTTGATTAATTTTTCAGAATTTTGTTTTTAGATATGAACCTATCTAAAAAATATATTCCTTAAAAAATAATCTACATACATATATCGAAGCACATTTAACTGTTTATATTGTTTCTACTCATGATGTTCTAAAATGAATAATTAGACTATTTAATAGTCGTATTTGTACAAGTGACAAGGACTTTTCGCAAGTGAAACAATGAATGCCAAATAATTATTGACACACTATGATGAAATTAAGAAGCAAAATTAAAAATAAATTAAAAATACGAGCAAAAAACGTTTAGCTGATCGTGACGAAAGGATTGTAATTTTAAAAAATTGTGAAAAATTACAGGGGTAGGCACTCCATTACAAAGAGTACGCTTTGGGAGCCTTCGTAGATATTGAAGGAGCCTGCAATAATGTACATACAAAGGCCATTATGGAGAGCCTCCACTCGAGCAACACCCATCCCGTTATTTGTAACTGAATAAGCATCATGCTTAAGAAAAGGCTCAGATCAGCGGAGTGGGCGGGGGCGCAAATCATAAGGAAGGTCCACAGAGGCACACCGCAAGGAGGGGTTCTATCTCCTCTTTTGTGGAATTCGGTTACAAATTCAATTTTGGGAAGGTTGGAAAGCAGGGAGCTCACGGTTGTGGCCTAAGCTGAGGACATTGCGATCTTAGACTTGGGTAGGTTTCTGCACACCTTCGGCTAGCTCATCGAGTATGCTCTGGGGCTGGTTGAGGAGTGGACGAATACCGTGGGCCTTGGCATCAACTCCAATACGACTGATATTGTACTTTTCACACGGAAGTACAAAACTCCTGAATTAGACCCAATCAGGTTGGGCGGCGCCATGTTAAGTTTCATGTCACAACCTAGGTACTTGGGTCTTATTCTGGACAGCAAGCTCATATGGAAGGTGATTTTAGAGGAGAGAGTTAAGCGGGTTAGCAACGCGATTTACGCCAGCTACGGAGTGCTGGGTAACTTATATTGTGGGTAAACCGGAGACTATCAAAAATCACAAGAGAAACGTGGTGCAGGTCCATTTGGAGATGAACATGGCTTGTGCGGTGAGGTGGCACATCGTGGAGTGTGGTGGAACATTATGGATTTATTTCAGAAAATGAAAGAATATTAATTTCCAATCATAACAAATGTATTTTTTGAACTCAGAAATTTAAAGAAAAGGTTAAAATTATTTTTTTTGTTGAATCGCAGTTCACACGAATGAAATAGCTACTCGTAATATAGGAACACTTAATCGATTTCGATTTTTTGGGCATCGGTCCAAGGCAAATTATGCAGAAGTCCTTTTCGGATGACGAAGAATCCAAGCGCCGAGCCTTTTTGGACGGAGTAGCCTTTTCCTTTTTGCTCGCGTATATATTTTTGCTTTTTGGCCGCCGATATATTGTCAGCAGAGGTCAAAAAACATGGTTGCATAGGCGTCAGATCGCAGTTCGATTTTTTTCGTGGCGTGCTAAACCATAATATAATTTTTTTTTTTTTTTGTATTGTGATTCCCAGACAACTGGTTTGTTGGTATAAGGGATAGCACAAATATTTTACGTTCCAATGACACGCGGTGTTCCCAAGTGGTCCCCCATCTAGGTACTAACCGGCCCAATACTGGTTAACTTCGGTGATCGGACGAGAACCGGTTATTCCAGTGTGGTATTGCCGTGTAATAAAAGTGAAATATAATTTATTTATTATTTATGGACGAAAGACCAAATCAGCTACCTTCGATGCTTTAAAGATGATAAAAGAAACATGCAAATCAAATTTTAATGTTGGACCAAAAATGATGCCAAGGTCCTTCGGTTCCAAAAGACAATCAGATAAAACGTATTCGAAACTAAAATAGACAAAAGAACCTATGCGGAAGAAGAAAGATACTTCACGAAAAAATTAGGAATACAATCAGGGCCAATGTCCGCAAATGGATTTAATGAAGAAATTCAAATTCTTATTTAAGGGGGCGGCTGGTCGCTCCAAATTCCATAAAAAAAACTATCAATGTTTATTTACATTTTTCTCAGTTCCAGATGAATATTTTTTCATCGCTCTTTTAATTGTTTTATAATATAGTCAACTGCAATTTTACCGCTGGGAACTTTAAATTTTTTTTAAAAATTATTTACTTAGTTTTTAATTTTTACAACTTTTCAGTCCATTTATTTAAGGACCTAGAAAAAAAACTATTTGTCAACATTTTTCAAACCGTTCTTGAGAAAAGGTACATAAGTGCCAAAAAACATGATTTTGAATGAAACGTCATCGGAGTTGAAAATGTGTTTTGATGCCATATTTGAGGGTTTGTAATTTTAACCCAAATACTTTAATTTGGAGACCATTTTTTTTCAAAAAATTAATCAGAAAATACTTGTAACGCAAGAAGTAAGGCAAAAAGAAAATTGGAAGCGGAGGCAGTCGAGGTAGCGGGTATGTGCCGTACGAGGCAGGAGATAACTTTTTTTTTTGTATTCAAATTCATATTTTTCCACTTTTATTCATATGGAAACTATGCGGAATGGCTTAAAAGTCCCCAGAGGAAAGAAATATATTAAATATGATATAAAGTGGGGAAATTAACTATGCAACTCACTTAAACAGAAAAATAGGACGAAAATAGTCCATGACCTTTCTTACTATCAAATTCCAAAATAATCTCTAGAAATCGTTACATCTTTAGTATGTTCGAATTACCTTTCGAGATTGACAGGATGATAAAATACTGACTGGGCCAAAAATTTCTGGAAAGTTGTCAGTGAAAAAATGGCAGTTTTCTTAAAGAAAAGAGGATATTGAGTTTTTCCACAAAGTCAGAAAACTTTTTGCGGCTGTGGATTATATTCTAATTTTATATTCTAATATTAAAAAATTATATTCTAATTTTCTATTCCAATTTTTATGTATCGGTCATACACTTAGTGAGACTTTAGATAGAATTATTTTGCCACTACGTTGTATTCTTCTTCAATACGATGACTAGAGCCGACATTATTATTTTCATTCTTTTTTTGTCTTAGACGACTAAGAGTCCTGTCAAGCCAAAGCTCAGAAGGTTCAGTAAGGCTGAAAAAATTCTTTCTGATAATTTTAGAGACACCTTTCGACCGCGTCAAACACTATTTTATAAAATGAGTCGAACACTATTTTGAAATCAGTATAAAGGCCGACAATAAGAAGGTTTCATTTGTCAGCATCAACCCAGTGAAAGTAGTAGAGCTCGCAAACGACTACTTAACGAAGGATCTCAGTTTTTGAGGAAAAGTCTTGTTCACAGATGAGTGCAAATTTAATGTGTTTCAAGTGTTTTTTGCAACTGGAGCCAGACAACTTGAATTTATAAACGGACGTACCAATACCATAAAATATATGAATATTTTAAAGGTTATTTTGACGACGCGTCAAATTAGAGTCAAAACTTCAAAACAAATTCATCTTTTACAAGGATAATAATTCAAAACATAAGGCGCTAAATTCACAAATTTACATTTGTTGCCCTCAAATTACAAACTGAGACCAATAAATTGCCAGATACCATGAAAGTACAGATCCCATCGTAGACAAACACCATATGCCACATGCACTTCATCATGCTCATATGCATTCATTTGAAAAAAGATCTTAAAGTGAAAGGCTTCATAAGAGTATTGACTCTGCACTGTATCCTCCAGCCAAATCAAAATTGATTCCCTAAACAATCCACTCAATTCCATACATCTTTACTTTCTTAATTTCGAATGCAATCAATCTCCTCGACCGGACATCTAAGCAAGTCCTCCAAGGTGGTCCCCACATATGTGCGCAACAATCTTGCGTTGAGCCTTTGTAAGTAGGCTATTAATGCCATCCGTTTCGCGAATCTTTGAGATTTCCCATCAATTCATTCATTCATGGCTAGTTGGATCTATAGAAATTTTATTCGATATTGTTTGTTACCAATTGCCATTTCTGCAACGGAAATTATTATCATTATAACGCACATTAACGTGACACCTGAGCATATGGCTCGGGAAAAATTGATTTATTAAGAGAAATTTCCTGCATACTTACGACTGGGCATGTACAAAATCGCCGACAGTTTTCAATTCACTACCAGTATACCCGTATTATGTTTTTGATAGCCTTAAACCAAAACGTGTCGTCGCGGCCATTTTTATTGATAAGAAAAATAAATACAGATATTAAGCCCCAAGAGAGGAGAAATTCGAAAGATATTCATCATACAATTAGAGACCGCAGCGGCGAATGTATATCGCTTCCATATATGGTACTATCAACTTTTGCTAATGATAATAGTGAAAATAAATAGCATACCAGAATAAATTCATAGAGTCTGGGCAAGCGAATGATTTTCTAAACATATGAATGGCGTGGATTTATTTCCCTTTTGCCATGCCGGCTAGGCCACTCACTTACTCAGTCACTCTCACGTTCAGTAGCATAGCCACGAAACACACCCCGTAGCAACACAATGCATTTGAAACGGTAGTGTATGAAGCAGCATCTGTTCGTAGTACTTTGTGCAGCATATGTGTCTTATGATCACCTTGCTATCTATTCAACATTCAAAGCGAACATAATTAGTGAAATTGAAAATGCTCCTCGGTCGTCTGTAATTCCATCTGAAAATCTGATCAATGCCTCATACACTCGGCAGGTTCACTTCCATTTCACCTGCTCCGACGACGCAAAACACCACTACGCTCCTGCAGACAGACGGACAGACAGACGGCCAAGAAGCCTACATGGACAAATCTCTGAGGTGATTTAGACAGTTTACTAACAATAAACGGTAAACTAAGCAATAGTTCATACCTATGTCTAGTCTGGTTAGTATGCTTTGAAATTGTTTTACAGTCTGTTGGGCATAGGTCAATTATATATGATGTGAATATAGAGCGGATACAGTTGAGAGTGAATACTTTTGAACATTTGGAATATATATCTGATGGTATTAATATTTTCTGATTTTTGGCAGTATTAAAATAAATAAAAAGCGAGCCCACGTTGGGCGCTTAAATCTATGAATACGATTTCTTGATTAAACATGATAGTTTATCAACTAAGCTATAGCTGCTAAGATTAGCAGCACGTGTGACTCTCACTGACTTCTTTTTTTCGATCTTTTTGTTTATCTACTAATGCTTCCTCGAATTCTCAAAATACGATTCCTAGATACCTGGCTAAATAAAAGCAAAAGAAAGCACTATTAGTCATTTCGCCACTTACATGATTCGATAGCTATCTCATAGACATCAAAAGCACTGAACATATATATCACTTTGCTCTTGACCATACACTTACGTCAATATCTCATCACTTTCAAGAAAATTATTTATACTTTTCCAAGAATTTTACATTCACCCATCACCAGCATTAATTGCTGCTTGCACTTGCTTTTATTTGTCCTTTTCCGACCATTTAAATATTTTTCTGACAAAGTGTAGGTACACATTTAACGATAAATAAATATTCTTTGCACTCAATGTGCCTGGTCATTGGAAATGTTTCATTGAAATGAAAGGAAAATCATGATATCTATCTTAGCAAACACACATTACATTCAACGTCGTGGTTTATGCTGATTATGCAAAGGAAGTTTGATCGTATTATATGAGAAAATCTACGTAAAAGTCAAGAAGTGAACTGGATAGCTGTTCGAGATACTTGAACACCATCTCTAATCTGTCAGTATATAATAATGCATCTTTGCCTAGTCAATGGACATTGAGGGTCTCAGCAGGCAGACAGACGCGTGAGATAGATTTAAATGGGCTCGAAATACATTTTCAAGATCGTCAAGATCTAATGATTGAATTGTGTTGCTTGCATGCGCTTAGTAATTTACTTTCATATAAGGATGCAAACGATCGATGAACTTAGCCATAGAAATATGTGTGAAGAATTTTATATGCATATAGATAGATTATGCGAAAAGGAACTGAAAATCGAAGATGATATTGAAGCTTTTAATAAAAATTTGCGGCAAACTCAGCAATTTGCCATACATTTTTCAGCTCGATTGTTGGATTCGTATTGGTAAAATCATTTTTCTTCAATGAATCAAAATAAACTCTTGATCTAATTCGGATATAGACCTTAACTAAGTCTTAATTTTCAACATTCATTAAATTTTTTAAATACATTATTTTCACTGGTAATACAATGTTATTTTTTACAGATTTGGCATATTAGTTGTATCTTAATTGACTTTGTCAAATTACTTTGGATGTCCGACATTCGATCATTTTTCTAAAAACTCCACGCCAATATCTATATGATATTGTGCAGAATTTTTTCCCATCTTTTACTCTAGCAGTACCGTATCGTAAACGCTTCCTTCGTCTTATCACAAAAACTTGACTTTGAACGAATTGCAACTTAAAGTCTGCCCAGCTTAATACATAGTTTCAAATGGAAAGGTAGCCAGTCAAACCTACCGTACTGCAGTCTTCTTGCTTGAACAACTTCAAAGCAATTCTCTTCCACATCGCATAATACTGGACTTATTTACGACACTTTACACGAGGCCTCACACATGTCGCGCTCAGTAATCATCGGTACGTGTAGATCTGTAATCGGGCAAATGCAACATCCGATGATAACTGGACTGGATGCCATGCGCACCGTCATACTCACATATATGGAAATTTAGATTTTTCATTAGGCATTTTCATGGATTGCGACCAGTTTTCGAAACAGTTCATTCAACAATCAGTAAAGCAGTCGATAAAATTTCCAATTAAACAGTGAAAGTTCATCCTATCAACTTGGATGCTGCGGCAAAGCTGATGTTATAGCCTTGTTCATCTATTTACCCACACTCGGCGGAATAATTGTTACTATTCACAAACAATTAGAGCCCTTCTAAAAATCCTTTCTCCATAAAACACCTAGAGCGAACGATTGCAATTAACGACAGGCACAACAACTTGCAAACGACGACCATTCAGCATACACATATGTTTATGAAATGTTCGAAACTGAAGTGAAATAGATATAACACAACACAACAAGCATGCGATAAAATGAATGAAAGTCGCTGTAATCGTTGTAGAATTTTCCCTATAGATGGAAATTTAATTGCAGTTCACTTGTTAGGTTAAGTGTGGGTAAATGTAATTAAAAGTGAGGGACAGACTCTTATAGGAAATTGATGAAGTTTTCTAACTCCATTTAAATATACTACATGTGGATTGCTAACTGCCGTGAAAATCTGGAAGAAAAATTATAGTTTAGATGAGATAGAAAATCTAGGGTCAAAAAAATATAACCTTAACATCATGCCCCAAGTTATCTACCACACACAATAACCACGGTCAGATTTTCTAGGGACACAGGGACGATATTTATATTGCATTTGAGTTTTTAAATCTTAAAGATTTGAATTTCAGTTTCAGTCAAGGGCCTTCATTAGGACCAGATGTGAAAAAACCAATTTTTTAAAACCAATGTTTCAGTTCCATTCACATTCTTTGCACATTAAAATTGGAAGAAGCATACTTAATACAGCAACTAGTTAGTATGAAATATTCATCTGTTTAATAACTTGATTAATATAAGTTTGTTTACAGTCTTTTTTGCTAGAAGAATCTAATGGAATAGAAAAGCGCCCAGTGTTTTATACCAGTTTTATACCATGCAACTTGGACATAAGATTTTTTGGATAAAAATCAGCCAGGCGCTAAAAATAATAGAATGAAGTATTCATTATTTTTTATTGAAGTGAAATTTTAGGGCCACGCTTAGTAAACAAGAGGTACTTAAGAGTAGAGACGAAAGAAATAAAAGAATAATGCACGACAATGCTTAAGAGAATTTAGAATATTTTAATTCAAAGACCAAAATTTTGCTTCAGAAGCCAGATATATTTTAATTTTGTGACAGATATCGATATTTCAAGGGTAATCTGTCTTGTTCTTCAGCGTCTATCGGTCTAATCTTAAAAGCAAAAGTATCGTTTATCATATACGATTTAAATTAATTACCTTAAGTGATTTTTATTAGTAAAATTGTGTCCATTTAATTTTTGTAACTACCCATCAAATGTCTACTCAAATCTCAACAATCTGAACAATGTTGATACACAGTAACCCTGGTTGGTGTTCAATCATCTACTCACTGGGGTTTTCCATTGTTTAGGATCTCGTATGCATCTAGTTTTCGTAGTTACTATATCTCATTGGTAGCCTCAACGTTGTATGTTATATTGCGCTTCTTCTCCAGGATGTTTCGCTACTGCTGATCGTACTGAAGCTATATTTCTTTTCGTCGCTGAGGCTGCTTCCCGCTTGCGTTCAGATCGATGTATATTTTATCACCTTTCGGGTAATTAATCCTGTCTATTCTACACTTATCTTTTTTGTATTTTTTGTCTTTTACGTGACTAAGCCTAGAACCTAATTTGGTAGCCCTTTTTATAGGAACTGTCTTTATATCAAAGCATCCAAAAAGTTATTAGTAAGTTAACTTTATAAGTTATAGTAAGTTAACTTTCTTCAAAATTAGCGAAAAAACTATTGGATCTCCTATGGATGCATTTTGTCTTTCGTCCTTTTGACAAGATTTCCAATTATTTCTCGTCAGATCCATTTGGTCTTGCTGTATCTTCAATATATTTGACATCCGTGTAAAATCTTCCTTGGCACATGGAAACTGTTATTAGTCGGTGAATCATCGAATTGTATCGAAAAGGATGTTGTCTACATACCTATACCTCCATAGCCGGGGGAGCGAAACTTCTTCATGAAGTTTTTTGATTAGACTATCCATAAATATGTGGATATATATATGGATTTCCCAAGGCAACACTTTTAATAGCTTTGAGGTATTTCTCTTTGAAAGTAAAGTAGCTTTCACTCATGCAAATTAAGGCAAGTATCAAGTAGTCTTTAACCTTCTTCTTCTACTCCGATGAGTTATTCTTCGTTAATAGCGAATCCATCTAATTGCTTATTTTCCGACACAAAACCTTGACATCAAATGATGCGACTAACTATTCTTGCCAATCTTCCAAGCCGCTCTATTACCAAACCGCTCTGTCTCCTGACCTATCACTAATCTTTCCTAAGGCTCTACATTTATCCATAACCCATTTTACGATTCTCCTTGCCGGTGCGTTTGTAGCGGTGACAACCTCACTTAGTTCATTTCCTTCTTTGTGCACTTTTGGAACACATTTAATTCTTGACAACGCTGGGTTCGGGTGCCTAGGTTGTTGACTTTTCGCATAGTCTCCCTGTAATCTTTCAAGAAAATTTCCACTCGTTTGATTAAGTTTGGTAAATAATCGTTCCTTAGCTCATGATAGTCTCCGTTGTTGAGCTCTTCTATGACTAACCGGTCATATTCATCCTTATCCATTATGAGCGTTGCGTCTCATTTATCTACTTTATTTACTACAGTTTGGTAGGCAACTTTTTAAGCTCTCTTTGTGCGTTACCAGCATTCCTCCTCTTAATACTTTTCTTCCTGGTGAGTCTAGCCACATTTCATCTAATCTATGCTTTCTTTTCTTGGGTAGGGTTGATTGACGTCTAACACTAAGTTTTCTGTTGGGAATGCAGCAAAATTTAGACATTGGTTAAGCAGCTCCATTTGCATTCCCGCAAATTATACCTGGACGTGTTCATCACGTAGTTGGGGAAAAGTCTCAACGGCATTCTTTTTTCCGGTGTCCTTTCCTCTCATCAGCTCCTTTCGTTTCCTCGTGAAAATTCTCCTCTTTCTGTTTTCTCACATTTGAAGGCCTTATTTGCTTTGACGTATCTAGTTTTCATTAAACAGAAAAATTCTTTTCAGAAGGAAACCTAGCATAGTCAAGGTTTTATTTCCGGCGAATGGCTGTCATACGCCATATAAGGTTAGGTTCCACGACTGTCACCTTCAGACAGACTTGGGAAAAGATACACAAGGGCCCATTGTGATACCACATAGCGTAGTCCACAGCCCTTATTAAAAAGAGAGCTACATTGTCCTTGATGAACTGGATGATACCCTTCAGATTCACCGAAGCCACTTCGATTGGGCAAGTATGAGTCGAGAGACTTCATCATTCTTCTTGCGAGGGCCCGGCAATCACACGGGAGGTGAAGAACTGTTTTTTCTTCCTCCTCTATATACAGCTCCGGAAGAAGTCGTTGCAAGGACCACCCAGCCACGCTACATGCTTTCCAAACAGAAAGTGTCCACTTAATGCAGCCACCGCTGCGCGAAGGGACTCCCTACCCAAAACGATAAGTTCCGTAGTGCGACTAATGTCAAAAGTTTTTCAAAACTGTCTAGTGATGACCCAGGATTTCAGTAGCTTTTAATTATTTTTGCCTGATGGCCATACATATCATTTGTTCCTCCCTAAACGGTCTTTGATCCCCAATAATTTCCATCGTCAAATATCCCAACATGCAGTTTTCTTCAATTTCTGATTTACATTCTTTTTCTTTGCTTGATATTTCTGTTTCTACTTTTATTATCCATTGCGCTACATATATACTCCAATTACAGCGTCAAGAATGAAAATGAGACATAATAAAAAAGAAGATATATAACAAAGAACTAAGTAATTTAAAAGTAACAACAAAAAATTAAGAAAATTAAAAAATTAAAACTAAGGTTAAATTCGAATTCAAGATAACATTTTCAATACATTCTTGAATTCTAAAAAAGATTCCGGGAGAGGACCTAGCTTAAGAACACTGTACATTCTAGGAAGAAGCAAGAAAGGTGAATGAAAATAGAGTTTCGTACGAGCAAACGGAACAGAAAAAACCTCTGATGATCGGCTAGGACGACTAGATTCACGTCTGGATATCTGGGAATCAAGATCTGACCAAAAAAAAACCTTGGAAAAGTTTGAAAAGAAAACACTCGCCGAGGTACAATCTACGCGATGCCAACGAGGACATATGATGAACGGAAAGACGAGAGGAGTAAGGACAATAGGGGATGATGAATTTAAAAAACGACGAACGAGTGAACCTACACTGAACAGTATCAATGGCGTCAGATAAATACTGAAAGCGACGAGACCAGTTTTGGCACGCGTACTCCAGAATACTGCGTACTAAGGAGATAAATAAATGAATACAGGTGGAAATGTCGGTATATATACGTACATATACGAAGAACGCAAGACGAAGCCAGCAATCCTAGAAGTCCTGGCCGTAATATTCATCACATGAACATCAAATTTCAATTTAAAATCAAGCACTACGCCAAGGTCTTCAAAATGCTGGGCATCTGATACGGAAACACCAGACAAGAAATAAGTGAATACATGTCGATCATTTTTATAAGAGAATGACATCTGGTGACACTTCAAAATGTTTAGTAGTATGAGGTTGGGGGAAAAGGAACCGTTTAAAGTGACTCTGCAAGGACGACTATGAACATAGGAGGAAGGAAAACCAGGAAAGGAGAGGATCAAAAAAACCAAACCCGTTAAGTTTATTGAGCAGCAATCTATGGTTCACAGAATCAAATCTTTTACTGATCGTAGTGCTAAGATAGTACTTAAAGAAGAAATATGTAACGTTTCATTTTATTATTCTTCAGACAATCTTGCGTCCAATCTAAGTCGGGCTGAAGAGATACTCACCTAGAGGCATGCAGTCAGTGCTTTGTAAGCACTAGCCTCAAGCGAAGCATATTTCTCAGTGTCCAATCTCCCAAATGAAATAAGCCCACACTGGGCGCACTTCAGTGCCAATAGGTTTTACAAACAATAAGAAATGTAAATAATATATATATTAACCAGAACAGTATATTCAAGAGTAGCTGACATCTATTCTCGCCAGTAAACGAAAAACTATCAATGATTAACTCAAATTCGCAAAACATTAGCATTGATCCGAGAAGAATTAATGAATAAATCAAATTCACAATTTTCTAAAAAAAAACTCGATTTACCATCATTTTCTATAATTTCTATCATATTTCATTTTAAGCTTCTTCGATAACTTACTTAACTTTTCCACGGATTCCGTAACTTCTATGATATGTCGTGTGCGATCATATCAAATATAGTATGAAATTGATTAAGTAACTACACATAGACGTCGTGAGTAAAGACTAGACACTTGTACGTTGTGTCGCACAACCGTAAATTGTTCGTATGGGTAACATAAATCCTCGATTACAAAATATATGTGTAGAAAAATAGAATCATTGAAGGGTGCACAATCGAAATCCATATCAGATTTTCATGTTGTGTTGTGTCTGGCCGGCTAGTCTAGTTTGAAATTATTGTCAACTTCGCCAGGTGAACTGTATCGATATTTTTGCAATGATGCAAATAATGATTGTTGCATGGTGTGAAGATGTAATTCGATAGAGATATGTGAAACAGTGTCTGCAAGAATTTAGGCATGAGAAATAGTGTTAATGTATTCAATGTGAGTATTAAAAGCGATGAAGTTCTATGGATTTATTTGGTGACTTTCTAGTTGGCGAGCGAAAAATTGACGTGCCATATTTACAATGCCATCTGTTTCGATACAAAACATTTATGATATAAATAGCTAAAGTAACATATCATCAGCTCAGTATTTATAATATGCCGCTTCAAGCTGCTTTCAACCTAAGAGCATCGAAAGCATGACAGATGACACTTCAGCATCTATACAGGCTCCTAGCTACTCCTAAGCACTTGTACCACTTAATACAATAAAACTGACATAAACCAAAGATTTTCAAAAGCTACTCAACTCACAAATCGCACTCAAACTCAGATTTCTTATCAATGAAAGTCCTGAGGTGACAACTGGACACCATATCATTTCAATTAAAATTGCACTAAGGCACCTTACTAACGTTCGATCCGATTCACATACGTATTTTAAACGAGTCTTTCATCAACTTTTCAACACATAGTCAATTCAATGCAGTCGACATAACAAAAAGACCGACTAGTAGCAGCTCTCAATCAGTGGCTAGGCTACTGTGAGCGTACATAACTTGCAAGACAAACTCAAATCGAACGTACAAATTGATTAAAATTTTCTGAATGAAAGTAAAATGCATTTGTGAATCGGTGGATGTTTCCATTGCCGCAGTTGTTGTGGATTTAAATCGTAATGTCATTGTTCGATAGAAATGGAAAATCGCATCGATAACAGCTTATGAGAATAACAGATTGATTAGACCGACGATGAATCGAAACAAAACAATTGATGATAGCTGTCCGCATTCGAAGTGTGCAGAATTTTCACATGAAAACGAAAAAGGAAATGTGAAATCTTTAAGCAGTACTGTTATAGCGTAATTGATGATGTATGTATATTCGATCGATTTGTCCTGATTAGAGAAAATCATAGGCAAAGGACATGTTAGGAACTTTCGATTTCACAACCAGGATCAGTTATGGTCGTCAAATTTGTATAAACTGTTCTCTCTAAAAATTTATTCGCAACAAAGATCAGCAAACCCTTATCTTAACACGATGTCTGCATTTTTCAGACTGCGACAACAGCGTTACACAAACTCACTCAGTTCAAAAGTCATGTTTCGTAGCGAGCACTTACCATCGTTGTTCGCACTGTTATTGAAATTGAAAAGATGGCGATAATTCATTATGAATGACTAGGTTTCACTAGGCAGGTAACGGTACCTACTAAGTTTTCCTTGCTGTGTTACAAAGAAATAACTATAAATATTTTACACCCATACTCGGTCCATAAAACATAGCATTCCAATAAACGTCACGTACAAAAGATATTGAACGTATTGAATTGCAACATCACTTTTGAAATATTCACCTATTAACACCAACTTCCATTCGTCCGCAACTAACAGAAGTTCAGATTTCGTCGAGAAGTCCGAGTTTGTGGAGGCCCGGAATGCAAAAACTTTCACTAGGAAGTACAAACACATTTCACTTAAACAGAAAAACGGTATGTACTTGTTCGAGATCGAGTATTAGTCAAAAGTGCAAGACTTTAGCCCACAGGAAAACGGAAAGTATTCATCATTACAAGGCGAGGGTGTTCGCTATGATTGCAATGGTCAAGTCGAGGCTCGATCAGGGGCGAATATGGTTTCCGTGGGTACTCGAAAGGAATTATTACGAAAATTATAAATTGAAAGTTACACCTGGAAGCACTACAATCGAAACAAAACTATTCCCTTCTGTTAAGGATATTATTTTCAGTAACGTTTAAAAGAAAATATTGTCCAGATCGTAGATATTTACTTTTGCAACAAACGAGTGTTGCTTCAACGTCAATTTACACGAGGCATCGGCATCGCATACTATCCGAAAAATTATTATCAATTTAATACTATCAAATCACAGCGAGAGCACGAAGATATCGCTAAGGGAGATAATTTTAGATGAACGGAAATAGTTGAATGTCGGGTCTGGCAGAGATGCAACATTTTACAATACGAGTGATTTAACTTGTAGTTAAATTGTAAAAAATCAGGAAATTGATTAAATATTAATACTTCCTTCGAATGTCGATAGTTTAGAGGTATTTTTTTTTTATTTATTTATTTTATTCATTCCATTCCACTACAGTAGACAATTCCAAATACAGCACATGAGAAAGATTTAACATGATTGTGCTTAAGGGCATTGTGCTTCTTAGAACGACCTAGCAAAGGAGAGTGAAATTAGGCTTCCGTTCGCGCAAATGGGATCAAGAATACCTAGGATAATCTACATAGCCGACTTGAATCACGAATGATTATTTGGGAGTAAAGATCTGACCAAAAAAAGCCTTGTAAGCCTTGTAAGCATTGAAGGATAGATAGACGAGAAGAATAGAAACAGTAGGGAATATTGAATTTAAAAAATAGTGAGCGGGTAAATCTACGCTGAACCTACTCAATAGCGGGTATTGAAAACGAGGAGATTAGATTTGGCACACACTTTCAGCAATATTACGTGCTAATTCAAATATTAAATAAATTCAAGAGGAAACATGCAAAAAGAACGCAAAACACAACAGTGATAAAGGGTAACCAAATCAGCTTGTAGCTTGTGACAGTCGTTTACAGATGTATAATTGTAGGTCATCCGCATAAAGAAGACAAGAGGAATTGATAACAGAAGGAACGACATTCCAATCTCAGCATGAATGAATGTTCTACTCTTAGCAGCCAAACATTAAGACAGGAAGTAAATCGCTTTCTCAATACACATAATGAGCCATTGGCCACATTTTCATCCGCAAACCCTTCGGATGATTCCCCAAAATGCAGATGACCGGTTCCACTTTGTTAGCAGTGAATACTTGGTGCAACTGCTGCGCAGTATAAAAAGTAAGAATTCTTCTGGGCATGATGAAATGTCTAATTTCATAATTAAACACCAACCAATCTTTCTGTTCATAATTCTTTCCATTGTTTTCAACAACGCCCTGAGCCACGATTACTTCCTGGACACATCGAAAGTAGCAAATATTGTTCCTATCCATAAGAAGGGCAAAACTAAAGAGGCTCGAAATTTCCGTCCAATCCTCCTGGCTTCCTAGCTTTGGGATGATTTTCGAAAGAATATGGATGGAAATGATAAGAAACTAATGTGAGCTTACACAGATAATTCCTGACTACCAATCTGGCTATCGGCGCAAGCACGGCACTCAGCACGCCTTGCATGATCAAATTATGTTTCACTTGAATGAGCGAAACATTCCGACAGTAGTGTGTGCTTTAAATATCAAGAAGTCTTTCGATTCCGTCTGGCACGAAGGCCTTCTATTTAGCCTGTGACATCAGGAGTACCACAAGGTTCTGTTACTGGATCAATTCTTTATACCATATTCAGCGCTGACTTACCTATTCCAGCGAGCCAGCCCTAAGTTCAAATCCTCCAATATGCCGATGACACACTCTTATTTGCATCGAACACAGACCCGCTCAAAGCAGCGAAGAGCCTGGAACACTACTTGGTAGAACTAAGTCTTTAGTTTGACGAATGGGGAATCAAACCAAACAGTAGTAAGATATAGCTTTGTGTATTTCGCAATCCTTTTAAGTATTACTATCCGCAAGACCGAAAAACTCGCCGTCTAGTTCGGAACATTTAAGATTACTCCTGGCCCATCTCTAATCGATTTTCTGGAATTTTTAAAATTTAATTCTTTTGTGCGGCGAAAAACCAAAGCTGCTAAATCTGCATTTCAACGCATCCGACCTCTTTTTGCCAAAACGATGAGCATGACCACCAAAGCTAAATCCATTTGCTATAAGACCCTGATCCGGCCTATACTGACTTATGCATCCCCATTCTGAAGACAGAAGAATCATGCGCTTCTGCAATGGCAGGTTCCAAAACTCGGTAACTAAAAAGTGGCCGAAGAACCTTCTCCTGTAACAGGAGTCGAGACTGAAGCCACTAAGGGACCGAGTTGTAGAATTAACGACACGATTCTGCGGACAGACAGACGGGCATGAGAATGACTAGGGCTCTAATGAGCCATTTATGCGCTCCGCGATGATAGCATTGCAACGGCAGCTTATGAATGCGCTTTTCGACTATATATGCAGGCCTCCTGACGAACAGAAGGAGTTAGATTTAAAACCTACGTTTAAATTTAGATGTAATCAGTCTAAGTTAACTATAATTAGGCATAGGTTAGATCGTAATTTTAGTGTAAGGTATAGTGCTTAAGCAAATTATTGCCAGGATAATCCCAACTGCTATACAAGCTGGGTAATACCATTAGTTTGTAACAAACAAAATTTATGCCGAAAAATAACTTTAATAAGCCAGCAGGCCGAAGTAGTATAGCCGCTAGATTTTAAGTTTCTTTTGTTAATCAAACTTTAAGTTTGGCTAGGTTAGGTTAGGTTGTACTGGCTGGCACATGGCCACACATAGACCTACCGGTCCGTAGTGATACCTAAGTTTGGCTAAGAATGTGCAATTAATTTATAATAAAAATATTTTCGAATTCAAATTTTCAAATAACAGAAGGAATATCATTGACAAAAAGGATAATAAGTAAAGGATCAAGCATAGAGCCTTGAGAAACTTCGGATGTGGGAAAGAAAGGAGAAAAAAGGGTCGTTAAGAGTGATTCTGCATAAACGGCTAAAAACATAGTCAGAAAACCCAGAGAAAAGTGGACCAAAAATTCTCAATTTTTTATAACCAGGTTGTTATAAATAATGCGTTGTAAACGAAATTGTTGTTCAAAGAAACACGAATAACTATGTGTTGGAACAATACATTGTGGTCGACATCAATAATCTCACTTGAAAGTGTGTTGCTAACCGTCAGTAAAACGCCACCTCCTGGCGATTCACCTGTGGAACAATAATCACGATCGCTTCTATAAATTGTTCAACTACTATCCAGGATCTCTTCATTCTTATGGGAATCGTTTAGCCAAGATTCCGCGAAGGCGAGTAAATTAAAGTGGCAGGATTTTGCGTCAAGATATAATTTATCTAATTTGCCTCTTATACCACTACATTTGTGATAAAAAAGTCGGAGGCCATTTAAAGAAAGTGTTATATAAGGATAGATGTCTAACAGAGTTGACTGCTTTTCGACTAGAAACAGTTGTCATCAAGGTCCTTAAAATCTTTGGTAAGATTTTCCTGCTGAATCAAAACTTTTGGATGAAACTTAGTTTTGCACTTAGTGTACCCTCCTTACCTCGCTTGAGGGATTGGCTGTCCCGATTATATCACAGATAGTGGACCAGATTTGAAACCTCCACACGAACGAGATTAGGGTATTCGTACAGAGGCGTTGTCAACGATAAAGGATGATCTTTTGGCAACAATATTCGGACTACAATCAAAACATTTTACTTCTGGGGGATTAGCAGGGACTCTTTACTTTGGGAAAATTTTTCTTTTAATTTTTTGAATTAAATTCTTACATGGAGTGGAGACTATTTTGATACAAATGCGTGACGAAGGCTGTGTATAGTTCGCTGTTATGAGATTGCTTGAGAATTATCAACGCTGCAGCCAATGTGAATTGGATCATTTATTCGAGAATTTTTCGGCTTGGAATCCAGATTCCTGGTATCACTATTGTCATGTACGAAAGGGAACTGATAAGAGATGTGGATAAATTACAATTTTGATCTTTATTATTTTTATAATTATTGCAAACTTTGTTTTTCTGACGACCATTAGCCTGAGCCTGGTTTGTCCAAAGGAGAAACATTAATGCTTTCCAAGTATAGTATTCGCATTGTGATTCCCGTTGAAATTGATGAAAATTCAAGTGTATGGCGTGGGAATGAGTATGATAGGTTAGATTCAGTTACAATGTAAATTTTGTTTAAGTACAAGTAAGTAGCTAAGTGGAGCAATTTAAACAAAAAATAACACAATTCTCAAATATGTATAATGCAAAGAAAACCCCTAAACTGTCTAATCAGCTGAATTCAATAGTATTCTTTCAAATTTCCACGCGGAAAAACAATAAATTACAGATTTAATCTCGCAAATGCAAGATGCAAACATTTTGTTCACCAATATACCAATTTTTAGCTCCCGAACAGTGAACAAATTACACAGTTCAACGATTCCTACCCACAGCAACAATAAATTCATTCAAGAGACCAAAAATAAAAATCTCTTCTCGTTGATATGGTATATGATTTATCGCCAGAATTATGATATATGGAATAACAGCAAGATTTCCTACCAAACCGACATTCGACGACGCCTCGTCAGCATAATCATAACGTTTGCTGCGGTATGAAAAGGTCTAATAAAATGTTGAGGTTGTAATGCTTGCTGTTATTTTTTTCTTCAATTTTAATATGCATCGAGTTCGAGAGACCAGCATTTTCATCCATGATTCTTTGCGTACTCAAGTAACGAGATGAATTTTCATTATGCTCGCGTCATAAATACTGTTTCCAAAGTTATTTATAAGCTGATAAAATGACATGATGTCGACGCATGAGGGACGATCGGATAGGATAGGAGTGAATGGCAATCAACGGTTGTAAATTCGAATGTAGGAAGCGTTAGAAAGGGATTTGAATTGCGGTCGAATGTAGTTATGAATAGATGACAGGGAATTAACGAGTGAATTGTTGTCAACGCGATTGGAATATAAATACACTCCTACAATTACGATTTCGAAAACATTCCTTTTTATAAAAATGATATCTTAATTAACTATTTTTCTGCTGGAAGAAGAGCATTTTCAAAGTCTCTTTGGATTTCATATCATTTAGCTTAACATAAGAATGCACGGATGTCTACTGTTATCAAAATATCATATTTCACGATCAAACTAACAGAACATTCGACATGGAAATGACTGGATAGGCAATCAATCATTCAGTTTCAAAGAACACATGTTTAATATTTTCACCATGAAATCTATGATTCATATCCGCTTAAATAATAAAACGGACATGCAACTGAAAGTGAAATTGTGAAACTGATATTGGTACTTTTCTGTTTTTCCCCCCCCATTTTTTTCACAGTTGGTTGTTGCAATGCTTCTAAAATTGATTAGAAAGTAATAATTAACCAAAATTATGATGGAGAAACACGTTTAAAAAAAAAAAAAATTTTAATTTTTTTTTTAAATTAATTTTTTAATTTAAAAATTAATTAAATTAATTTAAATTTTAAATTAATGTCACATAACAGTGAGAATAAATTCTGCTCTATTTTTGACGTCTTACCTTTCCGAAGCTTCAACGCAATTTAGAATTAAGCAATTATTTTACAATTTATTTTACAATTATTTTACAGCAGGCCTCCCCAACAACACATTAACTTTTGAAAAACTCATTCTGCCACATAAAAATGGAAAAAAAATTTAAAATCGAAAATTTTTTTTTTTTTTTAAATGCATTTTCCCATCTCAAATTTTGTGGAGTAACACTTTTTAGCCCATTTCGAGCAGTTTTCATTAAAAAAATTAAAAAAAATGGAGGGGAAAAAACAGAAAAGTACCACAATTTATTCTCACTGTTATGTGACATTAATCCCAAATTTAAATTAATTTAATTAATTTTTAAATTAAAAAATTAATTAAAAAAAAAATAAAATTTTTTTTTTTTAAACGTGTTTTTCCATCATAATTTTAGTTAATTATTACTTTCTAATCAATTTTAGAAGCATTGCAACAACCAACTGTGAAAAAAATGGGGGGGGAATAACAGAAAAGTACCCTGATATTAATATGCTTTCTTTGGCAATTCGAAACTACCAATAATACTCTACTCTTACAAACTATAATACTTACACTATCAACAATTTTATATTATTCTATATCAGTAATTAAATTTTGTAACCAGTCACGCACTGACTTCTCATGAACATACATACATATTTTAAACATTCCAGAACACGTTTCTGCTTTACTAGAATGTACCAAGTCGAGATAATAAACAACTGCGTTACATTAAACCACGGTCGCGGTCGTCGTACGTCTGACAATGAATTAACGTAAATCGACAGTTATCAATTCACGTTCTGAATGCTAAAAATAATAAATGGGAAAATATACATACAAAAATATGATTAGCACTATACGTCATAATAACACACGCTGGTTTTGAATTTCGCGATAAGAAATCGCAAATATTTTTAGGTCGTCTCTGATTTAAGATGATAGCTTTGTTGATGCTTTATGTAAAATAAGAAGCAGATATTTCTGCTAATAAGTATTTAGTTTTTCTGAGGTAATATTACTCAGTACCCATTTGCGCTAGCTTAACATGCGACAAGACGTCGTACTAGTGCTAAGTAAAGTCCAACGCAAATTTTATTAGACGACGTGTTAATTTATATGAAGTAGGGCATTGATTCAAGGGAACAATAGAATTTCGGCTAAGCACTTTGAATGCATCCGTAATAGGTAGCTGTGAAGAGGCCTGCCCGATCAGTAAAAGTAAATGCAGCAAGACGGTTTCCTAATCAAACCGAAAAAAATACCAAAAAAAAACTCCAATATAGAGGATGAACCTCGCATAGAAGCTACACAAATTTGATGCGGACCTCTAAGAGGGAATTATACAGATCGTTCTGTGAGGAGCTGGAAGGTACAATAGAGACGTCGAGGCTGTGCTGCGTTCTGGAGAAAACCTCTTCAATCAAAAATCATAAGTCCGATGATCACGTACGTATCCAGTGTGCGGTGGACTATAATGAACCTATTGTATGCTCGCAAGCAGTTAGCCATGCTGCAAAGGACTGTTTACCGGGGTATCTGTGGTTATGTATTACTCCGGACGCGGCTCTTGATGCACTTCTCAATCTGCCTCCACTCCACATTAAAATTCAGAATGTGTCGATGAGCTCTACCCATAGACTAACTCAGCTCGGGCTATGGGTAGAAAACGATGAGGTGAGTTTATTTTCTACGCGATGCGTATGATCTCTCCGATTCTCGCGATGTTTTCGGATGCTCTGTAATTTTCTTGAGCAGAAGTGACTGCGAGAACTCAGATGTCTACGCAGGGGGATACTCTGAGATCATCTTCACGAACGGCTCGAAATTAGATGTTGAATCTGGAGCTGGTGTCTGTATTCATAGAATGACAGATGGACCCCTTCCCTCGGAGAACACGTTTATGTTTTTCTATCTTGAAAGCAGTCTGCCTGGCGATCGAAGAAAAGTGGAAAGGAAAACGTAGCGCTATTTGCAGTGATCGTCAAGCTGTGCTGCTGGCGCTTCGTAGACCACTGACTACATCGAAAATTGCCCAAGAGTGCAGGGCACTACTGAAATTTGCTCCCAGGTTCAATAAAGTGAATCTGCTTTGGGTATCCGGATTCTATGGTGTTAAAGGAAATGCAATTCCTGACGCTATGGCAAAGCAATGTTGAGAGCTTACACTACGATACCCTCAGGCCGCCTGAGGTGTACCGACCGCATCTCCACATGCCATTTTTCGGAAGTGGGTATTTGATGCCCACAAAGAGAGATTCATGTCTTTGTGATGTTGTCTCATCAACAAGAGTAGGAATGTTTTCCAGAGCTATGACAAGCATACTGACGGGGAAAAAACTGTGGAGGAGGATAAATATACCGAATAGATGTTGCACAGGATGACATCTGCCAATCCTGCCTAGAAGAGGCTGACTGTGCGGACCATTTTCTCTGTGAATGCCCAGATTTTTGCACGTCTCAGATATCAATGCACTCACTTTACAAAAAAACCATATTCTAATCAACTCAGATTTTATTCAAAACCAGCCGAAGCAGTTATCTTTCGGCACCCACAAGATTCTTAAGAGTGCATATTCATTCGTGCTTAATGTGTAGGCCAATTTTATTTTTGGCCTAGAGACTAGAACATAATCCAAAATACAATGCATTTCTCAAAACAAGAGGTCTGTTTGAATTCCAAGCCGACAACTATTGTCAGCATATGACCTACATTTGTTTATCATCATTCCACAGCAAGCAGAGGCTGAAGGTAAAAACAGTGCAGTCTTATATTTGTTTTAAATTTGATGCTTTATTAGTAGTAATTGGAAGGGTTAAGTTCAGAATTTTTTCATACAAAAATAAGCGTTCATAGAAATATGTAAATACCCAATAATCTAACGTTTTTACAAACAATTGAGACGGTAGACCGAACATCATCATCATATGTTTAAACAATTTCAAATCTACAAAACTGTTACATCATTCCCAAAATTCGTAGCTGAATATAAACTAGCAAACTAATCCACACGACAGTCGAAGAAAGCGAAACACTCCAGTGCCAGCGTCCGCACAACACCTCTACACACTCTATATACAATATATACTGCAAAAATTCAAAAATTGTGTTATGCTTACGTTTCTTCTGCAACGTCTTTTTCTTGTGCTTCAGCAGCGCCGTCCGAAGCTGTACTTGCACTTGTTTCATACACAGTGCCACCATGCTCGACACTATGCCTGCTGTCGGATGATGTATGTTGGGGCTGATGGTCTGGCTGTAATTCCCTTGCGTTGATGTCTTGTTGCTCGATATTCTCCACAATATTTGGCACACTTCCAACTTGGTTATTCTCATTTACATTAGAACTATCACTTTTCTCACTCACAGCATAAATTTCACCGGCCGAAACACTACTTCCAGAATTTAAGTCGGAATTATGATCATCACTTGGTTGCTCTCTTTTCTTGTCCACTACTGGCGGAACTTTCGCGACAATTTTATCAAACGATTCCTTCGGAAGGTCTTGATGCGTGTCGGTTGGAGTTATTTCCTTGTCAACACCAAAATCTGGAGTTTTTACGTGACTGGTCTCGTTACCGTTTGGTTCAGTAGCGTCAGACGCAACGATGGCAAGCTGTAGGCTGCTGTAAAAGATAGAGAAAACGGTAAAAGCGTATGAGAAAAAGCAAATATTAGCAATCAAGGCCTAAATTTACGTAATAACGGTAGATCGAACAAGCTTCTAAGCGCAAAGCAAACATTCTCACAGCCGAACCCTTTCAGTTCAAATAAGCAAATTCACTATATTCATGTCAAGTTTCTTGTTGGATTTAGAAATGTGCTTACCTTGAAATTAGAGAAATAAATAGTAAGCTTATGCACGCACTAGTTAATCGATGACGCATTATGATCGATTTACGTTTCGAACAACCGATAATCATATGGCATACGGCCCAAAATATGATTTTTTCGGGGTTGTGGATACCGCCGCTTTTCTTACATCGAACCGAGAATAACAAAGTTTCCGAATTATACACTGACGTGTACTAAAATTTTGAAGTAATGTCATTTTGACAGTTATGTGGATGAGGGCTTTTTTGGTTTTTGTCTTCCTATGGTTCGAATTGATGGTAGTTTGGATACGTTCGGTTTTCTGATGTAATGAAATTTTGAACTTCAGTCGGCAAATCAGCATATATGGGCCTAAACTTTTTATTATAGCTACCAACGTTTAATTGGAGGCTAAGCCCGTTCGCATCTCGCACGGGGCCAAATCTGAATTTAATATTCAATGATTTTCGCAGTTTTCCTATTCCTCCATTCTCTTCATTTTCGCATTATTTGCATTTTTTCGGAATCCCACATCAAAAACCCAGCCCTACTTTTTTGTGAATATTCTACAATAAATTGTGAATAGAGGCTATCACAAAATCATGTTTGTTTCAATTTTGACACTTGTCAACGAAGCGATAGGCAAATGAGCGGGTGTCGTGTCACGTAGAAGTAGCCAATAACTTTTTCCAATTGTTGTGCAGTTGTTCCTTTAATTATCCAAAGAAATCATGCTAGAATCTCTGTACAGTATTCCTTTTGCGGTGCTAGAAGTGCCTAATCTACGAATTAGGCGTCCTTCGTGGATACGGCAGCCATCAGCGATGACAATGTTCTCATTGGTTCTCTTGTCCTATTTTCTTGTTACTGGTGGTAAGTACATTGTCCAATAAGTTCTTTAATGAAAATCACGCAATTCATATTTCAAGGGATAATCTACGATGTCATTGTGGAGCCCCCAAGTGTCGGTTCTACGACAGATGAACATGGGCACTCCCGGCCGGTAGCGTTCATGCCATATCGTGTTAACGGGCAGTATATAATGGAAGGCCTGGCCAGTAGCTTCTTGTTCACACTGGGCGGCCTGGGCTTTATCATAATGGACCAAACATATGCACCAGGCAAACAGAAATTGAACCGAATACTGGTGACAGCTATGGGATTCATATTCATTGTAGTGTCTTTCTTCACAACGTGGATCTTCATGAGGATGAAACTCCCGGGGTACTTACAACCATGATTAAAGGCTTATAACAAATTTGTAATAATTTCTTATCTAAATATGTTGCATACTTGTTTAATGTTTAGAAAATAAGAAAAATACGAGTCTAAAAAATTGTTTCATTTTTCGATAGCACTAAATATAAGAATCGACAAAACGATATGCTTATTGCGATATTCTCTGGGGATTGCTCCTTTTACAGGTAATGCAATTCCCCGGGGAAAATCATTGCAAATGTGAAAGTCGCAACACAAATAGGATTTCCTTTTCTACAATGCTTCGGACCTACATCTAACAGCTGCTGGGGATAAACTATTTCTTAAGCAGATACGAAATTGTTAGAATAAATAAATTTATTGACAAAAATTAAATCACAAATCATTAGCATATTTCGGGCTATAAAACATGCACAAAAAACAGCATAGTTAAAAGTTGATCCTATTCGAGATTTCATATCATGATAAAAACGTGCAGCCGACTATAGCCTTATTCGAAAAGAGCTGCAAAGAACACAAACAGCATAATAACACAATTCACTCGACTAGAAAATCTAATCGCATAACTCACTTGCTAAAATCAGACGACTTGTCAATTATGTGCTCAAACTCTGGAAAAGATAGCGCACCATCATCATCCAGGTCAGCCTCCGCAAGTATATTTTGGATAAGCTGCTTTATATCGTTTTCACTCAAGCAATTGTCGGGTCCAACGAGGCGTTCGATCACTTGTTTCAAATCGCTGATTCCCAGCATGTCGTCGCCGTCGAAATCTAAACAAGAGTCCAGTAGCGAATAGTTATTGCAGTTGCCCGTCAAATGAAAATCTTACCGAAAATTCGAAATGCATGCTCCGCTTTCACGGCTTTAGGACAAGCATCACTAAAAACTGACATCATATCAAGGAAATCCTCGAATGTGCAATCGCCGTTATTACTGGAGCTGAACACCTTGCAAATTCGATCACCGAAAGGATTTACGCGTAGCTCAGGATACTGCAGGATTTTACTCATGGAGAGTTTTGCATTCTTGTTGTGTCCAACCTTTTCCGGGGCCAGTTGTTTAAATTTTTTATGTGCGCTACAATAGGAACGTATTCAGCATTAAAATTTTGAACAGGACACATCTCGAAATTCATCCAAACTTACAACAAAATCTCTTTTTTAGTGAAGAACGTTAGATCCTGGAATGGAAAAAAATCATAAACATTTGTCAGATGACAGATGCCATTGAGATGGTGGCAAAACAAAGAAAGTTACAAGTTCTTCACTCTTCGATTTACCTCGTAATCTTGCAGCTCCTCTTCGGTAAACTGGCTTTTTGTTTGGCCCATTTTCTAACCGATATGACTAAATGAGATTCACTTAAAGGAGATTCTATAATTACTTATTCCCTATAAATAAACATCACTCGTTCGAGAGTGATTTCCCACACGACTGAATTTGAAGTTTGATAGATAAACATCGTCCGAGAGGAGCCAAGAATGAGCGAAAGAGAGAATCATTTGTTCGAGAGTAGCAAGTGGAGTGAGTTTAAAATGTGAGTTGATTTTTCGTATCTTTTCGATTTTTTTACGATTTTTGAAGCATCTGTTCCATGCCATGCTTCGTGCTGGCGCTTGTTTTTGGGGATGTCTTTTTTTTAAATTAATTAATTTAAAATTAAAAAAAAAAGTTCTTCGATTCCTCCATTCTCGCCATTTTCGGACATTATTGGTCGGTTTTTCGTAATTTCGCGTAGACCATTTTTTTTACTTTTATTGTGAATATTCTACAAAAAAATGCTAATTATTGTGAATGACCACTGCGAGCACAGGAATGACAGATAAAAGCATGATAAAAGAAGTCAGTGGGAAAGTGACAGTTCTTGGTTTATGAGGGATTGTTTCCCGTTTTGTTTCTCGAAATAACTCTAGTAACCAGAAATATCGCGTGTAACAGCCAGCATTCATTAAAGTAATACGGCTACTTTTTTCGGTCGCCCATTCCATAAATTTTAGTGCTATTTAATCCCGTAAAATATCGCTTGATATCACTTAACCCCAAAAAATACTTGCTATTGCACAACAATCTATTTTGTTTACACTGACTGTTTTTTAGATTTTACAACTCCGCCTCTAGTTCACCAATAAACTATCATAAAATGGTAATTTCATTTTTGCCTACTGTCATCAATTAAATTTATTTAAAATAATTAATTGAACTTCAGGCAAGTACTGCAATTCTTGCCGGTCTTGGTCTAGCAGCTGTTGGGTTCGCCGGAAAACACATTCTACGTCGAATGCCTGCAATGAGTGAAAAAATTGCCGAAGCTATGAAAACATTGCCGAAATTCGATGCGGAATCGTTAGCCAATTCGAAATATTACAAAGGTGGCTTCGATCCAAAGATGAATAAGAGGGAAGCAGCTCTGATTCTTGGTGTTAGTCCAACTGCGTCAAAAAATAAGGTAACTTATAGTTTGTATTGGATTTTTTTTTCATTGAGCATCGTGAAGCTTTCGTATCAATTCGGGTATTAATTCAATTGAAAATACTGAGTATTAATATGTGTATTAAACATTAGACAGAAACTATAATGACAAATATTTTGTTCGTATTTTCTAGATTAAAGATGCACACAAACGAATTATGCTCCTCAATCATCCAGATCGTGGTGGATCACCGTACTTGGCTGCTAAAATCAATGAAGCAAAGGATTTCCTTGACAGTTCGAAATAGTCGTCATTAATGAATTTTAAATCAATTGTTGGCTGTAAATTATTTTGTTCAAAGTTAGTAACTCTAGTAGGTAGTCTCATTTATAAAAAGAATGAGTTTATATGCAAGTGTAAATATATCAAGTCTAAGAAAACTGTTTTTAACATAAATGATATTTTTTATTAATCGAATGCTCTAAGTACTTGGATCTTATTTTGAACAGCAAGTTCACATGGAAGGTGAATTTAGAGGAAGAAGTAAAGAGAACCAACAACGCGATTTACACCAGCCAGAGGATGGTGGATGCATGGGACCAAAACCCCGCACTGAAGCCCTGGATCTAACAAAATTCAGCGGCTCTCTGCACAACATTTGCCTTAACCACGACTCCTTCGTCTGCGTTGAATGTCCAGCTTTATCTCGTCCCGCTGATCTCTTTGTCAGGGGAACTGCGGTGAAAGTTGCTGTCAGGTTCCGGGAATCAGTATTGAGTAGGAGCAGACAGGAAGCAAATTGCGACTCCTAACCTTTAGAAAGCATCGAGCTGGGAGTCTTGGAGACAATTCAGCTTGGCCTGCGTCACTGTGCGGCACTAGAGAAAACTAGGTTCCGAGTTTTTCGCGCTCCGCGATTTACCTAGCGGACATAAAAGAGCGTTATAATCATTGAAGTAACCGAGTGAGCACAAATGATTAAGATTGCAGGGTCGTCTTAATCTTCAACAACGATTGCACCTTTACTACCATAAAAAAGTAATCCACAAAAACACCATTTTTTTGCAATTTTTATATTCATTTTTTATTTACTTTTTAGTTTTTATTTACTGTTTACAGAGACAAAATTAAAAAATAAAAAATGAATTATATTTTTATATATAATAAGAATATATTAAAAATGAAGGAAATATATTTTATAAAATATATTGGACAAACTAAGACGACAAGGAGACGAACGTACACAATAATAGCGCGATTGGCCAAAACAATCGCTCATCATTATCATCATCATAATTTTCAACATCACCACATTCACAATTACAAGATTTTGTAGTATGTTCCATATCTCTCTTATCGTAACGTCGTTCGTTTTTACTCATTTTAATTATTTTCATGATCAAGATAATCTTATGCAACAACCGCGTGGTGTTCCCAAAATTACCAATTTTCATTTTATATTTTTATTTAATCACAATTATGGAATTCAAACACATCCCTTTCAGTTGTTTTCGTTTCTACTTGTTTCTTCATCATCAATCTATTCTTGTATTTTACTTAAATCGCTTGTATTTTTATTTTTACACGAATAACTAGTTGTTTCTCGAGTCGTTATTCAAAATTTCATTGTTTTTTTTTATGTTAAATAAACTATACATCATCATCGACTTAATACATTATTTTTTTTTTTTTTACTTTTACTGTAAGATCATCATCATTCACATTATTTCCCATTATTCTCATTTCGATTATAAATTTTCTAAATTTGTCATAATAATTTATTTTATTTACTAAAAACGCACATCGTATTAAGCATCGAGCACACGCAATCAAAGCTTCCTGTCGGCGCGATGTTTAGATAGTGCGACGAATCTGATAACATTTGACCGCCATTATCGGATTCGATGACCAGGAAGCGATCAAAGTATGTACTACTAGTGCAAGAACGTATTCCTTTGATCGAAATGATAAAAAGAAATTAAAAATGTATTTTCTATCCGCGAAAACAACACCTGCCGCCGTCGACTATTGGACGAGATGCAGTTGAAGTTTCGAAGCAGCATTTTCTCAAAATCAACAAAACTTATTCGCGCAAAGTCGGCAGCAGAACATTGTACTCCCAAATAAATATAATTAAAGCGCTTTTTTTAAAAACCACCAGTCCACAGTCAATACGAAAGCAAACGCCTTGATAAAAGCAAAAACTAGTTACGAAAACAGTGCTACTTAAAAAAAAAATAGAAGAAGTCATACACCGTATTCGAGGAGGAGACAGCAGAGCTATGCGATGTCTCTGGCCCCCCTGTAAAATACACGGAACACACTAAACGAATGGAAACGAAATTTTCTTCCGTTCGAATAGCCATGTAATTTATCTTTTAGATCGCTAGAGATTGATCGCCGCTAGTGCGTGTTTTTCATATTAAATTATTCTCTCAAGTGTACGCAACTCCACATTTAAGGATTATTTTGAAACTTTTTTCTTAACTATGTGTTTAGAGATGTATAGATATTTTTTATAAGATATCTTTAATCATATATGTACTTTTTACTTATGACCAAATGCCTGCTTAAAATGAGATAAATAAATATTTTTTTTTCTTCTTTCTTGTTTAGTACAATCTTTTTTATTTTATTTTTGTTTTATGTTTCTCTTCTTTCAATTAATTTCTAGCTTCCACAATCTAAGTTTGTAGTTTTTATTTAATTTACCTTGGTTTCTTTTTGCTTATTTTCATATTCATATATAATTAACGTTTAAGCTTAATGTACTACGTAAATTCGTCCTTAATTATGTACACAACTAAAAAAATCTAATCTAGACTGTAAGCAGAGGGGAGTTATTATGTTGATGTATGTATATATATAAAAATTATTTTTTTTTTTACTTTTTCCTTTCTTCAATCAGTTTGAACATTTTAAATATTTCTTAGAACGAATTCTCCGCCAAATTTCCCCTAGTTCTCTTCGTCAAGGAATCGAGAGTTTCTAATTATTTGATGGCTAGTCGTCACGTCAGCAGCCCCCAAAAGTGAGTTTTCAGTCGAATGAAATGTTGGAAAATATGTGCAGCAACCCGATATTACATTCGCACCGTACAGTCGTTGTTATTAACTAGAAACTCCTACCCCGCCTCAATGAGGAGAACATTGCATATATTTACGTGTCCTAAAACTTAATCGCGTAGGGGCATAAAAGCTCAAATTCAATATTTTATCTTTTAACGAGATGATAGCCTGGCGGTACGTATGCCGAAATGAATGCAGATGGAACTGCGACATGCAAAAAACAAACGGAACGGCACAATGTTTTACTGATTGTGTCGGGATTGTCAGTTCCCGTCTTAGAAGGTGGAGAGGAGAAGAGGACACTGTTATATTTTTTTAGGATGACAAATGCTTAAGAAATAATCTATTTTAAGTGTGAACGTTGGAAATATTTTGTTCTACATACTGTTCGAATTGAGTAACGCCAAAATTTGTCGCATTGCAAGAAATCTCCGTGTTAGTGAGTTCCTTCCTTCACGTACCAGGTTTTTCACAATGTGTCCATCTACTATCCTACAATATTTCGCGAACCTAAATTCTTAAAAGCTTTAAGCTCCCGAATTCAACGAATATCTATAAATTGAGTTTCACTTATCGATCGTCTCTGTCGTCACTGCTATTAGATGTCGACAGATTAAGCGTTTCTGACTGCCTCGTCCTTACCGTCGAGCGTAGCTCCCGCTTGCGTTCGGGCGGCTGACATAAATCCTGATCGTGAAGGGACGAGCGTGGCCTCTTCAAACGGCCCGATCGTCTCTCCTCTGGACCACGGCCTGACCCCGACCCCGATCCTGTCAAACTAAGTGCTCCTTGGCTTTCGTTTCCCAATTCTTCTTCGCATACCGCTTGCTTCGGTTCGCTGGGCGTTGGTGTAGGAGTCCGAGCCGATCGTAGATCGTTGCCCGGTGGCAGTGCTGCAGGTGGAGTAGGTGGTGGTGCTGGGATCGGAGTTGTGGCAATGGGAGACGCAGTCGCTCTCGATGCTGGCCGCGAGGGAGGCCGTTGAGATAGAGACATCGGAGGTGGCGAAGTTTCGATCGGTCTAGGAGGCTTCGAGTATTTCTGCTGAATTACGAAATCTTCCGCTTCCGTATCTGAAGCGTGGTGCTGTAGTTGTTGTTTCAGAGTCGAGTTGCCGTCGCAACTTGAAACAGTTAGACTTGATCGGGGCTCACTACCTCCGCTACTAGTACTCGCTCCACTACTCGCAGGAGGGGCAATAGTTATCGTTGTTTGCGATGGCAAGGAAGCTGCCAAGCTTGCAGCAGACACTGGAGTCATTGTAACCTTGTCTAAGCACGCCAAATCGCGACTACTCTTGTCCATTGAGCTTCCGCTGCCCAGGTTCAACGGTATAATATCGTCCTTCGAGCTACTCGAGGACATGTGGCTATCGCTTCGTGCTCGTTTCGGTTTGTGGTCGTCAGTCAAGGGAATAGCCGAGGTAGGCGTCAGAGAGATGCCAGCCCCTAGTCCCAATGCTCTTGTGTACAAATCCATCTGTTTCATCATGTTCTGCTCAATGACATCCTTCATGTCTTGTTCGCGACTTCGCTTTCCACTGCTCGTGCTGCCGCCTGTTGACGTCGCCGCAAGTGCTTGCGCCGTTATTTCCGCCAATAATGCTTGATTGATATCAGGGCTTAAGCCGAGCGGCATTTGTTGATTTTTAGAGCTTCCTTTGCCGGAACCGCTGCTACCCATTGGCAATTTGCCTTGTGTGAATGCCTGGATGGCAGATAGCTCTGGTGGTAGTGCAGCTCGTGCTAGGTTCTCCATCCACTTCTGGCGATCCTTCTCGGCCTGTTTTTCTTGTGATTCTTTCGAAGACATTGAAGACCGTTTCTCGCTAGCTGGTGGAGCAGCACCCATTAGGCGCGATGCTTGGGCAATATCCATGCCTGTCATTCGGCTCAGCGATTCGAGCAGGTGTGGATCGGTCGGCATGAGAAGACTCGATAGCTGTGACGCTTCATTGTTTCGACTCGATGCTGAGCCACGTCCGCGTCCGCCCGAAGTTGATGTGGAACCACCCATGCCACTTGAGCCAAGTGCACTAGTTCTTGAATTTGATGATTTGCTTTGAGACTGTCTTGTGTTGCCACTGTTAGCATTCGACCCACCGGCGCTACCACTAGCGCCACCGTTTAGCAGGTTATACTGCTGAGCTAATTGATCGTAGGGCGACAGAGAATACGGGTTTAATCCGCCCAGACCCAAAGGTGGATACAGTAAACTCGGATTTGGGAACAGAAATGGAAACGCAGAATTGTTTTGTGCTGATGACCCTGAAGCGCTCGACGTCGGTGTCTTACTCGATTGACTACCTTGTTGTTGATTTTGTTGCTGTGCATCATTGCTGGACTTGCCCTTCTTGCCGCCAGTAGATGGCGATGAACTAACCTTTCCGCCGGTTCCGCCTAAGTTTCCTAAGCCAGTGTTATTTGCAGCTGCCATCAAAGCAGCTAAGCTTTGAGTATCCATGCCAGCTAAGTTGCCGAGACCACCAAGTCCGGCCAGGTTTGCGAAAAAGTTCATATTCAGATTTCCAAGACCGCCCATTCCTCCCAAGCCAGGCATACTACCGAAAGGCATTAGAAGTGGATTCTTAGGATCGAAACCAAGCCCCGGAAGACTCGACAACAAGCTTGGATTCAAACCTGCCAAACTAGCAAACTGCATCGCATTCGCCTGGTCCATAGCACTCGGGCGACCCTTTTTCGTTGACTGCTGACCCGTGCTCGAGCCCATACCACTCGACGAGCTGTTCGACGACGATGACTGTCCACGTCCACCATGTCCCTTACTGGATTGACCACCGCCATGACTGCCACTATCTAATGGAGACGGCTTCGGTGAGGGTGCAGGCATCGGATTTGTCTGCATTTGAATCAATTCGATCCATTTAGGGTCGATTTCGTAAGCAGGATTTTCGTTTAGCCTGTAAAAAAACAAGGAACATAGTTCATAAAAATCGATGATTTTCCTATGCATTTAATTCTTACCATGTCATCAATCTCTTGAGTTGCGGGGCCTTGTTGCCTGATATTCTCTTCCCGGTCTGCTTATTAATGACTGGAACGAATTCTTCACCGGTCAGACTATTCAGTCCCATTTTTTGTTGTTGCGAAGCCTGCTGCTGCTGTTGTTGCTGTTGCATAGCATGTTGCTGCTGCTGATGTTGTTGCTGCTGCTGTTGATGTTGTTGATGCTGCTGCTGTTGTTGTTGTTGTTGTTGCTGGTGTTGCTGTTGTTGTTGTTGGTGCTGTTGTTGTTGCTGATGCTGTTGTTGCTGATGCTGTTGTTGTTGATGCTGCTGCTGTTGATGCATTTGCGACGCCGTCGAGGTTGGTGGATTCATGCTATTTCCATGCTGCCTCGCTGAGCGACGGTAGTCCATGTTCAGTTCATTCAATGCAGCATTCTGCTCAGCTAACCATTTATTCACCTTAGCATCATGCGAACTGTACTTTGCGCTGTTTTAAAATAAATTAGTTAAATTATTTCCCTTAACTCCCTGAAGAATACCGTACCTAAACTCCATGGCCTGTTTCATTTCAGCCAGCATTCCCTCGTATGCCTTTCGCTGCGAAGCTGGCATTTGTTGGAGGAACTTTTGCTGCTGCTTGAGGAAAGTTTGTGGGTCAGTGGGCATGGATTGAGCGAGCAATGAGTTCAAACTATCTTTGGAAGAGCCACCGCCCATAGCCATATTTTGAAGGGCTGCGAGGCCTGAATTCGATGCAGATGGGGAAGCCGATGGATTTGTTTTCGATGTGCCTGCGGAAAATTCGAGTTTAATTCACACAATTTCTGCGATTATTTTTCGTAAACGGCGCTTACCTGGTACACTCGTCACTGTTATAGTGAAAGGCTTTTGATTGGGTTGACTCGATGGTATAGACTGGGGTATAGCTGGTGTCACCGACACACTTGGTGGGATTTGCGGTTTCTTCGAAGAAGGAAGTGAAGGATCCGGGAATGTTTTCTGTTCCTTGGCCGCTGAGAGACCCAAAACGATTTCGTCGAGTTTTTTGCGCTTTTTCTCTTTGCCCACTACAGGCTCTTCGATGTGCTGTAAATTGAAATCTTGATACTAAAACTGATCGGCTATATGACAAGAGAAATACTTACGCAGTTATTTTTCTTCATCAATTTGCTCAATGTATCATCAAGTTTTCCTTTACCCGCCAGACCGTAGCTCATACTCAGATTTGCCGGTTGTTTTTTCGAGCCCATCGAGAAATCTTGTACTTCACTTAAGTCTATTGGACTCTTCATTTCGTTTATGTTGACTTTCGGAAGGCTCGACGAAAGATCCATTGCTCCCATAGATGACTGGGGCGATTGCATGGGCCCTGGTTTATTATATGACGTCGACGGAGCTCCCCTTGCAGTAAGGGGTTGGTGTTGATGAGCAGGCGGTGGTTGCCTCTGTTGCGATTGAAGAGGCGGTGCGTTACGCCTTGAATCAGCACTAGTCGGTGTATTAGAGCTTCCTGAATCATCATCCCATTTTTGCCCGGACACTAAGGATAATAGAATTTTGATTAAAAATTACAAAAGGATTGAAGAGATCGATTTAAAGAGATTTAACTTACTTGAAACTTGCGAGCTGTTCAGTAGAGCATGAAGCTTAGCTCTTTCCGTCTCCACATCGATGGCTATGTGCTTTTTCCTTTTCTTGCCCATTCCGGCGGTGGGGTCTGAAATCATACTATTTGGTGATACCGTAACACCACCAACTCCGGAAGTTCCCAGACCTGTGCCTGCATTTGACGATTGCATCGGACTCAGTGTCGTTGAGGGACTTGGTGCGGACAACTGCGCTTGCAGATGCTTAGGTACACCTTGATCGGTTGTAATTGTGATGACATCAGGTGTTGTTGAATGTCGATCTAATAAATTGACATGCTTGATGGTCTCATACAGCGGAATATCCAAATCGACTCCTTGGCAACCAATATACGCCGAATAGCTTTTACCAACAGGCCATTGGTTCTTTTCCACACAAGAAACGATATGAGAAATACGCTTCTCGAGAGCGAAATCCCTAAACCAACGTACCATCATCATATTCTCCATCTTGGGTTTATCGCGCTCCGACTTCACTTTCATTTGTGGTTGGATGACTTCAAGATCAGGGAATCGTGCCTTCAGTTCTGCAGCCTGTTTCTTGCATTCCTCCTCAACAGCTTTTTCCTTTTCCTTCATCACCTCATCATCATCTGGATCTCCTGAAGTCAGATCCATCATTTCCACATTTTCCTTCTTCAGACAGTCCGCTAATTCAACATTCTTTGTCTCAGCGACTTCTTCCTCTTTCTTATCGTCTTCTTCTTTAACCTCGGTCTCGTCTTCATCTTTAGCTTCTGGTAAATTCTCAGCCTCTTCCTTCATATCTTCATGCTCCTCAGGCTTTTCTTCTTTGCTTTCGGCAACTTCCTCACTGTTTGTGGCAGTAGTATTTTCTTCTTCTTTTGCTTCAGGTTCTTCTTCAGGATCATCTTCGGTCTTAGTGACTGCGTCCTCTATTTCTTCTTCGTCTTTCTCTACTTTCGTCTCAATTTTTTCAGATTCATCTTCAGACTCAGCAGCTTCTTTCACTTCGCTTTCCGATTTCACATCGGTAGCTTCCTCTTCTTTCACCTCTTCCTTGATAATCTCACTTGGTTCGTCTTTAACCGGTGTCGGTTCTTTAACGAGCGTCACGTCATCATTGATCGTTATCACTTCTTCGGGTTTGGACGCAAGAATCGGTTCAATTTTGATATTTCGTTGGAATTGAGCCTCCAACTCACGTGAATAACGTCGTTCACAGTCTGAGAAGCTGAATTGGGGGTCATTGAAAATATAGTACTCCGACTTGTAGAGACCGTGCTTCAGAACACCTGCGATTAGCTCCTTATCATGTCGACCGGCCTCCCACCAGTCGGGCGTGTCGAAGTTGTTCTGACACAATTTGAGCCTTTCGTCAAGCATCGGATGCCGCGACACTTCTCGCAGCTTCGACAACAGTTCCAATCTGTCGAGTACCAAACGAGCGTGATCTTCACTAATATCGTCAATGATTCCTTCGAATCCCTTTTCACTTTCGGCCAATTTTACACCCGCTTGTCTTTTGCACATAGCAATGAATACCTTATAGTAGTCACTCAATGTTTCATCGCTTTTACGATCCAGTTTCGACATCGCCTTGAATTTCATCCAATCCGGAACTGGAACATTCGATGGCTGTAGATCGATCCCGTATCCGGTAAGTACACGAAGAAATTCGTTCTCTTCTCGTCGATTCCATTTCTTTGGTAACGTCTCCAGTCGTGAACGTTCTCGTTCTTTAGCAGCTTGTTCGATTTTACTTTGCCGCTCCATTTTCTGTGTGCATTGAAATAGTTTTTTTGAAAAAATGATTATTACTGTTTTTGTACACTGTATTTTAGCTGTGAAGAGTTACGTGTAACGTCATGTTTTCCCACACCAATAATTTTTTTAAGTACCAATATCAGACATGCAACAACATAATTTCAAAAATAAATACTAAATATGGTATTATATATAGCAACCGTAAGACTGAGCAAACTACTCTTTTCAAGAACTAATTTACTAAGAAGGGTGTGTATCATTATTTCAACAAAAGTGCATACTACATTTCGAGGTTAATACTTTTAATGCACTAGATATGCGGCTGCCTGGAACCCATTGCAAATAAACGAATGGTCCCTGGAGTTTTGAGTTGTAGGACAAATCTTGGATTTTTTTGGGAGATTCTGCTGAAAAAAAACATAATAAGCAGGATTTTTTTACTGAGGCGAGAAATTTCCTAAGCTTTCACTGATCGTTTTTTATTCAACCCCAAAAACAAAAATTATATTTCAGGAGCTAGTTTTTTTAAAAATAAAACTAGAGATGCTCTTTGTGAGAGAGAAAAACCAGACGAGATTTATGATTTATAAATAGCATAAGAACTGATCTTTCAAAGTATCAATATCTACCACCCTCAATGCTAGAATATGCTTGCAGCGAGATTCGCACTGGATTTTGATGAAACGAATTGCTTTCTGGTCTTCTGATTTGTTATACTATTTGGTCATGGCAACAATTCGTTTTCATCGGCTTTTTTCAGCATTACAGAACCTTGTTCAGTGCTTTTGTGTGTGCATTTTCGAACTCGGAAGTTCGAGATAGTAACGAAATATCACAATTATGTTTAGATTCGTAAGCCCCAGTTCGTTCCCAAGTTTTAGCCACCACGCTTGTCTAACCTAATTTTTATTTGAGCGCATTAATAAATTTCAATATTACGATTTCTGTGCATTAAAGGTCCCAAAACTAATTTTACGAATCTTTAGAAATTATAAAGTTTTTCTAAATGCCATCGGAAACACAAATATTGGAAGTACAAATTAGTTCGGTCCGTTTTCAAAAATTGGCTCTGGCTGGTATGAATGCTTCATGATGACAGTTGATTTCGACAGTTTCAGAGAGGCTAGACATCTGCCAATAATATTCAGTTCATACGGCTTTGAGTTTCAATAAGAACCTTATTTTTTACTGTGTTGAATGTGTCAAATTTTGTGTTAACTAAGCAGCATTTGCGGAGTTTTCTACTTTAATTGGAGTAAAAGTGCAGGTTAAGTTTATGGTGACGCTGCTCCAATTGATAAATCGTGTAGGGAATGGTTTGGACGTTTCAAGAATGGTGATTTCAGCGCTGAAGACAAGTCTCGCTCTGGACAAAAAAATAATCGAAGACAAATAATTGGAGACCCGAGTCAAACACAAGAGCACCTTACAAAATCATTGGGATTGACTCACGGAGCAGTTTCCGCACGCTTCAAATCCTGGCGATTCCATTACGGGCGATCGATATAAGCTACAATTGAGTCGTCTGAGCCATGCATTGCGTGGTAAAACGGCCGGGATATGAGCACAGACATGACAAAGTCATTCTTCTCCACCAAAACTCTCAGCCTCATGTCGCAAAAGTCGTAAAAAAATATACTTGGTAAAGCTCAGGTAGGAACTTCTACCACACTCACTGTATTTTCCAGACATTACACCTTCTGATTACTGGTTGCTCCGACGGTTGTAGCACAATTTGGCAGGTTGCCAATATTGAAAATTAGTTCCGAACTTGGATCGCTTCAAAGACAAGACATTTTTCAAGATGGAATTCGAATATTGCCTGAGAGGTGTGAAAAAGTAGTAGACAGCGATGGACAATGGACATTTTTGATAGCAAAAAACGGACCGAACTAATTCGAACTTCCAATAACATTTTTCGAAATTTTATATACAATTAAAACTGAATTTTCTGAATATCCCGATTAAATTTTTCTACGTTTAATGTTTTGGAGGGCCACACGCAACGGTTTCAAGCCAAGTTTCAAACAATTGTTCCTTCTATCCCCGATCTAAATTTAGAAAATTCTCAGGAGTCTCTGTTAGCGTTTTCAAATTTTATTCCTTTGGGGTTTCAGCAGATATTCAGGCTTATTCTACTGGTTGAACCGAGTAAATTCACTTGCCACGTAACATTCGATAATGGAAAGTTATATATTAGTATTCTATTGCTTTTGGTACACATCAAATAAGAGTTCCTACCATAACCCATTGTTATTATTAAATCCAGGGCGGTTAGTTGAAATTTAATGCCGGGAAAATTCGACAAAATTCAATTCGTCTTCACGTTGTTGTCACTCTCTCTTTTAACCCTGGAACACAAGTTGATTTTCTTGCCAAATTATAATGCTCTCGCGTGAGCTTCAGAAAATTTTGATAAGTTTGATTTTTGTGTGTATCGTCTGGTGGATGATGAGTGCTGTTCCAGAGTTAAGTTTGAATCAAATGCTTCCTCAGAAAGATAATTCTCGATTGGAAAAAAATCTGACAAAACCTTCAGAGTGTGAACACTAACGTAATGAAAATTTGGAAAAAATTGAACTTCGAATGTGCCAAAATTTGAAATGAATATGCATGATGAATCGAAATAGCTTTTTTGAAGTTCATCGAGTTTTTGTGTTTTTGTTGTTGTTGTTTTCGTTGTTATTCATTGATATTATGTTATAGATGATAGCATATACTAACCAAATACATGGCCAATTTATTCAAATCCAAATTGGCTAACTGACTTGGATCGGCGGGATTCAGTAGACTCAGCATCAGTCCGATATCGGCTGCTGTTGGCATTTGTGATCCCTGTGCGGACGCTTGTGCCTGTGACTGATTACTATTTGCATTCTGATTAGCCAATGCAGCGAGATTTGCAACCGAGGTTGGCGTCAGCACGCCTCCTACACCACCGCTTGCCGCCGCCATATTTCCACTGATTCCACCTGCGGCAGTAGTTTGAATCGAAACGCCCGCCGTTGTATTGTTTTGTGATGATACAGCAGGAACAGCACCAGCACCCGACATTATTTGCACCCCACCGAGTGTTGTGGTTGGTGTTGATTGAGATGGCGTTGATACTAACGCTTGTAACTATATTATAATAATAAGTAGGGTACGAATACATATAGCTGAGAGTTGTAATTCGACATCAAAATTAAATGTGATATTTTTCTATTTTTCTTCATGTTTCTTAACTAAGCATAAAATCATGTATTAGCGAAAGGAAAAGAGAGATATTTCAGGTTAACTTCAACTAATATCAACTAAATTTAGCAAACATCAAATTACGTGCCAAAACTATCATCATAATTTCTTTTGTTATATTATTATTTTCCAATTCGTTCTTAGTTTGCATAATTTTTTTGTTACCGGTGCTTTTCTTGTAAAAAAAAACAGCATACATCATATGATTTCAGATTAGAGCCCTCGTAAAATTTTAACGAATAGAATAGAAAACCAAAAATAAAAACTGCAACAAAATTCTACATTTTAAATCAAATAACGAACAAAATAGGATATATAAAAGACAATTTTTTAATCAAAATCTACTATACGTGTTTTCTAAAATATCATCAAAAACACAAACTAAATTTTCTTGTAAATACCTTGGCTTTTTGTTGCATTTTCATTTCTTCCTTTTTATAATTTCGTTGGTACGAGGTTATAACGCGTCGCAAACGTGTATTAAGATCCTGCATTGAGGGCCATGTATTGTCGTCGGAAGTCATGCAACCGGGGTACATGTTCATTGCATTTTCATCTTCTTCAAGTCCTGCGAACATAATATTTTCATTAAATTTTCTTTTAACTTATTAGCAATTAGGAAAACAGAATTTGTTTGGCATTTAATTTCAAGCTAACTAAACTTTTTGGACCTTTAATGTTCAAAATTATGTTTTTAATACTTTTACTCATATAATAAATATGTGGAATGGCTCAACTTGTTTAAAAAATATCAATGTATATAAACCGTTGAAATCTGAAAAACTAGTTTTTAAATTTTTTCGATCATCCGCCTTTTTAATAGATCTGAATTAGACTGGTGATCTGTGTTAGATGCTCGTATCATTTCGAAAAACTTTAACTTGTATGCAATACTACATAGGATCACTCACCGGATGAGCTTGGTCTATCCATTTCAGCTTTTGAGTCTGAATCTTTTGTTGCCATGCCATCTTCATCACCATCTTCACCGTCGTCATGTTTCGAGTTGGCATCGTCCTCGTTACTAGTTAAGAAAAATGAGAAAAAAATAGAACAACAATGAATACTCCTGTAGGGAAAACATATCAAGTCTACATTGTTTTCTCTCCTGTTTAAAGGTATATAGGTGATCATCTACAAAACTAATAAAAATAAACCGTGATTTACAATGACGGCATGCAACATGGTATTAATTAGAGGAAAAGCGAAATGAAATTATTAATTAGCGTCACATGTGACTATAGATGTAATCAGAGTAAAAGAGAAATAGTACAAAATCAAAAGGAAAATCTAAACATTCAAGCAGAGCTGATTTCGAAATGCCAACATACATACTTACAACGTGTACGCATAATTATACATACTAAACTATGATACTTTCATACAAACTTTTTTCAAAGTCTTGCTTCTAACTGAATAAGGTTTCTTTTTTTCGATTTCTTGTTTTGTTTGTTTTGATATTTTTTTTCACTTACTTAATGTTAAAGACGGAAGCATCTTCACCAGGACCAATGTGACTACTGAAACACAATGACGGATCGGCTCGGATTTGTCGATACATTTCACATCCATGTTTGTACGTTCCAACCAATAGACTCTTGTCGCAACAGTTCGGATTCCACCACGAGCTAGGCATCTGATCGGGTGTTGTCGGCGGGCGAATAGGGAGCTCGCTACGTAATAATAATACAACGAATCATAATAAACCCAATTTTGAATTTTGACAACTTTTTGTTTGTTTTTTTTTTTAAGCTAAAGTTGTTGAATAAAATAAAAACACAATGCTTTGCGTGACTTTTTCAATTTGCTCTCTAAACCGAAAATATGGACTACTTTAGTAAGATCAATTCAAGTAATTGTTTTTAACATTTACCGAATCGTTAAATAATTCATTAACTCAAAAATCAATTAATGCGTATATTTTTGGGGTGTGTATTTACAGAAATGAAGAAAAAAAATCGATGTACACATGCAACATGTATGCGCTGATCCAGAGGCAACAAAAACTGTTAAATCGCTACTGTAAGTTTTTGATTAACGATAAGCAAAAGTAAATCATAAAACTTGTGTACATTTGATTATTGCATGTACATTTACAATGAATTTGTATAAATATGTATATACTGCTAAAAAGCTTGTTATATTTTAGTTAGTTTCTATATACGTTCCGATTATTTACTATTCATAGATATGCTTTCATAAAGACACGGTTTTCGTTTTGAAATTGTTTGTAAAGTTTTATATCGACTCAGCAACAACTCCCGTATGCATCAATTCAAAAAATAAAAAAACTAAGCCACATATTGTTACAAGCATTCACTTCCGTCTCCAAATCGCATCTATTTTGGTTATTGGAGTCTAGTTTCAACCGCTTTTGCAAAACTATTTTTCAAAAACATATTCAAGTACAAAGAACGTATTATAATAGTGTTAACTCCTTTGCAATGCAGAATATCGCAAAGCAATGCTTACCATGCTCTTACGCGCCCATAACATCACTTAGCCAAGCGAAGCAAAATGTTCATGAGCGAAAATAAATGACACAGTTCCGAAGACTACAACAACCACAATTTTCAGGGACGTTAACATTTTCTATCACTCAGCGTGGCGGCGTGTCATTTTTCATTAGTCTATACAAATTAGAAACTAACCCTAACTATACCCTCCGTTTCCCCTCACCGTCGTTTGTTAGCAAACAAAATTTTACAAGAATTGCATTACGATTCGGTAAATATAAATTTTTAATGTGTACCTTTTAGGTCAAATCTTGTATATTTCATAAAAACCAAACTGTACAACTAAAAGAAATATATAGTCCAAAATCTTTGATGTGTGTAGCTTTGAACGCCCGATTCGCCAGAGTTATTAATGTCTCGGGGGTGTCTTCTTTTCTTTCTTTTTCGATGATAGAAGGACATTATATTTTGTAATTTTATCTCATCAAAGGAATTGTGCATTACATCAGGTTGAATTTATATCAAATATTTTTTTGCGGATAAGGGAATTGATTTCTAGTGATGAGATACATTTTACCGATTTGGAAACTAACGCTGTGCAATTAGCAAGTTTTTAGTCAAAACAAAATCTAATGAATTTCTTCGATGTTTTCAACTCTATATTATCAAAAAATTAATAACAAAACTAAATTGCGAGAATTCAGTTAGAGACCGACTCATTTGCTGACTGCTTTTTAAAGTAGTTGTTTCTGATTCCGCAATCGTGACACTAAATTATGGAATTGTGACAATTTGTTCATTCTTTTCAGTTTCAAGTATTCATTCAATTTCTAATGTACTGGAGTTATTCGATTTAAATATGGCACCTCCCTCAACACAGATTTTAGTACCATCCTCAAGCTGCAAAAGGATTTATTCGACTGATTTGAACTGATTTGGCTTATTCAGTAGAAGTAGTCCGTTTATTCCGATGGATGGTAGCTTGATAATTGCGCGTCAAAGCAGATGATGTCCTTCATAACACTAAATCGATAGCTTTCTCCCGACAACGATTCAAGCCAACATTCATATACCTTACAGATCAATTAATGCGATCAACATCTATTCAAAAAAAACCATACGCTTTTACCATAATATATAATTAATTCCCTCCAACATACACATTGTTACATGAATGAATCGATGAAAAGAGCGCTTGAGAACATAACAATCCATTTGTTTTCAATAAATAAATTAAATTTAATGAAAGATGCGTGTGTGTGATGGAAACATAGAGATTTTGAAAAATTTCTCACAAGCTAAGCGAAAATTATTTTGTTTTGCCTGTATAATGAGAATCATGAAAAATGTAGATATATATATATAACTAGACAGAGAATTTCGATTTCCAAAAAGTAGAGAAGGGAATGGGGGATCACAAAGCAAGCATAGAAATGAAAACAATACTTTTTTTATTTTAAGATTTTCATTGTTTTTTTGATAGCTTGTGTCGACGAGCAATATTATTTTAAATAACATAACATATCTCAAAAGACTCAAAAGACAAGTAAACGGGTGGTGTGTTAAAATGCTTTATTGCGAATAGGCCGTACATGAAGACTACACATATGCATTCAAAATAATTGGCATCAAAATTAAAGTTGTTGCTAGTTTCAAAACAAAATTATTTCAACCTCATCGAACACTGACGTGTTTCGTTGACATTTCCCAGAATGTCTTTATGAAATATACGACTCTCTAAATTTGATTGTAATACACCGATAATTCAAGTTTCAGCGTTGAAGGGCTTGCTGCTGCGTTCAGTCAAATCAATAGAAAATGGAACTTGCAATTGCTCTCAGTTAGCAGAAGCTGATTACCAATGAGCCCAACATAATTATTTATATAGCTAGAAATATGCTTGCATTTTGTTTAGGCTCACAATTTTTACCGACCTATACAGCAGCAAATCTTTCATTTGTCAAATAAAATTCATGTTATTCCAATGGTTTGTAGATATTAAGAGAATTGTAAAAAAACACACATAAATGGAGACATTTGAAGACCGATAGAGAAACGAGTAAAATCGAATTAAATAGCATACCCATATGAAAATGAATTTTATGGAGATGTGATTTTTTTTAAATAAATACATTAAAAATTTACTTCCAGAAAGCAAAGCACATTGTTCATTTTTTGTTTTGTTGCAAAATAATGTTTTGAGTTCCGTTCTTAATCAATTTAGAAGACCAATTCAATTTTCGAGCAAACTAATCGAAAATTAATCAGTAATTTTGACCTTGAATGCTTCGATTTTGAAACAAAAGAGAGAAATGCATGCATTTTTCGAAATGCACATAGAATGTATTGGCTAAGTTTTCTTGAGCAGCCTCATAAAGTCAATGTAATCGAATTATGTTCCAAAATAAAGTGGCATCGCAAATCCAAAAAAAATGTTCCTAATATTTGCCCGTCATTTAACCATTCAGTAACATTTATAGTTTTCGATTAATCGATCGACCAATTATATTTTCCCACATAGATATCTTAGAGGTGAAGCTTTTCCAATAATTTTTCGATGAGCAGAGCAAAACTCTTTACCAACATGAAACATTATTGTTAAAATATGAAACCTGCAAAATTTCTAAATCCCTTTAAGCTCAACAAATTTTCATCGAGACAACAGTTCGAAGCATTCAAGAAAGAATATCCAACTGTTTTAATTTCAAATTCATTGCAAGTCAATTACCAAAAAAATACAACATTTAGACATTCATCGAATTACCTTGCGTGTACGCCTTCACTAATCTGATTAACTAGGTCGCCAATCACTTCATGTTGAATGTAGTACAGCATTCGTACTCGCAACAGGACCCTGCATAAAAACACAACGATTAGCATTCAAAAAATACTTTTAAGACAAACATTTCGATCCAACACGACTCACTTGTTGGCATGCCGTCCTAAATGCTTCTTATATGCACATTCCAAAAACGATTCGGCATCGTATTTTTCATCTTTACTCCAATGATTCGGATCTAAAATGTTTTGTGCGCCCGGTATTTTTTCGCGTTCCTGTTGCTTCGTCGGATCCTTTTGACCACCTTTACCGCCATTTCGACCTGTTTTAGGAAAAAATGCAATGTATGTATTTGACTAAAAATTATCTAAGTGCTTCGAGGTAAATAAGCTAGTTTTACCTTTAGCATTCCTACCTCGTGGCACGAGATTGTGTAGGCCACTGTGATCCCGACTGATTTTCTGCACTTCACCATCCTCCGTCGGTGTGATAAGATCCCAAATGAAATTTTTGATTTTCTCATCACCTTTATAAATGTACAGGCAATACAGTAGCTGGAAAATACAATCGAAATGTAATTAAACAATAACAACGTTTACACTGCAACAAGTCATCAAATGTTTGTTTGACAGTCATCAGTCTTTTTTATGAGAAATTATTTAATTCAGCGAAAACCTAAAGTTTTCTCAATATTAGCATGGTTGTCGATCATCATTAGATAGTGGAAGATTGGAATGGCTAGAAGAAGTGGAAAATTCTTTTTTTAGTACTACTTACAATTATTCGAGCGCAATCTTCGATATCACTTTCACGCCATCCTCTCTTGAACTGACCCAACTCTTGAATTTCGGTCCAACGACCCCAACTGTAATAAAAGACAATTGGATTTAGTCTATATAGCGAACGTTTTAGTAAAATAAAAGTTTGTACGTTTGTATGTTTCTAAACAAATTGTTTACTTGCAACAAACACAACAATATAATTCGGATAAATTTTCACCATTATTACATGAACTGTTATGAGAAATTTTTCTTTGATACCATTGCTGATCAGTCTGAAAACTATGATTATTTAGGCGTGCATTTGTTTATATTAACCTCGTTTAATAGTACGAATATTTTTTTCCTCCTTCCTTCCACTCTCTGCATCACTCTATCAGCATGCACAGTTATCCGTATGCATCATTTTTCCTTTCGTGTAAGTTTTTCATAGTTCTTCCCAGACAACTAGTTTATTGACTAACATTCCGTCAGAAATAGCGTGGACTTAGAAAAAAAAAACAATGTCGAAATAGGCAAGCGAGTTAACGTTGAGGGAGTTGAAAGTGGAGTGCCAGAAGCGCGATTTGCTGACAAAACGGAAATAAACCAGCTATGTTATCAGGACTTAGGGAGATTCCGAGGGCGGAAGGCATCGATTCGGAAAATTTGAATTTCCAGATGAGGAAACGGGCCAGTGTCACGGCCCAGAAGAGCAAAGCAGCGGTGGAAAGAATCCTATGATGGATTTACTGCTGAGAATGGCTTACGATATGCAGCGACAAACCATGGAATTCGATCAGAAACTAGAAGTAAAGAAGCAGTTCGTAAAGTTCCAAGAGTAAGTCTTAAGAGTTTAGTGCATGTTTTTTTAGTCACTCTTCCCTATAATATAATAGGAAATAAACAACTATGTCCGGTCTTATTTGTATAGATGGAATTCGAATCAATGCTAGCTAGTTATCCTCTTCCCACTAAACACTTTATATTTTCTATTTTCTGCATTTAATGTCATGTCGTCAAATAATCATATACTCTGATCCAATCATATTTGTCTAAAATTTGTCAGATTCATATATTTCGCACTAATATTTATTTGCCTGTCATATATTTTGGATATAATTTCGTACTCTGTCTAATTTTATCCTATTTATTTATCTATTCTAATCTATATATTTATAGCTAAGTCATCATCATCATGTCAAGCGCATTCGTCCTTAACCGCTCAACAATGCCAACTGATTTTCAAAATGATAGTCGCTACACTGGCACAGCTCTCGAAGAACTGAACAACGAACAACTCTTCAAAGTCCTAGAAGATGTCAAGCGAGAAACGGGTTACGTTCAACTCGATAACTTTTTACTAGAAGATTTTCTTCAGAAAAACGATCCAAAACTTCTTATCGGCGTAACAAACGCCTTGCAATTCAGCCAGAAGACACCAAAGATTCATTTTGCCGGTATTGGAAATAGGTCACGCGAAAAAGCCGAAGAGTACGCAAATTATTTTCGAACGCGAAGTACTGATCGGGGAAGTTTAAGTGGACTACTTGATGACTCGTCGTCAATCAGGACTGCTACTTCGTTCTCAAGACGCGCGGGAGCGTCTATGCGTACAGTCGACTCTCCTCGAACAGGTATCGACTACAGAATCAACTACAGCATGAAAATTGAGCTGGTCGAAAAGCTCTGTGAGGAATTCGCAGAAAAGTTAGCAGCAATTGAATCCAAATCATTGCATGACATGAAGGATCTCACGGCCAGAATTCAAGAACAGAACATGAGCAAAAGCGAAGCATTTCAAACCAAAGGCGCCTTTCAAAAATTCATTGCGCTAAATACGAATGACAAGATCAGTTCTCGCATGCCAGCCGAAAAGTTTATAAGATACATTAACGACTGGATTAAAAACGGGATGGCTTTGGTGGGAAAAATCCGTCTACGTCTCACTGCTCTTAAACAACAACACTACAGTCAAAAAATCATTCTCAACAAGAAAGCAGACTTGAGTGTTATCCTTCGTCCGATCGACTTCGAGCAACTTCAGATCGAAAAAAACGATTTCGTGAGACAAATCGATGAGAAGAACAATCATTTGATAGCATTGAAGAAAGTAACAGGCCAGGCAGCACTCATGCTTAGCAAAAATCAAAAGAAACTGAAATCGACTGACTCCAATTACAAGAAACTTATCTCCGAGGCTGCTACCATTGAGGAGAACATTGCTCGGTTGGAAGAGGAAGGCAACCAGGTACAGAGCGATATCGTTAAGTGTGAGGAAAGTATTGAAAAACTTCAAACAGATATGGATAATTATACGGCTCCTAGTACTTTAGACTATGTAAGCAAGAAACATGAGCTCACTTGTCTCGAGAAAGAGAAAAAGTTATTGAAACGGCAAATTTATATCTTGAATATCAAATTTACAAATGTTCGAGCTAAAGTAAGGAGGTCTGCAGAAGATCAAAATTTCAAGCCTATTTTCGCTGATAATTGACTTGTAGTATTGGATTTGAGTGTTTCGGCTCGGAATACTTTTTAATTTATTTCGTGTGAAATTATTGCTAAAGTTCTTTTTAATTTATATATGATTAATAACTTAATCTTGTCATTACTGTTTACAATTTAATTAAATGAATTAATAACAGTTTATTTTTACACTGAGACTCCGCACTTTTTTATTTGGTTATGTACGGGCTCTTGTACATAAAGCATTATGAATTTGAAAAAAAAAACATTATGAAAGAAGGAGATTGTTGTCATGCTGATAAAACCGAAGATACCAACTGTTATACCTATGACAGTTGGCTTCGTTGGGGTCCACCCCAGCTAGTCGGTCAGGTATCTAGGAGTGGCCGTGGACACCAAGCTCACTTGTTGGGATCATATCCGCAGGGCATGTGGTAGGTCTACAGTAGTTGTCATTTCACCGAGTAGGCTAATGACCAACGTCGGAGGACTCAGTGAGACGAGACGGAGGCTGCTGAGCGCAATGACAAATTCTATCTTGCTATATGGGCCGAAATTTGAGAAGATACCCTCCGAAATAAGAAGTTCTGGAAGAGCATTGCCCGTGTCTAGCGTAGGGGTGCTCTGCGTACAGCTTGTAGCTACCGCACTGTCCGAGAAGAGATCGTTATAGAGGTATCGGAAGTAAATCCGATACCTCTATAACGATCCGCACCCCTCTCATTGAAAGTTGTAAATGACTTTGGTCGCTAATTATATTGAGCCTTGGATTATATTGGGTAATATTATAATATCATATTTGTAATATTTAATGTTATTTATAATATTATAACATATGGAATATTTTGTTATTTATAATATTATTATCTAATATACTATAATTTAATATTTGAAATTATTTGCCGTCTACGAATTCATATTAGTTGGCTAGCATTTTCCAAAGCCAATACTGTTCAACGGTAAAAAAATAAGATCTACGCTACTACGCTTTTACTAACTTTCTTAATGCTTCATAAGATAAAAGATTTTTCACATTGATTAAAATATTAGTTCAAAAAGTCAAAACATTAAAAACCAATTTTACATTTTTCTCAGTAATTTCAAAAAATTTAAATTACATTTAACTGTTGTGATTTTGATTCATCGATATTTATATGCATATTATTTTACTTGCTAAGCAGGCGTCGTTTCTAACATCAAACGAAATACACATGCATTATTCAGTTTATCTTTTCTTTCTTCTATCTTCGTTTTAACATATTTTACAAAGATTTTTTAAAAAACTACACAGGGCTTCAGCAATCGTCAAGATATGTCCTTTCTAAACGAGCAACGTGGGCTGCTCCAACAGGACGTCACTAGTCGGCTCGATCGCTTCGATATCGATCAACTTTTCGAAACTTTTGAGACTATCACAGGCGATATCACGTACATGCAATTGGAAAACATGTTATTGGAGAATTTTTTGCGAAAACACGGCGAAAAGACATTATTAAATACGGCAGAATCGATGACAGGAAGACGAGGTGCGAAAATACAATTTCTGTTCAGCGCAGCCACCGAACGTAGTCACGGGCTAACTCCGATCACTTCAAGCCTGAGCTTCCACTCAAAGCCAGGCAATGAACAAGCCGCCGATCAGGCCAGCGACAGACAATCAATGTCAGAAACAACACTAGGTCGGTCACCTACATCCAGTTTACGGACTCATTCGCACACCTCCTTGCGACTGCACGGACGTGGCTCTAATATTCGAATATCCGCTGAAACGTTCAAACCACCAGAGCAAAGAGTTAACTATAAAACCAAAATCGATATGGCGGAAAAATTATGCGAACAAATCGAAACACGTTGCACTGTCCTTGAAAACGAAGCAAAGAAACAAATGAGAAAGTTGAAAGCAAACATTTTTGAAGCTCGTCTGCGGAATACTGAGGTGGAAAGCATGTTGACCAGAGTCAAGCAGTTTCTCGTGGATAATGATCCTGCCACAGCACGCGCACGCTTACCATCCGAGAAATTCATTCGGCTCCTGGAAGATTATTTAAAGAGCGGTAATATTATGCTTGGCCAGATTCGATTGCGGAACAAGTCACAGGAAAGGCAGTTGATCTTCAAACGGCTAGCCTACGACAAGCGTTTCGAATTAAATTACATTCTCATGCCAGTCGATCTAGAACTTCTAATGAATAAAAAAGCAGGCCTGCACAAAATTATGGAAAGAAAGAACCAAGAGCTCATTTTATTGAAGAAAGAGCATCACAATGTGATTAATACATTGCAAAAACAATCGCGAGTTCTTAAAGGCATCGAAAACCGTGTCGCTGACATTCAACGACGGGTCAGCGGGACTGAAGAGCTTATATCAAAGCATGACGAAATAATTCAAGACGTTGCTTCAGACATTTCAAAATGCCGATCTCAAATGGATGATTTACAAAACCGTATTAACACCTACGCTGCTCCTACCACCATTGATTATGTGTCTAAAAAGCAACACCTAGCAGTATTAGATAAAGAGAAAAAATTTATATCACGACAGATATACATCATTAATATTAAACTTAGAAATTTATGTGCAAAGGGTAGAGATCTAATCAAATCACGGGAATATTAAGATTTCTTTAAGAACTCTGGGAACGTTCTTTGTTGTCAATTATACGATGTGAGTCTGTGGTGATTGCGACTGATTGGGACTGGTTGTGTTTGCAAATCAAATGTTTTCGCGTCAGATTTATTAGTCGAATTTATCAAGTCATGTTTTATTTCTGTATTATAGTGTGAAATATTTTAACTTCTTGCGAATAAAATGTATTCATATTTTTCCAAAGAACTCTGTTATTTTGAGTAATGATAAAAATTTGCGATTGTGTGTAAAATATTTGAAATGCAAGGCATGACATTTATTTTCATGCGCTAATAGAAGTTATAGAGCACAATAGTTATATCTGTTTACGATTCAACTAAAAATTCTAATCTCCAGTTAAACCAAAAATCTGACTTTTATCCGTGAAAGGTTACACTAAACTACTTACCCGTACGAAAGAAGACCCTTTTCGACTTTGAAGCATTCCGATTTCGCCCATGATCCATATTGAATCTCATCTAGACCAAGTGCTGCAAGGGTGTCCCTGTCTCTTGGTATGTAATCATCGTTACCAGTATTACCACGTCTTCTCGCAGCCAATTTCTCCTTGCGTCGTCTACTTCTCAATCCTAAATTAGTCAAAACTATAGCAACTAGTCATATAATTCAAAAACAAAAAATCCACAAACCTATACTATCCTCATCACTATTTTCTGCCGAAGAATCTTCAGACATATCCATAACTCCTTCATCATGACCATATCGTTTAATTTGCGTCCTTCTCCTCGGTTCACTTATTACCAAATCTTCGGTTTCGTCACGTTCTCCAGCATCCGGGTCGACTTCCGCTTTCTTTGCCCACTTATTCCAGAAATCGGGATCGTCGATTTTAATATCCGAACGATTGCCCGAAGCTGCAAATGAAGCCTTCGAGAATGTCGAGCCCTTTTCATACTCCATTGTGATAACTTGAGTACGCCGTTTCAGAATCGAGTCAATATCTTCTTCGCAGAATTTGTCCCCGGCATTGTCATCATCCATTACGGCACCGTAGGCGCCCTTTCGCAACAAATCTTCGATTTCTTTCTTCGACAGTTGTCGATTATTGGTTCCATCCTTGCCTTGTGTGTTCATACTCTGCAAGATGGCCTTGTCTAGACCCAATTTCAAAGACGCCTTGTCGAACATTTCCCGCTCATAAGTGTTACGACAAAGTAAACGGTAGATTTTTACCATCTTCTGTTGACCGATTCGATGGCAACGAGCTTGAGCTTGCAAATCGTTCTGAGGGTTCCAGTCACTATCGTATATTATGACTGTATCGGCGGCAGTCAGGTTGATACCTAAGCCTCCAGCTTTCGTGCATAACAGAAATACGAATCGATCTGAATCTGGCCGCGAGAATCGATCGATGGCTGCTTGACGTATGTTACCTCGGATTCTTCCATCGATTCGTTCGAAAGGATACTTTTTATACATCAGATAATCTTCCAATAGATCAAGGCATCGCACCATCTGACTGAAAATCAACACTCTATGGCCGTTAGCTTTCAGTTTAGGAAGCAACTTGTCAATCAGGACCATTTTTCCCGCTGAATTTACAAGGTTTTTATAGTAAGCGTCATGGTCATCACCGTGCGAAATTTTATAGTCGTATTGTATTTGATCTTCCGCGCCATTCAATAAGTATGGATGTATACAGCATTTTCGTAACTCCATCATCGTATTCATCAGGTTTGGAATGTTAGCAGATGTCGTGCCTTTCTTCAAGAAAGAAAAATTTTGCTCTAAAATACCGCGATAATATTTCTTCTGAATATTCGTCAATTCGACTTCAACTATTGTTTCCTCCTTTGGCGCAAGTGATTTTTCCACGTCATCTTTCAGACGACGCAGCATCATCGGTTTCAACAAAGCTTGCAGCTTTTGAACCTCATCTTCTGTTTTAAGGCTACCGAAATCTTTGAGAAACGTGTCGGAGCACGCGAACTGTTGCGGCTCCAGGAAGTTCAGTAACGAAAACAGTTCATTCACGTTATTTTGCAGTGGAGTACCAGACAACAATACGCGATGCTCCAAGTTCAGTTGGCGCAACCCCTCCAGCAGCTTGCAATTTCGATTCTTCAGTCGATGGGCTTCGTCTATCACGCAAACACGCCAGTTGAAATTTCGCAAGTCGTTATAGTCGGTAACGATCATTTCGAACGTTGTTATTAGTACATTAAACTTGGTCATATCTTTAATGACTTTGCCATTATCATGCTTGTAGTAGAATTCGTACTCTGATATCATTTGTTTGCTCGTCACCGAACCGTGATACACAATCACATTCATGTCGGTCCATCCCTCAAACTCTCTTTGCCAATTGGGAATTGTAGAAAGTGGTGCTATTACTAAAAATGGTCCTCGGATCCCGTACTCCCACACCGAATGCACAAATGTCAAGCTTTGGATCGTTTTCCCCAGACCCATTTCATCGGCCAGTATACAATTGCGAGCGTTGTACCACGAAAACTTCAACCAATTCAAGCCTTCTAGTTGATAAGGTCTGAGGGTGTTGTTGTTTTTGAAAATCGGCGTAGCGTCTAGTTTTTTCCACAGTTCAGCGGTGGGACGTTTCTTTGCTTTCCACTCCGACTTTGGTGGCAATTTATTAAACAAATGGAACTGTTCAATCTTATCTTCGTCGACATCTTCTTCCAGCTCCCACGTACAGTCTTCGTAGGGAAGGCTCTTCCATTTTACCAGATAATGTTTGGAAATTTCACCAGTCTGGGCATCTGTGTGTTCCGACATATCCAGAACACGATCAACTTCCACAAAGTCCGGATTGAATGGTTCTTCTTCGATATTATCGAAGATGTTCATTTGTTGAGCCTGTTTCATTTGGAATCGTTTGATTTTAGATGCTATGCGCCGATCTCCTCTAAAGAGCTCCTCCTCCGTACGCCATTCGCAATGAAGGTACGAAAAGTTTCGATATTTTACCATATATTCCTCCACTTCGATGAGCACAGGTTCTTTCTTCTCCGTTGTCTCTTCTAGAGCTTGCGATTTGTCCTTGTTATCCCCATTCAAACGGTCAACCTCCATCTTTTCTTGAGATTCTTCCTCCTTCGGTTTCGAATCATTTTCATCATTTTTTTCGTCGTCATTTTTCTCTTTCGAAGTAGATTCAACCTCACTTCCGTCAACGTCCATCGCTTCGATGTCGGGCTTTTCTTCCAATGACGTTTCATTTTCGATCACTTTTTCTTCGTTAGTCGGCTCTTTTTCCTCTTCTTCTCTTTCTTCTTCTTCTTCATCTTCGCCTTCTGGTGATTTGTTTTTGGCTTCGTTTACGGTTTTATCTTCGTCTGTGGGCTCATCACTCACATCCTCTTTTGGATCCGACGACGTTTCAACTGGTTCCCCACTTCCTTTTTCCAAAGCATCTTCTTTGTCTTCGTCTTTTCGCTCTTCCGTTTCACCTGATTCTTTGGTGCCTATATCCTTATCTTCCTCTTCTTTTTCTTCACTGTTTTCATCAGCTGCATCATCGCCATCAGATGCCTTTTCTTCCACTTCTTCACCTTCACCATCTGACTTACCTTCCGACGGAGGAATCAACGGCGGCGGTGGTGGTGGTGGATCTGGTTTCAATTCTCGCTTTCCTATCCTAACAGCCAGAACATACTGCACAACCATTGAGTCTTCGTCTCCAGTATTTACATAAACATAGTTGGGTTTATTCGGTTCCTCCGCCTTTTCTACAACTTCCTCCTTCACATCACTCGACATTTTGCTTTCCTCATTTGGTGTAGTCGAATCGTGTTTTTCTACATCGCTGCTCGTTCCAGATGTTGGCGCGGTCGCAGCTGGCTTCTTCTCTTTCTTTGCCGGCGACGAAGATATCAAACCAGTTTCGTCATCGGAAAATCGCAGCATCACATCGTCTATGTATTTTTTACGCTGAGTATTCCTGGCCGATCGCCGTTTTGAACTGTCGATTTCTGAATCGTTTTGCGGCGACGGTGGCGGAGTGGTTAGCAAATCGTCCGCTTCACCGTCCGATTCAGGCACAATGCGTCCTTTCTTCTTTTTCTTCGATGACGATTTGCTACCGCCGACCGATGGACGCTTTCGTCCAGACGACGAGCCCGACGACTTTTTCTTTTTCTTCGGAACGCTATTGCCATCTGGATTCTCGGACGATTCTTTCGGCGAATCCTCATTCTCAGCTGCTTCCTTGAGAGCTTCTTCTGGTTGGCTCTTTATGATTTTCGAAACTGGAATATCGTCAAAATCGGGAGTTTCGTCGTTTAACGTCGATCTACGTTCTTCAATCACAGACACGGCTTTTTCATCGCTTTGTGAGCTCTCCGAAGCAGCGACCGCTTGCGACGAGTCATCGTTGGTTTTGTCGTCCAACGAGTTTTCAGTCACCGAAACTTCGACTTTCTTACTTTTCTTTTTCTTCGGTTTATCTGGATCCTTTGGCTCTTTTTTCTTCTTTTCTTTCGGGGTTTTTTCTTTGGGAGTTTTATTTGGATCCTTGGGAGGTCGTGGCTTTCGAGACTTCTTCGATTTCTTCGGCTCGGTCGTCGTTGCGTCGAGTTCATTCGACGAGTTGTCCTGTGAAAGTTCGCAGCTTTCGTTGAAGTCTGACAAGCTTACGGAAGCGTCCCCGGCGCCTTGCGTCACACAATCTTCGGAAACCGGGAGAGACGATGGAGGGACACTATTTCCAGAGTTCGACTCAGCTGTGATGGTTGGAATAGCATTTTTATCCTTTTTCTGACGAGGTTTGCGAGGTTTGGATGAACCTTTACTACGACCTCGACCAGTCGTGCTGGAAACCTGTGGACTCTCCACCATCTGACTGCCATAGATTGGATTTTGCAGAATACATTGTGGACCGCCATTGCATTGGTCGTTAGCTTCATGTTGTTGCAATGCGTTCAAACGTTCCTGCAAGTGAACGATCTTTTCTTGCTGCTCCGGTACTGGTGGCATGCAGTATAGCTCCTGAAGTTGCTGTTGAAGCGCTGCTCGTTCTTGGTGATGCAGAATTGGACCTGGTGGGTACGGAGACAGAGGATGAGCACCCATTATCTGTGCAGGTATATGAGGTGCAATTGGTTGTATTGCCCCTGGTGCCACAGGAGTTAAAACTCCACTCATCATCATTTGTTGCTGTTGTGGATCGAACAGAACAGGTTGCTGAGGTACTATAGGCATAACGTGCCCAGGTCCTGCTACCATAGGATGAATCCCGCCTGTTGGAGCTACCATTGTGTTGGGGTTAACTATTGGCGGTATTGGTTGTGCTGGCGGCGTCAGCACTGGCTGCTGCAATTGAGTTTGTAGTTGTGCTGGTCGAGTCGTCGGAGTCGACTCTAGTGAGGTAAGCTCGCCGCTTGGATACATTTGAACTTCAGTACTAGTTTGCGTAGTAGGCTGAAGAACAGTAGGCTCCGAAGTTTCTTCAAGGGCACTGACTTCTGCCGGCTGTGGCTGTGAATCACTATCCATTTGTTGCTCCGTATCCGCTTGATTTGAAGTATTGTCCAGCGAAGGCGTGGAAAGCTGAGACGATTCGTTTATTTCCTCAGAGCTTTCGACCATTTTTGAGTTTTGCGCTTCAGGTGTCACATCGTTTGAGGTCTCATCTTGCGAGATGTCCATATTTTGGGGTGGTTGCTCGTCTGATTGCTGCAAGTGCTTAAACGGACCATCTGACTGTTCCTGCTCTTGTTGACCTGGTTTCGACTCTAAAGTTAGCAGCTGTTGGTTAGAGTTTTCGAAGTCTGCTCCCATCGAGTTTGTATCGACTGGCACACTGAACATCATGCTGTGATTCATTGAGTGGGTCGAGTTGCTATCATGTCCCGCTACTGAAGGAGGCCTATTCACAAGAGTGTTGCTGCTCGGGTCACCAGTCAAGTGCGCTGAGTCATTCGAATTGTGGTCGATGCTTTTCAGTTGTGGCGAAGGTGTCGAGACCGCTGGATTCGTGAACGTATCTATCAGGCTGTGTTGCGTATGTTCTGGAGGCGGCAAGGACGCCGGCGACTTGGTCGACTGCATCAGATTATTTTCACCCAGAGAATTACTGTTTTCACTCAGAATGGCCACACTCAAAACCGAATTACTCGATTGCGGCGGCTGGTGATGCGATAGAGTAGGCGAATGTAAATGATCTGGAGCTTGCTGTGGGATGTGCGGGTGCTGTTGATGCGTTTGGGGTTGCATATGCGGCTGTGGAGGCATCAGAGGCGAATGCGTCTGAGGTGGAGCAGTACTGCCGCTTAAAGGATGCGGAGGAAGTGAGAGCGTTTGCGACACGGGAGGAACTTGTTGCTGATGAGGCGCCGTTAACTCACTTATAGAGTGCTGAAGTTGTTCACTCATTTGAAGGGATGATCCCATCGACTGCGAATGTGTTTGCGGTTGCGACTGCTGTTGCGAGTGTGGTGTGTGAATCACCTGTGCCGTTTGATGGTTCATAGGCTGTGCATACATATGCTGAGGCGGAGGTTGCTGCTGTTGAGGTGGAGGTTGCTGCTGCGGCTGTGATGACATGCCGGTTAGTGCTGAGTTTGGATTCGGCGGCTGCATATTCATTAATGGGGTCCATTGCTGATGGTGCTGCGGAGACATAGGCATTCTCGGCCCCATAGGTGACATTGGGTTGCTATTTGACATTTGCTGCCTATACGCTTGAGGATAATCTAAACTACTAGGACCTAATGAGTTCTGCGTAGGCATCACCATTTGCTCAAGAGCTTGAAGCGTATTTACAGCTGTTGGCGGTTGCTGCGCATTCGAACCACCTTTTGGCGGCGGCTGAATGGGTTGAGGTGGTTGCTGCTGCATCGGTCGTGGACTCGTCATTCCCGACAAGCCTTGACTGTGATGAGGCGAGGATGTGTTTGGAGGATTAGTCTGAAGCTGTGACTGTTGCTGCTGTGGCGGTTTAGCTGGCGACATTACAGGCCGTGGAGACATTTGTGAATGTGGTGACATTTGTGGCGGTCTAGGTGACATTTGCGGAGAAGATTGTGGAAACGGTGCTCTGTACTGCGGACTACTACTTAACTGGGTTGCTGACTGAGGTTTAGCGGTAGTCATGTACGGTGATTGTTGCTGCTGCTGCGGACTTTGATGTTGGACGCTGTAACCAGGCACCATTCCGTGTTGAATTGAGAGATTACCCCCGGGACCTGACTGATGTTGACTTGTCACGGGGCCAGCATTTGAGTGCAGTAGGCCGGGATGCGACGGTAAACCTCCAGGATTTTGGGAGTGCATGTGTTGCGCACTCATATGTGATTGATTTTGGCTTGCATTTTGCGCTGCTTGAGATTGCTGCTGACCAGGACCCTGTAAATTAGTTAATCCGCTCAAACTTGGCGGATTCGACGCCGGATGAGGCGGTTGCTGCTGCGATGGATGTACCACTTGACTAGGATGTAACGGTTGCGGCGCTTGCGCTTGACCTGGAACCGATAAATGATTCTGGGAGGGTTGTCCTAAATGATTTTGTTGCGATTGTGGCGGATGACCTGCCATTTGTGGTGGAGGTTGTTGACCCGGTAGTAAATGTCCAGGTGCTGTCGAACTAGGCACATGTCCGTAACTGTTGAATCGAACTTTGTTATTGTACACTGCTCCGTACAAAAATAAAAGACAACATACCTTGATTGATCTAACGAAGCGTGCGAGTAGGCAACATGCTGTGGCGGTCGTCCAGGTTGATGTTGCATACCAGCTGTTGGATATGGGCTATAAGGCTGTGCTCCTGCTGCAGACTGTGCTTGCGGTGCACCTGGGTACATTGGATGACTACCGGCTTGAGGATAGTGCTGCGGTATCCGCTGCTGCTGTGAGGGTTGCTGCTGATTTAAACCTACATAGCCCGGCTGTTGCATCATTGTACCCATTAGACTTTGTTGTGTTGAAAATGAAAGTTTCTGTTGATCTTGTTGTGGATATGCGCCTAAATGTTGTCTATATCTGAAATCATGAAAAAGAAGAATACAAACTTAGTAGGTTGGCTAGATTTATTGTGGTTTTTGAATTAAATTTTTCAACTTTAACCATGCATTACCCAGTTTGGGATTGTGTTTGTCTCTGTGGTGATGGTGCTGCTTGTGGATGACCGTATGCCCCCAAACCAGGTGCGGCATATTGACTTCCCTGTGCTGGTCCGCCCGGACCACTTCCCCAGCCACCTAAGTCACCCATTCCCATTCCAGTGTGTTGATCGGCACCCATGGGGTAAAGAGTTTCCGCCGATGGCTGGTACGATGGGTATTGTGGCTGCTGCGGAAGCGGATGCGGTGGTCGATGTCGTGGGTAACCTCCTGGTGGGCCCATTGCCCTTGGTGAAGGCGCTGCTGCAGCGGCATCATATCGGTAGTAAGCATCCCTGAAAATACAAAAATCAGAATAATTATTTAGAAATTACAATAGGAGCTACAATCCACATACCCTTGGTGATTTCCGTGGAACATATTTTGTGCATTTCCATCCATTAGAAAATTGACGTCCAATGAAAACTGATCCAACCCTCACACATCCATCCACTCTTCTACTACCAAAATTGTTTACTTCTTGTTATACACTTTTCCCTCTCTAATGTTCCGTACAGATTATTAAAACTGTTTGTAATTTTAGAAAGCATTCTTCATGACAATGTATTAATTATCCAGTTTCTAGATTTAACTTGTAGATTTAAGTTGATTCTTTGAGTAATCAGAGCTTTGTCTTATTTTATGTTGATCTGAAAATCAAATGACACATGATTTATTGATTTGTACATGGGCGGATCAAGAAATATTAGAAATAGACAAAAAAAGAAGAAAAAAGTATTTGTTTGCAAGCAGACTTGATGAACGTGACACAATTTTCAAGGGGAAAAGCTATACGCTTATGATTTCAAATTCAACATAGAACGTACAGCATTACCCCTGGAGCATTGCGCATATATATTTTTCATGATTCGGTAATATATTTTAAAATTGGTTATGTTAGGTGATATGTGTAAGTGCAAAATGTATAATTTAAAAGTTTCAATAGAAAAGATTTGCAGTCCTGTAAATAAAACTAACATGTAAAGGCAACATAAGACCATATCGTTGTCATGATTTACATATTCTTGGGCGGAAAAAGGCTTTCTTTAATCTAGCATCCAGCAAATTGGAAAATAAATTATTTTCATGTGTCCTTTTCTGTAGTTCGAAAAATTTTCTATGTAAACTAACTCATTTTTTGAATTATCATGTCGTCGAAAATCCTCGAAATTCATTGGATCATTTTGACAATAACTATTTGCGTGGTTTCATGCAACCCAGCAGTCATACAATTTTTACACAATGCATTTCCTGTGAGATGTGCTCGACATAGCGATACAACACGCAGCATCCACCACCTCCATTACGCAATCACTCGCTCGCTCTTTGCATTGCTGCCAGTCGAACTCAAGTATGCATGTTCGAAATAAGGGATTATTTTAATTAAAAATCGATAGGAAAGTGGCAAACACTACTCAAATCTGCCCAACCAGTGGAGCAGCAGATACAGTACAGGAGGCGTCGGTCGTGTCGGTGCTTTTCCTCTCATCGCCATCGTCGTCGTTACATATTCATTTCATTTTCCTGTTGTCTTAGCTGCACCGCGCGGGGTCGTCTGGCACATGTATGCCAGCCAGGCCAGTTTGACGAAAATTCTCGGCTTTGGATGAAAGCATCACAGAAGGGATACAACAGTAGGTGGAATCAGAGTATCTACCGACAAGGACATGAAGAATGAGTAGTAAATGCCACGGCATTTGGACAACAAGGGAGTTGAGTCGCAGCGAGAACGGGATGGGGATAACACCCGTACAGCATATTACTTAATATGGGAATCAACTCCGAATAAAATCAATATATGCACGACAAAGGACACCCCCGACACAATTCGCTTCACTCATTCATCCTCTCGAAACACGATGTTGTTCGAGAAGCTGGAAAATAAGTTCTACGTAATGTTTGTTCTACGAATTCCTTATTTATAAACAAAATTTTCATTCGAAACTTTACTTCTTTCATTATCATCCTTATAATATATCGATGGCGCAAGAGTAATGTGGGGTTGGACGACAGCAGCGGAAAAAAGCAATCTTTATCTCTACTTTCAGCCATTACGTTTGCTCAATGTATCTGTATGTATGTGTGTACCAAAACTGAAACGGAGAAACAGGCGAAATGATGTCGATAGAATGGGCAAGATTATCCTTTTCTCAACTTTACATTTATACACGTATACATATAATTTTTCTTCTTTTTTGCTTTTACTCCTTGCCTGCCTGGTCGGTTAGTGCCAACAAAACACATCGCACTATCGATTTTTCCATCTCCTTCAAACGCTCTGGCTACATTCGTACTTTATGTTTATTAAAAATGTCATCGGTTGGCTTGGATCTGATTACATTTCACATACATAGAGTATTTCTTATTGATTCAGTTGATTAATTTCTTCAGCGTTCTCTTTGGACGATTTTTCAGTTTACCCTTTTTATCGCGAATAGCAAACAAATGCCCGTTCAAGTTTAACTGACAGGCCACAATTTCGAATTGCAATTTGTGTGTAGTGTAACAAGTTCAGGACACGCGTTAGTTCGCAGGACATGGTAAGCACTGTCAAAGAACATTCGATTTTATATCAGTCTCCATACCGACACTCACAGCATTCATACATACATCCGTGAATCGACAGCAAGATTCTCCAGCGTTAGCTTAGAATCAATACTCTTCTTCTGGCAGCCATTCCATTTTTCAAGTCATCGAATTACAAAAACGGCAGAATATTGAAATGACAACACAGAGCAGTAGCATGTCATCACATTTTTTTCCAATTTAAAATCAGCCAAACACAAGAAAATCGTCTAGTGCGTTAAGTGTGAATGACCCTACGTTCCTCCATAAACCTGTTTTACAGATATACTTATAAAACTTGCGTAACACATTATTAAGCCAAATGAGAAAATATACCAAAGAGAATACATATTAAGATACACACATGCAGCGCTAGTTGGCTGAAAGCTAGCTAGCTAGCTGGTTGGTGATCTGGCTGTCTATCTGTTGGAAAGATGGTTTGTATTGTCAGCTAGAGTTCGCGCGCAGCAAGTTTTGGCTTTAGTTGATCTCCCATTGAATCGAAGAAGACGTGCACGTTCATTAAAGCTCTCTGGATCCGATCAGATCATGATCGTAATCGTTATAGAATTTTTCGTGTTTCAGTCTTATGGTAAGTGAGTGTATTAGTCAAACAACGAACTGAGAAAAATGCTCGATCCGTCAGGCAAAACCAACGGCAACAATTGCAAATTTCAAAAGAAATGGTGCTCGATGTCCGCTTGCAAGTGAAAGATTCCTGTGTGAAATTCAATGAAATTCAACAAACCGAGGTGTGAAAGACGGTCGGCGTTTTATGTACTATGAACGGTTTGTGAGATTTTTATTTATTGTTTGAAGAACAGATCAAAAGAAAATTAAGAAAAAAATCTTTATGGCACTAATCGCAACTATACGGTACTTTTTGGAACATTCTAAGATTTTAAAATATTGTGAACAATGACCTGTCAGCAGATTTTTTGATCTCTTCCGGCTTCCATAATGATTTGGGAATTATTTAATGTAATAATGCAGAAGATATAAAGTGCAGAGCAGAAGTATCAATGTCCCTAATAATGAAAAAATGAAGAAATCATAGCAACTACAACTAAAGAGAAATTATTATACCAATTTATTGAACACAAAATCTACTTTAATTTCAGCAAATAAAATTATAACACACAATACATACATTAAAATAAATTCAAAAAACGCAATTTAATCAAAATAGTACCAAGCAAAAATATTCATAATCCACTTATTATTAAAGCAAAGCTCGATGCACGGTCCTCCATTCATACTTGGATTGGCACTAGAGACCCCAAAAGCTACGACCTAGCGCTCTATACGTTAGTCTACACGAGCTGAGACAAACAAAAAAATCTTCACACCGATCATTTTTTTCCCTAAATTTACAACAATAACTTTAATGTCAAAAGATATTTTTTGAGAATTGAATGTACTTACATATTTTACCAATTATAGAAAATAAGATCTACATCTACTCTTCGCAATTATATACATAAAAAAGTTTCGGCACGAATACATGGCAACATTAATTTTTACAAACTAGTGTAGTGCTAAAGACGCCTAAACATAGCGTAAACAAACACGCGTAAACTACCGTGTCAATTTGGAGTCATAAAATAGTCTCGTGCGTATTCAATTTGTATCCAGAAAATGAAACTATCAGTCATGGGTAAAGCAATTTATTTCGATACGCGGAACATTATTATAGCACTAGCCGCGTTTTTTAGCGACTCTATTGAGAGCTGGTTAGAATAGTAGTATTGAAAATAATAATTGGTGGGAGGGGATTGTTGTTGTTTTCAATGCTACTATCCTAACCAGATCTCGATAGAGCCGCAATCAGATCTTACTCAGCACATAGTGGTTCCATGATGATCGACGAAATAGCCAAAAGCGCCTTCTTATGTGATAATGTAGTATTAAATGACTATGAGACTGATGAAGTTTTCGATAATATTAAGAAGTTGATACAGGATATTTGGAAACTAGATTTTAATAATAAAATAAGAAACATTAAACCGTGCGCATGGATAAACACGGACCTAGTTTTTAGAGATAGACTGTGGTTCAAAGAGCTAAATTTAGGGAATAAAGGTACAAAAAGGTTGAATAGAATCATGGTAAACAATGCATTAAACAACAAAAACAAAGTACGTATGAAAATAAGTCAGGACGAAAACTGTGAAAAGTGTGGGGAGTTAGATGACTTAGAACATAGAATTTTTAAATGCCCCGAATACTCAACGGAAAGAACAAGATTTGAATTTTTTAGAGCTAATCGTAACACTAATGACTTGATGATCAAACATAACAAAAACCACCTGAAACAACTGAGTAACTTTCTTACTGCTTGTGATATAACGATTTGAAATAGGTTTTTCTTTTTTGATCTAAATGACAAGAACGAACCAGACTTCTTAACTTCCCTTCCGTTCCCAGATACCTCGAAAAACCTGCATCATCTTCCCGTAAATATGTATAAAAAAAAAATAATTATACAATATATATAAAACGTTATATGAATCCTAGTTTTGTTTTTAAAATCTTTATTAGATTATAATAAATGTTAAAGTAATAAATAATCGTGTAAACGTTGGCTGTTGCCTGCTAGTCAGGAAGCCAGGACCTTTTTTCTGCGAGAAGCAGAAAAAACCGGAGAAAAAAAAAATCAGATCTTAGACGAGTTAATCACTTCTTTTTCTTTTCATCTTTTTCTTGTCTATAAGAATCAACAAATTAAATTACTTAGGAATCCATTTGACTGACCGCCATCTTGACATGTCTTCTATTTTTAACAAGAAAAAAAATAGTTTGTAATTACTGTTTTTATACAGTTTTTCGACTGCTTTTAAATACTAAGACTCATGGAAGAAACAACTCCTTTGCATCCTTTCCCACTTTGCGTTTTTTTTTTTGTAGGTAATAATTTTGGTAAGATGGGGTGTCCGCAATTTGCGTAACAGATATTAACTACTGGTATAAAATTTCGAAGCAAAATTAAAGTTCGCTATCAATGCAATATGTTTCCTGGTAACAATGAGCATAAAGGAAAAGTCAACCCTGTAAATTTCGGTTAGTCTCGATGACTTGATCGATGGTTATAAAGGTAGAAAGATTTGGAGGGTTATCGCCCGGAGAAGTTGAAGAAAATGTAAACACATTTTTGCTTACTTTCATTTCAGGGTGTTTATTTATCGTGTGGATATACATATACATATAGGTTAGGTTTTTATATATTTTTTATATATAAATTAATAAATTGATATGAGAGAGACAAATTTTGGGCTGTTTTAATCTTTAAATACTAATATTTCCATAGATATTGACAAGAAATAAGTCTGAGACTAGAAAATATCCCAATTCTAAGGAAAAAATTCTGCGAATTTAAAGGAGTTGGTTTTTTAAACGATATTTATGCTGGGTATTTTTTCAATGAAATTTCGTTGAAATCTTGATATTTCAAGATTCCACCACAACAGCAGGGTTGCCTGCACATTTGCCAGAGTTCTATCTGACATGATTCTGACTAATTCATCCTGTGAAGTTATTTTGGTATGATGATCCGGTCGTATTTCTCACAAAAACAAATTCTGGGTGATCAAAAATAGGCAATCTGGTGAAGGGTTTACCACTTTTGTGGGATGAGATATTTTGAAAATTTCAAACTGACAGGCTAAGAAAGCAGTAAATTTATAAATCGCATTTGTATTATTTTCTAAAAAGGGAAAACTTGTGAGGAGAATCGGTAAGAGGAAAATTGGGAGAAAACTCCTCATAATTAGTTAATTAATTAAAACTTAAGAGTAAACTAAGAACTAATGTAATACTAAATATAAAAATTGTTAAAAAAAATAATTGAATATTTATTGCAAACAATAATCAGATTTTATATAGTATTTTCACGACAAGTAACTTAGAATGAAGAGAATAGATTAGACGGACAAATTTTGGACTATAGGATTATTAGATTGTTAGATCAATAGTCAAGTAAACGGTTGCGGATTGGATTTTTTCGCTTGAAACTTGAATATTGGCTTTCTTGTGGAACACCTTTGTAGAGAAGTAAAACGGCCGGTAGTCCGTTTCAAAAATTCATTTTCAAAATCTATTTAAATGGTTAACGAGATATTTAGGATTCATGGCCTTTGATCTTTAATAGCTTTCTTTCGTGCAGACGATTTCGTAATGGATTTTTCACATTTTCTATCATCATTATCATCGGCGCTACATCCGAGGTCCGGTTCTGGCCTCCGTCCCATGTCATCCAATTGGGCACCCCTAGACTCCGAGCGTCCTGGTCAGCGCCATCCCTCCAGCGCAGCCAACGTTTCTCACGCTGCTGTCTGCCTTAAAATCTGGCGCAAAGGGTTTTTCGAGCAGGATCCTCTTTCCTCATTCAAGGAAGTCCGGAGCCTGCCAACCTTTATTTTAATAATTTTATCTGTTTCTAGGTAGATAGCATACAACTTGCTTGGTCCTCTCCCACAATCTTTTATACAATTCAAGCATGTATTGAAAATGCTATCTTGAATTGCTATTTACCTTAGTTCTAATTTCAGATTTCAAATTATTCAATTATTGTTTTTATTTATTTTTATTTTTTATGTTCATTCTTCTTTTTTTTTTGCTCGACGCTGTAATTGCAGTTATATCTGTAGCGCAAGCGATAAATAAATAAATAAATAGACTCATGATTGTAGCGTCTCCGAGAATCGCCCTTCTTCACACATGAACTGAACACACATATGGACTTTCCTCTCGAACGCGGCTAAGAGGTCAGAGTGCCTTTTGCTGAGCACTCAAGTCTCGGATTCATACGTGAGTACTGGCAGGACCATGGTCTTATACAGCAAGAGCTTTGCTGTATGGGTGAGATTTCGGGATTTGAAGGCTTTGTTGGATTTGAGCAGCCGCCCGCGTATCGGCTGCTACAATTGAGCCAAGTAGTTGAAGGATGGCGCTACTTCAAATTCATGCTCAACTACCCTGAAGGTTTACCAACTCTAGGTGATCTTCCTGTAGATCTTTGCCACCACGTACTTTGTCTTTCCTCCATTTATGTGCAGCCTCAGTTTTCGTGCCGCTCGCTCGATCTAGATGAAGGATTCTCGTACAGCTGGTTGCGATCTTCCAATTATGTCAATATCATCTGCATAAGCTAGTATCTGGCAAGACTTGGTGACGATAATGCCTCCTCTTCAACTTGGTGTCATATTATACCTTTGCGCCAGTCTTCCGGCATCTCTTCATGCTCCCATACATGTAATAACATTTCATGAATTGCTTGGTGTAATGTGGGTAATGATGTGCCGTTCCCGGGAATATTCCCGAAATGGAAATATTCCTGTTACATTCCCCGGAAACATTCCCACTTGGGGAATTTAACGGGAATTTAAAACTGAGTTTAAAGAACTGTGCCAAGATTACGTCTGATTATTGGTTTTTATTATCGTTAAGTATATTGTTACGTAATACCCGAAATAAATTCAAAATCTAATAAATTCCTGGTAAGTTCCCCTGATTGGGAATATTCCCGGGAATTTAAGGAACATTTCCGGGAATTTAAGGAACATTTCCGAGAATTTAAGGAACATTTCCGAGAATTTAAGGAACATTTCCGGAAATTCAAAATCAAAACGGTTAGTTTTTATGTGGTTTGGGGTTAACATGAAGCTACAGAAGTCATAATCAATAACTTATTTTTCATGTTTATTCATATTTTATAATGGAAAAAAAAATATAAAATAAATATATTTATAATGAAAAAAAATATCGTTTCACACAAAAAAAAAACTTTAATTTCAACATAAAATATTTCGATCATAAAATTAATAAATAAGTAAAGTATACAATAATTCACTCTACTTTTCAAGTCGTTGACTGAAAGGTAACTGGAGTGGTAACAAAATAAGCGGGCGAGAGGAGGTGATGAAGTGGCACGTGTCCGAAAAGCTCTGTGTTTGCTGAAATGCCCATTGCACCGCGCACCGATCGCGTCCTCGATAAATTTGAAAAACATAGCAAAAATTGGTATTGCGGAAAAAGGATTTTCAAATACATATAAATGAAGCAAAAGTAATCGACTTGAATTGTAAAGTAAAAATATTTTTCTTTATCTGCAGGTTTTTGTAGAAATAAGGATTTAAATATTAATTGCAATAACATAAAACACAACAACCTAAAACTTACAAAGCTGAAAAAATTACAGCTTGCTCAATCTAATTTTTGGTGAACGTCACAAAAAGCTTTAAAAGCAAAAAGTGAACGAAACAAACATTTATGTAATTTGTTTAAGTTCCCAATGTTTCGGGAATATTCCCGGTACATTGGAAAATTTCGGGTATATTCCCCGAACGGGAAGTTTCCGACTCGGGAATGTTCCCGCGGCACATCATTAAATGTGGGCCCTCCATACTTGATCAGCTCGGCTGGTATGTCGTCGGCTCCAAGTTCTTTGTTAAATTTCAGCCGACTTACGGCTCTTCGTACCTCTTCTTCTACCAGCATAAGGTCTTCTTCTTACATTGGTGGAGCCTCCAATTTTTCGTTGAGCTGACCGTTTAGCAATTCACTAAAGTGTACTTCCCATCGTTCCAGAATGCCTTCAGGATCGGTGATCAGATTAACCTCTTTGTCCTTGCAGTATGTGCAGCGTGGTGTGTCACGCGTCATGTTTCGGACTATTTGGTAAAACTTGGTGCCTGGTGCGGAATTCGCTCTCCACCTCTTTATATTTCACAGATCAGGTCTTTTTCCTAGGCTATTTCCTTCTGGATGTGAAGTCTTTCTCTGTTCTTCTGAGCTCTTTATATTCCTCCTCAGGTGAACGCCGTTCTATGAGATTGCTGCATTAGCCGGTATACAAAATTCTTACGTTCAGTCGCTAGTTTTCATTCATCATAAAACCAGTCGCTCCGATCTTTGCGACTACTGCCTAAGATGACTTCAGCAGTACTAATGACAGTATTCCTAAGGTGTGTTCACTTTTCACCTACGCCCGGCGTCCTGACCCCAGGACTTAACCTACTTTGGCATTAAAATCTCCAAGGATTATTTTTACATCATGCCGTGGGCAGGCATTAAGGATCCGCTCGACCTGTTCATAATATGATTCTTTTTTGTCGTCAGCATCTTCCTCCGTAGGTGCGTGAGCGTTTATGATGTATAGCTGTAGTATAAGTCATATTCTTTCTTTTGTAAAACACCATCCCCTGTCCATCTGATCTCTTGTGTTGCTGTTATATATTGAGACCGAGCATCGGCTAGCTGCTGAGCAGCTCGAGCTCTGTAGAGCGATCTAACATTCCATGAGAAAATTTTCAAATCGTTTAGCCGTTTTTGGTTGCGTGGTCGTTGTTGTGGTATCAATCCGGTTCCAAGGTTTGTTGATGGTTTCGGGATAACCGCTTCGGAAAGCATTTTACGGGAGAGATAATCGGTCCCCCGCCAACCTTACTTGGAAGGGATTAGCCTCAAAATGTTTGCCAATTTTTTTCTGAGAGAAAGGTTGCGAGGAGGTTAAATTTAGGCTTCCGTCAGCCCAAACAGTTACGGCACGTGCATATATTCATATACTACATGTTATTCCCCCTATCCGACTGACTATCTGACAGATTTTCTTATCTCACAATAAACATAATTCCGTTGAAAAACCTTCACAGAGATTATGTATTTATTGTCAGAATAGTTTTTCTTTGTCGGAAATGATTGACCTATTAAATCTGCATCTAGGTAGATTACGCACAACTCATGGTTGAGTGAGTCCAGAATCAGCCTTCCACATATACGGAGCCAACAATTCTTCATCAAGATTTGCTCTCGGACGCGGCTAAAAGGTCAGCATTCCTTTCGCTGGGCACCCAAATCTAGAATTCATACATGAGTACTGGCAGGACCTTGTTATTGTGCAATGAATTTGAAATTTTCATCGAAGCTTGACGTTTAATTGGAGGATTTAAACTTAAATTTAATATCCATGTTCGTACCATTACTAATAGTGCCTCGCGGATTGCTGGCCTTGTTATACGTTCCTGTCACAATTCTTTTAGCATTTTTACATGTGTTAAGACATTTGTTACACTTTTTCGTTCTACTTGAATACTGTACTCAAATTTGGTCTGCTCGTTTCGCATATCTTTCCGATACCATTGAATATGTTCAACGCAGGTTCACTCGCATCCTATTCTTTAAATATAATCTTCCCTACATGCCTTATGATGAACGCTTATCGCTCTTTAATCTCCCTCTTCGAGCAAAGCGCAGATTTTACCTTGATGAATGCTTTCTTTTCAAAATTTTCGGTGGCCATCTGAATTCATCTATTGCATCCTTGATTATGAACGGCAGTGTGAGAGGTAAATTAGGTCCTCCGTTGTCTTTGATGTACCATTTGCCCGTACTGATACTTACTTTCATTCTCCTGTTTTGCACCTATTACTTACCCATAATGGCCTCCAGCTTGGTCCTCTTCCACACTCTATTCCCACCTTTAAAAGAAGTATTCGCAACACAATATTTGCTGATGATTAATTTTATTTATCTTTTTTGTCATTCGTGGCTTTGTTTTTCATATCTTAAATTTTCTCAATTTTTTAGTACTAAGCTATTCTATAATTGGGCATTTTGCCTGTAAATGGATTGCTTGAATAAATAAACAAATAAGACCGATACCATGAGAGTTGCACGTTCAGCAGTGTACTGGTTTTAGACAATACTACCAGTTTTACTTTTATTATACATGGTCAAATGTGAGGACAATCCACACCGCTGTTATAAGGACTTGAGGAACCACAATACCCGGCTCCAGGTCGGAAATAATATGATGCGTCAAATTAAATTCTAAGCAAGCGTTGGATCCGGGAACCACCTCTATTCGTTGAAAAGCGAAGTTACCATACCGAATAGCCTCTAAACCACATCCATCCTGAAAGGGTCTTCCATCAGGGTCTACATTATATGACAGGTTTATTCTCTACATAGAACATGGGCGAAATATTGGATTGCGATACATTTGATTCTCGGATGGCAGCCACAACCAATATGAAACAACACAAGGGTCTTGTATAGCAGTATCTTCCGGTCGGATTTCAGGATTGAAAAGGCTTTGAAAGAGCTTTGAAAGACCTTAATAAGTCTTATTGCCCGTCCCTAGTATATTTTTTCTTCCATACTGATATCAGCTGTTACTACTGTCCCAAGATAGTTAAAGGACTCCAATAATTCAAATTTATGCTTCACACTATTCTGATTGACAAACTCTAGATGTTCTTCTCGCAAAGAATGCCATCATTTTCCTTTCGTTCATTTCTGCGCAGCCTCAATTTTTGAGACTAGGACTGAATGATTCCAGTACACCTAGTTCGGATTTGCGGATGATGTCAATGTCATCTGCACAAGTCTTGGATTAATTTCTCCGACGACAGATTGAAGATGAGGGTAGGCCAGACCATTCACATCAATCGAAAAAAATCAAAATCAATCGAAAATTGAAATTCTTGACATTTTATCCGTCAGAAATGAGCAGTCTCTGCTTTTCTCCATAGTCAAAATTTTCGCTCGAAAGAATGACCAGATAATGGAGATGTGCCAAAATTTAGCTTCACGATTAACTTAGCACCAGCCTTAAAGGAAAAGTGGTATTTAAATTAGAACATTTGGCTCTTTTTGTACTTTACTTTTTTTTACTCATTTTCTAGACTCAATTGACCTAATGACAATTCAGGATTTTTTAAACAATAATTTGAAATGATTTGAAAATGTCCTTGTAAATGGCTAAATGATGAGGAAAGCTCTGTCGTGCATACTGCAGGGCGATTAATCTTACTTTATGCATGATTTTCCTACTTCTAACTCAAAATTCGTATATATGTATTCATTATCCTGACAATATTAAAAAATTGTGCAAAATTTCGCTGGCTATACTTTATTTTGGCTATGATGCTTTGATGAATTGTGATGTGAAAAACATTTAAGCGCTCGGGAAAACCACTACTTAATTTTTAGAATTTTTCTTCTGCGTGTACAAAACAGCTTATTTGAGAAAGTATTTTTTTTGACCACAATATTCGGATATAATCGATAGTTGGAAATCAATCATAATTCTCAAGATAATGATGATGACGCTGCATAAAAAATGATTGTAGATAGCCCAAATGAAATAAAATCTACATTTTTGCAATTATGACAAAAGACTCATAACAGCGCGCATGAAGAAATAGTTCAATGATCAACTTAAACTTGAGTGCACTCCACTTTTACGAATCGTTTCTATGGTTAGTTTAAAGCCATGCAGGGTTATTAACCTCATCACCAACTTTGCCAACCAGCTATAGCTAGCTAGCCTAGAGCTTAGGCGAAGAGAGTTTCTGATCTACAACATTTTATGTATTGCAAAATGCTTTGGCAGCGTTAACCTAAATGACTCGACGACTGGTTGGTACAGTACTGTATTTCACTGTTTTCCTCTTTTTCTATTGTGTGTAATATACACATTTATATACACACAACAATTGCATCGTTTTCATTCCGACTATTGTACACGATGTTTCTTTTCCACTTTTTTCAGTCATTTTTATTATATTTTCGTTTCTAAGCGAAAACAATCTCCGTTGCTTGTGCTTCGATTAGAGTAGTAGTACACTTTCATAATGAGACGAGACAAGATGAGACGAAACTTCGCCTCATCAAACATAAACAAGAGGACGAACAAGAAACAAGCATAGAAGCACATGTTAGCGCTGTTGTCGTTGTTAGTTGGTCGGTTGCTGGCTCCAAGATAAAACTTATGTAGATGGGGAAAAAGACGAGCATACACAAGACAAAATCTCAAGATCGTTTGAATCTTTTTCTGGTTTTATTGTGCATCTTGTTGTAACCATCTCGTCCGCCATCTTCAGCAAGCAATAATAGCGCAATGGTAGCAGCAAGCAATCATACATCGAATTCCAGTCTGCCTTAAGGGGCAATCTTAATTCCATTAATTGGAAAAATTAGGTTCGAATGACTGTGAATTGTATGAAGTGATGATGAAATGGCCGAAAAAGTTTCAGTCGAAATTTGATGCGGGTTTATGGAGAGGAATTTCCAGATAATCGTATGCCTAGATTTGGATTAAACTGTATACCACAACTCATGTCAATAAAATAGTTGTGTCCACAGATTTTTTGATTCTGACTTGAGTTTCCCAATCGACAAATAACGATCGAGAATTTGAGAGAAAACTAACGGAAGTCGCTGTGATTATTTTTGAAAGCACATTCCATTGACTTATATATATATCCAGCCCCTTAATTGAGATGTCGATGCTTTCATCGGAGTGTTGTCGATATGAGCCTATTATAGTTTGATTCGCGCATACACTGCAACAGACAGCAAGTTTGAATCTCAGCTCTAATGGTTTTACTTTACTTGTCCCTTGGATAGAGCTCTTTCCACACACGGCGTCGTCGATTTTGTTGCGCTTAAAAATCACACATAATAAAGGAATTCAAGCTAATAGTTAGCTTGGAAGCTGCCATTTGTATTATCTTCACAGATTCAGACTTCGTTCGTTTGCACTAATATACCCTTCGAATTCTTGTCGCAGCCAGCTGCTGTATGTATTATTTGCTTGCACATAATTAATAAAAGCTCGAGCTGAATTTCGAATAAAAGACCATGCTCCCAATCAAATATACCGAGTACGTAGTATGTAAGCCCATCATGCCTGGCGATATTCAATAATCAAAAGAAATATATACAAAATATCACCTTTTAGAAGAAATCAATTTTATGAAAGTATGTATGTAGAGACATGCAAGAGAGCGAAACGAGACCGTTGCAGACGAGAAAAGAAAACAATTTTCGATTCAATCCATACAACAGAACACCACACACAGCACCGCCTAGTTTGCTTGCTTGCTTGGCTGGTCCCGCTGCTTGGGTGCACGAGAAGAGTGCGCAAGTAAGCAAAATGAGGCAGCGAAATTTAATGAGTCGGCTACGTTATGTTTTATTAGTTTCTTTCTATTCGCTACGAATTTATGAAAAAAAAAACTTGAAATACGAATTATACACACAGCTAAGAAGATATTCTCTTTTTATGTGCGAATTGAGGTAAATTTTATATTTGTATAGATTCGATTTGAATACGTGGTACATACTTGTGTGTAAATGAACTGCAACGGCGGATGAGGCGGGCGGGCGCTGTAGGAAAGGTCGTCGTCGTCGTTGTCGTAGCGCTTTTTCTCGACTATTCTCAATTCGAATCTGCAAATTGGAGAAGAAGAAAAAAAAAGCCATGATAATTCAATGAGTTTTATTATATGTATATGTAGTTGAAAAGAAAAGTATTGAGGACACAACTGTTTTCGATTTGTCATAGTTGCAAATCGATTTTAATGATGTTGGTCTTGACTGCTCTTTATCTTATAAAATTTATTTATTTTTCATCTCATTAAAATCGATTGGAAATTTCAATAGAATAATATTTCAAAGCGATCCGTTAAAACTAATTTTCATTTACTAGTTTGCCTCATTTAGCATCAGTAAATGTCCAATTTCACACTTAATCACTTGTCAAACTCTTTTCATTTTTTTAATTTAAATGTTTTTTCGAACTTAAGCTTCAATGTATCCTAAATACAGGGCTATTCAAAAAGATAGACTCAATCTAATTAATTTGTATTAACGAAACATAAATTGGACACAACCAATCCACATACTAATAAAAGAAAAAAGTTTCTAGGTTTTTTAGCATAAATTATAAATGTTGAATGTGCCCCCTGTTGATGCACGGTAAATATCTAAGCGGTAGCCAACTCATCTCACACGCGAGAAAGCATATCTTGTGTTACTGAGTTCACGGCAGCAGTGACACGGTTCCGCAGGTCTCCCAGATGTTGGTAAATGCGGGGACGTAAACAACCTCTTTAATATAGCCCCACAAGAAAAAGTCACATGGTCTAAGTGTAGTGGCCAGAAGTGTATAGCCATGTCTTGATTTTCCATGCGATCGGTGAGGAAGGGATTGATTTTAAAATCATCGGTTCATGGAATAGCAGTTCCAATGGGGCGCAGTTCCATCCTTTGAAAAAAAAAGTCTTGTGAACCTTCAATTAGTTAAGGAAAAAGCCATTGTTCCAACGTGTCCATGTACGTTATTCCACTTACAGTGTTTTCCGTAAAAAAGAATGGTCCATAAACTTTTAACGTTTAGCTCGTTTAGCTTCGCTTAGTCTCTCTTATGTTGCAATGCTGTACGTAAATTTTGTAGACCCCATAGCCGAACGTTGAGTTGATTCACTTTTCCACGAAGATGGCACAGAGCTTCATCGGTAAAAATTAAGCGCGGAAGAAACACATCATCCTCCATCATTTCTAGCATATCACCATAAAATCAATACGCTTTTCTTCATCATTTTCAAGGAGAGCCAGCACAAGTTGTAAGAGTTAGGGCTTGTACAGCGAAGGCCGTCTTATAGCTCGCTGTGCAGTTGGTTTGGGTATTTCTAGTTCTCTACTAGCTCTCTTGATTGACTTTGTTGGCCTATAAACAAAACTGTCTTCTATTCGTTTGAGCTCATCCTCTGACACACGGAGTCGGCCCGGGCTTTTTACTTTGCAGAGCCATCCTGTTTGTTTGAATTGCTTTTTCCTAGTTGGTGCTTCAATGTCGAATCGAAGACGAAATGACCGCTGTACTGTAACTGCTCACTCACTTCTTGAAAACTTGTGAACGCAGAAAACCTTATGCTGCATAATAGTCATCTGACCCCAATTCACGCGAGTATCCTAGCGGCCGTTTTCGGCCAAGTGGTGGTAACCAAACTCTGAGTCTTACTCTTTTCTTCGGTTCGAGGATGGATCATTAAGTTCACGGAATGAGAAGGTAAGTCATTAATGAGGGTACTTTAATGAAACGTAATGAGTTCAGAGACTCATTATAATTACAAATAGCCCATTTTATTTCAATCGCGCCATTAGCTTTTGAGCTAACTCAATCTGGAAGAGAGTTTAAAGTATGGGGAAAATCGAGTATCGCGCTGTTATAAAGTTCCTCGCCAATCAAGGAAAGTCGGCCCAAATCATAATGGGGGAAATGGCATCCGTTCACGTGGTTTTTTGTTTAGGTAAAATCATGATTTAGACGTGGCACAGTCTTTTTAAACAAGGACTCACTTGAAGAAGACCCACGACCAGGACGGCCAATCAATGCGAACACCCCGGAAATCGTCCCAAAAGCCGAAAAGTGATATTCGAAGATGCTAAGCTAATGAAGAAACAGTTCGTAGAATCGGTTGGAGTATCTACAACCATTTTAAATATTCTGTACGAGTATCTAGGCATTACTAAGGTTCGCGCAAGGTGGGTGCCGGGGGATGTTCACGTCGCCTCAAAACCAATACCACGTGAAGTGCTATCGCGCGTTTGTGGACCTCTACAGTGAAGAGTAGGATGGAGATAGAGTAGGTTCGGATTATTGGGACATTGCCAAAATCCTGAAAGAAAGTCAAGATCGGTATAAGAAGATAATACGTCAACGACATAATGAACTTTTTCAAGACCAAAGCAAGAATTTCTGCAAGAATGTTGGATTTTTGCGCAAATCGAATTAAACCGAAGTGCTCATAAATTAGATATAGAGACCGAATTCAGGAAATAACCGAAATATTTCAGGAAACCACCGAATCGCAATTAAGGTTTTTATCAGAATACAAATGAAAAATTAGCCCGATAAATGAGACATTTGTTAGAAAAGTCATCCAAGTACTATTCTTACAGTAATTATTGAGAACAGTACTCATTATTTTTGTATGTTTTATTACTTTGAATGAATTTTTTGAGGATTAAAATTTGACCTTATTAAGTTTTTATTTCTACCAATGTAGAAAGAACATGAGTTACGATTTCATTTCGGTCATTTCTTCAAAAAAATGCAACTATAGTGAGATTAAATAAGCTTTTTACGAAGATTTTCCGCAAATTTTTCCTGTCTGCAACGATTGGTTCACACTGTAAACTCTTATAGTTACTCCAAAAAGTATTCGCACACTTGCTAGTTTCCGAAAAGAACGTAAAAAAACTCATATTATTAAATTTGCAATTTAAAGTATGGTATCACATATTTATTTACTATAGTATTATGGAACTATTATAACAAAAACATTTCATTTGATGTAAATAATAACTATACACAAAAAAAATGTAAGAACTATTCATTGTTTCGCACTCAAAATGTATTCGCACTCTTGTTTCCATGAAAATCTTTGTAATAACGGCAGTTTAAGTAACGGGAACTCGTTAGTGACGTTTTGAAGACCGACAGATATAAGGTGTATTTTTGAGTTGAAAATAAGTCAAATGAAAATCAGTGTTAAATAAAAGTAAAAAAACAAGCGGAGACTCAAGAGGAGCAAAAAATAATAATATGCATAAGCAAGGTAAATCGTTGCCGAAAATTGGATCTTTGGCATATCGGAGTGGTCAACTGTAAAGGGAGTGATCGATAGATTCGCTGAGAGAAAAGTCATCAAAAATGCTGCAAGGACCGGTCGACATAGAAGGCTTAAGGAAGAAGAGAGACGTGTTATTATTCGAAAAAATAAGAAAAATCATATTATAAGTGCTCCAAAATTCATTGAACAAGTGGAAGAAGAAATGGGTAAAAAAGTATCGTCAGGTACAATAAGAAATGTTCGTTCTGAAGCAGGATTTCATCGAAGAAAACCGTTTATCAACAATGTGAAAAAAAGCAGTGTCTGATCTTCGCGAAACAATATAAAAATTGTACCCCCGAGTTCTGGAACAGAGTTGGGGCTGCATGAGCGCCAATGGGTTGAGCTACTTGCATATTGTAGATGGTACAATGGACCAAAAAATGTATATAAACATTTTAAAACAATATCTTCACCAAAGTGCTGAGCACATGAGTATCAAGGACAATTTTATATTCCCCCAGGACAACGATCCTAAGCCTTCAGCCCTCAGCACAAACTGTGGCTGCTTTATAACACGCCAAAGTGGATCATAGCACCACCCCAATCACCAGTCATCAACCCCATTGAGCACTTATGAGATGATCTTGAACAAAAAATTCGAACTCGAAACATTTCGAACAAACAGATTTTACAAAACGCTTTATTAGAAGAATGGGATCAAGTTTCTGGGGAAACCACACAAAAACTGGTCGGTTAATGCTCAAGAGACTAGATGCTGTTATTTAAAAAAAAGGAAGGGCCAAATAAATACTAAATGATGTAAAAGCAATTTATGTAAGTACGACAATAATAAAATTAATTAAATTTAATTTTGACGTGTGCGAATACTTTTTGAGTGCAAAACAGGGGATAGTTCTTAAATTTTCTTTTTTTGTTTAATTATTATTTGCATCTAGTAAAATGTTTTTGTTATAATAGTTGCATAATACTGTAGTAAGTAAATATATGATGCAATACTTCCAATTGCAAATTTAATAACGTGAGTTTTTTTTACTTTCTTAACCCTCCGAGAACACAGGGGGTCAAATTGACCCAAGAGACCTTTTTCACCGATCGCAGCGCTTAGGACTGCGAGAAAAGAGGAGTACTATAGGCTCCTAAATATATTTCTGTGTCTTGACTATAAGTTTACACCGTTCGCTTTCAGTCCCAAATCGTCAGTCGTCGTTGAGAAGCCTTTGAAGCAGATCAAAAACTACTCGACGTCAATTTTGAGGTAAAAATTCAATTTTTTTTTACTTAATAAATCGACAGATTAATTTAAAAAAGCCAAAAAATAAGATTGCAAGTGTTTTTATTTTTTTTGTTTTTAGATTTATGGCAATATTTTGTTAGCTGAAAACAATGATAACAATTTTGGTGACAGTCATTCCTCCGAAGACGATCATGTCTCGGAGCAATCAGAATCTGATTATTCAGAGGATTATACCTTTTTTTATATAGGGCTGTTATTTTACTACGTCTGGAGAATATCCATATACATTTTCAGCTCAAAATATTAAAAATTGACAAAGTTATGATATTTTTTTTAAATATGCAAATTTTAAAATCTTCACAATCGCCACCGTAAATATGCAAAATAAATACCTTTTTTTCAAGGGCCACTATAGGGCTAGTTTTTTCATAATTTTGTCATATCTTGAGAGTATCCACTTAAATTTTTAGCCAAAAATATTGAAAATGAAATAAGTTATGATTTTTTTTAAAAAAACGCTGATTTTCGACAAAACTGTTTTTTCCCGATTTTTTTGTTAGGTATTTATAGGACATTTAAGGCACTTCTAATGTGAGAGAACTACTAAAAAAAGGTCTCAAACAATACTTACAAATTTTTTCAAATGAAAATCTTCTGTGGCGGCGATTCTATAGACGTTCAAAAATGGTTGGGGTCAATTTGACACCAATTTTTCTCGATGATCGAAAAAATAGGTGTGTTCTCGGAGGGTTAAGCAAGTATGCGAATACTTTTTGGAGTAACTGTATGTCATTTTGCTGCTATGACCGTATCTTTCAAAACGCCGTAAATGATCAACCCAAATAAAGAGCATTTGCGGTACGTTTTTCTTTTCTTGCTCAATCAAAAGAAAAACACATGAGAGCAGTCATATGCTTTTGGAAACTTGAGGTGATGATGTCTTAACGCAATCGGTACGGGGTACTTAAGTATGATGCAAAGTGTTGCTTTGAATGAAAATTAACACTTGGGCCAGCTGGAAAAAAAACAAGTTGCTGACTCCTGAGCATTATTGGAGGAAGAAGATGCGCAAACTCAACAACAAATGACAGAGAGATTTCATGTAAGCTGCTAAAACATTTCTGATCATCTGAATGAGATGAGAAAGACCCAAAATGTAGGAAATGCGCACCACATTATCTGAATTAGAGACAAATGAAAGTTTTCCGAAGTTTTGCTTTCTCAGTATAAAAGAAGAAAGTCTTTCCTGCATTGAATCCGAAACTGGAGACGGAAAATGTATAAATCTACTTCGAACTACCAAAATACTTGTCATGTATTGTCGGAGTATAACCAGCTTCGATCTCAAGACCAAATCGCTTCTGAAAGAAGACAATGCTCTGCATTTGGTGGGTATTGTTTACCATGAGCTTCTGAAATGAGATAGAACGGTTAAAACCATTTGCCACCAGCTACAAATGGCCCATCTAAACCAGGCATTGATGGGGAAGCGCCCATATTTGGTTACAAAACAGGAAAAAGTGATAAAACAACGCTTCATCACAGGCAGTGAAAGAGATCAAAGACGCCATTTCTGTGCTTAGCTGGGAGTTCTTCCTCCACTCACCATGCTTGGGGCTTAGTCCCTTCTGATTATCACTTGTTTTCATTTTCCAGAAACACTTCCAACAATTACGAAGATGTTGAAAAATTGTATAATAATTGGACGACCAATGGCATCCACAATTTAAAGGACAAAAATAGCAGAAATGTATTGCATACGTTCGCCTTTTTACTAAATTATATTTTTCTATTATGGAAGGCTGTAATACTCGCAAACTTTCGGAGATACTAGCACATATCCCCCCAGAGAGGTAAACCTGGCTTTGCAAAGAAAAACCTATGGCCAACGGTCTGTTTAAATTATTTAAAATTTTGTTGGCGATATTATATTTGAATAAAATTTATAAAAGATTTCCGGTTGGCTAGGCAAGAATGGAGAAGCTCTGCTCACAATTATCTTCGCCAAAATCCAGATAAAATTTAATAATTTTAATTTTTTCAACTTTCATTCTTATTCGTTGAGCTCGATTGCTACTAAATGGCCGTTTTCCTCTCATAACCCTATTTTAATACTCGCCATTGCAAATATCTGCCATGAATGACATTCATCTAAATATTTCGTTTCAGATATACATGAAATCTAATTTATTTCTAAAATCTAGCCACATTAGCAATTTTCAATTCAAAACACCTTTTTTCCTCTAATTTTATATCCTTAATGTCTTATTTTTAATGAAATTCATATCAAAACAAAATCCCAGTTAAAACTTGTGTTAACCTGCAATTTTCTCGAGACCACAGATAAGATTCATTTCTTTGTGTTAATGTTTCTATTCACCGCTTCACACACATATGAAATTTATCAGCCCGAGTGTTCACAAAACAGCGCCCCACGTGAGCGGCCAAGCCAGCCAAGACGATGTCTGACTGCCTGCTTGTGCCTGATGCTCACCTTTGGATTTATAGGTCAACAGCGGTCGTTCTCGTAATGTCTCGTCGTCCGATGACGCTTCGCCGGCAACCCTGGCTACAGGCAAATTGCTTCCTTTTGACCTAGTCGAATCAATTTTCCGCAAGTTGTCCCGAAATCGCCTGCCTGCCTGCCTACATACCGAACATCGCGTCACATTTTCTGGGCTAAGTTCGACGTGAGTACGGAATCTGTTTGAGCACCGGTTTTCTCTATTATGACAGCAACCACGGCGTGTTGTGTTGTCGTTCCCGATGTGCTGCCTGCCTTGCTTTGCCTTGCCATGCCGCCAAGTAGCAGCACCGTTTTTTGATGTGTGTGTCATCATGTCGTCACGGCACGTTGCTCGAGTACAGCTGGCGGATTCTCGTTCTAAAATACTCTAGGGGTGCGGCGGAGACGGCAGAACTGTCCGGTCATGATCCAGCCAGCCAGCAATTCGTTTTGACTGGCTTTGGATGGCGACGTCGGTGTCGGTGTGCCAGGTTTTGTAGTGGTTGTGTTTTGGCATTCAACTCTACATGCACTAGGCCAGGCCAACCGACTGACTGCCTGACTGCCTGCCAGGCGCAGCAACCCGCTTCGGCGGCTCATGGTGTGAAAGCTTATGAACGAACATCGATGCCGACGAACGACCTCGCTTGTATTTTTGCGTTAGCGACTTGTTATCTGAAGTTTCTTGAAATGTTGACCGCAAAATATCGCTAGGAGGTTGGTCTTCGTTCGCATACAGCAGGTCTTCCATTGATTTGTTGTTCGTTCGGTGCTTTGTCATTTCTCTTCTTTACAGGTTTGAGAAGGCCTCCTAAAACTTCAAGCTAGCCACAAAATGCATGAAATTTGACGGAAATAGAGGTTACGGCCATCGTGAGTTGTTATTAATGTGCAGATTTTAGCAAAATAAAATTATAGTTCGGAAAACCGAATATTTTGTGGAATCATGAGGAACGAGGAATATGAATGGAGAGCACACAGATTTGTTTATCATTTGTGGTCAACTGAAATATTTACTGACACAGTGTGTTTGTTCCTTACTTCATTCATTGATCAGATGGCCATCAGACAGGCTTTGTTTGTTGCTTTGGATGTCTGAGATCTGCCGACCAAAGGCCAAGTTTAGTTTTGGTGAGGTATTGCAGGGTTTTGGGTTGTATGCATTGTGGAGATGTACCAAAATTACCATGACATGCATATTTGAGGAATACTAGAATAAATAGTGATGAGAAGATGCGTTACTGAGCTTTTAGCATCCTTGTTTCAATTCTGATAAATTGCGAAACGGTTAGGTAATCATGCTTTACGGATGTTTTCAAATATTTTTGATTCTCAGCTCGACCGCACGTTCAAATCAGTGCCAGAGATTTTCTAAACAAGCTAGGTATTCACTTCTATCAGAAAAATGATCCTGGGATCTTTTCAATCTTCGACGACTTTGGGAATTAAGTACTAATCTACAATGCGATAGATATGGGTACATAAACGTTACTGGGACAAGAATTAAAATCGGGTTTTTCCTTCAGTTTCTATCGTGATGAATTTTCGGAGAGCTGGAAGTTTACAGCAATGTTGACTTTAGAAAGAAAATAAAGGCGGTTTTCAGAAAAATATTACTATTAATCATTTAGGCGCAATTTTTGAATCCAAATTTTGACAAAATTTTAGGATTATACCTAATAAAAAAAAACATTTAGTGTTTTTTGTTATTTTTTCTTTTTCCCCGTAACAGTTTTCATAATAAGCATGGCTGGGACTTTGAATGGACCGTCATACGGTGGAAGCAGTAGTGTATACGAACAAAATTGATTCTGACGAAGACGTGAGAGCAAAAGTCGAGTGACCTGAAGATGAATATTTTCATGTTTGTGCGTCTGCCGGCCGATGTTATACCATTATTGATGAAAGTTCGAAAGCATAATCGGTTTGACTAATTTTCCCAGGATTTTCTTGAAAAAAATCGTTAGGAAGACGCGGCTTTTCCCCGTACAATAGTTATGCTAGTGGCGCTGTGAATTCTTTCTTCTGATTAGAATTCTGCGCCCAAGGAGAATTGGGACAGTGTTCTGGTCCAGGAGGATGCTTCCTGGATAGCTGATTTGAGTGTACGATAACATCTTTCTCAGACCGTACGGAAGGTCGATACAAGTTTGATCTCGTGCCTAGTTATCTTGCATTCTTGACAAGATACATTCTCTGACCCAAGTGTCAATGTTCTTGTTCATCAAATGCCAAAAGAATTTTATTTGAATCTCGAATACCAGGGTGAGCTATGTTGTGTTCGAAGTTGAACACCTGTTTCCTGAAGGTGAGAGGTATGCAAGATCGTATGGTTGGGCCAGTCATTTCACAAAAATATGTCGCTGTTGATACCAAAGATTAACTGCGTCTTGGAGATTTATTTATTCTTTTGGATTTTGTGAAACACTGTGCTTGATTTTTGTGAGGAGGCTGTTACCGCAAAATCGAGAGTACTAGGGAAAATTATTTCTTCTATAAGAGAGAATATGCCATCTCTATGCGAGGTCGCCCATTCTTCTACAATGTGACTCACAGAAGAGGGTATAGTCGAAAATTATATTAATCATGACTAAAGCAAGATTTTAGTAGATATAAATAGATGCATAAGACATAATGTTTTAGGACAACATATCTTTTTGAAATATGCAAGAGGGATAGATGGCTATTGAAATACTTGACAAAAGCAGGAGGTTATTGAAAACAAACATGTTCTTTATTTTGACGTGGCTGCCGATCTACAGAGGCCTGACTACCAGCACACATAGGCACAAGAGAGGCCCGTTGTGATTAACATGTTCTTTAAGAAAACATCAAACTATTATTGAAATTGGCATGAAAAGCTGGATTATTTATCCTGCACGTAACGCCAAAGTGCCCCACTAATCCCATAATACTTGTCCACCATGAAATTTGTTAAAATATTTATTTTACAGTCAGCTAAACCCGAATAGTGTATATTCGGCGCATTTTTCGATATATTTTACCTTCAATTAATGCTTGGAAGCTATCGTTTTCGGAGACTGGTGCATTTTCGCACACTTCAGAGAGAGAGAGAGAGAGAGAGAGAGAGAGAGAGAAAAAGAGAGAGAAAGAAATTCCGAAAAACTGATGGCGATCCCTGCTTGTTTGCATATGGATTACTTATTCTAGTCTCAAATAATCTAGTCTGTACTTCGACCCGTAGGTTTTCCATTGAATACTTTTTAGGTACTCGGCGCTCGACCATTCGCTGCATGTGACCAGCCCATTGCAGCTTCCGCTGCCTGACGATTGTGGTGACCTCTGGATCGTCAAATATTTCGCACAGCTTGCGGTTGTACATTATTCGCCATTGCCAACCGCTCTTATGTTTTGCTACAATTATTAACCTCAGGGTCCGTCTTCGGAATGCGTTCATCAAATTTGCAGATGCTTTCGTGAGGGTCCATGTTTCACATCCATAGCTCAACTAAGGTCTTATTATTGATTTACAGACTTGGAGCTTCGTTTTATCATTAGCGAGATGTATTCTTCATACAGTTTTCTAGTATTTGTTGTCAATTTTGCACCCTTTTGCACCTGAATTCATCCACATTTTCTAAATTATAATCGTCAAAACCTATGTTTTGACAATTGGGGGTCCTCTTTCTTGTTTGAGATCATTTTGTAGATTGCCTTTATGGTACAACTTCTACCCCATTTGATTAATTCAGCCGGAATTTCTTCAATGACCGGCGCTCAATTATTTTTTTCAATCAAATTCATACGAAACAATAAATGATAATCGAGAGTTCAAATCAAGCAAAATTTTGACAGAAAACAATAAATTACATAGGTACAGTTTCAATCGAAAGTCATTAAAGATTTTTTGATTCGAGGAATGTTAGCAAAATCGAAACGAATCGAACGATACCTATTGACTATCGACTAGTCTGCCCGAATATATTAACGACTACTTTGACACAAGAAGAACCACCAGAATCGAGTAGGAATTCATGGCTCGCCTCCCAGCCTTCTCTTTTCTATTTCAATTTTATACAATTGGCGTAGGTACTCCGTATTCGAAAAGCGCGCATACACCGAAATTAATGACAACTATCACAACCCAGCAGCAGCAGCTCAGTAGCAACAATACAACAAACTTATAAAAGGGCAGAGGCGAATGAATGCGATGACGACGGATGGTGGAGATTAATGGGTGGGTGTTTGTAGCACAGTTCCATCGCAACATTGCCCAAAATAACAAGACTGAAACATTTTCCAAATCACAACAAACCTCGATTGCCCGAAACAATAATCAATTTGAATGCTCTTTCTGGCAGAAAATATCTTTGGAGAATATTTTTCAGTCATACAACTCTCAAGTTTTGATGACACTTGTTTTGATATGAGAAAACATCCCCCCATCGATAATTCGCCGTCGCCGTTGCGATACACACACACACACACACAAATAGCTGAAGAAGAAAATCTATCGGCGAAGAGATGAAAGAGGCAAGCGACGGTGTATCGGTGGCGACGGCGGCGACTACGAGATAGAGAGAGTAGAGATTTTCCGCGCACACGAAAAATGGAGGAAAACCGGACAATTGTCGCACCGCGCAAAGAAATGTAATGAAAACAATTTCGAATTATAAAATCGCCATGTTTAATTTAAGCAGAGAACAGAACAGGGTCGGGTCGTCGGATCGCGTCGTATTATTATCATCTCTCTTGCAAACGTTTTGTAGACGATGATGGTTTGGTGTGGCATGCATGTGTGTATGGATGTCAGATGTTGGGGAGTTTTTCTGTGTGTATTTAAAAGTTATTCCGAAAGTTTCGGTTGTTTTTATATTATTTAATTTTTTGTGCATAATTTTTAGTATAAAGTAGCATTGCCCAATGCTTGATGTTGCACTAATGTTCTAAAAGTTCGAAAAGTTTATTTCAACAGTCCAAAGCGTGATTTACTCCTGAGCAAACTCACGAAAAAATTAGGGAAAAAATGTTAAATAGGTAAAATCAGTGGTTTGCTCCAAACGTTTAGGTCAAAATCAATTGAAAGCTGTTTTATAGTTTCGCCAATGGGTCTTAATGCATCTACAAATCAAAATTGCTTAAGATACTGAATCCAATGCGAAATACTTGACCAACTATTCATACGAATTCGGCTAAGTTTCTGATAGTGCCAAAAAGGAGTTTGATGTGAAGCCAGGAAGCAAGCCCCCATGACTTAATTCAAAGCGATTTTTGGTCAATAGGTGTTTAAAAACTTTACATTAGGTACCTCTTGAACGGGTGAAGAGTAGAATCTGAAACACGCGACACAAATTTTTCGACAAACAAGCCTACTCTAAAATTTCTTCCTTTACGAAAGCCTCAGGACGACAACGCTACATTGTTCTTCCTTGCTAGCGTAACTGCTGCTCGAAAATCTCCCATCTATGCACTGAATATTGGACACTGAGCACACGAGGTGAGACGACAAGCAAGTCCCGTGCTCGTGTGTCCCTCTATTCACGTATTCGCGTTCATGTGTCACCTCCGCTTACGCCACTCCATGCTCCGCTAAGATAACTGCTGGCATGTTGGCTGCTGGTGGCTAATGCTACACCAGCGCCAGCATTCAGTTTTGACTGGGTAAAATGCAACCTAATCGGTCTCACATACGATTCGTCTGACGTCGGCGATTCCACCGATGACGAAACCATCTGCTCTGCGGATCGCATACGGTCCGTGCGTGTGTTCTCAAAAGCTGTTTATCTTCTTCTTGTTCCCAGAGTTCGTAGATTTTCGTGTTCGATTCCGATTCACAAGCATTTTTGCTCCCACACTTCTATAGGCATAGTTATAGTTATATTCGGCCAAGCAGCTATGGTCGAGCCCCACAGGCCGACCTCATCTCGTATCCCGATTTTGTTATCCGACCGTTTGTTGTTGTTATTGCTACTGCTGTTCCCGTCAGAATCGCTCCACCTTTGCAACTGCTGTCTGTTGTGTTATGAAGACTTGTTGTTGTAATTTCGAATATGGACTGGAGGTTTCGTTCCTTTTGAACCGTTATCGATATTTTGTGTTCTGGTCGACTATGGAGTTGACTTAGGATGTAGTTCATTTCGTGGAGGTCACCGCTAAGTTTTTGGACACTCAGTCCTTTCTTTTATTCACTCGGAGTGTTTGTCGCTTGTAAAATGTAGATGCATATGAATCCATAGCATATAATTGTGCAAATAAAACCATGATAAGATATCTGATGTAAGAGCGCTTCTCAATAATACCTTTTTTAACTATATTTTTAGATAATATGTATGAAACACTCGCTTTATTGCACCTATGTAGAGTAGTGCCTGTGTATCTTTCAAATTACTTAAAATACTTCGTGCACTAATTAGATACAGTGTGCTTTTTTTTGTACTCGGTGAAAGATCGTGTGATAGTTGGCTGCCATTAGCACAAAGAAACGCATGGAGCTACATCATCTACATATTTATTTTTGGCTTAAGATGGAATAATGACTTCTCGAGCGTTTGCGGAGTTTACGAGTGAAAAATATCAATTTATTAAGAGAAAACTTAAACGATTTTTTCCAGGGGGAGAGTCTTTTTATGGCTGACCCTACAATATGAATGAGGGAATTGATTGTCCAACTACTTCATATATAAATTCTATAATTATTTAGACTGGATCTGGCTTGCTTGCTTTCTAAACCAACATGGTGGTTCGTGTCGAAAAGATTCTTTATTTACGATCATTAGTCACACGCAGTTTTCTCTCGATGAGATGAGTCGACCGCTGCGTTTTCTGCTTTAATTGTTAAAGATATGGGATCATGACCCAGGACAAGGACGGTGTTATTTCGAATCAAATTGAAAATTGAACCGGACTGTATTATATATACCTCAATTATTTTTTTCTGAAGGTTGATGTAACTTTTATAGGTTCTAATATCAATTTTTATACTTAGTGTGATCGAACGTTATTTAAGTGTTTTAAAGCTTTTGCGAGAGAATATTCGTCGAAATGGTCCAGAGTTAGCGACGGAAAATTCATGGCTCTTGCACCACGATAATGTACCGGATTAAACAGCACATCTTATACGAGAATATTGGACCTAAAACAATTTCAGTATCGTCCCACACGCATCATATTCGCCAGATATGGGCCCGTGTGTATTTTTCATATTTCAAAATTTAACTTTTCCATATTTCAATTATTTCAAATTTTCAAAACTCAAATTGCGACTCCGTCGAAAACATTTTGAGAATATTGAAGTCATATAAGAGAATTCGCAGAGGGAGTTGAACGCCATTCCAAAATTGACCTGCCAAAAATGTTTTGAAGATTGGAAAAAACGTTTATCGCCTATGAACGTGTTTATTTTCAAGGGGTTGAATAAATATTACAGACAATTTACCTTTGTTGTTTTATTTGCAAAACCCGGTTCAATTTTGAACAGAAGATATATACAATGTGAAACAGTTCAAGTTATTCTAGATACTACGACTGAAAATGAAGATTACCCTAATAACTTTATCTTTGATTGCACTAAAATCGTACGAGTTTAAAATGTTTCGACGTATACACTTTACGCTCAAGATTGTCAAAAGGAGTTTGGTTTCAGAGCAACCATTACTGCAACAGAATTTGGCTTGATTTTTTTAGCTCCCTTTCTAAATGTTTGCAATGAAAAAGGTTCCACTATCATTCCACACACTCTAAATGAGCAGACAAGATTTATTAGTAGATTTTCGCAGATAATGCATTACATTCACTGTAATAACTTGTTTCTCGTATTATTTTATGTAAGTTTGCGTCGGTAGCAGATCAAGTGCCCTGAGAAAAAATATGCCGTGCTCTATTTAGATTTAGTGAATGACTTCGAAAAATGAATATCTAATTGTATTTACATAATCCAAAAATTTCACAACTTTCTTCGGATATTCTTGATTAAACGCCTCTGCGTCCTTTCACATTCTAAATTTCTCTATATGTATTCCCCACAGATGCGCCCCTGATAACATATTATTTGTCATCGAGCGTTTGACATTTCATATTATAGCTAGTTATTTAACTAGCTATAATATGAAATGTTGCTCTAAAAGCAACTACTTATATTACCAAATAGTCCGTCTATCAAAACATGGCAGATTATTCCTACTTCAGTAACTTTGCCATCTGTCACACAAACGTTCTCGAGTGCCACGCATTTTATGCAAAACAAACATTTGTCGAATAATGGCCACGATTCCCATCAATTGATTCTCTTTTTTCAGTGATTCCATATCAACATTGAATGGCCACCAGCCAGCACTCAATAGTAGATCCGTTCCCGGGACGTCGTGGACAGATAATCAACTGCCAAAAGCTTCAGTCTGGCAGCACTTGCAACTAGCTTTAATTTCAATTCTCCTCATTATTTGCCTTTAGTAGAAATTGTTTCTGTTTTCGGGATCGGACGATATGAATATAATTTTTTTTTGTCTATTTTCCAATGATACATTCTCGCCGTATTCTGTCCGTGTGTCTCGCTTGCGCTCCCATTCTCATCAGGCCGGCGGCTTGAGCGCAAAGCGGTCACAGTTGTCGCCTTACCGCCCCAGCCGTCATTTCTGCTATTCTGCCGTTGCCATCGACTCGCCACCAGCCCGTGATGTTGCTTGGTGTCTCACAAATTCACTAGATGCCATTTGCTGACATCGCGGCCGTACCGCAAAAGAAGACGCAGCCAGCAAATCAACGGCGAAATCAACGAAAACGAGACATATCGAACATTAACCGTGCACGCACACACCCCAATCATATCGTATCTAAACACAATGATAATTACACGGCGGCACCACTCCACATACACCGCCACCATACGGCTCGCTCTGCCCTGGCCTGGCTACGAATGACTACGGCGACGACAACTACGAATACGATGATGCCAACGGTGGCTGAATAATACGACGGCACGACGACGAAAAAGAAAGAAAAAGAAGTGAAGGAATTGAACTTTTCAATGATGGCAGCGGTGATGGCGACGACCAACAAAACTCAATTTTGCCCAGCCATTGCTCGATTTTCACCCAAAAATCCACATTTTCATCCGCTTTTTCCAGCCAAATGATCAGCGTTGGCCATTTCCAAACCGATTTCGGACTAACGCAAACATTTTATATCAAGAGAAATTATGGCGACTACTACTTACTTTGACTTAACTCTTCCAAGACCAGTTTCGATACTCCTAATAATCCAAAATGCTTATCCTCGGTTCACCAATCGAGTCGGAGATGATTCTTTTCGGAATAATCCGGACATAAACTGGTAATAGAAAATTTGCATCTACCGCAATACCGACACGATGCTCGCACTACTCCGTTTCCACTGCACGCACTTGCTTACTAGTCAAATACGTCGTTGGCACACTAGTTTCTCGACGAGATGTGCAAAGGAAATCGCGTTTCCGTCCGATATTTGCACTCGAATTTCCACCCAACCCAGGTGGGCTCACGCACCGGCCGGACGAATTTCACGACAATTTCCACTCTGCTCGCTGACGATTGCAAGTCCGGATTCCGCTCCGTAGCTCTTTCCTTCGATTAACGTGCCGATAAATCCACCTTGGGCAAGCAGCAGACTAAAACGTGTCGAAAATGTTGGTATATTATCGAAACGATTCGATCACAATACTTCTGCCCCGACATGCAAACAGAGAATATCAAGAAAAAACACTCCGACTGCCACCGAGAATGCTTAATGCCTGCCTGCTCCGCTTCGTGTGACACAAAAACTACCAAGATTACAAAGCTCTCGCCCGAATTTCTGACTTAACACGGAAAACAATTTGCCTAAAAACTTCCAACCGAAAATCAACTAAACTACCATTCTTTCGGCAGCAAACATATCAAAACTTCTTGCGGGGGGCGATCAGACGACAAAGTCCTTGTGCTGCTGCTGCTTGCAATCAAAAAACCAAAACCGAAAATTCGACGACCCGACAAAACTTTTCTCCTGCCATTTACTTTTATGCACATTCACTACTCACTCGTTCGCTCGACTTTTACACTCGCGTTTCACGTTAAACCAACAATTTTCAATTCAAAAACACACAATATTTGCAATTAACTACTTTTTAGTTTATAAAACTCATTGAAAATCAGTGATTTTCAAGTGAAAAAGTTTTTTCGATCAAAACGTACGCACCACATCGATACCCTCCATTTTGTTTCAATCCGTCTCGGCTCGCTTTCGTCGTCGTCGTGTGTGCTGCTACATACGGCTGCGGCTAGTATTTGATTTCGCGCGGCGAGAGTTCAGCTCGAAGCGAAAATCGCGATGCTAGTGACATCTGCATATTATTAAAGGTTCAGTTTAGTATTAAGTGCACGAAAATGGCTGTGTGACGGGGAAATATTTGTTTTGATCGGCTGTGGCGCTCAGAATTTCAATTGAAGGTGCTGTATACCCTCAAAAAATTAGTTTCTGTATGTAATGATCTTCTGAAATTAAAATAACTCGAAAATATTTACACTAAAGAGAAGTTCAAATCTAGAACCGCAAATTAATGCCGTTTACCAAATACCTGTCTGGAATTCCAAATATTTCAATTGGAAATGGCATTAATGATCCTAGAATAAATATTCGAGTGACCGCTGAGGTACTCCGAGGTGGATTATTTTCAACATGTACCTCATCTAATGAAATTGGAAACTCAATGCAATGTAAAGACTGATTCATTAAAGTTGCGCTTTTATTTTAAAAATCATATTTTTCCGGCTGAAAGTACTCCCATGACTTTCAACTGAGTTTCTTCTTTTTATGTGGCTGTTGATCGCAAATATCACTATCCATATCCTCCTCATTGCGATTATTACTTTTAGTCTGTCCAGCATTGTCCTCTTCACTTTCGCTCTCGTCGGACGACGAAGAAAGCACCGTCGGTCCTAATTGTTTTACAAACATTATTGTTTTCCCTAATCGGCGCGATTCTGCAAAATATTACGGGTTAGCTTACAGTAAATCAAGTTGGTTCTTTTAAGTTTTACCCGCTTTAAGATAAAGAATTCGACAAGTGTTCATCACAGCACTTTTTCCTTGTTCTTCAGTTAAACCGAAAATAAGACCTCTAGAGGGATTGGATGGTTAAGGATGATACTTATTACTTTGGAAAAAATTATAGCTTCGACGCGCTGATAAATATACCGAAATGTTAAATATAAGCAAAAGTAGCGCATTCAAAGTATAAATTACATAAACACGAAACAATATACAAAATCATCCATTTAAACGTATGTCAATCTATCGATTTAACTTTGAAAAAGGATACAAGTTCGCCACGTCGTACGGTCCACGAATTTCAAATTCATTTGTGGCTCCGCTTGTGAAAATAATATTTTTCGATTTCCCTCGACTGTGGTAACTGTGAGCAATTCGAATTGTATCCTTTCGACATGAGGAATTCACGATCGCCGGTGCGTATTTGATTTCGAAGCACATTCCTCTCTTTACTGCCATCTGATATGCTTTTCTGTTTGCGAGCAATCTTGTTTCTGGGTCGCAGCTAACAATATCTCCGTTGAAAACTGTACAGCAATGCTTAAAATACAAATTCATTCCTACTCGACTCTTCAATCGGCAAATTTACTTACTGTCAGAGCAGCATCACACTTTGGCGAGCCTGCGACTAGATGATACTTTCTAATATTCAAGGAATTTGTCTGGAAGAAGTATTACAAGTGAAAATACTAATGAAATTATGGCTTTCGTACCATCGAATGTGCAACGCTGATGTCGGAATAAATGATTGTCAGTCTATGCAGAATCTTCAGTTTGTTCTTGAATTCAGCGAGGAAACCTAAGTCTATGGGCTCCGGGAATATGTCACTAGCCCGTTTCGTATCATTCTTTTTCGAATGGTCGAAAATCTGCTCAATCGCTACTGTTCGGTACCCAACTGAAATAATAAAAACTCGTATAGTTACATTGCACCGTTCGGTCAAAAAATAATACTAACGATTGTGGGCTTCTCGTAGAACTTTGATTAATGAAATATTATCATTCTTGTATGGTATACAGAAATCGTAGAATCCTTTTGTTGTTTCCATTGCTGAGGATGCGAATAAATGTTATGGAAACAGATACATGAACTTACAACCTACAATACTTTGATCGGAAAATAGTAAACAAGCTATTGTCACACGTGCTACGAAATGTCATGTCAGTTTAATAAAAAACACTGCAGATGGCACTCGAATCAGTTTGTTGCAAATATTTCGGGAAATCCCCTACTATTCTTTTTTCGAAAGTGCAAAACAAAATTGCAAAAATCATCGAAACATGAATTATTATTAATTTGAAGAATGATGAATCCAAACGGACACTATTTTCTACGAAAAATCGAACACAATGTTCGATTTCTCATAAATTTTATTTACAAACTATACAAACAACACGAAATAAAGCTCATTATTTCATTTAAAAAATATTTTCTCATACTTTGTATTACCTAAAGTACTTGAAGTACGTGTCAGCTATCTTTCACATGGTGATTTTTATCTAAATCACATGCGATAGAGTTCTTTCTTTCAATATTTTCTGCTACATTGATTTCCACTTGTATTTGGTTTTCATATTTCTTCGCTTTATCGCGGTTTGATTTAATAAAAAGTTTGTGGCCGGGACAATCGAAATTTTCTTTGTAGCATTTATCTCGACAGCATGTACGGCAAAATCTGAATTCGCATTTCAGACCCTGAAAGAAAACAAGGTAGAAATGCATAAAATGGTCGATTTTGTGTTCTTGGTGATTTATAAATCATAGCTCATTTTTGAAGTACAGTTTTAATGGAAGATACAGAAAGCATGACCGAGTAGGTATGCACTCTTCATATCTATCCAAATTGCATTAATCGTAGCTATAACAATACTTACCAAAGGATTGCCACATTGGTCACAACCTTCGATATGCCGTTCCGGACACCCTTCCGGTTTCGGTGGCCTTCGACTTATCCGCCGAAGTTTTTTCATTTTCTTGCGTGAAATCTCGTTGCCGTCATCGTCGACATGTTTTGTCTTGAGCGTCCTAGGATCTTCGGCTATTCGAATTTTCTCCTTAATTATTTTCATATGCTCCTCGGGCGAAGGTCGAATATAAGGTTGACATAGCCACGGCGGTAATGATAAATTATAGTCCTCCTGAAAAACATTTATTGTTTATTCGAAATCAATAGAAATAAGAGAAAATGGCAACTTACAGTTCCATTATTAGTTGTTACGTTCGGGTCCATTTCCTCAGGCCAGTACGTCAGCTTTCCGTCGTGGAAAGGTTCGTATTTATCACGTAATTTACTAACTACATCTCGAAATTGTGATATTTCACGCGACACAGCCAGAGCCTCTCGGATTTGAGCGTTTGGTTTCAAGTTGAGTCTGAAATGAGAGAAATATAGCCCTGAGAAGAAGGTATATGGCAATTAAGTAAAGCTGTTTGAAATAGATAAGTTAACCTATTGTCAAGAAAATATGATATTGATGAAATGGATGATTCTATGGAGCGTAATACAGCTTCAGGCGGTTGATTGAATCACCAGTTCATTGCCGTTATATTGATTTTAGATCATTTGGTATTCATAAACAAAATCAACAAACACAATTTTATAATTTGTTGCATAGTGTAACAGAATTGCTCAATAAATCATTATGTCCTGATTTTAACAAGCATAGTAATAGGTCAAAGCAAATACTACGAAATAAGTTACGAAAAACAAATGTAAATGCTATAAGTTCATTTTTCATGATTAAACAATAAAATAAGGATAAAATATTTATTCAAATGAAACAGGAATATCAAGCGGAACCTTATTGCTTTAAGCGGTTATACGCTGACAGGATGTTAAAAAATATTATTTCATTTTCGTAATGTACATATATTTAAGTATATAAACAAAAATTTTATCCGACAAATATACTCGAAGCCACACGCATTTTTGTAAATATGTTAAGGAACGATGCAGAGTGCATCACGATCTCGGACCGAAGTGCGCATGAGAACACACGAGAGTCACAAGAATCGTCCGCAGACCTACAACAACAAATCGGACTATAAGAAGCGGTCGAAAGAACGGAGGGTTTATTATATGGGTATGAAATAGATAATTCTGTGTAAGTTGAGAACAGTTTTTAAGTATTTACTTGTAAAGTGCTTTTACAACTTTGAACGAGTGTTTCTCATAACTTTTGTCTGAGCCTGTGAACAAAATTCCTCAGAGAGGCTAAATCGATCAGTCTCAAATTTCCATATAAGTTTTATACATACAGGGTGTTTGGTACTCGGAGGACACTTTTGTAACGAGGTATTCTTTGATATATTTTGAGCATTTTTATACATATATTATTATACATATATTTATTTATACATATATTATTATACATATATTTATTTATGCATATATATTTATACATATATTTTCACAATCTGCGGAGTTACAGGGTGGCCAAGAAAAGTGTTTCGGACCTGTGCCCTGACTCACTTAAATCGTTATATCTTGAAAACTAATAATCATAACGCAAAGTTTCATTGCTTGTTTTTTTATGGAATCAAATTACCTTTAATTTGATGTAACATACTAAATTGTAACTGTACCTGATTTTGAGATATTTACTTCAATCCAAAAAATTTTGGCACTTCTACCCCGAAAATTCTGTGTTCAATGTCGTTTTTCTTAGTTTAATTTTACTTTTTTATAGGCCACATTATTGACTACAAAATTTGCATACATGTTTATGACTTAGGTTTTACCATTTTGCAAGTAGTAAGCAAAAATACATATCGCTTAAAAAGTAAATATGTCATAAAGTGGCCCTCGAAATATGGAAAATCCTATATAAAAACCGAACATGGAAAGTCCTATATAAAAACCGCTCGTCAAAATACATAAGTACACAAATTTTCAGACCAATCAAAGATAAATGCTTTTCGGAAGCTTATCCAAAAGCTGCTATAGCTGATCAAAAGGAGCTCTTCTAAAAAAAGGCGCTTTGCGGTGACGACGATATCTCTGGACTGGATCATTTAAAATGAAAAAAACCAAACGGATTTCGTTAAAGTAATGTCTAATCTTGTATTTAATCGAAGTAATAAACAAAATACTTTTTTTTTTTGACAAAATGTTCACCAAAATGTTGGCCTTAAATTGTTTATAAAAAAATAAATATTCGTTGGGGGGAAAAACCTTCGGTTAATTACTAAAAAATATACTGAAAAAGCTTGTCTTAAAATTTGAGACTGATCGGTTCAGCGATTTCTGAGAAATTTTGGTCACCGACTTTAAAAACACAGTTTTGAGAAAAACGCGTTTAAAGTTTCAAAAGCACTTTACATAGAGTACTTTTTTTTCATTTTACATCGAGTCGTCTATTCCAGGGCCATACAATACACCTTCCGCCTCTTCGGCAGCTTCTAATAACTCGAGTTGGATTTGTCTGCGGACCATTCTTCCCTCTCGTGTGCTCTGTGGTCGGAGATATTCATGCGCTGTTCATCCTCTCTTTCGCCATATTCATATAATACAATAGTGATGTTGTACCTTCATTAAATATGCCGGCAGTTATGTATGCAGCCATTTCTACCGTCTACGGAACCATTTTTGGAGAGATTTTCCATATCAGTTGTTTATAGCTCTCCTTGTTGTTTTGGGTAAAATTAATTTATTAATTTAATAATTTCTCATTGCTGAGATCTGTGTAAATCGGAAGTATAGCCTCAGCAACATCTTCTGGTAATCACGGATAATCATGCTTGAAAGTCGATAATTCATTGGCAGCAAAATTGCCCGCTGGCAACTGCACCATGACTCTGGTCCGATCGGGCACATCACGTCTTGAGGTTTTTTGTCCGTTGAGCAATAATGATATGTGGCCCAGATAGCATTATGCATTTTTTCAACGGAATCACAATTGCTTCTAATTGCTAAGCCATAATAAGCAGTCAACTTATCGATAATTTTACCAGTAAGCTTGCCTTTTCAACCAAGAGTTTTTTTTTATTATTTTTTTATTTTTGGAAAGAGAAAAATGTAAATTTATCTTGCAGGTTTCAAAAAGAACACTAGTGCGCTGTCACTTTACGCGTCTGAAGACATTAGAAGGGAACATTTACAATAGGCAGGTAAATAAAACGGACAGTGTTCTTGGTAAGCGCTGCCGCTCTGGCCTCCTACTTTCAAACGTTCTGACACGTCTTTACAAATATGCATGTAACTTCCAAAATAATCGCCGGATTGACTTGAAATTCTCGATGTGTGTACTTAAATATAAGTACATTACGAAAATGAAATAAACAAACAATCGATCTTTTTAAAATTCTATCTGTATATAAGCAAAGATAAGTGCATTATAGTTGGACCTTAAATTTATATTCCGTGACCAGAGTATGATGAGTTCAACTCTACCAATGACCCGAACTATTTGCAGATCCAAAGGCGAAGATTATTTGTCTACTTGAGTCACCAGTATGTCAAACAATCGGTCAAACTGTCCTTTTAGATACGAATTAACCGAATTAAACTTTATAAATTAATAATAAAAACTAAAATGTTTTTATCTTTCATTTCACTTACAAATGATGAAACAGTTTAAACATATGCCCACGAATGTACGATATTGGGCAAGGATATTTTTCGACCATATCCAAATATTCGTCTGCCATCGCCCACGTTATCGGCACAATGCCCTCAAAAATTGCTGGATTGTGTAAATTTCCTTCGGCCGACATCACGCCTTGAGCTCCTGTCTCATCCAGGCATCGTCGAACATCTTCAAAGCCTAATATATTTCCGTTTGCAAACATTGGAATTTTTATGTGTTCCCTGAAATAGTAACAGGATCAATATACAGTATAGAAATCAGCAATATTAACTTATTTATTGGAATTTATCGTTTTCTTCAAAGCACACTCCGGGTACAAATTAAATGCTGTACGCTAGTGAATTTCATTTCATTTTACGCTACTCTCATACTTTCGAGCCGGTATGCGTGAAATTGCTGCTCCTCTTCTCCTGCCTTACTTACTTACCTTACTGCTTTGATATAGCTCCAGTCAGCAATTCCTGTCAGAGGTCCTTTCTGTTCGCGTGTTCGACCATGCATTGTTAGTAATTGGCAGCCTGCTGCTTCTAGCATTTTTGCATAGGCAATTGTTTTCGGTTTGTCCTCGAAAATGCGAACTTTGCACGCGACCGGAATGGAAAGGTTCGCATGGAGCGTTCGAACTGAAAATATGGAAAATTTCAGAGAGAGATTCCTCGAAGTAAGAATTATGTATGTTGATTCGTGGGATCGAAAAGCGAAAAAAGATGATATCGGCACGTCGACGATGCCACAAATTTATTCAGGACTTATCTTTGCTTGGTGGATTGGTTTCGTTATGAATTTCGTACGGCAATGGATGGTGGGAGCTTAGCAATCATGATGAGTCATGAGATTAATAATAATTATTGTGAGATGATGATAAATGAGAAAAAGGTTGGGCATTTTATTGTAAAAAGTAACTTTTTGCAATATGGTTAGTTTAGTTATGGGGTGAAAATTACTGTTGCTTGGCGTTCAAAGTTATGTTTTTTTTGTAACTTTAAAATTGTTTTGCCACATTTTTAAATACAAAAGATAGGAGTTGTCGCCGGAAGTTTCATATTTTCATGTTACACTGTAGCTACACAGCTTTGCTTCGAAATAAAATGTTTTTAGATGTTCAGATCCGTTGAAGTTTAGGTCAATATTAGTATGTGGAATCTTTCAGAGTGGAATATCTGCAATTATGGAAGCGTATGCTAGCTACTTAAAAGAGAAATACATAGTACATATACCGTGAAGTTCATTGAATGTATGCATGCTCGGTTCCGTTGGTTTAACATATTTCGGAACCATTAGTTTCTAGCTTTCAATAACATACTTGCTTTATTCAAAGATTATTTTTCACCTTTAGATACAAGACTTATTTTAATTTCTTACCAGATATCGTTATTTAAAAAGGAGTTTGTCCATAGTAAAATCGATAGACACTGGGGAGGTGGTCTGATTATCATTTAAAACTTCAATAAAATTTCTAGTGCAAATTTATATGAATTGAAAATTGCGTTTTTTATGTTATCATTAACTTAATGACGATAGGTTTTACTTGTTTTTCCTTTAACAAAATTATAGGGAAATTTTGCTTGAGTAGAGTGGTTTTAACTTTGAGAATACTCTTTCGGATTTATCCCCGTAAGTACAGTCTTTTTTTTCGTTTCTAAGTATCGTTTTTTGTTCTCGAGGTACGTTGAAATCGTCAGTCAAGACATTATATTTAGCTTTGAAAGATCTGCATTGAAAAATAAAATGTATTTTAAAGCTAGTAGAAATTATAATAGAAATTAATTTAATTAACAAATACATGCTCGCTGGACATTAAGAGAGAGCCAAATTTGATGGAAGTTGGAGAATAATTATCCTAAGTGACTTCAATGGCAATTATTTAGAAAGTAAAATGATGAAGAGAGTCCAGAAATTCACACAATCGAACTTTACCAAACGAAAAGCGGGAGCCTCTGTCCGCGCCAGCCCGCTTCTGTTTGTGCCTGTGCCCATCTCTGCTCCGGCTCCTCTCTCCTTACCTCTCGACCTTTCGCGCCCACCCCTTGACCTATATTCCAGGCATATCAAGTAAAATTACAGGAACATCATTTTAACCCTTAATCGCATAGGAAACCATATATGGTTTGACATGTTTACAGTTCATTTATTTAAAAAAAAATAAAAAAACTGACGGATAAACCCTAATGGGGTTTGTTTGTGATATCATTAGCTATTACTATTTTGTTTTCCAGACATTTTCGCTGTTTTTACACACGCGTGCGACTCTCAACTTTGCAAAAAGAAATAAAAATGAAAAGGTGAGTTTTTTGAGCGAAAAAAATATGTTTTGTTGTGTCATAGCCTCTAGTTTGCATGCACTGTAACATATTTTCATTTTATATTCGATTTCACCCATTTTCAACACCAATTGTTTCGGGACCATACCTGGGCTCGTGTGCATTCTTCGCATTTTTCGCTTAGACACATGAATGCTTTGGACTATTAAGCACGATGATATGATTTCGTTCCACTTTCCTTTGCGTTTTCTTTATGCTAAGCTATCTTTTTCTTTGTTGGTTGTAGAGTGGACCCTGGGCGCTTTTATGGGCATAATAGGCATACTAACTCAATCCCTGAGCATGGCTTTAGTGACGATGATTTGGCTTCCGATTCCGACACTGAACTGCCTACAACCTCCATATCATTTAGGCGCCCTGTTATTGTACCCGAGACGGACGACGAATTTTCAGACGAAGACGACGTTCCTTTAGTAAATTTACCTTCAACATCAAAGACCAAGAAAAGCAGTCGTCGTAAAGAACCTACCGTTAGAATGAACTGGTCAACTGAGCATCTGCCTCCTTATAACCCGGATCGTTAAATTTTCACTGGAGATGTTGCACTTCCTGACGATATAAAAGAGCTAGATTCGCCAGCCTATTTCTTTTTGTATCTATTTACAGACGAGTTGATAACAATGATAGTAGAACAATCCAATTTGAAAGCTTTACAAGATAACGTCAACCAGCCAGCCCACATCTCGAAAGAAAAGATGAAACAATTTATTGGTTTAGTAATTTTTATGTCATTGGTGAAACTACCGGTATCAAGACTTTACTGGAATTCAGACATAGGGCAACCTCAAGCAAATGATTTAATGACATGGAACAAATGGGAAACAATAAAGCGTTTCTTAAATTTCAACGGCAACACAAAATTTATTCCAACTGGTAGAGAAGGACACGATAAGCTGTTCAAAGTTCGTCCTCTGATAGAGAGAATTCGACAAAGCCTTTGGCTTTAAGAATATTTGGCGGTAGATGAGCAGATGATACCTACCAAAGGCAGACACGAACTCAAACAGTATAACCCAGTGAAGCCCGATAAATAGGGTTATAAAAACCAAGTTTTGAGTGGAGTCTCAGGATTTAGCTATGACTTTGAGTTATTTGCTGGCGAGCAAAGCAACAAAGTTCCTGATGGCGCACCTGACCTTGGAGTTAGTGGCAATGTTGTAGCCCGTTTAACGCAGTCGGTACCAAAACACAAAAACTTTTTTGATAATTGGTACAATAGTCCCAAATTACAGGTATATCTAACCCACAGTGGTCTTTTGCCTTTGAGTCCCGTGCGATTTAACAGAGTACTAAGTGCTCAAATTCCTCCCGAAAAAGAATTAAAAAAAGGAGAAAGAGGTCATATAATTGAAAAAAAAAACATTGGCACAATGGATGGAATTCAACTAGGATTGGTCACTTTTTTTGACAACAAACCTGTGAATATGCTTTAAACGTTGGTAGCAAACCTGCCACAGAAAGGCAAATATGTTTCCGCAAAGATCGCCAATACAAAGAAGTACACTGTCCACAAGCTGTTGAAGTCTACAATCGTCATACGGGAGGCGTGGACTTACTTGACTCAATGCTGGGCTTTTACAGGATTCCCTTGAGAACAAAGAAGTGGTATAAAACGATTTTTTTTATGTGTCCTAAGTGCGTGAATTTTGTGGCGCAGAGCAAACGAAGACTCAAATTTATCTCTGTTCGTCTTCAAACAAAAAACCATCTCGGAACACTTGCGCAAAGCAGGAAAGGCCCTTCCTTGTAAACGGGGTAGCCCATTGGCCAATTCAGTGACTGATTTCTCATTTACGAGCCGCCAAGCAAGTCCATCAATTTGTTCAAGGCCTGAGATGCCAACCCAGAGGAAGGTGAGAAAAGCATCAGTACCTCCCACTGGCCTCTGTGCGAGCTGACAATATTGGACACTTGCTAGATTGGCAGAAAAATCGACGAATTTGTCAAGTTTGTTCAATGAAAACCTATACTAAATGCCCCAAATGTAAGGTATATTTATGTTACGATAATAAAAGAAATTGTTTATCTAAGTTTCATCAATAATTTTGCATAACATTCTTTTTTACTTAATTTTCTTCAGATATAATGAGGTTTTGATATCACTTAAGGGGTTAGTCCACTGTTAAACTGCTCCAAATGAACTTTTTTTTTAAACTGCTACCAAAAAAAAACTATACAAGATATCGATTTAAAATTTTACATGCATTTTTATTGAAGTTAAGAGCTAACATTTTCATTGGAAGAAATTATTACAAAACAAAATGGCGGCCGCCCCAATGGATCGCCGCAGCACCGCCGAAAAAAAAAAGCAAATTGCGCCTCGTAAATTCCTGGACAAAATAAGCATCTGTGAACAAAAAACCAAAAATATTTCATTAGTTTTGAGTACAAAGGACTGCACGGGCCTAAATTTAGAGCCCTAAAGCGATTAAAAAAAATTTGGTATACTTTTGAATCAAAAAAATGAATTAAAAAATTTTTTTCAATCAAAAAAATTTTTCCCAAATCGTCAAAAATTTTTTTTTTGTTCTAAATTTAGGCCCGTGCAGTCCTTTATACTTAAAGCTAATGAAATATTTTTGGTTATTTGTTCACAGACGCTTATTTTGTCCAGGAATTTACGAGGCGCAATTTGCTTTTTTTTTCCGGCGGTGCTGCGGCGATCCATTGGGGCAGCCGCCATTTTGTTTTGTAATAATCTCTTCCAATGAAAATGTTAACTCTTAACTTCAATAAAGATGCATGTAAAATTTCAAATCGATATCTTGTATAGTTTTTTTTTGGTAGCTGTTTAAAAAAATAGTTCATTTTGAGCAGTTTAACAGTGGACTAACCCCTTAACACATTTGCTTAGTATGCATACGAAACCATACATGTCCAAGGTATTTAAAGCTTTGATGCATAAGAACATATATATGGTTTCTGAAAAAAATTTGTAACAGATCTGCTATTTTATTCAATTTTTCCTTTTTATATTCAAATTTGAAGAAAAAAAAATCTATTATTAATTTTAAAGCGCTAAAGGGTTAAAGTGTTGATCTGTTATTTTAAATGAATTCGTGCAAATTGAATGGTTGTTTTCGTTCACATGCGATTCGAGAGAACAATAGTGAATTTCATTTAAATTTGAAACGATTATTTCTCGGTATTGGAATATCACATGTATTTCAATGGTGTTATTAAAAGACATGGTGACATTTTTTTGATTCAGTAGTTCTGAAAATGTTTCCAGCTTCTTTTCTTTCAAAAAAAAAACCTTAGGTTTGTAGAAAATTCCAACTTATTCCCATGACCTCACAGTTCGCCTGGTGTAAGGGACGTACGTCACATTCCAATATTCATTGAGGTTATCCATATCATCAATCTAATTGAAATTGGTTTATGGAAAAAGAGATCAATATTTACGCACAATAATGACTGTAATGCTCGTCAATCTCTATAAAAGCAACTACCCATAATGAGAGGCAAGTATACATCAATGTCAATAAAAAGATTAATTCAGAGATAAATATATAACAAGCGATTACCGGAAACCCACAATACAAATGCTATCCACAGCATTACTAATGTTATTATTTTATGAAAATATCGAAAAATGTATCACTAAATCAATAAATTGTAGGCATTGTGCCAGTCAAATTGAAAATAACAGAAAATAATACAAACTAAAAGTTCACAATTTTATCTACGGGGTCTATGCACCACAATATTTCATAGTTTTCTTTTCAGCTCCAAATAGTATTTTGAGCCGGTGCCAATACTGCATTCATACTAAGGCTAATGTCCGTTTAATTATTTAACCATTGCTATGACATCGTGTAAATGTCTGGAAAAAGTATGAATATTTTTCAATTGAGTGAGTCAGAGCTGTGAGTAATATAATGTGATGATTTCGAATTGATTGAATAAGACGTTGTCGATGTTTTACATATTAAATAATAGAGCAAGTTTATAAATAATTTTATAAATTATCGAAACTGTCAATAATATGTGTTAATTAATTATATTTTCCATTCAAATGCAATCGAACAAATAATAAAGTTTAAAACGTCTAAAAAATATTTCCTAATTATTCTCGTCTTCAAATCACTAACGTAATTAACTAGCATCCTATACCGCAGGAAATCTCAACATTATTATGTCGCTTTCAGAGCTCATAAAAATCAAGTTCTTCATCTTGAAATAGTGCAGAGTGTAGCATGGTTACTACTAGTGTCATAAATTTCTCGTGCGATAACAGGGAAGAAGAAATTCAACAGTTTTTGGCCTTGGATTTGTTGGCAAAGCTTATCCTCGAGGATTGCCGATTGGGAGAGGATGGAATTTCACAGAATTTCCCGATACTAGTTGCTAGTGTGGTCATGCAGTCACTTTGACTAAGAAAAATAACTAAAAGTACATGTACTGCAATTGCATTGGCAGTTCGTTAGAGAGAATTGCCTATTTGGTTTGGTCCCAACTTTTGTTTTTGTTTCGAGGCTTTTTTGATAAGCGTTTTTGAGCAGAGTATAAATTTATGCTGTATATATTTTACTTGATTGATATACTTGATTGGTTTAATATTCTATCCATATTCAGTGATAATTCCCTTAATGGTTTTATCATAAATCCATCATTTCATTGCGTTGCTCCATAATTTATATCCTTGTGGTACTGATGGTCACATTTTGTGTCTCTTATATTATATCATTATTTTAATTTATATGGTATCCAATTTGTTTGTTGTTGAGCCATTCCCATCTTTTGTAAACATCTTGAAACGCATTTTTATGTAACACTTAATATAAAAAGCCAATTCTGGTTGCATTTGAGACAATTTTTTATCGAACAATTCAGTGTATTTAGTTTTCTGGTACTTTTCCATACTCTTTGTTTTGAAAACGTCTAAGCCACTCCTTATAAGTTGTATTCTTCTATTCAAGTCTAAGATACATTTTCGCGGCACATTTTCTTGCTATAAAATAATGAATGCAACAACATTTCCAAAAAACGATGTTTTGTTGGAGTAACATTCACCATTTTGAACCGAACAAAAGAAATGCCTGCTTGCGCTTAGAACAAATGGTGTATATTTTTTTTGGTTAAATGGTTCACTCCAACGAGGAACCGGGGTTGGCTTTATCCAAATAGGTATTGGCCATCGGGTTCGGTTGACTTGTTATCCAGTTTTTACTGTTGCATACTTGCCCAGGGATTCCACTAGGACGGGATGTGGGTGGTATGGGAGCAGGGTGTTTGATAATAGCGATAAGTGTGTGAGAACTTATTTTGACTTACATAATAGTATAGTTGTAAGCGCTACTCTATCGGTTTTGTATTAATTGTATTAAATTGATTAAAAGCTTAAACTATAGTTTATTCTATCTTTAACTTAGTCAGAAAAGTGTCTTTTGCTTAATAATAAATTATTTAATATATTGTGCCTTAATATTTAGAAGAAACATTTAATGTTATCACTTACTCTAAGTGATGTTTGATAGATACTATGATGCTATAACTAATTGGCATGAATGCCCTTAAATGATTAAAATTAAAGATTGAGTTTGAGTGTTCTATCTTACAGCTAATAATCATTCTGTGTGCATTTCATTTATTTACCTCCTATATTTTTTGACTTAATGTAATTAGAATTAATCATAGGGAAATTTAAACATTCAGAAACGTTTATTGTAGATGTTATGATCCTGTGAGGAAAATATTTTAAATGAGTCATATTTCACATTTAGTTCACGCTGTCTTTCAACTTAAGCTGAGTTATTTATTTCTAATATATTTTTCTAATCTAATCCTTAACTAATATACTTGTCTATTTCTAATTCTAACCCTAATATCTAGTCTGTTTCTTAATAGCTAGTTAAGGGAAGTTATAAGCTGTGCGTTATAAGTTAATCTTTCCTTTCTCCATGAACTCTGCTAATTCTACTAAATTGCTTTCACCATGGGCCGCCGTTAATCAAAATAAGCTGTTATATTTTGAAAACAAATCCTGTCCCCTTCTTAGGTGTTCCAGCTTTGTACACTCAAAGACTTTATGGTTTAAAGTATCTTCCTATTTTTATTTATTTTTGTGTTCTGGTACCCACTGGTACCCAGTGTCATGATTTTGATTAAGAATTGACCATATTTTTTTGAATGATTTGATTTCTAGTCGCTGGTTCGACTAGTTGGTCACATGCACAGTTGCTATCCGAGAGCACCGTGATTTTGTCCCAGCCTAGGTTGATTGCAGTTTCCAGAGCCCCCATCATCGCAGATATTTCAGCATTAAAGACAGAAGTAGAACTTGGAAGAGAGAAACGAAACTGACTCAAGTCAGCCTCTACTATAGATGGATATTCTGCTCCCAGGCTGGACTTAACTGCGTCAGCCGCAACATTCCTGAAACCCATGTTTTTTCTCAATTAGAAGGTTATTGAATCTATAACAGAATAAATTATTGGCTTCTTGTAATTGATTGAAAATATCCTGAAAACTCTAATATTGGAATGGGCCAAAGTTTCATCTGTAGGGTTCTGTTGTTGAAAGAAATTGGAGAATTTGTTAAGAATAAAGCGATGATTTGACGTAGGGATGTTTAGAGCTTTCTGGTAAACTAAGGGACAATTTTCCTTTACGTTGAGAATTGAGCTCTGTAGAAGGTCGGAAGTTCATTTCCCATGGTAAATGCTATTATTGTAGGGGTTTGTGTGGATATGCCAAGACATCTTTTTAATAAAGCCGCTTTAATTGAGTCAATTTTCTTAAAGAAGTATTTCGGAGCTTTAAGTTTAGAGGATAGGTGGTTTTCAAGTTTTGGTCTGATTAGGGATCTGTAGATGATAATGCTGATATGCGGGTTTAAGCCATTCTTCTTACCTGTGAGCATCCGCAGTACGCTGCTGGTCTTACTTATTTTGTTCAAAGATTCATTTAAGTCAAATTTGATGGTGTTACTGTTGGAGAAATGTTTTCCGAGATATTTTATGTTAGGTGACCATTGTATTTGTGTAGAATTAAAAGTTATAGACGGAACTCTTGTATAATTTTGGTTTAAGCAGAATATTTTACATTTTGAGGGATTTACTTTAAGTTTAAGGTTTGAACAATTTTCTGAAAATAAATTGATTGCCGATTGTAGGCTTTGACTGCAAGATATTGTGTCCTTGTGAGTAGTAACAGTAAGAAAATCATCAGCATAGTGCAGAAGCTCAGAGGCCGGTAGGTTCAGACTATGAAATTATCTAGTGCATAGGTTAAATAAGACCATTCTTGACATAAATGCCATCTAACAAATGGTATAAATAGTGGGTCTAAACTAAAAAACAAAATTTTACTGTTACGTCTGTCAAATACAACTCTTGCCAGATGTAACAAATATAAGTAGTAAGATTAGCCACAACTAGCCAAAAATTGCGGAAACATTTATTGCGGCAGTACGATCCCAAGAGTAATAACAGCCCAGTTTCACCGAAAAATTGCTATATGAGTATCAGATTTTTTTACCAAGTATTTTTGGTCGTCGAATGCTCTTGAAACCATAATGCTGTAAAAATGAGCTGTGACCTTAGTTTTCACATAAAATCAAGGGAAAACATCTACAAAAGTTGCCTGAATACTTCGCATCGTTTAACCATAAATTTATCATAATAGCGATTTGTCCTCCTACATACTATCCACCGTTAATAATTACCATATCAATTGCAGTCAACAGTAAATTTTACTTACCGATTTCACTCAGTAGATCCCATTCATCTTGCAAAAACGCACCGTAATGTCCACGTTTCGCTATCGCTTGCGGACATCCCAGATTTATGTCGATTGCGTCGCAATGATGTTGAGCTAATAGAGCAGCCTCGAGAATCGTTGTTGCATCGTTGCCGCAAAACTGAAATCACAAACCTTCATCGATGGAAATAATGAACGTAGTAAATCGACAATAAAATACCCTCGAACATACGTACGTGCGATGAAGCATCATTAAAATAGTCCAATGGGATTATTTGGTGAATTGCAAGCGCATTGGACGTTTCGGGTGAGTCGCACCCTTTATCGTATCCTAGATTGCCTCGTCGCACGTTTACAAATAACCTGTTCGATGGTCCGGGAGCAGTTTAGCATTTAACCTACCTGAATAATTAATGGTCTGTCTTCGGGACAGGTTTGCAGAGCTTCCTTCTGGTATTTCTGGTCCTTGGCGAATAGATTGCTATGAAACATTGGCGAGTAACAGAGCTGTGCACCGTGACGACGACATAACATTCGCCAGGCCAATTCACTTTGATCGACCATCGGAGCAACCTCGAAGGATACGACATGTAAAAGGTTTTGATTTCAATGGTAATGATAGTCGTGATTGTGAATGAATATTGGGCTATTGGAGCCAAATGGTATGTTTGTTTTATGTAGAAATGTGAAATGCTAGATAGCATTTTAAAGATGAAGCAAAGTTTTGGGTCTTATTCTGTCCTTGACTTGTTTAGTTGATTTAATAGCCGATTGTTAAGTAAGTTGTTTTACGGATTTACGTTAGGGAAATAATCTAACCGCTTAAGTGATTGAAGATTCAAGTAATTGTATTTGTACAACTTACTAAGTAAAAAGTTTATTTAAATATAGGGCCTAAACTGATACAAAGGATCCGAAATGTACTTTTAATTTGTTTTTAATATCCCAGGGCTTTGAGTATCATGAGACAATAATCTTGTCGTATATGTAATAAAATTTATAATTCCCTTTATTTTGCAAAAAAAAAATTTCCCGTCATTTTCACACATTTATTGGCCAATCGGTCCCCTCCGTTTTCGTTGTTTCGCGTCATTCTCCTCGAGTGCCGACTCTTCGAGAGTCTCCCCTCGAGTGTCTAATAAACAAATTCCGACCCACATTTTGCTTTTGAGCCTCAATGTACTTGCTCATAGCCCACATTAAATTTTGTAGTCGTCTGTCGATCCTATCGAAATTGTAACGTCAAATGATGAAAATTGATTGTTTGAATTATTAGGACGACTGAGCGCGAAGATAGTATGAATAGAGGTTTTTGTAAACAAATTCACGTTAGAAAAAAATATGATTATACTAATAATTTTTTGCTGAAAGCCAATATTGAAAAATTTCTCTTTAACATATTAATGAAAATATGACAAAATGTTTATCCACTTGCGCCGAGAAGTGAATAGCGGCTTATACATAAGTGGATTTATTATCTATGAAAGATTGTGGTTGCTTAATTTTTTCCTAGCGGGAAAAATAATGTATATTTGATGCAACAAAAATACTTATGGTACGTCTTCTAACTAGCGGGAATATAAAAATGTGGAATTCGACTAGTCTGATGCCAGGATCAACTGCTCGCCAATTATTTTTAAACTCTAATTTAAGTGTAATACTGAACGTTTGTTTTTCGAGGCAGCAGCAAGTGTTATTCCACAATTTTCCAGATTTCTATCCCCAAAAAATAAATTTGACCGTTTTTTGCCACACAATGGGCTGAATGTACTAAAAACTAGCATGCATTGCTGTACTAAAAGTACTTTGGATTGCTGAATAGTAAATATTTTGAAATGTGCGCGGCAAGCAACATATTTTTTGCCTAATGCTGTTATGAACTGACACTTTTGGTTGTAAATATTCTGGAAATGCAATGAGAGCGTTCCCATACTTTTCATGAATTTCCCCACCAGATGATTCAGGAAAATTCAGTTACTGAAAGTACGGGAACATACCTTATACATTGTCTCGTGATACACAAAGCCCTGGGGTATTAAAAAAAATGAAAAGTACATTCCTCACTACAAATTGTTTTTACAAACACTTAACTAGGCCATTGTCGTCATCATCATACTTACCACATACTTTGGCGAACCTAAAACTTTATTATAAAAATCCCAGCTCGTCATCTTTTCATCTTTCTTTGCATCATTTTCTCTCGCCATATTTGACACAATCCACCAGCAACACCTCAATCACTTTCTGAAAAGAGAAAATGTACAAGATATACATATATGCAAATTAGTAAGGAATATAATTTCCAGATGCTCTGCAAAATGTAAGAATAAAAACAGCCTTCAAACATATTTCGAATTATTTTTGCGGTTTAGTGGTATTTGCAATTAAAGAATTAAAAAGAGTATTTGAACATGTGCCAGGAGCCTCAACAGCCCGAGCTGTTAGTAGCTGCTCTTGTGACTGTGGCGAGAAAATGCTCGAACTTAGCACGGCTACCTACAGTCGCAGACATCGTAATGCGTGACCACAAGGAGACTCCGAGCATCAAATGAAAAGGAGTTCGAGTTAATTTTAAATTTTACTCAGTGTGGAATACTGAAGAAGTTGAGGAATGCAAATTCCAGCCAAGAAGTTTGAGCCAAACAAGAATAAAAGCAGAAACGTGTCTGCCTGGTTGTCAGCTACCCTGCATGCTTGCATTTTCTTTCCGTTGTGATTTTGAATTTTAATAAGTGCATTTATTAGGGGGGAAACGTGCTTCGAAGGTCTATGAATGTGAATCGGAACACTTGCATTATTTTCGCAACCTAGTTGCATGTTTTTTTTTTTGTGTTGGAGTTACCAATTCGAGTTAATAAATGTTGCTTTATTGTGTCCATTTGGCATGGTTATAGTATTGAAGTGTTTAAATTGTATCTGAAGATCAAGTTTATTTTGGGTATAGTTCGAGTAAAACACGAAAGATAAACTCAGTTTTTTGTTAGAAGAATGAGATTCACTCTACCAAATGGCAGCACTTCCCGTTACACCGGTATGTTGTAACATCTCAACGCACTGAATAGTGAAAGCAAAAATAAGCAAGGAAATACCAATTTTCTAACGTCGCAGTTACCTGTTAGTCGTAGGGTCTATCGCAAGTGATAAGACAGCTCTACATTCATTTGCTTTCCTATTACGCTGAAGCAGTCTCGTCAGTATGTTGTCACTAGGCGTAGAAAAGGCTGCACACATCTATCAACTACACACCCACTAACTCACACACTCTAAATATTGAAACATGCTTTATCGACCTTTTTATAATTCATCAAATGCAGGAGTCAATTAAACTCTTTTGACCCTGCAATGAACATGATTGCAAAAAAGGATACAAGCATACGCGAAGGAATGAAACGGTTAATTTTTCTTCAGATATACTGTATGAGAGGTGAAAGGAGATTATGAAGTTCGAATAGCTCCTAAAAAATGCATGAACCCCACTAGTTTAGCAAAAAATAAGGGTGAAATAAGGACATGCTACGGGTACTTATGTATGTGTCGTTGGAATTGATGATTCAAAGCTTAAGAGCTTGTATATTCGAATGGTAACTTGCGGGTTGATTGGTCTCGGATAGTTTGTTCAAGGCAAGAAGTCCTTCACGGCATGCGGAAATTGTCGAATGACAACAACATACTGAGTCAGTCTGAGTTGGTTTAATGAGTAGAAGAAAGTGAAAAACCATGCACAGTTGAGGACAGGCAAAGGAATTGCACGTATGAACGTGTATATATGTGACAGAGGAAATTGCTCGACACCAGAACTGATAAATTTTCAATGGAGGAACACACGATACAGTTTCCGACCTACTTTACAATATTTTCTTTTTGATGGTGTAGAAAGAGATACAAGTACTACCGTGATGTGATATGGACAACGAGCCACTCATGCGGAAATTTCCGCCTGTAAAAACGATCGACCTAATGTCCTCGAGAAATGACTGAGTATTAAATTTAGATGGACATACTTGCGGAGACTATATCTAATTTAATAAGAAACTTTTTATTCAACGTAATCGAACCGTGACTAGTTACTGTTGGGGAAGAGTGTTTCTTAGAAGTATAGAACTTAAAAATGAAATAAAAAATATAAAACGCGTGGTAATGTTTGGCTTTAGTAGAAAATAATGTTTATGGTATTAGTGTTTAAATATATTCTCGGACATATGAGTGCTGCAGCTGGCTCGAAAAAACGTGACCTAGGACCCTATTATGATTCGAATTCTGAAATCGGAATTCGTAAAATTTTCCGACTTGTCAATGGTCAGAATTTCATATTATCATCTATTCCGAAATCGGAATTTAATTCCCATTTTAAACTGCAGACAGCTTCACTCGAATGAGCTAAATCGATTCCAGATTTCCAATATATTTCCAATCAAGTGTCAAAATAGCTATTTAAATTAGAAAAAATGGGACGGAGTTTCAAAGTTTCTTGCTGAATTTGACTTGATAGCAACTTATTTTGCATTGCCTAAGTATGGTCAGTCGGAAAAAAAACGAAAAAGAAACATTAAAATTTAATAAGTCGAAATAAGTCCAGTAGTTAAGGAGAATCTTATAAGAATGTAAACTAACGATTTTAGAAAAAAGTTAGCAATCATGAATTTATAGGGCTCTCCATTGAATGTAACATTCTAACCGGAATCATTTTTGAAGAAAGATGAATCAATAATTTCACCAGCCAATAAAGCACACCTAACAGTGAATTTTCGTCACTTTTTCTACTGACAAAACTAGATCTCAAAAAACTCTTACAAACTCAGAAGAAAATACTTTGCTTATTGATTTGTACTTACTTCGCATAACGACCACATTTTTGTTGATAAAATATGATTCCTAAAACATATGATATTTTTAACGTTTTTTATGCAAGTAAAATTTACAACTTGCGTTATACAAACGATTTTGACAACAACCCATATGACAAACAACCGGAGAATGATTGCACGATGAAGGCGAATTCATGTGTATCAATCAACTAATCGACAAAAAAAAACTTTGAAAAAAAAAACTTTGGAAAAATCAAATATTAGATAAAATTGGAAATTTAGCAGTAGCCTACTTTAATTTAAGAAATTCTACAAATTTTATCAAAAAAATGTATATAATCTCATTGAACAGCATCAAAATATTTAAATCTTTAAAGAGTTCAAGGAACAAACGACGCTAGCTCCGATACTTAATAAAATTTATAATTTCGCTTTAATTCACTTAATCTCAACAAAGCCTAACCAGTCTCACATGCTCAATTAATTAAAGAACACTTTTCATACCAACACATATCCATATTAATAACTAAAACACGTCGTCATAAAATCGTTCACGTAGATTGCTCAAGTCGCACCGGGGAGCACATTTCGTTAAATTCCAGATTATCTCGGCTCCTTGCCATGAACACATCTTTCAGATACATACAACAACTCTGGATAACTACACTACTACTCTTCTAGTCTAGCTGCTCTACCAGGTAGTCTTGGAAAAGTTTAAGCTTCTTTGCATTACAGGCAATATAGTGGTGAATACTGAGAGTCCTTTGACAACAATAAGGACTGCTACTTGACTTGAACAATATATTGTTTTCCGACAGTTTGATGGAAAGTTGTGCAAAAAGCTATAAGCCTGTTACGTGAGACAAAAGAACGTTCGATCGAAAGATTTTATGAGCTTGTTCGTGAGGTTCGATGGGAGTAGGCGTTTGTTTTAAGGGAAACTACCGTTATAGGGAGAAGCATGAAGAGCTAGATGTTTGATTTGCGAAAATATTTATAATTTAGTAGCTATTGGCGGAGGGGATCAATACATACTTTAAATATTCAGAATAGTTTTCAACTGATTTGTATTTATGAATAAAACACGAATCTTAAGCACGTTAAAATAAATATTTCAATATAAAATATTGTTTTTAATTTTCATTATTTATTTATTTCAATTCCAAGCTTTTCCTGTCCAATTTTAAACTCTCGATATATTGGAAAATAAATTTCGAAAATATTTTCGCAAGTCAATAATTTCTACTCAAATTCACATTACTTTTCATCAGAACCAACTTTAATATCTCACAAACTTTTTCACGTTTCAATCCTTAAAAGGCTACATGTCACTGCCGTCATTATCACCTTCCAATCGTCTCCTGTCAAAGTTTTTCTTTTCTCTAACATCTGCCCCTTCCATTACATTAGGCTGGCAAAACCTGTCAGTCGCAGGATCGGGCCTAATTCGAAATCCTCTTTCGGTAAGTGTAGAACCAAAACAAAACAAAAAAAAAAAGAGGACATTGAAGAAAAACTGTTTACCATACTACTACTACTGATGAATGAACGCTTGGTGCGAGCGCATCTGGCTGCGTGGAGAACGAACAGCTATGTTGTTCGCTAACGGTATAATATTAAATTAATTTGAAAAGTGTTTTACGTGACGTATTTCGTTGAAATGACTTTGGTACGACAGCAATGAAGAAATGGAGGTAGAAAAAGTCGAACCCAAGTGAAACATGCCTTTGTTTCAAGATTAGCTACCTATCATCCATGTCACGATTTTATTCCTTTAAATTATTCTGCTTACATCAGGTGCCTGAAACTCATGAAGTTGAAGGGACTATGTCTGTCGTGTAAACGCTGAAATGAAGAACGACGAGCATGCATGTCTAAGAGGGGGAAAAGTTGAATATTATAGGAAATTTTTGGTTATCGTTCAGTTACTGCCACCCTAACACCTTATCGCTTGCATTTTACATGAGAGCTTATGTGGGGGTGGATATGTGAGCAAGCTTATGAAAGGATTCCGAAGAAGTTCAGAGGTTCAATAGCTACATATATGTGTCATACTTCGATAGGAAACGTCAAGGACAGTTGAAAAAATTGATAGCTTATTTGCGTACTTTTTGCTCATAGATAAATGATTGGATTGATGTGAATCTGATTCAAGATATAGTGAAATTTCGTCATAGGATACGTATTGAGTCGACAATATGGGATATTAATATCGTAAGTCATCGGAAAAGTAAAACTTAGTGCTGAAAAGTGAATTTTCAGAATTATTAGGTCTCGTGGATCATCAAAGTGAAAAGTGTGACACCGAATACATAATTTAGAAATAGTTTTTATTTGCCATTTTTACAATATAATGACCAGTGACAGTTAGCGAGGACACTTTTTCGTACTATTGACCTTAAGTACGGTCTTCAGCATAAATAATTGTCTTGAGGAAAAGATATTACCCTCGAAATACTGATATCAAGCAATTGAAATACATATATCAAGTTTTAAAGTTTTTAAATAAAAAATATTTGGATTCAAAAGCTAGATAAAAATTGAACCAGGTTAATTTAATAATGCGTCGAACATGCAAAGATTGTTATAAACAAAGTGTGGCCTCCACAAGCCATAAATTATGTTAAAACATATGTCATGTCTACAAAATGTCTTGTGTAGACGATAAATGTCATGATATTTTTTTGTGTCATGTCATATATTAGGGGGACGGAAAAGTAATCATAATTTTCTCGATGAGCTCATTTACAGTTAAACTTAATTTGTATCGAGACTCTGTCCCGCAAACACGTAAATTTAATTATTACGTAAAAGCTATGGCTGTAAATTTTATTTTTAGATTAGAATAAGTTGTTGCTATCAACGCCAAGAAAAAAAAAGAAGCACAGGTACGTCATTACATGCTATTTACGTTCGATCAAACAATGAAGGCAAACGAAGCAATGACAAAAATTATCAATACTTACGGGGATATTATAAAACTAAACAAGTGCCATCGTTGATTCACAAAATTCAAAAGTGAAAATAGGCATCTCAAAGATGTCGGACAAAAAAGCCAACCCCTAAAAATGGATGATGATATCCTGAAGGCGATGGTGGATTCAGGTCCTCGTCAAACCATTGAGGAATTATTATTGATGCCCATGGTCTTGCAATTAAGGATCATTTTCGTCGCATAGAAAAACTGTACACGCAAGGAATTTGGGCGTCCAAAATAACGCAGGAAAAAATAAGGGAGTTTTGATTGGAACTTTTAATTCTTACACCCTATTCATCGTGTCTCGAAACGTCAGATTACCGTCTTTTCAGATCGTCAGACCATACACAAGAAGGTGAAAATTTTAATAATGTTGGAGAAATGAAAACGCAGTTGGATAAGTTTTTCTAAGAAAAACCAAAGGACTTTGAAAAAAAAAGGAATCGAACAACTACCTTTACGTTGGTAAAAACTAGTAGAAAGTGATGGAAATTATTTTGTTCATTACAGCTGCGTTGTGATATCGACATACAGTGACTCACACGTCTAACCGAATGACGAATGGAAAAAATTTCAATTATGCAATTCGTTGTGAATAAATTCGACAGATAGACCATATTCCATATTAATTAAAAGGAAATTTTGTCTAGTTTCATTATTTTTTGCAAAAATTATGAAAACTTAAACTGTTAATTCAACAAAATGATAAAACTTATTCCAACTCAGAATTAAATGCCACACGACCAACCGCATAGCGCATTTTACAAGCTGCTGTAGTCGTATAACGGTACTTTTTAAACAAAAAAAAAATTCATTCAAATCGCAATCAATGATTTTATAAAAAAAAAAACTTTCAAAATAAACTAAAAAAACAATCAAAATAAGAAAGTTTCTTGTGGGAGAAATACAGTCAAGAACATAACAGTTCAGTAATGTAACAACGGACATGCAGAAAAACCGGTGGCAAGCCACTGACAACATCAAACTGAAGCTATCAATCGCAGTTGCTACTTACCATGCTGGTTGAAATTGCACTTTGGGGATTTCTTTCACGGTTCCCTATAATTTTACCACAGATTCTTCCGTTAATAGCTTGCGGGCTTTATTAGCTTTCGGGGATTGAGATCGACTCTAAATACAAAAAAAAAGAAATTTCACTACATCATACCTACAACGAGTAATATTAGCATCGTCAGTCTTTATAGTGAAAAAAGCGAAAGGTAAAAACAAAACACTCAACAGGACAATTGTAGATTCAGCAGGAAGATTCATATTCTCAACAAACAAAATGCTTTTCATTCGGAAAACCACGTTAAGGGATTGAATGATTTTTGTCCTTATTAACAATTCGTTTAAATCGACTTATCGACGCACGAGCGAGTTAGAAAAAAACCCAAGACTCTAGCTTATTGCTCGAGGACTATTCCTCACGGTTCCTTGATTCGATCTTTTGTTCGGTCTGTTCATGCCACCCTAATTTTTCGAATGCCGTGTAAACATTATGTAAAAGGATTTGCCGGTTTGTGTTTAATTGTAGTGCATGTCCTGTATTGAAAAGAGAATAAAAAACACGGGAGACAAGAAAGTGGAATAATGTTGATTTTGAATTGATCAAACATTTTTGGTTGGGAATAAATTTACATTATGTGTTTATGTTCACATTTTGGGTTAGAATGGAATATTTTTAAGAAGCTCACTACTTTGCATTGGAATGAGAATTCTGGTGAGCTTTACTTTACAGATAAATATTTTAATCAGTATGTCCATTTTCATATTTAGCTTTCATTTTACAATATTTTCATAGAAGGCCTTAGTTTTCAGGTCATACGGAAGTACAAATACTTCGATTAGCAAGTGCTTTCATCTAAAATTAATGAGTCTTTTCGAATTTTGAAAATTCGTAATTTCGTTTGCAGTCAATTATTTCACGAAAGGCGAATCATTCAATTCTAGAGGTGTTCAGGATGCAGTATATTGAAAAAAAAAATGTTATTGTGATGTCTTCAACTTTATAATTTCAATAAAATGATATAAACTTCATTTAAGTCGAGCGAATTATTTCTTTACTTGAAAATTTCAAGTCAACATTTTGTACCATCATTTGAAATTCTTAGAATATTTGTAAAATTTGCTTACCTACAATCAGATCAATATTTTAATGTCAATATGTACAAGGTAACATTTCTCGTTAATGTTGCCCTGAAGTAATCTAGAAAATAAGATACCTTTGTTTTGTTGAATTATACTTCTCAATATTTTTCATTCTTGGAAAATAGTTTTCTAAGAAAAAAATCGAAACAGAGCTTCATGCGAAATTTGCTTGTATGAAAGCAAGAAAATTAGTTAAATTCGCTTTCTTTGAAATATGACGAATTGAATTTCGAGTCCTCTCAAATAGTAGTGAGAGAAAGAGCTAGTTTAGCGTGAATAGACATGAGAAAAAAAGCAAGCAGCTAACCAATTCAATCAAAGAAATTACTCGTTTTATTGTGAAAATCAAGAGTAAAGCTCATGATAATTGAGATAATTTTTTTATTATTTTCAGAAAAGTTGTCCTACCTCAATCCATTTTGATTATTATTAATTGAATTCTGTTGTCAATTATTTTGTGATTAATTTTTTTAGTTTACTTTAAATCTAACGAGCAAAATGTACTTTGCTTTCGATATGCCTATAGGTCACTTTAGTTTACCTTTGACCCCGTATAAAAAGTAACGCAGCACTCGGATCGATGGGGACTTTTGACATTTTGTTCAACACGCCAGTATCAAGGTTCACACCAAAATTCAGCTTTCCCCTAATTTTTCCGAAGCACCATGTTATATTTTCCCGGACTATTAAGCTATTATCAAAACTTAGAATATCGCTCCGGGGATACCGTTTTGATTCGAGTGAGGAGACTGCGCGCTTTGAAGGTAATTTCAGAAATCAACTTTAACAATTATTTCGGAGAGAAACATTGCTATCAGTGTATGGTTTCGAATGGCGATATCCAAGGCCACGAAATAGATTTAGAAAAATTAATAAAGACTATCCACTTTTTTAAAGAAATTCACCTTCAATTCTGATCACAGTTGTATATAACTTCGCTGCCATTTCCCACGTTGGGCGCTATATTTTTGAGCCTCTAAATAGCCGATATTTGTAACAAATAAAATAATTTTTGACGCTACAATATACATCACCATTGCATACGACTTTGAAACACTGAAACTGTGTTCGGAAAAAAAACTTCGGCGAAGAGAAACCGCGAGAAAGGCTGATTTTCGAAGAAAAGCATAGTGAAAATGTGTCGATTTGGGATGCATGTTTTGTCAACTTCTGTTGAAGGTTATATGGGTAGATAATTTTTATAATCTACCAAATAAATGTTGGGCAAAGGATGGCACGAAGTCGAAGAAATGCAAGATAGCCCAAAAGATCAAAAACATTAAAGCTATGAGTTGTAGCGTACGTACAAAATTAGGGTGATACGTTGGCGTTTGCCTGGATTTCACTCAGATCGGACATTATAATATGTATATTGGCTACATTAGAGCTACTGTGTACCAAATTAGCAAACTGTCTAGTTATCGCCACCAAAAAAGACTCAAAAAACTCTCAATTTCATTTTGATTTTACAACAGCATCGAAAGTTAAAAAAAATTACCAAAAGGTTAAAAATATGGTTAGGAATTATGGTTAGGTTGAAAGTATGCTAATTCATTATTTTTTAAAATTAATTTAACACTGGGCAGAACCTTTATTTTCTATGTTTTCTATGTCCTTGTTCTATGTTCTTGATGTTGATTGGACTGTGACTGCACTGTAAGTCTGAATTGAGCATTATGATACAAATGAAAACAAAGAATAGGAACAAAGGAAAAAGTGTTCTTTCAAAGCATGTTGAATCGTGCGAATCTTGATTCAACATTCATGGAACCCATCAAAAATGGTGATAAGAAATTCGATCATGAGTTTGACATGCAAATAGGCAAACAATCATCGGAATGTAAAGAACAAATGACCCCTGAAGCCGTCAAAAATTGCAGCAATTATAGATTTGTTGCATCTTTGTTGAATCGTTGATTTTCGGAATTCGACAATAATGCGCCAACGCAGCGAGCTACAATCGTCTCTGAATTTAAGGCCGATCTACCACTAGATTCACCACTACTATCGATCAGCCATTAGATTCACCGGAGATCGCCCCAAGTGACTTTTTTTGTTTCGTAAAGTAATGAGACTGATATTTTTAAATAGTTTTATTTGAATATAATTGCAATTGAACGTTATCTCCCTCAAAATAATTCCTTTTGGAAGCGTTGGAATTATTTCCTCACAGCATTGAGGACAATTCTTTCACTCCTCATAGCAGTGCTGGAACTCAGATACTGGAATAGCCTTCAGCTGGTCAATTACAACCGTTTGAATGTATCCGAGTGTCCCGAAATGATGTCCCTTGAGATGAATTTTCAATTTTGGGAAGATGAAAAAGTCACAAGGACTCAAGTCAGGTGAGTAAGGAGGCTGAGGAGGCACAGGAATGTTTTTACTGGCCAGAAACTCGTTTATGGAAATTGCTGAGCGACAAGGCGCACTGTCATGACGCAGGATCCAATTGTTCTTGATGTTTGGTTTCACACGCATGACCCTTTCTCGGTAAAAATGTTGATTCCATGTCTGACCTTGAGGCACAAACTCTTTGTAAACGATTCCCCGGCTATCAAAGAAACAAATCAGCATGCTCTTGATCTTTGATTTGCCCATTCTTGGTTGTTTGGACTTTGGAGAGCCTGAAGTGTGGTTTCCAACTCTCATCACCAGTAATGACACGTTCCGAAAAATTGTAATTCTTTTCAATCGATTTCAAAAAGTCAAGGCAATTTTCCTTCCTAATGTCCTTTTGTTTCTGCGAAAGGTTTTTGGGAACCATTTTCGAGCGGATCTTTCTCATTTCCAATTCATGAGTCAAAGCTTGATGAACGGTAGTGTGACTCAAATTTAAACGGTCTCCGATCATTCTGACCGTCAACCGAGATCTGAACGCACAAGATCGCAGATTCTGTCGACATTTTCATCGGTTCTTGCAGTTGAAGGCCTTCCGACGCGTGGCTCATCTTCCATCGTCTCTCTTTCATCTGAAAACTCTTTTCCTCACCGAATAATCTGGGTTCTGTAGGCCTGCTGAAGTTTTGCAAAAGTTTCCGTTGCGCTTTGTTCAAGTCTGAAGCAAAACCTGATAGCACACCGTTACTCGAAATTAATGTCACTCATTTTTTTTCCTCCTTCCTTCCACTTTCTCCATCACTCTATCAGCGTGCACAGTCCATGTGCACCATCTTTACCCTCCAGTAAGTTTTTCATAGTGCTTCCCAGACAACTAATTTGTTGGTATAAGGGACAGCATAATTCTTATCAATAAGATAGACTCACTTTTATTAACTTATTATTGTCTTCGTTGACTTGTGTCCAGAGAAAAGTATAGAAAAAACTCTGGTGTTATTCGTCATTGTGCGTTGTTAATTTTTATGTGCAATTTTAAGTTTTCTTTGAATCTTATGATATTGGCTGAGTTCTTTAACGGATCTGGCAATGTATTGTAGAAGGCTATAGCCTGTTGTATTGGATCTAGCTTTAATCTATCCGTTCTTGGTTTGCAAACTAAAAGGTTGCTGGCTGATCTTGTTTCTCTGCTAGTCAACTCTCCAACAGTTCGAGGAATATCTGGCCATTTTAGTCCGTTGTTGATAATTTGGTAAATTATTTGGCCTCTTTCAAGATTAATAATCTGTTGGATGTTCAACAACCCTGATCGAGTGTACACATCGGCCGTTGGTGTTAAGGTCGGCAACCTAAATATAACCTTTATCGCCTTATTGACAAGTCTCCCAATTAGCTCGATGTTATGCTTAGATGTTTGACTCCACAAGACTGCTTCATATTTAACAGAAGATAAGATAAACGCTCATACTTTATCAATTTTTTGTTTAGAACGCACTACGAAAACTGGTTTCACCAAATGACTTGATTGCGTTCAAACTCATACTGAACGCGTATCACATGTCCACCTGTCGCCTCTTCATGCCACTTGCTTCCAGTGTTGCGATATCAAACGCTACGTTGTCAGTCTCATTACTTTATTAACATGCCCCGTAAATATTGTTTCAAGAACTAGAAAAACGCTGATATACATATGTGTGTTGCTTCAATTGTTTGATTGAATACTTTGCGTTTTATTTACAATTTCACGGAACTTTTGTGTCACAATGTACATCCTGATCTTTAGGGATTTTTACTAAACGTGAACCTTTTTCATGTTTCAAGATTTTCTGAAACGTTCATCTTAGAGAAAGAGTTAGTTATCGTCTCAGGTACTAACCGTTAATACTCTGTTATTCACTATGAAAAATCTGTACGTCCAAAATTTGCTTCAACCTGAACTTCATATCCAGGCACTAGTTCACTTGTACGTTAAAATGTCCTGATTAGAAAATTCGACGAGCTGATGTGATTTTGCAAATTTAAAAAAGACCGAAAACCCGTTAATGAAAAGATGAAAGCGAAGTTTTATTTACAGAAGTGCTAGATTTCCAGCACCTCGCTTAAAATTTTATTGGTTTTCGTGCAAGCTTAGTATCTACTATTGTTCCCTATTTTATCCGTTACTATTTTAATCTATGGTCCAGTGTGTCTAGAACCGGAAATAGTTTAGCCTCTATAAACAAATTGCTATGCTAAAACATCCAGTAGTTTTAATATTAATATGTCATAAAAATCCATACTCTTCATTTCTAACATCTTTCTGACTTTGGATTAGTACAAGGAACCCCAAACTTCAACTTAAATTACAATATCTAATCTTATTTGCGACCAATAAAACACAAAACTTATCTGAACTTATTCCTAATGACAGCATTTTCCCAACCGCCAAACAAAACCATAAAATCCTGTATGCAACAAACACACACTAAAACTACTCCGGAAAGGACTCTCCAAATAAATACATCCTTGACATGGGTATTTGCCGATGGAATTCAATCAATACTTTCTTCAAGACGCCGCAAAATAGAGTATCTTACGACGACGGGCAAGAGAGCAAAAGTTTGGCTCGTGTTCATCCGGCATTCCATTATCCGACCGAGGAGCAAGTCAGTGAGCAAGAAGTCAGTATTTCGAATCCAGATGACAGCGAATGGCGCCATTATGGCATCCCATGTCTCTTTCTCTATGTTTTGCTTCTATTAACAATAATATGAAATCCGAACGGAGCCTATACTAAAGTCGCAATATTCCAGTGGTAGATTTTTTTTTTTTTTTGAAAGCTATCGCAACTTTGACCTGTTTTCATAGACCCGGAATTTCAGGTCCAGGTCCTCGAATCCAGCAGTATGTTGATAATTTTCATGCAGATGGTTCCTGAATTAATTTGCACGATGACTAGTATGGGGCGGGTAGAGAGGCATAGGAAAAAAAGGTAAAATAAGTTATACAGTGGTCGGACCGTGATGAATTTGAAAATTAAGTGTTTCCGTAGTAGTTTTTAAGGATGTAGAATATATTTGCATGTATAGGTTGGCTGTTGGTCAGGGGAAAAAAAACGTAGCAATGATAAGAGGGAAATAGAGCTGTGAGCTAGGTCAGACAGGAATATGGAGTTGTGCGTTGAAATTCAATTGACCGTTATTAAGGCGAAAGGATATTAAGTTGGGTGTGCTATAAAGCCAACTTTAATGAATTTGGATGTCATAATTTAATTATAATGAGTCAATCAATGTGATACAAGATGAGCTTCCAAACGAACCCAATTTTGTGATGAAGAATTTTGTGGGAATTCATATTTTTAAAAGAATATATATGTAACGGGAAATTTTGAAATGGTTTTAGTTAGAGCTGAATTGGCAATGGGTTTTTTATGCCGCTTAAATAATTATCTGTAAAATTTGACTAAATAATAATAACAATAACTAAATATTCTTGGATTCGAATTAGCATAATTTTTAGTTAGAGATAAATAATTAAATCAAAACACGCAACTCCTCCATTTTGCTCTAATGAGTTGAAGCACAGACAAATTAGCAATGATAATTAGTAAACTAACTTCAACACTAAAAGTGAAATTGACCGAGAATTCATATTGTCTGCATAAAAATGACTTGGCAAATTAAAAACAAATCTATTGTTTCTAGTTAGCGAGTTTATTTTGAGAAAACTTTAACGAGTTACCGTATACTGATTGACTGCACAAGCCGATCTAAGCAATCTTGTTCGTGTAGCGTGAAACAATTTTCCAGTTGGTTGCCTTATTCACATTCTTTTAGTGTTTTCCTTCAAAGAACATTATTCCCGTATCGTACTTTCACAAGCTGCTCATCGCGCACTGATACTCAAGTACATGAGTACTCTTATCGTTAAAAACTGCATGCTTAAGATTGTTGCTGTACATGAATGATTTTTATTTCGCTCGTTTGCTTTTCATTTTCATGAATACTTGACTTTTGAAAAAGTTCTTTTTTCGGTTTGTTGGTTTACTCGGTGCAGTTTGCAGTGGTAGTGCACTAATGAACACGACAACGGTGCAGTGAAAATAAAGCCATTCCGAAAATACAAGTGCAAAGTTGCTAAGTTGTGCGAAATGGTAGAGTTGACACAAGAACAATATAGATGCAAACAAATTACGTTGCAATTTACTCCTTGACCTCAATCGTTGCAGTCAGTTGAAATACAGAAATAAAAGAACCGTGAAAGTACGATCTGGGATAGGTTTGTGGTCTAGTGGTGATTATAGATAAATTTATTTAGGAAATATTTGCTGAATCTGGTCGCTAATGATGATTAGCTTAATTTGTTCACACGAGCCGTCTTATTTGGAAGCTGTATTTACGTATATGTATCCTTGTGCCATATAAGGAACTAGATCTTTCATCTAACTATCGCTTTGGGCACAAAAATAAACCTAGATCCCTAAAAAGCTGAGACTGCTGGGATTTTTTTTGGTAATTCATTTTAATCTTAATTTCACTTCTATCCGAATTCGATAGAAGTGATCAACACATACACTACCGCTCATAATTATTTGAACGGTAGGTTAATTCAAAGTTATTCGCAATTAAAGGGAATGATACATTTTATTTTAAGTTTTAATGATTTTGTGACTTTTATGTTGTTTGTATGCAAAATTCCGTTAATAGTATTTTTATGACTACCTCTCGTTAGACTACCTCTCGTTACCTGCTGGTAACCAGGACTAAATTGCCTCAGACACTGATTACAATTTTGACATCGTCCTGAACATTTAAAAAAACCGCGTTAATATGCCAAAACGTTTTGAATTATCAGTGGAAACGCGTTCTGCGGTTTGCACTCTTCATGAAGAAGGATATTCTTGCGAACAGATTGCGGCCCATTTTAAAATATCAAAGAGCGCTCGGGAGATCATTAAGATGAAGGAAGAAATGGGCAGTGTTGTCAACAGAATTCGTTCCACAAGGAAGAGGAAGACGTCTGTAATAGTTGCCAAAAGCAAACGGAACAGACGTCTAACGGCACTCGAAATAAAAAAATGAGATCAACAGGAACCGTCCCAATCCCATATCTGTTTCAACTGTCAAAAGACGTCTGAAAGAAGCTGATGTGTCAGGAAGCGTACCAGCAAGGACGCCTTTCTATCGGCCTGCAAATAAGAAAAAAACTTTTGAGTTGGGCCAAAAGGGCACAAAGAAAACTTTCAATCAGTGGAAAAAGGTCCTTCGCACTGACGAGTCGACGTACCGGAGAGCGGATGTTGGATAGCTGTATCGTGCGTGCAGTTAAGCATGGAGGAGGAAACGTCATGGTTTGGGGATGTTTCGGTGGTTTGGGGATCTACTCGTGACCTTGTGAGAATTAACGAAAGGTTAACAAAGGAAGGATACAAGAAGATATTTGAAGGCATGATGTGCCATCAGGAATTAGACTTTTAGGTCAAGGATTAATTTTTCAAGAATATAATAACCCGAAGCACTCATCACATTTGTGCGGATCACTCTTGGGCAAACTGGAAAGGAACATTGTACTAAAAGTAGTAGGGCCACCACAATCACCGGATTTATCTCCTTTCAAACTTTTGTGGGACGAGCTTCATAGAAAGGCCAAGGGCTTTATGTCCTACAAGTATAAAAGACCTCTGGGAAAAACTTCTTCATTGTTGGAGTGAGGTCACACCAGAAACTTTGGAGATATTGCAAGAGAGAATGCCAAGAATTTCTGAGATAGTCATAAAAGCAAAAGGTTGATATACAGAAGAAAACATGTAATGATCTTATTTTATGTATTATTTAGCTTTATTCTTCTTTTTTCAGTTAAATATATATTTAAGAATTCAAATCTGTGGCACAACTTGCTTGCACTGTTTTATTTTTAAAATATATCCATCCATAATTGCGAAAATATTAATCGTTCGAATAATTATGAGCGATAGTGTAGTTAAGTTCCGAGTCAATTGAACAATTCTATCTGAATTGAACAATTCTATCTAAAAGCCCTTAGTCGATAGAGCACTGGGCTCCAAGCGTGTGGGGTACATGGTTCGAATCTAGCTACACACGCAACCCGAGCTTTGATTTGACCTAGTTTCTAATAATGTACCTGAGTGTCAAACTCGGAGCAAATTGAGGTGTGAGACTAATCATTTCACGCTCGTAGAAAGTCTCTTCCACTTTCACTTTTCAAGGCCCCAAAATATGGATTATGGTGGGGCAACTTCGCGGTAAAACTTGACTACATGCCCAGCCCCCATATCCGTCAGACATCTTTATCGATTTTTTTTTTTATGTGTTTTTTGTGGTTGCGATTTGGTTTTGGGGTGGTTTTTGTTTGTTTATCTTCGTTATGTTGTCTTCTCGTGTATTTTTCGTAGGTTTTTGGTAGTTCAATTTTTGACCACTCTGGTGGTAGCAGGGGCAAAAACTTGAAGAAGAATACTCAAAAACACACCGAAAGTAGACGAAAAAACCACTCGATGGTGATGGACAAGCAAACAAGCAAAAACGACCCTCGAAAACAAACACACAACCACGAAAACACATAATTGATAAAACTGTCTAATGACTTTTGGGGGCACGTAGTCGAATTTAGCCAAACTTCGCTGTGCTATCTCCAAAAACTACTAGACAAAAATAAAACTTAAAATGCTCCTAAATCAACATTCGAAATGACGTAAACGAAAACTAACAACAGTCTTCACAATCTGTTGCACAAATATTTCAAAATGCACATTCAAACAATTCACAGCATAACCTTCGCATTCAACTTTTGCGCTTATTTCAAGCTGTTTCGAGCTACATACATACAAATAAAATAGCAAACAGAGGAAGTTTAATTGCACTCTTTGCCTTGTATATTCGCAAGCTGACGCTATTTTTATCATCAACACACAAACACAAAATCCTTTGTGGAACTAAACATTGAAATCGCTCCATACTGGCGTCCTCATAGACTAGTCCATGTTTTTGTACATGCTAGGAACATAGAAAGATACCACCATTCCGTTATCCTGTTTTCATCGATGATTTGAATGAAGCAACACAATCTGCTACAGTTGTTGGTGTTGTTTAAATTATTGTATGCATAAAATGTTTGCATATGGCGGCGCCGAGAATCGCAAGAGACAAGATCTAATAATACAACAATACATAACAATAGCGACGAAAAGCATCGCAAAGCATCTCAGCAGTCTGCAGTGCAGTACAATATTCACGAGTTTTGGGATAATCAGAATAGTGCGAAATGTCCATAAGATGCGAGCACAACTCAGACGTTGCGAAAAACCGAGAATGTACAACGGATTTATCTGGGAAACGTTGAACGGAAATTGATTAAGTATTTATAAGAAAAGCTCTTGGTGAAAATCCCTCAAATGAGTCCTGCTTCATTCTGCTTGTCTTCATCAAATTTAGTGGAGGTAAATATCCTGTTTCTTGATTATACTGACCTTGATTTAATTATGTAGGCCTAAGTGATCTATTTAGGCAAGTTGATTTGATTAAATATCTCATTTCAATGAGGATGAACTCAGGGGTCTATGTTTAGCAATTGCACGTATCGCAGTTGAGTGATGAGTCTCTTACGAAATTAGGGATTACAGCTCGAGAAGTTCTTAGGTGGTAGCGAAGGGAATTCAGGGACATAACACCTAGACTTGCATTCTAATGCTAATTTACGACATTACGAATAAATTCTTTTTTTATTCATCGATGAACTGTACGTGCTGTTTTAAAGGCGGATCTGTAAATAACATTAATTTGAAATTGCATTTACTTATATTAATATCAAGAATTCTTAAACTTTGACAAAAATCTTTGAAAACTTGCGTAAAATTCGAAGAAAGTACTCCAAGCATGTTTGAAATAATCGAATTTTTATCTGGCGAACTTTTATCCCAGTTTTATTGCAATTGCAATATTCCTGTTGTAATTTGATGAGATTTAATGCAATGTTGAATTTGATGCCACACTGAAAGAAAAACTCTTGGTTGGCTCAACTATTTTTAATAGTATTGCAACGATTCATTCAAAATCGTTAAATGAACTAAGGAAAATAGTTATTTTTACTATGTTAATATAGTTAATTTAACGATATAAATGTAGTTGGCTCTGGTTATACATAAAATATCGTAACGTTCATGAAATCAACTGTTTTAATTGTTTCATAACCACGAAAAATAGTTCAAACTTCAACGTTTCGAATTATCAACAGTTTTTATGGTACTTAAACTACTTTGCAATAGTTGATTTCAACAAACGTAATTCAGTGAGCAACGTCTTTGAAATTATTCTACGCAAAATAGAATGGTTTCAACTTTTGGATGTTTTTCATGCTCCGAATGAAATTTTTTTTTGTTTATCAACCACGCGTCATGGTGCTTAAAATTAATCAACCATTTTCTTATGGTTGTTTTAACTATAGCCCTAGTTGATGCAAAAACAATTAAGGAAAACTGTTGATTTTCCATACTCCTCATACTCATACTCCTATTCTATCATAGAACTTTCATATGCTACATGGCAAAATTGTGTTCGGTTTGCTGTTCGATATAATTCATATTCATGTTATGCTGTGAAGCCTTTATATTACGTTGTATGACGCTGTTTATGTAGCTGATACTGTAAACACATAACAGCGGCATTGCGGCAGCGGCGCCACAGGGGGAGGCGTGAATGCCGCGAATTTGGTAAATTACAATGCAGCGACAATGTCGCTGTCAACGCAACCAAGGCACCAACCAAATTCATTTTTTTTCATTCATTCATTTTATCAACAATTTTCATAGTAAGCAAACCATTCTACAATAGTTAAATTCAACAAACATAATTCCACACTACATACTATAGTCATTTACTATATCGTACTATGTATATGGTTGGAATACCATTGTTTGTGGTTGCTTACTTTTTTTGCACCACGGACGTTGTTTATCAACCACGCGTCATGGTGCATAAAAGTAATCAACTATTTTTTTATGATTGTTTTAACTATATCCCGTAGTTGACGCAAAAACAACTAAGGAAAATTGTTGATTTTACCAAGATTTTTCTTTCAGTGCATCTATTGCATTCTACCAAATTTACTGCCCGTTTTATTTAGCGAAATCATTTAGTAAGTTACATAGTTCCCACAAATCTAGTTTGACATAAACATGTTGTCCCTTTAGTTTTAGATGACAAAAAAAAAAATCTGCTTACCAGATCCCCGGGTGACCTATCAACACGGGGTATGTGAGGCTTGACTCACTTAAAAAAGACCACTACACTCAGAAAAATATGTTTCCGAAAATCAAAGAATATATTTACTTGTTTACGAGATGTGAAATTTTCCACAAATCAAATAAACTTTTATTTGATATCAGTAATTTGTATAAATATCATTGAAAAATTTCTTACATTTAACGGAATACAATTTTTACTTTACCTTGTTTCAAGTAAGTAATTTTCCTCAAATCTTATAAATGATGTCTATGAATTTAGTAAATTATATCTACAACGCGAACATTTTTTTCTATGTTTCAACAACAACCACGCTTCAATATTCGACAAAAAAATGGATAGTTTTTATGACTTCTATCAACATTTCCTCTACACAAATAAAGGGTCGATAGCTTAGCTCGCTAACGTGTCAGTCCAAAGCAGCGATCTACCGCTCGTGGGTTTGAATTCCGCCGGGTTCATGGTTGACTTTGTTCGTCTTCAGTTGTCTTAGCTCCATTGATTAAGTGTCACATTATAGCTTTAAGTGGCGACTAGGCATAAATAATACTAGCGCTTCAGAAAATAAGAAAAAAAATGTGGCACTTAAAAAAAATATATAGAAAAACTGATAATTACTATTTTTCCTACTTATTTTTTATTTTTTCACTCCCTTCAAAGTAAGCCACTTTTATGATATGAAGGGAGGGAGAGTTTTAGCGTGCCAAAAGCATGCGATGCTTTCAAAGCGGTCCCCCATCTATGAAGTAATCGCACCCAGCACGGCTTAGCTTCGGTGATCGTACGTGACCGATTTATGCCAGATGCCAGATGTTCTTGAAATTTTATCAAATTTTACTCAGGGCAAGTTCAAAATCAGTTATTTGAAATGAAGAAATTTCTTTCTTTGGATTGAGTAAATATTTCTTTGGCGCAGAATCATTACCAATTTTCTTTAATAATGTGGTCATTTTTCTTCAAAAAATAGAAGTATTTTTCTGAGTGTACAAACCCACGAAGTTCCGAGTCGGGACCCGCCTACCGGTTATGCAGCTCCGAGCGAAAGAGGTACCCTCCATTGTGTTCTCGCGCTAGTAGGACGATCGGGATTATTCCCGATACCACCATCACAGCTTCTTCTGACACCTTGTGGTAACTACAGGCGATTCGCAGAACACTAGACAGTGAATACGCGCTTCCGGAACTTCTTAGTTCAGAGTGCATCTCCCCAAATTTCGACTCTATACAGCAAGATGGAATCGGCCGTTACCCTCAGTAGCCTCCGTCTCGTTTCACTGGGTCCCCCGACGTTGGCTATTAGCCTATTCCGCGAAGTGGTGACTACTTGAGCCCTGTCACATGCCCTGCGGATACGTCAGCTTGGCGTCCAGGGTCACTCCCAGATAACTGACCGACTTGCTGGTCTGGACCTCCACGGAGCCAACTGTCATGAGTATGAGAGCTGGTATCCTCCGCTTTGTCAGCATAACAATCACTGTTTTAAAGACTGCCACCTGGAGGCCGTACTCGTCATCCACCGGTCCACTCTCCTCATGACTTGGTTAAGTCTGAGTCTAGCCAATTCGGCAGATCTGCAAGTGATTACCACTGCGATGTCATCAGCGTAACCTAACAGAAACACATCCGCAGGCATTACCACGCGCAGCAGATCATCGTGGATGATGTTTCAGAAGTTAGGTCCTAAGATCGACCCCAAGTCCTGCATCAGGGCTAGCAAGTACTCAGGATGCAGAACCTCTGCTGAAGGGCCCGGAGGATGTCCGTTCATTTCGCCGAGTTGAAAGCGTTTTGCACATCCAGCACTACCAGCAGGACGACCGGTCTGGTTTGATGACATGCCTCTTCCATTCCTGCTACAACCCGAACAACCTCTGAGGTAGCATCGAATGTTGGCTTTCCAGAAGCCATGCTGCCTGCAAGAAAGATCACCAGCAGATCTCACTGCTGACAGCAGCCGCGGCTTGAGCAACCCTTGAAGAAGCTTCCCGCAGTGTCCAGCATGCACAGCAGACGGTATGCTGATGAACTGCTCAGGTCACCCTTCCACTTGGCTACAAGTACTAGCCGAGCTACAAGGGGCATTCAAATATGAACGCGCTTTATGCAAAAAGAAATTTGTTTTACATTTAAGAAAACACAATTTATAGTTATTTTTATACATAGTTACCCTCCTTAGTAATGCATTTTTCCCATCGAACAGGTAGTTCGTTCATGCCGTTTTCGAAGAATGACTTCGGACTGGTATCCAACCAGTTGCGCACAAACTGTTCAACATGTTGATCGTTCGCAAAAGGCTCTCCTCCAAGTACTTCCTTGAGAGGCCCAAACATATAGTCAGGGCTGTAAGAAGGATGATCAAGCTTAGTCCAATGCATTTCGTCAAAAATTTGGGTTGTTAGGGCTGCAGTGTGGGGTTTTGCATTGTCGTGCAAGACCAGGATGTCTCGGATGGGTTGACGGCGCTTTTTTGATCGATATACAGCTCGAACCTGGTCTGGAAGTTCACAGTAGTAAGCAGCATTTATTGTGCCACGATCTTGAAGGAAATCAACGAGTAAAATTCCTTGAGAGTCCCAAAAAAAACCCCTGACATCACCTTACCGGCTGACAAGCGAGTTTTGGTTTTTGATAGTCCTGGTTTCCCCTCCATAGAGACGCTTTTGGACTCGGGAGTGTAGGTGTGAGCCCAAGTTTCAACGTACGTCACAATGCGTTGCAAAAAAGCTTGCCCTTCATTTTGAAAACGAGCAAGAAGCGTTTGACAAACTTAAACTCTCGTATTTCTATTCTCCTGCGTAAGTAGGTGGTCTCGGATGATGATGTATACACTTCCAGCACTGTTTATCGTTTCCGTACTGATTACTGCTACAGTGGAGCGACGATCTCTTTCAATGCCCGGCTTTGGCAAGAAGAATGGTGGCTGCGCCTGGTGAACCCTCTCATTCAAATTTGACCGAATTGTCCCTGGTCAATTTAAAGGGGATAGTGACGTTCATCAAAGGAAGCAGATAGTTCCCTGATTTCAACGAATAGGAGAGAGAACTAAATTACTGTAGCATCACAACGGGCGTCTCTTGTGGCTAGGTGTGTCAGTCGGCAGGCCTCTGTCGAACAACAACGACTTCAACCTATCTACAACCTAGCTAACATAAATTGAGTGTAAATCTTTAGCTGAGTATTTTTCGAAACTGTTTTCAAAGTCGATGACCACTGTCATTCAAAAACTACTCAAGGGACTTGAATGAAATTTATAAACCTAATTGAAAACATTAAAAATTAGTACCTGATCGAAGGAAATTTTTTTTTTTTCAGTACACTAGTATTTTTTTCTTTGACATTCCGTGAGTAAATTATCAGAGGCCGCCATTGTGATTATTTTAAAATAAATAAAAAAGTGTCCACCAAGTACTAGATATCCTATGAAACTAATGATTTTTTTCTGTTTCATCGATTTTAGATGAACCAGTTAAATGTTTTGATGGTCACCACGAAGCACGGCTTTTGGTGTTTGGTGTTTTTTGTTAAAACATTTCAAACAATGTCAAAACATAATATAATCACTTTGACTTCCCCCAACTCCTTAAGCTACTTAAACCCAAATACCAAAATTTGATTGATCTGCAACACGTGGAATAATAATTACACTGTGCGTTAATAGCATATGTGCATTGAAGCCAAAGTACCGATATTTCAAATTATATCCAAGGAAAACAAATACACCGACCCTTACACACTATTTTCTCTTGGGTTGTCTCTGCTTGATGGCATAAAAGAAAAAAAAACATGTCGCGGGCGGATTAATGCGATGTGGTGGAACTAGAAATATAACCAACAGCAACCATTAGTCAACAGATGCCTTTTTCAGGTTCCGCCAGCTCGATTCACTCCCATATGTACATATGTATGTATGGAGCATGGAGCAACATGCTGTATAATGAACTCAATTCAGTGTTCGCATTTAGCTGAAACGATTTGTTTGTGTTTTTCATTCAGTTCGATATCCCACAAGTCGTTCTTTGTAATGAACGAATTGCGTTTACGGAGAGGGCAATGCACCTAGCAACAGAAGCGAGAAAGTTTTTGATTTAGGCTTTTAGAGAGTCGATCAGAGTGCTTGTTCTTTATCCTTCGACTAGAAAATGGAAGTAAGAAATATTGAATAGATTCTGCTTGTTCGGCAGATTGACAATCTCATTTAATATTTATCAGAAACGTTGCAAAGGCGTCATTATTTTTTTTCTCTCTCAGAGAATGTGTGGAATACCTTCGTTAAAGGAAATAATTATGATTGAAAGTTCGACTAGAGTGGAATGGACTGTTTTCAATCAAGTATAATTATGTAAGGTATGCGTGCTCTGCTCTGGATTTCAGCAGTTCGATTATTGATTTGTGTGAATTCACAAATTACAAATACATACGTACGATAAAGCAATTCTTATAGTCCTTGACCATGGGCATGCATCGATCCAAGGAACGTCTTCTCAAACGGAAGCAACGATGAATTGATCAGCCCTAATGATTTCCAAAATGTAAGTCCATATATTTTATACTCATTGAAAATCTGGTTACATTTTATTAATCCATACGTGAAACACACCATCTTGTTGTCAATCTAATTATTAAGTGCTAATCGATCTTCCACTCTTCGATTGCTTCCTCCATCCTCAATTGAAAAGCCTGTACAAATATATTGACTTTTACGGACGTTCTGACGTCAAAGGCGAATCGAATAATAAAGCCGGCAGCTAAGTTTGCTATCAGAACGTGGCTAAATCAATTGGCGGGTGCTTGGAATTAGAGATTCTTCCAAAATCAACATCGTAGCAATATGTTTCAAGGACAACATTATTACTACGAAAGATTCGTGTCGTTATGTCAATTTATCGTTTATTTGTAGTCATGATTTAATGTTTGCAATAAACCAATATTCTCCACCCGCCATAAGCAATCTGTCTTTTCAAACTCCAGCCAATCTCATTACTGACACAATTCGACATTGTATTTCATCACCATAAGTTTGATATCGAAAACATTCTGTCAATGGCCTAGAAGATACTACGGAATTTCTGGCAATTTCTCTTCAACATCCCCTGAAATATTTAGTAGCGTGTATGTAGCTCATCGAACTGGTTTCGCATCAACAATAAAATACATAATTCGTGCAGCGATAAAAATAGCGAAGAAACTCGCTTGTATCTAATTTTATCGCATCTCTGCTCCCTAGTCGTTGATAATTTCGCCTGATAAACAATTCCACCCAAATAATTTTTCGCATCTTCTCCTTGAATAGGTATCATTTTAGGCGCACGATATTTTTTTTTCTGAATATTTTATCTTGAACAGTGCGTCACATCTCGCGCTCTTCTTATCAAATTCTATCTTCACATTTATTTATTTCGATAGGATATCTAATCTTGTGCAAAATTTATAAATTGTAAGCTGTGGCAGCTGGCACAGGACGTTTCCGAGCAATGTGCCAGTGTAGTAAATGTTTGGAAAAATACTGAAGGAGTAGATCAGCATTAATGATTTTCCGTAAATTCTGTGCTATATAAGATTTTTACGTGCAGAAATACGTTAGAGGATGGTAGATAAGGGATTTGTATGTGTATGATAAGAATAATTTACGGTATTTTTCCGAGAAGTTTGGCTTAGCAGGAAATCGAATGAGGCTGGGAGGAATATAATATTTGGATGTTTTATTTTTATGGTTTGGAGACATCAATGCTTAAGATAATTTGAAATTATAGTTACTAATAATGATTGGTTCTAAAAAGTTACAACCATTAGTTACCAAAAGTGTCAGCGCCTACATACAGATTAGTATTGCATCCTAATGGCAAAAATACATGCTATACTTATTAAATCACTATAAATTCTTTTGTTATCAACAAATACCGACTATTGAGCGCCCAATGTGGGAGATATCAGGGAAACTCAAAATTATGTCCTCTTTACCCAATTGAAATTTGCAGGAGATATTGATGTTTCTCTTGAGATACCTTCAAAATTAAGATATTTTTAATTCTTTGGCTATAGCGTACATTTTAGTTTAAAGTTAACTATTCTCGAAAGGTGAGCCTGAGCAAACTTCAACAAAAAAATACGAAAAATATTTATTAATACTGATTTTCGACGGAAAAGGAATCTTAAAATTGATCCATGAATAAATCTTATGATTGTGCCACCCGATTAGGCCGAAATTTTCCGAATACACTGAAGTACATAAGGGATCGGATCGGTCCATGTTTCATCGAAATTTAGTTATCTTCCTTGTGGTGTTTGGGGACATTTTAATGATATTTTAGGCACTCTTATGAAATGAGAGTGTCATAAATGAAATTTGAACATAATTTTGACAAAGTTTTTGCAATTTGCGAACCCTAATGGTGGGTGCAAAATGCTTAAAAGTGAGCAAAGTTAATTTGTTAAATTTCGAAAATGCGATAACTTCCGACAGATCATCAGAGCATTTACAGAACACATTGATGAACATAATAAATACTTTTAAGTCGTTTTAGATGACTGTATGTGTAGTCACGGTAGGTATATAAACATATATCCTTCAAACTATCGAACCTTTTGAAAAATAGTTGCTTTTTAGGACAAAATGCAATCGATTGATAAATTTTATGCTTTGGCTACACAGTCAAATTGAAATTTTCAGCCTTTTTCAAATTGTTTTAATTTGTTTACTATAATTGTTAAATGAAATAAATAAAAAACAAATATAAATTTCAAAGAAAAATTATCGTACACTGAGAAAAATATGTTTCTGCGAATCAAAGAAAATATTTACTTGTTTACGAGATTGTAAATCTTCCACAAATCAAATAAACTTTTATTTTATGTCAGTAATTTGTAAAAATATTGTGTAGAAGTTTCTTACATTCCACGAAATACAATTTTTACTTAAACTTATTTCAAGCAAATAATTTTCCTTAAATTTAGTAAATTATGTCTACGAATTTAGTAAATTATGTCTACAACGTGAACGTGTTTTCAACCACGTTTCAATGTTCTACGAAAAAATGAACAGTTTTTGTGACTTCTGTCAACATTTCTTTTACACAAATGAGGTTGGTAGCTCAGGTCGCTAACGCGCCAGTTCAAAGCAGCAATCTACTGCTCGCGGGTTCGAATCCCGCCGGGATCATGGTTGTATTTGTTCGTCTTGAGTTGTCTTTAACAGCCGGCGACTGGGCATAATCACATTAGAGCTTTAAGTGATGACTAGGCATAAATAACACTAGCGCTTCAGAAAATAAGCAAAAAATTGTGGCACTTAAAAACAAGAACGGAATTGATATCGGCTTCACCCATATGTCTCCCTACCGCCATAGCTAAGGATTTGCTACAAAAGGTAATTTCCTGAGCCTCCGGTATTGTCAAAAAAAAAAATACTTATTAAAAGTTCAATATTTATCTGAGGTCAAGCCATATTGCTGTGGCACGTGAAAAATGATTTTTTAAAAAATTTTTATTTTATTTTTTCACTCCCTTTAAAATAAGCCGCGCTTTTGATATACAGAGAGGGAGAGTTTTTGCGCGCGAACGACATGCGATGTTCTCAAACGGTCGCCCATCTAAGTAGTAGTTACTACCCAACACTGCTTAACTTCGGTGATCGTACGAGAACCGATTGAAGCGAGATTTATGGCAACATTTCCTTGAAACTATACTAAATTTTACTCAGGCAAGTTCAATATCAGTTCTTTGAAATCAATAAATTTTTTCTTTTGACTGAGTAAATAGTTCTTTGGCGCAGAATCGTTATCAATTTTCTTTGCTAATGTGTTCATTTTTCCCAAAAAATAGAGGTGTTCTGAATGTTCTGAATGTGTATACTTTACGTCATTTTTATGCTTTATGCTTTGACTACACAGTCAAATTGAAATTTTAAACCATTTTCAAATTATTTTTTTTTTTTTTAATAAACCTCAGATTTTCCGTTTTTTAATAATTTTCTGTATATATTAGAGATAGGCAAAATAGTACATTCTACACTTTTATTGTGTTCTACTGTGCGTACAGATCATTCGTTCGACTGGACATAATTATATGTTATAAAAAAAAAAATCTAAAAAACACTAAACATAATGATTGGTATAGAAAATTAACTGTTCTTATTAATTTTGAAATTTGATTTGATAAACAATTTTTTCCCCTGTGTAAAACCGGAAGTAAACATTTCAACTCGTTATTTGAACAATCTGTACCAGGTTAATTTTGTTTATTTTTATAGCAAAACAACGCTTCAAGTATTGCTTGGAGCTTGATTTTTCTCAATGATATAATCCATATATCCTTAAGGAAACGTGCAGAAAAATAGTCCCGGAGTCCCAGTAATGAATTTGTTTGCAAAAAATGAATTTATTTGGGAACGCACCATAAGATTAAGACACAAGGAGCTCTGTTGAAGTAGTCCTGATTAATAGTCTGATCCGATAGACAGAATAGAACAATAAAAATCAATAGCCTGTATCTATTCAAGTACATACTTAATACTGATATTTTCAGTTGACCTTTCAACAGTATCCTGTCATTCAGTCTATTCCATGAAAATTCGAATACGATGAATACGATGGTCATTGTCTAAAAGGATTCGAAAGCCGTCCAGTTGCGTGTTGAATTCGCATTAGATGAATTTGCGTGTATTTGCGTCCATTTGCAAGCGAATAAACTTTTCTTTGACCAATGGACTTTTCAGTAGAACGGGGTTAAGGTCATTTCGAGGAAAATGTATTTAGTAGCCGTCATGCCGCACCTAATCCCATCGACTTAACTCATCCCTTCGATAAATCGACGGCTAGGCCAATGGACGATTCGGTTCTATATTTGCTACGCTTGGGAAAATTTTGTTGCTGACCGAAAGCGAGTGAATATTTTTTTTGAGCATAGAGCTTTGTACGTATGAAAAAGGAAGTTGGTATGAGGCGTTTTTCAGCACATTATTAAACTGATGGTTTGGAAATAGTGTTATGCTTGCTTATTTTTTTTTATTAATTTTAGACCGCATGGAACTTTTACTTTTTTAAAGTAAAATTTCCGTTTAGATTATTGATTATTCACCATAGAACCTATTTATGTTTAAACTATAAAAACAGTTGAAATTAAATCACATTTCATACATATTGCTGTTTATTTTTTCAGCAGGGATAAAATATGTACTACTAACGATTACGTGCTCTATATTCGTGTGCGCATGCAACACTTAACGGATAATTTACAATGAAATTGAAACCTAGCATATGTTTACCAATAGCAAAATACAAGTAACGGCTCTATTCTAATTACAAAAGCCATGCATTCGCTCCAGATTATCGTTGCGCTCATTTGTGCATGAATATTCTTTTTTTGAAAAACAAAAACCGTCCTTGTTATACAATGAATAAATCATTAGTAACTTGACGTTGCACCTATAATGCATCTACTCATACATTCAAATACAATAGTACTCTTTGTATTTCACACTGAAAACGATGAGTTTCATTAGCATAACATTGCAAAGTAATAAACAACAAGTAGTAGACAATGAAAATGAATATAAAGTAGGTACTTAGCGAGTTTTTTTCGCGCACCGATCAGTACGTTAAGGATTACTATCGGTTCAAAAACTTTGCACATGGTAATGCCGCTTAGTTGTCAATCATTAAGTATTCATGTGACATTTTAAAAAACATGGCTGCGATGTTGTTTTATTTCTGGTAGAAAATTGGATGGAAGGAGTTGAAATGCTAAAGAGTTGATACATTTTGAAAAATATCACTTTAGGGAACATCAATTTAGCAGCCTAATGTTTTATTAATTCACGAATATACAAGAACACAATTAAAGTTAATATGAATTCATGACATTTTGTTTAATTCATGACTATGACATTTTATTTCTCAATAATAACAAGTTTTTTGTTCATATCATATTATTTTCTTCGACATTATGTACATATGTCAGAAATCGAAAAACTTATGACATTTATTATTATAGCACTACACTCCAACAATCGGCATCGAAGAAGAATTTCCAAGTTGTTTTGAAATGTCCTGAACAAATTACGTTCAAATTTATGCTGACATCGATCAGAAAAGAAAACTTTCTTGTTTCGTCGTTTGGATTGTCGCCTCGGGTTTTGACATTTCAAATGCCAAAAAAAATTTGAAATTTTTAAAGATTTCATTTACATATATTTCGAATATAAATTCAAATCCTCGGCCGTTTTTATACATGCATCGAAGGAAAAAACGCACAAGCAAAAAATGCCGAATCGAGTGATAAAAGTTTCGAGACAAGTTTTTAGACTACTTTATAGTCTTATCAAGGGCTATACACATAATATGGATTCGTTTTTCTTTTCTTTGTTTTGCACCCAATTTCGTTTGTTGGATGAAATTTAATAAGATGACAGAGATATGATGATGATGATGATGAGAAAAAGGAAATCAGTGGCGTTTGTCAAGGACACTTTCGAATTAACTTGCTCGGATGAATGAACAATTACTGGGGAAACCGAGTTAAAAGTTTGATGAAGGTTAAAATGAAGAAAATAATTAGAGTGCTTCGCACGAATGGAATCTATATAATTTTCGAGGAGTTGATGATCTTCTTCGCTTGAATGATTCCAGACTTTCAAAAACTTTATCCCTTGATTATTTTATGTTATCTATCATTTTCGATTCACAAGAAGCAGCTATTATGATGGGACAACTGGAACTTTATGGAAATTTTTCATCAAAATGAAATGAGATATGGATGATTTACTTTAATATTAATCAATGGATAATTTATTTCATTTTTATTGGCTATTTCTCAGTTTTGAATCGCTTTTAATTTCGTAGAGTTTCATGGTTGGGATTTGTTCACATGCAAGGTCCTCAACAAAAATATTCTTTGCAACAATATTACTGAAACGCTTTCTATTACCACGCGAACGAACTCGCAATACAACGAGTATTTTCGTTGTGTAAGTTGAGGCTGAGATTTTTCAAGACGTAACTTGTTGTTACCTTTCTATGATTGTAAACAGAGAATTGAGAGAATATATAACAAAAAGCATTCTCGCACACCAGAACTGCTAGATACATTATGTTCGATGAGCAGTAGAGGAATCGTATAGATTTTGAGTGTTGTATCAGCCTTATTAGAGCCAGCCTGTTTTGAGGGTTATGTACCGCTTTGATCACAAGAATGCATTGCAGCCCATAGAGTGGAAAGGTTTTCAGAATTTCAAAATTTAGGCAAGCCAAAACTTTTTATTTTTTTAAGTTACATAACTTTTAAAACAGCATATCCTGAAGCCTAAATGAAGAAAATAATCAGTGCTTGCAACACTATGCGAGCACTGCAACTAAAAGTCTACCACAACTGCTTGCCGTCAAAACCAACCTACCCTAAGAATTTCGTTTTCATCCGGTGATTTCATCGAAAGAATGTTTCGGGTTGCAATCCGATAGATTTCCAGAGCTTGGAAAATTAAAAAATTGGTTACTTATTCTCATTGTAGATTTCCACTATATGAATAATTAACGTTAGTATTTATTGGTACGGAAATGACAAAAACGCTTCGTGCTGGTAACCCTTTGCTGGCACCAAAGCCAAAAATATATCAAATCTGCTTCACGTTGAAGTATGCGAATTTCATTTGAATTCTATGACTGCGTTGAAAGTTATAAAGGTACAAAAAAATTTTGGGCTGCCACTCTCAAACATTTTAAAATTTGCGAAATTTTAATGTTTGTTTTTTTATTGTCACTGCCAGATCATTACCATTTCGAAAGTTTATGATAAAACCATCTACTAAATATACGGCAAGAAATACAAAAACAACCATAACTGGCAACCCTATCATTATTTTTCAGCCAACTGAATATTGCGTTTAATAAGATTGATTTACCATATGAATTTTGTTTTGATTTCTTGACTCTAGTGGAAGTTATAGGGCAAAAAGCTTTATTTTGCTGACAGAATTTTCAAAATTCAAGACAGCAAAATTACCGTAGCTGGCAGCTCCAACCTAATTTTTCAAGCAAATTTTCACCAAATTTGTTTTAGAGTCAGCTTTAGCTACTCTGCGAATTTTGTAACATGTTGATGTTTCACATCAGAATTTATGGGGAAAAAAGCAGTTTTTTCGAAATGATTTTTCACGATGATACCACTGGCGCACGGTTGCCCACATTTCAAAATCGTTTTTATCGTACCTAGTCCTACTCAAAAACATTACATTCTATGAATTTCAGTTGTATCTGATTACCGGGTCGTGAGTTCTCGTGAACAGAAACTTCTGATTCTAAAAATATTGGAGAAAGGTTACCGTTCTTACCCGATACGGAAATTCCAATGTCTTACTTTGGCTTTGTAGACTAAGCATAAGATTTACGTATGAAATACTTTTTTTCTAAGAAGCGAAATTTTTTCAGGAGACTTTATAATTTGAATGTTTTCACTTTCAGGGACTGCAGTAGCTACAGGGTTACCTGTACGTTGTTAAAAAACTACATAAGTCTATAACTTAGTAACATTAATATGTGTTATAAGTTTCATAATGATCTGAAAGAAAAATAAAAAGCTATCGCAATTCAAACATTTTCAAATTTTCTCCATCTTATATTAGGCACCTAGCGCAAACATAGGGTTCTAAATTTCCAAAATCGAATAACATTCGCATTTGAACTCGTTCGAAATTAATTTCGCAAACTTAGTTTGACTGAAAATTATTTGCCGATAGAATTATAGGGATATGTAAAATATCACTAAAATGGCCGCCGGTGCCAAAGCGTTAAAGATAATTATTGGTGAGATTGTCACGGTGTACCGAATTACGTCTATTTAAAACGAAAAAAAAATCCTCATCGCCATCCACTAATATAGATTTAATCAAATGATATACACTCTAAAAAGTGGGTCTATAATTAATACTTTGATAATAGGAAATATATTCATTTTTTCGTTTAAAATAACGAATCACAAATTTTTTTACACATTCGATGTGCATTCTTTGCTTTTACGTCATTCAGCTGAATAATACACAGCTTTTTGTAAATTGAAGCAAAAAGAGTGTAAATTTACTAGTTTGCTATTCACCTTTGCGCCAAAGCCATAAAATTGCATCATTATTTACACCATTTGGTCATTCAATTTTGGCCAATTTGTCATTCTAAATTCGCAAAAAAAAATATTCTTTTTACGCACTTTTGTAAATTTACATCTTTAATAGTAGCAAACCAGTTTCCTACTATTATAAAGGTAAAATTCAACCAAAATTTTTTTGAGTGTAGGTTTAGCTAAAATTAGTTAAGGCAGGGCCCGAGTAAAAAATGTTCAAGTGTTCAAGATTCGTTTAACGAAAATAGAACGTGAAGTGATGCTGAATTTTGAAATTAACGGCTTTTGAAATGAACTCCTGTATTGTACGATAATCGAAGCAGCGGGGGTTGATTTTGTCAACATTTTCATTTGCGCGATCCTTTTCTTGTCATAGTGGACACCGTCACTAAATTCTGGCTTCAGAGTGTCGTTGAAGTGGTAGGTAGTTTTGGTTAGTTGAAGCGAGTGGCGCCCGTCACACCCCGATTTGCGCGAGCAAAGCCACCTGAAACTACCCCCTTTTCGTCCCAGTCGAGGAAAAAAGAGTTTTTGATCGCGCTAGATACATCACGGTAACAATGTATTTAATAAGATTGCTATGATATTTTTTTCTTTAGAATTATAACGTATTAGACATCTTTGCTAGGATCAAACGATCCGAGATGGTGGTTAGTGGTGGAAAGATATATGATTTGTCTTTGAACGTTGGAACAAGTCAAAAACCATCCTGAATACTAATAAATTTTCAGAATTTTGCTTTTGAATGCTTCTTAAAAAGAAAAATTAAGCACAACTATAACTAAGAGATTAATTTCAATTATGAGTTTAAATTTTCGTCGCCAGAAATCGACGGCAAACTGAAATTCTAATTCAAATGGCATACCCACCAACTTTCGATTTTCGAAAACCAACAGAATCCACATATAATTTCGTGCCGAAAGCTATACGAAAAATCATCCCAAAGTTTCTAGCCCTACTAGCAGACTTCAGCGCATATCCTTATAACAGCTTAAAAAACCAGCACACGTCCGTCAACCATTTCGAAGTAGCTGTGAAGAATATTTCGTTTCGATTCGAGCTATAGTCCATCAATTCATTTTGCTTCAAATTACTCAACAGTGCGTTTATTTTAGTTATCCTGATCCAATTCCATGGATATATAATTGGATCTCACAACATTAATTTCGCTCTTAACAGGACTTCCACACGAGTAATAACATAGAATTTTTGAAAAAAAGTGCAGCAATCTATTCTAGACACATGCCATAAATAAATTTACTGAAATTAAATTCACCCACATGCTCTTCGTATCGTCGTTCTATGCATGCATTATCCAACTCGTGTATGCCAACGACTCTCGTTACAAAATTGCAAAGGAAAGAGGAGCGTAGGTTTCGGAAATAAATTAAAGTTGTAACAGTAAGATATGTAGTTCCATCGGAGCCAAGTAGTTCAATGTATTGAGATTAAGCTTCATGATATGTATACAGATTTTCCAATTTAACTGCCGTCAAGTTGTCTTGTATCCTTTTAATGAAGTTCTTTATGTGCCAGATGACTTTGTATTTTGTTTATTTAATAATTTAACGAATTTTGGTCGTGCTTGGTTATTAAAATGTTGAATTACTTTTGTTTTGTAATTAAAGTTTTCGCACAGATTTTCAGATCGAATCGCGCAACATAAACCAAGTAAATAGTATTTAATTAGGCAATATAATTCAATTGTTTTTTCTTTGAATCATCGGAAATCTTGGAAGTAAGCAAGTATTTTCTTATTTATTTCAAAATTTACTTTTGAAAAAAGATATAAACTTTAGAAAAAGGATATTCGACTGTCAAGATAAACCGTGAAGATCAAGGGTGTTGCTTAGTTCGGACTCTCAATGCTTTTATGATATCTTTTTTATCGTAAATTTTTAGCACTTATTCCTGTTTCATTGTGCTATTTGAGCAGAATTTTCAGTAAATGTGAAATTTATTGCTTTAAGTAAGTATTTGATTTGCCGAAAATAATTAATTTGTAATATAATTTGATTTGTCTATCTGAGACAAACGTTCTATGTAAATTTTGTTCTAATGTAATAACCGCGTTTGAAAGTTATAGAGCCAGAAAAATTTTGAGAGTTTCCATTCGCAAAAGTTTCAATATTTAGTAGATTTAAATATTTGATACATATTTTATAAAAATTATAAAAATTACCGAGGCTGGCAGCCCTATCCTGATTTCGCAATCAAGTTTAGCTTATATTAAGGGGTTAGGCCACTCTAGAGGACGAAAAAATATGCTTTTTGTGGATTTTTTTTTAGAAAAACTACAAAATAAATCGAGATTACAAAAAAAAAGTATTTATCATGCATATCAATGACTGTATATAATAATTTTTTTGAAGCGATTAAGCTCAAAATGGCGGCTGTGCAGCGTTTTCGCGATGACGTCTCCGTTTTCCAGGGTCCACGGCCGGACGCACAGCTCCTATAATTTTTGAATTATAAGCCTATAAATTTTTTCGATTACAGATAATAACAGCTATAGAAGTACGTAGGATTTTGTCGATATATAGATTTTCGGACATGATATTTTTTCAATTTTTATTTGCTATAATACTTTTATTTTTAAATCTAGTCCATCACATAATGATTAGGACATGACAATCATTCGCCTCCAAACATCTTAAAGCTATTTAAACACACTTCTACCTATATATTTCTTCCACTCAATTTTGCCCTTGAAGCTTATTCAGTTTAAGGTCAGTAATAATTACTGTGTAAATAAATTGAAAGGATTGACCTAAGTGTAAAAAATAAGGATTGCCACTTTAAACCCCTACTAGACTTTTCTAGACACGCTCGGCCTATATTCTTTAATTATCTAAAAACATCAAATATATTCCCTTTAATACAAAACCAACCAACATACTTGTGTAGCTAATAGATTCTCAACATGAATATGTTCTCTTCGAATCACCTACTTACCAAACAGTCGTCACAAGTCAAGGTGTGGCAAATGTTACAACAAATGATTTATTATGACCTCTCTTCTTCATTTCTATGATACACTCTTCTATCACTTTTCAGTGCTTTCTTCTTCCTTTTTGTGTTTTCTCCATAGTACTCAGTCTTCCGTTCATCTGCTGTTGTTGTTGTTGTTTTTTATGATTCCTCTCAAGAGCTTTCTGGCCGTAAACGGATACGCTATTCAGGTCGAGTATTCTCTAGCTTTTGTTTCAGGAGACGAGATGGCAATAAACAAACAAACGAATTCATAGAAACGACATGAAAATCGAAAATGTGAAGGATGGGATATGATGGATACAAAATAACAAGAAGTTATGGACAAACCGTTGCAGCCATATGAATTTTGTTTAAAGAGAAGCATGACAATCTAAAAAATTACACAGCACAAAGAAATGAAAAATGTCTTCCGATGATGGGCACCTACATGTTTGCTCTATGCGTTTGTTGCGGAGAGATATGATGAGGATGGAAATATGATACGGATACAGGAAATTGCGAAATAAGAGGCAGGCGAGGAAGATGATATTTACATAGTAAGAATGGTTTCTTGTTGTATATGCCAGTATATGGCAGAAACGGAAGCATCTATTTCTTTTGAAAATTTTCATTTCTGCACATGTTTGGACCGACGTTTTACTATTCAAAAGCATTCACTGAGAAAATGGGATCAAGTGTATTCTGTGCTCTAAATTTTCATATCATATTTGTTTCATGATTTAAGGGACAGTTCGAGCCAATTTGAACAGGCTCCAAGGACAAAACAAGTTACATATATTTCTTTTCGAATTAAAAACATATTGTTTTTATTTCGTCTTTATTTCATGAAAAATTTAAAATAATATAATATTACACAATATCATAATAGCAACAAGAAAATACTCCACTGTACCCATTCTGTCTGTCATTTACGATTTATCAATTCAACCCCTAAGCTATTCACATTATTCTGCATGCTAAGTCTCTGGTTTGCGATTATTTGCACGATAGCACACACTGTTTCAAATTATTTTAATTTGTTTTTATTTATTTTCAAATTGCATACTGCATATTTACGATTTTTACATGTTGCTTTACCTTAATATTTAATATTTTTTCTTACTTTGCAAAAACAAAGATGAAAATAATTGCACAATTTTAGCATTTCAGTTTCAAAACTGTATTGAAATATTTTTTTTTTGTTTTCGTTTCTTATTAATATAATTTACTTAAAAAATATCATATTTTGCTTAATCATTCCGCAAATAAATTGTTTTCTTTTTCTGATTTACATATTATTATTATTGTTTTATAAAAAATAATGTTATATCAATTCATTTTTAAAACTAATCACAATCAACGTATGCATGCATGTATGTAAATGTAATAATTCGTATAGATGATGTATATTTGTATGAATGTTTTGTAAAACAACATCATTTTGATGACATCACATACGTAGTACACAATATACGAGTATATATACAATATTTGGTTTAATTTCGATTCTTAGCAAAAAACTTTGGTTTTTTTCAAAGGTCACAAAGTTAATAATTTAAATTTAACCAAGCATGAGAGTGTGCTATTATTTACAATAGTGCATGAGTGAGAGTCAACTTTGACGACTCATTGTTATGTTGTCGATAAGCAAGTAACATGATAAATGCATTTAATGCAATTAGAATGTGGAATTCGACCCGCACGCACGATGAGTGTCGGGCGTATGAAATACGGAACGGAACCGGGCAGGAATTTCGTATTGTTGTGGACGGACATGTTCCGGCAGATCGCTTTATATTTACAATTGTGAGCTTTTTTATTTTATTTTCTACTAATTTTTACTAGCTAAATTGAAAGCGTGTTTAGAATAATCGCACGATGTTATTTATTAGCTATCGTTTTGTTTGAAATATTTAAAAAAATGAAAAAAAGTAAATAAAATCATAATTCAATGTATTGTTTATGAATATTATCTTTCAACAAAGAAATAAATAAAAAAACAAAATACAATTAAGTATCCTACGCAACATACAATATATACAAATTAAACTATTGACTAGTTATTATGTTTTTTTTTTTTCGTAAATCAGACATTTATTAAAATGTTGAATTGACAATACTTCTTCTATATTTTCTGCAGTGAAACAATGCTTATTGAATTAATTGAACAAACGATGATAGCTTTGATATTTGCAATATGTCATTCTAGTAGCTATTTTTGCAAATCACTTCTATTCGGTGAAATCAAAACGGTGAAATCAAAGCAAGTGGGACTTGTTTCGATTTCGCGTGGGTTTTTATAAATCTTGACAAAAAATAAGCGTCCTTTTCGGACTGAAATCGTTTGTAACTTTCATCTTGAGTGGAAGTTTAACGTAAAAAGATTCTTTGTGATTCCTATAACGGAAAGTGGTTGCAAACTCGGGAATAATAATAGCATGCAGATACCAAGAAAGTTTATGTATTTAATTTGATTTTAATCGGATTTAGAGATCAAAATTGCTTGTGTTGCGCGGCGCGCTCAAAGCGTAATACGGTTTATCAGCGGTTTTCGCATCGTTCTCCTTTGAGAAAGATGTCCCCAAAAATATTACTGCCGAAGTAGTACAAGGGTCCATTCTCGTACCAAACCTGTGGAATGCTGCATACAACGGTCTCCTGCACCTTGAAATGCTATAAGTTGTGCTCTTGATGTTGTAGCAGCTGTCATTACCTCCGGAAATCCCCATCTCGCTCAGCTCAAATTATAATCAAGTAATGAGAAAGGTTGAAGGCTGAACAGAAAGAAAACCAAAGGCTTCCAGCTGGCGATCAAGAAAACTGAGATTGTTATTCTGCCGAAAAGAAGGATCCCAAATGGTATACCCATGACGGTTGACTCCGAATTAGTGAAGACTCAAAAATCTGCTAAGTATCGATATCGATGTTGATGAGTTTAAGCAAACCCTCGGTTTTGCGGTGAAATCCATCACCAACATATTCAACAAATTCAAATAGCCGCAGACACTGTTCAAAGTAGAACTAGAACCAAAAGCTAGCAAGCCTAAAAGCGATAAAATGCACAAAATTTATAGCTTGCAATATCTTATGCGCCGCAGAATCAGCGTTGAAGAGCCGATCAAACGTAAAGGTCCCGTACAATGTGCGAGTTGCCAGGAATATGGACACACTAGACCCTATTGTTCACTCTCCAGTGTGTAGGTTATTTGTGGCGAGTTTCACACTACAAAGTCCTGTGACAAGAGCAAATAAGATCCTGCAATTAAGAAATGTAGCAACTGTGGTAGCAACAACGCTGCTAACTACAAAGGTTGCTCAGTATTTCAGTCTTTAAAAGTAAAGATGATTCCACCTCAAAACGGTGCTCAACAGGCTTTAAATATTACAGCCAATGGACCAGACCCCATGCCAGAGGCTTATGTACCCTCATCTTTAGTAACTGAACTGATGAATCGATGCATGGTTTAGTATTGGTTTATTGATGTGCATGGTTTAGTACTTACTACCGTGCTTGCTATATTTGGCTCCAAATGATTATTGTTTGCTCGCAAGATCTCAATTGATTGATGACATTGTTGGGAACAAGTATCCTTTTATAAGATAGAGGAATTTTTGCGAAGCCTCGGACAGATTGAATAATTTGATATTAACCACCTAATATTTTTTCATTAGTTAGTAAAGTAAATTAATCCCACGACAACCCTTATTGAGTCTATGGGTTGAAGCTGGTAGGCAGCTTCATCACAAAATTTCAGTCAATGTGAATACGAGTATGGAGTGATTAGTTCCACGACTCACTTTAACTCACTCACGACTTACCCTGATAAACTCAGCTCCCTATTCAGAGTTAGGTAAACTCAAAGCTCGGTGCGTTGTCCCTCGAACCAGGAACCCCACACACAAGAAGCCAGTGCTCTAACCACTAGGTTACTCAAGCTTCTTCATTAGTTAGACCGATACTTATTTATAACAAAGATTCTAGGATAGGAAACAGCGTTATTTGTAAAGAACTACCTCGAGACATTGAACGAGCTTATCAGCTTCACTATTTTACGATAATAGATTAAAATGTTGAATACTTGAAAAAGCACTTTATCCATAACCTCTCATTTATGGCATTCGTTTGATCGTTTGATTCCGAAACACCAAACACAAAATGTCAATTATCTACTATCGGAAATGCATTAACCTATAAATTTCACATTACTAGAGAATATTAAATCATTAGGTTTGTTTGATAGATACTGACCACTAAAAGCCGGTAAAGTCACGCATTTCAGTTTTTATTATATATTCCAATATATTTCCATGGATTCCGTACATTAATGGCTATGCATGACTGCCTTGGGCTTCGTGAGCTAACTGACGACAGATATTCCTTACTATCTATTGTTTTCTTGGATTCCTATTTTCTATTTATTTAAGTGGTTATTTCGGTTGCCACGATTATGATGATGTTTTTCGTCGGAACGTTAGGAAATGTTAATTTATCGAAATGCAGCCAGCATAGCCCACCTACACATACTACGTGTGTACGAACGAATTGACGTACAATTTTAATAAGTGCTTATACTACCATTCTAGGGATTGTGACGAGAGCCTATAAAGATCTATTGTGAAGTATATATTTTTAGATTTTCCTAAAAATAAGTCGACAAAGTATAGTGACGTAGCATTGCGTTGTTTTCATTTAGGATGAAAGTCACTGTTTGGATAAGAATTGTGGGGCGATTAAGACGATTTTTTCTAAGGTTACTATATTACGATATTGTGAAATGAGAAAGGTATGTCATTTGAAAAGGATTTGAAAACTTAAAAAAAAACTTGGTACAAAGTATTGGCCCCAACCAAAAAATTGACATTTCTAAACCGTTTAAAAAAATTTCACCATTTTTCAATTTTAATATTAGACGAAAACTCTTATATTTTTATAAAACATAAAAATATAGTAAAATAATCTTCAAAAAGATCAGATTTTTGTTTAAAAAATACATCGCCAACATCAAACCAACCCCACTTCGCAAGCAATAGTCACCGAAGTGGAACAAACTATCCACACGGACAATTAACCAAAATACTATCTGCCTCGAACACACCATATTACACATTGAACAACTGAAACGAATTACCAAATTAGGCCATATCTTACAATACAAGACTTTATGTAGGTATAGTACAGCAGATATACCAAGTAGCTTTGCAAACGCAGCACTTTATGAAAATGGAAACGCGATTTAATGGGCCGGAATAATTGCCATATTGCAAGTAAGTATATTTGCTCTAGTATCTCAATGTGTCTCTGTATCTGCAACTATCGCCAGCTCACCATCTTTCCCTTTCGCAAAGACAAAGACTGCCGTCATTCGAATATTACAGGATATCTAAAATTACACGTCTGAGAATGGATTCGAAACGGAAAGCAAAGAACAGTAGCAGTAGAAGTTATACGAGGAAGTCAGCATTATTCTTGGCATGATAAAATCATTGAAATCTCATTTATTATCAGAAAGTGATTAGTTATTGGTTTGCTTGTTTTAATGGTTATTTGTAAGTGTGCTCGTAAATTTAACAGTACACCAATTTTTTTACTAATGTTCGAAGAACAATAGTATTAAGCTCGTTTCGCCGAAAATTCATATTTCTTTATATATATATATATATATATATATCAGCAAAATGATTAAGGGAGATAATCTCTGGAGTGGCCGATTCGATTGAGCTGAAATTTTCGGAGAACGTAGATGTATATAATAGGTAGGTCCACGACGTTTTCAAATTCAGATATTCTAAACCTTTTGGCGGCGGCGAGCGTTTTAGTGAATTTTGAGGTACTCCTATATTTCCAAGCAGTTTAAAGTTTTGTTAAAGAAAAGTATTGGGAATGAAAACTAATTATGTTCTAAGCTCGTTTATGATAAAAAATTGGAAATTGTGAGCCGTGTGTGGGTGCAGGGTGCCTAAAAGTAGGCAAGGATTTTTTTTCAAATTTTGATTTGTCATAACTTCTAAGAAAAACTATGGATCATCGTGAAATTTGCCAAGCGTATTAATGTTGACTAAAATTTAGCACATGTGGATTTTCAAGATAGTGCGGGTAACCCTGTAGTTACGGCAGGCTCCTGAATAAAAAACTTTCAAATCATTGACCTTCCTGAAAAATTTTTGATTTTTGACAAAAAAATCAAATCATTGATAAATTTTAACCTTTGTCCATCATGTCAAATTAAAATTTTCAAAATTCCGATTTGCACAAGAACGGCAACCCATCACCAAATTACCTCTATTTTCAACACTCGAAAGTTCTGTTCACGAGAACTGACGACCGGATTATCCGATCATAGTGAAATTTACAGGACATGTTGGTATTAACTAGGACCAGGTCTGATAGAAGTGATTTTGAAATGCGGGCAACCCTGTGCCAGTGGTACCATCTTAAAAAATCACCCAGAAAAAAAACTGGTTTTTGGCCTATAACTTCCGATTCAGTCATCAGATTTTGACAAGATTCATCCAATACTTGGATCTTACTATATGTAGCATTTGATGAAAATTTGGCTGAAAAATTAGAATAGAGCTGCCAGCTATGGTGATTTTTGTCTCCTAAATCTTGCAAATTTGCTCAGCAAAATAAAGCTTTTTTCCCTATAACTTCCGGTCCAGTACAGAAATCAGAATGAAGTTCACGCAGTAAATGGACTTTAATGTGAACCAAATGTCGTAGAAATTTCGTACCAAAATCATGAAAGGGCTGCCAGCTATGACCATTTTTGTAATTTTGTTAAATTTCTTTACTGAGCGATTATGTCATTAGATTTCCAAATGGAAATGATCCTGCAATGAAAATTAACAACAAAGATTAACGCTTTAAAAATTTGATAAGTTTTGAGGGTGGTAACCCTAAAATTCTTTTCACCCGTATAACTTCCAGCGCAGTGATTCAATCGAAACGAAATTTACTGGTTGGGTTTAACTTAACGTGAAGCAGAATTGGTATGTATTATGCTTTGCTGTTGATACAGGCTAACCAGCATTAGCCATTTCCGTAAATATTGCACCAACAGATGCTTCATACAACGTTCTCATGTGCAAAGCATTTGCAATAAAAATAAGGAATTCTTTTTTAAATTTTTCGAGTTTTGAACATTTTTCGGATGGCAGCCTCAAACAACGTTTAACCGCTGAAACCTTCGATGAAATCCTGCGAAGAGAACGAAATTCAAAGGATACGTTGATTTGAGTATGAGCTTGTTATGGTAAACTTATTGCTGCTTCGTTCGGAAAGTGTTGCCAGCACTGAATTATATGTGTTATAGTTGAGTTTTGTTGCTTTGGCTAATGAATGGTTGATATGATTCTAAAATACAGTGTATTACGTCTTTCCACACGTTTTTGTCACTCAAAGACAATTTCTTCGAAAATTAGTTTTCTAGCGGTTCAGGTGCGCTAGAGTTTTTTTTAAATAAAAACTTTAGAATGTGATGTAATCATTCCGAGGAAGAAGTCAAAGGGCCGGAGCGGACACCTTACTCACCATTCATTAAACAAATCATCACGTATGGAAAGGTTGAATGGGCAAACCCTTGAAATGACCAGAATCAGATGGGATCATCCTAGCTCTTCATAATGTGACAAAGGGAAATTGCAAATTATCTTGTTACACATATTAAGAGCGAGCTTGAAACTCAGTTACATACCGGAATCCTGGAAACTGGCACGGGTACTGACCATTCGCAAGGGTGGTAACATATCGGCTGACGTAATCAATTACCTTCACATCTTTCATTTGAAAGATTATGGAGAATCCGATCAACATATTACATAAGATTTTATCTCAATTAGCCAAGTCTCTTGTCAAATTGAGATTTTTGACACCTCTTTTTTGGGCAAAAAAGCAGGACTGGATCAGATAGTTTAATCGGAAACTGCGTTTTTGCAAAATCACTAGAAATTTTATCGGACGGATCCGGATAAAAGGAACTTGATTGGACATCGCTTAACGAAATCAAGTGTGATCCGAAGACGGGGGAGACCAATAATCGAGGAGTCCTAGTTAAGGTTAGTTTTATTCGATTTTCAGTGATATATTTGCTTGTGGAGTTAGTCTTAAAACGAAATTTATTGTGAAAGTGAGTGTTGGGAAATTTTAATGTAGGAGGTTTCTTTGATGGATATCGATAAACGAAATACTACCAAGGAGATTGTATAGTCACCCGAAGCAAAAAAAATAAGTGAACTCAAAAGGCTGGTATCTATTACCTTGAATAACGCTTTAGTGGAGGAAGATAGTATGGTGTGGTGATATTTTGTGGTAATGTGGGCTGATAGAAGAAGTGGAAACAGGGTCCATTACAGATACGGTTCAGTTTTGGTTACCGTTTAGACCCGGTTACTATTACTTCCCGATCCAAACCATTCCCAGTCACTGTTTGGATTCGATTACAGATACGGTTCAGTGTCAGTTACAGTTAGGTGTTAACGGCAATATTGGGCAGGGTCATTTACAAATCCAACGTTTAGATCTGATCACTAACCTGGAAAGTTTACCCGATCTAGATCGAACTGGCGAGGCGAACTTCGCTCAACGGCTCGAGGCTCAATATTGCGGTGTGTGTGTGGTGCCCCACAGCCCGTCTTTGACAAGCTAGCTAGGAACCAAAAGAGCCTAGCCAGATTTTCAGTTGCCCTGGAACCAAAAGAGCCTAGCCAGGTTTTCAGTTGCCCTGGAACCAAAAGAGCCTAGCCAGGTTTTCAGTTGCCCTGGAACGGGTAGGTAACAAATGGTTCTAAGAGGTACAAATACGCTGGTACGGGTTATCGAAAAAGCATTGAGTGATTGGGAAATCGCACTACACACCTTCAAGTATATACAAAGAGCTATTGACAATGCAAAACATGGCTCGCTACACCATGTACTCAAGAGGTAGCAAAAGCAAGGTGTACACATAGAACTGGGAGAAGGTAAGGGTGAACACTGGGAAGGGATGTCCGCGGAAGAAGTATTAGGCGCGTTTTTTTGCTCGTCTATCCAGCGGAGAGTAGAGTAGACGCATTGAAAACAACAACACTCCTACACCAGTGAATTCACTAGTGTAGGAGTGTTGTTGTTTTCAATGCGTCTACTCTACTAATGACTCTACTCTCCGCTGGATAGAGGAGCAAAAAAACGCGCCTATTATCTCACTCTGCTTTGGTACCTACGAATAAGATGACCAGCCAATATTGACCGTAGCAGTCGGATAAGTATAGGCTTAACCTTTAACGGAAGGGGGAAAATTAGTACTCATGTCCCTCAAAAGCAAAGAAGCTCACAGTCGGAAACCGTGAAATCCAAAATGTAAAAGGTTTTAAATGAAAGTATTCAATGGTCCCGCCCATAAACCTTTGGAAAAGTAATATACAGGGTGGCGCAAAAGTTTCTGCCTTTCGACCTGAACAATCAATTCGAACGAATTTATCGGGAAAAAACTATCTTTAAAAATGTTGAGACCCTCTTTATTTTTTCATAAACCTACCTAGCTTTAATTCCTGTACAGAGATAAAGTAGAAATTTTAGTGATTATATCAAAATAATGACTTTTGCTTAAGAGTCGGCAATAACAGATACTGAAATTTGACGCATGCCTAATCACTAGTAAAATATATAGACCCGCTATTAATATTTGGCAATATAATTTTTTATTCGCAAATTTGAGGTGTTATCTATAATATGATAAAAGGACGATTAGAAACATACATTTATTCATTCAGATTTCGCTAGTTGAAGTGAAAGCACCAAATTCACCCAATTACCTTGATTTTAACGACCATTTGCCAAAACCTGAAAAACTTTGGAAATCTTCAACGGATCGAACTGAAATTTCTTCGGGATAATAATGGTAAATAGACGAATTCAAAGCGTATTGAAATTCAATGCACGCATCAATTGGGCTACAGCCGCAACGACATATGCAATGGGTCCATAAGAACACCGTGAAAAAATGGTAGAAATGCCAAAGAAGGAAACGTGGACGATATGAAAACAAGTGGACGACCGTCGGTACTTTCCACAGAATCAAAAAGAAAGAATCGAGCGTTGGCTGAAAATAAACCAGGAGTAGGAACGCGAATAGTGACGAAATGGCTTAACGATTCCCCGGAGGCCGCTAAAAAAGTGTCAAGGCGAAACGTTCAGCGATATATTCGATCCACTAACTGGGGCGAAAAGACAACGGACAACGCATCAAACCTTTGCTTTCCGATAAGAACATTCGAGACCGGCTGAACTTCTTTTAGAAGCTAAAAGACCTTGGAATTACTGACGGCAATGCCCGTGGTCGAAACCGGCGTGCAAACGTTTTTTTTTCCGGACGAGTCGTGGATTTAGCTGCATCCAATACCTAATCGACAGAATAGGACAGTGAGAACCAGCGATCCCGCAAATATTCCCGTAATACAGACCCCGAAATTCGACTTGAAAGTTGTGGTAGCTCGCGGAGTGAGTAGTCGCGGAAAAAGCCAACTTCATTTTGCTAAACAAGGAATGCCTGTGAATGGCACTCTCTGTTTTTTTTTGCACAATGCCTTAATAATCACCATCAATATATGTACAATAAGTAATAAGTAATTTTGATGCAATAAAAGTAATTTTGATGCAATAATAAGTAATTTTGATGCAAAATAAAGCCAAGGCGCATACAGCTTTGAAAACTTATGAGGCAATTTATGAGCACTTTTCTAATGTGTTGATTGATTGGCTTGGTAATTCCCCTGATTTAAAAACAATTGAAAATGTGAGGTCCAGATTAAAGGAGAGTGTCTTTAGAGATCCCAGACCAAAAAATAGGCAGGAACTGATTCGACGTACACATGTTTAGTGGAATGCAATTTGGGTAGAGCATCTAAGAAATGTATGTGAAAATTTCAGCAAGCGGATATTAGCCTGCATAGAAACGAAGGAGGACATACTTCATACTAATTATAGGTATTGTTACCTAAAGTGTGTACTTTGTAATAAAGTCATAATATTGAACCAATCTTTTTTCATAAAAATTTTATACAATAAATACTAAGCGCGGAAACTTTTGTGGCACCCTGTAGTATCATTGATCCAAAAAAAAATTTTAAAAATTAATAGCGCATAGTTATATTAAACCAACAGGAAAAGGAAAAATATCTGGGAATCCATTTGGATAAAAACTCATCTGGAACAGTCATTTAAGCAAACCAACACTGGAGGCCACTAAGGTATTTTGGGCAACAAAAAAGCAAATACTTGGACGCAATTGAATTATTTTTGAAACAGATATTCTGGGCATACCTATGTGAAGCAGCAGTGTGGCAGAGGAAAATCACACAGGCTTCGTAAACTTTAAAGAATGACCTGCTGATTACAGGAGGATTAGACTTCGTCCCAAAAAGGCAGGTATGAAGGTCTTTCGAAATCTTAAACCGCTACACCACAAGATTTAGCAAGAAGCGGCAAAACAGGCTATCACAAGCCTACGGATACAAGTATTTTGGAGCATCATCAGGCCCGTAGTGAAAATAGTGCGATTCAGTAATCAGCAAAAAATAATACTACATCAACCTTTGGATTTAAGGTCACAATTTCACTCAGGAACAAAGAGGTGTAAAAGTGGTATATGGTTGGCTCAAAAATGGATTGTAGAATAGGAACAGGGATCGTAAGACTCAGGTACAAAATTCACTTCGTATTTGGTAAGCAGTTTTTTTTTTCTCAAATACCTTCAAACCTATGGACGTGTCTCACAAGACACGTCGAAGAGCCCTTGTTAGTTTACTTTTTTGACATTTGTCTCTCGGCGCATTATAGCTGGTAAACTATTGAGACTAAAATTTATGTCATATCTAAAGTATGTCACCGCAAATGTAATAGGAAAAATTATTTAAAATCCGCAGTGAAAACCAAGTTCAAGGAAATCGTTTCTAAAAACTTCAGTGAACACATTTGTTATCCAAAAATTGTTCAACAAAGGACAGTTTAGTACTAAAATGACATATTGCAAACTTTTACTTTTTTTTGAAATAAAAAATCCATATCAAAACAATAACATATTGCACTGGTCTGTTCTTGAGACTCTAGACATTATTTTATGTGCATCCACCTATAGCTTTAATCTACCTACATAACTATGCACTAAAAATGCTCATTGTTCTCAGCTAGCTAGCATCTACAAATATGCCTAACTAACCATAATACTCCTTCTTCTTAGTCATCCCCTACAAAATAAAACCGAGCATATTGCCACAAATAACTTGAAGCTTACCAAAACTATCCTACGCACTAACTACATTATTTCAATCATCTAAATCACTGGACGATCCATTAAAAGCTTTTGCAGTTGCGGCTACTGTAGCTGTTGCCAAGGCTGTTCCACAAACATTCGAAGCAAGTGATCCTGTTGCATTAGCAGCGTTTGCACTACAAGCCAACGCATGCCTACATGGTTGCGGTGAAGTTGGATTTGACAGACCCGATTCGTGAATTGGTGAAAGTGTTGGTGAACGAGTTCTGAGATTCTTCCGGCGCGGAGGACGTCTGTATGATAGCGGATTAGCCGGTGACGATATTCGCTGTGTCTGCGAGAAGCCTAGGGTTTCGGCAAGCTCTTCCAGATCGGTAGGATTGGGAATTTTGCGACGTGCGGGCGGTGGAAGTGCTGGTGGTAAATTTAGTTCACCGGCACTGTACATCACTTCGTCTCGGATCACCGACGTTGGTAGAATGGTTTCGATTGATTGCACCGAGTGCTGCGGGCTAAGTGATACGTTGCTACGCTCGTCGTCATCTGTCACCATCGGACGAACTTGATTCTGTTTGACTGATGAAAGGGTCACTGAGTTCACTGAGTTGTGGCGACAGTTCGGCCGGCGATAGCGTCCGATCATTCGAAGCATGTATCGGAATCGTGTCACTGGCCACGGTCTTATAAGTCTTGGTCTTGGCATCTTCGCGCTTCCACCACTGTGCTGGTGATGAAAATGGTGACCATTGGTTTTGATGTAATTGGGGGGTATTTGCTTTGCGTTAGGCTTGGCACCATTGCGAGCTTGCTGGTACTGCTGAACTATACTGCTCGCGTCGTAATTAGTTGGGATCGTATTTGATATATTCGAAATTATATCATTCGGCACATCTGGACTATCTGGCACATTTGAGCAACAGTTCCATTTTCGTCGCCACCGATGGTGCTTTGTTATTGTTTTCAAGCAGCAACGCTTATCCTGTAGGGACATGCTTTCCGACTTCGACGGGGTTTTTATTCGAAACGTGCAGAACGTACACTGTTCGCTGAAATGAAGGAAGGATCGCGTTGTGGCTTCAAACTCAGCACCAATAGTGATTGGTGAAGTTGTCGTGGCTGTAGTGGTTTGTGCAGTTGTAAATTTGTGATGTTGTTGGAACTGGGAGCAACAGTGGAACGTTTTAGACTTTCTCTTTGGAACTCCATTACACCTGTCACCGGTCAAAAGCGATGGATTGCCTGAATGTACCACTGCTCGATCCTCTTCCTCTAGCATTGAACACAGGTAGTAAGTTTTGGATGATAAGAGTGATGCAGATTGATGGTATTCCCGAGAATTCTCACAGCAGTGCAAGGTTTGTGGACGTGAGTTTGTAGTATTTCCGGGCACTAGAACTGATTTCGGATGTGTTGCATTCGAACAGAAGTAGATTTGGTTTGAGAGCGATGTTGGCGAAAGGACATTGGGCGGAGTTTCGTGATGTGCACTAGTATTACTTCCATTCGTGTTGGTACTGCTTGATGATGATGTATTTTGACGATGATTTCGAATGTACTCGTAAGTTGTCAGGCCCAGAAACGAAATATAGACGTGGAAAAAGCACAAATGCAACAGTAGGCCAGCAGTGATTGCTGCCAAAACTCCCAGAATTCCAGCAAATATTAAGAACACTGTATCATGCAGACTTATTCCGGCTGCGACCGCAGTGTCGCTTATTGTCGACGCTACGGTTGTGCTGATGCTTAAGGTGGCATTGGTGTAAAAGTCGGTTATATTGTCTACGCTAGATGTCTGATTGAATACAACCTCGGACAAAGTTGTTGTAGTATTCGTTTCTGCTGCTGAGGTTTGGGCCCTATTTTTGTCGTACCAGTCGCTAAGCCATTCTGGTTTCACATGATATAGAAGGATTTGGCCAACTGCAGCGGCCAGGATGACCAGAGCCGCAATTACGGCGCTCACCACGCACATCAGAAATGCCACGTAGTTCCTACCGCCCACACAATGATTCAACCATTTGCAGTGATGATCGAATTTCCCTATGCATTTATTGCACACGCTGCAATGCTTCGTTCGCGCACTGCTTGTCTTAATGTTGCACAGGTGGCATCGTCCGTTCTCGATAACATGGGAGTGTTTTGACCGGTCAAACTCAGGCACGATTCGATCGTTACGATGCAATCGACGCAATTCCGTATCTGCCGGATCAATTAGAAGTGCTGACAGATGAGATATAGTGTGAACTATATACAGCCCCGAAAGAAGACCGAGCAGTGGTTGTTGGATCTCCACTGAGAACGACGGCAGCAAAACAATGAACGCCGCTAGCCCAAACAAAATTAGTATGACCCATCCGAACAGCTGTAGGGGATGCAGTGGCAGCTGCAGTCCATTGAGACGCCTCCCACGACGATAGTGTGCATCGGTGGGATTATCTTGAAAGGATAACCAAGGGATCCGATGTCTCTTGGACAGAGTACACGAGTTCTGGCGTCGCTGCTCCTTCTTCGACTCGGAATGGATGTCAATGTTCAGCACTATACTTTTTTTCAGTCCTGGGTGGTTTCCGTTGCCATTAGTGGTTGCAGACGAATGCTCTGGGAGCATGATACAAACAACTATTCCTTCCACATTTACCAAGCAGCGCACGATCTGATCCACGCCTCCACATTACATAGTCCATCCACCTCACTGTGATTTCAATTTACACTCACTCGAGCCAACTGTTAGTCAATGTTCCACCGTTTAAGTACATTGTTATTTCTGCACTTAAATCAAATATTTATACGAACTGCCAGTCAGAGAATTCCCTAGCCGCTGGCAGGAAGAAGCAAAAACGTTCAACCTGTTCTTCTCTGTTTTATCCACGCACGAACCCAATTCAACCGCACAGTCTCGCGTCGCTCTATTAACCGCAATATGAATGGGTTATTGTGTGCACTGTCTCCCCTTATGTCACCACCGAGTCACGATTGTTCGCGTCATTCGAGAATACGTAGTAAAAGCGCACTATCACAACAAGGACATACTCCCAAGGGCGACGGTAGCTGAAATGTAATTGTGTCAATTATCACAGCCCATCTAACTTTCCGGATTATTACACAGTGAAATTCGACTTTTACTATTCACACCCGCACATCGTTTTATTCCACAGAAAAATTACAAAATCTCAAATTATCAGAAAACTCGGAAAAATCACTATCAGATTACGGAACAGCATGAACGTAACAGCTTCATGAAAATCAAAAGACACGACCAAAAAGGGTGTAAGAAGGAACTCGCGAGCCCGAACAGTGTAGCGGCACAGCAGTGTATGAAATGAGAAGTGAAAATGGGAAATGGAAAACTACTACAGACCTGGACGAATTTTCTTCGGCACAATCGCGTCGGCAAACATTAGCGAGCAAAGTTTGAACAGCAACTGAGCTGGAGAAGGTATATTCGGAAGCAAGCAAGTAACCTTCAGCCATAGCATGACACTATGGTGAGTCGTGGGAAAATGGAAAATTCAAGCTCATCCAGATGAGTTTAGAATGGAAAGTTGTATATTCCCCGCTATTCCTTTCTTTTAGGGTTTTGTTTTGGTCGAAGAGGTTATGTTAGTGATGCGTGGTTAGTGAATATGAAGTTCCATGCAACATGCTAGTCAATTATACGGTAGGTAGCCGGGAGGTAGCTACTCTTCGGAAATATGTGAAATTCGTAGAGGGTAAGCTTTGGATTAGTGGTGATGGTTATATTATTGTAAGAATATTTGATCAGCATTATTTAAGTATTATTACATTTTGATTGATTAAAAATAAATAATACATATTAAATTTAAAATTCGAAAACAATTAATAAAAATAAGGATCCTGTTGCTATCGATTCGTAGAAAAAGAACTTATTATGCGAAACTATGGATATGTTTCCACAGATAAAAAATATTATGATAAAATAGATTTATTAAATAGATTTATATTAATTTTTGAGAATTTGTATTGCCATCGCATGCTTAATCATTGTTAGTTGAATTTTCTTTGCAAACAATTTTCACAATGCAGATTGTCAGCAATAATGGTAGAAAGTTAATAATAGAAATAGAGCATTAATTTTCCATAATCTACCATATTTTCCCTGCAACCAAAAAACAATTTTCAAAACTACGTTAACATCGATACAGGTTTCCGTGGACATACTACAAATGTTCTATAGAAATGTTGTTCATACTGCAGTCGATCAACTTGGCGAACATTGTAAAACGTTTAATATTCAAATGTACAAAATCAAAGGAATTGTTTGTGTGAGATGATTAAAATTGAAAAACAAGTGGTACAACAATAAAATATATAAATACAAAAGAAAAATCTTTGACTACTTTTAAAATTTCGATATCATAGCTAATCTAAAAATATGAGTCATTCTCATTTCGCATACTTATTTTTCCTAATACCCTTTGTCGTAGAAATAAAAATCTCCGTTGCCGCCAAACATCTTACTTTTGAAGATATCTCATGAACATATCTCAAATTCGACGTTTTGAACACTGAACCTTCATTGCATTCAGAATATTTGCAGTGTTCCATTTTTACTAATTAGTACTTCAAAGTACTTGACAGTAGATCACAAATAGAACGCCATTTTCGTTCATACGAGCCGATTCTAACCTTACAAACAGTATGCAGTTTTCAAATTTCCCACGCTGGGCGCTATATTTTTGAACCCTCTCAGCAGTCGCATAGCAGGTATTTTTGACTTGAAGACTTACTGTTATCAAATATGACAGACACTAGGCGCGTTTTTTTGCTCCCCTTATACATAACAGAACAATGCTAACCAGTGCAGACGCATTGGAAACAACAACAACTCATGTTATGGATAGGCCTTGTGAGGACCGACCTACACACATACACCCAGCTATCAGGTTCAAATCCCTAAAATGCAGACGCTAAGTTAAGATAAGTTAGTATAAGCTAGTTTAAGGTTTTTATGTTAATACCTTTTATGTTATACCTAAACCGGGGAGAGATGACTATTCCGATCCAAGGAACTTTAGACCGATCAGCTTAACTTCGTTTATGTTGAAATGCCTAGAGAGACTTGTCGAACGACACATACGTACTACGGCGCTTAGGTTTAACCCTTTGAATGATGAGCAACATGCGTACCAGCGAGGAAAATCATGCGAGTCGGCCCTTCATTCTTTGGTGGCCAGAGTTGAGGGAGCGATCTCCAATGGTGAGTATGCGTTGGGGGTGTTTGTGGACATTGAAGGGGCCTTTGATTGCGCGCCCTTCGTGGAACTATGTGATGCTGCGAAAGTGCATGGCGTGGATGATGTCTTAGTTAGGTGGATTCATGCCATGCTGACGCAGAGATGGTTGCTGGCGGAAGCTGGATCCGATTGCTACTTAAGAACAGAGGCGACAAATGGATGCCCTCAAGGGGGCGTCCTATCACCGCTCCTGTGGAGTATGCTAGTCGACTCCCTGCTTAACGAACTGCAACAAGAAAGGCTGCACGCACAAGCTTATGCTGATGACGTGGCCGCACTGGCTGTCGGTAAAGATCTGAATGTGGTGTGTAGAAATACACAGCGTGCATTGGATCTGATTGGCAGCTGGTGTTCGAGGCACGGCTTAACAGTGAATCCTGGTAAGACGAAACTTGTTTTGTTTACCAGGAAAAGAAAACTGAGAGGACTAGTGCTTCCAATCATGAAGGGTGTAACACTTCAACTTTCAGATGAAGTCAAATATCTTGGAGTAATCTTGGACAAAAAACTTCTCTGGAAGAAACATGTGGAAGTGAAGCTTACTCGAGCTATAAAAGCTTTCGGGCAGTGTAAGAGAGCTTTTGCTACCACATGGGGTCTAAAGCCTCGTGTAGTGATGTGGATCTACACAGCAATAATTAGGCCGATGTTCACGTACGCATCGGTGGTGTGGTGGACTATCGTGAGGCTATTGTATGCTCGGAAAAAGTTAGCCACGCTGCAAAGGACGGTGTGCCTGGGTATCTGTGGTGCCATGAGCACTACTCCGGGTGCGGCCCTTGATGCGCTTCTCAATCTGCCTCCTCTCGACATTCAAGTTCAGAGTGTGGCGATGAGCTCTGCCCATAGACTAGCTCAGCTTGGCTTATGGGTAGGTGAAGACGATGTGGGGCACTGCTCTATTAGGAGGTCGATGTGTGAGATCTCTCCGATTCTCGCGATGCCTTCGGACGCTCGGGTGCCCTTCCTCGACTTCAGAAGAAGGTACGAAGTAATCCTCTTAAGCAGAAGTAGCTGGGATGATCCCGATCTGTGTACGAGGGGATATTCGGAGATCTTCTTCACGGACGGCTCGAGGTCAGATAGTAGATCTGGAGCTGGTGTCTATCTACATTCATCGAATGGCAGATGGGTTTTCTCTCTTGGAGAGCACGCTTCGGTTTTTCAAGCAGAAATGTTTGCTATCCTGAGAGCTGCCTGTTGGGCAATTGAGGAAAGATGGAGGGGAAAGAGCATTGCTATTTGCAGTGACAGTCAAGCTGCACTGATGGCGCTGCGTAGACCCCTGACAAACTCGAAAATTGTCCAAGAGTGCAGAGCACGATTGAACTCTGTCGCCAGATTCAATAGGGTGCATCTGCTCTGGGTACCGGGGCACTGTGGTGTTGAGGGGAATGAAATTGCTGACGTCATTGCGAAGCAAGGTTCGGAACTTCCGCTACGGGGCCCTGAACCCGCCTTGGGTGTGCCGACCGCATCTGCACGTGCCATTATTCGCAAGTGGGTAGATGATGCTCACAAAGATAGATGGACGACTGCCGGTGTGGCCAGGCACACGAAGGTATTCCTTTCAGAACCCAACCATGTGACTGCGGGATTCTTGCTCAATAAGAGCAGGAAAGTTTGCAGGGCCATGGTAGGTATTCTGACTGGACACAACTGCCTAGGAGGACATATGTACCGAATAGGTGTTGTACAGGATGACCTCTGTTCATCCTGTCTAGAAGAGGCTGACTCTGCGGAGCATTTCCTCTGTGAATGCCCAGCGTTTGCACGTCTCAGATATCAATGCTTTGGCTGGGATGTTGCACGCATGCAGACGATAGCCTCTTTTCCCCTATCAGTGATCCTAGACTTTATCAAGAGGTCTGGGAAACTATGGTAGGCAGGGGGTAATGAGTACAATGGGTCCTTTGGCCTGAGTGCTTAGAGGCGTCAATGCACCTCTCCCCCAACTCACACACACACACACACACACACCTAAAAACAGCTCATCCGGTTTTTAATTGTACAAATTTTGCCTAGTTCATAAGACCAAAAATCAATGTCAGTACGTACAATGTAAATATTATTACATTAATGCTGCATAGACTTAGATCCAGTCTGAGCTCATAATTGTTAAAAACCACTTTATTACTTTGTTAGAAATTACCTCGCCCAAATAAAATAAATTCATTCATTCATTCATTTGAAAACAGCTGGGTACACAGAGAAGTGTGTATTTGAGTGCTGCATGAATTGTTTGAGATAAATTTGACTGACCGCATTTCCATCAGAGAAGCGCTACTGAAACGCAACGAAATCAATCCATTTTTGAAGAAATACAAAATAGATGAAATACGAGAATATCGTTCGGAAAAGATAATGGGTCAAATAAAGATGAAACACCACAAACGCCAGAATTGACACCACATAAAGTTATGATAGGTGTATGGTGGAATTGGAAGCGAATCGTTTACTAAGAGGTGCTAGAACCTGGTCAAACTATTGATTCTGCTCTCTACTGTCAACAATTAACTAGTTTAGAGCAAGCAGCCAAAAATAAGTTGCCAGAATAGATTAACAGAAAGGGTGTTGTCATTTACGTACACATCTTTGTTGAAGCGGCAAAAACTGATGGACCATGATCTTTGGTCATATACCGTATAGCCCAGATTATCATTTCTTCGGATTATCCTTTGTTTCGATCTCTGCAAAGCTTCCTTGACGGTCATCAAAAAAGGGCTGTGCAAATCACTTGGCCAAGTTTTTCGTCGATAAACCACAAAGGTTCTACTGCGATGGGATTATGGCTATTCACCAAAAATGGCAAAAGTTCAAATGGACAATATGTATTAATAAATAAAATGATCAAATAATGACAAAAAAACTCTCAATACTTCTAACATTAACCAATATAAGGAAATATGATTTTTCGGCCTAAGTGATTTTAACATCTATTTTACTACAGTAGGTAAAAAAAGTTAAGGCACAAATTCTCAGTATGAACAAGAAATTTGTTCTTAATGCTACTTTAATAATAAATGATTGTGGTTTTACGTTTGATTAAAAGTTTCGCATGTTTACTTTAAGAAAAATATCGAAAAAGAACTGGAAATGAAACAAATTTCACAACGTTAACGTAAAATTTTTCACTGGTGATCCACAACAGCGCAAAAACAGTTAAGACACAAGGCAGTTTCAGTTGAAATTATTTGTAATTCCTGCAAAAAATACCGTTAAATGTACTTAGTTTAGCTTGCAAAGCGTTTTTTAAAAGTAATTTTATTGAGGGTGTTATTAAAAATGAGCGTGAAAAGAAAATCGGTAAGTGCAGAAATCCGCGAATGTATTTTGCGACGTAGCAAAACATGAATAACGTATTCTGAGATTGGCATACTAATGGAAAAATCAAGATATACAGCGACATATGTAATAACAAAATATAAATCAGCTAAATCGTTTGAAACAAAGCATCGGTCAGAAAGGCCTAAAATCTTATCTGAGCGTGAAAAAAATGGATTATCAGAGAAATTAACAAAAACCTTAAATTAAGTGTCCCAGTTTTACGACTTAAGGTAAAAGAACGATTTGAAAAGGAAGTCTCTACTCAAACTATTCGAAATGTTATAAAGAAAGCTCATTTTAAGGCCAGAGTGTGCCGAAAAACCCTTATGTTAGTAATAATAAATAAAATGGTGAAATGTTTTGTTTAAGAGTACGTACAATAGATAAAATCGTTCTGGAAGTCCATAATTTTTGTTGATGCAGTAAAAATTAATCGTTTTGGATCTGATGGGCGGGGATGTTTGACGAAGACCGAATACAGAGTTTAGGAGGAATCATACTACTCTCACTGTAAAACACAGCGGAGGGAACATTATGCTATGGGACTGTATGGGTTTATCTGGCCCTGGATATATAGAATTTGTGGATGGTATGATGGATCAAACGTGTTACCTCGGTATTTTTGAAGGAAACATTAAACAAAGTGTTGAAAAAAAGACATTTTATATCAGGACAACGATCCGAAGCACAATTCGGAGCAATGTTTGCTTTGGGCGTAACTGTCCAAATGTTATTAAAACTCGCTCTGTCGCCGAACTTAAACCCGATCGAGCATTTATGGCATCATCTCAAAACCACAGTAGCATTGCGAAAGGTAAAGAATAACAAAAGGAACCAAATTTCACTCACTTTTTGCAAAAAAAAAATAGTGAAAACGATGCCGAAATAACTACGATGAGTGATAAAAATGCCTGGAAGAGCTACAAAGTATTAGTGCTATGTAAGTTGATTTTTTTAAATTGATCACATCGAAACAATTTAAATAATTTCAGATAAAACTGCACTGTGCCTTAACTTTTTTTTGCGCTATTTTGGATCATCAGTGAAAAATTTTACGTTAATTTTGTGAAATTTGTTTCGTTACCAGTTTTGTTATATTGTTTTTAAAGCAAACATGCAAAAATTTAATTAAATGCAAAAACACCATAATTTATTATAAAAGTTGCATTAAAATTAAGTTTTTTTAATGCGACTGATCGTATAATGCAAAAAAGTTTTTAATACTGATTTTCCTCAAAACATTTTGAAGCAATCATCGCGCCGTGGACGTGACAGCTTGGTTTAAATTTTGTTGGTTTTCGATACAAGTCAGAGGGATTCGAATCGCCGAATGATTGGACGTAGTTTTGAAATTTAGCTTTAGAATTTTAGAATGACTATCGGCACAAATTTCAAAGCTCTTAAGGGGTTAGTCCACTGTTAAACTGCTCCAAATGAACTTTTTTTTGAAGCAGCTACCAAAGAAAAACTATTCAAGATATCGATTTGAAATTTTACAAGCATCTTTATTAAAGTTAGGAGTTAACATTTTCATTGGAAAAAATTAGTAGAAAACAAAATGGCGGCCACCCCATTGGATCGCCGCAGCGCCGCCGAAAAAAAAGCAAATTGCGCCTCGTGAATTCCTGGACAAAATAAGCATCTGTGAACAAATTATCAAAAATATTTCATTAGTGTTGAGTATGAAGGACTGCACGGGCCTAAATTTAGAGCCCTAAAGCGATTAAAAAAATGTGGTATACTTTTGAATCAAAAAAATGTTTAAAAAAAATTTTTTTAATCAAAAAAATGTTTCCCAGATCGTAAAAAATTTTTTTTTTGTTCTAAATTTAGGCCCGTGCAGTCCTTCATACTCAACACTAATGAAATATTTTTGATAATTTGTTCACAGATGCTTATTTTGTCCAGGAATTTACGAGGCGCAATTTGCTTTTTTTTCGGCGGTGCTGCGGCGATCCAATGGGGTGCCCGCCATTTTGTTTTCTACTAATTTTTTCCAATGAAAATTTTAACTCCTAGCTTTAATAAAGATGCTTGTAAAATTTCAAATCGATATCTTGAATAGTTTTTCTTTGGTAGCTGTTTCAAAAAAAAGTTCATTTGGAGCAGTTTAACAGTGGACTAACCCCTTAAGTCACCAATTAATAGCATAGACTAAGACTACGGCAATAATAAATTGGGCATCTAACGTGCACTTGCCAACTAGCTCAAATTTGCATGTATAAATCTAGTGTTTGTTAAATAAACGCACCGTTTAAAAAAAAAAACTTTTGTTTGAACGACTACCTTTATATTCCTTATCGAGTAAATGGGTTTCGTCAAATTTGCAGCAATCAAATAATTATTAATTGTTAAATAATAATTGAAAATTACCTTAAACAGCCCGTGATATTCAAATATCTGGAAAAAAAATAGAGAAGAGATATCATTATTTACGAAATTTTCGCTTTGACACTTTTCAAATCATAAAATAAATTGCTTTAATATTTCAAACTATCCTGGCAGCCCATACAATTTCCCGTAACCAATTCAAACACTTACTAGCGCGCATGTCTGATCCAACAGAATCTCCAATTTCCAGTAGCAAAAGCCACCCCAAAGCTATTCCGTGAAAACGAATATGGAAGAGGGAAGCTTTTCACGAGAATTAAAAAAACAGGCACACTACGGTATTATTATGTATTATGTTGGAGAAGCTACCCGCGTGTGGGTAATGTTGGCAAAGGTTTCTAATATGTGATAAGGCTGCAATTACTTTTCCACGCAATTTATTTAGTCGAGCAACCGGTTTTTTTCTTATGTGTACTCCCTAAATTTTGTGCATGCACACATGTATGTTAGTTTTTATATTTATTCAGGCAATTACTAGCATAAGAATCAAAAGAATATATGTATCTCTTTTTGTACTGCAATTAATCCTATGCAGTAAATATTGAACAGAAGTGTAAACATAATCATGATAAGTATATTGTCTGTCGAATGAATTATATTTTGATTATGTCAGTATGTATACTCAATAAGCACGTGAACAGCATAATTATACAGCTTTACATGATTACTGCTTTCAAACTTGTTTCCACTCTATCCAAGACGCTGTTTTCAGCATTCAACGGAGCTTCAAATCCAATAACGAACAACATCTCAATTTCAAATGAGCATCACAACACCCATAAAACGATATTATTCAAATCACTACAACTTTACTTTTCAACAACAACAAAAAACTACTCTCGTTCCAGGAGCAATAACTGTTAAATTATCTGAAAATTGGGTAGAACGGTCGTTCCATAAAAATCAATAGGATCGTCCTTAGCTTGGGTCATTTTCTGATTATCGCCAAACAAAACTTTCAACTCCGCAAAACGTAGCCCGTAAGTCGAAAGATACCGTTGACAATACTGACAATTGCGTTCCCATAAACACTTCACGGCAAAGCTATTCGTTCTCATTCAACAAATTTCGTACGCAATGTTTTCTATCACCTGACTAACTTTGCTCGAGTCGTACAAATATCTCAAATTACATTTCATTGTATAGTAGGTATCTACAAGAGAGGGAGAAAGAGCAACCCTTCAAAACTTTGTCTTGACTCGAGCGTGGACGTGAATGATGGTAAATGGTGTTGCGTATCACGAGGGCATTGGTATCCTCATAGGACTTAGCAAAACGAATAAAGTAACGAAATTCCTTTTGAATAACGATCAGAATGGATAGTCTGAATTCCACGAGCGCTCGATTCACGGCCGAAATAAAATCAGACTGAACTTTGGGTTACTCTTCGAAACTGTACACATTGTTTAATAATGGAAGCGCTTTATTAGCCAATAATGCCGAAAATGTAAGTAAACCACATCAAACTTTTTCGCAGCGTTAATGCAGAAATGCTGTGGCGCCGTTTCATCTTTAGCGAGCAACGCTTTTAGAAGCTATCGAGAAAGCATCTGCAAATAAACTGGATTTCTAAGAACACTTTTTTATGCTGGCCCCAGCAACGAGCATAACAAAATATGGAACACACTTTCCATGGCGAACGTGAACCTTACAGTGTAGATACATAAACCCAAAAATATTCAGTAGATTCTTTCGCCTCCGCAACGTATGTTTGTATACTTTTCACTTGAAAGTAGAAACAAGGAAAAAAATACAATAGAAACCAGCAGGGAGCAATGTTCATTTCCATTCTCCTTCTTTTATGTCATTTCAGTGTTCAACTGAGGCCACTGAGGCTCAGATGGCATCATTGACAGTGTAATGGATTTTCAGATTTTATAGCACAACCGTTCAAAATAATGACAAAAAGTATTGACTTCCGCCCAGGACTAATACTACTTATCAAACTGTCCTCGATGACGATGACATCCGCTCTCATTTCATTCGACCCCACTCCACTACTTTCCTGCGTCACCCTAGTAACCATTTCAGTGCTCTTTTGACATTCGCTTTCATACAAATATTAATTCACAAATTTCAATCAAGATCTACTGAAATTTCAAATCGCAAATTTCTCAACTTGCAACTACCATCCGTTGACCAAATTACTGATAATCGACACCACATAAAATTTTCATCTCATACACGTCCAAATAAATATCTAATAAAACGTAGAAAATTCGATAACATAAAATGGTCGAACATTTGGCGTTAACTCGTGTAACAAAAATCGACGAAATCAGCAAAGAAGTACCACGTCCAGCATCTGGTTTGCCATTGAATGCACTACCGGGATGGAATCGTTTACCGTTATGCGACAAGTTACCCATGCTAGATGCTCCAACAAATCAAATTATATTTTCACGCGATAAAATTGGAAAAAAGGTGAGGATTTGTGTATTCGATACGAAAGAAAATCCATATGGAAATCTTATTGGCGAGTGTTATTAAATCGTTTCTTTTTTCTTCATCTTTTATTTATAGCTCTGGAAACCATCGGAATTTGTTTTATATGATCCGAATTGCTATACGGTTAAGATAGATTATGATTCATTGCATGATCCACATTTGAAAGGATATTATTATCGTCCTGTGAATTTGAAGGTAAATAATATTTCAGCTTGTTGAGATATGAAGCGTTGAATTGTCCGTTATGAGGTTTTTTTATTGCCTTTTTATGTTTTTTTTATTATTGACAGATAAGTTTCGCAATGGGGACTTTCTTTTACATTATTTTTCATATTTTTTTTGTACAATATTTGTACCAGGTACCAAATCAGGTAACAAAAAAAATTTGATCAGGTTCAGTGTGCTCAATGATTTCCTTTAAAATGGGAAAAAAACTAAAAAAAAAAAATGGTGGTATCTTGTCGTCAAAAAATTTTCAACAATCTTCAAATCTAGGCATAGGATCCAAAATTTAATATCGTCCACTACAGAGTAAATATTTACAGTAATCTTTTTATTGATTTTATCGAGGCATCTGGAAACATACATACTACACACTGGTCAACAAATAGGAAAACACTGATTTCGGCAGTTATTACTGTATAAAGGAATTGAGTGTTAGTAAGCGCTATAAGTGCCACCAGAACAGCTTATGCTCAATCGAGTTTTAAACCGCTGATTGTACGACTGATTTTTTTAAAAATGTGTCTAGTGTGGCTTAAAATCAGAAAGTGGTTTGAATCATCGATCAAATAGTGAGAGTTGTTTTGAATATCTAAGAGCTGCCCAATTTGTTTTTAGGGGCACAGATTATTCGTGTCCGAAGCCCATAAAATCTGCAGTAGAAATATATTTTCATAGCTAGAAGTATTTTTATGGAGGCTGGTACAGAGTTCGCGATAAAGCAAGAGCCTCACCAAATCTTCTTGTTTTTATTCTTACTAAAGGAGAAAAATTCGCAGAAAACCATGCTAAAAGTAAACAAACCAGACTTTAATTTGCGAAAACAGATGTTATTTATTCAAAGAAAACGGAATGTTTTTTATCGAGCATCTTTTTTGATATTCGATGCCACTCTTGCACGATGCTCGAAAATATTGAAAACGTTTTTCTCTTTCAAAAATATTCAGGTGCTGCTATGGCTAGATCCTTATGTAATAGAGAACATTTTGAATAATTTAGTTCGAAGCGTCAGCAACGATTGCAAGCAGTATAATTCCGTAGAAGGACTATGGGGTAATATCCTTGAATCAAGGCTAAAAATGTCCCATGATAGCATAAATAAAAGAATATTTGATGTAATTAAGTAATAGCCCACAGTAAGCGCAATTCATTTAACTGCGCTTTACGAATTAGTGGAATTTGTCTGTACAGAAAAAACTTACAACAGAACTTATTGGTGTTTTTAGGTCTGTTAGGATAATTCCAGGAGATATGGCATACCTTTTTTTACTTATGTCCATAAATCGTGAATTTAAAGAGTTTTATGATTCAAAAAAGGCAGAAATATTCTTTAATATAAAAATAATAAAAGTACAGAAACTAAATCATATTTGGCAAGCACTACTAATATTAAATTTCAAAAACCTCATGCTTAGGGTAATTTGGCATGGTCTATGAGGTTATATGGCATATTGTGTAGTTTTCAAATTTCTGTTACCGCAATCGTGGCAGGTATTAACGAATAACGTAAAAGTTTCGTGCGACTATCTTCGGCACACAACGCACTCCATCCAATCATCTCTTTTCTTCGTGAGACTATAATTCTCTTCACAACCTTACGCAGATATCTTCCTGAAAATCTTCCGGACCATCAGATTCATCCATGCGCAGGTTGAAATCTCTCATTACCAGACGAAGATGAGCTAGTCATATTTGGCTTTTTTTACATTTTCCTTCTTCAATGTCCTCTTATTCTGTTGTATAACTTAGGATTGTCCAATATATATATCGATATTTAAGAAATATTGATATTTAACTCTCGATATATCGAATCGAACCGATATAATCGAATCATCTGATATCGATTTATAATATATCGATATATTTTATTTGATACATCGATATATTTTATTCGATACAAGAATATCGTAATGTGCCCTCCATAAAATAGTTCCGTATGTCATATTTTTTTTCCTCCTTCCTTCCACTCTCTCCATCACTCAATCAGTATGCACGGTCCGCGTGCATCAACATATTATTAAACATATCGTCCTAGTACTTCCCAGACAATTGAAAATTGGTATAAGGGAAGATACAATTGCTATTAATTTGAATTACACTTCATACTTTAAGGTATATGTTTGTTCTTATTGACATGTGTCCAGAGAAAAGTCTACAAAAAGCTCTGGTATCTTCTACATTAAGGATTTGTTTTTTTTTTCCTCCTTCCTTCCACTCTCTCCATCACTCTATCAGCGTGCACAGTCCATGTGCACCATCTTTACCCTCTAGTAAGTTTTTCATAGTGCTTCCCAGACAACTAATTTGTTGGTATAAGGGACAGCATAATTCTTATCAATAAGATAGACTCACTTTTATTAACTTATTATTGTCTTCATTGACTTGTGTCCAGAGAAAAGTATAGAAAAAACTCTGGTGTTATTCGTCATTGTGCGTTGTTAATTTTTTTGTGCAATTTTAAGTTTTCTTTGAATCTCATGATATTGGTTGAGTTCTTTAACGGATGTGAGATTTCAAATATGTCTTGAACTCTATTATATTTTTTGTTAACGTGACCGAGTTCGGTAATGAATTGTAGTATGCGGTAGTATGCGATAGCCTGCTGTACTGGATCCATCCTTAATCTATCCGTTCTTGGAATTGAAAGAGATAGATTTCTAGCAGTTCTGGTTTCTCGGTTAGTTATCTCTAACACAGTGCGGGGGGTGTTAAAACACTTCAGATTGTTTTTCAGGATGTTAAAAATTAATTTTCCCCTTTCAAAATTAAATAGTTGTTGAATATTTAATATTTAATTTGAAAGTGTATAAGCATTAAACATCATTAATTTAGTTCTGGTTTCCAAGAACTCAAATTTTCGTGTCGCAATGCGAGCTAACCGTTGATCGCGAACTAATAATATAAGAGAAAAAATTTAGTTCACAAGATATTCTACCTAGAATAGATACAGGTATAGAAATACAAGCGTTATACAGGGCGGATTTTATCACGGTTATAATATGAAATAAACTGAAAAGCCTCACAAGCTTTTGATTTATTTTTCCTCATCAGTGTGTGTTTCTATGGTTATTTCAATTAATTGGACTAGAATAAATTAGACTGGCCGAGGAAAAGGCAGGCATAGTCACCGAATCATGAAAGATGAAAAGCGCGCCCAGTGTGGTTTACCAAGAAATTTTTCTTTTGCTTCCTCGAATATATTTCTCCAGAATCTTGCATAACTTCTGCTCTTTTAATAGTTTGGTAGATTTGGTAGATAACATAACAATTCAGAGTTCCAACCTAATACAAGTATGGTAAAGACAAATGCTTATATAAATTTCATAGACCTAGTGTGCAAATCATTTCAGAAATCTAAACTTATCAACATCTATACCTTTTATTTTTTCTGTTACCGTTTCGATGTTCACCGAAATTCACATTTCATCAAATAACCAAGTCTTTATTCGCATTCTGCTCTTTTCCCTAGCGAATACGCGAAATCGGACGTATAACAGATAACAATGATGTTCTATGTACTTTGAAAGAATTCAACGACTATCGACAATATCTTCGTCGCCTACATCTCGACCTAATCAACGAAGAAGTCAAAAGAAGGGTAAGTTTCTATTCATCCTAATTCTACGTTACACCTCTCTCCCTCCACTCGTTTCATCCACGCCCAGGAAATGGCACAACGTGATCGATTCCTAATCAAAGCCGCCGAGGAAGTAGCCTACAAACAAACCGAAAGACTTAAGAGTAATATTTCGCGAACGAAATCAGAAATCATTCAACTGAAGCAAGAACGTGAACGACAACGAATTGAACGGGCCCAGCAGCTAGCCAACAATTTGAAACGAGCCCACGAGAAAATCAAACGAATGAAACAGCTGCAGAAGGAAGCTATATTGGAAAAATCGAAAATGCGCGACCATATTCGAGGTGAACGTTTGAAACGGGCTCATGATGCGGAAAAATTCCGTGTTATTGCACTCAAGAAGCAGTTCAAGATGCGCGACATGAAAGTGAAGAAAATCAAAAGATATCGTTTCGACGAAGAACAAGACGCAAAATTAATGAATGTAAGGACAAAGTTTGATTTATTGTACACATATTTGAGCTCGTTACTTGGATTTGATTCAGGCCATCGCACGTTGGCAGAAACGCTTGGAATTCCGTGCATGGAACCATCAGCGAAGCAAACGGCTGCGAATGAAGGACAAGATGATGAGAGCTGAAAGCGTCGCGGTATGCAAACCGAACTGTCAGATTGCCTGCAATTCACGAAAATTAATTTTCTTAATATTTTTATTGCAGAGACACAAACGTCTCATGCAAATGAAATGGGATCGCATTCAGACGGAGATCGCTGAGAAATCCATGCAGCGACACAAAAGAGACCTCCTAGACGAACTCACTAGCAAATTGCAGAGGAAACTGTTCAAGACGGTATTTTAAAGCAAACATCGCATGAAAGTTACTCTGTACTATTTTTTTTTCTCGGAATATAGAAAGGGAAAAGCAACGAGCTAAAACCGCTTGAAGTTCAATTGACTGGCGGCCAAAGGGACTCGAGCAGTCAACGGAAGGCCAGAGTTACCGCGGTGGGTTTGAAGCACTCTCAGCAGGATATGCAGGATGCTCTTTCGACTGCCATATCCCTTCATGACATGCCTGGATCGAATCATGAATCGACTGACAAAATTATAAACAGCGCCAAGTACATATTGGAGAAAGTTCTAAAAACCGTACGTCAAATAATTTTTGCGATTTGCAATCATAAGGATTTCTTCACCGTTTTCAGGTCAATCGTAATCTTGGCGAAGATGTACAAGCGAGAGACTACATGTACCGACGAATAAAGGACTTGTTCACCCGAACGAAGAAACATGTATTAATGGTAAGTTGGATTATAGCTCGAATGTGGACTGTCACAGTCACTTGCGGCCGTTATATCTTATCATTTCCACTACAGAAAGTCGACCGCGTTATTCAAGGATCCGATGGCCAAGAAAGCCAAAGAAGTTCTGAGTTGGAACCGACCAAATCATGTCCAATCTCCAAATCAATAATTCTTCCGCTCTGGTCGAAGAGTGCCGTCAACACGAATATGTCGAAGAGTATCGTCAACGCGAATATGTCCAAAGTGGTGTCATTTGGTGAAATCGAGCCAATCGGTAAAACAGCTCAGGAGATCGATTCGGACGTGGAACTGAAGAGTGTCAGAAGTAGAACTCCAACCCCAGCTGTGAGTAGACTTTGGCTAACCAATCTTCATCATTTTTGTTGTTTTATAAATTCCCTTTTTAGAGTTCCTTTACGTCAATCAATGCGGTTGTCAAAGAAACCTGTACCGAAGAGGATGTCAAAATTCCATTTAAGACTCGTGAGCACAGTTACAGAATCCCGCATTGGACGCCGAACGAGCGAATTTTCGTCGAACATTTTTACATTAAATTCAAAAAAGCTCTACTGGTTGGTGTCGAACGAGCCGTTTTCGATTCAATCGACTTGAAGAAACGTGAATTTCGATTGAATTCAAGACGAGAGATCCTGGGTAAGAATTTACAGTTAATAATATTTAGTTGTTACAATGGCGTTTTCTATTCCGAATTTCAGAGCTTGATCGAGACTATTTAACCAATATCATGGCTGAATCGATTTTGACTTATAATTTGAACAGTTATAATTACTACGGAAATTCACGTTTGTGTATTAGTGTGCTGGCAGCGGAATGTTTATTTGATTTACAGAATACCTCTTTGAAGGCAATGCATGATCCTTCTTATCGTATCGATCCGCGGTGTCGATGCAATATTGGCACTTTTGGGAAAGTTTGTATGCAAAATAAGAGTTCATGGGGTTTTTAGATAATTTACCGAAATTGATTGTAGTGTAGTCAATATAAATATGATTGTGTTTTATTATTCGCGTGATTTGTCATTTCTAAAATAAATTATTTTTACATCACTTGCAAGATTTTTTCTGTTCTTTTTTTTTAATTTAGTAGAAAGGAAACCATCTTTAAGAACGATGAATTTGGATAATTTCAAAATGGTAATAACTTCGCACAGAGTCATCAGATCATTACGAAATTCACAGGACAAATTGGTGAGCACAAGTAATATGTTTGTGTGATTTTTGATAAATTTGCGGGCAACTCTGTAGCTACGGCAGCTACGTAAAGAAAATCAACGACCGTCCTGAATTTTTTTTTGCTTTTCAGAAACAAATGCACAGCCACATTAAAATTTTCGAAATTCCTCTTTGCACAAAAACGGTAATTTTTCACCAATTCTTACTTATATAGGACCAAGTCTGAAAGAAAAGATGTTAAAATGTAGGCAACTCTGTGGTAGAGGTGCCATCTTAAAAAAATCGCAAAGAAAAAAACTTTCACCAGCGAACACACCCCTAAAAAAATCAATCCAGCAACCGGATTTACGCAGTAGCAGGACTCTTAAAGGCCCCCATTCACGAGGAGCCCAAAGGGCCTGAGTCCATTTGGCTTGAGTCCGTTTTAAGTCCAATTTAGCTCGCCACTCACGATAGAGCCCCGAGCCAGTGAGTTCATTTCATTTTCTGTCATTAATTTAGAAAAAAAAGAAAACTTGAAGAAAAAATTATTTTTAATTTATTAATGGATTCCCCAAGCATATGGTGGAGTTGTTTGCTATTGCAGCTTGCATCTACATAAAGAAACGAAAACCAAAAAGGAATTGACAAAAAGGATGGCTTGCCGAACCGAAATAAATGAGTCACCTAAATTTGGTAAAAGAATTCACACTTGAGCCTTCTGATTGGCAAAATTATTTAAGAATGGATGAAACGACATACAACACATTGCTGCAGTTGACCACCCGACTGATCAAACAAAAGGATACGAATATGAGGCAAGCCATCACTCCTCACGAAAGATTAAGCGCTACTTTGCGGTACTTAGCAAGCGGTTGCAGCTATGAAGATCTCAAATTTTCTCCAGTAATTTCACCCCAGGCTTTGGATCAAATAATAAGAGATTCATGTGGCCTATATTTTTTCTATAACTTCCAAAACAAAATTATGGTTACCACTACCCATTATGCTGAATTTTTCGATTAAATAAAATAATCACAGGAACAGTCAATGAGCTTGTCACAGGTCAGCATGTGAAGGAAGACTTGCACCGTGGCAGTCTTGCTTCGCACGCTGACCTGGCCATGTTGTTTCGACTGAGGCTTAAACCCACACGACCAGTTAATTTTATGGATTGTCAAAACTCGGCTTACTATTTCCCCACACACAGTCGAACCAAAAAATGGCCCGATGGCCTGAACCCATTGACTTTGGATTGATTGAAAAGCCAATTCGGTTCCTCCAATCTATGAGTCCTTCCGAGTTCTCCCACACACGGTGAGATTTTGGCCTGGCCTCAGACCATTTGGACTGCTGGACTGCTCGTGAAAATATGGGAGCCATACGTTTGATAAAAGTTTATTGAAAAATTTGGATAGGGTTGCCGTGCATGGTAATTTTTGCCTCTTGAACGTTCAAAGTTTGCTCAGTAAAATAAAAGCGTTTTGCTCTTTTTCCCAGTCACAAAATCAAAACAAAATTTATATAGTAGATGGACCTTGTAATAAATCAGGTTTAGTAGGAATTTGGTTGAAATATTAAGATTGGGCTACCAGCTATGATAATTTTTTTTATCATTTCTTTACTCAAATTGTACTGATCCTGCAATGACAATCAACAGCAAATATTTGGATTTCGAAAATTTGTTGAAAAGTTCGCAGGTGCTAATCTTAAATTTCTTCTTACCCCTATAATTTCCAATGCAGTCATCGGATGATTGAAAAACAAATCATAGTGTACAACGTGTAGCAGGTTTGGTATACTTTTGACTTTGGTGCTACGCATTTTGGTTTTTTTCGTACCAATGGTTGCCGGCAGACCTGGTTTCAGTCAACTATTCAATAGCCCGAGGAATATCTGGCCATTTTATTTTTTTTGTTAATAAATTGGTATATTATTTTTCCATTTTTGAGACTAATAATCTGTTGAATGTTTCAACTACCCTGTTTGAGTGTTAAGGTCCGCATTCTAAATGTAACTTTTACTGGCTTATTGACAAGTTTCCTAATCAGCTTAAAGTTTTCTTTAATTATTTGATTTTGTTTATTTTCTCGGTGATGTAATTAATGGTGCAATATTATTTCTAACCTAATTGATATGTGCCCATGGCATTTTTTACGTCGAATGTCAATCCCAAATATTTTATCGAATCAACCTTCTCCAGTTGAACTCCATCAATTCGAATGCATAGATTTATAGGGCATATATTTTTTTGTTGGAACACAATATATTTGATTTTATACACGTTTATAACAAGTTTGCTCTATCGTAGCAAGTGTTTTTCCAAATCCATATTTATTAAAATCCAAATTAACCTATCCTTTGAATTTCGTTTTCATCCAGGGATATCATTAAAAGTTTCCGCGATGAAACTATGTCTGGGGCTGCCATCCGAAAAATTTCGAAAACTCGGAAAATTTTAACACTGGTTGCTTATTTTATTGTAACTGTTTTGCATATGAACACAAAATGGAAGCATATGTTGGTGCAATATTTACGAAAATGTCTAGTGCTGGCAATCCTATGTTGGCACCACGGCCAAAAATGTAGCGAATCTGTTTCAAGTTAAGTTAAACCGACTCTCTGAATTTCATTTCGATTTGGTGACTACGCTGGAAGTTAAAGAGATGAAAAGATTTTTAGGGTTACCACCCTCAAAACTTTTTAAATATTCGAAACGATAATATTTGTTATTCATTGCCATTCCAATTTGAAAAGTTAATGACAACATCGATTAGTAAAGAAATACCAAAAAGTATAAAAATTACCATAGCTAGAAGCTCTTTCATGATTTTTCTACGGAATTCATATGACAGCTGGTTTACAATAAGGTTCATTTACTACATTAATTTCGTTTTGATTTCATGGCTGGATCGAAAGTTACAGGGAAAATAGCTTTATTTTGCTGAGAAAATTTACAAGATTTAGGAGACAAAAATCAAAAATTCTATGCTAATTTTTCAACCAAATTTCCACCAAACATGGTCTAAAGTAAGGTCCAAATACAGTGTGAATTTTGTTAAAATGTGATGGCTGAATCGAAAGTTATAGACCAGAAAGCAGCTTTTGTTTCGTAATGGTTTTTCAAGATGGTACCGCTGCCACGGGGTTGCTGCATTTCAAAATCACTTCTATCGGATCTGGTCCTAGTTACTATCAACATGTTCAGTAAATTTCATAATCATCGGACTGTCCGGTCGTCAGGTCTCGTGAACAGAAGTTTCGAGTGCTTAAAATAGAGATAATTTGGCGATGGTTTGCCGTTCTTGTGCAACTCGGAATTTTGATAACTTCAAATTGACATGCTGGACAAAAGTTAAAATATTTCAATAATGTGAATTTTTTGTCAAAAAGTAAAAAAATGTCAGGAGTGTCGATGATTTGAAGGATTTTTTTCACGTACCTGTCGTAGCTACAGGCTTGCCCGCACAGACTTGAAAATCCATATGTGCATAACTTTAGTCAACAACATAGCTTAAGTCAACATCACGATCCTTTGTTTCTGTCACAAGTTATGACAAATCGACATTTGAAAAAAAAATCCTTGCTTACTTTTAGTCTCTCAGCACCCACACACGGCTCAAAATTTCTAATTCTTTATCATAGGCAAGCATTAAACATAATAAGCTTTCATTTCCATTACTTTTAAAAGAGTTAAAAGTATCTTAATTTTAACAAGTTATGGACCTACCCACTATATACCTACATCTAATTTCACCTCAATTTTGCCGATTGTGTTTTTTTTTTTGTAATTTTGTGTTTGTTTTTGGGGTTGTTTTTTGTTTATTTGTTTGTTTATCTTCAGTGAATTGTCTTTTTTTGTGCGTTTTTGTTAGTTATTTTTTGATCCCTGCTTATCCTCTAGTGGTAGAAGGGGCTGAAACTTGAAGAATGACTAACAAACACAGACTAACAAACAAAAACAAACCCTCAAAAACAAACACACAACCACAAAAACACAATCAGTAAAATGGCCTAACGGCTATGGGGGCACCTAGTCGAGTTTAGACAAACCGATTTATTAAGAAAGAGAGAACAGATAAAAATATTTTTGTTTTTTATATGCTTTCGATAACTAGAACTTATTTGTTAATCTTATTTTATACGCAAATCTAGATCTAGTAACATACTCTTTCTTTTTTGTGACAGCCCTTCCGAACATTAACCTGTCAGGTTAGTCAAAAGGGACAGTATGATTACGTTTCGTGAACATTTTAGTTAGCGCTCGGGCCATTTTGAAATAGCTTTACGTTCTAAATCTTTCATGGCATCATTTTAAATTATCAAAATTTCAAATTTAAGCAAAATATGTCAAATCTTTTTAAAATTGTATCGTACCGATATTTTTTAGAACAACTGTTTCGACAACACCTACCACAATTTTTACTATTCGTTACTTTAATCCTTGCGAATGGAATTCAAGCTGTAAAGAAAAGTCCTCGAATGATTAATGGAGAACAAGCAACACATGGTCAATTTCCGATGGTGGTATGTTTCAAATGTCAATAAGTTTAGATGATTTTCCTAATATCTGGTTAATCGTTATGAAGGCTGCTTTACTGACAGATGCCTCGGATATCGTATGTGAAGGTACGCTGTTAACAATGAAAGTAGTGCTGACAGCTGGACATTGTTATACTGGCCTTCAACAACCAGTAAGAAAAATTGAGAAAATTTTATTGGAATTGTATCGATATCAGGGTTTTTTTTTGTTGCAGGGATATTGCGTGGCCGGTTTAATAGATCTCGATATCGCGAGGATAAACCGAGAATTTGTCCGAAAAATACGTACGATTCAAGTGCATCCAATGTTTCTCGTATCAATCGAATTTGATTTAGCTCTTGCTAGAGTGAGTGCGAATTATCAAATACTTGGCATTAAAGTGCATAAAAAAACGTTAATATCTCAACCGGATTTTGTCAATTCTAAACCGGACAAACTTAATCAGACAAAATTATTATGTTTGTTTTAAAAGATTCCAATTTCGTGAAGTTGAAATCCGACATTATTCATACGCATTAACTTTCCCCCCCCCCCCCCCATTTTTTTCACTTTTTGTTGTTGCAATGCTTCTAAAATTGATTAGAAAGTAGTAATTAACCAAAATTATGATGGAAAAACACGTTTAAAATAAGAAATTTTTTTTTATTTTTTTTAAAATTAATTTTTTAATTTAAAAATTAATTAAATTAATTTAAATTTGAAATTAATGTCACATAACAGTGAGAATAAATTTTGGTACTTTTCTGTTTTTCCCCCTCCATTTCTTTGATTTTTTTAAATGAAAACTGCTCGAAATGGGTTAAAAAGTGTTACTCCACAAAAATTGAGATGGAAAATGCATTTAAAAATAAATATTTTTTTTCCGATTTTAAATTTTTTTTTTCATTTTTATGTGGCAGAATGAGTTTTCCAAAAGTTAATGTTTTGTGGGGGGGGGGGGGGCTGGGGGGGGAGGGCTGCTGCCCCTCCCCCCCGTAATCATATAAACAAATTGTATACAAAATTATTATTGTAATAGCTTAAGCCCTGAAATGTATTCGACGCGAAACGGAACGAAGTGTCAAATCCCATACAAAATCAGCTTGGCGCGGAATTTCGTTTCGTTTGGTTTTGCTCGTCAGTAATGTGTTCGAAGGCGTATAAGAGTCTTCGAAGACAGTGCAATGACCCGCTCTGAGATGGCGCTGCACAATGTATAAGTTAAATTTCGCGGCCATTTAATGACCCAGGACCTTAAATTGATGCGAAAAATGTGACAGCTCATAATTTCATTCGAGTTTGCGGATATTTTATTGAAAAATTGGTGAAAATGGATGGATGAACCGCGCATCCTTGCAACAATAGTTTTTGTTTTGCCGATATTATCATTTTTGATGCCGGTTAGTTAAATTTATATGCACCGAATTCAAATGTAATGCACTTGTTAAATGTCATCAGTGGTAATTTATACTGCCCCCGGTGTCGGGGTGCGGAACTTTACTTCGCTCGATTCCGCAGCAGACGTTTTCGCTGTATTTCGTTCGTCGAATACATTACTAGGCTTTAATTGTAAATTGCGTTGAAGCTTCGGAAAGGTAAGACGTCAAAAATGGAGCAAAATTTATTCTCACTGTTATGTGACATTAGTTTAAAATTTAAATTAATTTAATTAATTTTTAAATTAAAAAAGTAATTAAAAAAAAATTTAAAAAAAAACTTTTTTTTTTCTTTTAAACGTGTTTTTCCATCATAATTTTGGCGAATTACTACTTTCTAATCAATTTTAGAAGCATTGCAACAACAAAAAGTGAAAAAAATGGGGGGGGGGAACAGAAAAGTACCGCAAAGTCTTTACATTTTTACTTTCGATTTTTAGGACTTTCCGCTACTAAAATTACACATCATTTGTTTACTTAGAAAATAATTGTCTTTAGTTTAGCTGCAGTCAGCACTTTCATTGTTGAAATTAAATTCACTTCAATCTATTCCAGCTGGATAGACCATATGAAGTAGGGCCACACACAAAAGCAGCCAAATTGGCAAATGAAGATATCGGTTTTGGCGAAGAATGTTTTCTTCCTGGTTGGGAGAGTGACGGAGGAGTAAGTTTATCAAATTTGAAATCAATGTTGAGCTAAAATGGTCTGAAGGATAAAATTGCACTCAAAAAAGTTTTTTTTTTATGAAAAAATATATTTGTTATTAATTGGGTTTAGGAAGATTAACAAGGCTGGTTTCAATGAGCATAGTGAATTTTTGTTTTATTAGTTGGACCAATGGGCTTATTTTATTTAATCGGATCCATTTTTTCGTGCTCTCGAAACCAATAATTTTTATTTAGTGTCTGTTTTTTCTTTCCCAATTTCTTGACAAATATTGATATGTGAGGGTAGTCTGTCCTCTTTTTCAGCACAATCCTAATGTAACTTAAACCTATTATTCACACTTTTTGTGGTTTAGACCTTTAAATCGTCTTCTCAGTTGATTTTTTTATCAGCAATTTGTAAACATATTTTATTTTATTTCTTACCTCCATTGTATCTAGTTTTACTAGTATTAAAATACGCTTCAAATTAATCTTAACAATGATGGCGATATACATTTCTCTGGTCGATATTTAGTCGTCTGTACACCAAGGTTTTCCCATATGTGAAGGCTCTCATATCACTACAACTTTGTCTCATGTTATGTTGTACTCCTCCCTCCAAGATATGTTGATACTGCTCATTGCACTAAAGTAATGTTTCTGCACTTTATCCAGATTGCTTCCCGCCTGTGTTCAATCAATCTAACTCAAACTAAACGCTTGGTTTGACCAATGTATATTTTTCCCCACATTTCAGCCATGGACTCTCGCAAATGCCTTCTCTTTTTCGTCTTTAATGTGACCTAGCTTAGAACCTTTTAATTAAAAAAGGAAGAAAAAAAACTGTTCGAACTCTTGTGGCTGTTTTCTGTTTAATACACCCTCTAACTTTCTATATAGCTAGCCACCAAACCAAGAACACTTCTTTTAATTATTGAGCCTGAAGTATACTCTCAAAGAATTATACTACCATTTTTCTTATTAACAACTTAGAATGATTTTTTCTGTGGCGCAAACCAATCACTTCTGACACCACTTTAGCTCAAACAGTTTACGAAAAGACCCCCTCTTCACAATCGCTTAATCTTTCGATTCCCTAGAAAAAAACCACTTTTATTCAGGAAAACCAAAACTTTAAATGAAACAAATTGTGGATTCGGTCCAACAACTGTAGTTTTCGCTGGATATGGGGATAATGGAAGCTGTACCTTAGTAAGTTATCGTGTGCGAAAATCATTCTTTCGAAATTCCGATACCGATTCTTAATTTTTTTATATTGGCACTGTAGACTGATCATGACGAGCCACTTTTATGCGGAACTAATAGCATTCATGTTTATGGATTAATGACAGAGAAAATGGTGACTAGTCAATAATATTGTCCTTTTTCGAGTGTAAAAAATGCCCGTCAATGGATTGCTAGCTTTCTGCCAACTACAGCAGATTTTAGTCGAAGGTATTATGTATCTTGTTTTTGCTCAACTCAACAAACTGTTTTTTTTTTTCATTTTCAGTATAAAAATCAAGCTACATATACCTATAGGAACAGTCAGTAAGATCTATTTGACGATATCAATGCTAAATGTAGTCTGTATAAATATTTAGCTAATATTTTAAATTAATTTTCATTTCTCGGGTTTTCAATATAGATAATTTTACGTTTTGTCAGAGATTTTTCTTAAAATCATATCGAATCAGGTTTTCTCTGATGAATCAAAATTGATTTTTATTTTTTGCTCATGAGGAACCTAGTAAACATGAAAATTCTAGGACCATTTTGGCTCTATTTTTAGTTCATATTTCATCATTTCTAATGATCTTTTTCACAAAGGAAAGAGCCTACTCTCTAAGATATATTACTCTAAAAATCGTGAATAAGACGAGTTGTGGCTTTGGCGAGACAACGATAGTTTTTGCCGGAATGGACGGAAAATATGAGTGTGGTGCAGTAAGTCGACATTTACTAAAATTTCTACACATGAAGCGACCATGCCGTTACATCTAACAAAAACAGAAATCTTAAAACAAACTGATTTTTCTACAAAAAGAAGCCAACTCCAATGATACTCCAAAACACTTTCAGCGTGATTCCGGCGGACCACTGCTATGTGGCGACAATCAAATCCTCTATGCTTCGTTAACGGAAAAAATGACTGCACTTCAGTCGTATTGTCCTTTTTCGGCAATCATGACCAGTAGGAAGTGGATTATTGATAACCTCCGAGGGAGCCTAGATCTAGCAAATGAAAGGTACTTGAGTGAATTTTCTCGTCATTTGAGCATTTTTTCTACATTTTTTTAACAGTGCGAAGATGACAACAGGTTCAATTGTTTGGCGACTATATGAATTATTTCTCTTCGCAATTTCAATTGCAAAGTTGTGCCATAGAAAAGCTAGCTTCAGAATATCCGTATAAATTGGTTTTTGAACATTTATGTTGGTTGTTATTTTTGCTATGAAGCTTTGTGGATGTTTAGAAACTGCAGAAATATTGTTGAAACAAACCAGGAGAAGAAAGTGTATGTTTTGATTGATTATTTTGATTTTTTTGACAAATAAAAAGTAGTGTGTAAATGTATTATCTTTTCAATCGTTATTTCATTTTATTTGTTAGCGGTCCTGGTAGTGCTTTGCTACTATATCGTCGTACTCATCTACACATTGTACCCATTTTGTTAAGATAGTCAGTGATGCAAAGACCCCAAGCACATCTGTCCCCTCGCCGATCTGAAGGCATTATATCAATGAGCGCCAACCTGACAGCTTAGCACCGCAATGGAAAGACCCCCGCCACCAAACCGGAATTATAGTCCAGTAATAGCCGCGGTTGACTCTCCACTACAACTCTTATGTGCTTGGAGACCGGGAATCAATCGGGGCCTTCCTGTTCACAGCATCCCAGACACGGCATTGACCAGCTCCTCCAGGTCCAGACCAATCTAATGGATTTGGCATACCTTCCAAAATCAATTTTGGAAGGTGCCTCCCAATCCAGACCACAGATATAAGAAGATATAAGATGCCTTAGCAGCCATACTCAATGAAATTGAAAGAACTTTGCAAACGGACTACCACCGTATGTCAAACAGTCTTGAAAGATACTTGTGGTTGGGATCGGACCAGGCCTTGAGAGAACACACGTGGTTAAAGAATTTTAAACTAAATAGCAACAGCATCAAAATCATTCACAAGAAAAGTCCATAAAATACAAAGGTTGTTTAAATCAAAGTCAAGATTGATTCCAAATATGTGTGGTGAAAATTTTAAATAAAACCAATTGTGGATTTGGTCAAACAACTGTAGTTTTCACAAGATTTTCACATGTGCGGTTTCATGTTTTCAGAAAATATAATAATTCTTTCAGACTACTCATTGAACATAAATTTGAGTACTTTAAGAAGTTACCGTGCTTTATTGATAGGGCAAAATTGATACATACTATTCAAAGGATAAGACATTTATACTGATGGGAGCTTCCTTAAGTTTAGATTGAAGATATATTCTATTTGAGTACTAGTGGTATTATGTTTCAAATGCATTTTTATGTTTTCTGTATTATTACTATATTAATATATTACTGCATCATACTAAAAAGGTTTGTTTAGCTCATAAGTTTACACAACCTGAATAAGTGCATACAGATTATTTCCTTTTTTTCAAATTTAGATATATAAATGCAAATGTATATATAGCTTTTTGATGACAAGCATTTAACGAAGCATTGAAAATAGTCCGAAATACACATAAATTATCTATGATAGCAAGTCTAAGTTTATGTAGATAAGTATTAAAATTTACCAAATTTAAATTAAGTTAAGCATACTTATATATACACAATTATTCCTATCCATTTATATCATACTTGCCCTCTACTACCCAGTATCTACCCCATTAACCCCTGGTTGGCAGTAGTATGAAGCAGCTTGATATAAGGTAAATCGAAATCAAATCAATCCCGATGGCCAAACCGGTAGGATAAGGCCAACATTGGTTTCTTGTAAGAATGAACCAATTAATTCCGTTAGACACTCTTGCGAAAGGCAATTCAGATATTCACTAAAACTTCTGGATAATCAAAAATAACTATATTTTCGTGAAATAAAATACTTCGGTGAACAGTAAAAGTACACTGAATTGAGGTTAGAGTGAAAGTGGGGACGTATTCACTCTCATATCGAATATCATCTTTGCTTCCGAATAAACACGCTTCGCCGGCTAAAATGTTTATAACATATCTGACTTTACTTTATGGAAAAGAGCATACTACACACATTTTCCACGATAAATCAGTGGAATCAAAGTCAATCGTAGAGACAAAAATACTCAGAGACAGTTCATTGCTACACGACACCTAGAAAAAGCAAGTGAACTTATTGGACATACCAATGACTGGATTTAGCTTGCTTTCAAAACACTATTACACAACACACTTCACTTATTTACAAGCCACACTTATTCACTTTAATAGTTTTGTTACGACTAGGAAATTGATAATAATTTAGGAATCCACCATCCCACTGTGATGTGACAATTTTTCTGTCACTAGCCTCAATTTGACAGCTAGCTTTAGGCGCGTTTTTTCTTCGTGGAATGACTGCCAGTGCCGTCGATGAGAAGGGGTCCAGCAAAATTTACCATCTTCGCAAAACAGCTGATGCTAAGGTAAAGTCAACGCGTGTGCCGATCTCTTGTTTTTAAGGTTCACTGGTTAAAATTTTTCCTGACTGCCGCCATTTTGCACTTAATTACTTTTGTGATCGGTCTGGTTAAAATGGTTAAAGAGTCTTCTTTTCGGCCCATATTCAACTGGCATATATCCCGTTAGTTTCAGTTATTTTAATTACCACTTTTAGCAATATGCAAACAGACAATTAGAAGCAGGTAAGCAAGTATGTAAAATATCTATTTAGTATGTATCCATCTAAAATATCTATGCGGAATATATCCAGACCTCCATGTTGAATATATCCACCTAATATATCTATTGCCAATAATACTCTTTGAAATAAAACACATTCATTTTAATCGTACATATTTAATTTAATCTTTATATTAGGCGCGTTTTTTTGCTCCTCTATCCAGCGGAGAGTAGAATGAGAGTAGAGTAGACGCATTGAAAACAACAACAACACTCCTACACCAGTGAATTCACTGGTGTAGGAGTGTTGTTGTTTTCAATGCGTCTACTCTACTCTCATTCTACTCTCCGCTGGATAGAGGAGCAAAAAAACGCGCCTATTGTAGAATAATGATCAAAATATACAAGGGTTTCAAGTGGTCTACTCGTGTGGTGCGATCTCGATTGAAGTGCTTGTGAGAGACATCGTGAAAGTGAATTGAAAACAAATTAATATGACAAATTAAAATGAACGATCATCTGGACACGCTAGATAAAGGACCGCAAACTATTTGGAATTTTATTTATCACCGGATCGAGTGAAAATATCATGGAACTCAACTAACGATTCAAGGTAGGATTTTTAAAAACATCAGCTTATTCAAATGTCAAAGGTTAAATGTGTATTGATTATTTAATTCCGTATGAAATTTTGATGATTATATAAAAATCGATTCTACTGACGAATGTAAAGGTTACGCTTAAAATATGATTCCTACTACAAATTTGAATGCATCCCAACTTTTGAGTCTTTGCTTTCTTATCCTTTTTGTTCTTTTCGAGAATCGAGCTCACACCTTATCAAGTGAACAATAATTCGCACATGTGCGTAATTTTCGTACCTTGAATCGAATTAACTTTCTGTTAAAATCAATCAGAATCATCTTTCGCCAGAATAGCGCTTTCATTATCAATATCTCAACATTAAACTTTTCGAATCTTAATCGTTTTATTATATTTATTATTATGCATGTATTTTTATATTAGTTATATAGATTATATTAATTTTGTTTGGTATTTACATAAGTGATAATTGCAAATAATTTATATGTTGAAATCGGTTATCATTGATTTCTTGCATGTTTCGTTCTTGACTGAAAATGGGCTGAAAGATATTAAACAAATATTGAGGGTATGTTTGCGATTTTGTTTGTTTTGGAGAATAATTACAAAACAGGCAAATAAACAAGCTGATAGCATAATATTTTGAAAGTAGCCAGTTTTTCGTTGAATTCAACGAGCTTTTTTAATGATCAGCCGCGTATATTTTTGCATTGCAACAGTTCCGAGCATTACTAAGTGACAAACATGTTTGTTTTTATTTGTTCATAGTGAAATTTTGTTTCGTTTTATCTGAACTAATTTTATTTGCAAGAGGAAAGTAGTAAATGGCTTCTTAGCCCAAACTTTTTACATCAAACCATGTATTTGATTATTATAATATCGCAAGATACATACTACTGGTTATGATTTCATCTACTTAGAGCATTTCTCATTTCCTCCTGCTAATACTCAGAACTACAAATTAACATATAAGCTTAGATTACCTCCCTCCCAAATTCACAATCAAAAGAAACCGACAAAAATTACCAAGTCGCCGAACGGCGTTCATTAAACACCGCTGCCATTCGAAAAGATAAGAACGATAATTTTACCGTTGCTGCTGATATATTGGAATGTTAGTTTTAGAATCATTTTGCCCCAAAAGGCTATGTGTAATAGGCTGATTAATTGCGGACATTTGGTGTGCCAATTGCATTTGATTGTGGCTCATGGGAGGCATAGGTTGTGGTTGATGGTGCTGAGGCGGTACCATACCGCCGGGCATCATCGAGTTATTCTGCAACATTGTCGAATGCGGCGGCAGTGAATAGTTTGCTGCATTTGCCATTGGTACAAAGCTGCTTGCTTGCGATGAATATACGCCAGCCAATGAAGTTTGTGGGGGACCGGGTAGGTAGCCTCCTGCAGTGTGCTGTGGATTTATGTTGTTCTGTGGCTGTTGATGATGCATCATTTGCGACGGAGGTGAAGTGGTTGATTGCATAGTTACGGGAACAATCGAATTCGGTATCTGTTGCGGCTGCGGAGGTGGAGACATTGGGTGCTGGTTTTGCGTATTTGAGGGATGTTGCTGTTGTTGAGGCTGATGGCCGTTCTGATACTGAACTGGTATCATCTGCTGTGGCGGGAAATTGCCAGGATTCCCAGGGTTGCCCATCATACCCATTTGCGGTATGGTTGGATTCATTTGCGGGTGCTGCTGTTGTTGTGCGAGTTGTGGTTGGGGTGTGCCACCAGGCATCATATGCATCATGGGCATTGATGGCATCGGTAGGGGAGTAGTCGTTGCTGGCATGGAACCAGCATGAAACATACTCGGATGAGGGGGCATGGCATATATGGGGTTATGGCCGTACATTCCCTGCTGTGCGCTGAAATTTCCGGGCATATAATTCATTGCACTGGGCATGCTAGAGCCAGGTGGCATTCCTAAACGATCTGGTTCTCGCATTAGAGTGTGATACAAATTTATCGCATCAACCAAATCACTGGACAACTGCGTCAATTGTGCATGTTTCCTATCAACTCGTTCCAGTTCAGCATCAATTAGCGGACCCATTTTATTTACTTCAATTTCCAAACGCAACATTTCTTCACTATCTTGTGACGAATCTTCTGGATTAGCCTCGTGTAGGAGATGCAGCAGACGATCAATTTTCTCCTCGTTAATTTCCGGAACATAATCTTTGTCGTCTTCTAGTTTCCTATCAGTCTTATCTCCTTCTTTCGCTTCATCGTCGGAGCTTTTTGATTTCGAATTCAAATCCAAACGTTCCGGCTCAACGCTCAGGTCAGCCGTTACAAAGTTCGATGGGAACAGACCCTCACCGCGTTGATTATAGCCTTTCCACCAATTCGAATCGGAATCGTCAAGTACATGAATGATATCGCCAGCGACAAATGTCAATTCATTATCTTCAGCTGCTTCGAAATCGTACAGTGCACGCACTTTTCGCGGTTCAGGTTGACTCGTTGCAGAAGCTCCACTGCCTGTGGATCCTCCTCCAGAGGCATTAAGCCAAGGGTAAAGCGATGCCTAAAATAATTATGTTATTTTTTTCACTCGTCGTATGTAATTTGGCACAAAGATGTAGTACTTACATATGGCGAACTACTACTGCTTGTTTGTTGTTGCTGCTTTTTCGGACTGTCTTTCGCCTCCTTCAGCGAAAGTTCAATAGCTTTGGCAATATCATCTTCTTCCTGTTGACTAGTTACTACGTTTGGATCTTTTATCACGGATGCCGGTATTGCACTTTTCGGGGCTTTTTGACTATCCGAAAAATCATGTCCTTCGCTTTTCAATCTTTGATAGAATGATGGTATCAAATCGAGTTGTGGATCAGATTTGAAATCATTTTCAGCCCATTTTTTCAACAACAATCGCATTTTCTACAAGTCGCAAGGGAAGCTATAAAATAATTTTCATAAAATATGTAGTAGCACTTACCGAAGCAACCTGGGGCTGTGCTTTCGATAACAATCGTGAATATTCGTTTTCAAAATCTCGCGAGGCAACTTCCAGGTGAAAGTTTTTACCACAATTATTCACACAAGCGTCGAGTAGAGTGATGGCCTGAATGACTACATGCGGATCGTTGTGGCCCATCCGACGCATTATCGCCTTGAGACATTCTTTCGCATTGCGTGGGTTCGATCCAACTTTATCACAAATGTCGATTATGACACCCCATGGTTCGGAAGTGTTCTTTTCGCTGGTCGCTTTTTCTGCAAGGTATTGAAGAATATTTTATTGTTTGATCGCAATCATTGATGGGCAGGCAAAAGGCTAAAAAGAAAAACACCTAGCCATGGAATATGGAATGGTTTGGGAATAATCGCATTAAGTTGATGTGAATGTTTGCTATAAGAGGACGAAGAGGGCTCTTTCTATAAGGACACGGGAGTTTCCAAACTTACTCTGAGGATAAATACGAGTCACAATAGAAAATTGGACACATAGGATAAATTTGGTAAAACTCGACTTGATGCAGCACACAGCCGTTACATGAATTTTGCCGATAGATATCTGGCTAGTATGTTTGGGTTTTTGTGGTTGTGTATTTGCTTTTTTCTTGTTTTTCTTAATTGTGTTGTCTTCTGCAGTATCTTTTCTGCATAATTTTGTATTTTTCTTCAATTTTCTACCCCTGCTACCACCTACCTTGAAATTTTTTTGATAATGGTTTAATTGATAAAACGTAGTTTTAAATTTTTAAACAACCCGTTTGTGATGAAACTTGCCTAAAAATTAAAGCTGCACAGCCGCTTCATATCGACATTCTGTTGAAGTAAATCAACTGACTTTAATTGGAAATCGTTTAATTTTCCTCAGTTCTTTTTTTGATACGAGACATAAAAAACTATACAAAAATATAAACCTAATTGCCTCCATTCACTTTTCTATTAATCATCCACAATTTTGTTTTCCGATAGAATAAACATTTTTTTCAAGATTATTTCCGAATGATTCATATTTACTTGAAATCTTTATCAGTTAGCGTCGTACTCAGTTCAGGTAACCTCACAGTGTACTGATAACCCTCAAAAATCATAACCATTGTAACCCACTACAAACTTTAATTAAATTATCATTCAGAGAAAATGTACAACGTCGACGTCATCGGCCGATTCATACATCAATTGATTATTTTCACATAATTGACTTCAGGCTGCCCCCGTGATGTAACCTAGACGCCGATCTCAACGTAAAGCAAAGTCCCATAAAACTGTAATTTTTACGATTTATCTCGAATAAACAGATTGAAACGCCAGCAGCAATTTGCCTAGACTATCATCTAGCTATCACAAGATTAAAATGCGACATTTTGACCTCGTCGCCTTCGGAGTGTCTTCTTTGTCTCGCAGAAATTAAGCCATAATTTGCCTGAAACTTATCCCTAAATATTTTATTTCTAGTTAGGAATTCATCATTTATCTCAATCATAATGAAAAATATTTGATATTCACGCCGGTCGGTAGAATTAAACGTAGAAAAAGTAGTTTACTGCCAGCAGACAACAATGCTAACTTCCATGTTTTCACTTCCGACAACGCAATTGCGTGCGAGATAATTGCTTTTACGTCAATTTACCAATAACGCAAACAGTTGCAACTATCAAAACCTTTGCAAATTACTTACCGACATCAGCATCGAATGGCGAGGATTGACCGAAAAGTCCCATATTATTCTAGATCGGCTGCAAATATTGAGAAAATCTTGCTGCAACTGTCACCCAGATGAAAAGTTTACAACTGCCGCGGATCAGTCGTCGTCGTTCGCCGTCACTTCAACTTTCTATTCCTTCTGCAAAACACTTTTCCCGGCACACGTACTGAATTTCTTCGATCGATGAATTTTCAATTACTTTCCGGATAGATTTTTCGACCAAGTTCCGAATGTTTTGTTTTGTCTGGAACGGAGACGACAAAGATTCGGGCTGCTCACGTCTTCTATTTTTTTCAATTTTGCCTGGTTTGACTGTGACTAATGACTTATTGCTTGTCATTTGATTACGATCTCTTTGACGGTCTTCCAGGCCTGCCAGTTGTTTCAGCGTCGATGAAAAGTGTGTAGTTTAGTTCGTGGGGGCATTGAACGTTCCAAATCAAGGTGTGGATTTACACAAGTAAGCTCAACTCAGGTTTTTAGATCTAATTTATTTAAATTATTACATAAATTAGTAAATGATCGAAAATTTCGACAAACATCTTTTAAAGTTGATTTTACTCGACGCCTTCCGATTCATCCCTGTCTTCTAAAAACTCGAGTTATGTTGATGAAAAACACCTTCATTTAAAATGCAGCAAGGCAGCTAAGACAATATGCGATGTAATCAGTTCAAATAAAAATCCGATGTAAAATAATTCGCGCCAAAATGCACGCTATATGTCAGTGCGGAATAAACAGTGCGTGGTGTCGGTCGTCTTGCGGTAATGTTTCGATATAAATTAGTTGATAATCGGGCAAATAGATCATTTTTAGTAAGTGGCGATTTTGAAAATGATTCAGTGCCTACAATTAACAATAGTGTAGATTGATGGAGATGAAGAGGCAACGCGAAAATTTCTTGTTGTTTCTTACGCCATGGAAACAATTTACACGAGAAAAAAGTGCTCGGTATCGGTCGACGGGCAGTAAAGATGCAAGTGCTTCCGTGTGTTAAGGCTGGTACTGAGTTCGAGTTCACGTGAAATTTTGACATGTCTCCATTATCTGGTCATTCTTTCGAGCGAAAATGTTGGCAATGGAGAAAAGCAGAGACAATGCTCATTCCTGACAGATAAAATGTCAAGAATTTCACTTTTCGATTGATTTTCTTATTGGAAAGACATTTGCACTGCTCCATTTTCAAATTGAAACACCAAATGTCACTTTTCAGCTCGAAAGAATGAACTGCACAAACTAAATTGGCGTGAAATGATTGGAGACATGTTTCAGTGCCATCTACGTTTTCGACGCGAAAGCAACTTCAAAGCAACTTTTCATGTTAAGAACACAGTACCAAACTTGCTTATTTTCAAGCTAAATTTTCGCCGAAACAGATTTCACGTGAAACTTTGTATGAAAATTTCACGTGAAATCGAGCTCAGTACTATGCTTTATGTAATGACCAAGTGCTTCCGTGTAAATTCGCATTTGTTAAAGCTTTCGTGCATTCGGAAGTGACTTTGTGTGTGTGTGTGTGTGTGTGTGTGTGTGCTAGCGAGTGCATCCGTGTTTTCGGGAAGTTTAAAAAAAGGGAATATTTGATTAAGGTTTGTCAAGTAATCATCTTCTACATTTGATTGAGTACTTTATTAAAGCTTTGCTGAATTTTATTAATTAAGTTTTGATTCAATTGGCTCGATGCTAATTTGCTAGCTATAAATTTTTCGTTTTAAATAACTAATAAACAGTAACAACCAAATCCAATTATTAAATTAAATTAAAAACTTTTGAAAACTTTTTTTCAACCTTTTTCGTACCTACAATTGTACCAATAGTCAATCGACTTCTCCGTTTCCCCAAATTCCGGATCCAAAGTGGATCCCAATCGAATTTCTGCATTGACATTACAAACTGTAAGTGTCAAACACGGCACGGTCAAAGTATTTGTGGTGCAAGGGAAAATGTCGACCATTCTGGTTACAATCGCTTAAAAACCCTCAATTTTCGGATAAAAATTAATCTGCTGCATTCCAAGTATCCTAAAAATCAACAATCAATATGACTTTCGTCCGTGATCCGTGCGGAATTGTATGTTTGATTGTGACTTATGGTGCTGTTCTGTATGCAGATTATGTAGTGACACGATGGATTATCCTGCAAACAATGGAGGCAAGGTATCACGGGGTGTTAGCCACTATTGCAATTGTGTCAAATATCAACAATAAATTGACACTGTGATTATATCTTTGCAGTCTTTGGGCTCCATTGCATGTAGTTTTATTCAACACGGTTGTATTCTTACTGACCATGTCACATTTGAAAGCTGTTCTGTCTGACCCGGGGACAGTACCTTTGCCTCAAAATCGATTGGACTTCTCTGACTTACATTCGGGACAGAAAAACGGTCATGGTCACGGCGAGTGGACAGTGTGCACTCGTTGCGAAACGTACAGACCACCGAGAGCACATCACTGTCGAATTTGCAAACGATGCATTCGGCGGATGGATCATCACTGTCCTTGGATTAATAATTGTGTTGGCGAAAGGAATCAAAAGTATTTCTTGCAGTTTCTTGTTTATGTGGGTATTTTGGCACTTTACTCGGTGGCTTTGGTGCTGGGATCTTGGATTTATCCGTGCGTCGAATGTAATACGAATATGGCTGATTCGCAAGCAAGGATGTAAGTAATAAACGATTTGATATTTGAGTAGGAAAACCAAAATGAGAAATGGGATGCTTATGCAAAATAAAATGTGAACGTGGATGGTTCTAAATGAGAAGCAGTTTCAACTGATCGAGCGTTCTGAAAGTTTTGTTCTTCCAATATTTTGCAAAAACTATTGGCTTCTAACGAGGAACTCTGTTTCAGGCTCCACAGCGTCATTTTACTGTTGGAATCCGCCCTCTTCGGACTATTCGTGTTGGCGATTATGGTCGATCAAATGCATGCGATTCTATATGATGAAACCGCTGTAGAAGCTGTACAGCAAAAAGGCACATATCGACCACATCGTCGCAAACTTGCACTACTTGCAGATGTCTTCGGTCGCAGTCATCCAGCACTTTGGCTACTTCCATGCACTGGATTAAACGCGAAACGTTATGATACTCCGCTTTTGAGTCACGACGTTTGAAAAAACCATGATTGCATCAAATGCTATAAAGTATGAACATCCATTTATCCTTGATAATGGATATTTTGATAATGGAAGTATGTATTTTCCTATTTTATCGATTGGTCAAGAAACTATCTTGATTTTAGTACAATTATGTATGTAAAGTTGTAAATATTCCCTAAAACATATTTATTTATTGCAAAGCTTTGTTCAACCGTTCCATGTTTTTTTATTTAGTAGGTAATTTTAAGGAAGGACGAAAGATATTACTTGTTTTGTGTACTACAATTTACTCTCATACAGACGATGAGACTTGTGTAGTAATGGTAGCTCCGAAATGTTTAGTGTAAATGTGATAAAATTACATTCCTCAAATGCTCGAAAATAAATTATAATTTCCGCTCAAGCAAAATGCTTCGAGGACATTATACGTAAAATTTGTTGTCGGCACAGCTGCTATTTAGCTATTCATGCGTAGTAATTTCCCTTATTTATGCTTTCTGACTTGTACAAGACATAAAAGCTCATAAAATAAAGATTATTATATATTTCTATTGCAATGTTTTACAAAAGAACTACCCACTACCACACAAGTGCCATCGAACTACGAAACGCATTCAGACAAAGAGAAACATTGAATATCACAAACTTAAATAACAATAAATAATAAGAAATTAGTCTTGCAATATTCACGATTAAGAATAACGCAACAAAAAGAGGAGAACCTTTTAAAAATATATATATATATATTTTTAACATGATAGCGGAATTTAAACATAAAGGCTGTGGTTTTTGTCTAAAAAAACATTTAAAACAAAATATGAGAAACAAATTTCGCTAATGTCACTTCAACATTCTACAATGTCTCAATGAATTTTCAAAATAAAAGAAAAAAAAACCAGTCATTTGATGCACCTTAGGGAAAATATCACTAGCAGCAGGCATACAATTCAACAGCACTATTTTTTATGTTCGATTCTTTTGATGAATATTCTACAATTTATTCGCGACCCAAGACGACTGAAATGACGAAAGATATCATTGCTTTTGAACTCATTGATCCTTGCACACTTGGGTATTGTCTTGAAATTCATAAAAGGGATTCTTATGAAATTATCTTACGTACACAAATGGCAACCGCAACATTTTGATACTGTTTTATTGTAGTGTGAAAACAACAGCAGCTTAAGGCAAATAGAATGAAAAAAAATCTAAAGCACTTCTAGGTGTGAAGCGTAGTTATGATATTACCGCAAATAACGTATAGTCAATATTGCATATTTGGTAGTTTTTTGTCTCCGTTTCTTTCGATATTCACCAGTTTATTCTCGATCCGATTAGCAAGCAAGTCAGGAGAAATGATACAATGAATGTAATTACATACTAATAAATTATTTAGCCATAATCCTGGTTAATAATTAACAATTAAGCTAGTCTGATGTCTACCACAAATATACAATTTTAAATTTAAATTAAAATGAAATCTATTCACTAGAATTAACTCTTTTCGCTCGAAGACGAAGAAAAATAAAAAGAATAATTATCATGCAAATGGAATATTTCAACTGTTTGTCGAATATTTTCCTTGATATGATATTTGTTGGTGTACAATACTGCTAAATGTATTTGATTCAAATGCTGAAAAAAGGGTATTTTATTGTATTTGTGAAATTGGATGCATGTAGATGTTGCTAAGGCATTCGCAGCATACTGAAACATGCATGTAATTTTCTATTTAGATGTATTTGAGGCATTTGAGTAAATACAAATATAAATGATTTGTAAAATTTCAAATGAGTTTGTTTCAATATGACCCACCTCGTCGACGCTAGAAATTCCTAGGCCGCTAAATCATCCTGTGCGATAACAAGATAGTCCTGGGTCTGCATGGACGCACGTCACACCAGGCAGTTATTAGGCTTAACCCGTAGGCCTCTGCGGTGTGCTGTGGACGTCCTTATGGGCGCGTAACGGTTGAGCGCAGAGTTGGAACTGTGTCCTCTATCACATCTGTCCTCTATCCTCTATCACTTGTATCAGTTTCCGCTCGTGGGAAGGAGAAAAGTGGTGGCAGTTGGCGCACCCTTCCTTTCTAATCTGACTGATATACTTATGTATACCTGAATGACCTAAAAGGGGATATAGCGTTTTATTAAAAGAAGCAGATGGTTTCTTGATTTTAATCAATGGGGGAGAAAGTTATTGCGGAAACAATGGGCCTTTTATGTGCCAATGTGCGTTTGTCGACATGCCTATGTAGATTGAAAGCCACATCAACCTATCTATCTTCAATATGACTGAAATTCGTAATCAAATTACAGTTGTATTAAAACAATCAAAATTTATTAACTTACTTAATAACAGCCTATAAAAACTCAATTGATTTAACTAATCGAGATCATCGTCATTATCGCTTTCATCATGTCGACTTCGATCTAGTTCGCGTTTATACAACTCCTTGAACGCCTCGAACTCGGCTAATGTGACCATAGCAACTTTAGCTGCAAATTTACTTTCATCCGGTTCCATAATCATGTGCAGGCGTGGATTCTTTGAAATCTCCCCCGGTGGAGCTTTTGGATTTCTTGGCTTGAAAATCCCCAATCTTTCCAAGAAAACATGTCTGGTCTTGATTTCATCCAAACTGAACGAAAAAACTTGAGACTTGACAATTTCTGGCACTTCTAATCGCATCACATTCTGCAAATAATCGAATTTCTCTTCAGCGCTCGCTGGACTATCGTTCAATAAATTCGGTGAATTCATCAGCAACATCCAAACGTTTTTCGACGTTGTCACCATATTATGAAGATTATTGATCTGTACTTGGATTTTCCGATCGGACAATACGTCGAGTAATTGAGGGTAGCAAACAATCAGCTGTTCGACACGATTCTCGCCAAATTGAAAGCCACGCCAAAATTCCAAGCTTGCGTATATTTTGGCTGTCTGACGAGTTAGCAGTTTCGGATGTTCCGTAATAATTTCAATGAAATTTTTCGTTTTGAACCCATATTCCAAAAAGATGTTGTGAACTGTTTGCCAAATGTCGGGTGATATATTGGAGAGTGATGGAACCGATTTTACTGTAGCGTCGATGTCCGATTCTTTTAATGTGTATGCCAGCTGGGATGAATTTTTTGTTTTAAGAATTAATTAGTAAGGATCACGTTTGCCTACCTCTGCCGTGCCTTCGGCGAAGTTCCTCACCGCTGCTGAGCTCCATGATCCAGCTCGTAAAATAACTTTGCAATGCTTCAGCATGCCTTCAGCGTACTTTTTCTAGAATGCTAAAAAAAACGGAAATTAGGTTTGAAATATAAATTCTGTTCGAAAAATGTCTACACATAGAAGATAAAATAACGGCTTGCAAGCAAAACTCGATTATCAGTATTGACATCATAAAAAAATGCCTGGAATTGTTGTAGAATCAGATGACATAGCTACTTCCCTTCTAAACTTATCAGCAGCACTGCTTCGAGCTTTTTCGAGTGGAGAGCCAAAATCGGGCAACATAATTTTCGAGGGTAAACAAATCACAAAAAAAAACGGTTAGAGTCAAATTATATCCATGTTTATTTTTGTCTACAAAGGTTCTCTACAAAATTCAAATTCTCTTCGTAACAGCTATGATTTCAAGTCTTTTATTTTCTCATCACAATAATTTATCAATTCTTCCATTTCTTTATATTTCCCATAAGTTATTGCATCTTTCTTATCCAACCATTTATAGTCTTGATGTTCATGGGACAGAGTGGGTGGTTTTTGTACATCAATTAATTCAGCTAGATAATAGATAACAGTTTTCAATTTTCCTTTAACATTATACTCAAGTGTTTTGTTGATATCTTTGTGTATCTTTAATTCGTTCTCAACATACCTACGACGAGAAATATTCTATTTTCTATCAAGTTAGCTTTTTGGAACAATATAGTCATACCCTGCCTCCTCGGTTGTTTCACGTACGGCCGCTGTGAAATCATCTTCACCTGGATCAAGAAAACCTTTGGGTGGAGTCCAATGGTGTTGACCGTAGGACGCCTGAAGGAATAAGTATTGAATTTGATCAGAAAGACAACGAAATATCATAAGCCCGGCCGCACGATGAAACTGATGCTCCATTTTTGGCTGCAACAGGCAAAAATTATATGGAATTATTGAATCTTGATTTTGAGGGATGGAGGTGTGAAAATGAAATACGGTCTGGAAAACGTTTAAGGGGCAGAAATATGTTTTTTCGAGAAATATAACATGTTCAACGCTTCGAATTAAATTGAAATGCTTGGTTAACATATTTCGTTGAGAAATTTGCAGGAAAGAGCACATGTTAGGGTTTGATGGTATTATAGTAAAAAAAAAACAACATGCTCCCACACACATCCTATCAAAACATATTTTAATGCTTATTAAATGTAAATAACAAAATAATTCTCGAACCTTTCACTTGAGAATAGCTCAACATCTGCTTTTGAAAATCTTGCTTGAATTTAACACATTTCTTGGTCTGTGCTTAAACATTAATTGAATTACCTTTCTGCAAAAAGTACTACGAGACGAACGATTGACAGCTCCTCAACTGGAAATTTCAGCACATGTCACAAAAAACTAGGCAAACGTTTCTTGAAATGTCTTCTAAACTAATCGAGTTAACGTTGGCTAATGCAAAGATATAGAAGGCTGATGCCTGCTGGTCAGGAAGCCAGGACTTTTTCTGCAAAGTGTAAAAATACCGGCGGAAAAAAAATTTCTTCTAGAACTGTCAAAAACACGATCATATGATTTCTCGCCTCTTGTGCCCCTTGATCCATGCCTTGATTCAATTGCAATGATAATGCAGTTCCTTCATTTGGTGTCCGACGAATGTCAACATAACCCATTTTAATTGTCAAGTTGCATCGTGCTGGTGTATTTCGTGAAGTCCGCCTAAAAACCGTTTGTAAGATGTTTTTGGCTGTTATATAAATAATTCATATTGATAACATTCAATCTTTAAGGAAATAAATCACAATATCTGCAATGTTGTCGCTGCCACGGATTCTACTACCGCGAGTGCTGAATCGGAATCTAATCCTGAACATCGTTCACAAGAACATATCCACTTTAGGAGCACTGTATGCAGCATTTACGGCAAGAGACCTTATGCACGGCGGACATGACTACGCAGGAACTATATCCAACCGTTTCATAAAATACATCGCGTTGGAGAAATGCAAAAGGGATCCATTGGTTCCTCAAAAAATCAAATACTCAGAGTTCTATCCTCTAACAGATATTTCGTCATTCAGAAGGACAATATCTGAGATGCCAACAGATCAAATTCCCAGGCTTATAGTCTATACTTATACGTACAAGACAAATGGTGACCCGTATAAGCTGACACAGGTTATGAATGAAATTGATTCTTTATGTCTGGATCGAATTGAAGAAATGGATCATGATACGATCCTGAATACCTTGTACTCTCTTATGTATCTCATTCCTAGTAAATTGACTAAATTTGAATTCTACCCACGCTGTATTCAGCGACTGGTCACTGAATTACGCGAAGACTGCTCCAAGGAGCAGTTTGTGGAGATTTGTTTCTATATCGGACAATGGAAGAAGCATCGTAGATCGATTGAATTAATGAATCGAATCCGGGACGTACATTTGGATCGGTATATCAATCAATTAGCGGGAGAAGACCTTGCTATTGTCGCAAATGCCTTGTTCAAATCAAGTACTATCTGCGGAAATCCGAAGTTTACAGAGCGCCTTGTCAGTGCAGTTTTGAAATCAGACGGGAAAGATGAGCAGTTTCTTGTGACGCTTGTGAAATCCATGCGTCTAAACAGAGTGAAATCGGATGAGATTTGCGATAAGTTACGTGATCTTAAAAAAGTTGGAATCATGGACCGCATGGAATTTAAATCCATCGTTCATATCTTTGCGTTCTTCGCTGATGGTTTGTACAACTGTCCTGAAATTTGTGATTCGTTTGTTCAGAGGTTGGCAGATGAATTGGAAGCCAAATTTACTAGTGGTGAATTTTTCCATTTTGACGTGAGGCAAAAGGATATTGCAACATTTGTCTGGGCCTGCAGTACACTGCGTTGCAGCGATTTGCTTTCGCAGAACTTCGATTTGTTAACTAACGTAGTACGTGAAAAACTTGATCGTGACGAATACAAGTACAAAACGGATGAGCTGGTCGACACTGTTCTCTCGTTTTGGATTAATGGCGACAAGTCGCGCGAATTGGTCGATACAGTTTTGCGGTTACAGTCTTCCCGAACGGCCGTCGATAGTTCTGACAGGGTGAAGCTTGATTCGAGGCTTGAATTATTGAAAAGTTGTGTTCAAATCGAGGAACCGGATTGGTTGCCGAAGAAACAGCACAAGGATGTTTTCGTTGAGGCCCGAAGGGCGCCGCAGTATCTGATCGAAAAACAGCCACAGCTGCAAAATATTCGAAACCTGATTGAGGAGAATACAGATGATCTTGCAACAAAGACATGCGAATATGTTTCCCCGATCCACCAGTTAAACATTGCAGGCATTCTGATTGAGGCACAAAATGGGAGAAAGTGCTACGTGGAGGTACTTGAAGTGGGTCAACTACTTCGGTTCGGAGATATCCCGACAGCTCTGTTTGATCTGAAAGTTAGGCTTCTGGAGAATCTGGGCTATAAAGTTGTCGTGGTAGGCTGAACTAAAGCTAATATTGAAATGTCTGTTATCAATTGAATTTGTATTTTACAGATATCCCCTAGTATGGACAGCAAGCAAGCTCTGTTGTTATTGAAAGAGGCACTAAACGATACGAATAAGAAATTAAGCGTAAAAAATGTAGCCTCGTAGACATAGAATCGATTTTTAGGATGGTGCTTTAACACCTGTATATGTATAGTAGACATAATTTTGTTTAAAATGTGCTATTTAGAAATACACCTACCGAGACAAAAATCATCGTACTTTCTTTTCCAAGTTTGAACAAATTTTCTCTGTTTGCGTTCCGAGTGTGTGCGTTGCAAATACCTACGATTTTTCAGTGCCAAAATGGACGTCTAGCAGATGAAATGATAAGGTAAACCTAGCTGTTTGTAGAATTAGCACTTTTTTTGCTTGGAATTCGTAAATAAAACCCACTTCATAAAATCAGCTCAATTGCTTTATTATGCGGCATTTTCAAATGTTCCTTCTAATATCTCAATAAATTCATGAAATTGACTTCGTCATTGCCAAATCTAAACATAACACAATAAACTTTTCGAAGGCCATTGGTTTGCATCATATTAAAATTACGAAAAATTCGATCATAACACAATAGGGAAAGAAAATATAATTTCTTTCACAAAATATATGTATATCACATTACTCTCTAAAATCCTATTTATAAAATCACTAAAAAAATTGGCATTCAATACACACGTATAGAAAAAGCGTACATTGCTATTGCTATCTTAAAACGGTTAAAACTTTAGCTTCGCTATATCTATAGCCTTCGTCATCAGAGCCCGAACCCGAACCTACTGACTTAAGCATTCTTCAATAACATTGTAAATGGCATGGCTAGTAGCCTCTGATGACAATGGTCGATCAACAGGCGGTACATGTATAAAAATACAACGTTTCCGATCTTTGTCCAGTGATTTTAGATAGATGTATCCACAGAGATAGTTACCTACGTCTCGGGAGCAAACAAAAAGTGGTTGCTTTCCTGTAGCACATTTCGAGCATAGTTTTCGAGCGATCGATAGTACATCAATTTCGGTTGAAATACGATCGCAGCACGAACCAGAATTTTCCAAGCAGACTGTAGGATTCTCAAGAATCTTGCCCGAATAATCGGGCCGGCAGAATTTATTGTTATAGGCCAGTTTCTCGAGATAGATACACTTTGCATTGCCGTTCACGCCACAGTGAATGACCAGCTGCAACAATCATTGGCAATTTTCGGCATGTGGGAAATTCAGAAATAGATAGTGAGCTCACCCTGGGATTCTTTTTCCAGATTTCTTCGAGATGTCTATCCACTGCATCGTACTCCACGGGCACAAGGATCTTCTCGATTTTATAAGTTTCGCCATTGCATTCGACACTGTCAGGAAGTATGCGAACAGCTTCCCAGCTGGCGTTAATCAGCTCGTGCCCCACAAATGGCCCGAATCCCGTGACAATTATCAATTTTTCATCCATTTCGCACCAATTTCACTGACCCAGTAACTTATGAACACGACTACTGCTGCTGCTATCGTCTTTACACGACAAAGATTTAAGATGTTTACATATTTGACTGCGGATGATGTTGTTTTTCAATTTTCCCCAGAAAGAAGTACATGACAGCTGATGCGATAAGATGTGGATCGTATGGCGAGGGGGGATTCCGTGGGATACATTGGCGCCGAGTAATTTGCATGTATGAAGGGGCACAAGGAGCGCGATTGCTTTTGAAAAGGCTCGCTCGCTCAGTCGGTATGGATAAGCGGCAAATCTTGGGGAAAATAATGTAAAATGTCCGTACATACTGATTAAGATATAGAGAAGGGTAGAAGGGAGGCAAAATGTATATAAAAAAACAGTTGATCAACACTGGGGGTGAGATTTTCAGGCAATTGTCGTTTCCAACTGGCAGCAATCCCAAAGAGCACCTTCCATATAAAAAGTACATCCACCTCCTCCAGCAGGGAAATGGGCGATAGTCTAAAGCACCTCACACGCTGCCCAGCACTAGCAAAACAAAGATTTAAGTTCTTTGGCCCGGCCCTTTCTACCACCTGGGACATAACAAAGCCCAGATATCCTGTGGAGTCAGACTCGACCCATGGTTGTAGTGCTATGCTCTGCATCCATAAACTCTAAGTAATTTCCTTCATTCAAGTAGCATCATTTGAAACGGCTTTTTAAGAGTTCTGTATTCCCTTACATGAATTACGCCATTCATATCCTAGCAATATTATGATCGAAGTCAAGACAAAAACTTTTCTCTGGACAAGACATATATAGCATTGCGATTCCAAGTTTCAGTTTCAGTCACGTCTGAAAGTTATTTGAAAATAACTTACACAAATACTCAACTTTTTACAAATGCAGTTTTATTTTCTCATTTAGTCACAATATCGTTTCTTCTTCCGTAATATAAAACAAAATGTTATTTGATGCAATCTTACTTGCAGTTTTTACAACTTACATGCTCCCATCGATCACATAATAGCGTCATCAGATTAAAACACATTCAAATAAGAGGCATTTTTCATGCGAGTTCGTATTTTCGATGTTTGTATAGTAAATATGATAAACCCATTAGAACATAATTTGATGTTTTCCAGACAAACAATTTGACACAAAACATTCATCATCATCAGTCGTACACATGTACTAATTTATTGTGTTTGTTTAACACTAGATAATTAATAAATTACATTAAAATACATCTTTATGAAAACAAGGCCATAGTTTGGAACGTTTTTGGTTTCATGTAAGGTCTGAATATAACAAATACCCAATCAGTCCGACAAATTTATGATCCTAAATGTTAACATATTTTTCCTTTGTGCAAAGTAACACAGTAGTTTATGATTATTCTTGATTCAAAACAGTCATAATTTGATTAGACATTTTTTTTATCTATCAAGTTTGTAATTTTCGGATTAAAATTTGAAGATACTGTGTGCTTGGTGGCACCTAATATGGAATGAAATTTGATTTAATACTCATGAAAATTTAAAACAGCTCTTTGACATGATGTTTCTACACTGATTATGGTATATAATACTACAGTCATACAAAACAATAACAAATCAAAAAGTTCGAAAGGCTACAGTCTCTTTGCACCGATTATACTTCGGCTGAAATATTGCAGTGATATAATTCTCTTCTGATTCTGAGATATTCACAGCGATTTGTCAACACAAACAATCCCTTCAAGATAATTTTCCAATTTCACATTTTCAATTTCAAATTAAGCTTGTTTAACTTACTTACTGTTTTCATTGCAACCCTAATTACATTCACTTTAGGTTTAATAACCTCTTGCGCTTCCCACGAAGCTTCTATTTTTATTTCTAGCGTAATTTTCAAAATGTATCGAAAACGGCAAGAACAAGATTGTTTGTGATTTTGCTTCGTCTTTGTTTTGTAAATTATTCTCGAATGTATCGAATCGTAGGCAAATATATATTTAGCAAAAAGCAATGATTATGTCAATCATATTAATTACAATAGATAATAATTGCATTTGTGCGTGTGCTTGAACGATACAATATATTATCAACACAGCATATTTTGAAATATACATATCTTAACATTACGCGGTTTATTTTAATTATTTCGCAGCCTTTTTGAAAACTATATCGTACTGTTAAATTAATTTTAATCTTGTCATGTGTATTATTATGATTATATGTTTTTTCTTTTCGAACGATATGCAGACACTTATGATCTTATTTTTTTTTTCTACAAAATCAGTGCACAATGTGTTACATGTCGATACCAGTGTTAGCGACAACAAACACAACATGTAAATACAAATACATTCCTAATATTTAAAATATTTTGTCATTAAATTATATAAAACTACTTTATTTACGGTTATCTGTATAAAAATAGCGAGTTGTTGTGCAGCTCAGTTTATGCATTATTAAAAAATGACGATCATTGAACGATGATACCTAAGCCTACCTTAGGTAAGACTTCAAATAAAATTGTTTTTCGCTTTATTTTTTATTAGTTCTGTCAGAATTAAACAAGAAGTAAAAAATATTACTTTCTATTCCATTTCATGATTTCACTGTCGATTTATTGTGTACTCTATCCTTACAGATTTTTTACTACTGTCAGTTGTTAAATTATCTTAGGTTTACAAATTCATTAAATTTTCTTTACCTTCATATAAATTCTTCTTATTTATGCTATCTAGCTTGTTGAATTTTCATCTTTGGATTTCACCTATTCGAAAATTATTGTTGCTTTGAGCGTATGTCAAACATCAAATATGTGTATACGTGCATAAGTAAATACGTGTTTTTGTTAATAATTATTGTTTGTTTTTTGCGAATCTCATCATTTCAGTGTTTATCGTCATTTTGAAATTAGTGCTCTTCAAAAATGTTTTTCGTGGTTCATATGAAACCTTGTTGTGAGAGTTTGATAATGCATTCAAGATGATATTGATATTTTCTTTTGTAAGCCATCACTATGCGCTAATACTAAGCCACCGATTACAGCAACTAGGGCACGATCTAGCCATGTCACTGGATTCGGATAGAGCAATCCACCTTCGTAAAAACCGAGATGTCCTCCGTGCGCTACTTCGATGTAGGCAGTGCTGGGGCGTGTTGCTGAAAATAAATAGATGCATAAGAAGTTAATTTAGTGCACAAGAGTAGATAGATTATAAAATGTTTTAAATTTTGACCTCGGAAAACAATTAGCTTAATAGTGAATTTAACGAACTAGGAGAAGTAATTCGGGAAGTTACAAAAAAAAAGCTAGATAGAATGACCGCACTAAGATTAAAATCATCATTTTTTCAAAAACCAACTCGCTGTTTTATCGATATTTGGATATACCAGATATCAAACCACACTTATTATACGGTGAACATTCCTTACACAAACCAGTGCGGCTTTTATGCAGGTACTTAAAATCTGCGGCATTAAAAACAGGAAGTGCTGCAAAGAGTGCAGAACCGGGGTACCGCTGGATTAAACTCGAGGTGTTCCTGTCCGGACTCCATGGGTTGTACCGATTCTCACCTTTAGCATACGCTTCCAATATCTTTTTCTTTGCCTCATTTTGGCCCAATCGGAACCGAATATCAAGAAATGCAGTGAAAGGTCTGTAGGCTGATGTACAACAATACGAAATGCTGCACATGACTCTGATAGTAACATTCCAATTCCGATTATCGACTCGTATGTAGACTCAAATAGCGGTGAGGACTGAATAGGGTGAATAAAATGAGTAGAACAATGGTTCATATGGTATTTAGCCAGGAAGCCCGAGAAAGCTTTTGACACAAATTGTACCCCATTATCAGTGCAACTATTAATATAGCTAGTCACGTCCGGACGGAGACCCGGCAAATAATAACAACGTTACAAAAATTCTAAGGTTTTGCGAGCAAAAAAGACTGTCATGAGTGCGGTCCAACGTCTGACTGAATCCCTCCGGAACCCACACTTTCACGTGTGTTATGTTCAAATCGAGGCCCCCATCGGCGTATATGAAGAACGTCGTCCGTCACATACATATTTTTCAATAGTTCAGGATGCTGTTGAAACTGGCGAACTAGTTCTACGTGCTCGGGATCCTGGAAGGCTTACCTAGGAATATTCACAACCAGCTGATGATGCTCGGGGAGGCAAACAACAACACACCTCGGCACTACATTCGACTCGCATGCTGTCGACAAGGCGTCAGGAATGACATACTAAGTGTCTGCCCGATGCTCGATTGAACTCTTGTAATTTTAGGCTCCACTGAGCTAACCTATCCGTCAAATCTCTCTGGCCCATTAACCATTTCAGACTTGCGTGATCCGCGATAATGGTGAAAATCAGCAACTATCAAGCATTTTCTCATTTTTATGGGAAATATTTGCCAAGCTTTGGTGTGAGCAAGTAAATTGAAATGGAATGATTTGGCGTCAAAAAATAGACCAGTTAATTAGAACTTTAATATCATATTTCATTTGTTTCAATTATTTTCTCTTGTTTGCCCATGTTTTCACTGATTACTTTACTGATATTACTTTGTTTAGATACTTGGGTTTATAACTAACTTATTGCTTAGCTTCTGTTTTCTTATTCAATTATTGTATAATTAATACTAGAATAAATTAATTAATGTAGGAAGCAGAGTGTAAATCCAAACGAAGATTTCGTAACCAGGTCCGAATAATAGGTTACATAAAAGTTACGACAGCTACCAATTTGTTGTAAAATTTCAATTCCTTTGTATACATAAGGCTTTATTTGAGCTTTTTTTTTTACATATTTACAAGTGACTCAGACTTCTAGGGAGAAACTTATAGCTCACTAATCGCGCTGTGATCAGTTTCAAATATGTATTAAGCTTCATTCTAAAAACTTATATAGGAAAATGTAAAAAGTTATATATATCGTTCGCATATAAATTAGCTAAATTGAGACTGTGAGTACAAGTGTGACTAATTTGTGGTATGTAGATAGTGGATATTATATTATACACCTTCTTAGGTCGTAGATAACGTTTTTAGAAAAACAATATTTAAATCTCTAGCTGATTTTTATCTCCTTCCATATATCCAAAACAACATCTCCTACCCCTCTCTTTGACTGCTTCACAGTCGATAGAGTTTTCGAGCTTAGGCTTCCGTAGGGAAGTTGTTTTCTCTTCAGGCGTCTTAACCACTACGTTAAGACTGCTATACACACCCGCGCGTATTGCATTTAATTGTTCAAAACACCATACCACGGCATTATATATTAATGGACTAAGTCGTTGTAAATCAAATTCAAATCGAAAATCAATTAGCGTCACCCATTAATATTCCATTAATCAGAGCACATACAATCGTACACGTATATGAGGAAAGAGTCAATCGATTTTTTCGGTTAGATTATAGAATCGATATTTATTCATCAGTGAATTTCATAATAGATAAAAGAAAAATCCCGCCAATTAAATAAAACATATGTGAAAATTCACTATCAATTAATAATGACGTCATGGATTAAGTAAATATTTTTTCTGAACCCACTAGTAATGTGTATCATATTTTATTGTGTTTTCTTTAAATGCTTTTGAAATACTCTTTAAATAGTTCCCTTTGATTTGAACTCACACATTTACATTTTTTGAAACAACAGTTGCTAGTATCAGTCGCATGCTCAATCTATGATTCAACCGTCTTACAAAGAATCGATGACTGAAAGCCCTATTATTAAGTGACTTGTTATTCGTCTTATCTACTCGTGGTACTGATTTCGAAAGCGGTCTTTGGCATTTGCGTTGTGATTATTTTTGGTGTTTCATTTATGCGTATTAGTGACATTGCTAGCTATGCAGAACGTTATTCAATTGATATTTCTACGAGTTACGAGCATGCTTATCAGGACTAGCTCGTTTAATTGCAATTATCACTTTCTATGGTTTCACATATTTGGCCGCTGCTGACGGTAGTTCACAGACACGCGAAGCAAAGTTATAGATAGGAAAAATCGAATTGATTAAAGTCGCTATGCCCTATGGTTAGTGGAATTATAAATCGACCTTTGTACCAAGAGTCTGAATATTAAAAGATGGCTGATAAGAAATGTTGTCATGATTTCGATGGGAACGGGCTCTTTTCTTCCTGTAGTAAAAATTAGTACATATTTGTGCTTTGGAGTGTATATTAGTGAACCATGCGAAATTCATATAATTGATAAGAAAGAGAGGTTACTTAGTGCAAATAGCACTTTCTTATCATGTTTAGTTATGAATGATGCATGCGGCGCATGTAAACATAAAACATAAACTTGAAAGTTTATTCTTTCTGTACACAAAATAGGTTAATAATTACCGGCAAATTCCTTAATGGGTGGCAGTAAATCTTCCGGTATAAGAGGATCATCTTTAGCATTCATGAATACCATTGGTTTATTGATGCCATCCAAGTAGTTCAATGACGAGCTCCATCGATACATATCGTTTACCGATGGGAAATCATGCACCTTCCTCGTGTACGCTTCATCGAGTTCGGGTAATGTAGCAGCAGCAACAATTTCACGTTCATTCAATTGAAACTTAGTTTTCACTTCGTCGGATAGAAGTACGTGTCTATGTTTCATGATGATATTTTTCACATTTTCCGTCATAACGTATAGATAGAAACGACGGAAATTCTGCCAGTTCAGAAGCCATTTTGTACCCCTAGAATTGTAAGGAAAAATTTCTTGTGAGTCCTTGTTTGAGATTGATTGCTTCAAATTGTACTTACTCTACTGCATTGTATCCTTGACATATTGAGATTCCACCGATCACATTATCTGGTCGATTATTGTCTTTTTCGCCCATATATTTTGTTACTAAATTACCACCTAAACTGAAACCGACTGCAACCATGCTGGTCGAAGGATATTTCTTTTTAAGACTACCTATAATTTCGGCAAAGTCTCCTGTGTGGCCTGGTGGAAAATTAAAGAAGGGAAAAGTTGGATTATTTTGTGCTTGCATGTCATTTTAATTAAATTTTAATTAAGACACATATAATCAATTTTATGATGTAGTATCATAAAATAAGAACAAATTTCTCATAATACTTACCATATGTGAAAATTCTCGAAGATGTGACCTGTACGCTGGGCAATGCTCCAATGTGATTTAGTACAGCACATCGATAGCCATGACATTGGGCATAGTGTACAAACGTTCGAATATAAACACTCTCGGATGAATTTCCGATTCCAGGACATATTGCAACTGTAATATCATCTGAAATGAGATAGCAACGCATAATGTAAATCATGGAAACATTAAAGAAATTGAACAAAGAAGGAAGCTTGTATCATTAAATCAATTCAAATCTATATTTCTACAATGCTGAATCGTCATTACAGAGAATGCATTCGACGAAAATCTTCTATGCGGTTTAAGTTTGAATGCAACGACATTAGCTATAGCACGTGGAATGAGGAATGCTTAGTAACTAAAAAATAGCATGAATTGTGCAATATCTGAGTTTGGTTTTCGCTTTAGCGGGGCTGGGGTGGCAGGAACAATCATAGGTACTACGCCATTCTACGGCAGAGTAAAGTGCATTGTGGCGTGTACTGAATGGTATGGAAGAGCTGTTTGTGTAATGGGATTACATACGAGAATGCGATTTACAAAGAGAAATAGATATTTTGCCCTTGATAAAAGTTATTCGATTCAACACATTCGCGATGAGCGTTGAAAGTGAGACTCGTTTTAGGAATGATTCTGTGATTGGGTTGTGTCGTCGTCTCAAGAGGTTTCGGATGGATTGAAGCTGAATAGTATTTTTTTCTTTGGAGAGATATTGCAGTCGCACGTGTCAAGCTTACAGCATAATATAAAATTGATTTTTTGTGAATTGAATCAACGTTTTCAAAATGTCATAATGTATTTTGTGGCAATATTGGATTTTAAACCAGGTAGTTTATTAAATAACGCATCAACTTTTCCTCCGCGACATAGCAAACATATTTGAATATCTTTCCAATTCGAATCGTCATCTCTACATTCTCTACATAGACTCTAATTTATTGATTCACCGATTATTTTAATTACAGGGAGAGTTTATAAACTTCAGAAGCACCTTAGCTTGTTTGAACAATCTATTCATAGATATTCATATCAAAGAACATACGACTAAAAGTTTGACTTTCACGCTAATGAAATATTCCTTAGTAACCACAAGTAGATACTATCGATTAGTTAGTAACTTCCAAAGTGTTGGCATTGTTATCAAACTTTATGCTTAGTATGCTTTCAATAAATACATGTTACTAACAAAGAGCTCCTGGATTTGAATAACTTTTTTTATATTGTGGATGTGTAGAGCCAATGCACAAACATATGTATGACGTGGGTAGCCTTCGCGGATTGTGTGAATCGACTGTTCGGCTAGAAGGCGGTGTTGGCAGGGCTCATTCCAAGGACATTGACGATTTATATCCCTATTATATATTATGTATGTGTAAAAGAATTTACAAGTAGTGGGTTTTATTGGCGTTTTGTAGCATGTAATATTCTTATTTGAGAGTTATTTTATTTGAACGCTTATCAATGCTGCACTCTGTGTCATATTTTAATGGGTTTTCATTCTATATATATATATATATATATATATATATATATATATATATATATATATATATATATATATATATATATATATATATATATATATATATATATATATATATATATACATACATATATATATATATATATATATATATATATATATATATATATATATATGTATATATATACATATGCGTAAATTACAAAGACATTAATTAATTAAATTAATGTGCATCGAGCTCTTTTAGCTTTCAAAAGCAAATATTTCAATTTAATTTCTGCATTAGATTTATATTTGTTCCAATTTCCTGCTAGGTACTTGTATTTAGAGGTTAATTTATATTCATTTTAAACGAATAATCACTGGCGATAGACGGCGAAGCTGTGATAAAGCAACTTGCTAAACATGAGGACGCACAAATTAGAAGCTAAACTGACAAGGAAGAGTGTAAGCGGAGGAACTTAGGCACCGCACAAGGGATACTCAAAGAGTTGGTGTACTAGGAAAGTTCCTTTGGTAAATTTTCTAATCAGAGATAAAAAGATATAGGAAGGACATATGGGTATAATGAGAGAACAAGTGGGACTATTAAAAAGGGTTATATGTCCGCAATGCGGGAAAAATATACATTTGTCAAACAAAGCTCTTATATGGCGTTAGATTGGCTAAACCCAATCTGCCCTACTCTGACTTATAGACATTGAATAAGAGGGCAGATTATCCTCCCCCGAAATATGGACATCTGTCAGGTAATTGAAATATATCTGGCTTCTGGCTTTTAATTAATTTTTAAACAAAAACCGTATATCGTTGTTACTTACCCTCATGTTCATTCAGTGGTTGATATAAATCATACGTAAGCGTTGATCCATCGGTTAATGAAAGATAAACACGCTCTCCTAGAGGCCAAGGACACTTTACTCTTCCTACTATACTGTGTATCACGGTTTGTACATGACCACTAAAGCCCCACAGTCTTGTCGGAACATATCTGAAATGACAAATGCAAATAAAATTATTAGTCGATTTTGTTTGTAAAGCATTGCTAAAATGATCGGATAATTGCTCATTAATTTAAGAATATTATATTTTTTTCATATATTGCATGGATTAATTGAATTCATAAAATCAATATATGATAAAATATATTTAAATAAATTATTTCCTTATTTTCATGACATATGCATTTACACGAATGCATTTTACACTCTGATTATTTTCGAAATATTTGCAAAAACAAACCTGCTCTCACCTTGTTATTTTACGGGATGGGAGCTTAAAGTACATACACAACTAATTACAGATTGGTTACAACTTCCAGCAAATTCAATAAAAGCTCTTTGGGCAACTTCACTGAATTCCTTTGTAATCATGTTTTCTACCCTTCTTACATTGTACACAATTTTCTCGTCAAAGGGATTTCCAGCACATAAAGTAAACCAGACAAAAGATGAAAGTCCAACTTTGAAGTCTCCGTCATTTGATTAAGCTTCAACTACATATAAAGGCTGTCTCGTCCATATAAAACGATCAGCCTTCTTTAAAGAGAAAGAAATCGATTGGTCTCAATTAAAAACTAATCGAACCTTTTAAATTTCGAATATTCGAACGCATGTATTTACTCAATGATAGGCTGTATAGAGACTGAATTTTCAACTGAGTAATTCAAATGGCATACATAAATATACTTATCGCAATCTACAAAAGATTTTATTGCAGTTTATATCAAACAAGTGCCTTAAGATTGATATGGAATTGTATTTGTGCTAGCATTTCAAAGCAGGAAGACTGCAAAAATATTTTATAGTTCAATAAATTGGCGATGCGGAGCAGATTGGAAGTTCATGCAGTACTGTAAATACATAGTGGAATATGCCTATGTAGTTCAATGAATTTTATTTATGAGTTTGTGAGAAAAACCCATTTTGTGCCAATCAGATTCAATTTTCAACTCAAATATTCGCTACTTTCGGGGGTAACAGCTATTATTATGCCGTCTAAGACTGTAACATATTGACTATTTTCTATTGGAATAGGCTTTGGTTCATATTCTCTGAAATTTATTTGAAATACGGAATCGATTTCAGCAAATTATGAATCATGCTGATAAACTATACACTTTTCTGTCTATATCTGCTAATATGAATCGCTCTACAGATAAGAGTACCTACTTATCAAGAGCTAGTAGAAGTAATTTTCTCTAAATATATCTAAATTAATTATACTCTCATATTGTCTTAGATTAGTTACGCTGGTCTCAAAAGCAATTTTTGTTTTCAATAAAGTTAGAAAGGCATAAAGTCGATGTTCTCTGTATTATATTCATCAATAGAAGGTCGAAATTAATTAATTTCCAATGATTATTCTTTCATTTCTTCTTGCAATTATACAATTGAAATTTCTGAACTGCTCTATTGTCTCATGAATTAATTGTGGTAATTGAAATTGAAAATATACATGGGTTGATATGAAGAGCACATAAAATAATGAATTTTTAATCATATCCCTAGCCAAGCAAAGTATGCGTTACTACTATGAATATCGATCAGCTCTTTATAATATATTATATATATGTAAGTTTGTTGAAATCCGAAGTACAAAGGTTAGAATAAGAGGTTGGGTTATGGTAAAAAAGGACGCCGAACCGCTATTGGATTCTATCGTTGCATATGTGAAAGACTTATCAGGTCAATATTTAATAAAATATTCAAAACAGCTCGATAAGGAATCAAATTGGAGTTATTAATTTTAATGGTAGTTTCCTTGAGTAGTAACGTTTGTTTGTTTAGTCTTTCTCTTTTGGTTTTATTTTGAATAAAGGCAAGAAAGGAATAAGTAAGGACTTTATGTTTCAATTTGAATACATACATACCATTAAACTTAAAATATACAAGTATCAATTTTCATCGCATTGATTTTTTAAGGTTTCAAGGTTTAAAATTTCTAAGCAGTTCCTTAGAAACCACTAATATGAAGAGATCGGGTTTCATCTCGGACGTATGCAAATGAATCTCCAAAATGAGCTGAATAAATGCGTTCCTTTTTGAAATTGTCTTAACATTTCGTGATTATTCACAAGCATGTTCATCGTCAGGAATATATCCACCCGATCTGATAAAAAATATTGCAGCGTCTTAGCATTTGTCTCATCAATTATTATGACACGGCAAATACATTTTGCCAAATAATGGCCTATCCTACTATTAATAATCGTTTTCATATATTTTAAGTATATTACAGGCTAGCAAACGTAAGGGTTTTTACTCCCAGTTTTCTCTTAGCAAAAATTTTTTGAAGTCAAATTGATCTCATTTTTTATAACATAACTAGGCCAGGAAAACAAGACGAAAAAATGGTCAAACTACCAAATAAATCTAAGTGCAGATTTTCCGACGGAAATGACTTTATTGTAAGCTGACAAACATAATGTGGAAAGTCCACATAATGTCGAAAATATACAGACTATACGATGCAATTAAGCATAGAAAGTCCGTGCAATGCACCCAAACCTACAATTCTTTCTTTCTAAGGTGTGGTTGAAGTGGAATAATCGTACTAACGCATTGCATAGTAATTTCATGGGGCTATGTTTACCTGAAAATATTTGACGATACGTTTTGTGAGCAGGCGTGTTGTGAAGATGAAGGACACCTTTGGTTAATTTTCCTCTTCTTTTTTTATGGCTTATTTCAATCACTCTAGAATTGAAATGAGGTATTCTGCAGTTATTGAGACGCCTTTGTTTTCAAAATCCCTTCTGAGTGCCAAGAGCAGCAGTCTGTGACACCTTGAATGGTGGTGTACCGTGCCTTATTTGGGCCACGGCATAGAGTTTTGTTTGAACTGAGGCTCATAATAATGAATTTCAGCCTCGTCTCCAGTAACGATTCGACTTAATACTCCATCCTCGTCTTCACTACAGGGGTCCAAAAACGCGCGGCAGCACTTCACGCGCTTTTGTTTTTGAGGTGGCATGAGCATTTTTGGCACCAACTTTGCGCTGACTTTAGTCATGCCCAGATGATCGTGAAGAATATTTAAAATGATTGTATCTGGTACGCCAACTATTTCTGCGAGCTGTTTCTTCTTTATTCCAGCATGTTCCTATATCACTTTTTCGACTTTTGAATCAATGTCCGGAGTGGCCACTTGGCTGTCCTAGTCGTGGGTTGTCTTCAAGTGAGCTCATTCCTTGTCAAATAAAACTGTGCAACTTGTAAATCATGGTTGGACCTGAACAAGAGTCCCCGTAAGTCGATACCGTCTCTTTCATTATGGTTTGAGTCAACTTTTCTTGTTTGGCGAGGAATTTTATAGCAGCGAGGTACTCGATTTTTTCAATATATTACCATTTTATGCAGACTGAGTTGCTGAGTCGACGATAATTTGAAAATGAATGACTCGATTGCAATAAAACTTGCTATTTATATTAAAAGTGAGCCTTTAAACTCATTTATTTTCATTAAACTAACCTCACTAATGACCTACCTACTCATTCTGCGAAGTTAATGAACCACCTTCGTATATCATTACATGTTGTTTTTCATTCCTAGGAATATTTAGAAATATCTTTGGAATATCTTTCTTATATTTTAATTTGGAATTTATGTTACTTTGGAGAACGCTGAAGAACTATAGTATTGAGCACAAATTTCAACTGAATTAATATTATACATCTTTATCCTACATTTGCATGTCTCCTACCAAATAACAAAGCATCCTGTCTATTTTGTAATAGGTTTAAATGGTACGGACGGTAATAGTAATAACTTTATTGTGTCTAATTCTTATCTATATGAGATTGTTCCGTACTTATCTTAATAGGACTAATCTCTTCATAGTTTATCTTACCGTAAAAGAAATAAGGTGTATTGTCAAATATTTGCAGGTATACATGGATCCACAAGATTACTATGGAATGAGTTAAAACTATGAAATTTCTATGGTATACGTTATTAGGTGGAAAGCTCTACTTCAAATACACCTTAAAAATAAAGAATTGTAGGTTTGGGTGCATTATATGAACTTTTTGCGCTTAATTGCATCGTATAGTCTGTATATGTAATGGATAAGGGCTTATCGATTGGCTCAAACATCTCTCAGCCTCATGTCTCGAAAATTACTTATCGTACATGAATTTGATGTATAAAGTTTTTGTGCAGATTTTAATGCTGAGTAAATTTGATGTGAATATAAATTCACGTAAAATCAATCGTTAACATGATATTTAAGAAAACCCGATTTTCGTGACCTTTGACCCTGAATAACTTTTCTAGCGCACATGACTTTGTAATGGACGTTAAAGCACATTTACGTCGAAAAATCTCCACTTGGATTTATTTGGCAGATAGTCTTATTTTCCTGGCCTAAGTGAACATGTTGGTAAGATTGCTCTACAATTGCATCTCTAATAAAAACTACTTACGCTGCATATATGTAAATTATAATTTGGTCGAGTAAATTGATTTAAAATGTTAGTTATAAAATGAATACATATGTGGTTTGTATATAAGCACCGTGATTACAACAAGCATCGGTGGTTCAGTGGTAGAATGCTCGCCTGCCACGCGGGCGGCCCGGGTTCGATTCCCGGCCGATGCATCATCTTTTTGGAACTATTTTTAGCAATCAGATTTTATAAATTACCTACCATTCACTTTTGTATGTTTGTGCGTATTCATCCTCATTTTACGGACATTATCCTTCCCAAACCCGTAAACACAATAATAAAACATTATAATAGTTGATGTAGCAACTGATTATTTGTGTAATACTGGCTCCTAGTGGAAAGTACACAGTTTTAAATTTTTTTATTTTTGTAAACTTGGCTAATAAGGACTGCATTGCTAATAAGGATTGCGAGTGATCTGGTCGCCTGTGTTGATTTCGTTAATATGATTCGAGAAATTCTTTCAAAATTCAAGCTCGTATCAAATTTTATGAATGAAAATTGTAAATTATATGAAGCCTGATTTCGTTACATACATTCGCACATTACGTAGCAATCAGACTCAGTAATGTTATCAACAAAAAAAAGATTTAATGAACTCATATCCGAACTTGATTATTTTTTTCTTAGATAAAATCTAATATTTTCAATACTTTTCCGAACAAACTGTATGTCAGCCATGTTTGAAAAAGTAGTAAGTGCAGCAACAATGTTCTAGAAATGACTCACCCACTTGCGGTAAGCAATTTAAGCATTGCACTTACAATGCCAAGTCAATTGGGTAATTTAGTGTTAGGTTTTTTTCAATGCTACAAAACACAACCAAATACAAAATTACCAAGCACATTTCATATCAATAAAACTATGAAAATAGTGCAGTGAAACATCAAATTCAACCATCGTCAAGTTCCATTGTTGCTGCTAATTTTGTGATAATTAGTAGTGAAAATGTAGTTATTGCAGAGTTGTATCAAAGGTGTTAAGAAAAATGCGTACAATTATCCAATCACGGAAACTCTCAGAATCAAGTGACCATACACCCAATCCACCCACTAATTAGAAATTTCGCGTGCGGTCAGCATGAGAACGAATGCATGATAGAAAAGTCGAAAAGGATACAAATTCATTGCAGCGAAAACTTTATTTTTTGCCGAATCTGAGTATTTCGCTTGAATACTTTCACCGCAGCGATTAACAGAACTAAGTTGATTACAGCATCGAACGGCTGGTGAATACTGTATGAACGAATTAAAAATGTCAGCATGACCGCTTTTTCCATGTTGCTAATTTTTTGTCACTAATTACAGGCGTGCTGCGTGTTGGACTCGTCAAATTAGTGGATGTGATGTTGTTAGCTGGTTAGATGAATGATTCCAGAATCACACCATATTATTAGCAACAATATATTCTGCGACACATATGCTCATATGAACGTTCTAATTAAACGGTAATGCATACAGCAAGTGCAAGCACTTTTATCCATTAACCACTCAAAGAGTTCAAAGCGCATTTCGCATGCAACTTATAACGAACGCACGACAATCAAAATGTGACTTATCGATTTTATATAAAAGCTTCTTAGTAACACATAGCCAGCCCCCTAGAGCTCAGATGTGCATGGCAAAGCAAGTATTAAGTAAGCAATTTTATAGTATCGTTCCCTTCTTTCTTGCAAATTTGCACCAAGTGCACTCTCGATACCGTTTATGTATGTCTTGCAATATTAATCGTGGAAAGTGGGACTATTTGCGTGTTCGACACCAATAAATCATTACAATGTGAAAAAAGAGGATGAGTACAGTCGACTAGCGTAGTCAGCGTATAGGCAGGTAGAATGCTGACAACACTTGATAAGGGAGTGCCATCATAGAAATGTGTCACAGTTCTTTCACTTTTAAAAAAAAAAAAACAGTTTGGCATGTTTGATTTGCAATATTTCGCTACGTCTTATTATGGCCATACAAACGAACAGAATATCAATTTCCATTGATAGATTTTGTTATTGATAATAAATCAGTGTCTGGTATGTGGAATCTAGGTGGAAAATGCTTCTTTCGGAAATAGTAATCAATAGGAGTGATTTTTTTTTAAGGAAATGTGAAAGTATACTTAGTCTTTATTTTTAGGTTTCATTGTTTTTAGAAATTTTAAGACATCTTTAAATAAATATAGGTGACTTTAGTGATTAAAGATAGAATTTTTCCAAAAAGTAAGCCTCGAGCTGGTAAAGAAATACTAAATAAATTCTGTTGTAGTGACTTAATAAAAAGTTAAGATGGTAGATTCTATTAGTACAATTACACAACTTATTGGTAGTACCTTTTTTTTATAAATATCGGGTATTATGATTATAGCTATAAATTCCCCTGCTGGCCCCTTGTATCCAGAGTTTGAGCCGAATGCCATGCATCTCAGGGAGATGTCGAGACTTTGGGCAATGCAATTGATTGGGTACTTGGACAGGGTCCACACCGTTGCCGATGCACTGGCAAGGATTCGTATCTTGCTGCTCATGTCCCGCCTCCGAAGGAACAAATTATCCATCAGAAAAAGATACCTTGAGGATACTAAGAAATCCTGTGCGATTGTGAATGTGCATCGTACCAGGCAGCTATTAGGTTTAACACGCAGTGCTCTTCGCTGTTCCGTGGCCGTTCTCACGGGCACCTGTACACGCAACGGTTGGATTCAACGATTGACCCAACGGTCGTTGGGTTGAACCTCAGAACATAGAGATCTAAGGAAATGAAACAATCGTATACATATACGAAATTTAGTGAAGCATTTTTACTACAAAGGTAAAATCTATAAATAGAACAAATCGAGAGAATTGCTACCTCAGATATTCCCCTTGGTTTCCCCGATACCTGAGCTTTTGTTGTTGCTGAGTAAGTAATTGTCAAATTCGCGTGCACATGGCCAACTATTTTTCTCTATCTATCTCACTCTATCTTTCTGTTCGGCACAGTAAGTGAATGTCAAATTCGCTTACTACTACTAACAATTTGCCTAGGCAAATTGCTTCACTTCTCAATGCCATTTTCATTTCCTTATATCTCTCTCTTCTGAGGGTTGAACGATTTCTGTCAGAGCTGTGTCGCAGGGGATGAAGAGGAATCTGTCTCCCATCTAATGTGCCAAAATGGCCTCATTTGGGAGTAAACTTCCTCTCAAGGCAGACTGAACGATCTTTTATTTACTTTTATTGTTTTGTGCAGTTTATTAAACATAATGATTCAATTAACGCACGTAGATTTTTCAGAAACACACGTGTTCTGAAGTGTGTTTTCATTATATACCCAAAACAAATAGAAAATTTCCGTATTGTATCGATGTGCAAAAAAGCTGTGTTTGTTCATATGATGGATTATACATCGATAAGAATTGTATGATGTTTCCACTGGCGATTTGTTTATTATGTATGAGAGTCAAGTATGCGACAGGCTATTTATATTTATTACTTATTTAATAAGCAATTTCAGAAGAATGCTTGAATTCCTAAAATTAAAATATACATACTAGAAGAAATATCTGGTAAATGATAGGTGCCACCTCAAAGTTAAATTGAATCTTAATTACAAAACACTTTGAATTGAAAAGTGTTGATTTTAGACACAAAATTTCGTATTGCGTCAATTTAATTAGAAGATATATACCTACGTATGTATTATCATAACGAAATCTTCTCCACATTAATTTACGTAAACTCCCCCCAAACAATAATTTAATTGAAACGTCCATCTTAAAATAATATTTTAATTTTCTTAAACCCAATTTCACCGACATTTAAAATCAACATAATTTTATTTTCGGATTATCATAGGAAATGGAATTCATTACATTCAATTTCAACCTTCAATTGTCAGTCAAGACCTTCAACCGCACTGGACTGTGCGCATCAATAAAAAAAACCTCAAAGCTAATTACTCACAATTATGAATAATGATTTTGAGAATGTCATTTCAAATTCATATAACCTTCTAGTTTGCCCTTAAAGCATGCGCTTGGACACAATTTCCACAAAAAAAAATGCAGTTCCACAGGTTTTGATTTGCGAATTTTTGCATTCTATTAAATGTTAAAGACGCTAAATTCGCTTCAAATACTCTTTTTTCCTAAATGAATTAGTTAAATCACCTTCTAAATGCCGGCGAAAAGTTTTTTTTTAACTTTTATAAGTGAGTCATACCCTTTTCCGGGCGCTAAATTTACAGTTTGTATGACTTTAGATATAATGCCGGATTTATACATTGGGACGAGCGTCTCGTGTACAAGAGTCAACAAGACTCAACAAGACATTGGACGAGACTCCGCAAGGCAGGGTGAATTGTTTATTTAGGATATTGCACCATGCACCATTCATAGGGTGAATTGTTTACTTAGGATATTGCACCATGCACCTTTCGACAGTTGTGAGCTGTTTTGTTCAGTTCAGTGAACGATGGCTACAGCGATACAGGTTGTGGCTATTGCAACTGCCTGGTGTGCGTTGAGTTATTTCAATCTGGGACACGCAAAAACATGTTTGAAGTCCCGGCGAAAAATTCGAAAATGTGAATGAGCACATGCTACCCTCTCGAATCCCTTTGACTTTATGCATAAAACCGACTTCGCTTCCAGCGGCTTCGAGCTAGGACGAGACGGTCATAAACACTCAGGCACAGCAATAAAAGGATCATTATCCCTTCATAAAACAAACAAGAGCCGACGAGCAAACCATTTACACACGCGTGCTTGCCATGAAAAAAACAGCCGAGAATAGACAAGGAGACCATTTACACACAGACCTTGTCTACATTTGGCATTCCTCGGCGAGAATGTAAATCCGGCATAAGATACATATGTATGTACATTTGTATAGCTGCACTTTTACGTGCCACCAAACAGACTGACTGAATAGTTAGACGATTACATGCGTCAAGGCCATAGTGGGACCGGCCGGCCGAACGCCGGTGCTTCGTTTTGTTGTCACGCTGATTATATTCAAATGACGTAATCAATACCTGAAGTCATTATCATAGCTCGCGCTCAGATTAAGACGCTCACAGTGTTTGGGTTAGCTACGAATATGCTTTATTGGAATTATCATTAATCTGTATTAACATGCTGATATAATTAAAACATGCATGATAAATAAACAGTGATCGCAACAAAGGGCTATTGCACTGTGTGTCAAAAATATGTTACGAGAGAGAATGCAAATTAATAACATTCGATTTTCACTCTCGAATTCGCAACACTGGCTTAATAGAATTTTCGCCAATTTTTCGCAATACCATCGGAACCAGTTTCATATATTTTTCGCTAATCACGAGCGAAAACTCTTTCAGTTTCAACGAATACACTAGTATCTGTTATTTTTCGTATAGTATATTTTCTACTTCGAATTTGGTACGATGTCTCGAATATTTGAATTTGTCGAAATTCAGGCAAACGACTAGCTGACGACCGCGGAATCTGATATTTACCGATGTATGTACATGCCACAAAAATATGAACCATGAAATGCGGTTGGATGGATGATTACATGACCGACTGCTACGGGCGCTGGTCGAGAGGGAGTCGATAGATCGTCTTCGGATATTTTTTTACTGTCAAGGTCAAGATTTGTTTGTTTGGGGAAATGTACGTGTGCATTTTGATAGCATTGAATAACTTATTATCAGACATTGGTAGCGGTAGATTTGATAATTTGTGAATGATGAGCAAGTGAATTGATTTAGTGAAATATCGTTGAAATTTATGCTTTGGCGATGCAATCTGATTGAACTTGGAACGTTGTTGTGAGTTAGGTTAGCTGTTAGTTAGTTGCACAGTGCAGACAAGTCATCCTGCAGCTGTGAGCATTCATTCAATTACTCAATTACTTAACCTAAAAATTTTAGATCGTCAGCTTACAAAAGAATCGGAGCGTTTAAGAGGGATGGAAGATCGTATATAAACAGGAGGAAAAGCAGAGGACCAAGAATCGAGCTTTGTGGAAGACCAAAAGTGCGATAGAAGGGGAAGCAAAACAAGAGTTAGCCGTAATGAATCAAGTGAAGTTATGCAGACGTACCAGCAGCAAAGTTGACCCCAGATATTGAGCCCAACGAGGTTTGAGAGGATGATTTCCTGGTTCACAGAGTCGAAAGCCTTGACAAAGCCTGTATAAAAGACATCAACTTGCTTTTGTTGGTCGATGGCGGAAACAGCAGTATCAGTGATACTATTAACTTACCGTTAACGATACCATAATGCTCTGAAGCGAGAAAAGGTTCAATTATCGGGTTTACTCTATTGTAAACAACACTTTCGAAAATGTTACTAAATCAAGATAGACGGGATATGGGGCAATAATTGGATACGCAGGGCGAATATCCGGCTTTAAGGAAAGTATAACCAGATTTCTAGGACGAATGAAACTTACTGGATGAAATACCAAAGACAGGTAAAGAAGCAGATAAGGACAGTGACTTTGCAAGGATATTTGGTAAGTCATCAGGACCAAAGCTGGTGCTACTGTCTGGGTTAGCAAGTAAACTTTCGACTTCTAAAGGATTCGTCCGAAACAAGCAAAAACTATTAAGATCAGAATAGGAAATATTACAAGAGAAAGATAAACTAGGCTGAGAAGTAGCAGAAGAAAAGAAATGTGCAAACAGCTCACATATTTATTGTGGCGAGGAAGCAGAGAAATCATTTAGATACATCACAGAGGCGATTCATGGAGATTTTTCAAGTGAACGAATCTAAGACTAGTAGGGTTTCTGGTGATAGGATGATATAGGGGTTCAAATATGACTACACTGAAAGAAAAACTCTTGGTTGGTTCAACTCTTTTTAGTAGTATTGCAACGATTCATTCAAAATCGTTAAACGAACTAAGGAAAATAGTTATTTTTACTATGTTAATATAGTTAATTTAACGATATAAAAGTAGTTGGCTCTGGTTATACAAAAAATATCGCAACGTTCATGAAATCAACTGTTTTAATTGTTTCATAACCACGAAAAATAGTTCAAACTTCAACGTTTCGAATTATCAACAGTTTTTATGGTACTTAAACTACTTTGCAATAGTTGATTTCAACAAACGTAATTCAGTCAGCAACGTCTTTGGAATTATTCTACGCAAAGTAGAATGGTTTCAACATTTGGACGCTTTTCATGCTCCGAATGAGTCAATTGTTCAATTGTTTATCAACCACGCTTCATGGTGCATAAAAGTAATCAACGATTTTCTTATGGTTGTTTTAACTATAGCCCTAGTTGATGCAAAAACAACTAAGGCAAACTGTTGATTTTTCATACTCCTCATACTCATGCTCCTATTCTATCATAGAAGTTTCATATGATACATGGCAAAATTGTATTCGGTTTGTTGTCGATATAATTCATATTCATGTTATGCTGTGAAGCCTTTATATTACGTTGTATGACGCTATTTTGTTCACAATACAGCGTTTTCCGCTGTGGCAAAACAGTGGGCTGCGGCAAAGCGCAGTCAAAAAATTAGAATGCACTGTTTTGTATGGTAACGCGCACAATGGCTGCGGCTGAATTTGCGGCAGCGGCAGAATTTGCGGCAGCAGCAGAATTTACCAAATTTCTAATTTTGCCGCACCGCTAGTGGTGATACATACCATAGGTTGGCATCACCACTAGGTTGAGTTAAATCTATTTGAATTAGGTTGAATGGTCTGGTGGAATAGACAAGCGATGGCTGATGTGTATTGTGATAAGCCAACCTAATCCTCGTACAACAGGATTTAGCAATACGAAAGAAAAAAAAATTAATTTTGTTAGGTGCCTCAGTTGCATTGACAGCGACATTGTCGCTGCATTGTGATTCACCAAATTCAACTGCGGAATTCACGCCTCCCCTGCCTATATTTCGTACTATGCATATGGTTGGAATACCATTGTTTGTGGTTGAATACTTTTTTTGCACCACGGACGTTGTTTATCAACCACGCGTCATGGTGCATAAAAGTAATCAACTATTTTTTTATGGTTGTTTTAACTATAGCCAGTAGTTGACGCAAAAACAACTAAGGAAAATTGTTGATTTTACCAAGATTTTTCTTTCAGTGTATGATAAGCGCTCATCGTGTCTTAAAACATATTTTTAGCACACGAGCCTGGTTTTTGTAACATGTTGAATGCGCGGCCATATTGGACATATATTTAATGCAATCTTTATCTGCACCTCCTAGCACAAAGAAAAAGCAAAATTTTGATTTTTTGTCTGCTGAAATTCATTCATTGGGAAATCACCGGAATTATATGCTGGTGAGATTTGAAAAAAAAACAACTTTAAGGAATGGCTCCAAATGTCCATTGCCACCTGAGCGACAATTGTTTTAAAAAATTTACTGAAAATAACCTTATCACATGTAATTTGAATAAATATTTTCTTTAAAATCATCTCGTGAATTTGGGACTGCATAATGTCCCGCCTTGCACGAGAAATAGCGTCACAATGAGATCACTGATAAATAGGTATCAGTGGGCTGAGCACCTAACCGAGTGTTAAAGGTCTGGCTCGAAAAGAATATGAGCGCAGGATAATTGAAAAAACCGGCGATGGCGTACACCAAAACGAAAAAAAAAAAAATATTTTAAGAATATCGAACGTGAGGCTTCTGACTTATTGCTAGAAAACAATTATCGATTGGTAAGGGGTAAGAAGGATTGCTCGTGACGTGAGGTTATTTGATTAATGCAAAGTCCTAGGCCAGGAAGCTTTACATTTCAGACGCAAAGACAAATTTAAGTTAATTTCTATCGTCAAAGAACCTACGGACGACATTAGTTGAAACAAATCAAAACAAATTGCCGTCCGACTCGACAGTGATTTTATAGGGTCTCCTGTGTGCAATGAATTTTTATTCACCTTTTTTCATAATGTTTTGATGTTTTGATAGTAACGTTATCGAAACTTGGACATGTACAAATCGCAAACAATTAACTTTAATAAATAATAACATTTATTTTTAAAATAATAAAATTTTCATAAATCTAAGTCTTATACAATATATTGTTACATCTTAAATTGGATCTAATATCGCAGCTAAATGATACCGATGCACTATTATCTCCCCAAAATCATAAACTATAAAAACTTTTGCTGTGCATAACTCTTTTAATGGTAGCTTAACTGAAAGCAGGGGAAATCTAGAAGTTTCATATAAATTCTACACGATAATCAGTAGTAAGTCAAACAGATCAATGAAATTTTCAAAATACATTTCATATTCTCTGAATCTAGCCCACGTTAACTGGTTTCTAATTACAATTATACATACAACGCAATACACCCTATTGTTAGCTTTCAAGTGACAAACTCATTAAAATGTTTCAACACTTGCATCATAAAATAGGTACACAAAACAATCTGTTTTAAGTACTCTTTCCATACACTCCCAACCGAATCGTAAAAAAAATATTACTATAGGTGCACATACATATTCATAAGTGACTAATTGTCAATATTTTTCCAGTGAATAATTTAAAGAGTGTGAAGTATGTCGTAAAGCGTGAAAAAAATTTCCTTAACATTTTGTGTACATAGTCACAGGAATATTTCAAAGAATATATTAGCCAAGATGTTCATGAAGTTCTACATATAATTCTTATTCTAATAACACGATAATGTTTTATACAATCCCACAATATGTACTTAAATTCTTATTTTGATCAGAGGATGCTGCAAATGTGCCCGAATTGAAGGCATGATTCAATCAAATGCTTCGAAAAATTAGTGAGCACAATTATGCACTTGCCTTAACTTATTTTACTGAACAGATTGTAGTAAGTAAACAAATGAGTCATACTGATTTGTATCTATATTGTGGTGTGTGTAATATCTTATTGTTGCAAACTAATTTATTTCAAAACGTTTGACTTGAATATTCTTCGAACGAAGACGCATATATGGTCATCTGTACTTCAGTACTTTTATCAATTTATAGACGATAAATTGCATGGGGTTGCGTTCAACTTAACATAGAACATGTGGCTGCTACACGTGCAACTGTACATTTATTTTTACAAATCGATCTTTGCATTTTGGCAAAACGAATAAAACGATAGAAGTTAAAAGTCATTTGGCGTACTACTATAGTATAATTGCTACCGATTAATAATCATTGCTTCTATCAAGGCAAAACCTTGTGCGTCTGAATTGACTTCAACTGAAACTCATTGAATTACTTGCGGCCACTTGAAGCCGTTGTGCGAAAATTGACGTAGTAGTGTTCATGTACATAAAAAGAGCCACTGCATCAATCAGGTGGAATGATGTTGTCCCACCACGTGACATAGAGAACCAGTCTTGAGCCGGCATGAGGACATGTGAAATCTCGACTCTGGTAACCGCATACCATTTCTTATCAGTCCCCGGACAAGCAGACACTTTTTATGGAAGATCATAAACGGGTCAGTATCAGATTAAAGCATATTTGCCCTTGGATAAGTGTCAGAGATGATAAGCGGCGACAGAATTAGGCTATTGAAACCATTTTCAATGGACTGATGCTGTGTGTTGTTTGAGAATGGGGTTTAATGTGAATCGCGTTTCAACCGCGATGTGCTTTAATTTCTAGCACATTGACATGTAGGATATTAGTCTTCGTATGGAGTTCTAATTACAAGATTTTACAGCAATAGTAAAAATGATAAATCCCCATCTTTTATAAGCGTGAATTTATAAACCGACCTGTTGATTATAGTTTGCAACCATATATGTATAAGAAAACCCAATTTGAGTTAGTTTATGACCCAAATGTTGCCAACATATCCATCCTGAATGGACAATACTTCCTATCTCGATTCGCTGCATGAAAATTGAATTAGTTTTGCTCGCATACTAGCAAAGTGCTTTCATTTCTACTCGAGCGCATAAATTGCTACCGGCCTGGCATGGTACCCAATAAGCTACACAGACAGGCTGACGTCGATTGAAGAGAAAACAAGAAACCTTAAATTGTAATTAAAATCTAAATGGCTATCCAAGTGCATCGTGGCAAGTATGACTCTCTTGGCTGCATTGTCTGCTATTATCACCAAGTACTGCACTCTTACGAAAGTGCAATGTACAATTGCTGTGACAAGTGCAGTCATCAATGCAAGAAACTGTACATCATTAGAGTTATATTGTTGTGTATTCATGTATGTTGCATTTTGAATTGATTACAGAGGACGACAAGACCAAGGCACCACGATTATTTACAGAATGACGCAGATTAAACGTGGCAATCATTGAGAAAGAGGTCACTTTGTAAAATGCAAGCTGTCTCTTTTTATTTTCCTCCTTAGAAAGAAAGCGATCCACGCATTGACAGTAGATATGTTTGTGATTCTTTTTCAAAGTATCTTAACTTGTAACTCATGTTCATATTTTGATTAGATACTGAACTCATTTTTTCCTAGCTTGTAAGTATTTTATTACGAGGAAGATCGATATACGAATTACGAGGAAGATCGATATAATTAGATGATCAGACTACCGATGTCTCGTAGACGACCGCCTGAAAAGTTTGCTCGTATTTATTAACCTATTTATTTCTTTTTCATAATGTACGATATGAAAAACATGAATCAAAAGGATGTTTAAACTATCATCAATTCGACGAATTTCATTCGATTTACTCTGCTTTGTTTTCGTCAGCGATTATTTGTCCTACAGACAATCTATTGCTGAGTTAAACGAAACGTGACGCCAGTTTTCTGACAAGTCCAAATAAGAAAATTCTTTTGCATACATTTCCATACCCAAACAACTGCTTGCTATGCACTTAACGCTAAAAACTATGGGATAAACAGAATATCGACGAAACATGTTGTAACTCGCACAACTCAATAAAATCAATGCACGATAGGAAGCGGGCCAGTCGATGCAATTTCTTGGAAGTTAGCCAAGAAAATGTAGCCGGGAAAGTAGTTTTCCCTGAAGTAAGCATGAAACAGCAACAACATTTACACGAGCTGGAAAATTTTGAATGAGAATATTCTGTTCAGTTAGTGAACTCATGGAAATGTTAACCAAACATAAATCTTACAACAACAAAACAAATAGATACTTACGGTTCTCTCAGCATAGGTGCAATTTTGTTCAGGCAATTCAGGAAGGATTCATCCAAACACCATATACTTGGCTTCAGCGGTTGACTGTTCACATTCAGTATCCGGAACAGGATGCAGAGAATGACTGCGATCGCGGTCAAAAATGCAGTCGACATAGTGCAAATTAATCGGATCAGTAGCAAACGGTCTGACGAGAAAAAGAAGGTCCGAAACACGTCCAAAAAATTCTGACGACTTTTTAGGTAGCTGTCATACAAATCGGCATAAGTTAGCTGGGTAAACGGCATTTACAATACACAAAACCTATGGGATTGTAATGCCGGGCTGGGAAATTCGACTGCTGTTCACACTAAGATTCCAAATCTTTCACTAGCACTCGAATATATCTATTTACGAATAGGTCGACGACCGGATATATGTATATGCAAACGGACGCCGCGCCAACCGGCACAGACGGCTTCTCGAGGCAGAAGAAAACCAACAAATTCCCCGGATGCCTCACTTCACTGAAACGCGTAGTGAATTTCTAATGCAATATGCATTCACGCAAATACCTTCCCGAATTAAATATATCACGAAAAGTTTTTATCACACTTCCAATCTTCATCAATAAGATGCCGACTAAATATGCCAACTCCCGCCACCAATCAGCTGACTAATAAATTTTTTTGGCTGTTCGGCAATTGTCTTGGCGGCTCGCGGAAAAAGTTTTATAGCTCTCGCAATATTCGGAACTGCACGAAGTAAGGAACGGATGTATGCTAGGTTTGCAATCAAGCAATTTAATTTCGGAAATTTCAAACTGAATTCGAACGAAGCTGATTTGAGACGTTTGCAATCGATGGGGTAGAAATGTACAACGACCGCGCCAATAATTTTCCAATTCGCACTCCCAACAACCTTCCGTATGCAAACGACGAATTCTGCGAACTGTCACCAATTGGCCGTGTTTACTGCTGTCGCTCCAAAAATTCAATTCGCTCTGAATACTGACGTTTGGTTACAATTAGTACTAGTGTATTTTCATATGGCAGCTTTGGTGTTGAATGTCATATGGAATAGTACGTTCAATTCTTGTGGTAGTTTTCTAGTGTATGAAAGATGACCCCGAAAATCAAATAGCTAATACATCTACCGAGGAATGCCTGTTCGATAATTGGCTTACGTGCGCATGCATGGTATTTGTTAACTGCTTGAAATCATTTATCAATTAATTGTCCATGTAGAAATAAAATCATACACTGATGGCAAATATGAAATACTGGGATAAATGGTCCCCAGCTGGGACAGCCGTTCATAATTTTAAAATGCCAGGTGGAGTATAGAACGAATTAGCGAAAAAACTGCGAAAATCACTAACAGTGTTTAAAAATAAAACATTTTGACAAATATACTCATCTTTATCCTCCGAAACCAAGCAAAGTTCTTAAGTTGAATAATTGGCACGTCGGTTATGATTACTCATTCTGAACAAAGCGGCGTCTGGTGGTAAGCACGATAATCTTACAGATTGGCTGAAGCTCTCATTACCTCCAAATCTCACTAGTGTCACTTCAATCGTCATGAAGATACATATTAGTCTAGGCTAACTATTTACCAAGAGTTTCTAACGAACTTCTGTTCGAAATATTTAGTGCCTGCATGTAGATCAAAACACAAAATTCATCTTGTTTTTATTCCAGCCGGAATAGCAAGCAGGCTTACAATGGAAACATAATGAAATATCCAACATTAGAAGCATGTATTAACGCGTCCATTTGAATGTGGAATGTTGTACGGGTATAACGATGATGAGCAGCGAACCGTATCGCCGGTTGCCGGCTTTTCTGCGATGACGAGTTAGTTATTTCAAATTTTCATTACCGTCGTCGTCGTAGCACTACAGTCCCTCTCAGGTTTTGGCTTCTTACAGAAAACTAATTCCTAAAAACTAGAACCCTAATTTCTTATGATCTATTCGAAAAATTGGAAGACGAAGATGAACAAGGACGGTAAAAAATACGAAAAAAATGCGAAAAGCTTGCTGAAAAAATTGAAAACTAAATTGAAAAGTGGAAAACACGCTGCCGACATGAACGCGATACGATTGTTGAATGCATAATTATAACAAATAAATACGAATTCTATATCGACCGGATATTAGAAAGTAATAGAAATTGAACTGATGAAGAACCAAGGTGAAAATTATCCGCTGAGTAGTGAAAAAATAAAAAACTTGATAGTTTTCATAAGTTTTTGCTGCTTCATCCAATAAGAATTCAATGCATGGAATATTTCTGTAGATTTAACAAAAAAAAAAACTTTATCTTGTTATTTAATTTCGATAAAATAATCGCTTTATTTAAAATATATTTGTTTTGAATTGAAAAACCTTAAATGAGGTCCTTTTGCAAGCCCTAGCGCTGTTAGGTCTTTGTGAATCAAGGTACAAGAGAGCGATTGTCGTTGCTTGCTCATTTTAGTTTTCCATGCTGTAGAACCGATATTGAATTCGTGTACTGAGTCTCCGGATGTGTCGGTTGTTCCCCAGCATTGTGCCAGCAGTACTGGCTTTGTGGGGAAAGAGTTGTTAGCTTTGGAGATAGAATCACTGTTTAGAATCTGAAAAAGTCTAGAATGGTTAGAAAGTAGATTTCTAGCATTTTGTGTGCACTTCAACAAGACTATTTCCACCATTTCATAAAAGTTCTGCTAAGTTTTGAAATTTGTTTTGTAGCCTATAAATACCTTAAGCAAAAAATGTCAGCTACCTACATATAAGTAGAAATGTCAAACGAGTAGACATATTAGGCTTTGTGATAGCGTGTTTCAACGTTACAACGGCAAATAAGTGGGCATAGGCATTTATCTTTGGCAACGACATATTTAAAAAAAAAACAGATCTGAAAAATTAAATTATTTAAAAAATAACTTTGAATTAAATTTTTTTTAAAAGTAATGGCACCATGTAATTCTTCACATCCATGACCAAATTTATGATTTGCTGGAAAAGAGAAGTTTAGATTTTTTCGTAAAGCTAGCAATTTCAAGCATTGAAACTCAAAGTAACATTGGAAAATGTAAAATAAACCCAACCATTTTATTTTATAAAACTTATAAAATATGTTCTCTATCTATATCCACATTGGGCGCAAAACAATTATAAGATTTATTATAACAGCAAGGAAAACATTCCTTTCCAGCTTGTTACTAATTGATTCAAATGTTTATTTTTTTAATATTTACTCATTTGACAACACTTGACTTCTTGATTAAATTCGTTAGTATCTGATAGTATAGCTAAATCTACATTTGTACATATTATTCTGGAGGTTTGATGTTACAGTTTTTTAAAGTGCTAACTACTCGAACATTGGCTCGAATATATTGGCTGGTCCTTAGGCAGGTAGATTCAGCGGCTGCCATCATCAGGCAGACCTCGGAGAAGGTAGACTTAGGCGCACAAAGGCCCATTGTGAGACAGCATTTCTTATAAAGCACAACCCACAACCCCTATGAAACTAAGAGCCAACCCGAGTCGTTGATGAACTAGGCGTTACTGTTCAGATCAATCAACGCTACTTCGGTTAGACTTGCGAAGAAGTATGAGGCAAGGGACTGTTTCTTTCTTTTAGTAAGGGCTGGATATTGGCACAATAGGTGTAGAACAGTTTCGTCTTCCTCATCGTTCCAGCAAAACTTGTTGTCAGAGGCACATCGTACTCTGTCGTTTAGCATGGCTCTAAAGAGATAAATTTCCAAAGCATTATTTCCTAGAGATGAACCCCTAGCCCATTCCTTTCTGCTTGTGATCTGAACGTCAAACACTTGAGTCAGATATAGTTGGGCAATAGTACTACAGTATAGTCGATTTCTGCTGGAACAGCCATCGCCTGCAACAACGTTTTAGCATGGGCCAGGTCTGCCCTTGTTCAGGTGTCACCACAAGGAACTCTTAACGCAGCGTAGATCGCATGTTCCGAAACAAGTAGATCGGTACGATGAAGCAGATGGACTACTTTCTTATTTACACACTTAAAGTATGGCTGGCTACCAAACTACTGCTCTGTAAAGCTGATTTAGTTCTACTATACTAATATTAACCCAGAATACAATACAAGGCTGCTTTGCTAAGTTACCCTTATAGCCCTTTTACAGCTGTGAAGAGCACACAGTGCGTTGCGAGCCCTTTCCGCTAAATATTCCTTCTATAGAAACTTGGAGTTTACGATGAGCTCCAGATACTTTACTTTGTTTGTGAGTTTTATAGGAGTTCCATAGAACTTCCGTAGATTGATGGATGGAATCCTGTACATTATCCTGAAGAGCAATAGTTCAGTTTATATAGAGTTACATTCCTGACACCATTGTCAGAGATGCAGGAATGATTCAATCTATCCGATATGGGAGAGATTTTTCAGCGTGCCGTACTAGGGTATGTAGCGCTGTTTTGCCAGGTTTGCCCCTCGTATAAGCATGATGTGCTTTCGAGATCAGAGTAGAGTCCAATGTACTGGTTACCACAAAACTTTCTCTTAAATCTTCAATAGAAAGGAGCTTAGACAAATTGGTCTATAATCCTTTGGTTTCGCATGCGAGGCTTTCTCTGCCTAAGAGATAAATATAGGGTATCCCAAAAATTACGCAAGATTTGAATTAACTAGAAAACACAGTTTTTTTTTCAATTGTAAGTCTTTTTGATTGAAACATAATGTACATAGTATAGAGTACACGAACAGGAAATGTCTCATGCCGTAATTGGATCGTTTCACGGGCTGTATGGCATGTCGCACCGTCTTCTTGAAACTACTTGTCGTCCACATCAATATCATCCAATTTAGGCAGAAAGTACTTGGTTATCATGTCGCGATATCGAGCACCAGTAACAATAACTGCTTGACCAGCCTCATTTTCGAAAAAGTATGGTCCAACGACGCCTCCAGCCCAAAATCCGCACTAAACAGTTACACGTTGTGGATGCATTTGTTTTTCGACAAGCACATTTAGGATCTCTGAGCCCCAAATGCGACAATTTTGACAATTAACGAAACCATAAAGGTGAAAATGAGCTTCATCGCTTAGGATGATTTTCCTCGAAAAATCAGCATTCACTTGTTGTTCAATAATCCATTCAACGAACACTTTTCGCTGTGCATGATCATTAGGTTGCAGCTCTTGTGTCAATTAAACTTTGTAAGCGTTAATGAGTATACGCTGCAGAGAGCTTCGCAAAATTTGCAATGCTTTTCCACGACGCCAAATGGTTGTTCCTGGACTTTTATCAACACTCTCACGTACTGCTTCGATATTATCATTTGAACGGGTTGTTTTTGGACGGTCAGTGTATTTTGCGTTCCTAATTGACCCAGTCTCCCTAAATTTTTCAATTACTCTCTTCACAGTTGACGAAGTTAAATAAATATTCCGACCGTATTTTGTACGAGATTCGCGCACTGTAGCAGCCAAACTTTCATTATTTTTGAAATATTGTTCAAAAGTGAAAACGCATTGTTCTTTCGTGTAACGGTCCATTGCTACTAACCTTAAACTGTCAGCTTCCAAACTGTTTTGTTTTATTGGTTGCCAACATTTTACCGGACAAATGCTGGCAAATTCAACTCTTGCGTGAGTTAAAGGACACCCTCTACAGCTCTCGTTTCTTAAGCAGGCATTGTATATGACCATGAGCCTAAGCATACTGCTCTCTAATGTTGTTGAATATTAATCGGAATGATGCCATGCGGGGCTGGAGACTTAAACCCACCAAAAAACTAAATGTGTGCGCTAGAAATGACAGAAATCGAGCTTGCATTCCTTCAGGATTCTAATGGTGATTTTCGAAATAACTCCTCACTAGAAGGAAAATGAGTGTCCATCGACACATTAAACGAGTGACAGCCGCCTTGAGGTCATCTATCATCGAAATTTTGTATAAAACAGGATTTAAGCTTAGGAATTGCCGGAGGTGACAGGTTTCATTGATTTCTTCAATATTTGCACACAAAGATTTTCATGAAGCTCTTTTCACCCTACGCGCGGCATTTTTGAATATCCTTAGCTTAACTTTGTAATTTAGCCAGTCGGTGCCTTTTGGCAACATTAAACTCCCTCCTGCATTCGCTTCGAGCAGCCGCAATCTCATTATTCCCCCACTGGGGCTTCAGGTTTAGCTGCAGGATTTCGCAGCAGCATTGTTAAATCCAGCAGAAATTACCTTACTACGGCTCAGAATAGGAAACAGAGACACGAAAATACGTCAAAGAGCGGGCCTGTGTCCTCAAATTTGGCGTTTTTTTTTCAAAATTACGTATTTCTTCAAAATTACTTCTCCTAAATTATGCTCGAATATGATTTGATTTGAAATTGATTTTTTTTATCTCCCAAATAATATCTAAAAAATATCATGCCAGTGCCTCCCATTTCCTCACAAACTCATTATTGTTTTTTTTATCTAGTTCATTTTCCAAATTTCAAATAATTTTAGCTTCACCATCTCAGAAGTACACTTATGAAAAAAGCTCCCGCTGCGAATGACACGCAGCACACTTGAATCAAAAACTCGTGAACGTTGTTCACCACAAACCATACTATTAGAAAATGGATTCATTCAACTCAGCTCTGCTCAGCTCAGTCTTCATAGACGCAAGACTTCAATTCTGACATAAGTTCGTCATTTCTGCGGCCAAATCTAGCCGTTATGACCGCACTGCTACAGCGACAAAACAGGTATTTTTTTTCCATTCTGACGAGTCATCATGAATGATGATGGTGGCGTGGAAGGTGCGATGGAAATGGGATGTTAAGAAAACCAACTTCAATTCAAATAGAACAAAATACGAATATACGAAAATACTCGTACCGGGTTATGTTCTTTGAATGGTCCAATCCGAAGTGAGAACGGTAATCACCGGAGCGTAACGTGAAAAACACGAAATGATTACTTTGATCAACTACATGATGTGCATGACGATGATGATGAAAACAGTGATGTGTGCAAGTGTGTGCGTGCATCACGATATAATGCTGAGAAATCTACAATGCAAGACGGTGTAACTTTAAATGAAAGGTGAGAAAAGCGTCCGTAAAAACATTGATCACCTGAATTGTTTTCAGTTACAACGCAGACGAAGATCGCAATGCTCTCAATACGCAGTGAAACCGATCGAATTCAGGTGTCCTCGTTTGTTAAATGCTAATGCAAATGCGTTTCGATGGTCATGGCAGGGAAAAGTCGAACCAGAGGGTTAAGGAAACGCGAAGTTGTGCAGGTGTGTGGTTCGATGTCCTTAATGGCACAAGTTGCAGATCCACGGAGTCGAGCGTGGGAAATTCTGTATCTGGTTTGTCAGGGAGAAAACGGCGAAGAGGGTTTGTCATGTACATAAATAAAGAAACCAAGGAAATGAATGGGTTTTTGGTTGGTTTCATCAGCATGATGGATGTTGTTGATTTTGTTGATATTTCCAAAGAAAGGGAAACAAACATGAGTCACATATATATTGTTCTACTCGATTCAAGTAATTCTAATTTTAGGGAAAGTCCACGGAGAATGTTTCAAAATTAGTACCAGTATTCAAGAGTGAAAAGGTTTAAGAAGGGGGAAAGCAAAAATAATAATTCATTCATAAAGCAAAAAAAAACGATTTTGAAATTCGCGATTTATTATTTGACATGCAAACAAATTTTCAGCTATAATAAAGTATTTTGGGATAAAGGTTGTTAATTTGTGATCACGGTACCCTTCTTGTCTATAAATCAGCATATACAACGTATATCGTCTCTAAAGCTTATCAAAGCAGAGAATAATTGATACGGGAAACTCGATCGTTTTGCGGAATAAGTCTCCGAAAGCAGAAGCAAAGTGGAATTGTTTTTGTGGAATGATTAAAATTGAAATTTTTTTTTTAACTAAGTGGTTTCGAAAGTATGCACTGATTCTCATCAGACATCAGCTCATAGTGGATACTTGACTGATGTGACCACTTGCAATGGGAGAAAACAATTCCACTTTGATTCTGCTTACGGAGACTTATTCCGCAAAACGATCGAGTTTCCCGTATCAATTATTCTCTGCTTTGATAAACTTTAGAGACGATATACGTTGTCCATGCTGATTTATAGACAAAAAGGCAACCATGATCCCAAATTAATAACCTTTATGAGAAATGATATCGTTGGATATAAGTCGAGGATGTTAAAATTTATAACAACTAACGTAAATAAAAATTAATGATCTCCCATTGCAAGTGGTCACATCAGTCAAGTATCCACTATGAGCTGATGTCTGATGAGAATCAGTGCATACTTTCGAAACCACTTAGTTAAAAAAAATTTCAATTTCAATCATCCAATAAAAAAAAATTCCACTTTTATTTTGGAATATTATAGCATAGATATCAAGAGACATTCTATTTCGCGCCCAGTGTGGTCAAATTTCAAGTGATTTTTACTAGACAGTTTTCATCTCAAATCTAATAGTGATAAAAAATGTATCTTTTATTTATTCAATGAATTACCAAAAACAGCAGGATGTAACACATTTGTATAGTGATAAATATTTCGAAATACTAATACCTACTTTCAATATTTATTAATCTCATAACAATCGCAATTGTTTTTTGAAGAAAAAAAAACTGAAACATTGTCGAAACGTTTATTTCAGGGTATAAACCCTATTTTCAACTGTCAATGACATGGTGGTGAGCTTAATATGGCACATTAAAAATATTTCATAGCAGCATGATACAAAATGAAAAGAAAATAAAATAGATTTTACAGTCACATCGCATTGAGAGATGGATGGAAAAAAAAGTGTTATTCATTGCACGCTCAGGTGGATATAGCAGTCAGTAACAGTGGCATTTTCGAAAATGACAACGATCACAAGAATAATCATCATCCGTAATAACAATTGTAGTTGATCACCGACTGAGCGATTATCGTGTGCACGAACCGTGAAACATTAGACACGAACACATAGACATGGGCAAATTTTAAGTGCGATTGTAATAAATGTTTCTATTGTAGATATGTATATGACTAAGTTTATGTGATTCAACGAGCATTGTTTTGTAAAAAGAAAATATTCGGTTTGAAATAAAGTTAAGTCGGTTTATATTTACAAAAAAAAAAAAAAAAAAAAAAACAATTACGAAGGAGAATATTTTTTTATTCTGAATGAATGAGTTAGCTAGTCTCATAAATAAATTACAGACTTGCTCAATTCATTCTGTAGTTAAAATAATTCTATTCAATTCCTTATAAACTGCTAAAATTCACATTTAGATACATTTTGTTGGAATTCTTCTCTCATTGCCATTCAAAACAACCATAAATTTGATAACCAAGCAAATATCCTAAATAAATGGACAATTTATCATCGAAATGATCGTGGCCTAAAAAGCAACTTGAAACAACCGAAGATCTTTTTTATAACTTCTATCAATCATTTCATTTTTTACCGACACTAGTCTTGATGGTGATTGTTTTTAGCAATGAAATATTAATATATCATAATGTTTTGAGATTTGATCGTCGTCGAACCCTGACAAACAAATCTAATGGTTGGGGTGTTCGGATAGAAGCGGAAAATTAAATGTACATATCGTCGCTGTGAAATCAAACCGGCATATCTGCAAAATACACATTTTTCACTAGAGCGCTTTAAAGTTTTCGCATGTGGGCTATTTCCACGTGAATGCGAAGCGGCAAAACACCATTAGACGAGTTTTTATTCAACTTTCCGATATGCCGGTGCGACATAAAAATAGAGGGAAAAATAAGGAATTTTTTGATACCAAAAACTCAAAAACTCAATTTTTGCAGATATGCCGGTTTGATTTCACAGCGACGATATGTAGTTTCAAAAGGCCCTGTCAAACGAATTCCCCTTATTACTAGTTTCGTATAATTTTTTTCAATAAATATTTATTTCAATTTGAAAATATATAATTCAAATAATATCTCCTTTGCACTCTCTTGGAACTTTTTATAGAGTTAGGATTAATTAGTTTAGTAGACATGAGTTCATCCATAATTTAAGTGTTTAAGTTAATATTTTAAACCACGATTTTTCAAATTTTTTTTTTTTGCAGGAAATGCAAAAGTAAGAAAGTACTTAAAATTTCAGTTAAGACTAAAAGAAAACTTATAAGATTTTTTTTATAAATTTTCATATATTAATCAGTGATTACGAGCAAAATAATTTTTGCTTTTCTCAAAAAAAATTCTATTTCTCAATTTCTCCCTAAAAACTGTTGCTATTTCTGCAAACTATAGTTCTTTTCAACATGGAATCATATTATTTGGTTCTATGACGTTTTGCGATTCAGAAACATACTTAACAGCTAGTGTTCGATGGGATGCCGTGAATCCCTCGGTAGACAATTTGATGGGTGATATCCGTTTATCCACAGATTCTCAATCTTTGCATTTTCTAAAAGATTTCCAAAAATTTGAAATTTTTGGGGCGTTTTTTATTGGGATAAAATAAATTTTAGTATTTCGATAGGAATCTAACATTTGATGAGATGATTTAACTAAAATTTAGATTTTCTGAGTGCCAAATTTTACATTTTTCCAAACGAACTTCTAAGAAAATAGAAAACATGAATGCTCCAGAAAGACCTGACATTTTTTCTATCAGTCAAACCTTATCGAGGTAGATATTGTCAGAAAGCAATAGTTTCTGAGGTAAATGTAAACCGAACAAAGAGGAATGTCCCAGCCGAAATTGCAATGCCCAATGCTGGGTGTGTTAAAACTACTGTTGAACACGGCTAACAACTTTACGCGCGGTTTGTACAATAAGTGAAAGAAAGAAAAGAAAAATCACTAGAAATCTACAGGCTACATTTTATACTTTAATATTCAATATTTTTGGAAGTACCATTACGAGAACTTTAATTTCATTGACACATATCTACAAAAGAAGACCAGGCTGATGAAAACAAACAATTTGAATATGTAAAGGCTCATCAGAATTGCAATGGGAAAACGTTACTTGATTTTTTTGGGCTTGTATTTAACAAAGTATCCAACCACAACCACATTGAAGTGTCTTAAGACGTTTTGATGTTTTTATCTTGATGGTTTTTTGTCTTGATGTTTTTGAACGAAATTTTTAGGAGAATGAAATGATTAGATTCACCCTTCCTTTGTATTTTCTCACTCATTTTTAGAAGGGTATCTTATCTTATGATTTGGTGTTTTTGAATCAATGAATATAATCAAATAACATTAATGAGACGACTGCCACAAATTGATTGCTACAAATTACGTTGAAGCTATGATAAAGCGGAAAATGACGCGACTTACAATAATTAGTGAAAAAGGACATGGATCGTTTATATATCATCGAAAGCATGTTGAAGCAGAATTAGTGATGGGCAAAATGGCTCTTTGAAGTGAGCCAGCTCCGTAAAACTCACTCACTTTAAAGAGTCGCTCTTTAAGAGCCACTCAAAAGAGCCACTTCAAGCAACTTTTTTATGGTTGCAAAAGTATAAAGTAAATTGCTATTTTTTGTTGTTTTATTAATAATAATAAGCTTAAATCTAATATAACATAACATTACTTTAAAAATATAATATAGCATATAATATAAATTTAAAAATAAACCATAAAATCATCTGAAAATCTTTCCATATAAGTGGCCACTCTACTCAATCGTTGATTCACTATCTCCAGATTCTGGGATATAAATCTTTCTTTTCCTTCCACCAATTGAGAGGGTCAGCAGTTCTGGGTATATTTACATGTTGTAAATACTTATCCATTTCGTTAATGCCTGCAGCTACATAGCTTTGCTGGGTTCTTACACTATTGACTTTGTCATCAAATTTTCGCCATAGCGAATTTTGCGTTCCTTGTGCTGTGAGTACCGAAACTAGATGTATACAAGCAAGTTTGTACGTGGATTCATTTTGAAATGCTAGTCTTTTAAATCGTGGATCTAAAAGAACGCTCTCTAGGCAAAACATATTTTCTTTATATAATTTAAATCTGTTTGAAAGTTCTCTTTGGATCACATTTAAAAAACTGCGTACATCAGCAGTTTTATTTTCGTTCAGACAGAGTTCTGAAATGTAGCTTATAATCGTTGATGTAATAATATATATTTTAGAAATCGTTACTGTTTTCTCACTGCTTATTTCTAGAGTAGCCTCATTGAAGATGCTGAAGATGCTGCTATCAGGGGCTGTTTTCATAATATTCCATTCATCAGAAGAAGGAGTTGGTAGATTTTAGTTCAGGGCACCTAAGGTTGCTAATAGTGGCTCTTTTACTTCTTGAATGCGCACAAGCATAGATTACGTAGAGTTCCACCTGGTAATAGCATGAAACTTTAATTTAAGCTCTACGTATTCCATTTGCCTCTGTTTTTGTTGTAATTTTGCCGTTATTTTGCTACCAAAATTTTTTCGGACGGTTTTCCGTCAGATTTCATTTTGCCGTATCTTCGAAACTAGTCCGCTTTTTCCCAAACTTGTATGGAAATTTCGCCCGAAACAACTCAAAAAGGTCCCCAAATTCATGCTAGTCGAAAAAAAAATATTTTGGAAAAATGAACGTTTTTGCCCAATTTCACCTATCAAAAAATTTTTTTGCCCTTGAAATATCACTATTGTACTCCCCGACCACTTCCAATCATCGAAAACGTCCTAAAGGCAGTTTTTGCCAAACTGTGGCCAAAAAACCCCTTACTCCCCTACAAAACCGAAATTTTTATATCGCAGCAATAGGTCTTGGCCCGTTATGTCCCAAACCACCTTAACCCCAAATTGGCCGATTTTGTCCGATTTCAACTACTTTTGCCCTAAAAACTTTTTGAAGAACGAAAATATTCGATACGAACCTGTTCCATATACCTGTTCTAGTGTATACGCTTAAAAAATGAACGTTTTTGCCCATTTTCCTCTCTCAAAAATTTGTTTGCCCTTAAAATATCACTATTGTACTCCCCGACCACTTCCAATCATCGAAAGCATCGGAAAGGCAGTTTTTGCCATACTATGGCGAAAAAACCCCTTACTCCCATACAAAACCGAAATTTTTCTATCGCAGCAATAGGTCTTGGCCCGTTTTGTCCCAAACCACCTTAACCTCAAATTGGCCGATTTTGCCCGATTTCAGCTACTTTTGCCCTAAAAGGATCTCAACCTTTTCCTACTTAGCACTTTTAGTGGTACTTTCAGTTTTTCCGGACGGTTTTTCGGCAGATTTCATATTGCCGTATTTTCGAAACTAGGCCGCTTTTTCCCAAACTTGTATGGAAATTTCGCCCGAAACAATTCAAAAAGGTCCCCAAATTCATGCTAGTAAAAAAAAATATTTTGGAAAAATGAACATTTTTGCCCAATTTCCCCTATCAAAAATTTTGTTTGCCCTTGAAATATCACTATTGTACTCCCCGACCACTTCCAATCATCGAAAGCGTCCTAAAGGCAGTATTTGCCAAACTATGGCCAAAAAACCCCTTACTCCCCTACAAAACCGAAATTTTTGTATCGTAGCAATAGGTCTTGGCCCGTTATGTCCCAAACCACCTTAACCCCAAATTGGCCGATTTTGTCCGATTTCAACTACTTTTGCCCTAAAAACTTTTTGAAGAACGAAAATATTCGATACGAACCTCTTCCATATACCTGTTCTAGTGTATACGCTTCATCTCTAAAATCTACCTATGAAATGCACCGCCTAATAGCCAACATTTGGCTACTAAAATACTCGTGAACCAGAGCAAAATATACGCACGTAAACGCATACTGTGTGTTCACAAAATGTCGCCATCAATAACCGCACACGATCAGTATCCATCATTCGCACAGTTCCTCATTCAACGGAGTCGACTCTTTTATTCCTCACTCGCACAGTGTTCATTCAACGGAGTCGACTCTTTTATTCCTCACTCGCACAGTGTTCATTCAACGGAGCGACTCTTTTATTCCTCACTCGCACAGTGTTCATTCAACGGAGCGACTCTTTTATTCCTCACTCGCACAGTGTTCATTCAACGGAGCGACTCTTTTCACTATGCAATACGATAGTCGTATACATATGTTCGTGTTCCGACGTTAGAATAGCATAGATTTCGCTTCAAGTACACGGTAGTCTAATGAAGTATTGCCGTGTGTATATGCATAAGCTTTATTTGGTCGGGTGGTTGTTTGAGTGGCTCCGCAATATCGCTATTGCCACTAAAGTGAAGGTATGAAGTGTGCGGAGCTATTCTAAATGATGGCTCACATAGCTCTTTCAAAAGAGTCGAAGAGCTGAGTCGCTCAGAGTTGAAGAGTTGACTCACACAGCTCCTTCAAAAGAGTCGCTCTTTTTGATTGACTCGCTCATGAGCGACCCATCACTAAGCAGAATCAATCTAATGTAGCTCTTAAAAACAGACTACCCTCACAAGTTTTCAAATGGTTTTTCGATTACAAAAAGGCTTTTTTTGCATGATTCTGTTTCGCTCAAAGACCATATCTTGAATCGACCTAGGTTGATTTTTTGGAATTAGAAAAATGCAATCAAGCAAATGTTCGTATCAATGTTTATAGAATGTTTCACTTTTAATTTTTTTTTTGGTTCAGGCATTGGCAATCTGGTCGAATAACTTTCAAATTTTTTATTTCAGTTATTTTTAGCAAACTGTCGCGTTAGCTTTTATCTTAATTTCTCCTGTCATTATCTGTGATGTTATTTTAACGTTCTTGGTATCCAGCTAGCAATATGTCTTCTCCATGAATATTTTTCTTATAAATGCGGATTGGATTAAATTTTTGTTTTGTTTCCACAAATATGTTTTCAAAGCTTGCGACAAAATGAATAACGACGTGCCAACCAAACTGAGTGGGTTCAGCAGACCGGAAGTAGGTTTTTGAAGGTTGTTTTTTTATATGTTTAGCTGATCGTCCTAAATAATTGCTCTTGTCCTCATTTTTTATCAATGGGCCTGCGACTATTTTGAGGTGGAGTAATATTTTTCATTGCAACCCACTGCAATCAGAAAACTACGAAAAGTTTTCTTTCTCAATGTTTCAAAATGTATTGTTTTTGCTATAGCTTCTACAGCTTTTTGATTATAAATCCGTCAAATATACCTCCACGAATGTCTACTGCTTATATTCTTTAATGACTAATAATAATAATATATTATTCAGTAATTTTTCCTTGACGTTTTCATCGAGATCTTACGCGCCCTCCTTTTTGTTTTTAATCATCTGTGTTCGAACATAATTAAATTTGACCTGTTCCTTATTACAGATCATAGAAAATTGATTTGGCTTCCCGCTACAATGATTTAAAACCTTTAAATCATGAAGTTAATATTTTAAATTGAAATAAGTAGCTGCCCTCTTAATTTTTATCTGCCTATAAAATAACTATAAAGTAGCATTTTCAGTTGTTTTCTCTATTTTCTTCTAATGCTCCGATTTCTGTTTAATTTTTTTTTGGAAACAAATAATCGAATAGTTAATGAAGTTTGAATCCTCAAATTCTAAATGAGGCTCAGCTTTATTGAAAAATTAAATATAAAAGTATAGTTCTGATTTCCATGAAAACTAGGAAAAAACGCTAATAAATATAAATAAATTGAAGTGATATATAACATTTCTATAAGCACACGTGTACTAGAATCAATCAATAACTATTCCAAGTCTAGCAACCAGCTCTTTTATTGCCAGGCACTGATTTGCAAGTTCTCTTCAGCTGACCGAAACACCTGCATGAGTTCATTTTTGTTAGTGCTCAATACAACATCTGTACAATATCGGTCCATATTCCGTTCGTCTCTAGCCAGATGAATACATTAGCCGTTGTTAGTAACGCAGCATGTTTGAGAATCCGATTCAAAAGGAAGAAAATTCACGCGATCAGTGATCTTTTCACTGATCACACACCATTTTCTCTTTGTTTTCTTTTTATTATTTCTTTTCCCTGCGATACGAAACATACGAGCATACGTAGACTAGACTTGAATATAATCCGGATCATTTACCTTTTACGGCACGAGTTTGTTCCTTTGAGCGAGGAGGAGTCCACGAATAGATAGAGGATGATCGTGATTATTTCAATCGCGTTTCTCACCTGCAATCCAACACGATCGTGTGTACATGGGTCGGTCGAGTGACGCGTGAAGTAATTTTCAGTTCATCTTATTTGTTCGTTTTTTTCTGCATCTGGTTTTTTGCGTGCGCTATGGATTGCAACAATGGAAGATGCAAAGTATGTTTGGGGAATATTTTTAACTTAAGTAGCTAATTTAGGAGATTTTTTAGGGCAAAACTAATAACCAGCTTTTGTTGTCTTCACAAAGTTTAGTTATTTTTAATCTTTTGGTACCGGTGGACATTTTAGTGATATTTTAGGTACCCTCATAATTTTATCAACGAATGATTGACTTTCAAAAAAAGTTTAGCGCATCGGAACCGCTAGAAAACTAATTTTCGAAGAAATTATCTTTGAGTGACTTAAAAATATGTAAAGACGTAATACACTTCTTTGTAGTATCATATCAACCATTTCTTACTCAAAGTAACAAATATAATTTTCTGGCAGCATCTTCTATAACACCAATGATGAAAATAAGCAATAAGTCTACCATGACCAGCTCGTGCTTAATCAGCCTATCCTTTGAAATTCGTTTTCATCCAAGGGTATCATCGAAAGTTTCAGCGTTGCCATCCGAAAAATTTCCAAAACTCGGAAAATTTAATCATCGGTGGTTTATTTTCCTGTAAATGCTTTGCTTATGAATACAAATTTGAAAATTTAATGACAACATCGCTTAGTAAAGAAATACACAAAAAAATACTATAGCTGGCAGCCCTTTCATGTTTTTTCTTTCCATTTACTACATGGATTTCGTTTTGATTTCAAGACTAAATCGGAAGTTATAGGGGAAAAAGCTTTATTTTGCACAGCAAATTTACGATGTAGGTCACCAAAATCACCATAACAGGCAACCCTAGCATAATTTTTCAAGCAAATTTTTACGAAATGTAGCCTAGAGTAAGGTTCAAACACTGTGTGAATTTTTGTTCAAATTTGATGGCTGAATCGAAAGTTATGAGCATAAAAGTCTTTTTTTTTTCTCAGTGATTTTTCAAGATGACACCACTGCCAAATGGTTGCCCGTATTTCAAAATCACGTCTATCAGACCTGGTCTTTGTTAATACCAACATGTCCTGTAAATTTGATAATGATCGGATTATCCAGTCATCAGTTCTCGTGAACAGAAGTATTGAGTGTTGAAAATAGAGAGATAATTTGGTAACGAGTTGCCGTTCTTGTGCAACTCAGAATTTTGAAAATTTAAATTGACATGATGGACAAAGGTTGAAATTTATCAATATTTGATTTTTTTTTTATCAAAAAGCAAAAAAATTTGAGGAGGGTCGATGATTTGACGGATTTTTTTCAGGAGCCTGCCGTACCGACACAGTTGCCTGCACAGTGTGCGTATGGTTTTGGTTAAAATTAATACGCTCAGAAAATTTCACGATGATTCAACGTTCCCCTCAGAAGTTATGACAAATCAAAATTTGAAAAAAATCCTTGGGATCAAAATTTCCAATTTTTTTATTATGAACAAACATAAAACATAACAAATTTTCATTTCCAATACTTTTGTTTAACAAAATTGTACGCTGCATAAAAATGTAGGGATATCTGAAAATTCACTAAAATGGCCGCCACCGCCAAAAGATTAAAGACATCTTAAATCTAACAAATCATGGACCTACTCCTTATATGCATCTATGTCCTCCGAAAATTTCTCCCTTAATGTTTTTGCTGATATATATATATATATATATATATATATATATATATATATATATATATATATATATATATATTATATATATATATATATATATATATATATATATATATATATATATATATATATATATATATATATAAAGAAATATTAATTTTCGGCGAAATGAATTTAATATTAATTTTCTTCGAAAATCAGTAAAAACAAGCGAGCGAAATGAATTTTAAACGTGTTTCAAACACAAATATGAGACCGTATTGGAGATTTTCATCCTTATGTGAGCGCTAAGTTCTTAAAAGGAGACAAAAAAATTTGGAAAATTTTGAACTGCATAAATATCTGACAAAGTCATCAGATTATTACGAAATTTATAGGACGCATCGATATTTTAGGGCATAGACTTTGCTCCTTTATTTTATGAATGTGCTGGTAACACTGTCGCGACAAGGACATACATAGGGCTTCTTCAAATCATGGAGTCTTCTGAAAATTAGCAACTGATACAAAAATGTTATGGTTTGCCTATACAGTCAAAATAAAAGTTTCGATATTTCTTATCACACAAGAACGGTGACCATTCACCAAATTACCTGAAAAATGTTTGTTCGCGAGAAATAACGATTTGATAATCATATTTGATTGGAATTCACAGAATACAGTTACCTTAAGTAGGAACAGGTCTGATCGAAGTTTAATGAACATGCTGGTAACCCTGTGGTATTGGTGCTATCTTGTAAAATAATCCAGCAATTTAGCTTTTTGTCCTATAACTAACAACGCAGTCAGTCACCAAATTAAAACAAAATTTATACACTAGACGGATCTTCGTTTAAGAATCCTGCTAGAAAAAATAGGAAAAGGTTGCCAGAGATTGTAAATCGTATCCCTTTTTACTGTTAGAGTATACAACAAATATTTCAGTTTCGCTTATTTTGAAATATTGTGAGCGTGAAGCAGATTTGATATAACAAAGGGTTTTTGAAACTCATGCGAATCATAAGTTAAGCTTTTCAGTTAAATTTTAGCTTGTCGAAAAACAAGTTAAATTCATCTTAGCCTTCTGCTACAAACTCTAGCTATTCCATTTTAAACATCATGCATTCCCTCTCCTAGAAGTTCATTAAACTTCGATGTCGAAAAACAATCAACCGATTTCATTCCTCCTCGAATCAATTCGATTTTTATCATATCATAGTCGAGCGTAGTGCGTTTCATCTATATTTTTTCGACTTTAGAAAGAAAAAACAAAAATAATAACTTCATGAAACCTCAAACTCATGCAATGATTCTGAACTTTATGACCACGCCACCTTTTGCGCTCAATTTGTAGGATTGAACGAATCCAGCATCATCGAACGAGTTGAAAAGTATCATTCTGATAGAGTGTTGAATGTCGAAATTACCAAATCGAATTAGAAATGAATTGTAGTTTGTAATAAAAGAACCGTTCTACGATCTATTATTTCTAGTCAATTTCAGATTAAATGGTGACGATCGTGGTGATGTTGATTGTGATCATTATCGTCATCATCATCAGCATGAATATTGTCGTCGTAATCATTTTCATAACCGTATCTTTGCGAGAACTGAATCAGATTAAGATCACTGCAATACTGCAAAACAAGTATGTAATTCAAAATCATCGTGATGATTATTTGCCCTTGATGATTCTAGCCTGAGTTTCGTGGAACGTGTGTTCACATAAACATTGTTGTTTGTTGAAATGATTGTTGAGTGATTGCCGCTTACGTGATTTTCTGGCAGATTAGATTTGGGTTATATTTTATTGCAAAGGTTTGGTATATATTTTTAATTTTTTGAAAAATATATGATGCATTTCCCACGTTGGGCGCATTTAATAATCAATGCTTCATTTTCATAAAACATCAGAAATGCATTAAGGCGTGTCGTAAATGTTGAACTTTGCAGTGATTTCGATCAAGCAAACTACAGGTACAGAAGTTGTTTAATCCAATTCGAACCATGATCGTTTTTCATCTAGATCTCTCTTATTTCCGTACATATTTTTCCTAAGCTTCTTCAGCTCCATCTAATTGTTTTTCTTCAACCGCAGCTTCTCTATTCATTCAGTTTCACGGGGGTCAATTATAATTTTTCCATGTTTTTCTTCCTCTTCCAACACAACAATCATTCCATAAACCCATAAAGAACTCAGCACAGCACAATTCTCGGTGTGCTCGGTCGCGGAACAATCATCGGAGCAGAAAATAAAGATCTTCATCTCGTAGAACAAAATGGCTAGAAATGGTAACGCACTGGCAAATAACTCGAGCGTGGCTGTTGGTAATGATTGACACTTGACTGATTCGAAATTTCTCTGTACGATCGTCGGTCGGGATGGAATTAGCATTCACCTGTTGCTATATACGAATCGAATACGACGATGTTGACTATGAACGGAGCCTTGCTTTTGGTTCCATGCTGTCAACAGACGTTATTCGAATAGCTGAAGTTCGAGGGGAGAACGCCGACGAGCGTCCATCCAGAAAAAGTGAAGATCGCAGCGCGCTGATAATGGAGGAAAACAGCACAACAATGCACATAGAGTTCTGACTTTGAGCCGGAGCTCGGTCGGTGCCATCTTTTTGCCAAACCTAGCGGAACGAACATCAAACAAGTGAACGGCGAACGAACAATTTGTGTTCGGGGCCGGAGCTAAGATTTTAACATGCAATTACCAAGAGTGGCTCGAATGCGGCCAGGTTCCTTAGATCAGTGTGGATGAGAAAGAGGTGTCTTGAAGAAGCCCTTCCGCTCGAAAGAATTATGGGGAATACTTGACTGTTGGTTAAGACTAGGTTTACGCATGAAGATTTGCCGACTTAAGAACTTACGATACAGACTTTCAAAACTGAGCTCAATATTAAAGTGAATGAAAAGCTTAAATCGCTTTTATCATTCTAATTTTATTACTTCTGGAGAAACACTCCTATTTTGAACATCTTTCAAGAGAACAAGAAATTCAGAATTTATATCTCAAGTTCAATTTCGCACAAGCAGATTTGAATTTAATTTCAAGTGAAATTTCCACTAAACGGCCGTCTGCAGCTAAGCATAAACGTACCCTCGTATGTACTACGGTAGCTCTCATTTTTTATTCGCAATGGTTTGGACTTTTTTCCTCGGTTTCGTTTCCAGCATGCTTCCCGTCTTCCTCGCGGAGCCCCAAGTATTTCGCTTACATGTGCAAGCAAGTTTGTTGTTTGGTTTTGCAACACGATGTCGATGAACTCTTAAGCTTAGTGTTTTGTGGTCAGAGGTCAAACGGTAGCAGATAGAAAAATGACTTTAATATTTCTGGTTCTGAAATGAGAAGTTCAAGAATAATACTACTAACTATGCTTTAGTAGGCAAGATACATTATCTAGAAAATATTTTAATGGATTTTATTTGAATGCAGCATGGTGACAGGGTAGGATATTTAATAAGAAATCGAATAGGTCGTGGGACAATCAAAATTTTGAAGAAAATATGAATGTACACTCCCAATCAATATGACAGGTTTGATCCAAATTTGGTTATTTTTCGGAAAGTGATGACTGCACTATGCATTTTTTAGGCATGGAAATTTGGTCGTCGACTAGGTTGCACGTATGCGATATCTGCAACCAAATCAACTGTCTGTGAGCTAATTTTAAATTTAAATTTTTCACAGATGTGACATATTTGTAGCCAAGTATATGACCGGATTGCCCGAAAAATTGATCTGTTGGGACTTGGATTCTTGTTCCTGAGCAGTATGGGTTTGTAAAAGGTAGATATACCACCTCTTACCTCTTAACCTTCACTAAATTGGTCACTTCCGCCTTAGACCAGCAGAAGCAAGTTGATGTGGTATACACTGATTTTTCCAACTCTATTGATCACAAGCTCCTTCTTTTAAAACTCCAAGGTTATCGGGTATCTTCTCTTGTCCTGGTTCTCATCCTATATTTCTGGTCATAGCTGTGTTGTATCTGTGAATTAACGTTTTTCTTCCCCATTCCTTAATGGGGAATTGTGATTTCTGATATTTATCAAAGATCTCCCTTCCGTTACCCGTTCTCCCTGTATTCTATTTGCTGATGGATGACTTTAAGATGTTCGGAGTGATTGATTCGCTTGATGATTGTCACCAGTTGCAAGATGATTTTTGTGCTTTGAGTGAATGGTGCTCAAGGAACTTTCTTACTCTGAACATATCTAAATGTCACCTAATATCTTATAATTGTAAAATGTCTCGTCTAATGTTTTCCTACTCCTGAGCCGGATCGTCCTTTGCGGCTGTTGACAATTTTAAGGACCTTTTTGTGTTCTTCGACTCTAAGCTTAAATTTGATAAACACATCTCATACATAACTGCCAAGTCCTCTCGTTTGTCCGGCTTCGTCCTCAGGTTTTCCTCTCGTTTTACTAACATCACTACTTCCGTCCATCTGCTCTTGTCACTTGTGCGTAGCATCATCGAATACTGTTGTCAGATCTGATCTCCCCGCCTTGTATATTTAAATGATGCCGTAGAGCGCGTGCAGTATAGATCTACACGCTTATTATTATGTTAATTTCACATAAATATACTCACGAGTGATCGTTTGTTCTTACGCTAAATTTCCTCTTTAAAGTCTCGTCGAGTATTCATTGATGAGTGTCTGCTTTTCAGGCTCCACCACTGTCCTATGCTATCTGACCTTGGCTCGAAGCTTTTGTTTGCGTGACTAAACGCTCAGATAGATCTTCGTCGGTGTTCTTAGCCCCGTTTGCATGAACCACTATTGCGTATTCCCAGGAGATGAACTACAGCTTAGTCCTTTTCCATCAACCTTCTCTAGTTTTAGTTTTCATAGCATAGTCTTAATTCTTCACTCAGAAAAATTTTACCACTGAAAATTTAATAGAATCAAATTTAAATCAAAAGCTGAAACACTTTTTTTTAAAAAAAAAAACAATCTTATTTGAATTAAATAATCCCCCACATTCAATAAAAATTATTCCACTTTATTATAAAAATGTTATTTTCATATCAAAATTTTCATCATTGAGTGAAAAATAAAACATTAAAATAAACAAGCGTTATTGAAATGAGGTCAGATTATTTGAATTAAAGGGAAACGTATATGGCGCCAAATCATATTTGAAAATTTTTGATTTGGCGTCATATACGTTTCTTTTTAATTCAAATAATCTGACCTCATTTCAATAACGCTGTATCAAAGTGTGTTTTGTTTGTTTTAATGTTTGGTTTTTTCATTCAATGATGAAAACTTTGATATGAAAATAACATTTTTATAATAAAGTGGAATCATTTTTATTGAATGTGGGGGATTATTTAATTCAAATAAGATTCGTTTTTTGTTTAAAAGTGTTTCAACTTTTCATTTAAATTTGATTCTATAAAATTTTAAGTGGTGAAATTTTTCTGAGTGTTGAAACATCTTATAATTTTTGATTTTCTTTATGACTTTTTACTTAGCTTCTTTGCATTATTGTCTTTCACTACTGCTTCTTTTGTCATTATTTGATTTTTTGTTATCTTAATTATATTATACTCTGTTTTATGTTGTATTGCTATCGTAATTCACCTTTTTTTGATTTTGAACTATATTAATGTAATTTTATGAATTATTTAACGGATTATCTCTTGTTTTTCTCATTGTTTTTGTAATTGGGCTCGCTCTTGTTAAAGCGGAAATGACTAAATAAATAAATGCCGCTTCAAAATAATCATAAAAGGACATGTGGATCCCCGGACGGCTGCACGGTTAATCAGATCGATCATATTCTAATTAAGAATAGATGGGCTTTAAGATGTGCGAGTTTTTCGTGGGGCCAAATGCGTTTCCACTTCGCAGGGTAGCTAACAGAATAGCTAGAAGTAAGAATTGACAATACTTTTACAATATGTCAAATAGAAAAAATGACGATTTATGGCCAACAGCATCCGACAAACTTATAAAGTAGTGAAGCCCAAAAAATAAGGCTTCATGGCTGTGTAGATATGCTGATGCAATTTGGGGTTAGATAAAAACACACCGCAAAAACAACACGCTATGACATGAGTGCTCTTTATAAAAAACGTTTGGAAATTGTTTTTATGGTTACCTATCCTAAAGGACCCAAAATTTGTGCAAGGCAGGTAGTAAAATACGACGAGACGAGTGCTTCATATGTAAAGAAGTGGACTACGAGGTATAAATAGCATGGTAATGTCGATGATGAGCCAGTTAAAGTACATAGCACAGGTACATAAAGAGCGATGATAAATTGATCGCTGAGCTATTCAGGGACATTCAGATATTAAGTCTGCGTCAGGCCAAGAAGAAACTAACTCCAAAAGAAGTCATCTTTGGTTATTTTCAATTCCTGTAAGAAGGCTTGGATAAAAACCGGTGAGAGACTGCTGCAAAGTACCGTCAACATCCAAAAAAGGTGCATGTTTATAAAAAAAGGATTCCAAGAATTGTTTGATTTCACCAGAAATCTGTATGCTGAAGTATATACAAGAAGGAATTGTTGAAGTCTATTGCATTGTTGTATGGACCCCCAAAACGATGACTGGATCCTCAAAAAAGACAACAATTCCAAACATCGAAGTCGCCTCTGCACATCTGGGAAGCAAGAAAATGGGATAGCAACCTGGGACTGGCCATCGCAGAGTTCAAATGCGAATCTCATTGAAAATGTGTAGTCATTCATGAAGACCAAGCTAAGAGGGACGAATATCAACTGCGCATTAACTTTTCGAAGTTTAAAATAAACTTGGAGACGCCTGTGGATTTCGCTAAAATGTTGAGCCAAAGTTGTCAACGAAGATGCCAGGCAATTATAGATAACAACGAATTCTGGATAATTCAGAATTATTTAACTCATTCTCTGCAAATAATGGGTTAAAACAGAGGAAAATGTTAGCTATTAAATTGTAATATTTAATTTAACATTTGAGTATGTTATCAGAAATATCTCCGTTGACATTAAGGGAACTCTACTATTTAACTCAGGCGTCTAGATAAACCCTAAATGCGTTTGAAAGGAGGAAATTGCATAAAATCTTCAATGCAGTACCGAAAGAAAATGGATGACGAATTCGACAAAACAACGAGTTGTATAATCTGTAAGACTAGCCTGCAGTATCCACCGTAATGAAAATCCACTGTTAGAAACGGCTACGTCGAACAAATGAATGACAATCGAGTTCCCAAGCGCGTTCGCAAAGCACAAACAAACATTTTATTGGGCTTAAATTAAATTATAAATTTAACTTATACTTAATGTACTAAGTGTGTCTTAGACCTAACAGTTTTTAATTAATGTTAATGTGTATTTATTATGTATATGAAATTTTTAACCTAACTTATAATAATGTGGGAGAAAAACCAGTAAAACCCCTCAAAAACTTAATTTTTGGAGCAGCACTAGGAGCGGATTAGTAAAGAAGAGTGAAGAGAATTTGGGATAGGGGTGTGATGACAGTGAGGGAAAGTAAGGTTACAGTTACTTTTATACACCTGTGAAGGAAATATTATGTCTAATTTCGTCAGACCGTCCAGTATGCTGTACCAGTTCTGCATCTCGAATAGCATTACATAGCAGCAGCTTACCTTGTGGTGTAAATAGTGTGTGGGAATCATTCAAGGAAAGGATGTGAGTTGGGCTAACATTCTTATGAGTGAAAGGATCGTAGTGTTGTGGAAGGCTTAGTACATTTCTCATTAGGTTGTTAGGATGGTCAGCTTGCCAAATAATTTCAGAGATAGATTTGAAGTATTTTCTACTCCGTTGCTCTCAGCCTCTCCATTTTGTGTGAGGAAAGATCAGACCAAACAGGAAAACCATGGGAAATTTTAGGATGAATTATTTGCTTATAGCAAGCAAGCTTGACGGCATTTTTAAGATGTGTGGACCAGTGTATGAGGGGAAATATACGGTGGTATGCATGGATAACTTTAGTGAGGATGCTGTTCACATGGGGTATTGGGGATAGTTTGGTGTTCAGCACTACACCCAGGTACGTAACGGTGCTATGTCTGGGGATGGAATTGTTGCTCATTTTTAGGGTTATGTAAGGAAGCAGTCGTCTCGTCGATCGGGGAAGCTTCATGTGGCCTCGAATGGTGATGGATTCGGACTTGGACGGGTTTGGGAATATGGTGTCACGAGAGGAAGTAGTTATGAAATGTGTCAAGGTACGTAGATATACGCTCCGCGTTTATTTTCAGGCTACGAGCAGGTGAATAAACAATGAGGTCGTCAGCAAACTGGAAGATTTTGAGAGTTAGTGGGTGGCGTGGAATATCAGCTGTCTAGATGGCAATAGAGCCTTAAGGGTTACTGGCTGCGTTAGCATAGGGATTTGATAAGACATTGTTTATTTTCACTATCGATGATCTATTGGAGAGAAAACTGTAAACAATTTTACACATGTGCGGATGAAAATGGAAGAGGGAGAACTATTTGTGTGTATGCCCTTCTTGCCAAACGGTGTCGAAGGCCTTTTGGATGTTAAGGAGACAAGCTGTGATGGTAGTATTGTTGTTTAAGTGGACTTTCAGGTCAGTTTTTAGGGTTAATGATGGACGGAGTGTTTGGGGAGGTTGGTAAATTGGAATTGTGGAATGACTTCGAATGTGTCACTATGGGACATAATCTGTTCCTTGATGCCACATTCAAATATGAGCGGATTCAGGCCAATCGGAAAACTATACAGACGCTGGGAGGACTCAGTAGCTGCTGATGGTAGTTATTGAACTGAGATGGCTGCAGATGCTGAATTAAAGAGGCAGACTTTGTTAGTAAGTGTATGTTATTGTTTAGGTCGCACCTTATTTGGATTCAAATAAATATAAAAATACTGCAATTGTTTCAACTTATATTTTCCTCATTAGAAGCTATTTACGTTAAATCTTAGGTCAGAAACACATTAAACGGTGGACTGTATAATACATATACTCTTATGTACCAAACGCTAATCTTGAAAACGAAAAGAAATGAATGAAAATAATATTTAACTGAATTATTTCTCAATCTATTATTTTAACAAAAACAAATGACAAAGCATACTGTAAACATTCTAATTCAATCAAAATACATGAGAGCAACATTAATACGGAAAATTACCAAAATTATTTCAACTTTCTCGTAGAACTAGGGTCGAAACTATCGTTCGCTCCTATCTCAACCATGATTTTTCATGATCAATCATGGTTATATCATTTATAAAATCAGACGAGAGCAAAGTGCTGCAAATGCTCTTCAATTGATTCTATGGCCACATGTACGGATCGCTTGGCTTCCTATCTACCTATGTGTATGTATGTATTTTATTAGACATCATCAAAAAAGTGACCGCATACCTGAATCCATCACGAAATCGCTCCAACCGATGTCCGGTCGGTCGACGATAAGCGTGCAGTAACTTCGTTAGGGGTAGATTGTAGAGCATATACAAAATATAACTAAGCAACAGGACTCTATCGCTTGCAAGCTGCCTGCCTTGGCGGGAAGTTCGAAATGTTTAATGGGAAGAGAGTTGAGTCAAGTGTTGTGCCGGTAAAAGGCGAATTCGAAATACAACACATGTTGAGAGCTGTTAATACATTCGCGATCGACAGTTGTGTTTGAGGCGACCAGATTGTACCGGTGGAGGTAACAGTGTTGGATAGGAGAGGGAGTGCTGTAATTATATCGCCAGAAACTGCCGACTACGGTCATATAGATTTGGAGGCAGTGCAATATGGGTTGCGATGTAACAGATGCAATTACTAACTCTTCTCTATCGAGGAACTTCCTTGATTTATCGCAAGCTAATGGTAATGCTCATTAAGATATTCATAAAAGAAGTGGAAGTGCACAACCATTAAACCATCGGACCGTGGAAGCAAAACATCCAATTTTTCCTCCAAAGAATATTGCTCTTGAAAAGCTGACTGTATACTTCTCTCCGTTGTACAACCATAACTTCACCATGTCTTCCATCATCTTAATTGAATGAATATCTTTATGAAGCCACCTTGGTTCGGTATGTATCTGAATGTATGCGCATGTATCTGTTGGTGGTTGTCGTGGCGTCGCCGTGGTAGATGTGATCGCGATGATATTGTGCTGCCAGCCGTACACCTTTGATCGTCGATCGACCGCGCCAGGTAAGACCAAGTTACCTGTTCAATTGCGAAGCACGTTTGGTTTAGTTCAGTGTCAGCCAGCGTACGATTCAGTTGTTTTTCTCCAGATTCAACAAACTTTGGAGTTTCCATATTGTGCCAGTTCAAGTATAAGATGAGTTATAATATTATTGAAGTTGTTTTTTGTTTTACAAAATGAAGTTCGCGCCAATCTTTCGCAGCACTTGGACAGCATGGCATCTGCTACAAGTTTTTTTTTTTAAGAATACTCTATCTTAAAACGAGTGCAGTACACGTTATATATCAGAAGTAAAATCTAACTTGTGTGATTCGATACTATTAACATTAATTGCTTCACTTACAAAACGTAACTACATGCATGCACAAGTAATTCCATGTAATTTTGAACATATGGCAACTATAGTAACGTACGCATACAAACATATGATGTATCCAGAAAGTTCAAGTGTTTTACAAACTCATTTTTACGATCCGTTCACGACGCCGTTAAATTTGCCAACTCTGAACCGATCCATTTCGAGCGCTAATTCAGTTATTCATAGTAGCGGACATTGAGTGCTAGTAAAAAATAAACATTTTAATAAAAGGATTTAATAGTATAACCAGTCAGTCCGTGGACTAAAGTGAATAGAGAGGAAATCAAAACAGTAAAAATTGAAATAATTCTGTAAAATTAAATTACAGATAAAATTGGATTTTTGTGTGGATTAGTTAGTTTGTGAAACTGTAAAAGTAAATCAAATGGCGAACAAGAATTTCCAACAGTTGGTGATTGTCGTAAACTGAGAGGTAAGTAATTTATAACTGTAGTTAAGAGGAAAATTTCTTGCAATTCGATTATTTACCGTGTATCTATTCTAACAAAAATTGGAAAAAAATGTGAAACAACACGTCATACTTCTCAGGCAAGTTGAATAAAAACTTCAACTAAAGTCTATTGAGCTATAAATCTCCTAAAAAGTGTTTTAAAGGATCATCAGCAGCAGCTGGTGTGAGCACCTGTTTCACGCATAACTTAAATTGCTTTAAAAAAAAATCGGATAAGAAATTCAATGCCGCCGGTCTTCCTAAACCCGAGGCAAAAGTGAGTCTTTGCTAATATCGAGGAATAAATTATAAAAATTAATAAACACGTCAATCAAAGTCAGTACTACTCAAATATGAGCATAAATCACCGGAAAAAAATCAGTATTTTTTTCAAATTTCTTCCTCCACATTTCACTAAGTAAACGGAGTATTGACTTAATCGGCATTGTCTGACATTTCATTTATTTCCATGTATTTTTTTTTCTCTCGTTTTATTGCGCCCGAAACAAGTGTCCGCTATCAGCTTCATACGATACTCAATAATATGTGCAATATCGGCTATGTGATAGAAGTGTTGTTTTTTATGATTTTATGTTTGCAAGCAATATTCTACAGACATTGCTCTCAAGTTGTATTGTAACCTGAAAGGTGTTTTCGATGACTGCATGTGTTGAATGGAATTTCGACGGTTGAAGCAGTTCTTAGGGTCAATAGACGTATAATTCAGCCCTAAGGTGTTTCGAATGGAAAATTTGTATAGTAATTGGCTGGTAATGTATGTACATGCACATATATGATCATAATAATAATTAGGAATTATAAAAAAATTCGACTATGGAAATTTTGAATCTACTGTATTTTTTATTGAGACGAATAAATTATTTGTACGTTATTTAAATTACAATTTTTTGGGGTTTTCCCAACATTTTATGGTACTTTTATTTAAAATTGGAGTTCCCTACAATTTATACTATTACGTTGGAATACTCGAATTAAGCTACGTTCCTTTGCATATGGAATTTAAAACTCATTGGACAATTGAAAACCTCGATTTCAACTGATGTCATCACATACAGCTATATTCTCTAATTTTCTAAAAAAAAAATTGGTCTTACAATGATTCAAACCCATTTTACAGCGAAAAATAGACCGGAAATGATATTCTAAATTTTGTTTGTTGTTTAAGACTTGTGTGACTTCACATTCAAATATGTCACTAATATGTGAATTGAATGTAATTGCATTCAACTCAAAACACGTTTGCGTATGAATGCATGTATCTATGGAAATTTCCATTAGTTCACCTCAGCAAAAGTGACAAAACTTTCAAAAATATTTCGTTCATAATATTTTATTGTCTTCGGTCAAGCGTGACGTCTGTTTCACAATTTGTTTTGTGATCTTAAATAACTATTTTGATACACTTTTTTTCAAAAAAAAAAAAATTGATTTTGTGTAGCGAGTGAAATCTTGCAGTGTCTTGTGAATTTTTTAAACGTCATAAATAATTAGAGCGTGCATTGTTATTTGCCAGAAATTTCATTTTTCAGCCAACATAAATTTGTGTGCTAAGTTTTTGGACTATCATGGATTCCAAAAATGATCAGTTTCAATGAACTTTGAATTAGTTATATATAAATATATAGTCATATACACTGAAAGAAAAAGTCGTGGTTGATATAACTATTATTGATAGTAATGCAACAATTCATTCAAATTTGTCGAATGAACTACGGAAAATGGTTCTTTGTACTACGCTAAAATAGTTCATTTGGCCATACAAAAGTAGTTGACTTTGCTGATACAAAAAATAACGAAATCTTGGAGGATTCAACTGTGTTAATTGGTTCATAAGTACGATAAATAGTTGATCTATAGAAAAATGAGCATCAATTCATTTAAGACTACAAAATATTGAATTATCAACAATTTTCATAGTAAGCGAACCACTCTACAATTGTTAAATTCAACAAACATAATTCAGCAATCACTTATTATTGTTGGGGCACCACAGAATATAGTCATTTACAATTTCGTACCATGTACATTGTTGGAATACCATAGTTTGTGGTTGCTTACTTTTTTGCATCACGGTCGTTATTTTTCAACCACGCGTCATGTTACGTAAAAATAATCAACCATTTTCTTATGGTTGTTTTAATTATAGTCTGTAGTTGACGCAAAAACAACTAAGGAAAATTGTTGATTTTGCCAAGATAATTTGGAGTTCAGAATAACGAAGTCAACTGCTTCAATTTGTAAACCAAAAATGCCAAACCATTTCAAATACTTGAAAATAATATGATATAGTGAAATTTTGTTTAAATTATACGATTGAAATTTAAAATACTCGTGTGAGGAAATGCCTTTTAATCGCTTATGTATGTAAAGTAAACCTACGACATTTATAAGGTGTAGGGATTGAAATATTCACAAATTAACTGCCAATACAAACGAGTGTGGAGTAATTAGTTCCACGACTCGCTTTACCCCTGATTTAAGTTAGGTTCTACGGCTGCCTCCTTCAGACAGACTCAAGAGAAAGTACATTAGGCCTATTGCATTGCGTATTGCACAACTCTTATTAACAGGAAAGCCTTGAGTGTTTGATGAACTGAGTCCTTCTTTTTCCCTTAAGGTCCACAGAAGCCACTTCGGTTAGGCAAGTGTAGAAGTATGACCCAAGAGACTTCATCCTTTTTCCAGCGAGAACCAGCTGTTTCTTCTTCCAAATCACACCTGCTTTAACTCAGCTCAGTGCGCGATCCCTCGTCCTAACCTGGATTCGAATCAGGAGCCCCACATGCTAGAAGCAAGTGCTAGTACCCTGCTTATGTACTTTTTAATATTACAAGTCATTTCAGGCTACAGTTTTCAAAATTATATCGTTTCGAATTTATCAACTAGCTAATTTCATTTCTCAGAAGTCATTGAAGAAAACAATCGAACATGGTTTTGTGCCTGGCAAATTTGAGTGCCCTGAACTAGTACTTAAAAAAAAGTACTTTCATTAATAATTATAAATAATGAATTCGTTTGGTTATCCTTTCTCGTAAGCTGCTTCTTGAATTTTTGGAGCAAGAAAGTGAAAATCAGCTCCACGAAATGTATCACCATGATAGGCAAGTTGATTCAAACAGAGGATGAAAAGCTATTTCTTCTTCCTCCTAGCATCTACAGATGATGAATGAAGAAATATGAATTCCCTTCTATCATACATGTTTATTTGCCTTACCGAATTGAGTTCGGTGAACCTGAAGGGAATCACCCAGTTTATCAAGAACTCAGAGTTACTGGGCACTTCATAAGGGTTCAGCCGCGGACCTAAACTAGGCTTGTTGATTGCTACAGATGGCACTTTCTTTAAGAAAAATATCTTATATGGTGACATGTTATTTTCCTAAGACCAAGTTTATAAGCTTCGAATTTTTCCATTTTTTTTTCTTTTTTAAATTAAATTCACTTTGTCTGTGTATCCTCTTAAACAATGTTTTCAAATTAATTTTCCTTCGAGCTCATCAAAATTAACGCTACTAAACTTGCTTCTCATAAAAAAAACTACTAACAAAACCAATTCAAACCAAAAACCGAAAAATTAAAGTTAGTCATCATGCCATAATAAATCTCATTCAAACTAACAACCATATCAGACCAGTGAATTTTTAGTAGTTTATTTCCGATTCCTATTTTTGTTCATCTTTCACTCACATTAGATCCTATCCTGTCTATGTCGTTATTATAGATACAATATACTAAACATATGAAATGCTACTTCTCCGACGATCCATTAAAATCATTTTTATCTACTCCTAATCTAAATTACACTCCGAATCGTCATTACATGTTAATTACCCTACCAAATTGAAACTGAAAGAATACGAAGTAATACGAAATACATACGAATCTAAAAACATTATTTCCGTAATTCAGGTAATTCCCACTGACCACATCAGATTCAATGAGCACACGAAAAAAAACGGTAGATAGATTCCGTCAGTTTGGTTTCGGTTAGTTTTTCTCACACACATAAAATACTTTTAGTGACTTTCAGTTCATAGATATCTGTTTCAAGACGGTGCGGAACTCAGAGTTAATAAAGTGTAGAGTTAGATACATACTTGTGTTCCTGTATCTATAGCAATTTTTGCTTTGAAGACCCCTCGAATGCCGAGCAAACGAGAGCCTGTAAGTAAGAACTATATATTTTCTGCTCAAACTAGCTCAACGCAACTTAGCAGAGAAGAGAACTCAGTGAAATTAATGGCGTAATAATGATTTTATTATTTTATAGTAGTAAGTACAGTTACGATTTTCAAATTAACAGGTCTCCCAGTCTCAGGCGTGATGGCATGCAAAACGCTTACTTACGCTTTGATTTTTCGTTTTCTACGCTATAAATCATTTTAATGAGATTTTAAAACGACTGTGAACAGAGGTTAAGCGTTAGATAATGATTTTTAGTGCTTCGTGGTTTTTGTTGATCGTTCGGAGACGGATGAAGACTATGTTGGAGGAAATTTCGTTTGGTTAGTAGTAATGGTTGGTAAGATTAGTAGTAGGTACTAGATGATGATAGATTTTTGGTAGAAATTTACAGTAAAATTCGATTAACTTTTCATGAAGGTGAAAACAATGAAATTATCGATTAAAGTTTTACAGTAACACACTAGGGAATAATCGGATGGTCTGGCACATTCAGGCCCATCAAAGTCAAACATTGTTGTCTCCATTCGTTAGCTTTTATTTAAAAAAAATCGTGTTAAACCTTTTCAAATTGGCTGAAATTGCTTAGTAGCTCTTTGAAAAGGCGTTGAAATATAGGATTCTTCCAATTTTTTCAGAACTAGTTGAATTACATGCCATTATTCAAAGTTTTAAGACGGGAAGAGCGAAAGTACATAGTAACACTAAGGCTGAACGCCGTAAAACCCTAAAAAGTTCCAAATTAATGCCTTTTCTATCTTTATCAGTTTTTTGGCAAGTTGAAAAATATGCAGGAGCAATCTTGTGCAATCAAACATTGAAAATATAGATTTTAGGAAACATTCTTTTTCGCGCCCAGTGTGGTCAAGGTTCAAGTGAATTTTAATAGACTACTTTTCTTTCTAGTTCTTGTAAATTTTAAGTAATCGAGTGAGTAGAACACTGACTGTTAGCGTCTAAGATGCTTGATTTGAATCCAACTACGGTCATACACCGAGTGTTGAATTAACTTAGCAATAAGTAAGAACAAGTGTCAAATCAGGGGTCAAGTAAGTCGTAGAACTTAACAGTCCTCACTTGTATACATTGATTAACTCTGTCATTGATATATCAATTCTAACTCCCCATAATACCAACCTGTCTTTTATAATCATCTAAATGCCTACAAATTCAATGAACATAAAAGTGTTCCGCTAATCTTCATTGAATTGTCCTATTAACTTATAAATTGATGTATCAAAACTCTTTGAAAAGAATTCATTGCGAGTCAATGAAACTCACTGGTCTTGTCGTCTATTCGTTCTGCGAGATCTTACTAAACCTCAATGTCCCATCTCCACTGTTGCTTTCGTCACCGTCATCATTAACATGAACATTATTATCGTAACGGTGTAGGAATCAAGCAAGAGCTTCGGATTAAGTTGCATACCACCACTAGCAGCAGCAACAACAACAATCTGATCATCCTCAGATCCGAGCTGTAGTCAATGTTCCTTTACTATCGACTAAAGGGCTGCATCGTATCGGACTGGCTTGTAACAAGGGGGCAATAAAACTAATAAGAAATGAACCGAAAATGGTCAAGAGTAGAAGAAACTGGATTTGCTCGAAAGAAAAATGAATGAAAAAGGGGCTCAGGAGCAGATAGGAATGATTTGTGCAGTCACGGAGGTGGCCTATGGAGATTCTTTTCATTCTCTTGTGTCTAGTTGAAATTGATAGCGTCAATAGAAAGAATAAATTTATTGGTTTTTTTTTTCGGAAATATTAAACATTTTTGACGGGTTAGTTGATTTTGCAAATGAAGATTTGTTTTGAGGTGCCTCTGATTATTTGATGATAAAATGTCAATTTTTCTGGTTAACTAAGCTTTTAAAAACTTGCGAAAGTATGTGCATTGTGGCTCTTTATCTGTACAATATCCAGGGGTCTCACGAATCCATTGAACATCTACATTGAATTCGATTTATATGATTGCGCCTTCTTCTTAATTTTATAGCTAATGATAGATAGCTAATGACAACTAACACAACTAAAAACGTTTGCATATTTTTAAAAACGTTTTGTATTTTTTAATAAAGTTTTCATAAATGCCAACTATATTGAATATATCAAACATCTATGTGACATAGTGTCTGGTTTTATTGATCAAGAGATCTTTATTGGAGTAGAATTTTAATAATAAAAAGCAAATACTACTTGCGATTTGCATACTTCTTATCTGACATTTAAACTCAAATCTCGGTTATCCAAGACACTCATAGCTTCTTTTTTCTTCATCAATCCAAGTGCAACACTACACCAATGCATCTTCTCGGTACATAATTATATGTATTTACACAGGAAAATGGGCACATACGAACACAAAATAAAGCATAACCTACAGCATTATTACAGGCAAACAAAAAGGTTGATACCGAGACCCCTGCGGGTGTTTTTTACTCTGTCAAGTGAAAGGAAATCAAAGACAGGAGAATTGAAGTAAACCGCAAGTTGACGTTATTCAATACCGCAGCCAACACACAGACACAATGTTTAATAGTTTTATTTTGTTTGGGTTTTGTTTTAAAAACATAATATACATCTTTGAGTTCGAATTATAGGGGATATCAAAGAAAATGGATAACGGCAACAACAACAAAAACGTCAGCTAAAAGGTTTGCCAGTAACTAAATCAAAGCATCCATAAAAGAACGGAATTCTTTTAGCACCAGCAAGTCATGACATTATGTACCATCCGCTTAGGGTGGTGTGCTTTAGAGCCTCCGGCATGGATGTTCAAAAGTTTAAAGATTGTGCGACGACACGGATTTTATTTGAAAGTATTCGATCACGTTGATTGTTATACATCCAGAGAGAAGATAATATGAATTTAGATAGATTTATATTAAATTCATTGTTTCTTATCGCTGGCATTATTAGATACTGTTCAATTCACCACCTGTGTGCTCTGTTTCTTCGTGATGAACACCTGTTTGCAGAACCTGAAGTTATCCATCCGTTCTTGTTGTTGCCATTTGAGAAGTGAATGAAGTTTATTGTCGTTTTGCCGTTCATGACAATTTTAGCCGTAAGCAATGAGAACGAGGAAGATCTTCGTTTACGCTTTCTTGAAGATATAAACATAATTAATTATCATTTAAGGAATAGCAGTTCCGTCTAGGTGCAGCTGTGATGAAATGGTGTGTGTTGAAAACAAAGGCGAATTAAGAGCATGTTTTATGAGATCATTGACATGGGAAGTTAATAGAAATTGATCTGGGCTCGAAGATGTACTAAAAATTGTACAAGTGTACTAGAGTTTCTGCAAAGCGAATAAGGAAAAGTTTATCTATAAATTTATGCCACCAGTCTTACATCTCAGGTGCATTGAAGCTTTTAAACATAGAGGGATCGTATTTTGCTTTGAGCAGTAGTTATTTATTACGATAATAGATTTCTCCTAAAATTAAAGTCGTTGTAATAAATGTTCATTTTGGCAAAATCGATTTTAGGCTCGATTTCTTTAATAGCTTCTTCATTTTGGCAAAACTTAGCTGAATTTTGTACTACCGGTGAATGATCACATCAAGAAGAAGAGCAATATAATCAGAAAAAGTCGGAAAATAGACAAAAAAATTTCAAGTCATCAACAACATTACACAAAGAGAATCAAAAACGCCACGAAGAGAGTAAAGGTTCCAAGATAGATCTTTGATGTACATCGGAGGAAGGATTAACAACTTGACAATGTGCCCTAGCACCTCCTTGGGAATGAAAGATGTGGCTATTGACGAAAATACCAGTGAAGCACTTTCAAAAAAACTGGACAACAACCTGGCTCCGAGTCCAGACGGTATCCCAAATTTCATTTGGAACGTTGGTCTTCATCTCTGTCACCTATTTTATCATATCTCTACAACCTGTCTGTGTCCACGGGTATTTTCCCTACAATCTGAAAATACGCAGTCGTTACACCCATACACAAGAAAGGTGATAGAAATGCGTTCAGTAATTACCGTCCCATTGCCAAGTTACCTTGTATCGCCAAACTTTTTGAAGCAACAATTAGTGATACCGTAGCATTGCAAATGGTTCATTTCTTCCTATCAGCACGGTTTCACACAGGGAAAATCAACTGCATCGAACCTGTTGGAACTTTCCAGCATTATTATTTCATCAATTGAAGATGGCTTGCAGGTGGACTGTGTTCATACCGACTTTCCAAAAGCTGTATTTACTAGAGAAACTATCCACTTACAATTTCCCCCATAATTTGATTAACTGGCTTGCTTCTTACTTGAATTGACGTACCCAGTTTGATCCTTTTCGCGGTGTACTCTCTTTATAAAATCAGCATCTCTTTAGGTGTTCCCCAAAAGAGTCGCTTGGGTCCACACCTTTTTTTGTTTTATATATGAACGACTTGCCATCCGTCTTTAAAAGCTCATCTATATTATTGTATGATGATGATGCTAAAATCTTCAAAAAATATGCAATTTGAACGACTGTCCTAATCTACAAGCTGACCTAGATAATATCTCGGACTTGTGTAACACAAACCGCTTACTAAACAACATCGACAAGTATTCTGTTTTATCGTTCACGCGTAAATCATCTTCTTTACAATTTGAGTACTCTCTAAAGAGTACACCATTGGCACATTCCGGAAAAATACTCGATTTAGGGGTACTTCTGAATAGCTCATTCACTTTTGACGGTCATATAAATAGTATTATTGTAAAAGCCAAATGTGCGTTAGGTTTCGTACGGAGGCGATCGAGGGAGTTTAATAACATTTTCCTAACAAAAACTTTATATTGTGCTTTGGTGGGACTAATCCTCAAATATGCATGCTTGATTTGGGCTCCTTATCAGCAAGTGCGTATTGATCGCATAGAATCCGTTCAAAGAAAACTCTTGCGTTTTTGCCTACATGAATTTTCGTGGTCTGATCCTTTTCGATTGCCTCCTTATACTAATCGGCTGAAACGTTTGGCAATGGACTTGAAAATAGACGCCAAAAATTCCAAATAATTTTTGCTGTTAAGCTTTCCGCCGGAAACATCTCTTCTGAATTTATTTTAGTTCAATTTGGCCTGAATACTAATTGCGACAGATTTGGGCACGAGAGCTTATTATCCGTTCCTTTTAATCGAACCAATTACGGCTACAATGAACCTATCTCAGCGATAAAAAGAGCTGTTAATAAGACTAGAGATAGTTTTGATTTTAACAAGTCTGCATTGTCTTTGAGAGATGTTGTTGTAAATATTTATTGAATGTTTGCGTATACTTTTTAATGTAACAAGTCTGTATTAGACGAAATATCAAATAAATAAATAAATGAAAAGGGGCATTACGATTACGATTAAATACAATTGATGATATTCTGCAAAACAGCGGCTCAGGTATTTCATAATGTTCTAATTTACTATTTATTTAATTTACTATTTATTTTGACAGACTGAGTCAAAAGCAGAAGCTATCTACTTAATGGTGGCTATCTGAAGCAGAGGCAACCATTTAAGAAATCTCAACGATCTATAGTGGTAGTACTTCAGCCTTGCACAAAACTATGTTATTAAGTACCAAAAACGAGCAAGGTGGCATCATAGGCGCGATTCAAAACAAAACCAATACAAATATAAGAGAATCATGGGAGAATTTAAATAGGGCGATATTAATTAACGTTCAACAGGTTTGTGAAGTAATCTCACGACAATCCTAATTGGGTCTAGGAGTTGAACACGGAGAAAAGCTGCGTGATTTTTTTATGAAGATGTTAAGAGTGCCATCAGAGTTAGAAGAAAAGCAGGAGTCAAGCACAGATATGATAGATTCAACTGCAAGAGGCCTGGTTAAAAATAAAGAGAGGCAGGAAGGTAAATAAGAAGAATAAAAGAAACAGAAGAAGTTGAATTGAAGTATACAGACAAAAAAAATCAGCAAAGCGATTAGACATTCCTTAGGGATTAGTTTCTGACGAATTAGAAAAGGCTAGGGAATTGGGTATGTAAGGAGATGATGTTAAAGATGGGTTTGCTATGCTGAATATTGTGGACTTCAATTTCAAATAAAATTCGATTGTATTTGGTCTATGAACAGCTTCAGCTGCATGAATGGTATCGTCTTTGTATATGGTGTCTGTCATCTACCAATTTAAAAAAAATTCGCTGAGCCATCTAATCATTTTCACTTGAATTATAATGCACGAGATAGACAGAGGTTTTCGGATGATATCGGACTAAAATTTAATGCCAATTTTTCAGTCAGTGCCTATTAAACTATTGTTATTTGCCTTCCAGTTCTTATCTCACGTGAAACGATTTTTTTTCTTGTCGCCTACGCCAAGTCAGTTTTTATTGACAAGTTGCCTATACATAGAATCAGTCTTGATAAACAAAATAGAGTACTGCTTCTATCAAAGTGTTACCAGCTACGAGGATTTCTCTTTTGCAGTACTGTGTATGTAACACTTGATTGCTAGATTTTATTTCATGTTGCATGAATGCTATAATGAACTGAATGAAAAAAGACTAAAAATCTTAGCAAGGCAGCGATAAATTCTGTATTGCATTTACTGTAAACAATAGATAGTTAATTTACGTTATGCCGAATATTTACACTTATGCTTCAGCAAGTACACAATATTGCATAGATTACAAACTAGCCTATCTGTGGCCACTACAAGCGGCTATGCGCCTATGCACTATACTCGCAGTGTCTGTGTTTATGTTCGTTGATGTTTTTCTCAATTGCTGAAGTTGCGGGTTTCTTAGAAATTCGAAATACAAAAGAGCTTATCACCGCTTTTTGAAAACTAACAATTCCGTCGAAGATAACTACAAATGCATTGTATTTGCTTGTACTAGAAAATCGATAAGATATATTCGTCTGATTAGTTTAGCTTTGAGTAGTAAATCTGGAAAAAGACATCATGGTACGCCGTATTTTCAAAAGAAAAATATTTTTTTTATGTATTTCTTTATGAAGATGTTAAGAGTGCCATCAGTGTTAGAAGAAAAGCGGGAGTCAAGCACAGATATGATAGATTCAACTGCAAGAGGCCTGGTTAAAAATAAAGAGAGGCAGTTTTATATAGTGTTTATATGATCATATATATATACATTAAAATTTTAATATATATATATATAATATATACATACTTAATTTAATATAAATATAATATTGCAATATGTATTTCATACATATTTTAATTTAATAAAAAAATTATAAAAAATAAAAGAATAAAAAAATCTACTATAAATATCTAGACTTGCACATGGATGTATAATAAGCTTGACTACGAAGGCAAATGAACTGCGAGCAACACGAGTATAGTTCAATGTATGTATGTTTGTACATAATATATGATTCAGTTTTTTTGGAGATTAATGTGATAAGTGTAAAACTAGTACTTTAGATCTGGCAGTTTTTAATAAAAATAACTTTACTTTGGGCAAAAAATATGTGGTATCACAACGTCCATAAAATCGAATTTATAAACAAACTATATAGTTTCGCATGTATTTTTAATGTTTCTCATTTTATTTCAGATGATTCCCAGGCAACCTCTACGAATATTCTAAGGAACTTTCTATTCATAATTAAATCGGTATGTACTATCCTTTTTCATGAATTTCAATTCTAGATTTCGTCCCGCATTTCAAATTTAACATTCTATGAAATTCATCTTTTAAACTCCCACCTATCGATTAAAGTTTGTACTAAATCATAAACATTTGCGATTGTCGTTCCCATAAAGCATTAGTCATGCGATAATTGAAAGTATCTAAACCAAGTGTCAATTTATTTCTAAAACTCTAGAAAAATAGTTTGTAGAAAATTCCTTTCTAAACGTGTTCGTATGTTGAAGTATGCAGTAAGAGTAAATATGTATGACACATAAAAATGCACAATGTCAGCATAAAATTAATTTACAACATTCGTTGCGGAACATAAAAATCATTTTGTGCTAGTAGTGGAGTTTTGTATGTACATCGGTGACCAGTATATAGAAAATGCTATTTATACATTCTTTAAAAGGCAATGCTATCGAATATCATCAAATAAAAACTTTGTCAGCCACATATAGTACTAATATCGAGTTCGAACGTGAATTATTACACACAAACTTCATGTACTGTGCCCAATAAAATATTACATTTTGCTGATATATCTAGTCGCTTCTACCCACTGACTGGGGTCCACTGACTTTTTACATATCGACAATCATATATTATGTACAAACATACATACATTGAACTATACTCGTGTTGCTCGCAGTTCATTTGCCTTCGTAGTCAAGCTTATTATACATCTATGTGCAAGTCTAGATATTTATAGTAGATTTTTTTATTCTTTTATTTTTTGTAAATTTTTTTTTTGCGAAAGTACGAGTATATCATGTTGGGTAGTACACCTACCTTAGACCGACCGGTCAGAGAACTAACCAGGTACAGACAGTAATGCACGAGCTTAGAGCAGTACGTGTTGAAAATGGTTGGGATGATGGTAAAATAGCAAAGTATACAGATGTATCGCCTGGGGGCATACATTTCCATCTTGAACCGGTAGGTGCCTACTGAGTACGCTAAGGTTACTATCTATCTATAGGTATCAGGTATGCAATCCTACGAAATAGCAAAGCGCATAGAGTCAATTTAACCGGCTTTTGGTTTCGTGTTGCGGAAGATGGGATTTATAGAAAAGAAATAGTATTTTCGTCTGGTGAAGATATGTATTTACATGTGTAGAAGAAAATACTTGGGTGTTTTATTGATTACGAGATATTTCGGCATAATTATTTACGTCAAAATAAAAATTAATTATGTCTGCAGTCGAAAATGCTATTACCTATTCTTTCAAAAAAGGTATCATCGACTACAGTTTTTTTAAAGAAACCATAGAGTTTGCAAAGTACAGTGGTGGAGAGAGAATGTAATATGTGGTATCACAACGAGCTTTTTTGGGCCTATGTGTGTCGCGGGTGGTACTCTCCATTTGACAGTTACTTGACCTACCTATCTACTTACTTATGATACTGCCATCAAATCTTAGACAGGTGTTGAATGAAGATGAATAGAAAAAAATAGAAAAATTAATTTTTTTCTTATACATTTTTTTTCAGAAACATTACTTGCTAGGTTATCATACTCCTGAGTCATATGCAATTTCAAGTCAAGCGGCTATACTCAATTTCGCATTATGTCAACTCGATGGAAATTGTTTCTTCGTCAATCAAATCCAAATAGGAATTCAGGAGTCAATGAAATATCAACCGAACATTTTGTTATAGATCGAATCTTTTTCACCAGTCGATCTGAAAAAATGTGAGCAAAAAACGGACGAAAAATTATACAGGCATACAAGTATAATCTTTAAAGTCAATAAGCAGGAAAACATATCAACTATGCTGTAGAATCTATAGAAGTATATCGTCATATTTATAGTAGTCGGAAAAAATCAAACTAAATATTTCAAAAGACGCCTGACAATATCATTGTTAAATAGAGACAACCATTAACAGTGGAAGATTTAATGTTTCGAAAAGAAAAAAAATGGAAAAATGTTTAGAATTTAGTATGGATATGCCCTAAAATATTAAATTCATAGAAACAAGAGACAAAAGATAGGATTCAGAGAACATCCTTTTTCGCGCCCAGTGTGGTCAAGTTTCGAGTGTTTTTAAATAGACAGAACTTATATCTGAATAATATATCTTATAGCTGAGAGGGTAAAAAATCAGCTGCATGAGCGTTAAAATCCAGCTATGATCTGTCAATTTTCATATATGTGAAAGAATACCTCAACACTCACTTGAGCTATATCTGTGATAAAGCGCTTCATGGAACTTAGCTTTCCACACTCAATTGCACTGATTGTGAATCAAGTCTCTGCAAACTTCAACTCCATAACCCAAAAATGGTTATAGTGGGATGATTCTACTTTTATTTAGAAACTTCAAAAAGTATGAAATCAGTAAAGTTATGCCGCAGTAAAATCCTGTCATATCTGCACTTCCTGCGTTTCGTAAACAAAAATATTTAGAAATTAAATGCTAAAATTCTTCTTGAACGCAAACTTCACACGATGAAAACATCAATCTTATCTGGACTGTCATCTTCCCAGCTCTTCCAATTACCATCTTCACACATTTGCCGACAACATCATAAATTAAACTTGCTCTTCCTTCAATAATTTATTTCGCGCTGTAATCTTGCTGTTTTCTCTTGGTTTTCCATATTCCGTCGCATCGTTCTCACACACAAATACACACACACACAGTTCATTTGCAGCAGCAGCAGCAGCATCCGCAGTCATATGTTTTCCCAGGCTCCCCATATGCATGCATCTGCATACCGCTTAATGCCAATAACAGCTAAACTCGTAAAACCTACAATGCTTCCAGTTTCACCTTTTTCCTCATTTGCATATTATATAGATCTCATTTGTAATCTTCAGGCTTCTTGTCGTACAACTGCGACTGGTGTTAAGTCTGCTTGTGTCGTGTGTATCGTTTTCTGTTTTCTTAATCTCCTCTACATTATTTCGATAATGTGTGTTGTGATCGTTTGCGATCATTTGATCGTGTGATGACACATTTGTTGACATATTCAATTCTGAATGGTGAAGAAGGAAGTTGTTGGAATTGTTATGAGCCGGTGGAATCGGTTCGATCATGCATGGTATGCTCACCAGTTTGGTTTAGAGCCAACTCGACTCGTACCGTACCTACACATAATATGTCGTCATCGATGACCATCATCGCATCAACATCATGTGTGAACAATGATCGGCGATCGTAATGTGTAAATTAATGTCAGGCGCGGCAAGACAAGCGTCTTGGATGGTGGTTCCGTCATTCGGAGGACTGAGCTGCTCGGGATCCGATGGAGACCAGTTTCAGCGGTGCAGCGAACCATGAGCTGAACAAGATTAGTCATTAGTCAATGGGTTTTTGTCCGATGGTGGCATTGATCGTTTTGACTGATCTTCTCCTAAATATGATTAATGGATCGATTGGTCCGGTGAATAGTGAAGAATTGAAAGTATTTCAATGCGATTTCATGATTTATTCTCGTCTAATCACACAAATAGAAAGGTCGACGTCGGGAATGAAACAATTTCGGAAGAATTCGATTTTTTCGTTGCTCTGCAGAGGAAGACTAGGTGGACTGGTTGCTAGTCAGGCGGTTGAAAACCGGTTTGACAATATGGTTCCATATATTCATTGATTTTTGATTCCCATAAATGTGTTCACATATACAGGTTGGATACACCTATGAAGATATGAGCTATGTATCGGTTGCCAGACATGTTTGCCTTATAGATGGTTTGTGGCTTTGAGAGCACAAATGAATAGGTACTACACTATTATGCAAATACTGTTGCACTCCAATCTAAATTAGCATGTGACCGTTTTCTATGGTCGACATTTGCAGTTTCCGGCGCGGTGACCAGCGATGATTTCTGCACTTGCAAGGTTTCATGGGGGCGCCTTAAAACCCGGCTTGGCTTTCAATGAGCACATCTTACCGGCAAAAAGACACTCTTTGCTCAAGCCTCTTCCTGTTTACGAACTGGTTTTCCTCGGTCGACTTCTCCACCCTCCTGCTGCATTCTTGTTTCGCTTCGGTGTGTTTCTCAGCAAGTTTTCTGCAAACCTCATTCAGCTGACTGGTCTGGTCATATTCCCACATTACCTTAGACGATTTTGCTGCTGCTGCGATTGCTGCCACCGTCACCACCACCGCCACCAATGATGATGATGAAGATCAAGCAGATGATGATGTTGGTCTTGATAATGTTTAAGATAATATTGCTTGCGTTATATATTTTCGTTACAGTCGCCAAACCATTCGAATCGACTATACTATCTGGTTATAGGATGAAGTGATTTAGTAATTAGTTAAGCAATACAGTAGACAACCTAAGAATTATATTTAAATGGCAAAGGTGCCGTTTACAGTGGAGAAGACGAGATACCGAATGACGCATCGTTTGGTAGCTTCAATTTGCATATAATGACGTGCTGCGAGACTGTTTCACATATATGAACAACATATATGGATGGGGCTGGATGATGTTGGTGGTGTGTGGTGTTGCTTTGAGAATGTGGATACTTGACGCAGATGATTTATTTTATTGACACAGTATGACATGATACGCTATTTTTGGTTAGAAGCGAAATTCTAATTATAATAACTATGTTAATGAATAGACAATAGATACTGGTTCTATTGATACGAATGTGTGCTTAAGCATAGTAGGAGTTTTTAGAAAAAACATTTTTAAAGAATTGGCTACAGAGTCTTAGATCACCGTTTGCATGAATAATCTCCAAGCAGGAATATGTGTAAAAAAATTTTTGACTTTCAGAAAGTATTGCAATATAACAACTAAGTTCGTGTAGCCATATAGTATGAAATAAAGTAGAGAACCTAAAATCTATTGGCTATTGCATCAATTGCAGACTGTTATTCAAGCAGTAGCAGTACCCTGATGCCTAATATACCCTGATGGCTAAAACAATACGTGCAAGATGATTTCAAATGCATATTATATCGTTTTTAAAATTCTGTTTTTTTTTTAGAAAGGTTACTGGTAGATTAAATATTATTTAAACAAAGCGAATAAATATATTATTTAAATAAGGTTTTCCCTAAGGTCCTTCTTAAGGTTCTCTGTAGCAGACCTGAAGGTAGCAGTTAACACTCTCAAGGGAAAACTCCTGAACGCTTCTATCCCAAAGTCTGCCTTCAGCGCAACCCTAAGCTACTCCGATGAAATAGGGACCTGGATTGTCGCAGCAGCTGATTTTAGGGAATGCTGCGGCGAATACAAGCACGTTCTCAGACTCTATAAATTATAAATAAGGAAAGCCAGGTAAAATTGAAGCCACTTCGGAAACGGCGCGACTTAGGAAAAACTGCTAGCTAAACGAACTGTCACGTCAAGTCTGGTGATACTTACTTCGCGGGCTTCCACCCTCTCCACTAGTGACAAGGTGTCTGATCTTCATGATGTAAAAGAAATATGCGAGGTTGTGACCACGTAGAAATTAGTTTGGGCAATCGACACCTTCAAGCCCTTTAACCTGTTAACTGAGTATGACGAAATATTTCGTAATACCAAGAAGTCAATTGCAATGGTCATGACGACATTTTTCGTAATGAAAATTTTTAATCGTAAATGGGCACGATGGAATGTTTTGTCAGGAGGATTTTTAACCATGAAGCAAGATCACGATATGGCACAGTTGGAATTGATTCGAATCCATGCTTGTACTAAAGCAAGCCGTCAAGTAAAGGATTTTGGTGAATCCGTTAGAAATAGTCCATAGTATGAATTATGGAAAGTAGTGTAAATGCAGCGATTTTTCTTAATTTTATACTGACTGACATTGTATTTCTTTAAAGCAGCACATTAAAAGACAGAAAAAAATAAACAGTTTGCAATATAATTAGTTAATGGCATTTAATTGTATAGTACTCTATATGCTGCTAAAAACAGAATACCGGGGTACTCAAGTTAAAAGGGACTTTTGATTCTGCTAGAAAGCTGATTACTTAGAGATGGCTTGTAGGCACGATCAGAAGTGGATGTTGAATTGTTCGTCTTAGTTTATGAATCTTTATGAATTTAGTTTATGAAGTTTTGGGCAAAGGAAGTCTAATGCTAATTTTCTTCGAAAATCAGTCAAATTCGGGAGACTATCATTTGAAGGATTTTTTCAAAGTTGACTGTCTGCACAATAATCAAAAATCTCTCAGGTCTGTTTCTTAAAAGCGTTAATATGTTGCGGAAATTTCGTAATGATATGATAACTCCATCAGAAGCTATCACAATCCAAAATTTGAATAACATTCTGTGTCTACTTTAACGCACTCAGTGCCCACGGAGGGCTAAAAACTTTCAAAGCGTTATCATAAACAAGCTGAAAACATTATTAGTTATCATTTCACATACTTATTTTTTCCAAATTTCTTAATTCCATAGAAACACAGAAGTTCCTTATAATTCACTAAAACCCCCACCGCCGCCAAAGGGTTAATAGTATCTGAATTTGATCTTGATTCCGACCAACTTCTAGTACTTATACATCAACATGTCCTAAGAGTTTCAACTCGAACGAGTAACGAAACCATGAGTGATACTGCATCTTTGCGTTGATATATTGCATTACTCCGCACTGCGAAGAAAAAAGCCCTCATTGTGAAGCGAGTTGAACAAAAGTTTATTCCACAGTTAACAGGTTAAGTCTCCAGGTCTGGATGGAATTCTGCCTGCTATGCTCCAGAATATAGGAATCCTTACAAAATTCTGGCTCATAGAAATTTACAAATGTTGCCTTTTGCCAACTCATGGACCTGCATTCTGGAAGACCGCTGTTATATTAAAACCCAAAGCAGGTAAAAACAGTTAAACGTATCCGAACGACTATAGGCCATTTAACTTGACTTCCCTCCTCCTCTAAGTTTTCGAAAAACTTTTAGATTTTCACATTAAACAGGGGCTTGAATCTCAAACCCTATCATGAAGAGCTTCCGCGGAACCAACACACATCTTGCTTTATCCAGCTGGACAAGCAATATCAGTGGAATGGGCGAAAGATCGCGTTCTCCATCTTTCCCCGAATAAACTCTTTTTCAGAGGCACCGCCGCAAAAGCTGCTGTCAAACTCAGGAAATCAGGATACTAGGAGTTAAAATTCTTTGATCATAGCAGTATTGAGCAGCTGTACACAAAAAGCGTTGACTACTTAATCCCCGCTCTTTACTCGAGCGAAGATATCAAGCAACCAAAGGATATCGGTAAGAATGGAATGAGCAAATAGACACAGTAGGCCTTAACATCTACACTGACGGATCCAAAATAGCTGCAGGAGTAGGTGCTGTAGCATACTCTGCAGACCGCGATATAAAGGCAGCTTTCGGGCTTTCTAATTACTGTAGTATACTCCAGGCTAAGGTCTTTGCGATACGAAAAGGCGCAGAACTGATATATGTCAAGGATACTACAGGTGCTAGTAAAAGTATAGTAGAGTGTCTCATGCATACAAATCAAAGTGGCGTAATCGATTGTATTCAGACCCTAAACAGGATAGGCAACAGCCGAAGTCAGAATTTTTCGGATTATCGTTCATAAGGGAATGAGAAGCTGAATGCATTGGCCAAGCTTCGGGCCAGCATTCCCCGATAGTAAGTAGCGCCCAGTGTGGGAATCAAATCATCAATCGTAATGTGATTTAAATTTTTGAGTTTAGGAGTTTTCCTTTTCCCGACAAGTTTGAATAATCGGTGTGCAGAAATGATTTTCATTGTAATTATCCTTTGTAGAATCCTATCTGCTATGAATTCTTTGCAGTTCATTGGTCGACCACATTTATTTTTTCAGGGTTTTGATAAGTTCTGTTGTTCAATTTCTTCTCAAATGTAGCAATTCAAAGTCCTATGTTTATGCACAAATTTTGTGGCCTCTCTATTGGATAGAGTTGACCTTGATTGTATCATAAATACTCTGCTTGATGTCAGCCCTCAAATTCTCTTCTCGCTTTTTGTAAGATTTGAGCAGTATATTCCTATCAAAAAATATTATAATAACAGTCTTCTATATACAGCTTAAGCATGTATATTTTATGAAAATTCTGTTAACGAAAAACCATAGCACCGCAAAGCCTCACAGAAGACGTCTCTATTTTTAAATTAAGCCAAAAACATTTCTAGCCCTGCCGAAACAAAGAATAAGCCAGGTAACATAATAATCAGAAGAAACTATCAGCCTAGACCAGCATATTCTAATAAATATTCAAAATCTATTCACTATACTAATCGGCTCAAGTCTCAAGTGATAACTTCCGTTTTCGCTTACGTTCATCCTCGATTAAGCCGAAAACCTGTTCAGTTGGGAATTACCTAATTGGCTATGATGGAATTATATTTCAATATGCTTAAGTATATAGATTCTGTATTTGTTAAGATATTCTTCTATGGAAATTTTTAAATTGATATAGAAGATGTGTAGAAATCAATAAATATATAAAAATATTACATGATAGAAGTAGATTTCGTAAAAAATTGAATTTCTAGTTGAAAAAAAATCCTTATAGAAATGTGTGAATCCGATTTAAGTTGATCCGGATACGAGAATGTTTGATGATGTTTTGATATAATTTGAGATAGAAAATATTGAACTCGGTGTTTAGCTGAGTATTATTTAACTAAACTATTTGGTAAAATTGTCTTAAACAAATGATTTTTTTTCGCCAAACATTGTGGCGACTTCTAAATGTTTCCAATAACACTCATCAAATACTTCAACAACATCTTCTACTAATTCTAACCGTTCTTAGCAGTTCCCCAAAACGAACAATCACTTCAAAGCATCAACTTTCATAATTTCGATTGATCTTCGACGAGTAGAACTTTCACAGCAGCCGTTATGTCAATAATAAATAGCAATCAACTAACCATGCTTGCTCTCATCTCGTTTATAATGTAGCAAATTAGACTTAGCCTTGATTCTAGCATCTAAGTATGGTAAAGCCTATCATCGACCAGTTCGAAATTTTATGCTAATACACCCAAACTAAACACATGCATCTATCTACATCAATGTTAGACACAACGAAATGGAGAGATACCATGTATATTCCAAGTTAGCATACGTTTCTTCATCGAAATCTTTCGATCTACCTTGACCTATGCATGACTATGTGCGAGTAGTATATTTCGAAGGAAAAAAAATTAATGAATGATCATTTTTATTGAAGAAAGTCATCAATTATATCTGTTTGAACGGTCCGAAATTAAAGAGTAGAACCTCTCTAGTATTCTTGCAAAGATATTTTGAATTGGTGCTTACAGTTGCGGGGATTTTTAAACCGTTTTTTTTAAGTCAAGTAGGTACCTACTCGTACAGTCGGTTAAATGAAATCGGTGCAAGTATCTTTTTCGAGCTTGAACCCGTACAATCATAGGCAATTAAATGTGATATGCAACCGTTTTTCGGTAATGTAGTCAATGATCATCAAGAAATTTCAAATTCCATTTGAACTTTGAAGTGAAGTTTTTCAGGGATATGCAGCAATATGAGGTTATTGTTCAGCTATCTACGAAATTTGAAAATTTCTTGGAGTTTTTTTTTTAAATTGAGGTTTTTATTATATGGTTCGATGAAGATTTTGATGTTTAACTGTAATATTCGAACTGCGTTTGAGCAATTTGATAGCATAATGTTTTGGGATAAGTGGTGAGGTTTAAATGCACTGTTATTCAGTTTTCGGGGAATATTTAATCCATAGACATGCCAGTAACAGGTAGATTCGGATCGATATTTGAGCAACTGACTTGCAAAATTGCACGCATCGACTTCCTGAATGGTCTGCAATTTGTCTTTTTAAGCAATCAAAGTTCTTATTCGAAAGTAGATACGTAGTATAGTGAATGATTCTCATAGAAAGAACGTTTTCGGAAAAATAAACTCCTGCTGTGTTCAAAGAATTAAAAAACAATCATTGTTAATTCACGTCATTTATCATTTCAATCAAACACCTATATCACCTTTCTTCTCATACTCTTTCGATCCATTCATTTCATACTTCATAGCAACCTCAACAATTTATTCAATTAAAAATCTATTTGAACTCGCTACTCACTAATGAATTGTGTTGATCTGTCAATAACGATTAATTCATGGGAAAGAATATTTTTTTTCAATTGTTATCCACCTCAAGAAGATATTTCTCGTGTTTGCCATCACTTCGAAAGGATTAAAATTCTTTCGATGAATTACTCACAGTAAACATAAACTATCTAAACTTCCACTAAGTGGTCATATTCATACAACTCATAGACACTCGCTTCAATTCTAGCAACAACAACAAAAATGAAGTGGAGAAAAAACGTTCAAGCTCAGGTGATAATTACATTTGGGCAACAATACTCAATTCAAATGGTATTGAGTTGGTTGCGATGGTACTAAATGATTTGTGTTGGATTGACCAATCTGTTAAAACTGCAGACAGATATGTGTGCGGTTAAATGGAATTTGAGTTAAGTGAAATCAGTAAAAGCGCAAGAAAATTTTTTGTCGACTGAAAGTACGGTGTCATTGATCCAATCGCTTGAAAGTGAAGTTCAATCTGAAGTTTTCAAAGATACAACCGTTTTTGTTTGCAAAGTGGCTCGTATTTTTTGACTATTAGTTTTACTTGTCGACTCAAAGTTGGTTTTTATTGACAATTTAGACTGAAAAAAGAGCTTTGACTTTTACTCGTTCGAATTACAAAGTTTTTTTTTTTGGTTATCTATAATGCAAAGCAATAGATAATATTAGTTTGAATAAAAATACGACGGTTTACCTTAAAAATTTAATAAACCAAAAAGAACGGCAAAAGATATTGGGTGCAAATATGATTCAATTTTTTCGATAAATGTCGCTAAACCTACTAATTGTGGTTGTTACATCTGGCAACACTTCTATCTGACAGGTACCAGCTTTCATTTTTAGTACATGACATTTGTTCTAAGTGTAAACAAGTATTGCTATTACTCGGCTGAAAATGGCGAATATAATTCTAGCAAAACACAATTTTGGGGAAGTTTTTATTACATTATTTTATTGGCCATGTTTCATCAAATATTGTCAATTGTCTCTTTTCACCAAAAAAGCACTTTTCTAAACAATGAAAAATGAATTTAATTTACCAAAAAAGTAAATTATAGTGTCAAATACAAACCAGAATTGACCGCTCAGAATTAAGTAATGAAATGCAAACCAATTAACAGGAACTGTATAATCCATCATTGGCCTGAAATTGTCACCACCATACATTTTCTGAAAATTCCCGTTTGATAATATGTTTCCTGAGAAAATTTTCCAACAATTTGAATAAATTTCCATATTTTCCTGCGTAGTGAGAATTTCACACAACATTTCATACCACAAAACACTTGGTGCAATTAAGTACGGGTACGATAAAAAAGAAACAGAAACAGAAGAACCAACTAACGAAGAACTGTACACAGGAAATAGTGACTAAACTAAGTTCATATCTGTCTATTTTAATTACATACCTACGTAAATGCAAATCTATAAGTCAATGTGTGATAAAAACTCTACCACCTTTACTAGTCGAACCCTCAAGTGCAGCAGGCTAACTCGTATGCAGCCGCTCGGCATAAATGTGAACAAAACAAAACGTGAATTAAGAATGTATCCTATCTCTAGTAAGCGACGATTAACAGTAGGTAGTCTAGAGTTTAGCCTTGTGGGTAACCGAAACATGCATACACAACTCCACCCTATCTGGTTTGCAAGTTGACGCGGTCTCGAGTCGTTAGTCAATTTGTAATTTTCCCATGATAGTGTGTAATCTACACTTTTAATTGCCCTTTTAATGTATTTAAATAGTTTCTTTAATTAAATGAGTTTTGTGCTTATTATCGCGGTCGAGATGGATAAGGCAACTGCTCAGGGAAAATGTAGTAGCTAACATGAAATGTTACGTTATTATTGCAACGGTGTGTAAGAAGCATGTAGGCATTTTACACCTGTCCTCCAGGTAGTAAGCTGAAATTGATAAGTTGATAGAAATGAAATAGTTAAGGGTGTCGTTCGATTTCGTTGCGAATTTCAATGCGGGGTGTTTGATAAAATTAAAAAAAAAATATTAATCTGGTTTTATTATTTTTGAATTACTATGGTTCCTTTATTAGAGTTAGTTTCTATGCTCGATATTTTTAAAGATAATTTTTTACCAATGTTTATCAATTTGCTTTCATACTATGCCTAAAATTTAGAATATTTAATGGTAGTATGTAATTTTTATTTACAGAAAGAATCACCGAACGCCATTAAGTGTCATCGACTCGTAAGTATTTGAGTTCTTTCCCAGTAGTTTTCTAATTAAAATCAATTTTTTAATGTTGGATTTGAGGCTGGTGTATTCTAGTCTTTGACACACGACAAATCTCAGCTGAAGAGATTTTACTCTTTCTCATTCATTCACTATCAAAATATTATAATTAAAATTATATTTTCAACTTAAGTTCTTTAAAAAATAAATTTTCATATTTAAACCCATATTTCCAAATACTCGCACAATTTTCCAGACTTACTTGGCAAAACCGAATAAACAACATGCACCAAAATCAACAGTAAATAATAATTTGACCAAAATTAATTATGTCATTAGTCTACGTATTGAGGTTGAGGGTTACCAAAACAAGTACTAAAACATTTAAACCAACAAAACATCAGCATTCAATAGTTTCACAATTTCGTCCAAAAACAAACAAAATTAGTCAATGTTTAGAGATAATACCTGGGCTGACAATACGAGAATACATATACACGTTCACATACGAGAATTCCAATCAAGTGCTTGAACAAAATATTATTGAAATTTTCCTTCAGTCAAGTATCTAATTTGGTTTAGAATAGAGTTCAGTTCAGAAATATTATTACAATGTAAGTATGCAAATATTAAAAGACAAGTTTATCGACACTTGCTCATTTTTGCAAATTAGACATGGCAAATTAGATATTTATGGCAATATACTTGCTGCTTCAAAAAAAAATCAAATTACAATTGAAAAACAGGTTTAATATGCATACATAGTTTGTGTCCTTGCTAATTCACCACCTTCACAGATAATACAATGAATAATATTCGCAACAAAATTTACATCAACTAGCTGAAAATTTACATTATTGTTGGCGGCTAATTGATAATCACATTCCATTAAAAATATAATTTTTTTTCTAAGTCATTTTATCCGAAATTGCCACTCGTCCACTTGCCGCGCCTGTAGACACGTAGAAACAATTGTTTTATACATGAATCTAGCAACAAAATATTCTGGTCAGCATCACAAATGACCGGATGTAGTTTTGGTACAATCTGCCGGCTTGATATACCTACTATTTACCTAAGCACACAAATTGGAACTTTCAACGTTTTTCCCCTTAACAATGGTCATGATTACAGTGCACATAAGGAATAGAATACGAACAATAACGAATAGTCTCACACCAGAAAGTTAAAAGAAGCAAAAAAAAACTACTAAAAATGGAGAAACATACATACTGTTGGTGCAGAAAAAAACGATTGATTAGTCATCATCAGAAATTAATTTTGAACGAATGCAAGGAAGCATGTAGCTAGTGATGTTAGATTGATTTTTATTTAAAGCGATCTATGGTTCTGGTCGAAAGTTGCAAATTAGCGGCCAATCGCTTTTTGCAATTGATTTATTTAGGCATGACTATTAACTCCTTGGATACAAGATCGCGAAAATATATTTATTTAAGTGGTAAAAAAAATACTATAAATATTCAATTCAAACTATAAGTTAATCAAATAATTAGTTTCATCAGCACCATTTTGGTGCAATAAATGTGAATTAGTTTGCTGCAGGCTAAAAAATTGTCAATTAAAATTCAAATGCCAAGATTCCATGGAATTTTTATTGTTTCCGACGATAAGATGTGGTCTTCAATTTAAGCCCAAGTCATTGAAAACTGTTATACAAATATTCATTTCACAATTCGTAGTTCGGTTAGTCGTATAAACGATATTAAACTGCATGCAAACAAGCTTCATCAGCCACATTAGCCACTCCTAGTAAATTGAATACTTTTTCAAGAGTTAAGAAAGTCATTCCAACTAGTGTTAACTAAATTTCTGTACCACCTCAGTCCCTCTTAGCTTTTCGTGGCTCCATGAAATCGACGAAAAAAAATACGAAAATACGAAAACTTCGAATCTAAGAACTAAATCAGTCGTTTGATCTTCACCGTTCACAATTAATTCGGTACATGATGGTGATGATGATGATGATGCTGTAGAAACCTCAGCAGATTGCCATGAATCAAACACGAAAATCTCGAACGTTTCGCTATACTACTACGAAACTAATTCGTACATGCGTTATTATTGATTAGTTCAATTTAAGTTCGAGATAAGAACAAATTACAATTGAAACAAAAAACCGACGGCATGAAGTTTGGTTTTTTCTTTCTCCCTGAATCTAATCTGTATCTGTCTAGGCATCCGAAAGCTACATTAGAAAAAGGAAATAGGTGTAAATGCCCCCTTGCAGTTAAATCTTCAAACATATAAACACTTAAATATACATACTTACATATCTACCTATGATACAGATACTTTTTTCGAACTAAACTTTATCGGTGGAACCTTAACATCGAAAACCTGTGTGTGGTGTACACTTTGGTCCAGGGAGATATGTACATCGAATCTCGCCCAGGGAACAACATTGGATTATCGCAGCATGCTGTCGATATGGTGTGAAGTTAATGAACGAATAACACCGGGCGTGATGAAAATTCTGATTTCATGGTGCGATTTTGGAAGCTGCGACTGCGAAAGCAAGTTGTGAACATGACTTTGTCCGATTCAAAGCGGTGAAGATATGAAGTTTTCAGAGTGCTAATATGACGGCTTGGATAATTTTATTGAACATTCCAAAAAACAAAAAAAAAAACAACGACTGACATTGCTTATGACTCTGAATGCTGCAAACATACTGAACGTGGTCAAAGTAGTGTTAATTTATGTGTTGGTTCAAGTGATTTTTTGGCTAATGAAGATAGATTTTTGTGATTGGAAAGTTGATATGGTTTCAAGTGGATTGGAATGTCTTATTTTTTCTTGAAATATGGAGGCAATCTTTTGTGGATGTGTATGGGAGATTTCTTCGGATTTCTTGCCGAATCTATAATTGACACGAATCTTTGACTTTCGGAAATCTCATGATTACTAACTATCTTGCTTCAAGTTCACAAATAGCTAAAATCTGTGATGAAAATCTGAATTTAAATTGATTAACTTAAAATTTGTTGAGATTACTGTTATCACACAGAAATTGTAAGCCAGAAAGGTTGATTTAACATTCATCCCCAAAATTTCATCACACCTGAAAACGCATCATAGTCCAATGACTTCCCCAATAAGAAGAAAACCAATCTGAAACCAAACAAGATTCGTTTTCTGAAACTGCATCAGAGACAATACACTAATGGTGAAACGTAGCGAAAATTAATGTTTAGCTTCGGGCCCTGAGCATCGAGACCAAACAGATTATTTTGGTTAAGTTTTGTTAGATTTTGCTTATATTTCTTTTTGTTGTTGTAAAAATGTATTTAAATTTGATTCTTTCAAGCTGTATCTCTAGATAGATCTAAATAAACAGAAATCGCGGAATTTTAATCGAAGTTGAAAGAAGCGCCCAATGTGGGCGATTTTTCATTGAAGATTAGATGAAGATAATTAGCTAAAGCAATAGAATTCGTAAGATTTGCGAGCAAATTTCTTAAACGACGAATACTTTCTCATTGAATTATTTTCAAGCCACAAAAACTTACAATATTTTCGTGACACGCAGCTCAACTGCCCCGTGAAAAATGAATAGAATGCCTTGCTCCGCGAAAAATGAATGTCTTGCCCCACGAAAAATGAATAGGCCTGCAACTTTAAAAAAAAAAGTTGTGTTTGGTAGGAACATAAGACGAATTCTTTGCCTTTTCGAGTGATGTGCTTTTGAGCAAATATGTAATTATCTCTTTCCTGGCAATACTCAGTCAACTCACTACATTCAACTTGTAATTGATTTCTATTTTTCAAAAAATCTGTTTATATTTCCTGTCGTTATTTCACTGCGAACACAAATCACGTTTTTGGTCAAACAAAACCCTTTCCAAATAATAATCCCAATTTCATCCAGCTCATCCGACTATCGATGTGAACCTCACGTCGTCTTCACCGCCAAATCAACCGAAATGCGGAAGTTCGCGTTCCACCATTATACTCATCATTGAAATCGTAGGTCTCATCAAATTGCCAATCGTCCACTTCGGATGGAAGTTTCAAGTTCGACCAGAATCAAATCTAAGTCCAATTCACAAGTATCTAAAGTACCTAGGAGACGAAGAAGACATATAATTACCCGAACTCTTGGACATAATCGTGAATCAATGATTTCCGAAACAGTTGGCGAGTAGCCTGTTAACTTCCTTCTGGACGGGATGATGTCAGGTCAGAGTTAGAGCGAGTCGACATGGAATTATCTAGCGATTTGTAAAAAGATTCTCAAAGTGATTTACAATCATCATCATTACGTGACACGACATAGCCACGAACGAATCGGTGCGGACGGAGTGAGTTTTGTCTATATTCACGATCGCTGCCGTCGTCGCTCCGTTCGTCTGAATCTGATCCCATCCGCCGTAGCCACAAAGCGCCATCACCGTCAATGTCTAATCTAGGCCGCGGTTTGTATGTTTTCTCTGCGAAGCATCTTTATTTTTCTTCTAGGTCTGTTTCTGTTCTTCAGCTATCTTCTCGATAGATGGATGGCTCGATGACTGGATGGACGGACGGATGGATCGAGATACCCAGTTACAAACAGTGCAGCAGGTAAGTCGAAGACTCAGCAGATTCGAAGCTACTTACGGTGAATTCCGCGGAAATCTTTTTCATCAGATGAAGAAAACATGGCTGCTTCGTTGAGAGGGACAGTTCTTCAAAGCCAGCCATACCACATCAAACATCTGGATGGGATGGGATGGGAAGCTCAAAACGAATCGGATGTATCTACTACAAAAACTCTTGCAACAGACTCGTAACCATGTACAATTTACCTTCTTACCAAACGTCTTTCTTCTTAGTTCAGTGTATCGTACAACGTAGAAACGAGAAGATTGCCTGGTTTGATGTCGTAGCAGCGGAACAGCGAAAATAATAGCAATGACGGTCCTAGAACAAGTCATCATTGCTGTCGAAAGTACTCCAAGCTCAAGAATCGCACCATCCAGAGCGCCAATCAAACAAACCTCGTGCAGTCCTAGCACTCGCATCTGGTAAGTCTGTTTGTTTTTTTCAAAATAGATCGTTTCTAGTATTTAAAATGTGAGAACAGGTAAATGACGAAAATAACTATAATCAACCGAGTACAGTCCCAGCAGATAGCTTATTGTGTTAGTTTTTTAGCGGAAAAAACGTGCGGATGTTGCTTCTGATCTAAGCGCACAGTGCGACGAAAAAAACCACAACACACACACAAAGCAACAAAGAAAGAATAAGAATCGCCACAAAGTTTCTTGTTCCCAGCACATGAAATGGCACTGGAAGAATTCACGGGGTTTTGTGTAACAATTTAATACCGCCCGTGTTCTCTTAGTGGCATCACTAGTGCTTGGGCTAAACAACTTTAACTTACAAGAAACTTTATGTGGATGAAATTGTTGTATTTTTCCTTTCTTTCTGAATACGTATAATTAAAAACAGGGCAGGGAATTATTTTGAGGTCGGTGACAGTGACCGTGAGAACGGGAGCAGGTAAGTTCATGTTTTTATGCTTGAATGTATCTATTATGAATTTTCTAGATATTTGTGATATGATTATTTTCAACAACAAAAATTTTATATGGTAAATGAATTTGCAAAGATCTGATATTTAGATAAGTATGCTAAAATTTTCAATAATACTGATTGTGGGTTTATCATATTTATAAATATATTTTAGATGGTCTGCGATTAGAAGTGATATCTAGCTTAACATGAATGTTTGAGCTGAATCACATATTTTTGCACGACCAATTTTTGCAATATATAAGTGCGATGTAAATGTTATTCATCAACATCTTTATTTTTCGATTTTCGGTTCATTTTATAATATATTTACTTTTAATATTTAAAACTATTGATCAAAAATACTTATAGTGAATTTGCTGGTGTTAACTAATTTAAAAATCAAGTATATTTCGCTGACCTTTTTTTTTATGTCAACGAGAAATGAAGGTTAGTATTAGGACGAAAACTGTCTCTGTGATAGCCTTCGGGGTGATTTTTGTGTATTTACTAGATTGTGTTTGAACATTTGAAAAGAAAGATACATTTGAGCGAAGGAAGGACTACACTAAATCTGAAATTTAAAATCATCTCTGGGTTTCAAGCTGTAACTTGGGGAAATTCCAATTGCATCGAAAAATACAATTGAGTTATTCGATTTTTCAGATTTGGTGAAATATATTCATTTCGAACTTTATTTCCTTTAAAAGGAAGAAACTTGTGAAATAATCAACTGAATCAAAATATCACTTTATCCACGATTTAACTCGGTTATCTACTTATAGCTATAGGTTAACCCGGAGCCAAAAGTAAGATATTGAATCATCTACAACACACGCTAGCTGCTGAAGAAAAAGGTTCACATGTGCCACTATGGCCAGAATAAGCCAACTGATAAAACATCTAAAAATGAATTCCGTTTGTGAGAAATATTTTCTCAATAGCTTAAACTTGACGTGATGATGTGACGAAGATGACAACTCAACTAAAATGGTATACGATTCAAGAAAAATAGATGACAAACTATGACCAAAAATTATGGCGCCCAATGTGGTATTGAGGTAAGAATGAAAATTATCTATAACATGTAGGCTGGTCTAATAAGAATTATCAATCGGATTATTATTGTGGGAAATTAAATATTAAGCATCAGGAAAGTTGTACATAAAGCCACTTTTTATTAATATTGCATTCATTTCTGAAAATTTAATTATATTGCTCTGACATATCGTGTCTCTGTGCGAAAGGAAGATAAAAATGATATTATGTATCAAATCAAGCAGCTCGTAGTTAAGTGATTTCGCTACTATTTTGTCAAGACTCATCTCTTATGCAGGTTTAGGAGATGACGTAAAATAATTAATTCACATAAATTGGCAGTACGCGATTTTTATCCTGAAAATCCCTTCTGTTGTGTCACGTAGTCTGTTCCTAAAAAAAACAGTTACTCATTAAACTTTATCAGGGCTGTGTGATTGCTGGTCCTACGATTTATTTTGTTGTTGCAGATTTATCTTTTAATATTGCTTTAGTGCGAACTGATATATATTTATTTTTGGCACTTTTGCGATTGTCTCGTATCATAACTCAAATCTTTAAAAAAAATTAGCTCACTGAGAAAAACTATCTTTTTACGAAATTTGAATATTTGTTATTTCTTTTGTATTAGTTTATTTTTTTGAACTAACTTATTTGATTGTTTTAGTTTTTTCTGAATGAAGTTCTTTAAATGCTTGTTCTAATTTCGTCACGTCTACGTCTACGTGATTTTTCTCTGAAAAATTGTACAAAAGTAAACAAATACAGTGCTAATTTTCGACGATTTGACTTTCGGACAAATTTGGCAATATACATTTTTGGCTTAGCATGGTATCTGATTTCGAGTGTACGAGGTCTTTTTATTAAAGTGTCGTTTTAGGGCGTTTTATTATTTACGTGATTCATTGTATAAAGATTAGGCAATTTAATTTTATAGCTACACTAAATTGTTTCATCCACTAATCAACAATTTTTCGAAAAATTTGGTTCGGACAGGAATGTTTGACAGGACAATTTCGGGATGCTGACCAGATATTTGGGTCGAAATTTTTCGAAAAATCTAGAAGTTGAATCAAAAACAATTGGGGAAAGATTGCCCACAATTTTAGCAAGATGCACTATCTAAGATCGTGGTATCAGGCTGGCTCTAATTGTAATTTTGGTCCTTCTATTCACTAGGGCGAATAGATATAAAAACTCAAACAATGACAGACACTTTTTATAGTTTTTCATTCCCGGCTGAATATAAATCTCTTAATTTTTTTTGAAATTGGTGTGAAAATTCGTCGTTTTTATAAAATACTCAAGTATTCAAAATGTTACAGACCAGGATTCCTGCTTGAAGATTATCCAGCAGAACTATTCCACTATATAATCTTCCATTTCTTGATCGCATGAGTATTTTTTAGTGTTCTTTGCTTATGAGGAGACTATGTTGAAAAATTATTGCCACCCTGTATTTTCATATCCCTTGTATGTTAAAAACTCGAAAACAGAAATAAAAATTAGCTGTTTTCCACAAGCCATTTCAATTTTTATTTCAAATTCAGTTACGATTCAGAAAAAAATTTAATTTGGTTATGTAAAAATTTACAAACCGAAATATTACAAGCTACTCAATGGAGTATTTTTAGCCCCAAAAACAAGGAAGCATTTGATTTACTAGTAATCTCAAAAAGAGTTAATCGACATTATTTAAACCTAGCCAAATCTTTCAAAACGATTCATTAGGGTCCATGTACATCATGCTGCCTCGTAATACATGACTTTTATCTAAAGTACTTGTTGATTTGAATTTCAACAAAATGATATGATGCTTGCAAAATATAACAACTTTCGCCTTAATCAAAAGTGGAATCTGATATTCCGCTTTGAATAGAAATTCATTTGGCAGGATTTGAGAGCGTGTCAGTAAGTTCTAATACATACAGATTTCAAGTGATCAAGTGTATAGCTTGCATATTTTAATGCTAATGCATGGCGAGAACTAATATAGAGTCCTTTGAAAAATTGTACAAAAGTGTAAGAATTTAAATTTAAATTTATATTTAAATTCAAATTTTTAAGATTAAAAATTTATTTTTAATTCAATAACTTCTATTAAATTGAGGTGGAGGATTTATTTATTGAATTGTTATTTATGTGTACATAACTCTTGACTATCCATACTCCTTTGAATCGATGGATGACAATCGCAGGATCGCTACTTCTATCAATCGCGACCACACGATTTATTTCTTAAATAGAAATAAGTCGAACATTATCATCTGTGTCAAAGTCAAACATTATCATCATATTCCTCAGCGTTGTGTTCTTTTCAAGAAACTATGTTCTCCTCTTTCATATCAGTATATTCATGAAGATGATGTGCACTGAATATACGAGGGTTGATCCAAAAGAAGTGACAATCGGATATATCCAGTTCGCATAAAATTCAAAAACAAATTTTTTTACAACCTCATATACCCACTCAGTCAACCAGCATTAAAAAAACATGAATACGCCACGATTCCAGGGAGGTACATTCATTCATCAAAATGGAGAAAAACGAAACAAGAGCTGTCATTAAGTACCTATGTATGAAAAAAATTTATACCAGAGACATACACAGTGAATTTGTGGAAACATTAGAGGACTCTGCTCCTCCATTTTCCACCGTTGCACGCTGGGCCAAGGACTTAAAGCTGGGAAGAAAGTCCACTAAAGATGAACACCGCGAAGGACGTCCATCCACGTCTCTCACTGAAGACAACGTGAAAATAGTGGAAGATGTCGTGTTGGCAGATCAAAGTGTGACCATCAGGCGTATAGCTGAGGTCATAGGGATCTCATGTCGCAGTGTTCAAAGGATCATTGCCAATGAGTTACATACGAGCAAAAGAAGAAACGAGTCGACATTTGGAGAATGAGCCTCGAAAAGTTTCATACAGATCAGGAGAATTTATTGACACGTTTCGTGATCATAAATGAGACCTACATCCACCATTTTGATCCAGAAACCAAACTGCAATCGATGACCTGGAAGACCTTCACCAACGTCGAACGAATTTAAAGTATCGAGCTTGGAGGGGAAGGTTATGGCATGAGTTTTTGGGACGTTGAAGGAATTATTATGGTGGCATATTTGGAAAAGGGAGCCACTATATCAGGTTTTTACAACGCAGGCCAAATAAGAAGATTGTGGGAGGCTATTAAGAAAAATAGACGCAGCAAACTGCGAGCCGGATTGCTGTTTCATCAAGACAACGCACCGGTTCACAAGGCTGCAGTTGCGATGACTGCAACTCAAGAAACAGGATTCTAACTGCTTGAACATCCGCTCTATTCGCCAGATCTAGCTCCCAGTGACTTGTAATTCCTTGAGCCGAAGGAACACCTTCGGGGCAAGAAATTTGAAGAAGACGACTGTTGAGGCGTTTTGGGAGAGTAAAGACAACGAATTTTTATCCAAGGGTATACTGGGTTTGAAAAAAATATGGACTAAATGTATTAACTTATTAGGAGACTATGTTGAAAAATAAATCCTTTTTTAAGTTTAATCACTTTGGGCCATATTCATTATCATTAATTTTGGCTCAACCCTCGTACTACATATCAATAACTCTAGTTGGACTGATCACTTTTTGGCACTTCGAAGTTCGCAATGGTATACCTGGGCTTTCTGAATCGATGCAAGAATTATTTTTTTATTTATTTGGCACAAATTTATAATTATACAAATATTTCGGCAAGAGGAGACTAGCCTGCAAAAGGACAGCTTTCAAGTTCGTTGGCGATAAATTCATTACTTCTCAATTCAAATCACTCGAGAAAAGACGCAATGTTGGTTGCCTTTCCATAGTTGATACTATCTTCATCAGCGCCACAATCGCTAAACTAGTCGTGCCCATCTTCATAATTTTATGAGTATATAAAGTATATAGTATATGCCAATATGTATATGCCAATAAACTTTTGAGCCAAAATGAAAGATAAGTCTGATACATTGTTCACTTCAATCTAAATTCTTTTCTGCTTGAATTTATTTAACAGACCAAAGTGAGAGCTTTTGATGCAATCGGAGAACAAAATCAATTCTAGCATTCAGGGTTACATTTAAAGCCCAGAAATCACAAAACATAACAATTACGAACAGAGAAAACGGGCTTAAGTCATATTTCACAATATAATATCATCTACTTGTAAAGAAAAGGAGGATCTTCACCGCTTTTTTCAAAGTAAAAATAAGAAAAGCTTCGTTAAACAACAGCGATGCGCATTTGATACGTTTCGAAGACAATTCTTCGGTACGACGAGCATAAAGTACCTAAATCCAAATCAGATTAGTGATCATTATACTGATCGAAATCTTTAACAAAGTGTTCTGTAAATCTAGTCCCTTATGAAGATCTGATCATATCGGGTCAGGTTCATTGACTTTAGTTCAATGGTAGCGACTGCCGGATGGTACCTGAACGATCTGACAGTGGCTTGGTGGAAAATTACGGATCAGTAATTTCCCATAGATCCGTTGATTATATGGATGATAATATGCACTATTGTAAAAAAAATCCACTCCAGTAAAAGTGCAATTCTACTCGTATTAGTCATTCTCTACAGCAAAGGGTTAAGTATATAGTTGGTAACTATATACGTTGGTTTCGTAGAATCGGGTAATCATAGCATCAACATACAAACACAACTGCCTAATTTGATTCTTCGGTAAAGCATACATCAATCGGTTTTGAAAATACTGACTTTAAAGTTGAGGTTACAGCAAGCGAAGTCAAAGGTGTCAAATAATGATTTTCTAAAAACAACCGTTTCCAGCAAATTTGAAACGAAGAGAATTTCATGAATTTGAAGAGGCATCCCAGTTACTTTGTTTTTTTTAGACCAAATTAAAAACTGACCATAATTCCTTAGTAGATGGTTTTTCAATCTGAGCAAGAGCAAATAATCAAATGATGAAAGCTTTCATAATATCCAAATATTTCATTAATTTTCTGCATTGAAAATAATTTGGGCAAATTTCTAATAATTTCCAAAATAATACCATCCTTTCACCGTGTCCACCACTCATTTTCCAGAAGCTAGTCAATATCATGATCAGATTCACAAACAGCCTCCAGGGTCAATTGGAACGAAATGTTAAACTCAAAAAAATTCCATCGATTAAATAGGCCAAGCACAGGCATAACAATCATCCTGCAGATCTAAACCCACAATCATTCTACGGTCCGTGACGAAATAACTGGTCCAGCGAGCATCAAAAAATTTCTACTAGTAGCAATCGCTCTAAAAGCTCTTCATCACATCTTCACTTCTCAGTAGGTACACATCACTTGTGATGATAAAAACTTAAATCAACACTCAACTGGAACAGAGAACACAATTACGTCTACATGGCATGCCACATGGTTCTAGTGTGTGCACCGAATAAAAACTGAAAACTTAGTAGAAATAACATGGTCATTAAGACGGTTGTTACTTTTGTCTCTGCAGTTTGGATTGATGGAAATAAAAGAAGAAAAAAAGAACAAAAAGAAATCTGAAACACTGTCACTATGAACGCCCGGTTACAGACGAGCAACGTTTAAGATAAAGCACTTTTCAGAGGTCCGAAAAATTTATCGCGGTAACCGATGTTAATGTAGAGGTGTCATAAAACTTGTACGGTCAAAGATGAAAGAATTTCATTTTCGGGTTTTGTGTGCTTTTTGAGGAAAAAAGATGTGAATCGACAGTTGTTTTTCGTGAAAGAATTTTATAAACTGGACCACACAAGTCTATCTGTGGATAAAGTGATATGCGACTTGATATTTTCAACTGAAATTTGGATTGCAGTTGTCGATGAGGGACTGGTACTTGCTTAAAATAATTTCCAAGATATCAGATAATTATTATATTGAAAATAAGCAAGTGAAGAACATGATTATGAATTATATTTACAACAGTAAAATAGTTAAGTTAGTTTCACAGTTAATTAAAGCGTTTCTAAATATTTATGGAATTAATATTTTTGTTCTTTGATTATTTAGTTAGATTTCTAGGTTAGTACATATTTTTTACTTTATAATATTTCTTATTGGATGTTACATATCGTCGGGTGTACTCCAAAACCATGAATGTGCTTTTTTGGTGATTTTCAGTTTTTCATGTCACTGTACGCGAAATTCTTATACAAACAATTTGCCAAAACCGGAAATGTAAAATTCCATTTTATGCCTACACAAAGTCAAAATTTCAATTTTATGAATTACCTAAAAACTAAGTATTTGCCAAATGCGTTACACCAAAATCATGAATGTGCAGATTCATTCTTTTAGTGTAACGGAATAGTATTAGAATATTATCTCTCTTAATTCAAAAAAAAATGTTTTTTATATTTTAAAACTGATTTATAATATTACGTCAAATTTTGAAATTGATTTTACTCGAAATAGCATTTTAGCACATTCATGGTTTTGGCGTACACCCGACGATATGTCACAGGTGCGTTTCTAAAAACATAAAAAATGTGTAACTCTGCCTTTTTAAATAAAATGAATCCTTTGGACATATAAAATTATCAATCCAGTAAGTCAGAATCGTCTGATGAAGCAATATTTGATTAACCATTTCCCGTTAAATACGTACTGGTGGTTTTTTTGCCTCCTTTTCAATTTATACTGTTTTCCGCAGAAAATTAGTATTAGACTCAATTTACCGAAAAATTCATATTTCATTCATTAACACAGTTTTTCCATGGATTTTTCTCCGGCTTTTGTGATCCGATCAAGCTGAAATTTTCAGGAAATTGGTGGTGATGAGTTGCAAGTTTTTTTTGATTCACGAGAAAATATCTTTAATCCTTTGGCGACAGCGGACATTTTAGTGAATTTATATGGTAGGTGCCTCTATATTTCTGCGGAAAATAAATATTTCCAAAAACGAAGTGTAAATAAGTTTGTTTCTAGTTTGGTTCTGATAATGTTTTGTAAATTTTCAACTCCAGACGGGCGATAAGTGCCTAAAAGTAGGCAAAGAAAATTTTTGAAATTTCGAATTGCGATAACTTCTCACAGAGTTTCATTTCATTTTATTTGTTCGCGAAATCCATTTACAGTCAAAAAGCCCCATTACAAATAGAAATCACTTAGAAATAGATAAAAATTATAAACCGAAAAGAAAAAAAATAGATAATAAAAATTGAGAGAATCAAAAATATGCAAACCAAAGCCACGAATGACATAATAGAGATGAAAATTTAAACGACAGAAAATATTGTGCTACGGATATTTCGTTTGTGGAAGAGGACCAAGTTGCAGGCTGTTGTGGACACGTAAAAGGCGTAAAATTGGAGAATGAAAGTGAGTAACTGTACGAGCAAATGGTACTTGAAAGAAAAATCAGAGGAGTTATGGATGAAGTTACATAGCCACGGCAGATTTTGAACAAAAAGCATTCGTCAAGGTAATTTCTGTGCTTTGCTAGAAGAGGGAGATCAAGGAGCGATAAGCGCTCATCGTAAGGCATGTAAGGAAGATTATACTTAAAGAGTAAGGTGCGAGTGAACCTCCACTGTACAGATTCAATGGCATCAGAGAGGTAAGTGAAACGAGGAGACCAGACTTGACTACAGTATTCAAGCTTAGAGCGAACTAGAGTAACAAATATTTTAATACATTAGATATGCTGAAAGAATTGTGGCAGGAACGTATATCAAGGCCAGCAATCTGTGCGGCATTATTAGTTACCGTACTAACATAAACATCAAATTTTAGTTTACGATCGATAAAATGTTCCACAAAAACAAGGACGGAATCACATATCACATAAGAAAAAGCATAAGTCAGGGTCTTCAGAGAATAAGACAAAGCAAAACATTTGGAAACATTTAAGGATAGGTTGTTAGAGTTACACCAAGTAGTAAGAGAATTCAAATCGTCTTGAAGAAGCAGATAATCATCTGAGCTTTCAATTGTCCGAAATATTTTGAAGTCGTTAAACATGTCGTTAATAAGTCGTTAAATAAGTTAAACAAACTGACGATAAAACATTTGGAAGATCGTTGACGAAGAGGTTGAATGAGAGCGGTTCTAGTATCGACCCTTGAGGTACACCAGAAGAGGGGGAGAAAACGGTATGGACGACATGGCAGAGAAGGAAACAAAACAGGTGCGATTAATTAGGAACGAAGATATCCAAAAAAGTAAAGGCTCACAGATACAATCGTGATTTAATTTGAGTAGAAGAATCTCAAAACTGACAGAATCAAATGCCTTAGAGAAATCTGTATATACAGCATCAACTTGACAGTTCCGATCTAACGTCGAGGATACTGCATGAGTAAATGCAATGAGAGTAGTAGATGTGGACCGACCCTTGACAAAGCCATGCTGCTGAGATATGAAAGCATAGCTAAGAGAGTCATAAATTTTATTAAACACGAAACGCTCAATGATTTTGGAAAAACAAGGAAGGATGGAAATAGGGCAATAATTTGAGGCGTCATTGCGTTGACCAGATTTGAAAATGGGAAAAATATTTGCCAGCTTCCAAAAGGCGGGAAATTTACCAGTACAAAAACTTATGTTAAGGGGGTATTCTGGTCTAGAAATTTGATCAAATCGATTTTTTTTTGTTTGCATTTTTACAAAGTTTAGACCTTTAAGAATAAGCTCTTAATAGGATTTTCGGAAATTCGAATTATTTTTGGAGTTACAGCTATTTTTGTGACACGCCAACTAACTGCCCGAAACGAGACTCCAAGTTTTAAACGCGTTTTTCTCGGAACTACTTTTCCCGATACGGTTGACATGATATCTCTAGTTGCAATAAACCGATTTGCGTGAAATTTTGCACAAACCCTCTTAACACTATTGGTTATCGTCTGACGTAGGGGTTTTTCAAATTTGTTTTTCTACTATTTATTAAAAATCCCCAAAGTTGAAAAATTGGTGCAAAAAAGCGACTTTTTTTTCACATGGACGCCATTTTGTAAAAAAAAAAGTTTTTTCAAATCGCCTACGTCAGACGAATTTCACATTCTTTTCATTACAGAATTCACCTAAAATGTAAGTTTCGGACCACCAGGCAGGTTGGAATCATGTCAACCATGAGACAAGTTTTTTTTTGAGCCTTCACTTCGCCGGCCTGTCTCTACATCAATTTAAATTTTTTTTTATTTTTTGAATACATTTACAAATACATTTACAAATACATACAACAAATATATCCCAAAAATGTTAATGGTTTTTTTTTTCATGGCGTCCGTAAAATCACCTCAAAATCAAGCGTCTAGACCAGAATACTGCCTTAAATAAAATTGATAGGGGAATACATAAGGATAATGCAAGATTTTTGACAAAAAAGTTAGGAAGGCAATCAGGGCCAGAAGAGTAATTGGAATCGTTATAAGGGATTCAACTTCAAGAGGATTAGTCGAGAATGAAGAGAGACAAAGAGGGAAATAAGAAGGGGAAACGTTGAGTCAGAGTATACTGAAGAGAAAAACAGTGCGAAGAGATTACAAACGTCCAGTTGATGAGCAGCAGTGATATTATCAAATGTTAGGGAGTCAGGTATAGGAGAGGAGGATTTTAAAGAGCGATAAAATGTCCAGAATTTTTTAGGGTCATTCAAAATCAGAGAAGATTCAATTTGCGAAAAGTAGTTGCGCATGGTAAGTCTAATTTCATTCTTGGCAGCAGCGTGTAAACGAGAGAAATGAGCACAGTCTTGGTCAGAATGAGAACTTAAAAATTTACTACGTGCAGCATTTTTGGTATCCAGAGCACGTTTGAAACTATCGGTAAACCATGGAGCATCATTGCGCTTATGCAAGCGGAAGATTGGGGTGCGAGAGGTGATTAAATCAAGGAGAATTGTGAGTTATCGGATCATTACGAAATTTGCAGGACGCACTGATGAGTACATGAAATATAACTTGTATGTGATAAATGTGAGAGCAACCTTGTGGCCACAGTAGGTATGTATACAGAAAACCATCAAAATCAACGACACTATTTAAAAAATGGTTTTATTTTCGAAAAAAATGTTTGCTAAATTTCATGCAAATTAAAATTTCCAAAATTCTTACTTGCACCTCCTCGAAATTACGTGTATTTTTAGCACTCAAAACTTTTGTTCGCGAGAACTCAAGATCCGATTATCATATCAATATGAAATTCACAGGATGTGTTGGTCTGATAGAATTGATTGACCAGGTCTGATAAAATTGATTTTGTAATAGGGGCAAGAAAACAAACTGCTTTTTGCCTTATAAATTCCGATTCAGTCACCAGATTTCAGCGAAATTCACGCCGTAGTTTTGCGGGTGGTAGCCTTCAATTTCCTTTTACTCTTATAACTTCTAATGCAACCATCGGATCAAAACAGTTGTTAAATTTAACCACTTTTTTAGCCAAAGAACGTCAAGCCAATTAGAATTCCAATCCAGTGAGACAAATGAAAGGGTGTTTAAAAACCCAAATAGAAGTGACTGATGAGGCAATTTAGATGCTCTTTATAAAATTACAAAATAGTTACCTTGTCAATCTATAAAAAATTCTAGTCTGAGAATACATTTGATAAAAACGTCGACATCTGCTTCAAAAATGACAATTTTGAAAATCTCCCGTAATTTTCCATCAAGCTGCTGCAGAAGCTACTTTTTATAAGAATATGGTGAAACATCGACTGAGACTCTGATGGAATACTAAAAGCATTTACTAGATATAGATGTATTGATTAAATACAATTTTTGCTTTTCAGTTTGGTAATTCAGATCACACTTTTGATATATTACCCCTGGACTTTTATTTTGTTTTTGATTATTTATTTTGATTTTTTTGGGGAAAAGGGAAACACTGTCAATCGCTAAACGTTCTTTTGCCATCAATGCTGTTTTTTTTGAAAACCTTAGATCTAATGAAAACCATCAAGATAAAGAAAAACCATGAAACAATTCACCATTTAGATTCAGTTATGTAATACTACTCAGAGCTTTTATCGAATATTTCTCGCTACGGTCTAGTTGCAATGAGCACCAAACTAAACCATAAAAAACGCATTTTCAAGAAGATCTTTACCAAGTCTTCATAGCCATTTATTCAGCTCATTACAACACATGACGTTTCGTGATACTGTGTTGCGATTGAATAAATTAAAATAGAATAATACATTCGGGAAAGGAGTTGCTACAATGTATGAAATTGACTTTCCGAAACAAAAGACGTTCTGCTTATATTCGTTTTCTTAGAAGGTTTTTCATACATCTCCATAGATATACATGCAGGCAATTTCATGAGAGAATACATAGCCACGACCATTCCGCCAACTGCGTAATTATACAGCCTCAAAGTGGTAACTCAAGTAAAACCACTGTTAATACTCGGTCTGTCTATTAAAACCACAATAATTGTCTAATTAATTAGCACAAGAATGAGCGATTTACAGACGGCATCATAGCTTCAAAGAAACTCTTCGGCTTCTCGTCTACCTCGCAACCGTGTAGATAGAGTTAGTCTTGAACTGGATAAAATTGTAACAGCCCGGTGAGACCCTCGAACGATATCATGTTGTTTTGGTGTTTCTGCGTAAATTCTTCAGCAAACATCATCGAATACGAACGCGATCAGCTCACAAGAAGACGCAGTTCCGAGGAAGAAACTACCACTACTATTGTCGTAACACACGTTCCGTATCAGATGGTGCTAATGAACTTGGGACAACTTCACCGCCCGGAATAACTCCACGCTATTTTCAGGTGATCAAACCTTTAGCCTTAGTCGTCATCCATCCAGAAGATCCATCCGACTTACATCCAACCGCCGAACCTGAACCGCAGCGGATATGATGTGATAGCGGATGAAGTGACTTTACTGAGTGCGATGGGTTCGGTGGCAGCCGAGAATGCGAGGTGGATTCGTCTGCATCTTCTGCGAAATGTCAAGTCATCTGTTTTTTTGCAAAGGTCACAAATATCTTTTGGCTTTAAAATAATAATAGCACGCCAAATAGAATGTAGCGATTGCAAAGTCTACGATCGAGATAATCAAGACGGTGTTTGTTTTGTACTTGACATACTCGATGTACCGACAATGACAACGTGATACCACTAATGTTGAGTACCTGTGTTGTGCGATTTTGCATAATAGAAGGGTATTGCCATGAATCGTCTTTCGGAGTTTATTGATTGCATACACTAACAGGGTGACTCCTGGGCTCAACTTTTCAAATGAAATTCGATAACATTAAACACATTTCGTTTGAAGACAGGCTTGAGAAATTCAAAAGAAAGAATCTCAAGCAGAACACCACCATCCCCAAATAAAGCTCCAATTCAACTTTGTGTTTAGTTCGACCAGTGTGACCAGTGAACACTAACATCATGAAGTTTTGGAGTTTTCAAGTGACCGTACAGTGAAGTCACTTTGACGACAATCGTGAAGTGACAGGGTCTAAGATCAATTTTGCTTTTGCGCTCTTCTACCGTCAATCTTCATAGACCAAAGCCATCCATCCACATCCGACCGCATCCTAGTTGAGTTGACTACCATTCGAGTCAGGTCAGTTTGTTATGCATACATATGTATATTTCTGCGGTTCCAACACTAAGGTTACTTGCTATTCTTTCTCCTGGATGCCACCAACCTGCCAGCAAATTATATCATACATATTGCGAAAACGATGTTGTGGTGCTTCCTCATGCATGACTGTTGAAGTCAACGGCGCGGCACCAATGTATTTCCGCCTTGCTTTCTACATTAGATGATGATGCGGTGGCGGCACCAGCTTAAGCAATAGCACTGCCATCATCGATAACGATGGATATCTTGACTGTTGAAAATAATTAGAATAATGATTATCTACTACCAGTTTTATGACCTCTAAAATGTATTTTTTTGGTATGAAAGAGATTTTCGGGTTGCTGTAATTATTTCGTACATAAGTGCGTTGTGTGGTGTGAGTATAAGAGAAAATAATTTGATGGTGAAGTCAATTAAAGTTGCAGTCTAGTATGGGGAACTAAAAGTAATTATAGTTTAAAGCTGAACGTTGCAAACTAGCATTGTCATTATGAAAGCAATGTACGTACACATGCAATTTTATGTGTGGTTGAAAATTTCTCTCGAAATATTCATTTCAGTGTTGATGTTTAATTGACTTTACGGTTAATTTTCTTTCAAATTCAGAGGTTAAAGTTGCTCCTGTTAGTACGCTCCAAAGATGTGTTGATTGAGTGGAAAAAGCTTGTATTACTTGAAAATAAGTACAAATGCCATTTTGATTCAATAAGTTTTCAAATAATAACATTTGTCTGTCACATCAATGTCAACATTTTTCTTAACCATCTCCCTGATATATAGAAACGAATGCCTTAAATGATGATAAATGGTTAGCGGAATGCTTTGAAAGATGTTCCGACACAAAGTATTATGAATTTGATAAGAAGCTATTATACAGCTTTTATTTTCCAGGAATATATGTGGACTGATCTGTAAAAAATTAGAGGACACATGAGTATAAGAAAAGCTCTTTACAAATCAATTGATGAATAATCAAATCGGTTCCTCTCATTTATATCTGCTGCCACAGCTAAGTGATAAGCTTCGAAGGGTTATACTCTAAGCCCTGACCTTATCATTTAACAACCATGAAATCTTGACTTTTGCGATATGTTCTGGCCCTGTAGCGGCACTAGGTCGATCACAACTTTCTCTGTTAAAAACTGCAGATACTAGTTTACAGTTGGAAACTAAATGACTAAATGTTTCTCCATCCAGTGATACGTTGTCATGACGAATAACCACAAAGTGTCTATGGAAGGATCGCTGCGTAATAACAACAGATTTATCATTTTTTAAAAGCTACTCCACAACACAATTGCGATTTTCATTAAACCAACCAGGTTGTAAACTGAAAACGACATGATGCTACGGATTCAAAGTGAATACGACTACTGCTTTTTCCTCATCACGAATCGAAATATCGCTCCTCCAAATTAAGCCAACCCTTCTAACGATCCCTGTAGATGTAAGAAAATTATTCAATGGCGCTACATTCGAAATCGAAATTGCCAAATATTGAGTGGAACTGTGTAGTTATTGGCCGTAAATTAAAGCTAGACACTATATTGTGATATTCTATAGCCCACGCTGGGCGCCAAAAATAAAATTATTTTCAAAATGAATTAGAAGAGGTAATTCATTTCTTTTCTCATTGGGATAGCTCCAATAGTATTTTAATCTTGTTAAAAGTCCTCAATTCATCTGTTTAGTGCTAACATATGTCAATCCGAGCTATGACTCAAATGAATTGGAACGCAAAGTAAATTATGTAATATAGAAATATTTTAATTGGCTTTTGGTAGGAAATTTGAAGATAATTGAAGACAAATACAAGAAAACTATGTTATTTTATTTTGAAGCAGAAAAACCGAGCTGAAATTACAACAATTATTCCCTTTAATAATTAAATCATACAAAGAATCAGCAAAACAAAATGCTCTTTTATTGGATTACATACTAAGGAAAATAAATTATTTTAATCTTAATTTAAAAATATAATCTAGGTCCATAATCAAAGTTATATTAAATTGGAGTTAAACTTCCTACTTACGAGAAAATTGAGAGCATAGATTAGTATTTCTTTTCCCTTATCCTTATTCCTTTCGGGGGAAAAGGTTATAAGGATTTAAGCATGGCAATGATTTCAGAAATTCAAGCTGAACCTACTTTATCTTTCGTAAAAAAAATAATTGAAAAAAACTTCGTTGGCAAGAAATAACTGATTTCGGATTCTCGTCCAATAGACACCAATATAGTTTTGACTAGCCCCTTGCCCAATTTAAAGTGCAGTATTCGTAACTTGGCCAGATATTTGTCCTGCTGAGGCCAAACATTTGTCCTGCTAAAGCCAGAAAAAAACCCGAATGCAAAGACTATTTCTTCCCCAATAATGCAAAATGAAATAACGTTTGCGAATTGAAATCTGGACGAATTTAGGGTAATCAGTATATTTTTAAGACAAACATAAACACGTCCCGGCTTGTTCTAAAAAGAACCTTAGTTTGCCTTCTCTTAAACTTAGATTAATTATCTAAGTTTGCCAGTCAGTTTGCAAAATCGATTTGTCACAAGTAGATCGCCGAAGACTAATACAAAAACATCGCGAAGAAAATTTCAACGCTAAGAAAACTGAATATTTTCACTATTTTAAAGCGTATCTATAATACAATAAATTTATTAGAAATTAATGAGAGCGCAGACAGGAAACCAGGCTCGGGAATGAAATGTGTCTTATATAAGTAATAGCAAAGTGAAAGCGTAACTAAAAGCAGTAAATCTGAGCCGGAGTGCGAACTAGGAAGCAAGTTTAATGTGGTAGGAAAAACTATCAAAAAGTATTTGGAAAAACTGGATATACGACGTAAGCTAAGGCAAAAACATCAGCGCCGCGTCAAACAGAAAAACAAAAGTTATTAATTAAGAAGAGACTCAAAGTACTTTCTGAGAGTTATTTTGCTGCTAAATCTACTTACAAATGTTGATGGACGACGAATCGTATTTTATAGTAGAAAGTAACCTGCGGCAACAGAAAAATTATTTCGAGTGTAAGGATTGTCCTGCAGAAAGCAAAGTTTCCAGGTAAAGTAGTATTGCTCGCAATAAGTGAGGCAGGCATAAGTGAAGCGGTATTTTTCAAATCGGATTTAGCAGGGAATAAAGAAAATCATGCCAAAGATATGTTTATGAGTTTTGAGTAAGTTTATTCAATAATACCATAAAAATGATAAATTGTGTTTCGGTCAGATCTAGCGTCCGCACACTACGATAATGATGTGCTCAAGGAATTACAGAGGTGTAAATTTGTTTTAAAAAAAAAACGAAAATCTTTCTAACATACCCCAGTTAACGCCGATAGGAACTTTCTGGGGAAACTTAAAAAGGAAGGTGTATAGCAACAATTACCCGGCAAAAAATGTAAGCAGCTTGCTCCTAAAGATAAGAAAAGAATTGAAATCCATGAGCACTATTGATAATTCAGGAATCTACGGCGAAATTACCGGCAAAAATAAGATTAGCTAATAGAAAGGGTTTTATCTATGTCTTGTAGTTATGTACACTTAATGTTATGTTAATGTTATGTTATGTACACTTGAATTCTATGTTTTTTTCTTTTAACTAAAAATAAAGTCCAGATTTTAAGTCGAAAACGTTAAGCAGATTCGTATGGGTCTCTGTAAGCCCCCAAAACACCGATTCCAATCTTCAAACCATGAATCACTTCCATAAAATTATCTATCATTTTCGGCCATAAAATAAAAGACTTTCATGCACAATTTAAGCATTTTACCCAAAACATTTTTCTAGATAATTACACACCTAAAAACTATTCGCGACGACATATTTCCTGTAGGTTGTTTTTTTTCGTTTGCCATTATTTATGAATAATGATGCGATCACAAAACACATCGAGGTCATATCTAATTGCAGCGATATTGTCATGATAAATCTTGTGCTGCTGCTACTGTACGAAAACGTTGAAAATGACAAAACGCTCAAAACAAACATTATCCACCAACAACGATTTCTCGATTCGATTGTTGATGATGCCTTGTTAAAGTTAACAATAAAAATCACATCTGAAATTAGCGTGACTTCAATTTAGTACGTATCTTAGCGGATCGAAGCGTTGTCGCAACGTCGAAAACAAGACAAATTTCAAACTAATGATGATGAATACGAGAGGGTGAATTTAAGAAATTTTAAATTACAGCCTGCATCGGTGGATTCGTTGCGGCAGTTGTGTTACGCAGAGTAATTTATGAAGAAATAAACAACAAAAATAGTTCTCCCAACAAACATTTGATTACATTTCCATTTACGGTTTTGGCTTTGGCTTTGTTATTTTGGAGACGGTACCTAGGTTTCTAAGCACAATTGTCTTGTTTTCCGCACTCGGTTGCGTTGTCACGCAAATGTAGGAAACTCAACGAGTTGAATTCGCTTGTTAGATAGTATGTATCTAAACTATGATTTTAACGTAATTTTAAATTTTTTATACAATTTCTGAGAATTGTTTCAGGTGGCTGAGCAGACACTTTCCAATCATTAATTTATGCTCGTACGAAAAACCAACAGTTGGTTAAGCATTTCCATTGTGAGTAAAGGTGTCATGATGGCATGAAGTAAACACATGCTACTAGAAGTTAATTCCCCCATTACTTTGCTGCGTAGGTTACCCTTTGTAGGTACAGACATACCTATATAACATTGAACCATTGAATCACGCAGAGGCTCAAATTCATACTGCTTCTGTACAATGTAGCATAAAAGACATACCACTATCTCGAAACCTACATGCATGAAACACAAAATTTTATGAATAAATGCTGAATTTAATCTTCTTCCACTGCATCTTCACAGCGTCAAATGGCCAGAATCAAATTTTCTCGTAAGTAGGTAGGTACCTGACTCATTCTTCAAAAACTTTATTGCTTTCGCGTTTATTTTTATTGTTCAGAAATCAACTATGTAGATCAAAGCCAATCCCTTTATTTCATCATTATGCTACTTTTAATCATTCCCTCACAAGCAATTCACTTTTGCTGGCCGTATTTTCCATTCAATTCACCGAGCAATGATGTCTTTAGAAACCTATTTTGTTCACACACATACATACATATGCATATGAGAATATAATACTGAAAAAGATAATTTTCTTCTTTAATCATTTATTCACATTCGCGCAATCTGAATTTAATCAGAACGAAGAAAAAAAGTTACAGCACAATGGAGAATTTCAATAGAAATCGTAGTCACGTCCATACATGCATTACGTAGGTATATGTACGTGCAGAGATATAAACATAGATATCTACATTAAATTCCCACGTGCGTTGATATAGTCTTTCAACTAGAACTGAATCTTTTCGGATTGAAAGTCTGAGAAAACGAATAAATTTCAGTATTTTTTTTTAATTTCAATGTTTTACGCATGAGAAGCTTAATTCCCCACGGGTCCAATAGAGTTCACTTGCTCAGGTTACTTATCAATATGCATGGTTACATGCACATGCGATCAATTGGAATATTGTAGAGCAGTTTTTTCAAAAGGAATTACTAAATCGAAATTGAAAAGATTTCATAAAGTACTTTCTGCAAGAATAGTTGTTGTTATCGGAATGGAACTCGTTTATAGTTTCATATTGAATGGCATAGAACAAAAAAAATGGCGGATGGTGAAGATCATTATAGTACAATGAGAATCAATAATTGCTTGTGATCCTTACAGCAAGTAGTGTTTTATTTATATTTTATTTAATTCGCGGGCGGGAATCCTGAATATAAGAATATTGATTTCAAAACTGTCATTATGGTCGTCTACTTGTTTAATTACATAGCAGTATTCATCAATACGAATTTAGAGTTCATTATTGACAAAATAGTAGTAAAATTCGTCTATATAAATTCGGAGGGTTGTAGCATATTAGGGATGTTATAGCCAAGAGTAAAAGAGCAGGTTGTAATACCCTGGTTGCTTATAGTTTTGCAGAACTTGCAGTAATTGTTCAAAAGATTAAAGGTTGAGATATATCATTGATAAAAACTGATTTTAATTTTAATTTCTACAGTATGTTCGACAAAAACGTGTCTTAATAAAAAGCATTAAAAACCCAATAATTAACTATTTTCGAATTTATTTCTTAAAATATACAAATATCACAAATTATCTCAAAGTTTGCCGTTATTCTTTATAATTGCTTCGTATCTTCTACGACAACTTTTGCTCAATTTTTAATCATAATCCACACTAAGATGATGCAAATATGTTTCAAGGTGCGTATAAGTTGCCGTGTCCTGGATATTGTTTCAGCGACCACACATTTTCAATGGGACTCGCATCTGGAATCTGTGATGGCCAATCCAAAGTTTGAATCCCATTTTTCTCCTTCCAAGACGTGCAGCGGCAACTTCGATGCTTGGGGTCAGTATCCTCTTGTAGAACAAAGTCATTGTTTTCAATTCCATATAATTTCTCTGCAGAATTCAGTAGTCGTTTTTTATACAAACTGAGCATGAATTGAGCATTCAAGTTTCTAGTAAAAGTAATTAACTCTCCGAATCACTTTTCTGAGAAGCAGCCATATACATGCACCTTTGCTGGATGTTTAACTATACGCTGCAAAAATGTTTCTCCATTTTTTGTTCAAGCCTTCGGCCAGTAGTTGTAGACAACAAAACATGATTCTTCCGTAAATATTACTTTGCTCCAATCACGTTCCAAATACTCCTTTGCCCAGCTCAGCCTTTTTTCTACTTGTGCTGCTGTCAGTAGGGGTTTAGGGTTCGTACTTCGGTTTTTTATGCCAGATTCTTGGAGTCTGCGTCTAATTGTATTGATTGAGAAGAAGACTTTTTCGAAGAAGTTTTTCTCTGGCCTGCCTCAGACTAAGCGCTAGGTTTTCCCAAAATATCTAACAAATCACTTTATCAATCCTTGTTGAAATACCTCTAGTACGGCGTCTACCTGTCTCATCATCCACATTCCCACATTCTTTATCCACTTCTTCACAAATGAAACACTTATTTTCGTAAATTTTGCTGTCTCTTTTATACTCATTTTAGAATTTTTGGGATGAATAACCAAAAATACAATTTCGAAACGCTTCTTGTACGCGGCACTCATGTTTTAAATGTTTTCTTTGCGAAAATTCAAACTATAATGACAAAATTAATGAGGTGCGAAATTGGTAAAAGTGTATTAAAAGTAATTTACTGTTACACGTATGTGTGCAAACGCGAAGGAAAAAATAACATGAGTCACGTTTTATGGAACACACTGTATGTGATAATCTAGTATCTATACTGAGAAAAACTAACATATTTTTCCTTTTTAACTAACAAAAAGGTTCCTGTTAGTTGAACAAACACACTGTCGGTCTAAAAAAAAGGGCCATAAACGCTTGCGTAGCTTGAACACTATGAACAAGATGCTCAGGAATTTAGGTAAAACTTGACAACGTGCCCCCCATAGCTGTTGGACAATTTTACCGATTGTGTTTATTTTTGTGTTTTGATTAGTGATGGGTAAAACCAGCACACTTTACTGTGCTAGCACACTTCGCACACCACACTTAAGTGTGCTAGCACTGTGCTCCCAGCACTGACACAGTGCCGCACACTGACACAGTGCCGACACACTGACACAGTGCCGACACACTGAAACAGTGACGACACACTAGCACAGTGCCGGCACACTGACACAGTGCCGACACATTAGCACAGTGGTGACACACTGACACTGCCGGCACACTGACACTGCCGACACACTGACACAGGGCCGACACACTGACACAGGGCCGACACACTGACACAGTGCCGACACACTGACACTGCCGGCACACTTGTACTGGCAGGCACACTCCACGGGAACGAATGCTGTACGAGTGGCGTTGATTTTGCCCATTAATATGATGTGCTTCGGTAACAAGGCGTTGTTTGCATTGCAGAATGTGTACACATTTTGCGGTTTCGAAAGCATTAGCTATTGAATGCATTAGCTGATGAATGAGATAATTAGGGAACGAAAACAGGCAGATAAGATTTGTTATTCGTATATTTTCTGGGTGAAAGTTTTGATTTTGAGTACACTACCGATGATTTGTGTTTTTCTAAATGCTGCGGACGTCTTCAAACGGGATGAAAGTTTAAACACAGATACAAATACGTTTACTTGCGGTACATATGAAAGAAATGCTTTCACGTTGAAAATATTTGTGGAAAATAGGTTTTGAGCAGATAGAAGGGTTTTGTCGTAACATGCAACGATAAAATGATAGCGATAAAATGATCTGCTGCAGATAGAAGGTTTATGGTAAGTAGTGCTATGTTTTTAAATATCCAAATATTAAAGGAGTTTTTAGGGCAAAAGTAGCTGAAATCGGCCAATTTTCGGTTAGAGTGATTTCGGACATAACGGGCCAAGACCTATTGCTGTGATACAAATATTTCGGTTTTGTAGGGGAGTAAGGGGTTTTTTGGGCATAGTTTGGCAAAAACTGTCTTTACGGCGCTTTCGATGATTGAACGTGGTCGGGGAGTACAATAGTGATATTATAAGGACGAAAAAAATTTTTGATAGGGGAAATTGGGCAAAACCGTCCAATTTTCCAAAAAAAATTTTTTTGTCTATCATGAATTCGGGGACTTTTCTGAGTTGTTTCGAGCGAAATTTCCATACAAGTTTGGGAAAAAGTGGCCTAGTTTCGAAGATACGACAACATGAAATCCGCCGGAAAACTGTCTGGAAAAACTGAAAGTAACACTAAAAGTGCTGAATAGATTATCTATATGACTTTAACTAATCCTAATCTAAAAAAAATTAGCTAATCCTGTTGCCATCGATATGAATCTCTGATACCAAACTTATGCTGGCTAATCTAAAGCAGTCGGTTTTCCACTTTGCCTCACTGAAGAATGTAGTTTGTCGAGAATTTTATTAAGAAATGATAAAAAGAAATGTAATGATAAAACCTCTTCGGTAAGGCTGGGCATGAGTCCAGGTGCATCTTACCTTCCGCGGTCTCGTAAATTTTACGACCCTGGTAGGGTTAGAGACACGCGGGTGGTGACCTGCAGTCACAAGGATTGTTTCAGCACAGCCGGAGAAGCCAACTATCGAACCAAAAAGGATCTGAACCTTTTCCTATTTAGCACTTTTAATGTTACTTTCAGTTTTTCCAGACAGTTTTCCGGCAGATTTCATGTTGTCGTATCTTTGAAACTAGGCCACTTTTTTCCAGACTTGTACGGAAATTTCGCCCGAAACTACTCAAAATGGTCCCCGAATTCATGCTGGACAAAATAAAATTTTTTTGGGAAAATGGGACGGTTTTGCCCAACTTCCCCTAACAAAAATTTTTTTCGTCCTTAAGATATCACTACTGTACTCTCCGACCACTTTCAATCATCGAAACCGTGGTAACGGCAGTTTTTGCCAGACTATGGCCAAAAAACCCCTTACTCCCCTACAAAACCGAAATGTTTGTATCACAGCAATAGGTCTTGGCCCGTTATGTCCGAAACCACTCTAACCCAAAATTGGCCGATTTCAGGTACTTTTGCCGTATCTTCGAAACTAGGCCGCTTTTCCCCAAACTTGTATGGCAATTTCGCTCGAAACAACTCAGAAAAGTCCCCGAATTCATGCTAGACCAAAAAAAATTTTTGGAAAATTTGACGGTTTTGCCCAATTTCCCCTATCAAAAATTTTTTTCGTCCTTATAATATCACTATTGTACTCCCCGACCACGTTCAATCATCGAAAGCGCCGTAAAGACAGTTTTTGCCAAACTATGCCCAAAAAACCCCTTACTCCCCTACAAAACCGAAATATTTGTATCACAGCAATAGGTCTTGGCCCGTTATGTCCGAAATCACTCTAACCGAAAATTGGCCGATTTCAGCTACTTTTGCCCTAAAAACTCCTTTAATATTTGGATATTTAAAAACATAGCACTACTTACCATAAACCTTCTATCTGCAGCAGATCATTTTATCGCTATCATTTTATCGTTGCATGTTACGACAAAACCCTTCTATCTGCTCAAAACCTATTTACCACAAATATTTTCAACGTGAAAGCATTTCTTTCATATGTACCGCAAGTAAACGTATTTGTATCTGTGTTTAAACTTTCATCCCGTTTGAAGACGTCCGCAGCATTTAGAAAAACATAAATCATCGGTAGTGTACTCAAAATCAAAACTTTCACCCAGAAAATATACGAATAACAAATCTTATCTGCCTGTTTTCGTTCCCTAATTATCTCATTCATCAGCTAATGCATTCAATAGCTAATGCTTTCGAAACCGCAAAATGTATACACATTCTGCAATGCAAACAACGCCTTGTTACCGAAGCACATCATATTAATGGGCAAAATCAACGCCGCTCGTAGAGCATTCGTTCCCGTGGACTGTGCCTGCCAGTACAAGTGTGCCGGCAGTGTCAGTGTGTCGGCACTGTGTCAGTGTGTCGGCCCTGTGGCAGTGTGTCGGCCCTGTGTCAGTGTGTCGGCAGTGTCAGTGTGCCGGCAGTGTCAGTGTGTCACCACTGTGCTAATGTGTCGGCACTGTGTCAGTGTGCCGGCACTGTGCTAGTGTGTCGTCACTGTGTCAGTGTGTCGGCACTGTGTCAGTGTGTCGGCACTGTGTCAGTGTGTCGGCACTGTGTCAGTGTGTCAGTGTGTCATTGTGCTGCCGACACACTTATAAAGTGCCGCACTCGCACAGCACACCGAAGTGTGCTAGCACACTGTGCTAAGCACGCACAGGTGCTGCCCATCACTAGTTTTGATGGTTGTGCGTTTGTTTTTGAGGGCGTTTTTTGTTTGTTTATCTCCAGTGTGGTGTATTTTTTGTACATTTTTGTTAGTTATTCTTCAATTTTTGATCCCTGTTCGTCCTCTGGTGAAGAATAACTAACAAAAACAGAAGAAAAAATAACACACCCATGATAAACAAACAAACAAACAAACAATAAACACCCTGATAATCAAACACACAACCACAAAAATACAAAAAAAAAACACAATCGGCAAAATCGTCTAACGGCTTTGGGGGGCACGTAGTCGAGTTTAGCCGAAATTTGGAAGCAAATTCAATTAGTAGACTTTTCAAAGTGTTGAAAATAAGCAAAATGATGCAAATAGCCTGGTAATTTTTGATGCCTGTTTTGTCTCTTGCTTTGATCAGAGGAAAAATGAAGGTGTGTTTCCTTATATAAGGAAGCATTTTGGCGCACATTGATTTTTAGAGGCTTGAAAGAATGATGAGTATACATATGTCATCAACACTGTTTTTATGAAAGATAGAAGGCATCTCTTTTATACTGATAGATAAAAAAAATTATTATTATTAAATTATGAAGGCAAAAATCCCTATGAAAAGGTTTGTCAGGGGCAACAAAAAATCTTTACGAGCCTTTTCCTTAATTTAAAAATGTAATAAGAGGAGCTGGTTTCAAGTGAGGCTGCGAAAGTTTCTCTTAAAATCAAATATTCATATTTACATTTCGCATATTTACTTCATTATCAAACCCGCTTATATCATTATTTGATAAAATATTTTGAAATTACTCCTTGTGCTAGTACCTTGATTAAAAGACGGTTAAATGTCAATTTACATATTTTTCAATTTTCATCAACATGTAGCCAAGGTGGTTTTAGCATAGTCACAATGCACCCAGACTAGGTGTGTCTTGGATAAAATTCCTACGTGGAAAAGACGCATCCGTCGAATAGAGAGCTCGTGGTTCGTGCGACGAATGAAACATTTGTGCAGCAGGATTCTCATGATATGTTCTCAGTAATTATGCCGCGAAGCAATAAGGAGCTAGCTGCGGGAACAAAATTTCTTAGGTGAATAACTTATTTTCTGATGTAGACCGTGCGTTTTTAATCAATAATCACGGTCGCAAATTTTTCAAGAAAGTTGACATGAATTTATTTCCTCACGTAAAAAGCACCATAATTGTTGTTGGTTTGACACGATCCACAAAAACTATGGGATATTGACTATCGACAAAGTTCAATTCAATTATTGCAAATGTCAACGGCAAAGTATGAACAGCTTCCGACGAAGAAATTTACTACAGATTATAAAATTCTAAATAGACATAAGACAAGCATAAAAAAGTGAGTAGAGGTGGGCTAACATTATCAGGTAGTCTTTTACTAATCCGTGAATAAGAATAAGTCCAGTGATAATAGTCAAAAAAGAGCGTTGGTGAAGGTTTTTCAATGGAATTATGTTTATCGTGGGATCCGAAACATGTGAAAAGTCCATTACGATATTGTGTGGGAGAAAAAGTGCAAGAAAAGTTTATTCGTTTTAAAAAGAGGTTGTTTCTATTGTTTATTCAAATTTAAAAATATTTTGTTAACGCACACATCACTTTATTTTACCAACACATCATTTTTGGTTGCTTAAGTTGAAAATTTTCTGCTGTTTCATACTCAAAAATGACAGTTTTTAGCATGGAGATAGTTTGAACGAAAGGCTGAAAAATTTGATTGGATTATTTTTTTAGCTTCTCCTGATTCTTATGTTAAGTCTGATTGCGTACCTAAGGATTGTGATGAAGCCGTTTATTGCATCGATTGTAGAACCAAAGCTGTGATAGAAGGATAGATAGTTCTATCGACGGAAGAGTATAAATTAATCCATTTGATTTGTCGTAAAACTATGATCATGCTATGCTAAATGCATAAGTCTAGTGACGAAAGAAGAAGCTCTTACAAAATCAACTTCTAAGTTAGTCCCATCATTGAAATTTTTAAAGAAAACTTAATAAAAACTTGTGCATTCTACACGCGCCAACAATATATACTTCTAATGATACCAAATAGCGCATCTCATTAAAATCTATGCTCCGTGAAATTATTATTCATGTAATAACCAAATTACAGTCTATGAATATGTAGTTTTAATTTTTTTGAATTCTACCCACAAAATACTTCAAAAGCTCGGATTTTGAAAGGGGATCAGAACAGCTAACTAAGCTAACAACACATAACTATCGACCAGGGCGGAAGCAATCGCAGAAAAACGACGATGTAAAACAAGAAACCGAACAGAATTAGGATACACCCACAATTAGACGACGTAATTAGAGGTCTCGGCAGCATGATAGATTCTCTCTACTATTTACTAACGATGACTTTTCACTATTCACACAAATTAGACGAAAAATATGAATTTGAATAGGTGTTCTTGAGACGAATACGACGACGACAACACGATGATTCGTTCTCAAGCCGCAATTTCGTGGTAGATAACCAAGAACTAGGTGCATGGTTGATAGTGTTTTTTTGTTCAGTTCGAGTCTTTTTGAAAGGTACCTCGAAATTGTCGTAGTTCGACAGGCAGGTTAATTATGTGTACATGTACGTACGTACATGAGTGCAAATATAATTCAATGACAAGTTCTTCGTATGTTCTTTCACCGTTTTTCCTGTTCTTGAAAATTGTTATTTTGACTTTCTCGAAGAGCAAACCACTCAAAAGTGCATTTACCCGTCTACTACCTATGTCATTTTTTTTGTTTTTCACGGTGGACCACCAAAGTTCAGTGTCACTTAAGTGCACTCACATGTAGAATTAACCACAATTAAAAGTTCGTTAGCTTATGACCAGTATGTTTTGTAGAAGAGAAAGATAGAAATTTAATTGTATACAAACATTATAGGTAGCAAATGGTTTGCAAGATCACATTGAAATTGTTGCGATTCGCTCAGATCTTAGTTTCATTCGCATACTAGTTTTGATGATTAGGACAATAAATTTCATGATTTTGAACGGTGCGAACGCAATGAGTGCTGAAATAAAACTGTTTTCTTACTGACCCGATCATTAAGATTGCTTTCATTTTCGATCCAAATATAACCTTTCGAGTCTTCTTTCCTAATCACATTTCACCATTACGCCTGTATGTTTTCATCACATCCATCAAGATGATGGCTAATGAGCATCATTACTCCGAGAGGTTAAGAAATCATCTTTAAGAATTTCTCACCCGCTACTCATCCATCATATTCCTATGTAGCTTCGCTACAATCTGATTTTCTATCAAACAAACAAACAAGGCCCATGAATCGAGCCCTGCGTTGCGTTACAACGCGTTTACTGTAAATCGTGAAAACTACTTCACTACCATGTCTCAAGCAAAAGCCAATGATGTAATTTCGATGCTACCGTCATTGGATACCGTGCATTTCGTTTGGAATTTACTGATCACCAAACTCTTGACTCTTGAGAACCGAGTAAGTACTAAAAAGGGCTCTTTGAACTCCATCCCAATCGTCGCCATCAACTTCCTTCCAGCAGCCGAGTGGAAGAAAATTGTTATGATCCGCACTGTGCCCCCGTCTGTCAGCAGAATGCATGTTTCATAACACCGCGATAATTATCCGATCCGAACTTGTTTCTCATTCACCTCCAAGTTACTTTTCATGTTCTTCTTATTACTCATCATCATCGTGGTTGTTGTTCGCTTATTGCTTACTTTGCTACTTTAAATCGGTCCGACAGTCCGAAAGGAAGATATTTTCGTGGTAGCACTGTAAATAGGCTAATGCGCGGGTTATGACTCCAGTTTTGAACATTAGCCAGAAATTCTCTTGAGCAATAATAACCTGAGACTGACGAAACGACCATAGGTCAACGGACACTGTGGGAAAATGGTCGAACCGAAACGCTGAAAGAAGCAACTCGAACGATATAATGCTGAGTCCATTTCGTAGCTAGGAAATTTCAAATCGAGACTTTGATTTCTAGTAAATGCAATCGGATCTGTGATTGTTCCCAATGATTTGTTTGCTGTCTCTGCACACGTTGCGGTATCTGGAGCTGTGATAGATACGTCGGAAGTAACTGGAAGCTAAATAATTTCACAGGGTCCGTCACATGATAATTGTATGCTTCGGAAAGAAACAAAAGTCAAAGCTGTAATCTTTATTACCACTCGTAGATTTTGGAAATGTTGAAAACCTTAGAGTTTGCCTTAATGCTATTGAGCCAACAGAATAATTGAATTTATCATTCACAGATCCGATTAGAACTACCACAAATACCAGCCAGTACTCATGCATATCTATTATCTCTTTGGTCCGTACGTACTAGACTAATCAAAGACGATATAGAAATATCTAAGCAGCAATGAGTAATACAAGCTCTAACCACCACGCCCCAAGACGGAAATTTTCTGCTTCATTTTCAATACAATGATGCCAATGGCCAAATTGAAATTATCGAAAAAACAGTCTTACAATTGAAATTCAATTTGTTGCCTCACCATTTTCGAATGTTATTCAACGGACCGACAAGAAGGATGGATCTCGTCCAACAATTGAATGTTTTGTGTTCCCGATAGGTTTTTGGCCGATTTCAATTACAATCATACACTTTGATTTGGCTTGAATAGGCTGCTTTAGGGTTTTGAGTGAACGTTAAATTTTAAAATGCAGATTTTTATGAAAGAACTCAATGATCGAATGAAAGTCGAATTTGCAATACGAGTGGTCTGAGATTAAGTCTTTCAGCTTATACTTTGGCTGCTATACTTTGTTTTTTTTTTCCAATAAATAACATTCAATTAAATACGAACTAAAGAACTAAACTGCCTTACTAAGCATAAACGTTCTATCTGCAATTTTTTAATTTTTGAGTTAACACCGGATTCGCAAACTACATACTGCAAAATTTGAAAAACCTATCTTTTTGGGAAGTATGTTAAAATCGATATTGAAAAATGCACTCTCCATATATCTCCAGTATAAATCAAAACACAGATCACTGAAAATGTAAATAGAACGTTTATGCTTAGTAGGGCCGTAAATAAAATAGGAAAAAAGTGTTGGAAAGGAAAAATATACTATCTGTTATAGAAAAAGGTTGCCGCTTAGGCGGCTTGAATAAGGCCGCTAGTTTTGGCCCATTTGACACCCTCCGCTGGCTAATTAGAGCTGCTAAGTGACCACGCCACTAAATTGAATCAGGACTTAGCATAGCGGTACTGACCACCTCTGCAGGGTCTTGAAAGTTGTATGAACCTACAATCTTGAGGTGTTTATTATGCTCGATGATATCCTCTTCCATCTCGCACCTCTTGCACGAATTGCTGTATGTATGTACCGTGATACAGTAATACACAGGCTGTTTCTAGCCCCTGAACCTCTCCTTGCAAACTCATCGACTTTTTCATTGCCCATAACACCACTATGTCCTGCCACTCATATAATCCAGATAGGAGATTACTTTGCCTTTTCGTTGACAGCCACTCTGCATGCGTCAATAGTTCTTGAAAAGCGTCTATAAGATGCAAGTGCGAGAATGGGTGCCTTGCTGACGATGCGAATGGTCAGTGGTTTGGTTGATGTTCCCTTATTGGACTCAACTCATGCGTATGACATACGCTACCATCTCAAAAACGCTGTTCCTTAAATTCTCCAATATTTCGTTGACTCTCAGGACCCACAAAAGGAGCAGTATGATCTCCCCTTGTGATGTTCCCGCTCCAACTATTCTCTCTGATTTGGCCTCCAAAAACGTAGCTTCAAGTTGCCTGTTTTTGATCAAGCCCAACTTCCAAGTGGTCAGAGTTTCATGCATCCCATAACGAACTAAGGCGTGAGTGATACTCACAACAGTGATATTTTTGAAATCCTCCTCGATGCCTAAGAAGGCTTCTAATTTAAATTCCTTTTGCTGTTAGGATTTTTCTATCGACTAATTCATGTGAAACTGATTCGACTGATCTACCCACCAGATATTGTGTGAATTAACACAGAACCTCGCGACATCAATCGAGCCTCCAGTCTCTCTAGTGTTTTGAGCAGAAAGGATGTTAAGCTAATTGGTCTAAAATCTTTCACATTATGGTGATTCAACTACCTCGGGCGAAACAGGGATGGAAAACCTTTTGGGTTTACCATTCCCAAAATTTCCGAAATTCAAAAAATTTAAACGTTTGTTACTTCTTCTCATTGTAGGTTTTTTTATCATATGAAAATATAATTGTAGCATCTGACGGTACGAAAAAAAGCGCTAATGCCTTTTACATCAGCACAGCCACAAGTAAACCAAATCAACTTTCCGTCGAGGCAAACTGAACCTGTTAATTTCGTATCTATCCGATAACTTCATTGGAAGTTATGGGGGTAGAAATAATTTTAGGGCTACCAACAGTAAAAATTTCGAAAATTTTGAAATCGAAATATGTATATATGAAATGAATATTGATTTTCACTACAATACAATTATGATTTCAATATCATTATCATTTGAAGATTTAACAAAAAAAAATACAAAAAATACCAAGGCTGTCAGTCCTACCTTAATTTTTTAACCTCTAACAAACTTGGCTTACACTAGGTGCACTTTTGGGCAGGGCAGGGTAAGTTAAGGTAAGTACATTGAATATAACAATAATAAATTGAATACAAGAAAATTCAATGTACTTACCTAAACTTACCCTGGCGTGCCCAAGAAAAAAACGCACCTACTAGATGCATCTACCGTGTAAATTTCGTTTTAATCTAATGATTGTATCAGAAGTTATATATTATGTATCGGGTATTATTCATTTTTTTGAATGATTTTTTAAGATGGCACTACTATCATATGTTTATTTCCCAATAAGTTATTTATTTGGAAATTAGTGATTTTCAAATAACTTCTATCAGGCTTGCTGCTACTCAGAATCAATGCATCCTGTGAATTTCATAATGATCTGATGATATGGTCGTAAGTTCTGGTGAACAACAGTTTCAAGTGCTCACAAAATATTTAATTTGATTAAGGGTTACCGTTCTTCTGCGATGCTGAATTTAAAAAATTTATATTTGACAGGGTGGACAAAGGATAAAATTTATCAATCGTTAGCATATTTTTTTCAAAAAGCGAAAATTTTAAGGATGACCGAATATTTGATGGATTTTTCCCTGTGCCTACTGTACCTTCAGTCTTGCCCGCAAATTCATCCAAAATCACACATGAGTTTTTTTTTTGGTAAACATAAATAAGTTCTGCCAATTTCGTCATGATTCGATGCTTTTGTGAGAAGTTATGACAAATCGAAATTTTACAAAAAATAAACCTGATCGACTTTTCTGCACTCAGCTCCAACATAGGGTTCAAATTTGCCAAACCGTTATCATAAACAAGCATTAAGAGTTATGAAATCAGTAAAAATAAAACACTGGAAACAAATTCAATGCAGTGATTTAATGAGGCAATCAAATAACTACCATTATCAAATGATGAAAGTAACGTAAGGGCGTCATGCCCTTCTGTTCATAGAAAAATAGTATCTCTAAGATATATAGTGATAGAGACCCATTACTAATCCTGCCTGAGAGATGATTATTCATCCTAATAATTTATTCTTATGATCTTATCTTAATATTTTTATTTATAATAAAAATCGATAAACATTCAGCACCTCATAAATCCACCAAGTTCAAAATTACTGAGATGAAAACCGGATAGACACATGCAGAACCGATACAACGCAGAAAAGAAATGAAATAAAAAAATCATTCGCACAAGTGATAGATGGGCTTTCGATTCATAGCCGCTGCACGTAAATTATTCATTAGCGGTTGAATTTGGTGCCGTAATTTCAAGGTGCACAGGTGTACACGAGAGCATACAAGTGTTTGCAATAATTGAGCAAATCAACAGATGCGAGTTGCTGTCTAGTCTATTCTTCTAGATGATAATCTTTCTGATGCACATATGTACACACATATGCATGCATATGGATTTAAATTGAATGATGAAAGCTATGCCGCCACTCTTTATTATTCCTCTTTTTTTAACTTCCCATTGAAGAAAATTGTCTAGATCAAAAAGAGAAGTGAGAATTGCTCATCATGATTATTAGGTGAATAATGGGAATTTACTTGAATTAAAGAATTGTACACTTCGAAATGTAGTTCATTTCAGAACATAATTATGTTTTTGATTTGTAATTCGCTATAATTTGGACTATAATTGCATTGGATACATCGTAAATAATAAATTGTTGTTTTTTTTCTTTTTCTTAATGTGAAATAATACTTAATAATAAGATGCTGTTTCGATTTAAAACAAGCCCCTAACCTCTTTACGATAAATTTTCCCCAAGAAAACCTTCAAAGACACATTTCAACGCTAATTCAAAGTGATATCTTGAAATCGTTACTCCCGTTCTCATCAAAATGTTTTGCAAAAATTATCTCAACTGCCTTATATACCTTGTTGGCCCTTTCAAGAAGTACCGATTGATATCATAGATCCATTATCGATTTTCTACGACACTGTAACAAGTTTGGTAGATCGATCGACAAAATCTTAGATCTAATATGGTAGATTCTAGTACAAGCTCCTTGCACATGTAAATTCACGACGAATGCAATAAAGTGTGGTCAAAGATTAAGTGTAAACATTGAACATAACACGATTTACTAACGAACTGTCTTTACGAATCTGCAATGGGCAACGCACTATCGAGCCTTGCAAGGTATTTGCATGAATTTGAATAAGTCGACGTTGATCAAATGGTGTGTAAACGGTCTATATGCATATACAGGAAACTAACAGAATTCTATTTTGGCATACAGGTTGCAACTGACTACAATTTATTTGGTTTTAAGTACAAACATGTTTTTAATCGATTTCGTTTCCAGGCTGTAAATCAAATAGGATGAGAGCGCCTAACAGGCAGAAGACACGAACTTGATGTTTATTTAAGCTCACTGAAATCAATTGTGAGAAAAATATTTTGAATTAAGCACGTGAGCTCATAATCAATAACCAGGTCAATAATAAAGAATGAACATCAGGGATTCGTTACAAGGCTTAACGAGCATGAAAAATAAAGTTGAAAAAATGTTTTGTTGCCTTGCAGTACCAATGGTTTTGCGATAGCCCCTTATAAATTACCAACAAAGAAAGCATTGACCCTAAATGATATGCATGTGATGCATTTCAGTTCCATTTCTCCGATCCGTAAATTATTATTGAATGAACTTCCAATTGATTACGTTCATCACTTTTCATTTCTGAATGAGCTACAATAATCATTTCTGAATGCTTATTGTAATTTCTCACTAGTTAACATGCCCGAAAATATTTAAGCCCTCTTTTTTAACATGATACGTCAATTGAAAACAATCCTCAATAGATCATAATTGTTTAATTCATTTCATTTTTTCTATTTTTCATCTCTTCATCTATTTTTACTCATAACTCCTTATACATAACTCATTTACTATCTGATTTCCGTTACGCTGTCAATTTAACACTGACCTTTACCGCCTACGTATGCTTCATATTAACAAATTAGCTGTTACAATGTCAAAACAATTTCCGATTAATCAAATTACCACGAAAATATTAGTACATGCACATAAAAATCGCATTTGAATTAAATAATCATTAGAGACGCGGATATGTCTACTAAACTACTGATTCTAGATGCTAATTTTATTGAAACCCCCCAGAAATTAAGCTGATTCGAATGATTTGTTAGTATTCCAGAGATTGATGTCACTGGCAGAAATGTGCGTATAATACTTGTCCATTATCTATGCTACATGTTTACGATGTGCAGTCGGAAGTTTATACAATCATGTATACATACGTACAACCAGAAGTACGAATAGAATATTTGTACTTGATACAAGTTCTGAAAATTTCTTGTAGATTATTATGTGTTCTCATATGATTAAGTATTTATGTATGAGCTGAAAATTGTAAAATTGACCAACTTTAAGGAAAAATTAATACTCTACACCATGGAAGACCACAAGTATCATACTTGTATTCGTCTTAAATTTTGTAGCTTCCATCATTTTTAGAGCTGCGCTGCATATATTTTTAAATATGGATAATATTCTGGTTCCAATTTCTATTTGTTTGGATTTTAAGAAGTATTTTATAAACATTAGACAGAAGTCATATAGTAGCGTCAATAAATCTGAGCCTGAAGGAAGAATATCTGCCCTTTAGACCTCTAGTGACCCATGAAGCAATCGAATCGGCGTATTGAAGCAATGCTTCAATACGCCGACTGTAACCCTTCTGTGGAAAAAAGACAAGTTTGCTTACGGAACGATGAAATCAATCGGCTGCACGCGGTCTAGCGCTCCCAGGCATATGGCAAACTAGGTATCGTCGGTTAGCTTTTCTCGGAACATCAAAAACCTTCAATAGTTATCCTGCGAACGAAACAAAATTATGTGAGATTCGTACTCACTAAAAAATATCACCCGCCGACCACGGAGGCCCGAGCCGGAACCGCTTTCGCATTATTTCAACTCGGCCGTGCTACTTCACCTATCAGGTGTCCTATTGGCTTACTTCCGTTCTGTTAGGCTTTCAGGAGTCTGCGAGGCATCCTTCTTCTTTTTTTAAACACAATATCAGCTCCACATACGCTGACACAGCTGACCAGGCGTCATCTGACTGTAGCATCATCGCTACGATTGACTCCGGCGCCACAGGGCCAATTGCAGAGAAAAGCATGTGTCGCTCCCTTCTGAAGCGGACGCAATGGAAAAAATACAAAGCGTCATCACTTTCATTAGCACAGTACTTACAGAGCTCCGTCCTGACTTTCCCCATTCTGTGAAGGTATTTGCTGAAGCAGCCGTGACCCGATAGGAACTGGCACAGGTAGAAGTTTATTTCACCGTGGTCGCGATTAAGCCAAGGTTTTAAGGCGCGAATTAGTCTAATCGTCCATGCTACCTTCGAACTCGTAGCCCAGCGCTCATCCCAAAGCTCAACCGTTCGGGCTCGTGCTTGAGCAGCCAAAATTTCTTTTCTCACTTCTGCTCTGTTCAGGAACACCTCCCTGCGTTCGTTCGCCAATAGATCAATTGGGATTACTCCCGCTATCACTAACACGGCGTTTCCTGAAACTGTTCTGTAACTGCTTACAATTCGCAGCGCTCTCCTACGCTGAATGCTGACCATCCTAGCTCGATACTTTTCAAACCTTAACGCAGTGACCCATATCTCCGCGCCATACAGCAGCATTGAATGAGCCACCGTCATAAGGAGCTTACGTTTACTCGGACTAGGACCACGGACATTTGCCATGAATCTCCCAAGCGAGATGACAGACAGTAGCGCCCTATCGCATACTTTTTGGATGTGCTCTCCATAAGCCAGCTTCGAGTCCAACATCACTCCAAGCTACTTAGCCGATTTTCTGGTCTCAATTACTTCAGAGCCAATCGTCATGGGTATAATTATTGGTATCCTCCTCTTGGTCAGCATGACAATCTCAGTTTTTGCGATCGCCAGCTGGAGGCCATGGCTTTCCATCCAGACTTCAAGCTTTCTCATTACTTGATTGAGTTTGAGTTGTGGCGCAGTGAAATTCGACATAAAAAAGGCGAAACTTCGGAAAAATTAGGGGAAAGCTGAATTTTGGTGTGAACCTTGATACTGGCGTGTTGAACAAAATGTCAAAAGTACCCATCGATCCGAGTGCTGCGTCACCAAAAGTGACCCTCCTAAATATCTCAGTAACGGTCACGTCTACGGAAAAACAATATATGACGAATTTGTATGTAATTTTCTTGTAGCCATAACCGTTTTTGAGATATATTGATCTAAACATTTGTAACTAACAGTATCCACTTTCTCAACGGCATGTTGATATTATCCGATTTTGATTACGACTTGGAATGTTTGTGAGTTTGCTTTCTTATGTTTAAGAGGCCCAAAAAAAAATATGTAAGCAAACTTATCTAGCACACTCCAGAGCAGATGGAAAAGCGTGCTCCGATTACCGTGGTTTGGTGCACTATGAAGTTCTTCCGCCGGACCAAACTTTTAACAAGGATTTTTAGATAGATATTATTTGAGTGTTATGCGTCGTTTGCGAGAAGCTATTCGAAAAAAGAGGAATATTTATGGACAGACAGCTCTAACACCATGATAAAGCACCATCTCACACTGCATTCGTCCTTCGTGATCATTTCACCAAAAATTCTACCCATATCGTACCGCAATCACCGCATTCGCCTGATTTAGTTCCGTGTATTTTCTGGCTATCCCTTAAGCTTAAAGAGATCGCTGAGGGGACATCGGTTTGACACGATTGAAGAGATCAAAACCGAATTGCTGCGCGCTTTGAAGTGCATTCCGGAAATGGACTTTAACAATTGTTTCGAGGTTTGGAAAAATCGTTGGCATAAGTTTATTGCATCGGGAGGAGAATACTTTGAAGGCGATGATATAGATTTAGAAGAATAAATAAAGATTTTAAATATTATAAACATGGTCACCTTATTTTTTTATCACAGTAGTAGGTATATGACTCACGATCAAATTGCATAAGTTTTGCGTTAGATCTTTACAATTCATTCAGATGAAAATGATATTAAATGCAAGAAATTAAAAGTATCGTACGATAAGAAAATTTACAACCTACCTCAATGCAAAACATTCTCCAAATACACAGATCCCAAATCAATTCCTGCACCCAGAGTATTAGCTTCGTCAGAAAGACAACGAATATATGTGTCACAAGTTATCATTTTAAAAATCCACCAAGCATAACAATACCAGATAACGTAACTAAATCTGAATACACCAGCAAGAAAACGTCCAAGTAATCTCTTAATTACTTTTGAATGATCGTCATCATACACATAGCCAACAGATGTTTGCGAAAGTCTCCAAATGCGGTCATTCATTCAGGCGAATATTGCACATTATCATCATCACATCACACTAAAAACGATCAGTCTACTCGAGATCTGCGAGCCGTTAAGTGAATTACACAATTATTATTGAATTTTCTAAACATTGAAGAAGTCAAGTATCGAATAATCACATACACTTGGATTTCTTTCTACCCAATAGAATTATCGCATTGTTTCGTTGATAAAATGCAGTTTGTGCACTATGTAGTGATATCTTGTTTTATTGTTGCACATTGCTATGGTGCAATCGATACATCGTTACCCTATGTGTTTTACACGGAAGAGTTAGTATTGGGACGTCATGATTCTTATTCGATTTAAAGGAAGATTTTATTCAAAATTTGTGTGCGGCAAGACGGTTGTGGAGTGTTACGAAATTCGTTTATGCATTGATCAATGATAATCACGATGTTATTATTTGTTTGGTGTTGAATCGGTTTATTAGTCTTTGAAGCCAGCCAAATAGATCGTGATTGGTTGAGTGTTGCATACCCTCTCCTTCTTGTATCTCTTACAGTGACGAAAATGTGTAGACTTGAAATAGCAATGACTGGTTTTGAACAAATTCATTAACCCTATATTCACTCGCAAATTTGCAGAAAGTTTGAGAAACTTTACTCGAAACGAGAGTACGTTGAAAGCTGAAAGGGCTATTCAATTTCACGTAAAGTGTCTTATAAAATCAAACTAAATCGATCAACTCGAAATAATTCCTTTTGTTTAACGCTTATTATTTAAACATCGATGAAATGTTGTTTAGTAAAAATACATGAGACCTATGATACACGTATGAACGAAATTTTCCTCATCAACGAACTTCAGGACTGACAATTGTCTTCTTAATTTTTCATTACATAATCAATGATTTTTTTGTCTGAATTTCAACTCCGAAATTTCAGGCTTCCGGATGATCCGCGACTGATGCCAACACTCGGTAACGGTCATTTAGGCCTTACAGTATTTAGTGATTCGATTTATATGAATGGTTTGTACAATGGAAAAGCTGGACTAAGTCATCGTGCTCGTATACCGAACTATTCGAATGTTAGGTTATTACCAGCAACCGGCGATAATTCGATGTCGTACAGTTTGAATGTAGAAACTGGAATTTTTCAAATCAATATCGAAAATGAGGACATGAAAATCATTCATTTGATTTATGCTCATCGGTATTATAATCGAGCAATTGTGAATCAGGTTTATATCTACCGATATCATAGTGAAGGTAGGTTTTAAAAAAAAAATTTTATGTGTAAAAAATGTACATAACATAATATCGAAACTAACTTAAATAAGTTTCGATATTATGTTATGTGCATGCATTCAAAAAATGGCAAAAGGATTTAATCAAGCATTTAAATTTGCACTTGAAATTATCAGAATGGTGTTATACTATGTTAGTGTTATACTATATTCTACTGTCTAGTACTATGGGACGGAATTATAGAGTGAGTGTAAATTATAATATTTTCATTCTAATTCCTTGAATATTTGCACAAATGTGATTTGGAACAAGTATATGCACTTCTATTATAGCTAATCTTATGTTGTGTTACACGTCGCTGAGTACACAGTGCAAATTAACATCACCTGAAACATAGAAATCCGTTCATAGCATTCCCTGAATAGAACCCACTAATTATTATTTTACACTGGCGTTTCATTTAGATATCTTGATTAGAGATATATTTAACGTTGTCTAATAAGTGCATTAAATGTAGGCAATCAAATGCACTTCATCAAATGGCTCTCAAAATTTCAAGTCATTGCTTTAAATATCCATACAACGTTACGATCCTCTTTCATCCGAATCATTCTACCATGCTATTACTCAAACACCGCATATAACCACTGTTATGTACCTCACGTTCTCTGTCCGCCTTATAAATTAAAATCATCTAGTCGCACCAATACCGCTACTTTCTGCCTCGAAATGAATAAATTAGCCAAAATTTATTGCCTTCGACGCTAACACCCATTAAATCTAATTTAATTTCTCGATTTCTTTCTTCTTCCTCTATTGCTTTCTTTGTTCGTTTTTTATTTTATATTCTGCCGTATTATGGCATGTACTTAGTTTGTTGTTTCTTCACATCACTTACGGACGTTACAGGCACGCTACGAATCAACGTTCGGAACGAACCTGGAATCGAATCATCCGACATAGTGTTCAGCAAACCGCTGACGATTCGAACACCGGACAGTGCCTACGATCAGAACCCCGACGTTATAAGAAATAATCAAACAACAGTTCACCTGATCCAGGGATACACGGCACAGGTTGAAGATGCCGAGTATCAGAAGACAAGCAGGCATGTATGCTGTCTATGGAATCATGTTCCGGACGAGATCACACTATTGCCAGATCAGCGCTATGTTTCCTATAGGTTTGTAATGACTGCCGATGAACTATGCAGTGTGGCCAAACAGGAGATTATGGACGGTGAGTGTTTTTTTTAATTTTTTTTAATGACATATCAATCAACGTCATGAAGATTAGATACTACAAAGTAACTGTGTCTATGATATTATGCATTCAATTTTTAAAAAACAAATATTGTTTGGTGATACACAAGAACATAAAATTTCTTATAAAATTGAATGGATTTAAATAAATAAATTAGTCATTAAATCAATTTCAATTGATTTTACATTTTATCGCACATTTCCCCACAACAACACTCACTCTCATACAAATTATAACACGCAATTCATTTCAGTTCTCGGGCGCCCGAATAAAAAACTCCTCAAACTCCATCGAAGCGAATGGGCTGGTTTCTGGAATTCTTTTCGCATTCACATCGAGGACAATTTCAGGCTGGTAAAAATATTAGCTTTCTAATCACACAATATTTTGTTCTCGACTACCGATTTTTTCCAGGAAAAAGCAATTTACGGAAGCCTATTTTACATTGCTAGTTCTCTACCGTCGTGGAAAACAAATCAACCTGTTGCCAATTTCAATGGGCTTAGTCCAACAGGTCTTGGTCGAGGTGGTTCCGATCTGCGTGACTACGAAGGACATTCATTTTGGGACACCGAAATTTGGATGTTTCCCGTTATCTTGCATATGAACCCCGATTGGGCAAAACAGCTACTGAATTATCGTTATCGGATGTTGGACGTAGCCCGTGATAATGCGAAGAGATCTGGTTTTAGCGGAGCCAGGTACGTTAAAGATCCATGAGATCGGAATCAATTCATGAGTATGATAAACCATAGCCAATCATCAGATTCCCGTGGGAGAGCGCATATACCGGAGTCGAGGTGACACAACCGTGTTGTCCGCTCATTGCGCGCCAACAAATTCATATAACGGCTGATATCAGTTTTGCCGCCAAAAGCTATTTCGCACAAAACAAAGATTTGGAGTGGCTGAATAATGAAGGTTGTCCGTTGCTGGAGAATATTGCCGAGTTTTGGGCAAGTCGAGTGGAGTATAATGTTGAAACAGGGCAATACGACATTAAAAGTAGGAAGTAATTTTGTATGGAAATTTTGAAAAGAGGTAGATAAACGTTTATGTTTCTTATGCGTGCAGATGTAATGGGACCGGACGAAGATCACGTCAATGTAACGAACAATGCTTTTACGAACGTTGTGGTAAAGAACGCGTTGTATTTTGCAGAGTAAGTAAAACGTTTTCATAATTTACTTTTTTACAACGCCACCCAACGAACCTGGAATAAAACTTATTATGCAAAGCTTCGTTTCTAGTCTCGCCTTACCCGCCTGTAATATTAAGCGGCCCAAGAAACATCCTTCGTGGGCAACAATCGCCGATAAAATCAAAGTTCCATATGATGAAGAAAACGACTATCATCCTCAGTATGATGGATACAAACTGGATATGATTATAAAGCAAGCCGATGCCGTGCTTTTAGCATATCCTCTCACGTACCCGATGAATCAGTGAGTACAACATGGTCTTATTGAGAGCCACTCAACTTAGCAGGATGAAAAAAAAATCAATTATTTTTTAGGACCACACGTCAAAATGACCTTAAGCACTATGAAAACAACACTCGTGATACAGGGCCTGCAATGACGTGGGCAATACATTCGATCAATCATTTAGACAACGAGGACTACCTTCATGCCGACATAAATTTTCAGCGTGGCTACGAAAACTACATACGTGAACCGTTCCAAGTGTGGAGCGAAGTAATTAAAGGAGATAAGGGTGCGACAAATTTCCTGACCGGCGCTGGTGGGTTTCTGCAGTCAGTTGTAAACGGCTACGGCGGTGTGAGAATACATTTGGGCTACATGGAAATCCGGAAACCAAGAATCCCACCCAAATCGAATAAGTTTTCGATATCGGGTAAAATATTATTGGAGCAGATATTTTTATTCTTTAAATATAAAACTTATCGATTGCAGGCATCAAATATTTGGGATCGAAATTTAAAATTTCTGTCAACGACAATGGATCAATATTCAGCTGCTTGTTTGCTAACCAGCAGTATAAATTGAAACTTTACGATGGAAATGATGTATACGATGTAACACCAAATTTAATATGTAAATTATTTGATATATCATTAAAACTACAGTTAACACTCTTTACTCTATAGTCAACATCACCATGGATCGAATTGTTATAAAACCAACGGAAAACGTTTTCGGATCGAAATTAAAATTAAAAGATTTGTGGAAAATCAATCGGAATTGAAATAGATCAATTGTCTTAAAAATTAAAGATTTGATTTATTAAATAATTTACAGAAACTAATTCTATTTCCCAAAGTTTATAATAGTTCACACAAATTGAAACGTAGCTGGAGCTGACAAGCAAGCCGACTTCTACAAAAATGCTTTTTAACAATAGGATGAAAGACTAACCTCGAATGTTCGAAAGCAGACAGAATATTTTACATTACTTATGCTTGGAAATAGTAGTGCTCGTCTGCGTCTGCTTGCCGCCGCTCAATACAACATAAGGTGTTTGAGTTTCCTTTTGTTTTTGTTGGAGCATGCACAGAGTGCCAAGTGGTGTATCGGTCGAGCTCATTTTCATCATAAGCTGCAGCGAAAATTAAACATTACACTTTATTCATAAACTTGTTGAAATAGATTGACATACCCCATCCTGTTCCATTTTCTTTAAACGTTTCTCAATCTTATTCTTCCCGGGTCCTTTGCCGTGGAATTTATGGGACAAATATCGAAATGCTTCCTTTGCGTTAAGCACTCGACCATTATCATCGATGTACTCGAGCTTGACGTTCGGCTTGAATGTTTCTTTTTCTCTGAAGTCCATGATAGGACCACTATGATATCGATCACGACGACCGAATTTATCTTCCTCTCTATGAATGAGATAAGAGAAATGAATGTTATTTAAGGTAAATCATCAAATTAGAATATTACCACTACTTACCCATAAGCTTTGTCTTCTATTGAATAATTCTTCGCTTGCAAATGTGCCATTCGTGAGTTACTTGGCCTGTTCATATCCTCTTTCTCCAAATACCCCTTCGATACAGCCAACCTTAAAGCTGCTGCTACACCGGATCCAACATCAGGTTCTTCATCCAAAATTGCCACTTCAGCCACTTCGTTTGCAATATCTTCCGACGAAATACGCGCCACAGCATCGGGATTTACCGAGTTCCATGTACCGGTCGTGGACTGTGGCTTCTCATCCTCGACGTCTCCGTCTAGTGGTTCTTCGTCGAAATCCATCAAATCATTTGTATCTTCGTCACGATTACCAGCCATACCATATGTCGGAATGTCGCCTAGAGTTCTACAGAACTCGGCAGTTGCATTCAGGATTATGTTTCCATCCTTCGTTTCTGCCATTTCCTCATCTGAATCAACTTCTGTTTTCATTTCCGCCTTGATTAGATTCGGGTCGATCGGCAGAGATTTTTGAATGATTGATTCCTTCTGCTTCAGTTTGCGTGCTTTAGAAAGTACCCTCTGCAGATCGTCTTCATCTTCCTCCTCGACTTTTATATTAGAATTGTCTTCCGGAATCGCTGGTGTGTCATCGGTATCGAGTGATCCAATTCCACTGCGATTTCGACGTCCTAAATCGCTTTGTGTTGATGAATTTTGTCTTGGAAGCGGAATCAAATCGTCAGCTTTCAATTTCTGTCGTATTTTTTTAACCTTTTTCTTCGGCTTCTTAAATTTTGTCATTTCCGCTTCAGAGAGAGTATCTGAAGCTAATTTCAAACCAGTGTCAAGTGATTCCAGTATTTTCCCGGACAACTTAGTCCTAATTTCTAATATTTTTCTTTGGTGTGCACGTTCTGCTTCAATGTTTTCACCAATCGTGAAGCTTTTCTTTTTCGCATCGCCAATTTCGTCGTCATACTTATTTAAAATTGAACGTTCAATCGGATTGCCAAACTCATCCATAGTTTCCTCGTAGACATCATAGCCATACGCATTGGGTTTCTGTTTACGATTTTCGACATTTTTACGGTAACGTTCTTCGTCAATCATATTGACATTGATCAGGGCGTCGTCGTTGTCATCCAATACATCTTTGTCTTTAAGTGTAAGGATGATACTTTGTCCTTCGGCAAACTCATCGACATCGTGCTCAACACGTAATCCTTTCAAATCACGATCCTTGTAGGCGTTGTTTCGAGCTCGGCGCGTTTCTTCGTCAACTATATTCCCAATTCCAAACTCCGCGTCCATTTCTTCTAGGAGTTTTGCCTGCAAGCGGATTTGTTTAAAATATGTACATTTCGAAGAACTTGAACGACACTGTTATTTGGTGTCACACAATTATATTTACCCTGATTTGAGCCGCTTTCAATTCCTCCTCTTTCTTCTTGCTCTTTGCTACCCATGCCTTCACATCATCACCTTCTTCATCCGAATCACCAAGAGTTCTCACCTGCAAATTTAAAACCATTCTTTAATACCTTCAATATAATTTTCAAAAAAACTCACTATTTTCAACTTATCCTCTAAAGCCCTCCTTTCTCGCTTTTCCTTGAGTTTCTCTCGTATTTTTTCCGTTTGATTCTTCTCCTTAAGATTTTCAGCAGGTTTATGAAGAAACTCGCCCCATTCGTCCTTATACGACTTGAGCCCACCTTCGTTTTTCTTGCCCGACGCATCTTGAGTTTGTGCTGTAGACGAATCAACTTCGAGCGGCTTTAAGCCTAACTTTGCTCGAAGTTTGTTGGTTTCTTGGATGGACAAACAATCACCAGCTCCATTCTCCGGGATCGGTGACCGTGACTTTGGACGTTCACGTTCACGCTCTCTTTCATTCCTCGGAGGCGGCCGCTCGTTTCTCGTGGATTTCTCGATCCTCGTGGGAATCTCGGTCCTAGTGGGCCTCTCGATCCTAGCTGGTGTTGGTCTCTCGATCCTAGCTGGTGTTGGTCTCTCGATCCTAGTGGGCTTTTCGTTTCTGGGGGGTATTTCACGTTCACGGTCGTCTCGACCTCGCTCTCGTGTCCGTTCGGCCTCGCCCGTTTCTTTCGAAATGACTGGTGCTGGCGGGGCTACAGGAACTTCAATTACATCCGAGCCTGAAATCGAAGGAAAAAATTATGTTATCAAACTGAAAATTATGCTAATCATGACCATTTTCTGAGCATTCAATATATTACGTGACTTTGATGTGTATTTATCTATACAGCGACTTCATTTTTCAATTGGCTTTCAATAACGCCCGCTTAATTGGTGAAACTCTAACAAAAGTATTTCTTCTGTAATTTCTTGTCTTGAAAATTCACTCAGTTCAATATCCACAATCCGCGTGCTTATAAAAATTCTAAGAGTTGCTACTCCTAATACTTCCCGTATAATTGGCTGACTGGTGCAATGGAAAACATAATCACTATCAGCTAAGTATTTTTTCCATAATGATCAATTAGGGTACATATTTATTGTTAATTGTAAAGTTTTCAAAACAAATTTCCTCTGACAAATAAGTATCAGCAATGGGTCTCTCAAACTGCCTGCATTGTTTTTTAATGTTTTTCTTCGTAGCTTGGTAGTATTTTAATGCATTACCACGCCGAACTTGATCGGATTCTGTCATTTAGATTCTTTAAAGAGTAGAAAACCGAAGTTGGTTCAATAGTGTTTTGTGAGATTTACAAAGGAAAATTCTATTCATCAACGAGTTTGTATGAAATGTTGTGTTGCGAACGCAATTCCGTGTTCCGATGCGCTGAAATTGTTGGAGCAAGATTTTGGCGAGTGTTTTATATGTAACATAAGAGCATTTGCATGGTACAAAGCGTTCAAAGAGGGTCGTGAAGCCGTTGTCGACTTGCCTCGTTCTTCAAAGGTCGCCTATTTTCAAGGAGACTCAATTAATGAATAATTGATGTTTTGTATTTTATTTGATCATTTCCGAAGCTTATTTGCAGAATCTATTTTCAACGCAAGATATTAAGTTCTCCTTTTATTTTTATTTCATTTGTTGTCGACATCATTTCCCATTCGCTACTAGAGTATCGTTCATAATTCTTTCCATTTTCCAAATATCCGCGAGTGGATAACGAGGTTTCTTTTGAAATTTCTAAGCATTACTATTTACCTTCATAGTCTCATATGAAAATAAAGCTGATCGTATACTGCATTAGATCCTCCCACGTCTGCAAAAAGAGCAAAGAAAAAGTGCGGATGGTTTATTCAGCACAACTTATTAAGGCATAGGAACGATGAAATGCTCGTCTTAGTTCAACATCAACTTAGTTCATTCAGATTTCAACAGCGCTCCCACAATGTCTTCGAAACAAATTCTTATCGCTTTTCTCGCTTCCATTTCAAAGTTTATGTGGCTATCGCTGTCGACATCAACGAGCAACATACACCGTAACCTATGCCAGCTTACTAATTAAAACAAAAGCCGAGAAGCCTGTGCCCTGGACGTAACAACATCCAAGCGCGATTCAAATAAATTCGATTTAGGCACAAGGCTCGAACCCAGCAACTATTTATAATCAACTATTGTTACTACTTACTATCGCTATCTTCGTCTTCGATAACAACAGTACGGCTCTGATCCCATTCTCCGCTGCGATCTTTCGAGTGCTGTTTCGATTTGCGTTCCTTGTGGCGTTTATGATGATGATGATGCTTATGGCGTTTTTCGCGCCCTTCACGATCGCGATCACGTTCTCGATCGCGTTCACGGTCCCGGCTCGATTCGTAGGCGCTTCGCCCTACTTGTGCCGACACTGGGCTACGCGACCTGTGCTTATGGCGGCTACTCACATGCACTTCTCGCTCAGCCGAATATGCTGGAGAACGTGAATGTGATTTGTGCTTATGCTTTCGCGATCCACCTTCACGATCGCGTTTCTGTTTCTTCGAACTCGAGCCCATTATGAAATGAAACTCAACAACAGCAATATTCCAAACACAATTCCACAAAACCCAATTTGCTGTCAAAAACGAATCACAAATCTAACCTGGTTTGCACTTATTCACCACGAACGCGAACAATCGTTTGACCAGCTCTTCTCGTTCTCATATTTTACCGAAGGTGGCACAAGCGACAGTGAGTTGCTGGTAATGCAGTATAATTTCACTTCCAAATTTAAAGTAAAATATTTATATTCTGTTTAAAATATACCAAATCCGCCCGCATCATATGCAATGAAAAAGTGTTTGGCAAATTGCCTGAAAGTTAGCCCCATTACTTTACCAAAAAAGAATCTCTCAAATTATAAGCCCGCTAAATATTCGAAACTTCATTTGACACTTGACGTTTTGTTTTGCTTCAAGACCGCCAAAACAAAGGGAGTCGTCTGTCTGCGAGCCGAGTTCACTGACGCCAGATTTTCTTAAATAAATTCCAAATGAAGATTGAAAATACTACGATGAAAGCTCCATTACCCGTTGATGATGGAAATTCGCAACCCACACAATACGGTTCGGATGAATCTAATGACGAGGTAATATTTGAATTAACCAAATCAGATTTCACACAAAAACATGCTTACGTCCCCTATTGCTCTCTAATTCACCTAGGATGAAACCGGTAGCCTTGTTAGTACGTCCACAACAAACACATCACGTAGTGCAACGCCAACAAATCGAAAACTGAAACGTAAGAAGAAAAAAGCATCGAAAATTGTTCGACCTCCATATCGTTTTGTGTAAGTCTAGACTTGTCAATTCGCTTTCCAAAGTATGACTGAAAACTATAATACACTGATAAGCTTGGTGTACGAAACAGATGCAGCATTAAAGAAGACCATGGTCAACCACTGTTTGGAGCTCAATTCAATCACAACTTACGAAAAGGCGAGCCATTGATATTCGCCTCCGTGGGCAGCAATCGGGTTTCAATTTATGAGTGTCCGCCGGAAGGAGGAATCAAGCTGGTGCAATGTTATGCAGACCCAGATGTGAGTATGGTCTGAACCATGATTCGAAACTTTTGACACGACCTGGATGACTGGTTTTAGGTGGACGAGATATTTTACACATGTGCTTGGTCGTTCGAGCCAGAGACTGGTCGGCCAATTCTGGCAGCTGCAGGACTCCGGGGCGTTATTCGAATTTTCAGTCCCGCCATTCAGTCCTGTATTAAAGACTATATCGGACACGGACACGCCATCAACGAACTGAAATTCCACCCAAAGAAGCCTTATATTTTGCTCTCGGCGAGCAAGGACCACTCATTGCGACTTTGGAATGTGCAATCGGACGTGTGCATTGCAATATTCGGTGGAGTTGAGGGTCACCGGGACGAGGTGTTGAGCGCTGACTTTGATTTGAAAGGGAATCGGATAATGTCTTGCGGAATGGATCATTCGTTGAAATTGTGGCGTCTAGACAAACCAGCGATTCGAGAAGCCATCAGCACTAGCTACGCCTTCAACCCGAATAAAAGTAATCGACCCTTTAATTCGGTGAAAGAGCATTTGCCTGATTTCTCGACGCGAGATATCCATCGCAACTATGTGGATTGTGTTCAGTGGATGGGTGATTTTGTCCTTTCCAAATCCTGTGAAAACTCGATAGTTTGCTGGAAGCCTGGCAAAATGGGTGATTTTGGCAATTTTCCCGAATCCAAAGTCGGTGGCGCTGATGCCTCGGCAGCGTCAATTATTCATCGATTTGATTATAAGAAATGCGAAATATGGTTTATTCGATTCGCGCTCGATTTCTACCATAAAGTAATGGCTTTGGGAAATCAGAGTGGAACAACCTTCGTGTGGGAAATGGATGTGACTGATCCGAACCAGACCAAGTGTAGTACACTGGTGCATCCGAAATGTGTAACTGCCATTCGACAAACCTCATTTTCTCGTACTGGAGATGTACTGATTTGTGTGTGTGATGATGGAACTATTTGGCGATGGGATAAGTGCTGAGACGATTGATTGATCTCTGTATCAAATAGAAAACGTCGTCGGATGATGTTTTTCGTACTGTAGTTATGTGTTTATTAAATTAAGCTTAGATTTTTCAAAGTATACAATTCGAATTATGACTTGCGGTCATTTAAAAAGACTTAACACAATTAGAACTAACTGATGTGTATGTGAATAGATTGATTATTAATAAATAAATTTGAATAGAATAATCTGACTCGTACTTGTGGACATAGCCAGTATATGTCAGGGAATAGCGGGTTTTACCACACGATATGTGCTTTTTTATTTTGGGGAAAATGATTTTCTCATGCAGTGTAATAAATGACTCTCCTCATTTTAAAGTTTTCAGTCAGGTTTTTGTTTAAACATTGCGAACTAGCCGTCTACGAATTAGGAAGGCATATTTTTGTAATTTCAACCGACTGTTCTCTGCATTATCGACAGAGTCAAAATTCACCATGGTCCACTCGCAGTAAGCTTCATTCGCATGAAAGAGAGACAAAATACATTTTGATTTCCACTACACACTTTTGCCGATTCGACCCTTCATCGTATATTGTATCGTTCGTCGTGTACCACTTTGTCCGTCAGTTTTCCTCGGGTAAAACCACCGAAATTAACTCTTCCGGTGTAAATAACAGCCTTGAAGTGCATCCGAACTGTGTATAACATTCACAAAGTGTTCTTAAGCGTGAAAGCATCTCTGGTGCGGGAGAAATGATCTGAAAATTCAGTGCAAAGTTCGGGACTGTGGTGCTAGTTGAAAGTCGAACTGTGCCTGGTCGCGGTTACGGTGGCAGCGGTCATCGAAATAAAGAGCCGTCGACGACATTTTCGTAACCATACGGTATTTGAAAACAAAAGTGAGTAGATTTTGTGGATATAGCGTGTAATGCTGCGCGTCGTGATTTGGTTTCTGTGATTGCAGAAATGATCCTGCTCCTTGAAGGAGTCGCTCGGGGCTATCGGGGAAGATGTATATTGAGTGGTAATGGGCGACTTCAATGCGCTCGTTGTGTATTATGATGGATATTGGCCCGAATGTTTTTATGTATGTGCGCGCCTGAGCTTTTGACGTGTACGTAATCGTACGGATCGACGAAGAGAAAAATGCAGGAAAAATGTCAGATTAGTTCGACGTATATGCACGCGCCTTGAAATCTCTGGGCTTGCCAGGGATGAATGAAAGCGCAAGAGCAGGACAAAAGGACATTGCTAGGGGGTTAATAAAGAGTAGTAAGCGATACGTAGAGCTCTTTCTGTCCACTGCGATAAGGACCGTCGCAATGATTGTTTGGGCGATTTCGGGAGCCATGTTTCAACTCATAAGTCAGAATGGTAGAAACTGACTTGTTTGGCGTTGGATTCTATCGATTTTTTTTGCCATGCACTTCCTCCTAGATATGTATTTCGCAATAGATATGTAGGTACTTTGAGATTTTTTTTGCTATGATGCGAGCATATGCTTGAGAAGTGAGGCATGTTATTTGCCTATGATTGCTCAGTCGAATTATAGTGAAATATTTGTGATTCATAGGAAATACTTGGTATCAGCTGAGTAAACTGTCGAATATTTATTTGAATGCTATCTTGAATGAAAGATTTGTGGAGCTGTGTGGTATGAATAGCATTTGGGATGAAATATAGTAGGCTTAATTTTGAGATAAGATGCCTAGGAAATCGATTAAAACGTAGGGTGTTAGGATGAAATGTTTCTAGTGAATTTAGATATAATCAATAGTTTCAGCTTTTAACATTCAAAATAATTTAAGCTTAGTTCTCCTGTAAACAACATTATCTTGATTATCTTTGAATCGTTTTCATAAACATGATCGGCAATCATTGTGTTGATTAATATCTTATTTGTAGTTCGGCCTAAAATACTCATATTAAAGTAGTTGATTAAAAATTCCCGCGTAAGGACCCTACGATTTAACGTGAAGTTTCAGAATAATGGTAAAAATTATGCATAAAACAATTGCGAGCCTTTAAAGTATTGTAGACGAATTCTTAAAAAATACCTGTAGTATCTAAAAGGCTTGCAAGAAAAAGTTTACTAAGTCATCGGATAAACCCCATCTCTTTACTGAGATTTTTGCTAAATTCCTTCTTGCCATCTACATCGTTGAATCCTTCTAGTCTTCCAATGATCGCTTTCAAACAAGCGCCTCTATTAGAGGTATTGAAAATACTCGCTAAGCTTGGTGTTTTCAATTTTGCCAGACCTGATGGTATTTTGCCCCTTGTACTAAATAGCTGCACCTCCGCCTTAGCTAACCCTCTGTGTAAACTATTTTAAACATTTTCCAAATTGCGAAAATGCCATGAAATGCCTGGGTTTCCTTCAGAGAGCAAGATATGTAAACTTTACTCGATTGGACATAGCACACATCTACAACACCCTCCTAAGACCAAGCCTTGAGTATATCTCCCATATATGGGATGAGGTAGAGCGCACTGTATAAACGATATTAGATAAAGACCAATGCAAAACTTATTGGCGACGAAAATATTACTTCACGTATTGAATCCCCTGAGCATTAACGTAATGTGGTTTGCATTTTTTCATCTTTATCGCTTGAACATAGTTCTAACGAAATATCAAGTCTGATCCCTTTTAGAGGAGCTCGTGCCCGCAAAACCCGAGCCTCTCAACGTTCTAGCTCTCAAAACCTTTCGGTCAGTGCCAGTCGAATCGTTAAATTTCACGATTCTTTCTTATCTAGTTAATACGATTGTGGCACAGCCTATACCATCTGCTGTTCTCCCCGCCGACTAAGCCACAATTGAATAAGCGAAATGTGGCACCATTATCTCTTACAACCTTACTGATGTTTCTTTGAAAAGGGAATAAAAACTCATCATTCCTCTAACGAACAACAGCAATTAATCAAAATGCCTTCCTATGTAATAAATCAGTGCCCAAAACTTTTAAGCGAGCCTCTTGCTTGTGGGTTGTTTAACTTGAGTGTGGATATCTTTTAATTCCTGGTTTATTAGGAAAATTCTCTTATAGCAGAAAGTGAAATTTCTGATTTTTTTCTTTCCTATACTGTCGCGGTTGAGGTTTTAATACTTTTGATATGAAGCCTATAATTTATTTTAATTAACTGTTTCGTTCCAAATATATATTCCTGTATCATTATTTTTTATAGGAACAATTATTACAAATATGAACCAATCATTAGCTACTTTAGGAGTGAGGGTAAGTTCACCTGTTTTGTGTGCCTAAACATGTTTGGTATTTTTGTAAGAATTTCTGTTCCCCATCAAATCCCTTCATCCAGTTTTCTACTGCATATTTGTAAATTTGATTCTTTTCTGGCGTGCATTGTCTACGAACAAATAAATAATGATAATTTGAATTCCTCTTTATGAAATTATTGGAAATACACTGTCTTTTTTCGAAGTAAACATTGTATTCAATGGCCTGCGAAAGAATTCCTCCATTACACTCTTCAAAGAAACGTCGCCACAATAATGTTTCCTTATATCTAATTATAAGGTCACAAGACGTCTTATAAACATATATTCAAGATCCATCTAGCATATAATTTTCGTACGTGCTAAAAACTATTATTGTTCAGACTCCCATCATATTTCCAGAAACTATGGCTACTTAGTGGTTATTTAATAACAATAATGTTATCGAATGATTGTGAGAAGAGAATTTTAATTACTATTCAATGCACACTTGCAAAGAAATAACCATATTGATCGGTCGTTGAAATAACATTGAGAACGTGATCGATGCAATTTCAAAGAATAAATCGAAAAAAAATACACTTGTATCAAGAACACCATGTAACTTCGTTGTGTGCTTAAAGAGGTGGAGTTATCCACGAGGTTTGAACTTTGATGTTGTTCAGGTCTGCCTGCCAACGGAAATGTGCATTAAATGTAGAAACATGTAATGGAATGAGATTTTTTTATCGTATTGTGCTTCAAAAATGAATAAATTTTCGTTTACAAAACTAAGTGCAGGAATTAAAACTATCTGCCTGCAATCGATAGCTGTAGCATAGATAAATATTTACATATTTCAGTTTAGAGCGACATTCTAAACATTATCTATCTCTCTTGTTACTTCTCGAGACAAAGAAAAGCCGAGTGTAAATCGATTAAAAAACTAACGTACTACAAGTAACTTTTCATTATTGCGTACATGGGCTAGTTCGCTACGAGCCCTGTCTCTGTAACTGGTTGTGTCCACGCACTAGTCAGTCACAAGTCCCCATTTAGTTTAACTTGTACACCATCGGCAAGCACCACTCCGCACATATAGCTTAGTCTCAGTCTTGTTCTAACTGCAGTTAATATAATTATTATTACTCGGTGAGCGCCAAGCAGTAGGATCAAATATTGTGCGAGGTCGATATGTCACAACATTTCCTGGTGACTAATCATAGTATGTAACGTTTTATGCTTTCGAGTAGGCTTACATATAGTACTAGTACGTTTATTGTGGACTTTCCGTGGCATTTTTTTAAACGACTGTTTCAATTAATTTGATTGCAAAGTGCTAGCGCCTGCGAAGGGGGAGACAATGTGCAACATAGGTGTAAATCAAATTATACTTTTTTGACTGATTGCAATTATGTGAAAAGAAAAACAGGGAGCGGGACAATTTCAAGTTCATATTTGTGTTGACTGATGTGCGCCAATTATCCTAATTTTAAAATGAATTATACAGTTTCGGGGGAAGGTAAGCTATATTTTGCGATATGGTATTATTTCGATAGCAATAGTTCTTTATCAGAGCGTTCGTTCCGTACAAACGCATAAAACTGGCTTTTATTTGACTAACCCAAAAAGGATATTGCTGTCCACATGAAACCCAAACTAACTAGCGATACGTTCCTTAAGTCTTGTCTGTCGCGTATTTGTTCCTTCATATTGTTATCGGCTGCTACTATTGACCCAAAGTAGGTGAAGAATTGCACTAATTCAAATTCATTCACCACTACCTTGATTCTAGGTATTCTTTCTGCAGATGCTGCCACCATGTACTTCGTCTTTCCTTCATCTATGTCCAGTCCCAGTTGTTGTGCTTACCGCTCGATCTGGATGAAGCATTTTTGCATAGCTAGTTCAGATATGATGTCAATATGATCTCCATAAGCCAGTATCTCTGGCAATAGACCCAACTCCAGGTCGAAGAGGAACTTTTTGGAACCCATTGATTATGTTGAACATTCTGCAATCGGGCTTGGCTTGTTACATTGGTCAAAGTCAACCTATAAAACCGTGTCAGTTTGTGATGTCGAATTGGCTTTATCTGGCTATGCTGCCAAAAGCGGCCTTAAAGTCTATAAATAGATGGTACAATAGAAAATTGAATCCCAAGTATTTTTCCATCGGGTACCTAAAAGTGAAACTCTAATCAATTGTGGTTTTGCCTCGGAAGAATCCACATTGATATTGTCCGATGATGGCTTTAGCATATAAAATTATTCGCTCTTACCGAATAGAGGAGAATATCTTTTAGAACGAACTTAGCAATGTTATACGCCAAATTACTCCCGTTGTCCTTACAGTACGTGCAGCCTGGTGTGCACTGCGTTTTGTTTTGGGCTATTTGTTAGATCTCCTGCGCCTGGTGCGGATCTCGCTGACTAGTTTTTTTTTAACTTAAAGATCAGGTCTTTTCCCAAACTGCTTTCACCGTCTGTGGTTAAAGGTAAAATATATCATATCGCATAAGCCTCAGGATAATGAGAACGTAATCAATCAAAAGTAATTCGAATATAGAAAACCACGTCTACCAGATACATATATCCTATTTGTAAATGACATGTCAACAAGTTGAATAATTAATCACCCTTCCCTTGTTTGGTTGAAATGTGTCTTAAATGCTTGTTTATTACGCTTGGTATAGACCCAACCACGACTTACGCAAATATAAATAAAACTCAAATCATTCAAAACTCAACTTACTGATTCTGATTCCTTCCTACAGATTTTCCTCACTACCTACGAATAGACAAAATGGATACAGATGATGTGGAAACGTCTAGCAGTAGCGCTATGTCAACCTTAGGCACGCTATTCTCATTCACTAGCCCAGCCGTCAAAAAATTGCTCGGTTGGAAGCAAGGTGATGAGGAGGAAAAATGGGCTGAAAAAGCTGTTGATAGTCTGGTTAAAAAATTAAAAAAACGAAAAGGAGCTATCGAAGAATTGGAACGGGCACTTTCATGTCCCGGTCAACCATCGAAATGTGTAACAATTCCTCGTTCATTGGATGGAAGATTGCAAGTAAGTATTGAAAAAAATCCTTTAAAATATATAGTGGATAATAATTTCTGTGTAATTTGCAGGTTTCACATCGCAAAGGATTGCCGCACGTTATCTATTGTCGTGTTTGGCGTTGGCCTGATCTACAGTCACATCACGAATTGAAACCAATCGAAAGTTGCCAATATCCGTTCAGTGCTAAACAGAAAGAAGTATGCATAAATCCGTACCACTACAAGCGCGTAGAAAGTCCTGTTCTACCACCTGTCCTCGTTCCAAGACACTCAGAATTCGCACCGGGTCATTCGCTTCTGCCGTTCCAAACAATGTCCGAACCAAATATGCCACACAACGTAAGCTATTCGACAGCTGGTTTCAATTCGCACATCAGTCCCAACAGCCCAGCTATGACATCGTCCGTTGGAAGTCCGAGCTCAGTTAATTCGAATCCTACCAGCCCGTATGGAAGCCTGGCCGAAACACCACCGCCAGCCTACAGTCCACCCGAAGATGCGAATTCCAACAACCAAACCGAGGGTGGCACCGCCATGGATGCGGCGATGGAAGTGGCTCCGGTAAGCTATTCCGAACCTGTGTATTGGGCAAGTATCGCTTATTACGAATTGAACTGCCGCGTCGGCGAAGTTTTTCACGCGAATTCTAATTCACTGATCGTTGACGGCTTCACCAACCCGTCAAACAATGCCGATCGATTCTGTCTCGGTCAACTGAGCAATGTAAATCGTAATAGTACGATTGAAAACACACGGCGCCATATTGGCAAAGGCGTTCACCTCTACTACGTAGCTGGCGAAGTTTACGCCGAATGTCTATCCGACTCAGCGATTTTCGTGCAATCCCGCAACTGTAACTATCATCACGGCTTCCATCCCTCCACCGTGTGTAAAATTCCTCCTGGTTGTTCGCTAAAAATCTTCAACAATCAAGAATTCGCTCAGCTACTATCACAATCGGTAAATCATGGCTTCGAAGCTGTTTTCGAATTGACACGAATGTGTACGATTCGAATGAGCTTTGTTAAGGGCTGGGGTGCCGAATATCATCGTCAAGATGTAACATCAACACCATGCTGGATTGAGATTCATTTACACGGACCGTTACAATGGCTCGATAAGGTCCTAACACAAATGGGCTCACCGCATAATGCAATCAGTTCGGTGTCTTAAGAGAAAATAAGTTGGATAAGTTTTATGAATTAGGAAAATTGGAAATAATTCTTCATTCATTCTCTGCCATTCATATTCATTCACGCAAAATTCAAAACTATCAGAATACTTATATTCATACATGCAAAAAGAAAATGCAATGTATGAACAAACAAAAAAAAATCTACTCTAAAAAGCACTTTCGATTAGAATTTAAGCTAACAGCATATAGACTGTAATGGAATATGTATATGATAAAGATGTATGTAGATGTAAAACTTCCTATTTTTACTTATTAGTTGTATTGTCAAAAGAAGAAAAAAGAAAATGTATGTGTTTGCAACTGAAATATGTAGTGAACAACAAGAAAAAATATGAAAATTGAAATCGTACAAAAGTTAGCCTTTTGGATACTCGATCCATAGTTATATATTATGTATAGCAAAATTTAATGAAAATCAAAAGTTTGAAATTATCGTGCAATCCCGTAAAAAAAGAGTTGTTTTAAGAAAGTGATTTAAATCTATACGTAGTCGCATATTTTTCATTCTGAATCGCTTAAAAACGAAATGTAGTTGACGTTCGGTATTGCTACTTTCTTATTATAAAATAGTTGGCAGATCATGTTTGATCGACATATTATCTTGCATGATGTGCCTGCCTTATTGTGTCGGTAAATTAGCTGGTTGCCACCGTTTATAGGAACTAAATCGAACAAAGTGCATTGTTCAAGTGCCTAATTGATTGCATGCTTCAAAGCGAAAGGACGTAAGTTGCAGGTTAATGAGGATGGTCTACTGTTTAAAAGTTCAAATCGCCTTAGAATTCTAAAACTGATATTTTTTTCTAAAAATTTGTCAATGTAAAATCAAAAAAACTCAACTCTGTCATAGTTTTGATGACGAGAAGATTGGTGACACCAAAATTTCGTGAAACAGCCGTCTGAGAAAGCGCAATCAGAAGGAAAAAAAATAATTGAAAATACATTTGCTATCACAGGCGATCAAATCAAATTAACTTAACCTCAGATCAAATTAACTTTCTTGCATGGACAGTATCTTTGCCCCGATCGTTCACAAATTAAACAAGGACTTTCCTGGTTTGCTTGATAACTTGCAATTAGAAGACCATAATTTCTTGATACCGATTCTTGATAAGTTATATTTCTGTTTTGCTTTGTTTGTTAAATTTAAAGCAAGTTTTATAAAATTTGATTAATATGTTCGTGATTTGGCCAAAGCTGATGTGTTTTTTTTATATATGTACATCTATACACAGAAATATATTGGAATGTTTTATTTTAGTTTGCCAACAACTACACAAAAGTACCGTAAAAGTTTTTTTCTTGCAAGTTGAAAAATTTCGAAGCAAAAAATCGCTAAATAATGAGTCTTAAACAAAAGTGCATCTTATACAATATTTATAATTATGCGCAAGTATGCGGTAAGCAGCCGCTTCAACGTTTTTTCTGCAACTATATGCTATTTGTCGTCGACGAAATGTATTTTTTATATAATAAACATGTATTGAAGATTTATTGTAACAAAATTTATTATTAAACAATAGAATTATGATATATGCGGGGGGATCTCATGAAAAATGAAAAGATCGTATTAATATAAAGACCCTTGATAGTTATAATAACTGTAAATGTTTTTTTTTTTTAGAAAATAGTGACGATTGCTATTGCATTTTATTAAAAAGAAAAGTATATATGAAATGTGTTTTGTTATGGGTTTGATTTTTGGTTAGTGGAGAAGTATTATATTTTGCTCTATTTAATGATGAACGCATTACCTTGTCTTTGAACTCCGTAGTCTCAATTTGTGATGATGAAAAATGAGAAACTGTCGATACTTCGAATATCTTATTTGAATCAGGAAAAAATAATTCTTTCCGTGCTGCTTAAGGTTAGTGGTTGAAAATTCCACAATCGAGCGTTGAGGACGAATAGCTGCTTTTATATAGATGGTCATCGCAGTTTAATATTCCGACTTTGTTTTGCGACCCACAAATAATTTCACGTTTTTGAATTAATTCGCTCGACCATGGCTAATTGAAATTAGTGTCAAAAATACTTAATCACAATCAATTGCAAACTAAACTAGAGGTATTTACTAAAGGCGGTCGTTATATTTTCACTAATATAAATCCGGAAACAGCCGCGGAACCTAACCTAACTAACATATAAAATTACGGTGCGAGAGCTTTGTTTCGATATTTTTCTTGCTATCGAGTATCGAACAGATCATGTCACTTTTCGAACTTCGATACTCGATGCTGCCAAGAAGGCTTTTAGACGAATCAACTCAATACGAAATTCTCTTTTTAAGTTGACCATTTACTACATGAATCAGCTCAATATTCGAATTGGTGCATTTTGTCACTCGTATTTCTACCAGCGATGGGCATTGAGACGAATAAATTTGTAGCAGATTTTGTTCAAAAAAGTAGCAGAATCAGAAAAAAAGTAGTAAAAATAGACACATATATATAGTGTATGAAAAAACCGAGAACAACGACTTTTTCTGCATTCTAAGAACTTAGTCAGACGAGCAGCATTTAACATTAGTTGCCACACGCTCGGCGTTTTCTTATCGTAGATGTGTTTCAGTTGATGCTTAATGGTTCACCGAAGTTGCATCAGTGCTATCTTCATTAAAAAGTAGTTCCCCGGGAAAAGTAGTAAATATAATTTGCTACGTAGTAGAGTAGTAGATTCAGAAAAATGCGGAAAAAAGTAGCAGATCTACTACAATTGTAGTAAATGCCCATCGCTGATTTCTACGCACTTTTATGAGCACTAAGAGAATTGAACACTTCTGAATTTTTACAGCATCTTGCAAATGCGGACACACGAAAGTGTCAAAAACTTAATGGCAATCGAATCAACGTAACCGGCCCCTTCGGCTTCACCGCCGCCTTTTAAAAACTCGATTTGAGTTGAGCCATGTAAAAGGCTCATTTTCAACCATCGATACTCGGTGCTGCCAATTAATATGCCGAGTCACCGACCGAGTCGTGGTGTTTGAGAGTGTTTTCGTGCATCGAAGTTTTGGATTATAGTTATAAACTTTTCCTGCCTTTCGGAAACGACGAAAATGAAGTAGTTGGCCGTAAAACAATCGATTGAATAAAATATCAGGTATGGGACAGGATACTTGACTGAAAATCGGCCATGCGACGAAAAGAGTATAGGGCTCTTTTGTCACTGCTCTCACTAGGTCTGTTCGCGTCCGGGGATCTATTGTAATATATTAAAAAAGATTCGCAGCAAGTCCCTTTTGTACTCTTGCTGCAAGCCAAATTTAGCCACAAAAAGAAGCCAGCCGCAAAAATCCGTTGCTGCTGCGGTACGCGAACAGACACTCTTTACGTTAAAGTTATATTTCTCTCGTAACTCAATAGGCGCGATTTTTTGCTCCCCTTATCCATAACAGAACAATGCTAACCAGTGCAGACGCATGGGAAACAACAACTTCTGTTAGGGAAAGGGGGACTTGGTGTTCCCAATGCGTCAGCATTGTTCTATTATAGATATGGGAAGCAAAAAAACACGCCTAATATAACTTTCTGCTTTGCTTGCAGCACTAGAAGAAGCGCCATAACTTATTCTGAAAAACTGCAAACTTACAAACCAAACATACACTTCTACAAAATATCGGTGTTTTACTCGTAAGTTATCTTTTATTCATACTGTAGTCATTTCTTCTGAAAAGCTTCAATAGCGTTGTATTTTTCAGGATTAATTTTTCTATCAAATATTACAACTTGTTATCATATATCGATATCTCGAGGACACTTTGTCCCCTCCGTTGATTCTGACCGCCCTTCTGAATAACATATTCAACATCTCATATACAAGCATTCGTGCATTTTTTACCTTCCCTGCAAACATTTTACCAGCTTCTAAATTAACGAAATCCCCTTCGATTCAATCACAGCATCACTTAGCTCATCTAGCAGCAAGAAATGTTCAGGTTTCAGTGATTTGCACTCACTCAATCTCGATACCGTTTTACTTTCGATCATGTCTTTTTCCTGCCATGTTATCACCAGGTCCTTTAGCAATACTTCAACAGTTGCGGGTATTTTGAACCGATACAAACTTCTATCATCGCTACTAGAACACTGTTTACTATCAGAACATTCAACTGTAGAATATTTTTCCAGCAGCTTGATGTGCGATGGTGACTGTCGGCTTGGCGGCAAATTGAGAACAGCTAATAACAATAGTCGACTAATCTCGGATCGTATCATGATATCTTGGTACAATTCTTCTTTTTTCCGTTCGGTTATCAGATCAAATATATCGGTTAGTTTTTCTAGAGCGGACACAAAGTCTTTGTCCTGAATGGATTTATTTGCTGCTACGTGTAAATCATAGATTCGATGACATGGCGATGAAAAATTACTATTTGCTTCGAAATTCGGATTTATATTGCGAATTTCACGTATAACAGCTGCTTTGAGTACGGAATCGTCTTCGAGTTTGGCCAGAGCTTGAGTATATGACTTTAGAGCACCCTAAAAAAGAGGTTTAAATTAACGAAAAATTGAAATACTGAATTGAAGTACCTCAATATATTCTTTTTTGTTGCTTCTTAGGCTTAGTTTTTCGATTTCATCGTCCGCTTGAACAAATGATCGTGCTGATTTCAATAAGAAGTCGACTTCAGTAATTTTCTTACCTGAAATTCAAAATTGTTTTGCAGCTATTCACTTTAGATAAATAAATTTTTGAGAATAAGATTTTGGAGATATATTCTTCGAAGGAAAGATACACTTTCCTAGCTAGTGATCATTTAGCACTTTCGTAAACTATGTACATTCTTAAGCTTACCTAGAATATTTTCACATTTTGCTGCACCCAAAAAGCACATTGCTGCATACTGATAAATACATGCTTCATGAAATTTTACGCCAAGACGTTGAAAATCATTCGACACTTCTTCCACATTCGGTGCGAATCGTCTGCAATATAATCAAAATTGGTCTTTTTCATAGAATATTAGTATGCAAAAAATATACTTGAAAACAACACGTTCAAACTTCTTCAGTTTGTTCGAAGTCTTCAGATACTGTTGAATCAAAGTATTTGGAAATGAATCTTTGAGTAACATCTTTGTTTACAAGTGAATCTTGTCGCTCGTATTCCGCTTGGTTACAGTCAGTGTACTGTCAATTGTGTGCGGGGACGGCGGGGACTTGTTTGGTTGTCAAATGTTGTACGAGATGGTCACGTTGGCAGTTATTTATCGAGATTTGCATTTGAATTGCTTATGAAACGGAGAGAGAATTAAATTTTCATTTTCACTTTACAACAAACGTTTAGTTGTAAAACAGTTATAGGTACTCTCTGTTCAGAAATGTTTTTCGCCATTGTCCAAAATAAGTTCTTCACATTTGTTAGACTATACTCATACCATACCATGCTAGATTCCCAAAGAATTATTCAAAAAGGACTTGATTCAAAGAATCAACTAAAAGATGAAAAACAGGGGTCAAGATAAGGAGTTCTTTACCCCTTAGATACTGAACATTTTCACCCCGAAAATACGACTTCCGCAGCTAATTTTCAAAAGCATTCAAACTACATTAAAGTTTGTTTCCAATTTGTTATTGCATAAAAAAGTCAAATTTGTACATAGCAAAAATTCAACACCAGTATTTTTGAGTTTCCAGAGTATTATTCATGAGAATATTGTTGTCCTTAACACAAAAATTCACAAGCCACTCCAGCAATTTCGACTCCCTTTCCGACAACGCTAACTACTTTGCTGCCAGTGCTGGCCTGTAAATACGTAAAAATATTTTTTAGCAGAGAAGAACTATTATTAAATTCATTACACAATTATTTTCCAAATACAAATTTCTACTCGAAAATAATCCAATAATACATAGAACAGAAACTTACAATCTTCTTGACGACACTCTTGAACGAAGCATCACTTTGTCCTGCAAAGACAAGGAGAACGAAGAAGAGCACAGCAAAGAATTTGGCGAAGTTCATTTTGGTGCTTGTTTGTTTATATTCCGGAATCCTACTCACAGAAACTGATTATTTCACGTTAATAGACTTGCTTTTATAGTTTGAATTGATAGAATGCTTATCGGAAAACTTGATGGTGATAAGATTAAACTCAATTTGAATAACGTTAAAAAATCGAATGCGTGAAATTGAAAAGCCGCTTGGTATTCAAATTAGAGATAGTTTAGATAATATCAAGATACTATGATAGCATATGAAGCAAGCACTAGTAGACTAAGCATTATTGATTAGAAAATTAATCGCAAAGATTTGAGATTAGCTTTGATTGTTTTGATGTTTTCCTCGTCTCGATGTGAGCTTACTGATTTTTAATTAAAAAAACATTTAGTTAACAAAAACTGATGTTCTTACTTCATTGTGAATTATCTTTTTAGAGTGTTTGTACGTTTTTTCGGCAAGCAGTGGTACTGTAGTACTTGTTAGAATACGCAATCGACACAAGCCTTGCGTATCAGAAGTAATTTTCCATTGATCTCGTATCGATCAAGAACTGATATCGCCGTGTTATCTTACTCTCTATACTCATTAGCTATTATTACTTTTGCACCTTTCTCCTATTATTTGTAGTTGGCTCGCACATTCAATTTATGGCTAGTTTCCGAGGTACTGGTCATTTGTTTCTCCGCTATTTAGCGATGACAATACCGAAGTAAGAAGAAGATCCAGTCTCTGTTTGTAGAACATGTTATGGTTGCGAATTTCGAGCAAGGATATCGCTTATTTTTTAACATACGTAAACGTACTTGAACATAGCACCACCACAGAGCCTATTATTTAAAAAAAAACATTTTTTAATACATTTAGAACTCATTTATTTCTCGCATTTGTTTCTATCTAGCTAGATCAATTATACAGTAGTATTTTTTAAACTTAATTACTTTATGCAGGGCAAATTAAAATTAGCAATTTATGTTTCATATTATTTGTTGGGAGGTCTTTTCATTCTTTTATCGGTAATTTATCAAATTTACTTTTAGAAAGACATTTCTAAATAAAATACTTCTCATATATTCAGGCATATATGAAAGTTACACGTGTGTGTAAAAATACACGTTGCACGAAATACATTTCGAAATCAAATTGGATTAATATTAAGTCGTGATTGGTGTTTCCTTCTTGAAGAGCAAAGGTACTAAGAACGCATGGATCAGTCTTCAAAGCCAACGTCACTGTTATTAAGAAAAACGCGTAGTGTCAAATATATTTTGCGAATTAAAGAGATCAGAGAGCTAGTTGATGTTACCTTCGTCTCGACTAAAATTGCTGTCGGCTGATTATGATCCACTGCAAGGTCGCTCGAAATTACTTTCTCATTACAAATATTTATCACACCGTTCAACATGGTTCGATTTTCTACACGGGTATTATTTTCACAGGCTGGGCTGGTTCTTTCTTCCGCTGAATTAGAGTTTGTATCGATACCGCTGTCGGCATCAGATTTCTCTGAAGACGGAGCATGGGATGTTGTTGCCTCTGGCGTTGTCGCAGCTTTAATTTCCGCCGGCTCAATACTAGGCTCCTAAATGGGCTCCTAATTTTCAATCATCGATACTCGGTGCTGACAATTGATATGCCGAGTCGTGGTGTTAGAGAGTGTATTCGTGCATCGAAATTTTGGAATATTACAGTTATAAACTTTTTCTGTCTTTCGGAGACGATAATAAATATTTTTTTATCAAATATTACAACTTGTTATCATATATCGATATCTCGAGGACACTTTGTCCCCTCCGTTGATTCTGACCGCCCTTCTGAATAACATATTCAACATCTCATATACAAGCATTCGTGCATTTTTTTCCTTCCCTGTACACATTTCACCAGCTTCTAAATTAACGAAATCCCCTTCGATTCAATCACAGCATCACTTAGCTCATCTAGCAGCAAGAAATGTTCAGGTTTCAGTGATTTGCACTCACTCAATCTCGATACCGTTTTACTCATTTCGATCATGTCTTTTTCCTGCCATGTTATCACCAGGTCCTTTAGCAATACTTCAACAGTTGCGGGTATTTTGAACCGATACAAACTTCTATCATCGCCACTAGAACACAGTTTATTAGAACACTCAACTATAGAATATTTTTCCAGCAGTTTGATGTGCGATGGTGACTGTCGGCTTGGCGGCAAATTGAGAACAGCTAATAACAATAATCGACTAATCTCGGATCGTATCATGATATCTTGGTACAGTTCTTCTTTTTTCCGTTCGGTTATCAGATCAAATATATCGGTTAGTTTTTCTAGAGCGGACACAAAGTCTTTGTCCTGAAAGGATTTATTTGCTGCTACATGTAAATCATAGATTCGATGACATGGCGATGAAAAATTACTATTTGCTTCGAAATTCGGATTTATATTGCGAATTTCACGTATAACAGCTGCTTTGAGTACGGAATCGTCTTCGAGTTTGGCCAGAGCTTGAGTATATGACTTTAGAGCACCCTAAAAATGAGGGTTACATTTATGAAAAATTGAAATTGATTGTAAAGTACCTCAATATATTCTTTTTTGTTGCTTCTTAGGCTTAGTTTTTCGATTTCATCGTCCGCTTGAGCAAATGATCGTGCTGATTTCAATAAGAAGTCGACTTCAGTAATTTTCTTACCTAAAATTCAAAATTGTTTTGCAGCTATTCAATTTTGATAAATAATTTTTTGAGGATAAGATCTTAGAGATATATTCTTGGAAGGAAAGATACACCTTCCTAGCCAGCGCTCATTTAGCATTTTCGTAAACTATGTACATTCTTAAGCTTACCTAGAATATTTTCACATTTTGCTGCACCCAAAAAGCACATTGCTGCATACTGATAAATACATGCTTCATGAAATTTTACGCCAAGACGTTGAAAATCATTCGATACTTCTTCCACATTCGGTGCGAATCGTCTGCAATATAATCAAAATTGGTCTTTTTCATAGAATATTAGTATGCAAAAAATATACTTGAAAACAACACGTTCAAACTTCTTCAGTTTGTTCGAAGTCTTCAGATACTGTTGAATCAAAGAATTTGGAAATGAATCTTTGAGTAACATCTTTGTTTACAAGTGAATATCGTCGCTCGTATTCCGCTTGATTACAGCCAGTGTACTGTCAATTGTGTGCGGGGACCAGGCGGGGACTTGTTTGGTTGTCAAATGTTGTACGAGATGGTCACGTTGGCAGTTATTTATCGAGATTTGCATTTGAATTGCTTATGAAACGGAGAGAGAATTAAATTTTCATTTTCACTTTACAACAAACGTTTAGTTGTAAAACAGTTATAGGTACTCTCTGTTCAGAAATGTTTTTCGCCATTGTCCAAAATAAGTTCTTCACATTTGTTAGACTATACTCATACCATACCATGCTAGATTCCCAAAGAATTATTCAAAAAGGACTTGATTCAAAGAATCAACTAAAAGATGAAAAACAGGGGTCAAGATAAGGAGTTCTTTACCCCTTAGATACTGAACATTTTCACCCCGAAAATACGACTTCCGCAGCTAATTTTCAAAAGCATTCAAACTACATTAAAGTTTGTTTCCAATTTGTTATTGCATAAAAAAGTCAAATTTGTACATAGCAAAAATTCAACACCAGTATTTTTGAGTTTCCAGAGTATTATTCATGAGAATATTGTTGTCCTTAACACAAAAATTCACAAGCCACTCCAGCAATTTCGACTCCCTTTCCGACAACGCTAACTACTTTGCTGCCAGTGCTGGCCTGTAAAAACGTAAAAATATTTTTTAGCAGAGAAGAACTATTATTAAATTCATTACACAATTATTTTCCAAATACAAATTTCTACTCGAAAATAATCCAATAATACATAGAACAGAAACTTACAATCTTCTTGACGACACTCTTGAACGAAGCATCACTTTGTCCTGCAAAGACAAGGAGAACGAAGAAGAGCACAGCAAAGAATTTGGCGAAGTTCATTTTGGTGCTTGTTTGTTTATATTCCGGAATCCTACTCACAGAAACTGATTATTTCACGTTAATAGACTTGCTTTTATAGTTTGAATTGATAGAATGCTTATCGGAAAACTTGATGGTGATAAGATTAAACTCAATTTGAATAACGTTAAAAAATCGAATGCGTGAAATTGAAAAGCCGCTTGGTATTCAAATTAGAGATAGTTTAGATAATATCAAGATACTATGATAGCATATGAAGCAAGCACTAGTAGACTAAGCATTATTGATTAGAAAATTAATCGCAAAGATTTGAGATTAGCTTTGATTGTTTTGATGTTTTCCTCGTCTCGATGTGAGCTTACTGATTTTTAATTAAAAAAACATTTAGTTAACAAAAACTGATGTTCTTACTTCATTGTGAATTATCTTTTTAGAGTGTTTGTACGTTTTTTCGGCAAGCAGTGGTACTGTAGTACTTGTTAGAATACGCAATCGACACAAGCCTTGCGTATCAGAAGTAATTTTCCATTGATCTCGTATCGATCAAGAACTGATATCGCCGTGTTATCTTACTCTCTATACTCATTAGCTATTATTACTTTTGCACCTTTCTCCTATTATTTGTAGTTGGCTCGCACATTCAATTTATGGCTAGTTTCCGAGGTACTGGTCATTTGTTTCTCCGCTATTTAGCGATGACAATACCGAAGTAAGAAGAAGATCCAGTCTCTGTTTGTAGAACATGTTATGGTTGCGAATTTCGAGCAAGGATATCGCTTATTTTTTAACATACGTAAACGTACTTGAACATAGCACCACCACAGAGCCTATTATTTAAAAAAAAACATTTTTTAATACATTTAGAACTCATTTATTTCTCGCATTTGTTTCTATCTAGCTAGATCAATTATACAGTAGTATTTTTTAAACTTAATTACTTTATGCAGGGCAAATTAAAATTAGCAATTTATGTTTCATATTATTTGTTGGGAGGTCTTTTCATTCTTTTATCGGTAATTTATCAAATTTACTTTTAGAAAGACATTTCTAAATAAAATACTTCTCATATATTCAGGCATATATGAAAGTTACACGTGTGTGTAAAAATACACGTTGCACGAAATACATTTCGAAATCAAATTGGATTAATATTAAGTCGTGATTGGTGTTTCCTTCTTGAAGAGCAAAGGTACTAAGAACGCATGGATCAGTCTTCAAAGCCAACGTCACTGTTATTAAGAAAAACGCGTAGTGTCAAATATATTTTGCGAATTAAAGAGATCAGAGAGCTAGTTGATGTTACCTTCGTCTCGACTAAAATTGCTGTCGGCTGATTATGATCCACTGCAAGGTCGCTCGAAATTACTTTCTCATTACAAATATTTATCACACCGTTCAACATGGTTCGATTTTCTACACGGGTATTATTTTCACAGGCTGGGCTGGTTCTTTCTTCCGCTGAATTAGAGTTTGTGTCGATACCGCTGTCGGCATCAGATTTCTCTGAAGACGAAGCATGGGATGTTGTTGCCTCTGGCGTTGTCGCAACTTTAATTTCCGCCGGCTCAATACTAGGCTCCTAAATGGACGTATACGATCTTTCATTGCACAAGCAGCTGTTACGCCACCCAATCTTACCTTTAATGCACTTTGTGGCACTTGCAAATGCACCTCGGCTTCGCAGAGTTTCTTGAGAAGTTCGATGCCGGCTTCGCGATTTTTTCCGTATTTATGTTCCCAAGCGTCCAATAAGCGATTATAGTACCGTGGAGAGTCAATAAATGGTAAAAATTCATAAGAACACGGCCCGGGAAAGATTCTTTCCAGAGCTGAACTACGTGCAAATTCATCTTCGCATATAACAAGGCAACGAACGTCGTCTGGGGTGAGATTTTCCAAAATTGCATCTAAATACTGAGAGGATAGAAATGATATTTCATCATTGGCGTTGGTAGTTATAATTTTAAGATAAAGTCATAACTTTTAAAGACGAGTTAGCTTACCTCTTCGCGGTATTCGATTTTAGAATTGGTAAAATAATTATGTTTCGCTGTCTCCTCAGGGCTAAGTTGCGTAATGTATAACCGTTTATCTAGGCAAATTTTTCCTGGTAAGTTAAACTGCTGTGCTATTGTCTCTTCTGTTTCTTTTGAGAGTTTTGGGGGTACCTGTGTAACAAAACATTTAAAGTACTCAAAACTGATGCAATCAGCAAACACTGTCTTACTTGGTACAAAGCTGTATTTAAGACCGATTGAACCAGCGGGCCCTTCACGTGCAAATCTAAGGGCTGATCTGAATGTAACGATGGCGATATATTGACTTCGAGCAGCCAAGGCGTGAGTTGCTCATCCAGCAGTACATCGAACCCGAATAGCTCGAAACAGTTGTATTTACTTCGAACATTATTTTTGAACATTCGGTTGAGTCCGGTCTCTCCGGCTAGCAGAGTTCGCAGGATAATATTTCGAATTTTGCCCCACAAACATTTCGTATTGATGCCCTGTTCGCGGAAATGTGCCCAAAGCGATCGCAGTGTCCACTTGTGACCCTGACATGCATTCACATCTTCGTTCACGGCATAGCTGTCAGAGAATTTATTGATGCTGTAATTTGTCAAATGCATACATCTGTCTTCAAGCGAATCTAAATCATCGCTATATTTGACTGAAACAAGATAATAAGAACGAATTTATTAGAGAACGAGATATATTTTCGGATAAAACCAAATACCTGATGCAAATCTGGCCAGGCCATCTGTGTGTATATACACCCTCAACGGGTTAATTGATGTGACTATAACATAAAGCCGCAAGTCAAACTTGCTTCCATCTATAAGTAGTGGTCTTTCAATGTATCTAAAATACAAATTGACAATAAAATAAATGTGAGCATGAGAATGAATGCTATTACTTACTTTTGTACAATAAGTGGCACATTTTTTGGTATTTGATTCCATCGATTGACGATTTTTATTCCAGTTCCTCGTGCGCTGGCTGGCGGTTTAATTATCCATTTTGTACCCACCATTGAGTATTTGGGCCATTCGATTTTCAATTCAGCCAAGTCTTGCGGTAAAATATATGTCTTTTGCATGAAGCCAAATTCTCGTTTGCCATATTTGCTCATATGAGCCTTCAAGTTTCGCCAAACACTATCCTTACGACCGATCTTAAATGAACCTGGCAAATGATTGTATTTTTGATACGACCGAATCGCCCTAAATCCAGGACTTTTCATATGTTTCTCCCACGTTCCCATCCAATCGTTAGTCTCTGGATGGATATCACAATAGATAATTAAATGGTATATTTTACAAGGTAATGACGGATAGTACTTACTTTTAATCAGTCTGAAACCCGAATTAGCTACGACACGCCGCACTACTTTTGGCATGATCGATGTTAACCTCCATTTGAGAATTTTCTGTACCTCAGGCGGAAGTGGTGGACCCTTTTCGGTATGTGATGAGAATGTAAGGTAGGCAGGAACATTTGGGAATAGGCTAGGTGAAAATGGTGAGCTTGGCGTGAAATAGTTTGACTCCGAGCTAGGCAGTGATGTTGCGTCCGTGTATGTGTCCAATGTACAATCTGAACTGTTCAGATAGACGTGTCCGGTGTATTCGCCATCGTCGGAATCATCAGATAAATTTGTTTCGTCATGTGGCGAAAGTTCTAAAATTGATTGGAATTGGATTAATGAAGGGGGAATGGATTCGTGGTGTAAAATCTTGTGCCAGGATATTATTTGCCAATCGATTTTGGAAAGTTTTCGTTGTATGATTCTTGTGTTTTAAAGTTGTTATGTACGTAAATTGATCAGATATAAGATATGTAGTTTGGAAGATATTGCAATAGATTCACTATTGATAGGATTCACACAAAATACAGAGAAAATTGTAACTGATTTCGTCAATTACATTCGCAGATGAGCTACAGTCGCTCACAGTTTAAATGTCGTGAAATAGATATGTCCGTTATAAAAACAATAGATAGTTTGTTATAAAAACAATCAGCAATCAACCATAAATCAATGTTGGCTCTGTGCAAGGCGATCTCGTAAGATACAACTTAATGCCAGGATGATACAACAAAGAAGTGAAGACCTGGCATGAATTGCAGTTAATTTTAGATGAACCAATCCAGAGATATCGTGCTCATCATTATTTCGGAGGAACTCCCAGAAAGCGAAAATACCAACAGTAAGAATCATAATTTTGGCACTATAAAAATACTAAAATAGAGTTTAAAGTGGCCACAATATTAATCAATCAAAATGTCTCTCCAATTCTCGAAAACAGCTTTTTTATCGGTCTCATAACTGGCTATAACTCCTCAACGGGTTTTCTTGTATCAAGTACTCACATGATTTAAGCTGTGAGCGACTGTATTTTGGAAATAAATCAAACAATGCATTTAGATTTGATCCTATTACGTACATAAATATGCTAAAATTCTGATGAAATGTACTTCTCAAACAAATCATCCAAAATATTGCCTATATTTCGACTTTTCGGCGTCAAATTACGATTGAATTATATCAAAAACTTATTTAATTCAAATCAAATTCAAAGCTTTAAAATCAGAACACTACACTCAAGCAAAATAAATATTGTATACAAACCATCAAACTCTTCTTCGTCCTCTAGATCGCTACCTTCATTTTCGCTCTTATTCGATACACTTGGTATATCAGTCTTAGGATTAATAGGAGTACTAGGTACAGATTCATCAACATGCTCCGAAGTTGTGGCTTCTGTTTCTAACCCTACAATACTTTTCACATCAACTAAAGCAGTATCGTCATTCGTATCTTCTTCAGGCTCATCGGATGTGTCACCGTTCTGCTGGACACCATTCGAAGCCGCTGGATTCATTTTATTATTGTTAGGCAGTGATGATAATGATGCAGGAGGTATTAATTGCGACTGGGATAGTATGCAGTTTGTTTTGTTTGCTATTGTTAAGGAACCAAGCGGAGGATGATTCTTTGCTAGGTGTGTCGACGACGATGAAGCTATTGGCCGAGACGGCAGTGAAGTAGCAATTGCTGAAGTACGTTGTTGCAATGCTATGGGCATCTGGTGATGAGCTTGATTAACATTGTTGCTACATGCTACAGGCGTAAAACTATCTTCGCGTGGTCGTTTCAAAACCGACTGCGTGTTTTTAAGTAGCCAAATGCAAAAAATACACATTAAAACACACATGGTTAGTTGATACTGAAATGGTTACAGGTTTGTGTTTTTTGTTATGGAAAGGACACCGAATATGAATGATTTTTTTGATAAAAAAAATCGTGGGAGAACCAGTGAAAAAAAACATGAATGGTATTAACAAGGGTTTTGTCGTATTATTGCTTACTCGATAATTTACAGTAACGGTGTATAACATATAAGCCGATCGATTTTATACAAGTAATTAAATTTCTCATGATTTCTAATATCGATATTACAATGACAAAAACCAGCAAAACAAGTGGATACATTGTTAGTATTACACTCATATTAGGTGTCCGCATTAAACACATTGGGTATAACAACATATATGACAATGTAATGTGCGTGTATGTCACTCACGAACTTACCTCATCTTCGGACAGTCTATTTTTACTTCCATCATTCGATTCCGATTCACTACGTGTCCGTATGCGCCGTTTGAGATCATCGGCCGTTGTCTTAATGCCATCATACTGGCAGCCATCAGGTGTATGAAGATGATTGTGTTGCGTTAGAAGTTGCGTTCGGAGGGTTTGGTCCTTGCAAATTTCGATTTCTTGAAGCCACGATTCACGGATTTCATGTAGATCCGGTACACGACTATTCAACCTGTCGCATAATGTTTGTTGAGAATTCGATAGATTTTCTTTGATATTGTCCTTGAGAATTGGTGGCGAACGCTTTTCACTAATTGGCGGCATCGTTTATTCTACAAATCCTAGCGTTCGTTCTTATGTAATTCGTATTTTTTGGTGGTTGTCAAATGGCCGTATTTTGTAACTATCATTACGTACTAGCAATCAAGTGGCTAACGATTTACGTCATAGGTTCAACGGGCGATAGTCTGAAAGGAAATTGAAAATAATTTTTTTTTGCGAAACTAGTTGTGTTTGGGTAAATTTAAAGAAAATCGTTTATGCGAGAGAAATAGCATTCGAATGCTGCTACGATCGATATCTTGAAAATAGTTTTTTCGGACCGTTTCTCAATGAAGTAATTGAAGAAAAATAAATATTTCTTGTTAGGACCCGCATATTTATTTCTCGTTTAGTTAAAGTTAAATTTCCAATACCACTGAAACACAGTATAAGCGAACTTACACTTATTTGGCAATATATATAAAATCCTATCAATAATTGTTACTATTTGAGCTGCACTGTAAATAATTCACAATCGACTATCCTTATCAAATCCAACCGTTACTAGAAGCTATATAATTATTACTATTTTTTAAAGACAAAGCTCACAATTCATAGATATACGTAAATCAATCGAGAGAAGATTTTTAATGCAAAGCTATTTCGATACTAAACTAAACGCAATCTAATGCACATTTTATCATATGATCGATTGATTATACGATCGCAATTGTCTATTGGTCCGTCCCTGCCCTCTTTTCTTCTTTGAAAATCTTTAAATAAATCAAAACAAATCGGAAAATAGTTCAGTTTTGCATCGATAGTTTCCTCTGCAGTTTACGCTTTTATTATTTGATCTAGTTACAACGACAAGAACTTGGTCACGATGTTGATGGTGCAACCTTTTATAAATCTCTTAAATATCGATTTTGTTGTTTATTTAGATAATACGAAAAGCTTTAAACTGTTTTCAGCTCGAGAAAGAGGACGGCGTATTATATATTTGGGTACCGAGACAAGCATAATGAAACATGTTAATGACTAATTGCGATGGATAGGTATTGGCAATTAATCAACGAATCAAATACTTGAAGCACAAAAATTGCAGAGATTTGAGATATTAATCATTTTTGAAGTGAGACAAAGTCGAAACATGATTGGGTTAATTGGCTAATCTTTTAGTAGGATGTCTCACGTGTTTATGTTGAGTTTTTGAGAATGCCACCTTATATTATGTTTTAGGTCCCTGTTTAACGAGGTAAACATTATATCTCTGCTAACAGAAGCAGCGTTCCCGCAAGAGTCGGTCACTCTATCAAAAGAGTGTCAAAGATTTTGCGTTCGGCATAAACAAGAATCGAACTGAAAGTGAAGTAGGCAACTTATAAATAAAAGGAAGAGAGTTAGTGAGAGATCAGTACACAAGATTTGATTCCATCCTGAACAACTTGGCAGGAACGATCTGCGAGGGAACTTTCTATCCACTTGACTAGGACGGCCTGAAGACCAAATGTTCAAAGCTTGGCTTATAGAGCTCGGTGGTAGAAATATTAAGGCCTCCGAAATATCAAGAGAAACGATTATTGCCTCACACAAGTTATGGGAACAATAGTTTCTTCTATCAGGGAGAAATTTAAGTAAGTCCCTAATAGAGCGCCCAGAGCGGACACCATTCTGGCGGTGGTCGATGATGGTTCGACTCAAAAATTTCATGAATTTTGATTTTACAAGTGAATAAAACACCTTAAGCAGAACCGAAATGAATGCAATTGGCAGGTAGTTTATCATAGGCCTCCCCCTTTTTAGGCATGATCTGAACATTTCCGGAAGGGAATATTCCAGTCGAGTACGACAATTGAAATAGTTTGCGCAGAGGTTCAACTTAAGGCGCAGCACTTTAGTACGAGGGCGAAATACGATCAGACCCTGCAGATTATGCATCAAACTTATACTTTCAATATATATCTTTTGTGAAAAATAGATGTGGCAAGGCGGATTGGACGAGAAAGGTGGCAAGGCGGATTGGACGAGAAAGGTGTCAAGGCGGATTGGACGAGAAAGGTGGCAAGGCGGATTGGACGAGAAAGGTGGCAAGGCGGATTGGACGAGAAAGGTGTCAAGGCGGATTGGACGAGAAAGGTGGCAAGGCGGATTGGACGAGAAAGGTGGCAAGGCGGATTGGACGAGAAAGGTGGCAAGGCGGATTGGACGAGAAAGGTGGCAAGGACCAGAATTCGGGGGCTAATCTGGTGATGCTAACGCACAGCTTTGGCAGAAGAGAAATTGGAGTTTGGGAAGGGAGAAGACAGTGGAAGTGGTCATTGAAAATTACCTCAAAAGAGTCATTTTGAAATGATATGAAAAAGTGGCAAACTCATTTTCCAATACACCAAATTGAGGTGTGAAATTGATGAAATTTACTTGCAAATGGAGTGTTGAGCTTTTGGGAAGGGCTACTCCCATATAGGAAATTCTAACCCTGATTTTTTAAGACGAAATAAAAATAATATCCTTTAACAGATATGCAGTATTTTAAGGGAAAAAAAATCCTATATTATTTTTACATTGATGCCTTTCTTTTATATGAAATTTCCCTAATTCCAACGTTACATATTTTATATCTATTTTCTGCTATTTTCAGCTCTCTGATTACGTGTCGTGGTGTTAACAATCGCTTAAAGGAAATAAATTGTATTGTTTTATACGACCTATACCGTTCTGCTATTTTTATTTGCCAATAAAATGCCAATTGCTGTCGGAAACGCACCCAGAAACAATCGACGTGTTCTATTTGTTTTGCAAAATTACAAAGAATGCCGCTTGCTCGGTTCTTTGCTTTTACTTCACAATCACACTCAACCGAAAACATTCATTCCGATATTCGTCAATCGACGATTTTCCTGTTGCAAACCAAACATACATCACACAAAGAACACGTAACTTACTAGGCCACAAAATCTATTACGGGCTAATTTATCACGACTAAATTTAGATAACCAACAATCTAGATCGATGCAAAGTACAATCACGCTAATTAGCAATTAATTCAATTCGTCTGAATCTGAAATCCCACCGAGTACAGTGACATTTCCAAAGAAAACACCACTTCACATTAACCTCACTTTTCTGCGCTCGATTCCCGTGAATGAAGATGGCACTCGAAGACGCTATAAACTTGAATCAGAAACCCAAGATTTATATACTTGAGGTAATTAATGTTCGTAATATTATAAATCAGTGTGCTACTGGAATTTCATTCACTTCATCAATAACTGGGAGATGTATCGAAAAAATAACGGAAAATTCGGCGGTAGAGGAATGGCCGCTCACTTGCACCAGAATTGAGATTTCGCTCACACCAATTGGCACGCACAATATGTCACTCAAGGGTATTTATAAGCTTTGTTTCGGCCTACCTCCAAATATACGGCACCAGACTAATCGAATTTTCGTGTTTCAGAAGTATTTATTTCGCGTTGATTAAAAAAAATAATGAAAACAGACGATTATCTCGGAAACACATGAGCAAAATAACGCGAAGGATGATTGACCTAACACCTTATGAACTCGTGGGAGAAATCGAAATTCAGTGTTTTCACTTCGATTCGACTTAAATTAATCACGATAATTATAGTTAATTTGCATCACTTATAATACTCAAGTCTACACACTACAAACCGAATAGATTTTGAATGAATTGAATCTCAAAAACAGCAAATCGCGGCAAGCACCGAAAAGATGATGGGGATGCAGCCGTCGTCTCCAAGCTATTGTCTCGCCGTCTATGCTGTTCTCAACTGTTCGTCGATCACACGAAATCCGACATGGGTGCACACGAAGCACTGAACAGTAGTGTGGTGGATTAGGTCGATTGGTAGTTTTTTATGAATGAAGTTCAAGTGCACGGCTACTACTGCGGTAGGAGCGACGAAGATGTGTACACAACAAAATGGTGTCTGACAGTTCGGAAGCGCTGAATGTGTGGCGGAGTATGTTTTGTTTTGACTCAGCGCTGGATTTGCTGATTTGTTTGGTTTTCACTCTCGTTTGAGAAAATGATTTTGAATGGGACGGTACTATGGTGGATATGTTGGATTTAAATTGTAGCGAGCGTTTGAAATTGCAAAAAGGGTAAGTCGACATGCTTTATCATTCCTTGCCAAAATAATGCCTGGAAATTGATAATTTGAATTGGAAAAGTAGAAAAATTTATAAGATGAGAAATTATGACTTTAACATAAACGAACGAAGAGCCGCAGAAGTGTATGATTCGGCTTGATAATTTTCCCGCTATATTTCTAATCTCTAAAGCTCTACGAATAATTCTTATTAAAAACTCATGAATATTTGCCCAATTAAACATTGTAGTTCACGTCATACATAAATCACTTTAAACTAAATGTCACAACTTTTTTGAATTCCACAAATTATTTAAAAAAAAATTAAATTATTTAAATTCTCATCTCAATTACAGTATGTCCGATCCGGTTCTACACCGATGGATGACAAATTTAGACTTGCATGCGAGAAATCATGTGCCCATCATCTACCTAGCAATTCCAGGTAAGAAAATGTAAAATCTGAACTACTTCCTTTCACACTTTTCAACATCTACATACACAGTCCTTGGGCAAAATTTATCATCGTCATATTTGCAGGTTCAAATAGCTCCATGTCCTATTCGTTACGATGGAAATCGTTACCAGCCCCGGTTGTACCGCTTTTTAAACGTGTTTGGTATTTTATTGTTGGAAAACTGGCTGTTCGACGTTGGAAAACTCAAAATTTTAATATTTATGGACAGCTACAAAGTGGAGTTAGGTAGATACGATAATCAACAGCTGGTTCAATTTTATTTAACAATACTGATCTCTTTCCAGATACTTTGAACTCCAAATTTGTAAAAAGACAAATAATAAAAATCCGATTCACGGTTTCTACTTCTGTCATGGTCGTTATTGCCATTCCGTCATAGAACCTTTAATCATTATCAAAAAATATTTGGAAACATATTCGCGAGAGTTTGTCATCTTAGATTTTAGAAAATTTTACCGAATGAACCGTTTCGATCATGATACACTTCAAGATTTTCTTTTTACCGTTTTTGGAAAGTTAATATATGGACCAAGGGACGGTTTCCTAGTCGAATTGACCCTATCCAAGGCGACTGCGATGAAGAAACAGGTTTTAATAATCTACAGAGATGATAATTGTTGGGAAAATACCTGGCCGGACTGTTGCTGGCCGATATTATCGGTGAAAATTGATGACATTGAAGATTTGTGCGGTGCATTGGAAGCAAAACTGAAACGACGCCAACCTGGCATTGGTTGCATAACAGAATATGTTTATACTCCAAAATGGAGGTAAGTATTTTAGTCGCTACATTCGACGCTAGTTGGTGTAGGCTCTGAAACTATTTATTTCGTATTTGAATTCTGCAGATTATTAAGTCCCTGACCCTACTTTTAACAAAATAATATTTTGATCATATTACAGAAAAAGGCTCAGTGCACCAATTTCCCGATCTTGTATCGCTCTCGATGTTTTTTCTCGAATCAAAGAATGGATACCCAAGCAAAGCGCAGGTCTTCTTTGCTTAGATGCACCACGTATCAACATTATAACGTCTGATTACATCGAAACTCACGATTCGGCATTTTGCAAAGACGTCGTCAAACTGAACGATTGGGCCCTCCAAATAATTCAAAACGATCTCGAATCATGTGCTTAAGTGCTTTTTTATACAAAATCAAAGAATTTTATCGATTATATGCTTGCATATTTAATTACGAGTGGGTTTCTTGAGGAATACAAAGGAACTATCAAATGTTACAGCAGAAGTTACGTTACAGCTGCCTTCAAGGTACGATTTCGGCTAATAAACTCTCAGATTGAGAACTTATTCTTACTCCGATTGATAAGGCAATATGTGCTAGGATACATGCTCTATCCAGAAGTCCCTCTATATTAGGAAAAATAAAATTTAGCACAAATTTAATATCGAATTTATACATGAAAAGCGATCAATCCATTCCTAGAAAATAAATAACTTTACTTTCAGCTAATCACAATACATGCATCAGTTTAATTTTTAACAGCTTTCTGCTTTGATTTTTGCTTCTTCTTCAACTGCTGTTCCTTCGTATAACGCTTGTTTTTTCATGGCTATCTGAAGCTGCTGATATTGAAATCGTTTCTTCGACCATTCGTATCTACCCAAATTCGAATGATTTATTGACGCGAATATCAATTACAACAACAAAAATTACCTGCATGTTGTCCAGTAGAATATTGTACCGCAAAAGAATGTTGCAAATCCGATATTAGTAGAGAAAGCAGCTCGGGACGTTGCAAGAAAACTTAGCCCACCGCCAACAAATCCCCCTCCAATGCCATATATGAAACTTGATCGGAAGCATGGAATTTCGGCTACATTCCGTCCGAAAATGTATAGGCTCTATGAAATAGGTAAAAAATTCAAGGAGAGAATGTAAGCTTAAGCTGCAACATTCTTGTTACACTCAATTTGGAGAGTTCATTAATGTAAAAAAAACATAAATTAACATAAATTTTGAAGTATGATGAAATAGTTTATCCATGCGCGGTTTTGATTTGATTTGCGAGGATATATTGTAGCAGTTGTGAAAGTGTAATTTAGTGTAATTTAGTGCAATTGCGGAAGAAATCATTAAGTCACATCCAAATATATTCTACGTACATCCAAATATAAACCCGCGTAAGTATTGCTTCCCTCATGGAGAAAAAGCTTGCGCTCGACCATACATAGGCATTTCAAATACTAATATCAAGGAATGACAACATGCAAAAATACAATAACATGATATTTTAATGCACCTCGATTACATTTTTAATGCTAGATTTTGAACTCAGGCTAAATATTGCGAATAAACCACTCCACTCACTTTCGTACTTTCGTCCTCTTCAGCCATTGTTTTGACACTTCATTTTGACAATCGACAGTACACGCCTATTTTATTGACTTCTGCTATCGAGAGTATTGAACGTACTACACTCCTTTGACAATTCAAAAATTTTCTGAATGAACGAGATGCCACCACAACGTATTCAGCGGCATGAGCAATACAACAAAAAGAGACAACCTCATAAACTTTCTGTGACTATTCGGAATAAATTTTTGGGCTCAGTTTTTTACGAAATGGCAAATGTTTTGTGTCGACACTGTCAATAGCAACAAGAAGAAATCCGTCGGATTGGAGGTTTTGATCACGGCGTGTCTCCGTTGTCTAGCGAAATGATTAACTAAAAAATCGGGTGCTAGTTTCGCGTTCTGTAGTTTTTTGTGTGTGTGGCTTTCCAAACTGGGGCAAAATCGCTATATTTAGTTGTCACCTCGACACCCAATAACCCTTTAGTCAGTAGGGGAATCCAAAAACTTCATTTTTACATGCATTCGTGTTCCAATAAGCAGTTCTGATTGGGACACTGCGGTCGGTCTTGCATTTAATGTGCATTTGATGTGAAATTCGAAATCGATTTGTTCAGTGACCCAGTGAAAGAAACATGGAAATATCATCGGATCCGTACGAACAAAAGCTATATCATATGTTCAAAAGCTATGACACTGAGGCAGTTGGCACTTTGGATGAAAAAGCCCTGTTGAAATTGTGTAAATCGTTGGAACTGAACGATCAGGGCAATGTGTTAATTAATTCGCTCATCAACGACAAAGTGTTGCGTGTTTCGTTCAAGGAATTTAAGGAGGCCCTGTTGAATTTCCTAGGGACCGAAATGGAGGAATCGCAACAAGGTGAGTGAAAATATTCCATTTACCCCCCCCCCCCCCCCCTATCCAGTTCCAGAATTTCGCTTGTTGCTGCTTGGAAGTTGTAACCAAAGTTGTAATACGCCATAAGTAGGTTCGTAGAATGAAAACAAATTTGGCGTGATGTTATGTAAAACGACCTCTAAAGGTTCTCCAACATGGTGCCATTCAATTTACGGTCGATGGTGCCGGTGCTCCAGTCGAGCGTGAAAACAATTTGGATTTGAGAGAATTACAATTGTTTGTACTGAAGTTGATTGTCATTAAACTTCTACCAAGTCGCTGTGTATAGTAATGAAGTTACCTTGCTAGGACAATGGTTTATGGCAAGCAAAAACCATTGGAAAATAAACACGAACAGAATATTATCTAAAAGAAGATAGTTGTCATCGACTTCATTTTTCCAGAAGTTCGTTATATCTATAATAAATAAAAATCTCCATCAAATGACCCCATCCGACTTGAAGCGTAGGATGCCGCTCCGCCGCAAATACATTTTGATTTCTATTTAGATGACTTTCATATTCACAGCCCCACGCATTATGTGCCTTAAAATGGACCGCGTAAAAGTATCTTTTCTCGTAAATAAATATATTTGAGAGACTGAAAAGTGACAAGAGACGTGATTCTAAAAATATTCATGTGCATGCAATACCGTTCGTGAGACCACAAGAAAGTGTCACCACGTAAAAAAAAATTGGGAATTGTGACGACTCTAGGTCTAGAGTAATAGTGAGCAGATGAGTTAGCGAAAATCTCAAATATTTTGAAATTAATGTAGGTATTGAAGCAATGTAAAAAAAACAAAAGTAATATTTAAGGTAGTTGCTATTACTTTACTCAATAAGAATCTACAGCATTTACTCAGTTATTAAAAAAGCTAATAAGAGCTGTAAGAAAATTTGGGAATCAACACTGTATCAAAGTGTCAAAGCTACAAATATTCTGATTCATAAAAATAACATTGAAAATCCTGCAAACATTCTAGTTGGAATATCAAATATAGTTTGTGAAGTATACAGCAATTATTTTAAAAATTGCAAAAAATAGTTTCCTACTCAAAGCCAGGTGCCAAAATCTGTTGGTTTACCCATTACTGAGCATGCTTCTCATAGCATCTTACACACTCTAGTCCGAAAAATGACTTATCTTTTTAAGTTGCAAAGAAAAGAACAAAAATGCAAAAGGAGGTCAGTACTCATTAAATATGCTAAAAGACTTTGGCGGACTACACGAAGCTTGCTTTTGAAATTGTTTTTTTTTTGCAAGTCAAATGCATATTTGGCATACCCGAAATTCTACTCGCTACTGTTTGAGTAATGCATCATACGTTCTAGTAACCTGAATATTAGTGTTGGTCTCGTATTAAAAGTATGGATCCAAATGCTAAGAATTATTTATATTTGTAAAAAATTATTATTATTGAGGTGATTTCAAGTGAATTTTTCTTATGATTTATGTTTGGTAGTGACCAGATAAATATGTCAATAAAATGTGGCTCGGATCTGAGGCCTCTTAGATGCTAATGAAGAAGATCAATTTTGAAGATGAAGATTACCATATAAAACCTGATTTGTATGTATTGTAAATGAATGTTAATTCGTGTGACGCCTATTAAAGATGGTTTACTTGTTGTGTATTCGCAGTAACCCCATTTGCGAATAAGTTTCCACTAATATAACTTTGCAAAATATTTTTTGAGCAAAAATGTTACTGGGTTGGCCTAAATGGCTTTTGTTTAAACTTTCATATGGGCTGCGCGCTAAAATTCTTACATAAAAATTAACCGCGAAAAAGAAATGCAATAGTTTCTGTTCATTGCAAATATAAGTCTATTCCCTAACTTAATTTCATCCGAAAATTGACATCGTTTTTGCTGACGTTATCACTTTCCCTATTTTGCATGAATTTACCCGAACTTTTTCTGCTGGCGATTTCCGGCAGATTGGTTCCGGTTATCAGGTAGTTCCATACCTGTATAATTTGACGTTGTTTGGTTGCAAATGAATGAAATCGAGCTATGAACGGAGACGTCATTTTTGGTTGTTCTGCTTGTTTTGCCGGTTTTTACTCGAAATTTCTTCCTTGGCTTTTCTGGTGTTCGGTAAATTTCCAACTAGCAACAAATTCAACCACAGAATTAAGTTTCTCCACATAAATTGTTATTCGGGATGTTAGGGATTTTTTTAAGCACACTAGATTTTTTTAAAGACAAATATGTAGTAGATCTACTGTAAATATAGTAATGAGGCACCCTGGTGTGGACTGATAAGTTTCACGACTCACTTCATTCCTGATTTAACTCAGGTACCTAATAATAGCGCGGTCTCCTTCCGAATTTGCATTCGAACAAGGTACCCTATACGCTAGTACTAAGATTCACTATATATCCTCTCCACTTCCCTGTTCTGACTTCTTTCTCCGTGTCTCTTTGTTCTTGTTATCAATTTAACTACTTTCGTAATGCCAACAACAGAATTTTAGATATAGATCTTTCAAGCAATCCTTCAGATTCTCTCACTATTTCTTCAGCTCCTTTTTCTTACGTGCAGCCTGATCCTCAGCATCCTCTTCTCCTCGTTGATATTGACCTTAAGTACCAGATAAGTAATAAACGCACTTCCATCGTTCCATACAACTTCCATAAAGCTAGTGTTCAGAACATGTGTACTGAAATCAGTCTTATTACCTGTTTTTTTTTTTTTAGATGTTTGACTATGCATTGTGTGAGTTTTATGTGTTCATCTCTCATCTCATCTCTCGTTGTACTCTTATTCACCGTCTTCTTAAATCGAATGCACCTTCTTAGTTCACGTTAAAAGTTTCAGGTGCTCTTGAAGCCAAGGAAAAACTCGTATACGGTCTAAGGCTAAAAGAGTAATCAGGCAGGCAATGAGGGATTACTTTGTGAGTATCAAAACTTCATTCTATTCTAATCAGCAAAAGCCCTTTGGGTCCTACATCCGTTCCTTGTATATACTAAATGATAAATCCTAGCTTCTCTATTCCTGATTCCATGCATCTCGACGAAACAGTTGCGACAAATCCGCTGGCTATTTACAAGATCTCTGCCACCTTTTTCTCTTCCTCCTTTAAAAATACATTAACGAATTTTCTTCTTGCAGATTTTTCTCTTGCTCCTTCTACCCATTGGAATTAATTCATTGAAGTTGAATGCCTAATGGGGAGCCTAGAGTCAAATTTTAGTTCCGATTTTGACGGTATTCCCAATATACTGGTGAAACTACTTTCATCTTCAACCTGTGGCTCGTTATCTACAATTTTCAGCTCTTTCTTCATCGTGGAAAGCTGCTAGTATTTTCCCTATTTTTTTACTGATTTTTGAAGAAAATTAGTATTTAAATCGTTTCGCCGAAAATTCATATATCTTTATTTATATATATATATATATATATATATATATATATATATATATATATATATATATATATATATTAAATATATATATATATATATATATATATATATATATATATATATATATATATATATATATATATATATATATATATATATATATGTCAGCAAAACATTTACCGGAGATACTCTCTAAAGTGGCCATTCCGATTGAGCCGAAATTTTCGAAGACATAGATGTATATAAGGACTAGTGCAGTGACTAATCAAAGTTACGATATCTTTAACCCTTTGACGGTGGCGGGCATTTTAATGATTTTTTAGGTACCCCTATATTTCCATGCAGACTACAGTTTTGTTAAAAACAAGTAATGGAAATAAAAACTTAGAATGTTTTATGCTTTTCTATAATAGAAAATTGAGAATTGTGAGTCATATGTGGGCGCTGAGTGCCTAAAAGTAGGCAAGGATTTTTTTCCAAATTTTTTCCAAAGTCCTTCAAATCATCGACCCTCCTGAAAATTTTTTGCTTTTTGCCAAAAAATTCACATTATTGATAAATTTTGACCTTTGTTCATAATTTCGATTTAATATTTTCAAAATTCCGAGTTGCACAAGAACGGCAACACATCACCAAATTATCTCTATTTTCAGCACTCGAAACTTCTGTTCACGAGAACTGACGACCGGATAATCCGATCATTATGAAATTTACAGGACGTGTTAACATTAACTAGGACCAGGTCTGATAGAAGTGATTTTGAAATGCGGGTTACTCTGTGACAGTGGTGCCATCTTGAAAAATCACTACGAAAAAATACTACTTTTTGGCCTATAACTTCAGATTCAGCCAATCAATTTTAACGAAATTTACACAGTACTTGAATCTTACTCTAAACCACATTCGATAGAAATTTTGTGAAAAATAAGAATAGAGTTGCCAGCTATGGTAATTTTTGTCACCTAAATCTTGTAAATTTGCTCAGCAAAGTAAAGCTTTTTCCCCATAACTTCCGATGCAGTCATGAAATCAAAACGAAACTCCTTTAGTAATTGGACCTTATTGTAAGCCTAGCCTAATTCAATCGAAATTTAGTTGAAAAATCATGAAAGGGCTGCCAGCGATGGTAATTTCTGTAGTTTTCTAGCAGTTCTTTTCTAAGTCACTATGTGATTAAATTTACAAGTATGAACGATCCTGCAATGACAATTAGCAACAAATATTAAGGTTTCGAAAATTTGAAAAAAATTGCGAGTTGTAGCCCTAAAATTATTTACACCCTAATAACTTCCAGCGCAGTCATTCAATCGAAACGAAATTCACAAGGTTGGTTTTACTTAACGTGAAGCAGATATGGTACATTTTTGTTATGCTGATAACACAGGGTTCCCAGCGCCAGTTATTTTCGTTACTATTGCACTAACAGTTATTTCCATTATATATTCATATGCAAAGCGTTTACAACAAAAATAAGAAACCAATTTGTAAATTTTCCTAGTTTTGAAATTTTTTCGGATGGTAGCCTCAAACAGCGTTATATTGCTGAAAAGATCGATGAAATCCTCGGATGAAAAAGAAGTTCAAAGGATAGGTTGATTTTAGCATGAGTCTGTTATGTGAGACTTATTGCTGCTTCGTTGTAAAATTGTTGCCAGCACTGAACATTTTCATCATTTATGTTATAAGAGATGCTGTCGGAAAATGGTTTTTGTTGCTTTGGGTAGGACATGGTTGATATGATACTACAAAAAAGTGTATTCCGGTCTTTCCACACTTTTTGATCACTCAAGGACAATTTCTTCGAAAATCAGTTTTCTAGCGGTTCTGATGCGCTAGGGTTTCTTAAATCTTGTAATCCGTCCATTGTTTCTAACCATTGTCATATTTCTCTTCTTTGCTGTCTTAGCGAATTCTTTGAATGCTTCATCTATAACAGAGTATATCCTTTTTTCCAACTTTTCCAACAAAGAAGCATGGTTTTATTAAGGCCCGATCCACAAGAACTAACTGTATATTGTTTTCAATTATTTCGACTCAGTCTTCGATTCCCAATTTCAAGTTGTAGTAATATATACGGACTTTTCGAAGGCTTTTGCTGAGTGACCTACAGGCTCCTTTAAAAACTTGAAGGATTCGAAATTTTTGTAATCTTGAATATTGTTGATCGTTGATGATAAATCCTGAATAATTTTGATCCCATTTGCATAAACGGAAGCCTACTTTCGCTCTTCTTTGATACGTCTTCCTAGGAAGCATAATGCCCTTAAGCTTTGTCCTCTGTCGCATTCGTTTCTTAAGTTTGAAAACGTTTTTAAGCATGTTATATTGAATTTTTGTTAACATTAAATTCTAATTACTTTTTCTAATTTTGTAAATTTGTTTTTTCTTCAAAAAATCTAGCTCCTTCTATGCCAAAAAAACTACAAGCAGTCATAGATAGAAAAGGAAATTCTTTCAAATACAATTTTGTGAAAGAAACTTAGAAAGTATGTAATTAATATTATACATTTTTCGATATTTTTTTATAAATAGATTTTAAATTTACAGTAAATGCAGTTTCAAGTGCAATCATTTGATTGCGATTTTTTCGCCTGCACTGTAAAATGGTAATTCAAATTATATTCACTCGGTCTGTGTTTGTGTTCGATTCAAGTGAGTAATCGTTTGTACGTATAATGCCGGGTTTCCACCAAAGAGACAAAACAAGAAACACGGACAAAAAAGCTGTTTTGTTTACTAAAACAGTTTTCAGAGACAAAAATGCTCGCGAAACTGTTCAGTTTTTACAAAACATTCGTGTTTTTGTTCAGAAAAACATGTTTTGTCCGTGTTTTTTGTTTTGTCTCTTTGGTGGAAACCCGGCATAAGAGAGCGCATTTACATGATCGATAATGCTAATTGCAGATGAGAAATGTAAACAGATTTCAATCAAAAACCAGATGCCATATGTAGCTGCGACCTTTGAAAAAATACTAGCTCGCTTACTTGTAGGATTGACTTGACATGATAACGTATTGATTTATTTTGTTTGCTCGTCTTGTCGAAATATGAAGATTTCGAGTGTATAGAAAATATACCATTATTTTAATGTGGGGAAATAATATGATATTAAATTTTTGTAATGTTTTATGAGTTGAAAATGATCGTAATAATGTATTTTTTAAATTAACTATTTTGTTAGCTAGTAAAAATTTGAGTTTAAAACTGCTGTTGAATCAAATGCAGCAATGGAACTAATTTCATGTAGTTATATTTTTTAAATTTATAAACAGAACGTTCCATCCCTTCTTCCTTCCCACCAAATGCAAGATTAAAATCCTATGAGTCTCCCGGCCAACCCTACACAGCTTTCAGTCTACTACGGAAATAGATTAAAAACGTTCTTATTGAAGTCAAGAATTTTAAAAGCAAATCTATTCGCATATTTATGTATTGTACGAAGATAGAGACTGCTAAGAGCAAACACGCATATCACAAATCAATATCTTCGACTGATAATAAGTGTTCGCGGCGTTTTATGGGCGATTCGGGGTGGTATGATCTGAAAAGACACATACCAAAACCTATGTTAGTCATCTCCAAAAATAGACATGTCACTTTCTATCAGAGCCTGCTAGGCCAAGCCTATGCTAATGTCGCTCTGCATTGACTATAGTTCTATCCACTCAAGAATCCTTCGACATGAATAATCCTGTAAGTGTATCTTGAATCGAAAATATCTTTTCCGTAGAAGTGAAAACGCACCAGATATCTACCTGAATCGAATGTAAATACATGCACAGTCGTGCTCGGTATTTTCAATTCGGTCTCTCTTCGATCTTCAAGTGAAATAAACACAGAGAAAGATTTACTTTTAATTTATTCGGTACAAACTACGTCCCACAGCATCTACTAGTTAGCTGTTGCCCGTTTGCCGTTGTTGTCTGTATGGAAATTCAGTTTGTTGAGTAGTCACTGCGGATTTTTGCGACACAAAGCTACAAGCTATCATAATTTATATTTGCTGTGAAAGCATGGGAATCGACGAGTGTTCGTCCAAAAGTGACAATTCGCGAATTAGCGAAGATTATCTTGAAGATTTGATTAGTGATTTCGGTTTGTTCTATTATAAATGTGTTTTGTGTGCTTGTGTTGAATAATCTGTTGAATTAGTGAATAATTTATTTTGTTTTGTCTTTGTTGCAGAGAAAACACTCGTTTTCAATGAAGAAGAGTATTTACACGATGCACCGGATTCGCCCGGTCGCGAAATATCACCGAAACTTGTCATGGGCACGAAAAAATACGGTCGACGATCGAGGCCACAATCACTTGTTTCGGACTCATCACCATCCGACTCTGATAACGAAACGATAGCAGTTGTGCCCAGTATCAATAGCAAGGTAGGATATTTGAATTTACTTGAACTAGTTTTATTTAATGGATTATTTTGGTGGCCGAATAAACTAATTTTTCTTGATAGAAGTAGTTTATGAGGTTGTATGTTGTCTATAGGCAAGCTATTTGGTGGTTACGAATTAAAATTATGATTGATTTTGGCTTTAGTCATTTGATTGTTTTGCCTTAAGTTTTATATAAACACGAATAAGCTTTTTCGAGTGCAGTTTACAAATAAAATAAACTCAATCACACACAATTTTGTTTGTTTAGCCTAGTGAGTAGGTGGGTGGGTACCTGCTTGGGTACCATTATATGATGATTTGAGCAACGTTAACAGTAACAAGGTACCTGGGTTAGTTATCATAGGTACCTGGCCAAAGTAATTTATTATGAAAAGGAGTGTAAATCACGAAAGTCGAAAACAGGTTGCAGTGTTACGGCTCCTTCGCATATCTACAAGATTTTTCTTAAGCTGGTCTTAAGAATATTTGAACCATAAAATAGCCAATAAATGAGATATCAATTCAAAAAATACATTGGACGCTATCCACCAAAGGGTAAATTAGATATAACTTTTCTAGGATCGACTATCTGCTGTCGGAAAAAATACACGATAAATCCTTTAATCACGATACACGATAAATCCTTCATCGTGCAATTGAAAGATAGAAAAAATATAATTTTTGGGTGTAGTGTAGACAAAATTTGAAAATATACAGTGGCGGACAAAAGTCTACGCCAGCACTTTATGTTGAGGTTCTGGTTAATTGGAAGCTTTAAACAATAACGTAAATATATTTATAAAAAAAAACAAAAACTTTTCATAATAAACTTAAAGATAAATTCACAAAAACATAAAAAAATTTAATGGACAAAAGTCTACGGCAGTCATTGCTGGCTGAATTATACAAAAAAATTTCAACTAAACTTATTGGAATATTTTAAATTATTTGCTGGCTTAATACTTGGTTGGACCACCTTCAGCATCAATGACTGCTTGCAGTCTCCCATTCTGTAATGAGCGCTTCCTTCATCAAATTTTTATTTTTTATGCAATATTTCCGAATTTTCCACTGCAGAAGCTCCCATAGATGTTCTATTAGGTTTAAATCCGGGCTTTGGGGAGGCGTATTAAGCTGCTGGGAGCGTAGTACAACAACCAGTTCTTGACGAAAAGTGCTGTGTGCTTCGGATCATTGTCTTGTTGGAAAATTCGACTCCCTCCAAGGCACAACATCTCAACTGATGGGGTCAGATGTTGTTACCGACAGGTTCTTGTAAACATTGCGGTCCATAATAGTTTCAACAAAAAGCCAATCTGACGAACCCATATGCACCTATGGCTGGCCAAACCATAACGTTACCTCCACCGTGCTTGACAATATTGATTAAATTTTTGGTCTCTAATGCTCCATATTTTAACGCGACCACCACTCCTGAAAATGTTAAATTTCGACTCATCAGTAAAAAGGACTCGATTCCAAAAATCAATGTCCTTGTTAAAATGGACCTTGGCGAACTCCAGGCGCAGAAGTCGGTTTTTGGCGGATATTAATGGTTTTTTACATGTAGTTCTGCTTTGAAACCCATTGGCATTTAATGTTCTCGTGATTGTTCTTGCATGGACATCCTTTTTCCTTACCGTAGCCGCTTGTTTTTATTTTCGGATTTTTGTTCACTTCTTTTAATATGTAACTAATGTCTCTGGGCGAAAGCTTTTTCGGTCCGCCATTTCGCGGCTTTTTTTTTTTCAATGGAACCAATGTTTTCAAAATTTTTGATAATGGTATACACTGAACTTCGGTTTAGTTGCAGTAATTTCAATATTTCCGAGCACGATTTATTGTCTTTTTTATACTGGACGACCAAATTTCGGACATCACAAGAAATTTCTTTTCGCGATGACGTTTTGTGGTCCTTACGGTTCGAAACTACCGATAAAACTATAATAGAGTTGCAGCTGCACATGTACTGAATTGACAATAGGAGCAAATAAACAAATATTAAAGAAATACCGTTAGGTTTAGTTGGAAATTTATTGTGTATAAGACTTTTGACCATTCAAATTTTTATGTTTTTATGAATTTATCTTAAAATTTGTTATGAAAAGTTTTTGTTTTTTTATACATATATTTACGTTGCTGAAAAAATGCGCATCAATGGATTTTTGATTAAAGCTTCAAATTAACCAGAACCTCAATATAAGGAGCTGCCGTAGACTTTTTTCCGCCACTTTATATCGCTGTAAGCCCCAGACAAAATTAGAAAATACGATAACTGCAGCGCTAGAAATGTTATTTTTGACTCTACAGCGCTAGAAATTTCATTATGAATCAAATGATGAATATACAAAAGAACTGCGAAAGTGTAGAAACCCCTGTAGAAAAAGACAGATAATCTGCACCGTCCAAAGGGAATTCGAAGAAATAAAAGGGCTCGAAATTTCCAAAAGGCCGTATAAAATAAAATCAACATATGCTCCGAATGACAATTCACTGTGTTGGGAGGAATAGGAAAATTATCTGAAAAAAAATAATGAAATAATAAAAATACGTCAATTCTCGTCATAAAAAACCATTTCTCTATTTTAAAAAGTTTACTTTTTCATTTTCTATTCTAAATATTTGGGGCTGTCTTGATTAACTTGTTTTATGTTTTTTTTTCATTTCGAATTTGCAAGCTGCATTCCAGTTCAATATCATTAGCATTTCTTTGGCATTCTGGTGCAAGCCATCAGTCCATTGAAAATAGGGCTTGCAAACTGAGTCGGATTTTCCTCATTTCTACGAGCTAAGTGAGCACCCCGGCGCAGCCTATTGAGTCTGGTCACGACATCGCTCACATATTTGTGTGTTGTATAACCGATTGAATTGTGCCTCTTGTTGAGTGTCAAATATTCTTCACAGGATCTTCCTTCTGCCATCAGAAACTTGCCAAGAACCCAGGTTTCTGACAAATACATAAGAACTAGCAACACTATAGCCTTGCGCAGCACGAGCTTGAACTTCTTAGATAGACTCGAGCGGAATAGATTGAATAGACTGAAAATAGCTTTGTTTGCTCACAGCAGCCGTGCGAAGATTTCTTCGTTGTAATTATTATAGACTGTGATTTTCGACTCTAGACAGGCGAATATTTTGACTTTAAGTTCCATTCACAATTTCAGGGATCTTTATTGCGGTATCGATTGCTGACTGGTAGTTATTGAAGTATCAGGCACTCTGCATTGATCTTAGCCATTGCGCGGTTCATTGGTCGTTTGATGGTAGAGGGTTTGGGCTCGAAAATCTGCGCCATTACATATCAATATATGTCTATTTAGTTAAAATTGGATTTTTCTAGTGAGACCGAGGCTATATATATAGATATCTTTCCGCGTAAACTAAGTAATTCCAGCAAACATTTCCTGAGCCGCTGCTAGCTGAGTGGTTCACAATCCATTGTCCTTGGTATTCTCGGGCAAGCTATTAAACACAGCATATTGATTGCTTATGCTTTAACTTGAGACTTGGTTGCCCGAATGTTTTTGAATTCTTTTGCGCGCCTCATAATAAAATCTAGCTGGTTGTTAGACCTGGATAAGACTTTCTCGTACTGCAGGTTATGGGAGAATGCGCGAAACATTTGTTGTTCTTCGTTGCCGAGGCAGTTGCTGTTGATTCAGTCCAGTTATTTCTTCTTCTTGCTGCTTTCGAACATTTTTATAAATTTTACGAGGCCCTATGCACAACTTGTAGGGTCTGGTTTTAACATTATCTCTTTTATAGTCTTCATAATTTGATAATTAAAATTCCGTTGAAATTTAAATGTGCAAACCGAGTCCTAACATTTGACCTTTGTCCACAATATATCTCTAAACAAAGTTCTACATATTCTTTGTCTTGTTAATTTCATAAAAATATTTCTTATTCCAGGTTCAAAGATCATCATCGCAAAGTGAAATTAATGGTATCGGCAGACGTCGACCTACTAGCGGAAGTAAATTGAAACGGTGTGCTTCCTTACCGGCACAGAAAAATCGAAGAGCTCGTGAGCAAATTCAAAAACAACAAGATTCGATTGGACAACATAATCAGTTAGCCAGCAGTGTCGAGTCACTAGGTAATTTATTAACTCTGCACGTCCTATTGCTTGTGAATATCTTTTCGTTTGAGTGCAGTATTTTATTTTGTATTTTTATGTTTCTTGCATTCGAGCTTTAAAATCTATACCTTAGACTAGAAACTAACACAAACTCTGGCACGTTGAATTTCTAAGAAACTCCTGGCTTATTATAAGAATTGAAAGCAAATACACCTTCATGGCATTTCATTACTAAAACTATCGCATTTTGCAATTGCAGTAGTTCTTCTAGTAGCAATTGGTGTTTATATAATCTAGTAAAGGATAAAAGTGCAAACCTGAAATGGTTCGTTGGATTTATCTTAAGTTTCAATATGTTCTCATTCATTTTTGCATCATTTGATTTCTTTACCTACTACTAATCGCATAAATCGCAGGGAATTTAGATTTTGAAAATCTCTCGCACACTCTATATGAAATCTGGACGAAATATTGCAATGAATTGGGAACAAATCTTCTTAACCGTAATGAATTAGCTGTCGTTTGTGAACGTGTTGGATTGAACAAGATTGCCGATAAGGTGGCTGAAGAAGTATTCGAGAAATTAAATTTATGTTCGAATGATAGAATCCGTTTTGATGAGTTCATTGGCCTAATACACAATGATACGGAAGATGGGATTTGTGGGAGTGGCAAAAGCCGTTGTTCCACCATCGATCGTCATTTTGCCATAACACCCACAATAACCGACGCTACCTCAATTATTCTAAGGAATGACTTGTGCAATCGTAAGGAAATTACTACTACCTCAACAACAGCCGATAAAGATTTGCATGCAAATAAAGGTTTGTTTTTATTCATATAGATTTAGATAAGCATTGTTGGAGTTGAGTTATGCTTGGTTTTATGATATTTTTTCCTTTGTTTGGTTTTGTTTATTATTTGTAGTGATAGTGTGAACTCAAAAAGACTTGGAAGTCTTGATATTTATTTCGGTATTCACAAAATTTTTTTAAAAAATAATACCCATTTCCCCATCTAAAGTCACAAAATTTAAATTACAAATAATTTTTAAATGATTTCTAAAGCCTTTTTGAGTTCATCTATAGTATATTAGATCGAAAAAAATTAAATTGCATTTAAAGTCCATCCAATCATTTTCATATGCTTTTAATGCCAGTATCTGACGACAGTCTTGACATCGAGCTTTTTCAATTGGTCGCAGCTTATAACCCATCTCATCATCCCTAAGAATAATTCGATAGTTTATATTCTGCTTCAAGTTTGCGATAAAATGTAAATCAAATATTCACCTGTGCACACTAATAGCCAGTACAATGATATGAGTAATGTTCATTTCGTAAATACCTTGTCGACGAAAATTCACGAGTAAGCGTAGAAAGTATAATTTTCTTATCTATCTGCTCAGCAGTATTAAGTATTCGCAATTGGGAGATCTCGTTTGGTTTGTCGACAATTTCGCTCTCAGATATTATTAATTTTCCGGGGTGTAGACTTTACGTTTAATGAAAAGTGTCATATTCAAATAGTGAATTTTAGTGCAGATGACACATTTTTGCTATGCCAAATGATTTTTTTTCGTAAACAGCATTGAAAATGTGGTTATTAGTAGTATTTATAACAATGCGTGTACAAAATTTTGTCGCAAATAAAATCAATATGTGGATGCTGAATGTAAATAATCATGGTAATACGTGAATATTTAGTGGGTGAAAAGAAAGTGGATTATAATGGTGATATCATTGTATACGATGACATTGCTCACTATCAGCTGGAAGAATATATATAATGCAAAATAGAAGATTACTGTGTAAACAAGTAGATTTCATGTTAATTTTCAAGCGGAGAATATGTTGTCTTAACTAAGCAAAAATGTCGAAGAACAGTGTCGAATACTTTATTTCGGGGTCGTGAAGATTAAAATATAATACGTTGCTGTATCTAGCAGTTATTTCTTTTGAAACGTTTTTGGTCGTAAAATAAGATTTATAATTAGCATAGATATGCAAAATCATGAAAATAATTTTGTTACTACAAAACACAACTTAAGCTTTTAATAAAGGGTCAAGTTTCTCGAAATAATTTTCCAGGTTAAGGCTTTTCAGACATTCTTTTCTTGACATGAAAAAAAGAAACAAATTTATAGTTGATTCTTCGAACAGTATTAAAATTATGGTTTAGTTTGTCTAAGGATACTTCTTATGATGAGCTAGTTGAATTAACTACCGCTACGTAATACAGTGAAATTTAAAAATATATAGCTCAAACAGTTTTCTTTTTTTTCCAATTCTTGAAAAGAGTAACGTAGCTGCTCGCATTTCTTTGAAATCGAAAAAATGCTCATTATTTTCTATTAAATTCTTATTAACATATCATAATTGAGTTTACTGTTGTCCAAGAGATTAGTATGCTCTTAATTCAGATGAATAGTCCAGAAAGCGTGATCAAATTCCAGACTTTCTTCGGTATGATTGCTCGAGTATTTAGAATGTTCGATGGCGGATTTTTCGGCAAAAATAAAATGCGATTTATTTACTTTAAATAAAAACTTTATTCAGTCGTTAAAATGTACCACTCTTCGCCATATTTTGGGTAGTACATAATGCTGCGTTTTGTATTGCTCTAAGTGCTCTAATAGCATCATCTGAACTGAAGTGTTGTCATTCAAGGAAGGGGTTTTTAGTTTTGAAACCTATGGTAGTCTGACGGCTCATGATCTGGTCAATAAGGTGGATGTGGCAGCACATCTCATCTAAGCTGCAATAATTTTTGGCGAGCGACTGAAGAAGTGTGTGGCCTAGCATTGTCATGTTGGAGCACTATTCCTTTACGATTGGCCAATTCTGGACACTTCACTTTCACATCGTCTTGGTCCATGATTTTTTCACTGAACGTTTTCGTATACGATCCATTTTTTGTCGCCAGTGTTAATTCGTTTCGATCATTGCCTTTATTTGCTTATCTCCAGTTTGAAAAAGCATAAAAGCTTAAAAAGCATAAAATTTGTTTAATGCTTGAACGGCGTTTTTGCTCAGCAGAAAAAAAAAATTAAAATATGACGAAAATATTCGCTTTAACTCTCCATTTTTACGTCGTAATCAAACAAAGACCACTTCACAGACTCTCTCACTTCTTTTTGTTATGGACACTGAAGTGTCAACTGTCGGATTGTGCTTGAGTTTCATGATTTATTTTGGGCTTAGTTACATTCTTAAGCACCTAGCGGTATATATTAAAAAATTAACTTATTAATTCTCTCTAATTCTGGTGGTGCTTGATGAGCAAACTTTAGTTACATGCATCATACCGTTTGAGCATTGATGAAGTGAGAACGGTTTCTTATTTCGCTTGTAGGCTAAATACTACAGAATCCGACAGTTCAAAATAGCTCTTTCGTTTAACAAATTTGTCGCTTTTGGCCTGTTTATATGATTAGCTACTTCCTTATAAAAATGTAAAAATCCCGATCGCTTCGTATAAAACAATTAATTTTAATACTTTAGCTTTTATGAACAAAAAAAAAAACGTTTTAAAACTCAATGATGATGTTTTCTTAAAAACATTTTAAAACGGAAATGTTTCCTTCTCTATAGAAATGCCGCCTCAAACGATGCCGGCCTGTGATATCATCGATATGTGGGAGACAGCTGGTGTTACACAACCCAAAAAGCTAATGTCGAATTTAGGTTTCGACGATGAAATCGTTTCAATCCCGTTATTGTCAAATGCCTTAGAAGAAGAACTCAGAAGTAGCCCGAACGAAGCCGAACTATTGCTTAAGGTAAACTGCTTGTTCCAGTCACATATGGCTAAATTTTGAAACTGATTTTTTTTTTTAATTGAAGGCCTCTTTAATGCTTCATAAAACGGAAGTTTTGTCCCTTAAACAAGCCTTCAAACAACTCATGGAAGAGAATAAGCAAATTCGTACTGACAATCGTGATGTAAATAAAAGAGCTGCCATTCTTGCACAGGAAATCGATGAGAGACATGCAGCGTTGGAGAGTACAACAAAATCGGAGGTGAGTTTGATTTGTATTCGAGAAAAAGAAACGATAGTATGTATTTCTTGTAAAAAAATAAACTTTTGCTCATATAATTTGCTTGAAAAGCCTCCTCGAATGAAAAATCTCACAAAATATTTAAAAAAAAAAACGATTTTTCTCAGATTCGTATGCTCGAACAGCGACATGCCGAAGTGATTCGCGAATTGACTGCGCAACTGGCCAACGATCGTGAAAATTGGTCCAATTTAAATGCTCGTCTCGAAGCACGCATCAAGCAGCTCGAATCAGATGAATTGAAGTACAAAATAGAAATTCAAAATCTGCAAACTGAAAACAGTGCCTTAGAAACAGAACAAATAGGATTACAAAAACAAGTTACCGAATTGTTAGAAGCTAATATCAAACTGAACAATGAAATTGTCGATTTGGAAGACCGACAGCGAAACGATGATAGTCACAAAGATGACAAAGAAACAGAAGAAGTTCTAGATCTGGTCGATAAGATTACAGCGCTACAAATCGAGAATTCTAATCTGAGAGATAAAAATGATGAACTGGTTGCTGAAATTGAAGGGCTAAGCATGGAGTTGAATCGATTCAAAAATAAAAAGTCACCTTCACGAACGAATTTGGAAACATCTGGGGATAGTTTCCTGGATGACACTGAACATTCCTCGTTGGGTGTGAAGCGGCGTGGTGATTCTCCAAGTAAGACTCGAATAACAGAAGAGAGTCCTCGACTTGGAAAGTTACGTAAATGCAGTAACGAGAATAGTGACAACGAAGGAAGTGGAGAATGGCTAGTCCTGAACTCGGAACTGAGTAGTACAATGAACTCAAATGTGACGGTCGGCACTACATCGGGTTTCTCGCAAGACACGTCGACTTTGTCTGATGTGAAAGACGAAGAAATCGAACCCCTGAAAGTGAAGATTTCGCAACTGGAAAAAGAGCTATCGGAACTGAAGGGAAAACCGCCGATATCATCAGATAACAAATCAAGCACAGAAGACCAATTCGATTACCAGGCACGTTGTCAGGAGTTGGAAAATAGTTTAGACCAAATGCGAAAGGCATATGAAGATTGTGAAGACTATTGGCAATCGAAATTGGGTGAGGAGCGGCAACTATTTGAGAAGGAACGTCAAATCTACGAAGAAGAGCAGCATGAAAGTGACAAGAAGTTCGCAGAGCTAATGGATAAAGTGCGAGAGTATGAAGAACAGTTTAGTAAAGATGGGCGTTTGTCGCCGATCGATGAGCGCGATAATCTTGAGCAACAGTACGCGGATTTGGAGGCAGAGGCTGATGAGCTGAGAGATAATGCAAGAAAAATGTTTGAAGAGAAGACCAAAGAGATTGTAAGGCTGCAAGAGGAAATTGTTCAGTTGCGTTCGAAACTTGGGGAAAATGTTGAAGTTAGGTAAGTTAGAATTGGTTTCAATATTTTTGTTTAGATTTAAGCATTAAGTCTTAGAAAAGAGTCTCTGAATGAATTAAGAAAAAACATTTTAAGTAACTAGTTATCGCGACTGATTCATTTATAAAACATTTTGAATATTGGCAGAAATGTAGTGCAGAAACTAGAGCCACCTGAAAATGATAGTCCAGCCAGTTCACCTATATGCTACCTCTGGAATCAAAGTACGATACAAGCTCCTGCGAGAGATTACCAAAATCCAAACTGGAACAGTAGCCCAAAGAAAGAATCCAGGTTTGTTCTTGTCGGAATGATATTTTCCTATGTGTTATATTCTATGGATATATTCTAATCATGCAGGTTGGATCATCTTTCAACATCCGAAACGGCAATTTTCAGTACTGTCGACGCAAATGGCGAAACAAACGACAAGTTTAACCCACGTATATCGCCCATCCAGAAACCAAGTAGCCCCAAAAGCCTGCAACGTGATAGTGATGAGACAGCATCGAACGCTTCGGCACGTAGTTTTGAAAGTAGAAGTGTTGCATCTACGCATAGCGTGCATAAATCGTCCATAGGAGGGGATGTCAGTGCCTGCCCGAGTCCAAATAGCATGAAAGAGGACTTGAAGCGGTTGAAGCTTGTTGAGATTCAGTTGAAGGAACAAATCAAAGACTTATCACAGAAGCGTGATGGATTGGTAATGGAATTGCAGCAATTGCATGAAGCTAAGCCAGTTTTGGAGAAGGCATATGCAGTAAGCGGTATATTATGCCTTGATTTGAATAAGATTAAATTTGTCTGTTTCTAGCGTACTGCACATCCATCTTTATTGCAACGGATCAACCATTTGGAACAGAAAAATCGTCATTTGCAAACAATGTTGCGACAACAACAACAGTATGCAGAAACGATTATGCATCGTAAGTATATTATTTTATTTGAATTTAAAATGAACTTTAAATCGTAAATTGCTGATTTATTGCGTATCTGTAATTTTCGTTAGAGTACTAAATTCTAAAGTGCTACTTTTATTTATTTTGCATCTTTACACCTTATTTGAATTTTAATTTATTTAGAAAAACAAAAGTTTATAAAAATAAAAGACCCTAAATAAATTCTGGGAGTCTGGGAAAAAAGCTTGGGAGCTAAGAAAAAATCAAAATATTCTAGAAAAAATCCTAGCTGTCTTGGAAAAATTTATGGGAGCTTAGAAAAAAAAATCAGGGGGCCTAGAAAAAATTGTGGGAGTCTAAAAAAGTCTGAGAATCTAAGAAAAAATAATGGGAGCTTGCAAAAACTCTGGAAAAGAATCTAAGGTTTTGAGAGAAAATGCAGGGGGTCTACTACAGTCTCGGGTAGAAAACTCTCAGGAGTTTAGAAACAAATCATTGGAGCTAAGAAAAAAAGATGGGGGTTGTTGCTCAAGAAAAAATCTCTAGAGTCCAAGAAAAAATCTCGAGAGTTTAGGAAAAATCAGGGAACTAGAAAAAATTCTAGGAGTTTAACACAAAATCATGAGAGCTGCCAAAAAAATTAAAGACCCTGGAAATAATTCTATGAGTATAAAAAATTCAGGGGTCTAGAATAAATTTAGGGGATCTAGCGAAAATTTGGGGGGTCTAGAAAAACTCTCAGGAGTCTAGGAAAAATCATGAGAGCTAAGAAAAAGTCAAGAAAAAGAATAATTTTCAAAAGTGTCAAAATTTGCTATTTTTAGAATTTATTTTAATCTTTATTTATTTCGGTTAGTATTAATTTATTAAGTTTTGTGACTTCCTATAAACTTATAAACATACAATTTGTGAAAAATATTAAAACAATTATTTCATATAGAAACCTGGCAACAACAGCGATCAGAAATATCAGAGCTACGCAATCGCTTAGAAACTCAAAACATAATAATGGCCGAACAAGTTCAAAGACTTGCCAGTGCAGATATGTTGGTGAAGGATTTGTATGTAGAAAACTCTCATTTGGCTGCAAATATTCAACGATTGGAACAACAACGCAGTCGTGCTAATCTTATGCATCAACATCATCCGGGTATAAGTGGTGTTCCAGGATTGCCTTAATTAATGGAGACATAGAAAAACTAACTGTAATTAATTAAATGATTAATTAATCTTCCTTCCGGCATCCTTTATATAAAATTAACACTACTACCAATAACAGTCGATAAAGTTTGTATGTGTATTGATTAAGGGCTAAGTTTTGCTTGTTAGCAGTTAGATAATGTGACGATAAAGAAAATGAAAAAAATTTATTTAGTTAAATTAAATAAAGACCTAACGTGTTACTTGAAGATATAATCCATTAATGTTTAAGACTAATTAATTTATCAAGAGTAAATTGAATGAATGTTATTAGTTAACGTTTTGTTTGTATACATATTTATCTATTGTATTATTAGTAACTAACACAAGGTGATAAACTACAGATCAAATGCGCACGATTGAGATATGACTAAGAAGATAAATCGTGTTGGCTGACTCCGCCTTAATTCCTAAGACATTGTTGATTCTGTGCATGATATAAAATTATCAGAAATGAATATGTGTAATTTTAATACACACACACATCTGATTCTGCATGGTTGACGACTGAATTTAGCCACTATTGAATTTCCATATCAAAACGTAATAAATCTCTTAGTAATTACAAGAAGATGGAGGGGAAAATAAGTCTAAATCTTCTTTCCGTGTATTTATTGTATTTAATTTAATATTTGATTCTATATAATAATCTAGTTCTGTACTCAATCGTACTTCTTTACTGTACTTCATTGAAACGATAGATTTTTACATTGATTAAATACTCGTACAAAAATTGAAAGAAAAGACACTTATCACGTTTGTTCTAGAAAGCTTGTTCGTTTTTCTTTTGTACACATAAAAATTCTGTTGAGAAATACGTATATATTTATTAGAGTTTGATTCTTATTTTTAACTTTATTTGTTACTTGGTCAAATAGTTGAAAAAAACCTATTCTATGACTGAATCTTCGTTAATTGACATTGTTTATATTTAAATCGGAGCGATTGATTATGTTTCTGTTTAAGCAAGAAAATGTAAATTGAATGGAAAAACTAAAGATAAATCTATGCATGTTGTAACGAACATAAAATAATTTGGAATTTGTTTTTTTTCCAAACATATTTTGATTTGTAAACATAAATAACTAAAAAAATAATTTCATTCGAATGGCATGCTAACAGTATACTAAAGAAAACTAATTTAAATTAGATTAGAATGATGTATCACATGCAAAACAAAATTAATATTGAAAGACATTTATTAAATATACGGTAATTATATTTCGTAACAAAAATGCCTTTTTTTTTGTAATTTCCCGAAGCCAATTATTTTAGCCTTGTATCCAAGCAGACGTCTGACTATTGTAAATATGAGCTTGAGATTCTTATTCGACTTTTAATTCAACATATTCCTCCAAATGAACAAATACGTGTATACGTAAATTTACGAACCCAAATCAATACTGGCATAGAATGTGATATTGCTTTAATCAGTTCAGTTTCACTTTCGTTTAAGCCAAGAGGGTCTGGACTTGCACTTTCGCTTGTCCTTCACTGGTTAAAGCTCGCGGTTAATTGAAATGATAAAGTATTCATGATGGTAAGGTGTACTAGAGGGGAGAAATACAAATTGGTCGAATAGTTTTTCTAAAATAATTTTTTAGTGAACTAGTTGGAGATTCGAAGGAATGAATTCAAGCGGATTTTGGATTTTTGTAATGTTCTATCTGTTTCCGATTTGTTTGAGTAGATTGAGGTACATTTCGACAATCGATAAATGTTGTGAATTTTAAAATTGGATTTCATTGATTTTATGGGAGGCTAAGTGTACCAAAATGTTTTTATATGGCGTTTAGTCGATTGAGTTGATAGTAATCATGAAGAAAACTTGTGATGATACGAAATTGCCATTATATGGCTTTGTCCGTTTGTAGTATGTGCATTCCCTCTTTGGGGCAGAGTATAAAGTAATTCACCTAGTGTTTATTTTTGTTAAAGTTTTGTTGTGTAAGTCGAGTAAGAAAAAATCGCAAGAAAACACCGATAGTCATATTTAAATGTGTTCCGCTAGGATGAATACAAAGGAAAAGTAGGTTGAAATGTTAAAAGTAAACTATACGCGTGTAACATACGCGATGTTGCCGAGGCTATATTTCTAGCCTATCCCTATCATGGAACAATGGTTTCCCAGGATGTGTCATAAATAAATAGTTTTTAAAAAAGAGTTGTATGAGCGCAACAGTGATGTAGATGACAAGGATTTGATGGGTTAGGTTGCTGGAAATCATTTCTGGTCAAATATTGACTCGTCTGCATTGCTTGTTGACTTGGCCAGTAAAATTAGCGGTACACCAGAAGCTCCTGACAGAATTGTTAACTCATATTTGTCTTCCAATAAACGGTAGAAAATAGATTTAGTATACAAACAGGCACCTTACTAAGTGTTGCATATTTGATTTTGTACAATACCTCCTGTGCCTTTTAATAAAATAGCTTCATAAAGCATTTTTGTCTGCGATATCCGATATTTGTTTAATTTTAGCAACAAATTAATTGAACATTGAACCGAAACTATTTTCATGGAACACATTTTTCTACTTCTTTATCCTTAGTTCACTGCAACAATCCAATTATACTCTCCAATTCTCTGCTCTTATATCTGAATTGATTCGTAAAAATAGGATTCAACATTGTTGCGCTATAATCGCTGATCAATACCATGAAGATATCTGGCAAAGGACATTTTTCAGTGGACAATATCATCCGACTACTTACTTAACGATAAAAGTCGGTGAATCTGAAGATTTATTGAATCCCGATTACAACACAATTCGAGTATTGAAAGAGATCAAAAAGAAAAATTGCGATTTTATTATGATTTTCATCCTGAATGGAATCCAAGCGAAACGTTTCCTAATGTTCATGGACGAGAATCGAATCTTGAATACTCGATCGAAGTTTGTATTGTTGTATGATCATCGGATCTTTCAAAGAGATGTACATTATATTTGGAGAAGGATCCTGTCGGTGGTTTTCATAAGGGCAATTGAAAGTCAAATGGGATTCAGTGAACCGGATAAAATAGGGTTGGTTGTATGACTTTGATTGAGAGGATATACATACATTGATAGTGTTTGTCTGCAGGTTTGAATTATTAACTGTGCCCTTTCCGAATGTGCTCAAAGGAATTTTCGTTAGTAAGAACTTAGGAGTTTGGCTGAACGGGAAGCTGACAGAAAAGGATAAATTATTCCATGACAAATCAAGTAATCTGCAAAGTGAGTATATGTGCATTTGTGGAGCAGTTTGTTCTATTTGGATCAATCTCAAAGTTATATTTGGAAAATTCTAAATTTTTATGAAAATAAACTCTTATTTGTCTAACAAACAAACAAACTTTATTATCTTTCTAAATTTTCTCATTCTTCTCTTTCAGATTTAGAGTTAAGAGTTGTTGCCTATGAACACATACCGATGGTCTTGAAACGTGAAAATGCGATTAATAAGTTCTTTGGCGTGGAAGTGGAAATCGTCGAGGCAATCGCAAAGATTATGAATTTCACGATCCGTTTTTATCAGAGTGCGGATACTGATGATGAGAAATGGGGAAGAAAGCTGCTGAATGATAGTTTCACTGGTCTTCTCGGTGAAATGGTAATGCGGCAGGCTGACATTGCCATAGCTGATCTACATTTGACCTTGCATCACTTGAATCTGATGGATCTGAGTACTCCACATTCAAGCGAGTGTTTGACTTTTTTGACGCCTGAGGCCACGGCAGATAATTCATGGAAAACGTTCGTTATGCCGCTGAGGTAAATTGTTGTTGTGTTACATGATTTTTCTGAGTTGGGTAAGATGTTCGAAGAATTTTCATTAACTAATGAATGGGTTTTTTTTTTGAAAATTCAAGTAAAATAATAATAGGCATATACCAAATCTTTTCAGTGGAAACATGTGGGCTGGTGTATTGGTCTCATTGCTTCTAGTCGGATCAATATTCTACTCAATATCATTTGTTCATCGATGTATTATCTACGATCGTCCAATTAAAAATCCACTCGTAACACTCAAAATCAATAGGCAGCGGAGAGTTGAATTCAGAAACATGGAGACCAATCTTCGAAATAATAACCAACAACGGGAGTCAATACTTCGCAGTGATATATTTGATTCATTTTCGGATTGTTTGTTACTCACGTACAGTATGCTACTGCAAGTATCTCTGCCTCGTATGCCCTTCCACTGGCCATTGAGAATTCTGACAGGATGGTACTGGATTTATTGTATTCAGGTGGTAGTTATTTATAGAGCAAGTTTAACAGCGATTCTGGCGAATCCATCATCGAGGTTTGTTCAATAGTGTGTTATACAAGTCTGGAATTTGTTTACAGTATAATCGTTAGTCAATAAGAATTGTTAAGTAATATTCTTTGCCGTCAGGAACAAAGAATCTAGTAATTCATTTGAAACATAAGTACATAGAATGATAATTCATAGCTGCTGCCTAAATACCCTAATAGTGAAAATCGATCTAGCAACATAATTATTAAGCAACGTGATTATAAATTAAGCAACGTTTATGATAAATAACATTTTTTCGCTCAAATTTAAGAACTGCTAGTCTCAACTTGTGTCGACATTCAACAATATGGCAATAAAAGGATATGAAACTTCAAATCGGATACAAAAATTCAACAGGATGGAAAAACGATGCGGGAAAAATTATTAAAATGTGAAAAAGAGTCACTATATTATAAAATATATCATTAAAAAAATCGAGAGACGAAAAACATTGGAAAGTGATCCTAAAACTGTAAACTAAGTGGTGAAGACGAATATTTTTACTTACAGAAGTCGAGATATAAACAAAAGTGAGTGCTCCTACTGTAGAGCCGATGATGATGAAGTGGGCCAGAGACATCAATCCTATCTAGTCTTGAGAGAAAGATCTTGAAGGGAATGAATTACTTCATCGAGTCGAAAGCTTCAACAAAGTCTATATAGATTGCACTACTGATCAATAACGGCATCAGTGAACGTTGTTAAGATGGATTATAGCGAATTCATGCTGCTCAGAACCGTGAAAAAGGTCAATTATCGGGTATTCTTTGTTGAAAAGAGTCTTTTCAAAGAGCTTACTAAAAGACGCTAAGAGAGGTATGGGGTCGGTTATTGCAAATTCAAGGCATATCTCCTGTTTTAAGAATGGGCATATCTCCTGTTTTAAGAATGGGAAAATGTTAGCGAATTTCCAGAAAGGTCAAAAGGTACTGCATTAAATTCTAGGGTTAAAAATAATTGATAAAGCCAACATACAGTGAACATTACTTCACTAAAAGATTAGCACAAATTTGATTGCTAAAGAATTTGTACGAGACAAAGAACTACTAAGGAAATATCACAAGACGATGAAAAGCGGAAGAAAAAAACACGCAAAAAGCTGACCAAATTTTTGTGGATATGCTGCAGAAAAGTTGTCAATATACATTGCAGAAGTTAAAGCCGGAGTTTTCCTAAGGAAGTGGATGTAAGATTAGAAAGTTTTTTGATGGGACTATGTGATAGATGCTACAATATGTCTGCGGTATATGTTCATTGCTTTTTTGGTCTCCATTTCAGAACAATAACGCAGTTTTTTATGTGTAAGTCGATCAGCATCAGAGCAAAATCATTTGAATCTACAACGCCTTGCTTCCTTAGATTTAAGACTAAGGATGTCATGAGTCAATATTTATTTTAATACGATAAGATAAGTCATCTGAAATTGTGCTAATAGCACATAAATTTTAATTTTTATCAGAGACCCGCAACAAAGCATTATAAACCATACTGAAAAGAAAAAAAAATGTATTCAGACTAAAATGTTCATTTTTTTTGCAAAATAGAACGTTGCAAAAGACGTAATTTTTATTAAAAATATGATCGGTCAAGTTCCTAAATAACTTATTATTAATTGTTTTTAATGCGTATCAATTTTTTCCCAGCTTGTAAAAAAAATATTTTTATAAAAAAACCGATTTTTCCTTTCGAAGCAAGATATATTTAATTTTGTGACAAATATCGATATTTCGAGGGATTACCCTCGACATATCGATATTTGTCACAAAATTAAATATATCTAGCTGCGAAATATCGATATTTGTCACACAATTAAATATATCTAGCTTCGAAAGGAAAAATCGGGTTTTTTTATTAAAATATTAACTTATTATTGTTACAATTTTTTCTTAGCTATGATATTCTGAACTGTTGACAAATCATCTCATTTAATAGAATTACAGTTGATACCTTGGATGAATTAGCCGACAGTTCTTTGATAATTGGTGCTTGGGGTGATCAAAGCCGTGAATTCTTTAATACGGCATTTGATGATACTGCACAGAAAATCGCAACAAAACTTGAACAAATCGATGATCCTGACAAATCCGTAAATAAATAATATATTATACTATCATAAAAATGATCATAATCTAAAAGAAACCATTTTTTCAATCACAGTTAATTCGTATAGCTAGTGGGAAATATGCATACTATGACAACGTCTATTTTCTAAGACATCTTCGTCTCAAAAGAACTAGCACTATAGATACTTCGGGCGAAGAAGTTTTGCATATTATGAAGGAATGTGCCTTGAATGTTCCAGTTTCGATTGGTCTTGAGAAAAATTCACCACTTAAACCAAATATCGATAAGTATTTGAGAAGATTGATCGAAGGAGGTATGGACAATCAAAAAGAAAATTATTGTCTAGTGAATCAATCCAAGCTATTTTTGTTATTACAGGTCTTATTGAAAAGTGGCTAAGAGATTCGACTAAAAATCTAGTAGCTGAAGAAGAACCTCCACCAGAAGCATTGATGGATGTAAGAAAATTTTGGAGTTCTCTAGCTGCTCTTGTTATTGGCTATTTTATTGGTTTGCTAGCGCTCATCGGGGAGCTTCTTCATTTTAAATATATTGTCAAGAGGCATCCAATGTATGATCGGTACAATCCGCGAGCGTATTATATGTTTATGAAAACAAGAAATTAGATTGTTACGGAAATAGTAGATGAAATAAATGACTATTATATGCAATGATTTATGCTAAAACTGTTCTGCTATGATGTGCAGAAAACCTAGGAAAATCACTGTAATGATTTGCTGGTTGAATAAATAAAAATTTGCAATTCCAACAACTACACAGCGTTTATTCAAATCGTGTAATACATTTTTTTTATCTAATCCATATAACACAAATCGAACAGATACAGGTCGCAGTAAACAAACTGTGAATCAGTAATAACATATAAAATGAGCTGAGAAACTATAGTGCTTACTGTTTTTTTTTTGTTTTAACAACACTGTATCATACTAATGACTGGTTCAGATGAATCAACAAACAACTCACGCTTGCCAAACTAAATTACGATTTTTTTTACGCCTTCGCAAAAGTAACGGTTCAGGTTTAGGTCAGTGAATTTGCAGTGTTTTTCCCTACTTTATGCAAATTTGCGGACACAAAATATGTATTCATCAGACAATAGAACCCTGCGATGTCGGGTTTATATCTGGCATGATAAGAATATGTATCTTATATTTGGATCACTTTTCAGTGGCCAGGTCTTAAACATTTGATTGTTCCGTTCATTTTAGCACTGTGTCTTCAGAAGCGTCAATCCATCAGTCACTTTTTAGGTCACACCTAAAAACTGGTGTCTGTACGTACATACATACTCACATACCTTTGAATTTTGAAGCTTCAAAACAAGTTGATCAATTATCGTAGCATAAATCTACGTTTTCTTGGACACAACATGTAACGAAGGTAGCATTGAGCTAGCCATCTGTTTGCCTGTTGTAAAATTCTATCTCTTCGATGTAGATGCATCGCATGGGTTATTGAACTGAGCAAAATACCATTTGTGCCATCGACGTGAGATAAATGTATCGAATGCATCGAATGCGTAACTATAAAGAAGGTGAAAGTGTAGATTCTTTGAGACAAGAACTCAAGACTGAAGAAGATTGGCCTGGCTAAGATGCTTGAGGTTTGTCGCCTTATTATGCACGGTTAGTGATTTCAACCTGAAAGACTGTGCTATTAACAACATCGAGCCAATGGAATAGACAAATACAGTACGAAGCAACATAGTTTGTGTGGGAAGGTAAAAATTCAAGAGCCCAGAGAGCATTTTTTTTTATCAGAATGAAATTAAACAAACCAGAAAAAAAATGGTTGAATTTTAAGCTAAAAACTGCAAATATTTTGGAATCTATTTTTTGTTACCTAATATTTTCAAACAAAGAAAATTAAACTGTAAACCATATATAACAAAATGAAGCATTAAAACAATATTACATTCTTCAACATTACAATGTCAATACAACTGAAATTCGCACCGAGCAGCAGTGTAAATCTTCTAGTTAAAATGCAGCTCTTCCCACGAAGATAGTAGCTCGAATGCAAATTGGATCGTTAAAATATGCACATATGCTTCACTTTACTATGAATCTAGATTTTATTCATAAAACCGGCTATCAAACTATTTTTCGCAAGCAAGTTGATTGCAGGTACGTTCTAATGAAAAGAAGAAGACTGAAATGGAAAGCTAGAAGAAAACAACAAACAGGTAAGCCATGCATTATAGTATCAAAGGCCTAATTCAGGAGAATATGTTTTTATTACACATATCTTAGGGCGATTGGAGGAGTCTTCTTCAGCAAGTTCTTCCCAGATCTGATCTTCTCGTATACACAGGTTCTCTCATGCTTTCCACGTTTCTTTTAACAGAAACTTCTTTGAACCGAAGAAGAAATGTTTAGAGAGTTGATGTTAGCTCAGATCTCATCTAGATAGTGCTGTGGTGGAAGCTCATCTATTGGAAGTGATTTAATTCAGTTGGAAACTCGATGTTGAAGTGAGTGGACAAGATATTTTATAGATGTAAGAAGATTCGTTATTCAAATAGTGGCTAGTGTAGTGAAAAACTGAAAATATTTAGCGGTGAGTATGTAGAATCAATTCTCTTTATTTTAATAAAGCTGCATGTGCATCTTTGAAAGTAATCTATCATCATTTCCAAGATAATATTATCTTCTACAAACATGAGAAAGCAAAATATTCTTAGAAACCTGTATGTAGTGATTTAAGTGTTTTACGAATAACGTACTGAAGCCTATTTCCAATATATATTATTATAAGCTAAACTCATAGATTCGCGGCACAATTTTTGGATTTTTCTGAACCAAATACATAATTTTTTTCGAGTAGAAATAATAAACTTCTGACTGGAGTTCATCTATTTCGGAAAGCAATTCATTGCCACTGAAGGTAATGCCATACTTTGTCCTTTTTTCGCATAACAATCATAAGCTTTTGAATTGAGTTCGGAGTTGAATAGTCTCGTAAACTAAGAATTTTAAATCATATTTCGTTTAGAAGCTAAATATACTTCAAATTTTTGGCAGATATCGATATTTCAAGGATAGCTGCCTTTTTTTTAGTGTCTATCAGTCTGGAAGATAGACATTTTGTCTTAAAATCTTTGGGCGTGATTAGTTTTCTAAACGTGGTACCGTTACTACCATCAATATTGATCAAATGAAACCACTAGCCTAATACATTGTATGTAGAACTGTCTCATCATGCAACACGAGAGCAAGCCCCCCAACTTTGAGGTTAGAAGATAAAACATATTTCATGTTGATTTGATCACTCACCCCGTAATACTCGACCAACTGTTGATACACTTTTATACAACACAAATAGTGTGATATATTTTCGATAGCATCGGAACTCAATGCAGTGAAATGTTCAAGTGTAGACATTTCTCCCATATCTGGCAATCACTTTTCCCACATCCGGCAACCACTTTTCCCATATCCGCTTTTCCAGGGAATGCTTAAATAAGTTCTGAAGAGTTGCTTGATAAGCGCATGATCTGTCGCGCAAATTTTTCACAAATAGTTTTAATCGAGGACTCATAAACCAGCTCGACCACAAACGTAATTAACGTGCAAAATGGCGGATTTAAATTTCCAGCTCTCAGTGCGCATTTTCTCAGCTGTAGAAAATGGAGATTGTTTGGACAGGCTGTTTATTTTTTTTAATTTGGTCACTTTGGTAGCCGGCCTGGTTTAGAGGGTTTCGAAGCAAAAGCATCTGGCTTGTTTTAGGAGATCTTGTATTACCGGATATTGTTCGTATTTCTTTAGAATTCGATATTTTCTCGAAAATGCTGATTTTTCTTTCCTTTTCAGAGTTGTAAAAGATATTCACAATAAATCTAGAACCACAAAATCTATGAACATGATCCCGAGGACCATCCTGACACTTTTAATAAGCTTGCTGTCACCTGTAGCTCGAGCAGACTCAACGGAACGTGCAACTTACGATCAGAGGCAAAATGGCCATTACAATATCCATATTAGTATAAAAGATGTTGCCATATTTGATATGGAGGGAAATGATTTTACTGATGTAAGTGATGGTAGTGATTTTATTTATGAGTATGTTCTTTGAAATTATTATTGATATGACGAAAATAATGTTTTCCAGAACAAGCCTGGACTTGAGGACTACTACTACGATGACAGTGATCTAACAATAAAACCTATAGGAGCTTGGCTATCCACGAAACCTACAGTGGCTTCTCAATCATCAATTACACCTCCTACAACCAATTTAACATCCAATTATTCAGCATATTTGAACGCTTCTACAGCATCGTCAACACATTCTGTTACTTTAATCACTACTCCAATACCCACTGTAACGGAAATCAGCATCGTAAATAATATCACTTCCACGCAACAACAATTCACTGATGAGCTACCGAAACCCATCTCCACTACAAAGAAACCAAACGTCTTGATACTTGGCACTGATGTTTCAACAGCAACAAAACCAACATTGAAACCTTTTCAATTTCCGGGCGAGATAGGAGCGTTGATTCCAGTTCATGTGCTCTCGGATACATTTTTGCAAAAAGCTATATCCAGGCCCAGTTTGAGATTGAAAGAGGGTACAAGGACCCATGCTAATTTGAAAAACCAACACGGATTGCTGAAAAATGCTGGCACTTCAAACAACTGTCGACGTGGCCAAGTGATGGACTCTCGAGGCAATTGTCGAACAAAACGATCATCTTTCCTGTAAATATAAATTGTTTGTGTTTTCAAAGAATAAAATCGAGTTAGTCTATATCAAAATTTCCAGTTAGTAATTTGAATATTATTTTCTCAAATGATCATAATTTTTATACGATATTGGAATATGCTGAAGTTTTTTGGGGCATACTTTGAATGAATTGTTGTACTACAAATGCTTTCATTGTTTCTTTCGCTGGCAAGAACTCCAAGAAAGTTGTTTTCGAAAATTTCTAACTCGATCTTAATTTATTTAAATTGCAGTTTGTAGTATTTTATGTAACCATCATTTCAGGACTAAAATTATGAAAGCAATAAAATCGCTGACTCCATCGGACGACTAGATACTTTACATCATTATTTACAGAATCAAACATCACAAATAAATCTCATTTTCTAAGAGCCATCGAAACTATTTAAAACTGAACAAAAAAAACAACAACATATTATTCTTAATCAAAAGCATAGTATATATTTCTATCAAAGTTTAATCTTATCTTTCAATATTATTCATCTGGTTTTTGTTTTTAGACTAGAATGTTTGGCATATTCTTATCGTAAATGAAGATAATAATGTAAACTAGGAAATCTTTGTGCTATTTATTATTTAAGCTAGTAATTATTTTCATAATGCTACGAATGATAGCATATCACTGAACAGAAACGAGTGTACACATAGAAATTAAGTACACATTGTAGTTTACAATAAATAAAGTTTCGTGTTACTACAATCACAAGAGTTTGTTTCGAATAAGCGAGCATATTCCTAATGCGGTTGAAATTTAGTTGAAACACGATTCCTGGCGCTACTTTTTAATGTATTTTTGAGACTATATCCGAGGGCTAGTATCTTAGCTGACCAAAATACGAGTCTTGCTCCAGTGACACATGCTCGCTTAATCGTAATGCAATAAATAAGTAAAAGCATACTTAATTTTTTTCATAAATGCTTTGCACTTACATCTAAACACAAAATTAAACAATGTTGTATGATAATACTTTCACAATTCAAATAAGGAACATCAATATAAATAGGTATGTATTATGATAAGTTTAAGGCCTTCTTTCATCTATCATCCATTGGTTTCACATTTTTTCAACGAATAAGTACAAAATTGTGTGTTTATTTACTACTTTACTTCCTATGAAATAGGGTGTCACGTCATCACCGTCGTTCTCAGCCCAAAATTTTATTATCGATTTGCAATTTCCAAATAATGCATACGTATTTGATTCATCGTATGTGTTTGGCATCTTTCTAATGCACACACGTTCATAGAGCCTCAAGAACTGTTTCAACTATCTTCATCATTATTGTAAGAATATGTTTCTAAAATTATCCAATCAATTCAACACACGTAGATCCGAAAATAAGTGTTTCTATTTTATAAGAGATTTAGTTCCCTTTTTTGATTTTTTTTAAGTTTTTATTCGACGTCCTAGACGTGTTGTTGAAAATTTTGGACCATTCTTTGATACACCGTTTGTACGTAGGATACCATTCGGTGGTTTCGTTCGATTTTCGAACACTACGTCCGAATCCGTTTCCGAATCGGTGATCGATGTAGTCCGCGCAACTGAAAGGTTAAATTAAAGTAGATTAGATCATCGGACGTAAAGTAATATCGTTTAAATTCGCTTACAAGAAGGCATATCGTCCTCTTGTGTACCCAGCAGAGCATATTTTTGCACTTTTGTACGAGTTCGTGGTTTGGGTGACCGCCTACAGAGGCATGTGATTCCCCAAAAGATTCCAGAAAGTATTAAGAAACCAGCAAAGATTCCTATGGCCACGTATAGGATGGACCAATCTGGAAGATTTGAATATTCACTGAACAATTCGGTTTTGGAGCAGTTTATCGAACTCAAAAAACTATTTGTCGGCCTGAATTTAATCTTTTTTACACTAAGTAAAACCTTTAAAGATATCTGTATTTCGCTCTACTCACCACAGTTGGCTTCGTCAATGCCCCAGAAATAGAATATCGAGGGCATCCAGAATGTTTCACACATACAGCCTCGCGTAACTGAATTGCAAGTTCCATGATCCGAGCAATTGTTCTGACAAATTGTAGTGCGCACATCGGTAAACGTTGTTCCAAGAATCGAAGCATCACGCCAGAATTTGTCTCGCAATATTCTCTCGACTTCGAGTCCTGAAACGGGCATAACTTTGCCATCTGCTCCCTATAGCCAATAAACACATCTCAGTTTTTATCCATTTTTTCAACCGAATTTTAGCACTTACAGTTCGTTCAACGTAAAATATGATAATGGCATCTCCAGTTTTTGGTTCCATACGAAGTTCGCGAACATTAACTTTAACATCGCCGAGTAAGAGTGCAACTTTCTGTACAATCGACTCCAGTTCTGATTGTGTAAGGACAGATATTCCCATTGAAAGTGTCAGCTCGACTAGATTGAGAACGAGAGGGTCAGGATGTACGATGATGCTGACTGTATCCGTACCAGTCAAGCCTTGATCATCAGTCACGGTTAATTTGAAAAGATAGCGGCCTGGTACCACACCAGTTAACTGTATTACGAGAAATCAATTAAAACAAACCTTATTGCTGCAAATCTTTATGACCATGATACTTACAATTAAGACAGGACTGTAATTACTTGTCCCGACTATGTTTCCAGCTGCTAGACTAGCACCATCGCGTGTCCACGTATAGTTGACAATAGCCAAATCGTCATGCGATTCACTACCATTCAAGTAAATTGCGGTAACGGGCAGTGTAATGCTTTTATCTCCACCACCTTTTGCAACCGGTGGTGTATTTTTCTCTGAAAAAGGGATGCAAAAAAATTATCATTAGTACGATCGATTGAAACCTAAGCGGTTTGGTTTTTCCTTAAATAATTGAGAGAAAAACGTACCTTGAATTACTTTAATCCATACAGTATCTGATGCATTACTCTTGTGCTCATTGGTTACTATTAATTCAAACGCATACAAACCAATTGTCAGAGAAGTTGCGTTTGCAATCTATAATACAAGGGCATAAGGTTGAATATCTTATATGCGATTTTTTTATATTTTCTCTACCGAACTGTTTCCATTCTGGATTATAGCATTATTTGGCCCAGACTTTTGATGCCAATAATAATTTACTATTTTCATGTCATCCGATGATTTGGAGCCGTTTAGTATCACCCACGTTTGAGGTAAGTTTATAGTCTAAATGAAAATAAAACCAGTTGAAACTCTACATAAGTCTGTTGAGAATAAACTGACCATATTAGAACCAGCATTTGCTACAGGAGGTAAGTTAGTTGGTAGCTTTACAAAAACATGAACCGTAGCAGTATTTGATTGATTGCTTGCATCTGTAACTTTAAGCTCAAATGTATAGATTCCTTCTTGCAGATTAGACAATTCCAAGTATGGGGTACGCGTATTCTGCATATCGACCGCTTTCCCTTGATCATTTGCATCTTTAGTCCATTCCCATGAGACAATCCCGCGATCGTCTGTGCTAAGGGAGCCATTAAGTGTAACGTTGTTGTGAGGTAGGTAGAGAATCACATCCGTTCCTGAAATACGTAAATGTTTGATTTAATCTTCTATTGGTCAAATCATATGTGAAATAATTCTTATTTTATATTACCTGCATTCGCTTGAGGTGGATAGTCCATTTCCTTTAAAACGGTAATATTTGCTGAAGTCGAGTCTTGCACGTTATCTGAGTCAGTAACCGTCAACTTAAATTGATAATTTCCGGGTTCCAAGTCACTAAGCTGCAGCGTCTCTGTTTCCGGTAGTTCCTTGTGATATCCGATCGGACCTTGTAGCAGCTCCCAATGCCAGTTGACGATTTTATCGTCATCGGTACTTGCACTGCCATCCAAAATAGCCTGACTGATTGGTTGTTTGATAGTGAGTACCTCGGGAGTAATAACTGCCACTGGAGGTTTATTTATTCGACGCTCTGGAGTTACAGTTACGTTTGCCATTGTCTCTCCATACGATCCGTTTCCAATGACGGTTACATTGAAAACATATAGTCCCTCGGAAAGGTTCGATAGTTTGATCTTGTCTTTTGTTTGGTCCGATATTGTTCCATTAACAGCACCGGGTGGCTGGGAGATCAGAGTCCATTGGTATTTGTATACGTTTCCACTGATTTGCTCGTCGGGAACAGTATACGCTGCGAGAGTCACTTCCTTCTCGGGAAAACGAACAGTTTTATTTTTAACAGACACAATGAGAGGCTCTAAGGGCTTCTTTGTCGTTTCTGTTTTCTTATTTTCTACTTCAGTGTTTTGTTCACCACTCATATCTGCTACCTCGTTATCTAATATTCTTTCCACAAGCCTAGCCTCACTGAATATCGGACTGATAGGCACACATTTACCCAATTCATTTTTTCGGTAATTCGATCGGCACTGGCAAACGCCTCCTCGAGATTTCGGCAAAATTTGTACACATTCTTCATTTGGCCGACATGCTGTTGTGTCCAATCCGATTTCGCAGATGATTTTCGTATCAGGCAAAAACGACGATTCTTCAGCCAACATGTCGTTTTCGTCACCTGCATATTGCGGTTCGTTTGCGAATGAATCGAAGCCTTTTCTAGCGCTGAACAACTGACCGATACGTTTGTCGGGCAGTTGCTCGATATCTGGAATATATGGCATGTTGTTATCAAGCGTTTCGGCGATCGAATATTTTGGTGTGTTGGGCCAGTAGCGAAAGGATGGATCGTGGATTGATGAAGGCAGGTAATCACCGATCAATTTTGAATTTTTCAAAATTTCTCGCCATGATAGATCTTCGGTTGAACCTAAGATGGTAGCATAAGTTTAAAATAATCATTACATGAGTTGTTATGACCGTCCACAAGATACAACTTACCTTCCATCACTGGATTTACTAAAACCATTTGCAAATTAGATGAAATGCTATCAGTGCGTCGCTTCGGCAGGCACAACTCGTTACTCACACACTTCACATGGTAGCATTTCTTCCCGTACATAAATGCGACATTGCAATCACTCTTCAAGAGACAGCAGTTTTCCACGCAAGCCTTTAGGTCAGGGTCACCTTTGGTAAACTCTGTGTAGTTGCCAGCCTCCCGTTTGCCTGTTGAGAAAATATTCCATCAAGTAAACAATATAGTTTACAAACATTTCAACTTACCAATCGGTACGGAGTTCTTAAACACTTGCTGTAGAATAAACGGACATATTTCGCTTAGTTTCTCCGGGTCATCGACGCTTTTCGTTCCATCGCTACTCGACAGAGCAATCAACAGAATTAGTACTAATCTCTCCATACTGTAGCCGCTTAATGAGGTGTTTGCAAATACTACGTTGGAAGATTAGTGCGATTATATCAGTTGAGATATCGCATCCACTGGCCTGATTACGATGATTAGGATCTTCTTGGGGTGAACTTGCTTGAAGTAATCAACGATGGAGTGAGGAAACACTTTCTGATAGGACAATCCGCTGTTGGAAACATCTGGGGCACATGTTTTCATGTACCATACACTAAATCGATCAGTTATGGAATTTATTTGGAAATGCTTTAATAATTGAGTCGGTTGTGACACATACGGGATGAGATGGAGCTAGATTTGATTGTATTTTTTATAGACTAATACGACCTCCACGTACTGGGCGAACACAATCCACTTGTCGAGTTAGAATCTGTCAATGTGAAAATTATGAACAGCTGATTGGGGAGCATGCGTATGGTCAGTTTTTTTTAGAGATTGGTGAATACAGTTGGTGAGCTTTTTGATTGGAGAAATAATTTGGCGGTTGGGATAGTCGTTAGGTTTTGAAAAGTTTATTTTGCGCGTCGTATCAGCGCGTTGTTGGGACGCTATTTGTGTTGTCTGTGTAATAGTTTATTTATGCTCAATCCCACCATACGGGTGTTATCGGAAAACGATGGCCGACACGTTACGTGATAAACCAACCTAATCCTCATAGAACAGGATTTAGTATACTAAAACAAAAAAAAGTTTATTTTAGTATGTATTAGGTAAAAAAATGGTGAAAATTGACGATTAATAGACGTAAGGTAATAAGAAACATAATTTTTTGCATTGGACAAGTTTTACAGTTCCGAAGCACGATTCGGCTAAGAACATTAAATTTCTTTGCTTATGAGATGTTTGTGGTGACCTGAATTAACTGTTACTTGCACATAAACTAAAAATGAGCACTTGAAAAATGGATTATCCGTTTTTCGTATGAAAAAATGGAAAAGTAAAATGAAAAACAATGGAAAGCTGGAAATGGATACACAAAAATTTCAAAAAATGAAAAAAAAACAAAACTAAAAAAATCCATTATTCCATTAAGAACGATTATTTGGACTCCCAGGTAGAGAACTATAGCAACCAATACTTATAAATTGCCCATGTCAGAATAATTAATATTCTTTATAATTCTACCGACTTAGTATTTCACAATGCTGGTGATCTTCCACAAGATTCAAAATTAGTTTTTGATTGAATTCGTTTTTGCACTGAATAACTCACCTCATCGGCAAACTGATGTATGCATGCTAATTCCAATTACAGAGTTGAAAAGTTTAAGCGAAATCGCTGAATTAGAAGACTGAATATTTGAATGCATTTAAAGAGTTAAAAATCGATAGAGGGGGGAATTCATAAATTGCTTGAACAATAAACAGTAGTTGTAGCACCAGATAGAGGATACTTGAATGAATTTGTTTTCAATTTCTAAAACAAACTCATTTTATTTATCCAATAAGAGTGGTGTTATATTTCTTAACCCATTATTTTAGTTTGCTACTTTTCAATGGTTTAATGTATCAAAATTAATTGTTTTTCACATATTTTATTTTCCTATCTTGTAAATGGCCAAGAACATTTTTGATTTAATTATCTAATCTTTTGTTTCTAATTACATGAGCTCTAAATTTCAGTGCAGTGCAGTGCACTGCACTGCATGGCAATGTAATTCAGGCTTAAGTGTTGTCTCCATTGCAACATGAAATATTTCAAACCTCTATTACATAAATTCCTTGCAAGCTAGCTAATTGTAACAGATGGCGCCCAGCGTGGGCAGCACCATCTGTTACACGACGGAAACTACTGTATAACATTATTGAATTTCTTTCCAATTAAGAGGATGTTTCGCTTATACTTTGAGGTAAAACATATTTTTCGCATCATTCTGTTGATCCTTTTTTTCGAATGCCAAATAAAGAAAAACAGTTGCTGTTTTTCAAAAAATGCACGCAACCAAAGAAGTGGCATTTAAGAACAGATGTACTCAAACGTTAAGCGATTAAGATATTTCATTAAAAAGGATTAAATACCTACCATTCAACAAAAGCTACGCTAATCTGGGTTTTCATTAAACGATTCACTTTAAAATTAATTCATTTTTCGAAAACGAAATGGAGGTATCCCATTCAATATTTACTAAACAATTTCTCACTCCCAGAGACGAATTTTCATTGAATGGAGAGCTATGGCAAGGATTGTCTGTGACGAATAACAGGATACAGCTAGGTGGCGAGACCATTTTTTCTTCGTCGTTTGTTTGACGCGAAAGTTGTAGGGTTTCGTGGAATTGTTCAGTACCCTGATTACTTTCGCTTGTGACAATGAGATTTTTAATTAAACATACCGGACGACGGAGGTCGAATGATTTCCGTTCAAGCTTTTCTGTTTGAAATTAACCAAAATGAGTGCTGCGTTTGGGCATTGCAAGAGCAAGAAAGGGTCGGAGCTGGTCTAAAAGGACTTGATTAGAGGCGCTTGAATGTGTAAATGGGTGGACAGTTGGTATTGTCTTTGAGTGATGAATACAATAGGAAAATGTAGTTTGCATGGTAATTAGCGTGAAAAAGAAATGATAGTAGTCGTAGTTTATGCAGATGGTTTTGGTGTTCTTTGTTTTTGTTGAGAAAAAAATAAAAACTAAGTGCTAATTAGGAAGGAGAGAAAAAACGTTTATTAGATTTGATTATATTTCTAACAAAATTTTCAGAAACGATTTTGTGTTTTTTCAAAACAAACATTGTAACACTTCACTTCCACTTTCAACTCTAGAACGAGACAATGTCTGAATTGTGCCTACATATGTGTCGTAAGTTGAAATAAAATGTGTTACGATACCTATATACATTTTTAGATTTGTCTAATTGGTTAATTTTATACATATTTGTTTTGTGCTCATATTAATAGAAAAAATACGCCTATAATACAAAGAGTTCTTGAAAATCATACTTTAATACTTTACTATATCCAAGGCTTTCGAATACAGCATAGCTCCCACAGTACAAAATATTTATTTTTCCTTAGTCCTCGCTAATAAATATGCCACTTTGAACTAAAATTTAAAACGTCCTTGATATACTTCTTAATACTAATCCCATCACAGCTCCGTCAAACTCCCAAAAAAACTCTCATTTTCGAAAATATTTCTGAATCTTTTTATTTTGTTGCATACAAGTAGCAATTAATAAACATCCTTATACTATCATTTTAAATTATACAGTCAAGATAAATATTTCACAATTTTCACAACGCTAATTATCATTTTCCTTTGCAGCTGTAGTAGCTGCGATAATTGTTTTATTTTCCCATCGTAAAAGTAGCCTGTCCTGGTGCAAAAAGAAACCAGCCACTATGCAACTATGCGACTCGGGACCATGTATTCAGCCGTAATATGGCAAATTACGGCTGCTGCCACCGCCATCGTTAAGGATATTTCGCCAAAATGTTGAAGATAGTTTTCATCCCGACTTATTTGCCTGCGTTGGTTGTTCTGGAAAATGTTTGACCGCAGCATGTAGCTCAGGCGTAAGGGAAGGGAGGGTGGCGATGATGAAGAGATATCTGGAAAGAGTGTTTTTTTTTTTTGAAAATGTGTAAGTATGATGATGGCTAATTATTTTAAGGATATCTTCTGTCTATGTTATTTGATTTTTCGAATATTTTGCGCAAAATACAAGGTTAAGATCGCATTAAATTACAGAGCCTGGTTGGTTTTAATCTATGTAATAAGGGCTTGAATGAGGTCCTGATGCATCAATGATTTTGCTTGCGAATTAGTCAATCCATTGACATCGTTCATTCTCTAAGTAATTACCATGTGAATGGCACTGAAAGACAAACTCTAATCCATAGATTGTATGAATGATATTAATTCCATAGAAACGAAACGAGCTTGTAGTATATACAAATATAATTCTTTGAATAAACACGATACAATTGACTAATATCTATCTAGACTTACCTTCCGCTTGCATATGATGCATTTTAATGTCTTTATTAGATTCGTCTGCATTATTTGCATACTGCAATTGTTTCTTGTTATTGTTGTTGTTATCGTAACTATTTTCCAAAGTACTGAACGGATCGTCAAACAGAATTAAATTTGTTGATGCATCTAAATCGATTGTTTTCTCTACGATTCTTTCGTAAATATTGTAAATTTTTGCTAAACATGCTAGCTGAAAATTATATAGAGTTTTGACGTGATTTAGTTAACAGTCAATTATTGCTTGAATTAAATTTTGTGAATATTTGTTTGTTTTCGTCGCATTAGAAATATTGAGTTGAGAGGGGATTGGGAATGGTTGTAGTGTTTTTCGTTAGATTGGGAGCTATTGATGAGCATTTTTAATAGCACTTTCCATGAATAATATATAAATACATGAGATACATTTTCTGGTATTGAATTATGCATAGAGTTGTGCTTTTCTACTGACTCTCGAAATTTTTGAGTACAAGACTTTGCCAGACTTTCGACCACTGATTAGTCGAAATGCAATAACATTTTGTAGGTCACTGTTCAAACATTGTTTCAGTAGCTACTTATTTCAGAAGCCGAAAAATTACATTCAATAGTTGTCAAAAGCTTTTGAAGAAGTAATTTGATATTTGAATTAATTAGCAGAAAGATATAATAAGAAAATAATAATAATAAAAATTGCTACTGCAAAAAATATTTTTCGATCAGCTTTGACCACTTTTTGCCATAAACCGCATATATTTCATGAAAACATGGGATTCTCATGTATTGCTCCATACTTCACTTTAGCAAAGACATACGCAGAATTGGTATATGTATTACTGGAACTAGTATAAAATATCCCCTCACCACTCATTTCGATAGGTAAATTACATTCACATCGATCAGCGAATGGATAATCGAAGTAGGTGATTAAATTTTAATAAAGTTTTCTTTTCGTACACAATCACTTACCTTCAAATGACTAGAACGAAAATGTTTGGGTGTAACCACAAGTTTAACTCCTAAAACGGATGTTTCTGTATCATTCAACACATTTTTCATGTTGCTGTACATAACAATTTGGTGTGATCTGGCCTGAGTAAAAAAAAAAACAAAAACAATATAATATAAAATTGAACTAGCTCCGACGAGGTAAACGATGAACTCAATGATGTGGATTAGTTCCGGAATAGATTTCAATCAATGCCAGTTGAAAACTCTTAATGCTTAGCCAACTAGGATCCACTGGCCCGAAATAATTCCTATTATCTCATGCTCCGTTCACAACAGTTTAAATTCAATGTACCGGAAAACAATTCATAGCTTGTCATAATATACTAGAATCAAACTGATTCCGAAGCTAATCCCTTCAAATTGACACTATAGGATTAATAAGCGTCATTCTTGACGCCAAAAATTAAATTTACTGGTAAATTGTTAATTAACCACGTTAAGTTGGCAGCTGGTCTGCTTTCGCTTTGCGTACAATTGGCCAGTAAAATATCTCCCACGCTGTAAACATTGTTGGTACCTTCTATTCTTGGTCCGTTTTCCGGAATCTCTGAAACGAAATGAAAAATACTTGAGAAAATCATTCTATTGTATGTATGCGTTTATCTTATAATTTTAGTAAGGAGGAAAGATTTAAGGACAACGACGCTATTTTCTCGGCTGAAGTTTGTGTTTTTGATGGAGGACGACAACGATGGCAGTATGAAAAATGATCAATGGCAAAGGAGAAATGTTGACCGGCATGACGACGACGATAACATAAATTTGCCAGGATTTCGAAGGATTTTACTTGAAGAAAAGTCTTGAAGTGAATATTTTTGTGTTCGGTATACCGAACTGAGAGTATCTATTGAAGGGAAATTTCATCATTTCGCCACTCATTGTTCTTCTCGAGGACCACTTAACGTCACTTACAGGTGAAAAGGGACTAGTCCCGTAGTGGGGAAGCGTTACTTACAGTTTGTCTTTATTTGCTTTCGCACCTTTTTTGAATGGCATTTATCATTATATGGTCGTCGAGTGATGGAGATTGAAATGATTTTCACGTGGCTGTGTTTCATTCGGGGAAAGTAAGTTTTGAGTGTTAATTTTAATGTTTATTTTTTTTTCGGTAAGACTGGTTATTTGAATAATATATAAAAACGTGAAAATAGAAAAGGATGTGTCAGTAAGACATAAGTATGAACGTCCGTCTTCGGGAAATGAAGCAAAATAGCAATGATTTACTATGCGGATTATATATTTAACGTATAAAATGAACATGAACGCATGAAAGTCAGTTATTTTTGCTCCCAGACTTTCAAAAACATTTCAAAATTTCAGAAATTAGAAGAAATACTATGACTATATCAAGAGAAGTTAGAATATCAGCAATTCTATTTGTTTATATCAGTTTGTTTATATCAGCAATTCTATTTGTTTATAGTAGAAAAAATTAAATAGAAATGATACACCAAGTATTGGGTATTGGATCATCCGAAAAGGGTATTTACTGAGAGTAAACAGTATTTGCTATCACGGCCTGAATAGTTTGCGGCTTATCAGCATGCACCAAAGACTTTACATAACCCCCTCCCCTCACAAGAAGTAATTAAGTGGTGTCGGAATCGTACAATCTCAGTGGCTAAGCAAATTCATTGCCCCTTTTACAGGTAAAATATTTATATTTGTATGGGATCATCACAATTGTTATTGGTCCGTCGAAATTCATTAACCCGGGATGACGAAAGTCACAGTATGTTGACAGATGATTTTGAATGTAAATGTCGTAAATCATCTAAGAAAGTGGAAGATGAAAATAAAAAGTGACTTTTTACAATTATTGCATCTTCAAAATGAACAAAGTGAAAACTGCGACAGTAGAGCAATAATTTACTGATAATTTTTCATAATTTATAACTTTTGACGGCTTATGCAAGGTATTTTTAGAAGTATATTTTCGAATTGGCAGCACTTTTTGCAGTGACAACCAATTTGACAGCTGATTTGTGCTCAGTTTGGTTTACTTTTTCAATATAAATATGACATATTCAGGATTGTCAAAAAGCCGGTTTTTGGAAAATTATATTTTCTTAAAGTATGACACTTCGAAAATATTATCTAAAAAATTTAAGTAAATCCAATGAATTATTTTCGGGTGAACCTATAGTTACTGAAGTGGAAAAATTGTGGCAGTGGAACATACTGATGAGGTTACAGCGGAAGACAGAATACAACGTAGACAACAGTAAATCGATATCCTAGAAGCTTCCACATTGACAAAAAATAGCTTATGTGGCCAAGAAATAGAAGGCTCGGTGTGATTAAATAAATAGTCTTTCCAAACATGATTGAAAACAAAACTTTAAATGAGTTTTTCTCGAAACTTTGTTTTCAAAGTCGGTGACGAGTGTAATTAAAAAACCACTCGAGGAATTTGAATGTCATTTATACAGCTTAAAATATATAAAAAAACAAGTGCTTGATGGAATGAATTTCTTTTTCATTAAAAACTAAATGTTTGTTTTTTTTAAAGAAATTTTTTGATTTATTTAAAATAAAAAAAAACTTCGATCAGGCACGAGATCAACTACTACCGTTTGAGTTTTTCTGTTTGATTGATTTTATATGAACCAGTAAAATAATATGATGGTCGCCGTAAAGCAAGACTCGTGGGACGGGATCCGATAAATAAAATAAATATTTTCTCTTTTAATTTTTTTGCCAAGTAAAGTTAAAACATAATATAATAACTTTGTATAATTTTGTTTACCAAATATATTATTCTACTGTAAAAAAAAAATTATTTAAAATATTGAAGCTTTCATGCCGCTGATTGCCTTTGAGCCGTTAAGTTTATTTCTCATGATTTGTTAAACAATACTCAACTCTGGTTTATGCTCGACTGAACGAGCAGCAGCATGGATTTAGGGCTACAACTAATCTTATGGTGCTTATTTCTGATGTTTTGTGCAAAATAGAGAAAGGTGATCCAATTGACGCAGTCTATACATTCGATCGAGTTGCGATTCGTGAAACTCCAAGGTCTTATTTCTAAGAAAGTTGACGTTAAATCCGGTGTACCTCAAGGAAGTCATCTTGGCCCTCTTCTTTTTAATATTTTTATATCTGACACATCGGAGGTTTTATCTGACATTCCTCATTTACTATATGTGGACGACCTGAAAATCTACCATGTTATCAGGTCACTATCTGACACTACCTTTTTGCAGTCTAAACTGAACTCTTTAGACCATTGGTGCTCCGCGAACAAGCTCCCTCTTAACATTGCCAAATGCCGCGCAATTAGCTTCTTTCGCAAAACTGCACGCATTCATTATGCGTACCGCCTCAACAACATGGCCCTCAGTAGGGTTGACAACATACTAGATCTCGGTGTCATTCAGGATGAAATGCTCCGCTTCAATCTACATTACGATAGAGTGCTTTCCCGACCAAGAAACAACTTGGTTTCATTAAGCGGTGAGCCAAAGAGTTTAAGAGTCTCTGGGTTATAAAATCCCTATATATTTCACTCATGCGACCTCTTCTTGAATATGTGTGCGCTATCTGGAACCCGGCTTTCGAAATTCACAGCCAAAGATTTGAGTCTGTTCAGAAGCAGTTTTTACTATTCGCTTTGAGAGAATTTTTCAACCCTTATGATTTCAATTTTCTGCGTCGTGAAGATTAATGTTATCTGCCTGCTTCAGCCTCGATGTCATCCGAGACGTGGTTAATGTCGTCTCCTTGAAAGAAAAGTTTGTCTTCAATCAACCCTTGAGAGTCACTAGATCCCGAGGATTGCTTATTGAATACCAACACAACACAACATATGCAGCAGACGTGCCAATAAATAGGTGCTGCAGGCTATTCAATAGCATGAGCGAGAACTTTTCCCCCACGATATCTAAAGCAACTGTTAAAAATAATCTTATCAAGGCTCTCTCTTCATAGTCTCCCCCTTCCCCCACCATACTAATATATATGCATTGTATATTTAATTTTAATTTAATTTTAATTTAATCTATCTGGTATTTAATTGTTATTCATTTAGCTATTTGTCATTTATTTATTACTTTATTTGTTTTCTATTTGTAACTAATTTATTTATGCGTTATTTATTAGTCTTGTATTCATATATAGTTTTTTTTTTATATTTTGTTTCGTAATTTTATGCATGTACTATATTATTTTATTCTTCTATACATATGCACCTTGCTGGGTGAATAAATAAATAAATAAATATTCAAAAACTGTCAAAAACAACAGCTCGGTTTAAAAGTTATCGCCATTGGAATGAACTTCAGTCTTAACTTTATAGGCACAATTTTTTTGAGTTATTGTTTAAACATGATGCTTCATCCTCCTCTTTTTTGTGCTAGCCGGGAACAGAAACAGTAATATGGCGGTCGGATCAGTGTGTATCATGGCTAAATACTGCATGTTGCCTTGACAGCATCTCACAATGATGACCGAGAGAAAAACAAACGAGATACTTTTCTGCTGCCAAAATAAATAACGTAATCGTAGTCGATTACCGTTTTCCAAAAAATTCGATCCAATACCACCTGATTCGACTTGAACATATCAAACAATCCCGTTATGTATGTAAAGCAGTTAATAAATCTCATACGGTGTGTAATTTGTCGGATTTTTATCCATAAACTGGAATTCTGCCAATGTGTTTTATTGCCACCTCGAATCGAACGAATCCCACGTCAATGATAATGATGTGCAACCTGTGCAACGTCCTACACATGCAAATATTGACATCCGAATGATAATTTCAATATTGCAATGATTTCGTTACAGCAAAGATCCTAGATAAATAAGTCGCGGGATGCAAAGCTCTTGACGTTTGCCCGTAATAAAATATTTCATAATCAACATTAAATGATGTTGCTGTTCTCCGAATTCCCGCGAAAGGAATTAATTTGATTCGTGGGTATTTACAAAGTGGATACGGTGCTATGTTCAGAGTCAGTGCTGAAGGGAAAAACAAGGGATGCTTTGGCCAGGCGATGACAACGGTTTGTAAATTGAGAGAGCATGCTTGCCTTGTTTTTGTACGCTTAAAAGGGATTTAGCTGGATGAATAATTTTTGGTTTCCTTCACTTTATATATTTAATTCAGTACTTTAATACGAGATCCGGGAATCACGGAATTTTTTTTCCGTTCAGTTGAATTTATTTTTGGTATTTCGGGTTGGTGGTAGTGGTGTTAGATTAGCCTTATTATGGACATTTTTGAAATTGGTTTGGATGATGTTTACCGTGGAACTTGGAATTCTTAATAAGAATGACCGATGTAAGCTGCTTAGAGTTTTCTTTAGGGAATATTGGGGAGATTATTAATTCACGGTTTTCCGACTTTTGGAAATGAGTATTTTTTAAAATTTGATTGCTGTTTTTAAGTCCTTGAGCACTGAAAAATATTATGAAGAAATCTACGTAGATTTATTATGTATGTTTGTATCTCTTGTTCTAAGCATCTGGCTTATGCATTAGTCATAGCTCAGATTTTTGAAACTTATCTGTCTATTCTATTTATCATTGATTCAAGTCATTTTCAGAAACAGACACACAAGACGACATGCCAAAAAGCTGTAAATCCCAGAAATATCCTAATATTGATCTTTATCTGCATATATACACCAACATTATTCAAACAAAAACCAACACTTTTCATATTTCCCACCATTAACACATACTTGCTGCATGCATATTTTCTTGAAAATTTTCATCTAAATCGTCTAGTTCCGTTAGCAGACAGTATTTAGGGATACAGCTATCAACATCTTTTCATTTATTCAGGACCATAATAAAATCTACCTAGTGTCGCATTTTCGTCTAGTACGAATTCTAGCGACTCTATCATTGCTATCTATCTCTATGTAGGACCGAAATGCTGAGCATAATTCGAGGACAAATGCAAATTCATCGGTCTTACTACTGTTTACACAGTCCTACTTATCCAAAAAAAAAAAATCCTAAAAATCCGACACATATGTCGCATCACTAGCCATCTTTTTTCTTCTTCTGTTACTGTTCTTCTGCTTCAGAGCTGAGTTACTTATCTTGATCTACATTTTTTTCACGCATCTTCACGTTCAGTCTCTTTTAAAGTTAATATATGAAAAAAATGCGTTAAGGTTTGTCACATCGTAAAACGATTTTAACATGAAAATGCTCTTATGTGAAAAACAGCCAACGGTAATTTTGTGAAAATAGATTTATCAGGTCTTTTAGAAAAGTATTTCGCGTGTGAACATGTGGATGCATAGATGGATGGCTAGCTGATGATGATGATGGCGATGATGGCGCGTAGGATTATGCGATAGGGAAAATCATATCACTTCAGGCACGCTCTCTAGGAGCTTATGAGAAAGTTTGAATCTGTCTGTGTAGTGTGCTGTTTGTTTGATGCACATGGAACGTAGTGAATTTATTTGTAATTGTTTTAAGTGTTTTGGATTGTTCGTGGTTGCGGGCGATGTTCTGAAATGATTTCAAAATAATGCTTGAGGACTTTAAAAGAAGTTTTCACAGCGTTGAAATGGGTTGAAACAATTGAAGATAAAGCGGAAGTGTTTTGGCTCGTTTTTTTTTTATAAATAAACATTGTACTTACCAACAACTTCCAGATCACCAGACATTATTTCTGTATCGAATGATGGTGCGTCGGCTGATACTTCGCAGCTATACTTTCCAGAAACCGTTGGTCCGACAGATGTCAAAAACAGATGACTTTCATTCGATTTCGAACGCTGTAGTAATAATGTATAGATTTTTGTAATAGATATTTGAAATGATTTTGATGAATATTTGATTATACTTATTAAATGTAAACTCTTTAAATAATTTTGATTAATTTTTTTTAGTGTACTTCACATTTTTCAAATAGATGTTTAACAGATTCTGTTACTTGTATTTATTACATGTGGTAGCACTAATATTTAACAGATGGGACAACAACTTTTTAATAGCTATATTTAATGAGTCTGCAAAAGAAGCAGAGCATCAAATTAAACTAGAGCAGCTGACAAAAAAAGTCGAGCAAGTTACTCAAAGTTTATCGCATGTCGGAAGTTCAACCTATCAATTCACTAATAAAAACTCTACTTCAGTCACAATTTTGACAGCTGACAAATAGCTGGTTGCTTGCCCGTACACGTTCTAGCAAAAAATTAGAGCAGAAATCGTGCTATAAATTGCTCTAGTTCAGCTTAGAGTAGGCTCATGAAACATGAATCGGAAAAATGTCGGGCAAGTTACAGCAGCCGAATTGGTCATGAAAGATATTTTGCTGAAATATCTCAACCTAGCTCAGTCTAGAGTAGCTCATTAAACACAGCTATTATTTAGTATATGAAATTTGTTATAAGCGTAAACAGGTATGCTTTTAACTCAGCTGAAAACGTCAAATTTTATTCCAACAAAACATCATTTGTGGAAAACTTTATTGCATAAGATTAATTTTGGCATGGAATTTACAGTGAGTATATTCCATTGAATACGAGTTTGAAAAACTGTCTGTACCTTTTCGAAACGATTACTTTGGCACAGAGGGCAAAGAGCGTCGAAAAGTCAATAAAATTTAAAGATACTCATTTGAAAGTATTACTCAATGAAGGCCCGTTCCAAAAGCAATAAGAATTAATTGTTATATTTAACAGATTTTGTTGCTGGAAAAAATGTGTTTGTAGCACTTGCAGAAAATGGGAATGATTCAAAGACAAGTATATCAGTCATGCAGTCAAAGAAAAACTCTATGCCACCAACAACATGCATAAAAAATCATAAATCAATCATAAGAAATCATTTTGGTGCACATACACATTTTTTTTAAATACATATATTATATTACGTTTTTAATGAAAATTCAGTGATTATTTCATGAAATATTTTCAGATTGAGGTTTATCTCAATAAGCGTGCGTAGTGTAATAGATAAGGCACTAGGTAAGACTGATTGATGACACAAAAATTGTTTTTTGAGCAATCAGAACCAAACAGACATCCAATCCATTTTTATAGCACATAAATGCCTTATTTATAACAAAGTACTTTTATATTAATGTAGCTTGAATGTTTTGCTAGTCAGTTAGAGGAAACTCTGTTTCATTTTTGTGACCAACCAAATTCCGAGACCTGTGTCATCGATCTCTATATAAAAAAAGTAGTTAAAAGTAGGTAATCCTAAGGTTGACTCAACCTTATATTTATGCCGAATGCTTTAAAAGTCTCTTTTACTACTTGCCTTTTACCCCAGTCAACTTTGAAATCTGGATTGCCTCTTAAAAATTGTCCAATGTTATTTATTAAATTTAAATTAAATTAAATAGCATAATATTAAAATTTTGAGGAGGCAGCCAAATAGCCCTCGTAATAAATATATAAACACATTTCAGTAGATCTGGCTTGTAAGAGAAAAAAACTTGTCTTTAAACCTTATTTAAATTAAAAGTAATCCCACGACAACCCTCGTGCGGGTCTAGGAGTTGAAGCTGGTAGAGAGCTTCGTTGCATTTTTTTCAATCAATGTGAACACGAGTGTGGAGGCATTAATTCGACGACTCACTTTACCCCTGATTTTAAATCACGTACCTAATCAGAGCTAGGTGAACTCAAAGCTTGTTGCGCGGGCCTTCGTCCGAACCTGGATTCGAATCAGGGATCCGACACGCAAAAAGCCAGTAATCTACCCACTAGGCTACTCAAGTATTTTAAATTACTATGATCAATTTGCTATTAACTATCTTTCAAATTTGCTATTAACTATCTTTTTATTTTGCTATTAACTATCTAAACTATTAACCATAAAATTTGTTTTCGAATCCTAGAAAAAAATAAATAATATAAAATCAAATCTATTTTTTTTTTAATCAACTCTATTGACAGTATTTACGTTACCTTGTACTAACGATCGGAACGGTCTGTCAGTTTTGACGATCCCCTATTAAAAGGTTACACTCACACTTTGCATCATCAGCGAGTAAGTTATTTTGATAAATCCCAGTAGACATGGCTACTAATTTGCGAAATGATCGATAAAAAGCTGAACTGAAGATTTTATATATCGTTCGAAAAATATCATACCTGTGTCCTTAAAATAATAAGCACAACTTTTGCTTCTCACTTCACTCACTTCACGTCAATATGCATATTTGCATCAAATTTATAGAATTTTTCCTCGAGCAAGTAATGACACTGTAGGATGATCCTTGAGAATGAGTTGACCTCTCACTTACGCTTATATCTAAGCTACCAAACAGCTTCCAATACGTATTTAAATTAGATTTGAATTTTTAGAATCTATTGCAGTTTACCAAATATCGTGCAAAGTCAAGTGTTTTTCTGTGGTTAAAAAAAAAACACCATACCTTTTCACCCACGTTGGGCGCTAGCTATTTTAATTGATTATTTGTTGAAATGTTAAAGTTTCATGCATACAATGTATAAAAAAAATGATTTAATAGTTAACACATACACTGAAAAGCTTTAAAACAAGCACCAGACACACAAATTTGCTGAGATGCTGCAAAACACCGAACAAAAACTTTTAGTCAATGTTAAATATTTCCTACACTCAATCCTATATTAATTTACAATATATGGCTCTATATTTATTATTTACATCTGCACATTTGCTCATTAATGCAATGTTTCTTTTAATTATTTAGAAAATAAAAGAAACGATTTTCCCTAATGCAATCGCATCGCCAAACTACATTAAAACCCCATCAAAATTAATTATGATGCAAATTAACGACATAAAAACATGCATCGCACATGCTAGTACTGCACACTTAGTTGGAGAAAATAAAAGATATTTAGATGGTATGAAAGGCAGGGAAATGAGCAATACTTACTTCAACAGTAATACCGTTATGTGGGAAAACTTTCATCGGTGGATTCTGTCGCGGTGTGTAGCGATAGAATTCGCGTCTGCCACGATACCATTTCACCGAGTACAATGTGTCGTTTTGTAAATCATAATAACAGTTAAGAGTTGCATTATCACCACGCCTAACGATTCTGGGTACAATTACGCGGACATCCTTAAGAGCTGTTGCTAGATCTGTAAAATAAAGCGATAATGTATGAGAATTGAAACATTTGCAGGTACATGAGAGGAAATTATTTTGTAGTTGAAGATGGAAATATATATTTGATATATGGAGGATTTAAGTATTTTTTTTAGCATAATTCTTTAAGCTATATTAATAATCCTGCTTGAAGAAAAATAAAGTTTGCATTAAATATTTTACTAATTAAATATAAAACTCAAATGCATATTTACTCCAACATATCTGCATACAAGTAAACTAAATCAGCAGCGATTCTAGCGCAAAAACTTTATCCACAATCCTCTCTACTTTGGTTAATCGCAGATGCCACAAATGATATACATTTAAGACAAGTGGCGATAACGACGACGGACGTGGTGTTGTGACGAAACATGAGTCACTTGGAATCTCAGTAACCAAGTCAAGGGTTAGATGCGGGTAAAGGATAACCGCACGAACTGAATCACAGATTGGCTCCTTTCAATCTGATCCACTTAATCAAATTTCACTTGTGCTGTGCCGTGTCCTGTCTGTTTCGGGCCTCGAATTGCCTTTGGAAAGGCGGGAGTGAAAGGACTCGGTTGTTGAAATGTAGAACAGAAACACATCGGTTGAAAGTGTATGAGACGAACGTGGTGGGGTGATGGAACCATGTGCGGTTTCACAACTTGGAATTGTTTGAATTCAATTAAAATCATTTCGGCAAATTGATAGACCTTCTTGTCTCTCATTAATCAAACCGCTAAAGCCAATTTATTTTCAGTCGGATTGATCTTCATTGACTGGTATAGCTGTCAGGGTCGTAGTTTGACTGGCGCAATGGAATGTAAATAGTTCAGATTGTCGAATCGTATCGATATCTAGAGACGGTTGAAAGTTTTTTTTTTTTATTGCAGTGAAATTGGAACGATAAATGGTTGGTGTATATCTATGTTGTGAGTGATGATAAGAATATAGATATTTATTGAAGGGTAAAATCAATTGGGATTTTCATTCGAAAAGATAAAGTTTGAGTATGAGTTCAAATCGATATTTGATGCAGCATACGATTATTTTGGCTGCGGAGCACCTGTTTGGCTGTGAGTAGTGTTGGTGATAAAGGATCAAAAAATGTAATATATATAAAAACATATGCAGCTGATTCATACTCAGTCTAAAATAATTTATATATCAATTATGAATCAAATATAATTTCTGAAGAAAACCAAAATAAAAGGTAGAATGTCCAAAGTTGTTTTATACGGTGCGATATATGGTGGCTAAAATGTGAGATATCTATTTAACAATGTCAAGTGGGCTATTTCCCGATTTATATTTATATATACCTGCTACAAAAATTCACAGAGAGAGCAATATTTGTTCACTCTTTTCAAACCAAAACATTATCATAATCCTCACTAGGCTTTCATAAAAAAAACTTCTAAAATTAAAATCTAACTTTTTGTAAAAATCAAACAATTTCAAATTCTAACATAATTGAATCGAAAACATAGTTGAAACTTATTTCATTTCGTAGAAATACCATGAATTTCCTCGCGATTCTATTATCCTACCTCTTCAACCGGCACCTATTCATCTTCAGAAAATAGCATTCTGCTTTACTTTCTTGGCTTGTAAAAATTTGATGTTAACACGAGTACGTATTTGAATAGCAAATCGAGTTTACAGTAAAGTGTCGTTAGGCTCGGATTCGAGTTCATGTTAAAAGTATAGTACTGAGTAAATCGACAAGAAATACACACGTACATACAAATGTATGAAGTTGTACCGAAATCAACATAATAAATGTACATATGCAAATAGATACAAGTTAGATAGCTATCTATCTACATATCTATCTAGTCCATGGTGGCAACCGAATATATTCGAATAATTCTCTTTCCTACTTATTACATTGTGAAAATACAAGCACTCTAGTCTATCTAGGACATCGAAGATACTGAGAATAAGTTTCTAACTTGCCGTTGACAACGATTGGTTTCGAAGAAAATACTTGTTGGTGTATTGTGTCCGTTTTGAGAAAAGTTTTTGGCTTCATTTGTATTCTATTTGTTACGAATATGACTTCAGTTCTTTTTTCAGGATAACATAACAAGAAGAATTTAGAGAAGCTAGAAAAGTTAGAAGAAGAGCAAAGCAATTTTTTGATTTGGACGATTTATTTCGAGTTCACATTGAAAAGTTTGTAAAGTAGGCGAATAGATGAAAGAATGAAAAATATAATATTGGGATCATTTGAATATATACTATTAGATGAAGTTTTTTTTTAGTTTGTGTATTACTTTTTTGTGGAAATTCTGATTAAAATAAAAATAGTATGATATCCGAGTAGATTTTCGATGATGCTAGGCAGTTGTGTTCTCATATTTATACGTCTTTAAATTTTTTTGTTGTCATACAATTTTTGTGACGCTGGAAAACTGCCTCCATTATATATGATTAGAATTATGATTTATGTGAGATATTTCGTTTAGTGTGATCAAATATAAAAAATGCTAGCTTACATGAAAAGAGACTGAGTTAAATCAATACGATAGAAAATAAGGACATAAAAATCATCTTTTTTGAGTGTAAATTATTGCTTAATTTTTATTTCATAAAATCTTTCAGCATATTCCTAAGCATATATTGTTCCAAACATAAATTATGCTTTGTAGGGAAATTAAAAATAAATGTTTTATTTATATTTTTTAAGGCTTAGATAAATATTAAGTCCAGTAGCAAATCAACAGAGTTGTTCACTTAATTATGAATTAAGAAATAGAAGCAAAATGTGTATTTTACGTTTCACATATCTAACGCATATAATTTTGATCCAATTATTTTCTACAGAATAAAATTATTCCTTTGATAAAAGTTGTGGAAAATTATTTGACTTACGGGTAAAACCTGAGTGAACATAAGAATAAATGTATTAGCCTGAATTGTTTAACACTTTGGCGACAGCAAATATTTTAGTACAATTTTAGGTATCCCTATATTTCTATAGAAACAAGGTATTTGGGGAAAAATAAATATAAAAAGTAAAAATTCATAATGTTTTTAGCTTGTTTGTGATATTATTTTGGAAATTTTCAATCCTGTACGGGCACAGGCAAATATTATAAAAAAATATAAAATTTTGAAATGTGATAGCTTTAAATTATCATGAAATTCACAGGGCATATTGATATGCTTGAAAAATAAACTTTTGTTGTTTCTCGTTAAAACGCAGGAAACTCGGTAGCTTTGGTAAGCACATAAACAGATATAATACAAAACAACGACTCTCCTGATTTATTTTGCTTATTGGAAAAAACGCAAACGATTGATAAATTTTATGCTCTGTCATCCTGTCGAAATTTTCGAAATTCCTCATGGCACGATAACAACAACCCTTCACTAAGTTACATATATTTTTTTTTTTAGCAAAATAATAATAAATAAAAACAATAAAATAAATAACCTAGATTTGAGGGTAGTATGTAAATTAATGTATATTCTTTTGATAGCTTGATACTTTGACTGATTGTGTGTCAAGTTTCGTTACAATTGGTCGCATGATTATTTTTCTACGATTTTTTGCTTGCAGGAATCCGCTTCTAACTCGGAAAATGGAGAAAACTGAAATCAGAGTCGTGATTTAATATTTTCTCAAAAAGAATATGATACTAATTCAAATTAAAAAAAGACTTGGGTATTACATTGGAGGAATCTGCGCCATTGTATTTTATTCAAACATGGCAGAGAGAACGTCGAGGATAATCCCAGAAGCGGCAGGCCGTCGACGTCCACCACATCAGAAATCAACATAAAATCCATTAAATAGTTTTAGAAGACAGATAATTAAAAGTGCGGAAAATAAGTGATACTATAGAAATGTCAACTGAGTGGATAGACCATATTTTAACTTATGAATTAGGGTTGAAAAAAGTTTGAGCAAGATTGATGCTGCGTTTTTGTTAGCCGGAGAACAAAAGTTCAAACGGCCTGAAATTTCTAGAGAGAATCTGGTATTATTTCATAAGAATATTATCGATATTTTGAGAAAATTAAAAACCACTGACGAAACTTGAATTCACCAATATATCCCTGAAACAAAAAACAATCGAAACAATGGAAATAGCAATTTTACTGACTACCTCTCTGAAGGACAAACTATTACTGGTCAATACTAGTGTAAATTGGTAGATAGATTAGTTGCGAAAAATTCGCGAAAAAGATCAGGATTGGCCAAAAAGAAGATCCTTTTTCATCAGGATACTGTACCGGCACATAAGTGAGTTGTTGTCATGGCTAAGCACCTTGAGTTCCGATTATTCGCCTGATTTAGCACCATCGGACTAATATCTGTTCCCTGATATAAAAAAACACTTGGCTGGATGAACATTTTCAACCCACGAAGAGGTGATAGCACAGACAGAGCGGTTTTTTTAAGAGTTTACGAATCGGCTTATAAGAAAGTTATAGAAGTGCTAGAACATTTATGGAAGTGCATTTAGATAAAATAAGAATATGTAGAAATATAATTAAAAAAAATCAAATAATCAATGTTTTATTGGTCACGCCGAAACATTTTCAAACAGCTCTCGTATTGTTAGTCAAGATTCATAGAGGTTTGATTGCAAAACTAGTATAGGGGTGCCAGAGTTAGCAATTTTCGTCCATTTTACAACAAGAAATTTAATTTAATACTTTTAAATTTAATTTAATTTAAAGTCTCAATCAAAAAATGCTTAAATTGCTTACATTTTGACATTGCTGCGGGTGGGAGCTCTAAAAATCTCTCTGCCCCTATAATTAACAATGCACTAAAATTTCCAAAGCTTTAATTACTTACACATTTATATGAGCGCGAAACAGATTTGGTATTTAAAATGCTAGCAGAGTGTTTCCAGGATTGGTATTTATTTCATTTTTATGCTACCATCAAACTTGAGTAGCCTAGTGGGTAGAGCACTGGCTTCTTGCGTGTGGGGTCCCTGGTTCGAATCTAGGGTCGGACGAGGGTCCGCGCACCAAGCTTTGAGTTCACCTAGCTCTGATTAGGTACCTGATTTAAATCAGGGGTAAAGTGAGTCGTGGAATTAATCACTCCACACTCGTATCCACAATGATTAAAAAAAAATTGTAATAAAGCTCTCTACCAGCTTCAACCCCTAGCCCCGTACGAGGGTTGTCGTGGGATTGCTTTTTTATCAAACTTTCATATGAGAAACACCTTACATTAAAAATAAGCGAAATGTCCTTAGGTTTGCAAAATCGTGAAACTTTTGCGGATGGCAGTACTAAAAGTCTTTCAATTCTGATAGCTTGCAATGCATTGGATGCGAAAGCAAATTCAAAATATTGGCTGATTTTAACGTGAATCAGGTATGATAAAAGTTTGGTTGCAAGGAACAAGGAGTTTTCAGCACTACTCATATTTGTTATTTTGATACAGAGAGTTACTAATGTAAAATTTTCGTATGAGAGAAACATCCTATAGTGAAAATAAGCAAACTACATCTACTTTTTCTAAATTTTGAACCTTTTGTCGGCGGTAGGTAGCCCTCAAAATCTATATACTCCTATATTTTTCGTTGCGCTCTTGGCGTCAAAATGATATTGCTAGGTTATATGCAAATATATTTTTAGTGGCAGTGACTGGGAAATTCGACCAATTTTCTTTTAAGAAATACTAGGATTAAATTTTCATATTTCTCATATATTTTAACCATATAAAATCTAAAACAAAATTAACACAATTTCTCTCTTTTTTTCTTCTTCAAAAATCAATGTTTCTATCGGTTCCTGCGCGCTTGTTTTTTTTTGTGTTAATTTTGATTTTTTTCATTGATAAATCGTCTTTATGTAGAATTGCAGAGTTGAAGTGAAGAGTGCTACTAACTAGTCTAGATGTGTGAAAAAGACAAGCACCGTTAGTGGGTGGTGGCAATAGTTAAGCTGAGGGAAAATGGGGGGGATATAGCAGCGTATATTTTATACAATAGAATGAGAAGCGGGTGTTAATTCAGACACAGAAAGCTCTGTATTTGAGAAAGGATCTAATAATCTGAAACATGGTATCAGCACATCGAAGTCGACATAAAAATTTCAACAGCTCTGACGTGCATACCTTGTTCAAATTTCCATGCCAAAATAATGGCTTTCACTAAATTACATACGTCATAATTATATTGGTAGTAGCTTCTGTTAGTTTTACATGATTTCCACTGTAGTGACCTTATTTATGATCTTCTTAGTTTTTTTTCAATAACAGAAATATCTACTTTAAAATAAAGTTGTATAATCCTAGAAATAAAATTAAATATTCAGTTTATAAAAATATTGTTTTACAAAATTCTGCTTTCATTGCACGATAAAGTAAACGATCAAGAGTGATTAAATTTTGTGAAGCGCAACTGTTTGTTTGTTATTTCGCTAACGTAAATTATTTTTCATACTTTCATGAGAAATTAATTACTTACAACATATTTTTTTATAAAAATTCAGCTTAGCTCAAGTTAGTTAGTATTTGCTCAAATATGAACGAATTCATTCAATGGTGCTGCACTTCATCACAGTAGTAGAAAAAATTTCATTTTCATCAAAAATGTTGCCACGTATATACAGTAGGATTAGATACATCATCCGCATGCAAGTGAATAAACATCCTTTCGTCGTGATTATTTTTAAGCTACGAATACATTTAATTTCGCAGAAAATAACTGACAGATTAATTTTTCCTTTTAAAAAAAAACTTTTTTACTTCCGGGATGAAATTAGTTTGAAAATAACAACTCAGTAAATACTTGTTTGAATTAATACTAACTTGGATTAATGATTCAGGCAAGAGAATTTCGCATGCTTAGATATACGAGTATCTTTGCAGCTCCTCAAGATTAGTGAGATGTTATATTTTTAAAAGTTGTAACATTCGAAACGGAATAGGTTATTTGGAACACTCTGACAGTGTGGCCAGATATTTGGGAGAAAATATAGCCCAATTTCAAATATTCATAGCCCAAAATAGCGAAAATTTTTTAATTTTTAGCCCAAAAACCGCCACACTAAATAACTGTTTTTATAACTAAATCAATTCATTTAAGCTGATTATATTATAATATTTATATCCATAAAATTCATACCAAGTAACATAAATGCTCTAATTGTAGCACAGAAGTCGTTTGAAACAGTTAAAATTTTCGATACTTTATACAGATACAATTTTATTCAACGTATTTGAAAAGGGAAAGCAGGAAAAATGTGAATAAATTACAGGAACTGTGTGAACATTTTAGAAAAGTCCGTGAAAAAATAAGTAAAGAGGTGCACTTATTTTTTCAAGGATTTTTTTTAAATTTCCACATAAAAAATAAAAGCCTGCAGAAATAACATGCAAATTTGAGTGACAAAAAGATTCCATTAGTATAAGAAACAGTCTTAGTGGCTATAATGGCTGAATGCTTTATTTAAAATGAGACAAATATTAATATTTTATCCGATTTCATACATTCAAAACTATGAAAGCAAGTTTTAATATAAATTATTTTTCCTGTTAGACAATCAGCTGTTAAAATTGTGTTTAGACATAAAGGTTATTGATTTGTGATCATGGTTCCCTTCTTGTCTATAAATCAGCATAGACAGCGTATATCGTTTCTAAAGCTTACCAAAGTAGAGAATAATTGATATGGGAAGCTCGATCGTTTTGCGGAATAAGCCTCCGAAAGCAGAATCAAAGTGGAATTGTTTTTGCGGGATGATTAAAATTGAATAATTTTATTGAAAGTTTTTTTTTTACAAAGTGGTTTCGAAAGTATGTACTGATTCTCATCAGACACCAGCCCATAGTGCATACTTGACTGATGCACTGTGCACTGTGAGCTGGTGTCTGATGAGAATCAGTGCAAACCTTCGAAGCCACCTTGTCAAAAAAAAAAAATTTCAATTACATTTTTCAATTTTAATCATCCCGCAAAAACAACTCCACTTTGTGTTTAGACATTTGAATACTATCAAAAGAAAACATACGTTAAACAATTCTACTTGCGGGCATCCAAGCGACGTTTCGCGAAAAATTTGAAGTGTGCTTTGAAATAAAATGAATAAAATTGTTGACAATGAAATGGATACGATGTATCATGTTTATATATATTTTATAAACACAGTGAAACCTTGGAATCGGACCACCTCAGCGTCGCAAATTAAATGGTCCCATTTCACACGTTATCCGATTTTAAAGGTTTAAAAAGGAACGTTGAAGAAATTTTTCCTAATTATCTTAAGTATTTACTACAAGAAAATAAAATACAAAATATAGGCCTTTCACGTGAATGTTTTACAAATGTTTAATTTTTCACAGAAACGCATGTTCAGTTTAAAGATTTAAAATAATTAGATATAGAAATCTGCCTATTTGCGCTCGTAAGATGTACCTGCTCCATTAGAGCTTCGCAATCATTTAATGTTTGCAAAACTTTAGATATATTCCTTTAGAGATCCTACGCTTTGATGCTTCGTATTCGCTTCATTATGGTGAGTATGAAATTAGTATTCTGCTGACGAACTTTATTTTCTGTTTCAGAATACTACGATTTGAATTCACTATCGGTATCAACAAAAGCTGATATGGCTTCTTCAGTTGAAATCCCTTCAAAAAAGATATCTTCCCAATCTTTTGGCAGATACTCGTTTGTGGTCGTAAATTGATCGACTCCTGCCAAATTTTGACTGTCTGCTAGAGTATTTGGGTTTTAATCACTTTGAATTTGAACTCTCATCACGATTCTGCTTTTGACCCTCAGATTTCGAGGCAACCCACATTTCCAAAAACACTTTTGTAATTGTAAGTGGAAACACTTTATTCCCAACAGATCGTAATCAGCAGAGAGCTTGAAATATAGAAGCTAATTTTGTTGGGTCTGAAGTACGCTCAGTATTTTCCAGAGCAAACAATATAAGGTGCATCATATATGTGCGGTAATTTAGTTTTATGTTTGGTATAATCCCTTGATCTAAGGGCTGTAAATGAGAAGTGCAAATAGGCAGAAAAATCGCAGCTTGATGTCTTCGACATTATCACTGCTATCGCATTTAGTTTTATCAAAAAAGATGTTGATGTTTCGATTTTGTGTTTGCATTTCAATATCAAATGTGTGCATCCATTCTTCAAAAATTGCACCCGTCATCCAACATTTTATATTAGCTCGTCAACTTATGCCCAAACTTTGCTTAATGTCAATTATTCCGAACGATCTTGGTCTCTTGGCTTTTCTTATGACCACCAAATCTATCTTTTCGTCACTTATACAGCACTGTAATTCTCGCACATTGCTTTGAAGGTTTTCTATCTGTTTATTATTTAAAGCATAGTGATTTTTGTGGTGTTGCTCTAAAAAAACAATTCTGTCTCATCAAGATTATAGATATTTGAAGCATCAGAACCATCACATAGTATTCTTAGCTGTAACTGAAATTCCTGAACTGTGTCTAAATAAACATTAGCTCCTTCGCCACAAAGTGTACCGAGTGAATATTGCAACAATTTTTAAATCACAAAGCTCTAATTTTGTAACGATTTGACGGGCTTTACTGGGAAGTAGCTGGCCAAATATTGGCAAATTTTTGGAACGTGCCTTACAGAACCATTGGTACAAAAATTTATCTATTTGACAGTATGGTTAATTTATTTTCAACTGCTTTCTGCTAGTGTCGTCGAAATTTTACAATGTCCGTTTTAGTTGGCTTTTAGTTTTTAAATACGTTGAACCTGACTTTTGAAAATTTTAAAGCTATCAGGATTTTGTTTTTGGCTGAGCAATTGTTTTTCGGATGCTTGTATTACTACTAACTTTTTGCAAACATTTAGTTCGTTGTATTTTGCGTAGTCGATTTTTTCAGTTTTTTTTACGTAGACTGAACAAACAATGATTTATTTACATCAAAATTATCAAATAAGAAAGGGCAAATATACAATAATGCTATAAATCAATATTTTATTATTATCAGAATACCAATGCAATTGAAGCCATCTGTAACGTACCAAATTCTACACATTAAATGAATTTTCAGCAGAATGTCATGCAGAAATTATACGATAAAGTTTCCTTGATCTTGAAAGGTTGAAAAACTCTGGAAAATTCAGTCTTGTACACTTTTTCATGCTGGTCTTAAAACCGTTTTTGGTCGGATTAGCAATTACTCTTGAACAAATTTTTGTCCAGCTAATCTGGTTCACAGTTCAGTGCTAGAGATTGGTCGATTCCAGAGTGAATTTTCTTTAAGAAATTGTATGTGCGGTGATGTTATAGTTCAATTGTTCAGTTGGTTCGATCATACACTATCCCGATTAGTAGGTTTTACTCTATAGCCCAAATATAGTTTTTCATAAAAATAGATAGCCCAAAAACCGCCAACCCGCGAAATGAAAAAACGTCCCGCGAATTTAAATTTTAGATAGCCCAATTGGCGGGAAATAGCCCAATCTGGCCACAGTGCACTCTGAGCGAATGCTAGGTTGCTCGAAACTCAAAATAAAACAAACAAAATTATCAAACAAATAGATAATCCGAGCATGAATGAGTAAATTAATACTGGGATACTGATTGTTTAATATAAAACACCATTGACGTATGGTCTCTGGCAGTGGAAAGTTGTAGCTGGAGAATTACAAAGTGTGTTTCGCCTCAATGTAGGTTACCGCATGTGTTTTTCTCCGAATGACGCCATTTCTCTGGAATTGAGCATACGGGAATCAACACGTCGTACGACGCAATTGTGTTGTTCAAACAAATTTAAGTGTAAATGAGCTAAACACGGAATGTTTTAATAAATAATTAATCGTGTAAACGTTGGCTGATGTTTGCAGGTCAGGAAGCCAGGACTATTTTCTCCGAGAAGCAGAAAAAAAACGGAAGGAAAATATATATATATATATATATATATATATATATATATATATATATATATATATATATATATATATATATATATATATATATATATAAAATAACTCTTTTTTTCCAAGTAAGAGAAGCTTGTGTGGCTTATTGCGTAGAGCTCTAAGCTGGATAAGTGTGCACTCTTCACTAAAGTATTAGAGTTGACACAAGCAATAGATTTTAAAATAAATGTTTCGGAAAATTAAAGCACTAATCATAAACTCTCATTAATTTGGAAGATCTAATTTTTCAAAGAATAAAAAGCATGGTGACTTCCAACATAAATCATTTATTAACCTGTGAACAGTGTGATTAGACAAAGTATCTGAACCGATGTGTGAAATGACAGCCAACTAACTGAAAATAAATCACTTTTACATTCTTCACTTAACATTGTAAAAACAAACAATTTCCTTTGCACGTAAACTTTTGAGTAAATAACAAACTTGTTATCACTTTTACCTCTTACTCTCCTTCGTCTACCTCGCCGCCAGGTACATTTATCAACTTGTCTGAACGGAAATGATAAAAACTCTCGCGAAGCAAACCAAAAAGAAGTCCACAAATAAAAGTCCCAGGAAAAAATCGTTGCTGTTTTGAATATTCACAAAAATGAAAAATAAGAATAAATAAAACAACTGCCGCACGTTACGATGCCATAACAATCACTTGATTAAATCGAATAAAGTTGATAATGCGAAAGACTTGTTTATTTGTGTGTGTACATAGCACCTTCGAACGAGCGAATTCGAAAAAGATGGCAAATAGAAATTTGTAGTAGTACGGACGAAGTAGGAAATAAGCTTAGGTATGCAAGACAAGCCAAGCCAAGCCAGACAATATTGAGCGGATTGTGAATTGAAATAGAAATTCTTAACTTAATCACTTGATCAGAACTTCGGAAAAAGAAAATAAAGAAAGAAATTTTTCGCATGCCGGCAGTTTCTTTGTTTGTTGCTGTTACGTAGCGTGGTGTTCTGTTCTGTTACTGTTTTTGTTGTGACTTTACTGTTTACTGAAGAATACACGAACCGATAAACAAATTTCGCAATCAGCAAAATTAAATTGTTCTATTGTGTATTGGTAGTGTGTCGTTGTACCGTGAAAATTCATGAAATAGGAAATGAATAGAAAAATGAATGTAAATTGAAGAAGAGTGTCACGGAATGTTCAAGTTAGGTAAGTGTGTTGGTATTTCATAATGTTACGGAGTTACTTGTAATGTAATTCCAGAGGAAAAAATTAATTGACAATTTTCGGGGCTGAAAATATTGCTTTGTAGATGTTCGGAAATGAGTCTCACTAAGCCTATATGACATATTCCAAAAATATATTGTGACAGTGTGGCAATAACGGCTGGCACAGCTTCGATTGCAATGATACAGTCTCCAATTTCGAAAAAAAATTCGTCAAAAAATTTTCCCGAATGTATTTGTATCCTTTGTTTCTACTAATTCTATTTGATCCCTTTGCAAGCATCAAAAAATTGGCGTTGGATATTTGTTGGTTACTTGACGTCACTCATCATTGCAGGCTTTGTATACGTTTCATAGGGCACAATCTCTGCCTCAATAAACGAGAAAAACTGACTAAGATCTTTCACTGCAACAAATTTAAATGCAGGTAACATGAACGACACCTTTAAAACAGCGTTCTAATTACCTTGTTGAAAGTAGGTGATTGACGCTGAATACGCTTTTACCTAACGAAATAGTTAAGCATCAAACAAACAGAAATTTTTCAAAGAAAACTAACGAATTCCAAAGTAGAACACAGCATGAAAATTGTTTTGACATTATGAAAAATTCATTATAGCGCTCCAGTGGTTCAAAGATGACGTATTTTCTAAAACAATAAGACCGTCTCTGCTTTGTTTCGAGTCAAGAAAGAAAGATTCTTCGTATTTCACACTTGTTTCATGAAATTCGTCTGCAAATAGGATGAAATGAAGATATATTTCTGTCTTGGAATGTTGAAAATGGGTGAGTAGTGTTTGTTTTTTGCTAGGTGGTAGAAACAAATGAATGTAGGTATCTGCCGGGGTATAGAAATATATATCGATGAAAATATTTTAAAATACTGTACCTTGATTATAGTCCTTTCATACAAATTTACAGATGCTGGGTAATACGATTTCATTACTCTAATTCTGTTAAATTGATTTTCGTTGCTAAACCTAAATTCGATGCTACTTGATGACCTTTGAAAACCAATTATTTGTATTGACAATAGCAAGCTCTGTACCACGAAAACTACGCATGATCATTAATTAATTAACGCCTATTGCTGAATTGAAAGGATATGTATGTTATACGCATCAATTAAGCGCTTATATAAATCACTTATTGTACTATAATACCAAACAATACTATTCATGTTCACGCCATGATAAATTGCTGTCTACATTTAGTGCTAATGAATGACGTTTCAATCTTAGTAATATAATCGAGACATCATTTGCAGGTAAAATGTGGTTAGTTTTGTTCAAAGAATCGATGCCTTAGTATGTATATTCTGATAATAGTGTTATATGTTGAGTGAAATTTAGTTTTATTAAAGAGCAATCGACGCTCTTGACAGTGAAAATAAGATATTTTCAATAATACGTGAAGCTAGAAACGACATAAATGAGCGTTTACTATGGCGCCCAGTGTGGGAAATTGGGTGATATGATGTGATTTTAATATGCATTATAAGTAAAGATTATACTGATGTAGAGAATTCTTGGAAATACATTTTGTTGAAGATTAGTCTCCTGCGGGTTTAATTTGAGCATTTACTGGCTTGTTAGACGCAGAATTAAATCATTATCTGATTATGGCTTTTGAGCTGAATGTGAATGATTACATAGGTATTATGCAGGTACAATCAAAGGCATTGATGTTGGCTTGAGTTATCCATCCAGTTACCCAAATCTGTTCTAATTGGTTCGGATTCGGTGTGCTTTAAAATTGAGTTTTGAACTTTGTGCAAAATTGAAATCTTACTAGAATCAACACAACTAGTTTGGAATCCATAATATTTGCAGGGTGATAAACACGTGTTATCGTGGAAAAAATAAATTAAATAAATTGACTTCAACAGAATTTCAAGAGAATCGTTAGTGGCCTTTGTCAAACGTTTAGCTACATTAAACATGAAAAGAGCTACTGATTGTCTTCTACCGAGATTTCTTCTTATATGAAAAGAAATGTTGGTTAACTGAAGCTCTGCGTATAAAATATTTTGGTTTGTTTCAGACAGAAAACACATAAGAAGAAAGCTACTTAAGAAGACCTTTTCTTTGAAACGGGAAAGGAATATGTGTTCTGTCAAAGCAATTAAGTCTTCAACTGAGAAAAAACATAGTTTATTGAAACGACAATTACTCTGGATGTTTCTCAACAGTTGAGGCATTTCTCCGGGAGAAAAATTGCATTAACAATGTTAGCGATGTTTGACAGGATGACATCAAGAAGGTGAGTGTGGCAGAGGTTCGTTATTTAGTCGGGTCCTGAAGATATCCGTTCATTGATACTGAGCTCTAAAAATCAAAGTTCATCGAGACCAGTAGAATGTATTGGTTTTCTCCTCACAGCTCTTGAAATTTACGATCAATGTAGATACGAGTGTGGAATATAAAGAATGTTTTGAAATGGTCTGAAATTTCATGCTTAAATAATTATTTTGATATAAATTGTCCTTATAAATTTTTATACGTATCATCGATGGATCATTTCTTTTTCAAGGAAGTAGCTATAAAAACATTTTCGATTTAAAAAATATTTTTTTATTAGAAAGGATACTCCTTGAGAGTGGATATAAAGATATTTATAAAGGGAAAAACTAGAAAGGCTAATCAAAAATAAATGTGCAAACAGGATAGAGTCCCAGAGATTTTTCAAATTTTTTTCTACAATTTATGAAAAATTGACAAAGTTGAAAAAATGAGGCAAAAAAATGATTTTTTTTTACATGGACGCCATTTTGTGAAAAAATAAGTTTTTTCAAATCGCCTACTTCAGACGAATTTTACATTCTTCTTTTTACAGAATTCACCAAAAATTTATGTTTCAGACCATTAGGAAGGTTAGAATCATGTCAACCATGAGACAAGTTTTTTTTGAGCCTTCACTTCACCGGCCTGTATAGATGTCAATTTTTATTTTGTTTATTTTTAGAATACATTTTTGTACTTTCAAAGTGTTCATAAAAGACTGGTAACAAAATATATACCAAAAATGTTTACGGTTTTTTTTTATTGCGTCCGTAAAATCACCTCAAAATCGAGCCTGTAGACCAGAATACTGCCTTAAGGGTAGTGGGTAGCAAGAAATGATACGAAAATCAACATTTTTTTTATTTGAATCTAACGGTATCTTCAAAGGTTCATTCTGTGCTCAAAAAGATTTCTTTAAGTTAAAACATTTTGACTTGTCATCTAGTGATCATGAAATTAGTCTAAAAAGTTTATCTATTTTATATTTTCAACAAATTTGGTGCAATTTTTTAATTTTCTATTATCAGATAAGGGTCAGGTATAATAAAAAAAAAACTAAAATAACATAAATTAATTACCTTTAATGTTACTTTAATAAATTCAAATAAAAATTAATTGAAAACGTCATTATGGCCGCGAAATACGAATCGCCCTGAAAAATCACATTTTTCAGGTAAATGTTTCTTTTTCTCGAAAACGGGTGAACCAATCGATACAGGATTTTTTCTGGGCATAAAATGGCATTATTAGATCATTTATTGTGAACAAGTTTTAAATATATTACGTACTAACCCTGAACTAAAAACTCTACCGTTGAAAATAAAACTGATTTTTTTTCTTTATTTTTCCCACTTTTTTTTATAATAAAAACTACTTATTTTGTGGTAATTCATTTTGCTTTAAAAGTTAAGTCTGCATTGGTGAAGATATTGTCAAAATTTCAATAAAATCAGATCAGTAGTTTGTAAGAAAAAGAGACAAATGTACGGCGTGTTTTCCCATAAGGATAAACTCCCTACCCACTCCTCATAAATGGCTTACCCTTAAAGATAAGGATGTGTATAATTTTGAAGTCTGTGTTCTTCCTCTTGAAGATTACGATATCACTTTTTCTGCTTGTCAATTAGTCGGTCTTGTACAATGATATTTGCTTGGGTGATTTATATATTATATACTAATAGGACTAATTGCATTCAACGGCATCTATTTGTAGATTTATTTCGATAGAAGAGGCTGTGACTAGTATCATGCAAAATAACCACATTTTTACACCAGCTAATTGAAAATGTGGTAATTTTGGAGACTTTCTTTTTCAAAAAATTGCATAAGAACGGCAAAATTGATCTTTTATGAATGAATAGCTTCTCGGCCTAATTTTATTTGATGTTTCCACGGCTAAAAACAGTATATTTACAGTATAAAAAAAAATTACTTTCGAGACAATTAATGATTCGTTTTTTGATTTGTATTGGAGATATATGGAGAGCGCATTTTAAATATTGATTTTAACAAAAGATAGGTTTCCACAAAAGATAGGTTTTTTAAATTTTGTAGAATGATGTAATAGAGTATGTAGTTTTCGAATCCAGTGTTAACTAAAAAATGAGAAAAATGCAGATAAAACGTTTATGCTTAGTAGGGCAGTATAGTGATGAGTTTAGGATTATATGCGGTATCAATCCATAAAATACTTGAGTGAAATGCTATTTTTGTAAAACGAGCTCTATTGGGATTGGCTTCAACTTTCTTTGGCTCAGATATCAGCACAAGAATGTCAAAACCCTTTATTTTCTGCTTCTCTTTTTCAGCAATTTCGCAAAATGTGGAGAGTGAGCTCGTCTTTTACGAAGCCTACTTTGTAATTGATTTTTTAGTGAATTGGTTTGTTAATTTTTCAATTAACTACTTTTTCCCTTTAGCCTACTTTGTAACTGACAAAAATACTAAAAACATGAGAATCAAAAAACCACTCAGAGAAAACTAATGGAATTGTGAATAGAGTCCACATTATCAGTGCTTAAAGACTAGACTCTTAACTTATAGTATCTTAAAATATTTAAGACTGTTTGGAAATGCTAATTTAGCACAAGTACGTGAAAATTTAAATAAATTTAGTATTTAATTTAAATTGAAACTATCACATCACCTTTAAAATATGTTCGAAATTTGTTTAATTCAAAAAAACTTACATGTAAAATTTATTATGATCCAACATATCCGTGTAATGGTTTTAATGGTCATCAAATACGAAATTGACATATTTCACATTCACAACACAGTTACATGCACACAATTTGAATAAAGTAGAATACACTAGTAAAACGACCAGCTCAACTGAGAGCTATCTATTAATCAAAATCATGCGAGAGAAAAATAATTATCTCAATTCAATACTCTCGTTAGCACTAGCTCGTCGTTCATCAGTCGACTATCTGATTATGCAAGGTGCTCGAAAAACTCTCTCGAAGCCACTAATACACAAATATTGCACATGTTCACTACGATATTATAACAGTATTTATCTACATTCAGTTAAGAATCAAAAATCTTTCCGTGTCCTGCACGTTGGACCGACCGTTACAAACTGAACGAACTGATTGATTGCCGTTTGAAAGCTATATATAACAACAGGTCCGATTGAAATCAAAAGTGAGCTTCAGGATCTGTCGAGCAGAAATGCGAAAATGCTTGATGAACTTTTGATAACAACGTCAAGAAGCTAAAATATATAAATGATTTCGCGTTAAGAGGACTAGAATCGAGAAGCAGGCACAGATGACTGCAGGCTGATGCCAGGATATGTTTCAATGGAAGAGTCTGTCGAGCATTTGGATTGTGGATTTGTAGAAGGGTTGGCGGATGTTTTGGAATTGTAACTGAGATAAAATGTCGAAAATGTAGGGTTTGAAAAAATAAAGTTTTGATGTTGAAGCCAAAGATTTGCCTTAGAAATACAATAGAATTGCTTAAAAATGTACATCATGCAACATGTGATTACATTTGCATATAATTGTGAATAGTACTATACTATTTAAAAAAACAATATATTCAAACATTATTTTCAGTCAGTTACAATTATAGTGTAATATAATGAATTGATTGCAAGGACCCACAGTGGGCGCTAAAAACAATTACGTTTCTGAGCTGACTAGCATTGAGAAAATTGGTAGAAAACTATTGTTTGACTTTTTTACAAAACAATCTTAAATTAATTATAATCTAATTACTCTTGTTTATTACTGAGGGTTTCTAGCGAAGTTATTGATAAATTTCGTTATACATACAACCTTTTTTTAATTTTCAGAGATTTGCAGTTCCAAATTTCCAAATTCGGCATCACTTTCGGAACTGTTTACGCTTTTAAGGGATCTCTTATTCCCCTACGAATTGTGCGCATCAACAAATTTATCACTCTAGTCTCTCCCTATAAATCTGTTGTCCCCACTTTAATCTACAGTTGAGTACAAAGATAGTTTCGAGAAGTCGCTGAAACAGTTCAGTTGCGTTCTGATTGTGACAGATACATCACATTTGTTAGGTTAGGTAGTTAGTAAATATGTACAGTTAAAATAAAGGATGGAATTAAATGCCGATTAGTCATGATTTATTGTTTTCATCCTTGAACAGACGGACATTTATTATCTGATGTCAATGCGAGATTCAATGTTGAGGTTGAAGCTTTGACGTATTCTATTCATAGGAAAGTGTTAGTTATCGAATAAGATGCTTGTATTTTAGAAAGATTTCAGAAAAATGATGCTTGAATAGTTTTTGGAATAGACAGAATTAATTAAAGCTCGGAAATAGCTTGATATTTGCTTGATGAATTTAAAATACATATTCCAATTTTTAAAGGAGAAATGCTATTCATAGATGCTTTGCATTCTTTTATTTAATCAGAATTATATTACTTTAGATCTTTGAATATTCGGTTGACTAAAAGTTTCAGATCAAAATTTGGTTTAATTTTCATCCGAGATAAGTTTCTTGAGTCCAAAATCAAGTTCAAAACTTTACATCCGAAGCCGGGTGTATGATTACTTTTGAAACTAACTAATGTCCAACAATTAACAGGCATGTACGTCAAAACTTTTCAGTGCTAAAGATAAGACTGCCAAAATCATTGGCATGTAAATAAAAGTTTTTGTCCGTGGTTCGTCTCTTAACTTTTCACAAAATCGTCTGGAAGATGAGTTGATTGCTTGCCGGTCGGTTTATTTTATGAGCTGTGCCCGGAGGGTATTTTCGAGTGGTAATAATTTAAGCTAATCTACTCTAGCTCTAAAGTTTTCACGCTCGAAGTGTGGGAAAGTGAACTGTTTAAGGGTGGTTTTTATGATGAAGGGAGAGATTTAAACTTAATGAAAGGATAATGTGATATATTTATTCACATAATTATGAATTATTATAAAAGAATGTTTGTTTTCAAAAGTCTTAGATAAAGTGTATTAATTATGGGTGTGCATAACATTTTTAGCTACCCTTATTTTTTCTGTTCCATTATTTTTAGATCCACACGCCTGTATAACATATAATTATGATTTTCAATACCACTTCTTGTTTTAATTCGAACAACCCTCATCTAGTGACACTGCCTAAGTAGGCACACTTCCACCACTGTCTCACCATTTGGCCATTCAAGTTCGTATCATAAAGTTCCATCATTTTCCCTGAGATTGATAAATGAGCTTCTTGCTCTTGTGCAAAGTTTTCGCGGGCGAAGGAGAAAAGTATTAACAAGAGTTTTATGTCGCCTTGAAAATTTCAGAAGTTATAAGCGTATGCCATGAAAAATGTACGCGTACATCAAGAACCTTTTGCTGAGTAAGTTAATTTTAAAGTGATGATGATATTCTTCTTTGTTTTTGCATTGCATCACTTTGGGAATTTCGAGAAGAGGCAACAGATGCGTTTTCGCTGGTTCTTGATTGTTTGGCAATGATTCAAGGCTTTTGGAAATGATTTTTGTTTCTGTCTTTTGGAGGTTAGGCTCGCTTGGAAAGGGCGAAGAGGGTCAGAAGGTTAGATGTTTTAAGAATAGTAAGATATTTTGATGCCACCAGCAATGTAGTATTTTTGGGGTGAATATTTTAATGTAAAGGATTAATCACACCTTGAACTATGTTTCTGTCGTTTTTTAGTGTTATGCAAGACTTGGAAAAATTTAACTTTCCCTCTTAATTTCATAAATGGGTATCGTAAAATTTTGTGGAATGGAATACTCGTGGTGCGATTGTTCCTTAATTTAAGGTGGTTTGAAGGCAGTCTTTGAAGTGTATGCGAAAAATGTATTGTAAAGTTTTCCCGCCGTCCATTCTACATTGATACTTGTTACAAATCCTCTCGATGTGTTTTAAATAACCTAAAATTATATCTTCCAGCAATTCTGAAAACTTTACTCGATTAACAATCCCACTAAATACTCAATGTAGTACGAAGTCAAAAGGTGAATAGCCGCCTCTCATTCAATATAAACTTCCGCATTTGTATCAAAGCTCTTACATAATTGGATACCCTTTCAACTTTGATAAATATATCAATCTTCCTTTCAAATTCTTCACAACATGAAAACCTGTACATGCATTTCCGTGTTTCAGATCTAGTCAGCAGCACTAATGAATAAAATCTTCCTGAAAAAAGAAAGTTGTAGTAATATGCAGTAGGGGAATGATTCGTTAAAAAAAGAAAAGATATTCATTAAAGAATTGAAGTAGGTACTACCAAGCGATGTGGCAGAAGACGACATCAACGAAAATTGCATAATTTAATTCAACTCATTGCTCTTGCTATCTATGCCGTCCTTGTAATCGTCCGAGCAAGGAAGTTGTGAATTATATTTTTCTTTCCTCGTTCACTCATGAATGGATGGATGCATTGCGTATAGATTTGAAAAGTAGAAAGTGAAAAAGTTGATTCAATAAAAATAAAAGAATGAGGCGGATGATACTGTTATTTGATACAGTTAAGTAAACCCGTTGTTTTTTTATTTCGGGCTTTGAAACGAGTGAATTAAAGTGAACACATCTAATTTTAAGCTATTTCGAGAGAAAGTTGAATTCATATCCAGTACTGCCCTCTGAACTATCTTTTTCGTAGAAAATATGAAATAAAGGAGTATAAAATTAAAATTACTGGTAGCTTATTCAATAATCTTATCAAAACTTAACAAAATCAATATTCCTGTAAGCTTTAAGTTAAAAAGCATCAGCCAAAATATATAATCTTTGCTCACACCCAAAATGCAAATGCGAAAAATGTTGTTCATTGTTGTTGTTGTTGTTCACTTACATCAATGTTACTTAACTGAATATATCGTTGGAATTTTATACCAAAAAACTTTAATGTCCACGTGGGAGTCCGCTGTTTTCTGTACTCGTACTAGTTATACATAGTCTGTGAAAATCATAGTTCGAGCCAACTATAGTCCGCTGTCCGGACAGCCATGCGGACAGCGGACTACTACGCGGGTAGCCAAAAAGGAGCCATTTTTGTAGCAAAAACCACAAACCGTACGAAAATGTATTTCAATGAATGTTTTGGGAATGGAGGAAAAAATTATATTTATTTTAATTTATTCACCAAACTAAGTACAAATTACATATACGACACCAAATATAAATTGAAAAGTAAGGTGAAGTAATAAAAAAAACAAATTAAATAAGTAACAAATAAATAAATAAATAACAATCAATAAATAAAACATTGATATACAGTTTATAGTTTAAGGTTAGGGGGTAGGGATAGCATGCAAAAGAGAGGGTTTGAAGGATAATTTGGAAATCGTAGGGGAATATAAATTGCTTATGCTGTTGAATATCCTGCAGCAACTATTTATCGGCTCATTAGCTGCATACGTGTTTGATTGTAGATATTCTTTTAGAAAACAATTGGACCTGGTGTTCCTTACAGAGTTATTTATCACAACTTTACTATTCAGGAATTCAACACTAATAGCGCCTCTAATAACGTCGAGGCAGTTATCACCATTCTTCTGGAGGCTAGAGTCGATAAGTTTAAATGACCCAGTCGAAATTCATAAGCGGGTAGGCTATTAAAATCATCAGGGTTGTACAGTTCTTTCAAGACGAAAAGTCAAAATTGCTTTTGTATTGAATCGAATCTGTCATTGTGGGTTTCAAAAGCAGGCTTCTAGCTAATGCAAGTTTATTCAAAAATAGGACGTACGAGTGAAGTGTATAAGGATCTTGCGACCCACAGGTTCCGAAATTCTTTGGTACTCTTTTGATGAAGCCTAGCTGTTGGTTTGCATGGGAAAGTATTTTATCATAGTGTAAGGTTTAGCGGAGTTTTTCATCTGAGATAACACCGAGGTCAACAATGTTATCAACTAGAGCTAGCAAATTATTCCCGAAGAAGTACAAATTGTGTGTGACCGTGCATTTATGGCAAAAACTAATAACCTGGCATTTATCAATGTTGAGAGTGAGCTCGTTTACATTGCACCAGTGATCAAGTGAATCAAGCTTGGATTGGAGAAAGAGGGCATCCGATTCAGATTCAACGGTCTGATAAACTTTGAGATCGTCTGCGTTAAGTAAATAAGGTATTTTTGCAAAGACGTCAGATAGGACGGAAATAAATACATTTTAATATGAAAAAAGGGCGTCAAATCGATACTATATACAGTGACTCATTTGGGGTACTTCAAGGCAGCCACCTAGGATCGCTTCTGTTCAATGTTTTTGTTTCTGATCTCTCGGAGGTGTTATCCGACATTCCGCGCCTTTTTTATACAGATGATCTAAAAATGTATCGCCCTATTCAGTTGGAATCAGATACAAGTTTTCTTCAGCTGAAACTTCAGTCACTGGTGCAATAGTGTGGGCAGAATACTCTTAACGTTGAAAAATGCCGGTGCCGTCCTGGATAAAAAGCTGCGTTTCAATCTTCAGTATGACAGAGTTCTTGTAAGCAGCTAGGCTTCATTAAAAGACGTGCGAAAGAATTTAACAACGTATGGGTTACAAGGTCTCTGTTTATGTCTTTAGTTCGCCCTCTACTCGAATATGCTTGCATCGTCTGGAATCCTTTTCTCAATATTCATAGCAATAAGCTGGAATCTGTCCAAAAGCAGTTCGTGCTTTTTGCCTTGAGAGATCTCTATAATCTACATGATTTCGAAAGTCTTCCAACTTATGACTTAATCTCTTAAACAGACACAAGACTTAATCTCTTAAATCTTGTGACACTTTCTTCAAGGAGAGCGGTATTATCCTCATGCTTCGTCTTTGATGTCGCTAGGGGGTTTGGGTAACGTAGAATATCTTTGTAATAATGTCACTTTCAATAATCCTGTAAGACAAACTAGGTAAACACGTCTCCTCAATGAGCATCAACATCACACTATCTATGGAGACAGGGAGCCGATAAACAAATGCTGCAAAATATTTAACAATTTTTCGAACTACTGTTCTTCTTCTATCCGTAAACCTTTATTAAAAAATTATATACTGCTTTAAACTCTTAAACCAAATTATTTTACTTTCCTCATAACTTCCATATTGAATTAACAACCAGACAAAAAAGTCTGCTGACATTTAGAAATGTTATTGTAATTTAGCTTAAGGAAATTAGTTTTAAATTTGTTATTGTTTGTAGCCTTGTTTGGTTTAACAAATAAATAAAAAAAGAAGTGGGCCAAGATGGCTACTTTGTGATATACCAGAGGTAGCAGTAACGTTTTTCAATAAAATTCATTCACATTGTGTTCGATTGCGAAGGTACGAAGTCAGTCAGCTCAGTAAATACTCGGCAAGACCAAATTTCTGAAGCTTTAGAACTAAGGTAGAATGGTCGACTCTGGCAAACGTCTTACTCTAGTCAGTGTAGACTGCGTCAATTTGGTATCCTTTTTCCATTTTGCATAGAACGCCTGAAATTAGGATAGTCAAATTCGTGATAGTTGAGCGACCTTTTCTAAAGCCATGTTGTTGCTCGTTCAGGCGGGAATCATCAAGCGGAGAAAGTGTGTCGTATACCACCTTTTCGAAAAGTTTCGGAATCGAAGACAAAATGGCAATAATTTTCGATACAGCGTCGATCATCATTTTCGAATATGGGTGTGACATACGAACGCTTCCAACAGGATGGGAAAGCTACGAACGAAAGTGATCTATTACAGAGAATATGCAAGGAAGTTATAAGCTGTTCTACACAGGATCTTTGCCAGGATCTTTGCTGCAGTCGAGTTCCAAAATAGCTTTGCGTATTTCATCACGCGAAATTTGTAAATGATTGACAAAAACTGAATCAGAGGAAGGAAGGTATGAGTTTGATGGGTCTGGTGCATTAAAAACTTTTTGGAAACTATTTGCGGAAAGGTCACATATCTATTTAGGAGAAGAAGACGTTATATTATTAAGAAACATCGAAGATGGATAACTAACAAATTCGAAGAATTTTTTTTTGGGTTGCGGACTATATTTTCACCGGTTGTCCTAATGTAAGTATCATAAGCTTCATGAGACTTTGCTAAAAATTGCTTGGCAGCTTCATTATACTCTTCCTGAATAGCAGGGTTAACGTCAGTGTTTTCTCTAGTCCGCTTATAAAGTTCGTTCCTACGATTTCGCATATGCCTAAGGTCATAGATCAGACAATTTATCTTTTTTTATCTTTGGTATATATCTTTCAACGTCGTTAAATATTTTATTGTAAAAAGAGACAATGGCTGTCTCAAGATCTTGAATATTTTTCCAATCAGTAGTATCAAGAACATGTTTAATGCTTTCATAATCGGCATAACGGGAAGTCAAATACAATTGAGTTATTGTAAGTTTTTAAGTAGGTGGAATCAGGAGTGGAAAGTTCAACTGACAGTGCTGTATCACATATATAGCTGTAGACGGATTCGTCAGATTTAGGTGGGATGTAGATAAACGAGATCCGAACAATTATATAATGGAAAAAAGCAGTTGGGGTGTTATCACGAGCTCAATTGAAAGTGTGTTGCTAACAGCACGTAAGACACCACCTCCTCGTGACTGACCCGTAGAACAATAATCACGGTCGCTTCTGTAAATAGTCCAACTACGGTGATGGCGAGTAAATTAAAATGGCATGATTTGGCGTCAAGGTATAATTTACTTAGTTTGCCTTTCATACCACCGCAATTGAGTTTTTCTGAGTTCGGTTAGGAAAAATGCCTCGCAGGGTTCACTGATCTTCGAAGAGATTCAGATGTCATATTGCTACCTTTAGAAGAATAATTTATATTGTTCATAGTAGATGCTATGTTTGCGACGGCCTGACTGGAAACCTTGAAGGACATTTTATTAGCTACGGTAGTACACCTGCTTGAGGGAGAAAATGCTGTGTTAAATGCTAGGAGTATCAGTGCATAGTTATTATTATGAGTAAAAGCATTAGAACAGTCAGTTAAAAAAGAATTATCTGTTGTCACTGAAGACTTAGACTGAGTAGGTGATGAGTCAGTCTTATGGATGGAAGGAAAATGTGCAAATATGTGACTAGGGATACAATTTTTTCTTACAATTTTTTGTTTCCTAGTTTTTTCGGTGATATTTCTCCAGGGGCTCAATGTCATTCCTTTCCAATTGATGTTGCTGTTGTTTGCACTCAAGCACGTAAAAAGCCAGGCATATTTTGCTGGGACAAAGATCTTACACCGTCTTGAGGATTTATGTTTGCGCTGGGATAAAAATGTGAAAATCAGCTTCGAGAATCTTTCCCAACCATTCGTCGTCAGCAGAATAAGGAATCACTTTCACGAAGAATGCACTTTTATTTGCTGAAGTCGTTAATTTTGAGAGCATGCTCTTGCTGTGAAGAATTTCGTTCGTTTTTTATTTTTTGTAAACGATTGTGCCAATCGTTTTGGGACGAAAAAGTACCGAATTTGTAAATTGGGGTTTCACAGTTCAGATTTGAAGATTTTTGTTGAGTAGATGGAACTGTGCTCTCAGCTAGAATCCTTAAAGGTGATGTTGCTATGTCCAGCGCCCGCATATTCCTAATTGTTGTGTTGCTATTTATCTAGGAGCTCCTGATGAAGTGTTATCTCGTTCACTAATAAATTTTCGTCTGCATCATTTGTTGAAATTTTGCAATGATGGCTTAAATCCTCATATTTTAGTTGTTGCTCGGAAAAAGCGTCTGTAAGTCTGTCGGTTTGCATTTTTAACGGTCGTGAAAACTGTTCAAAATTTCCAATCGTATTTCTATTGTTTGCTTGGCAAGTGTAATTAGCACTATTACAAGTGGACAAATTCAAAACAATGGAATCCACTTTATCAATTAGAATATCCATTTTCTTCCCGAGCGTGTCAAAATACTTTCCGTGGTTCATACTGTTCGATTTAGAAAAGGCAGACGCACAATCATCGAAATGATTCGATATTTCCACCAGGAATTCTTCGTTTGCTTGCGCTTGTGCTAGTTGTTTGGATATGATATTGAACATTTATGTGATTTTTGATTTATGGCATTGTTGCTATTATCGTCTGTTTTAGATTAGCCGAGAAAAGGCTGGTATCAAAGATCGATCGACGAAAAGTAATACATTTGGCAATAGGCTTAGTTGGTCATATCTTGTTAAAGTTTTCGACTTTGGCAATTTGGCAATTAAATTGATTGAATTTGAATATGATTTAGACACAACTGAAAAAAGTGGTTGCAAATTAAACAGAATGTTATGAAGGTAAATAATAAGTATTCCTTTTAAGAAAGTTAAAATAGATTTATTTATAAGATGGTTCAGAGTTTTTTTGTGGCTTACAAAGTTTAATTGGTCCAAATATATATTACAAAAATATTATATGAACTTTATTTTCATCGTACGTTAAAAAAAATAAAATTATGTCAGCCTTTAAAGAGTGGGTTTTAAGGGCAAATCAAATTGAAATAATATAACAATGATTGAAAAACATTTGAGCTGGTGACTTAACGAGTAACACGACTGTGCTATGTGCTCTTTTCGGTGTTAGCAATGTTGTATATAAGATAGCTATAAAAAAACGACAGTGATGAAATCAATAAGATAGTTATAAAAAAATGTCTAATATTTGACGTATACCTAGTGCTGTGAAATATTAGTATTTTTCGAAAAACAGCCGAAAACTACCAGTGACCAGCATTTATTCCATAAATTTTACGGAATTCATACTAAATAATCATTTGAAATTTTCTTGTGTAGGTTCTACGAAATATAATAATTTAAACCTTTTCCGTCGATTACATTCTAATCAATAATCTGTACAAAAGATTTTCGTTCCATCATTAAATTGAAAGGTAAGGACTATTTAGATATTTTACGTTGGTAATTTAAATTGTTGTTATTGTATTTCCATATGACCCAAATTAATTATGACTGGGTTTACGATAATTATTACCATCGGTTGGTTTGATTGTAAACCAGAAGCTAATGATTAATTAAAAACTATATTAACACAATTAATTAGTGAAGTGAATTAAGTTGCTAGGTGATTGTAATGAATATTCATTTACAAACATAATGAAGGTAATATTTCGTAAACTGATTTTGTGAGTTTATAATATGAATTTAATATTGAATTTTAATTAATAGCATACTGCAAGTTTTGAATTCATCATAATAAAAGATAAATGTATTTGTTTGTCCTTTCCAAATTAAGTGATCCACAAAATTTGTATGTATGATTGAATGTAATACAGGATGAGATAAATTGTTTATTGAGGTTGAAGTGTTTGTTTTGTGATAACATATTGAGTTTCAAATTTTCATTCATTGACTCGAGTATGCGAGTATTCACTGCCTGTGAGAGATTTGAGCCAATTTTTGATTGACTTTACGGGAATATTGACTGTAAAATTGATTGTCACATTAGATAGTAAAGTATATTGCAGCAGAGATGAATTGCTGTAAATCAAAACGTTAAATTTGCTTATTCTGAACAAGTATACTAGGATTAAGAGTTTAGTTGGATTTATTTTGAAAGAGTTGGTATTATTTTGAAAGTCATAGCTTGTGTAAGTACATATTCATCTAAGCCATGTCTTATGTCTTATATAATTAATAGCTTCAAAATAATGGAAAAGCGAAAAAGTAGCACTTAGTGACTACTTTGCATCAGTGGCTGCGAATTTTAAGGTACAGCTTTTCTTTTTATTAGAAGAGTAAGTAGTCGTCCATTTTCGTCCATTCTCAAATAACTACGTCAATCATCTGGGCACTCTCGTGAATCTTCAATAAATTTTCAATCCAAATAGATTTCTCCATTCAACAACCGCTTAGGTCTACGATGTTTTTTTTTATTTATAAGCAGTAAAAAAATACTGACTTAAAAAACATCTCTTCGCAGGACAAACGCCATGTCGCTGATTTTGATCAAACTGGAACACAATCTTTCATGCACCGTGTGTACTCTTAAATAGTGTTCCGTGCAGCTTGCGCAAACTTGGCTGCGCAAGTAAGTCTCTGCCGTGGAGCAAACACGGAAAACCCTCTCATTATTATTTGTTGAAAAAAATTCTTATTGTATTTTTGAATTCAACTTTAAAATGTGTGTGCTTTGAAAAATATATACCTAAAAATAAGCACATACAATTCTCATAATTTCGAGATCTTTGTACACTTTTCTTGAAAGGAATGGATATCTACCGGCAGTTTTAGCAAATTTGTTGTGTTTCATTCAAATTTTTTTTGATTAAAGCTTAATATTTTTCGATAGTGAGATAGTGGCAATTTAACGTAGTTTTTGTTTTAAATTTTAGGTTGAGGAATAAATGCGTAGCGTTTTTATCAAAACGTTTTATTTGAAAAAAATAACAATAATTATAGCGATAAATCAATCAAAAATGTATTGGCCGTTGCTGCTTATGGCCTGTTCCCACTTCTCGACTAATTTGTTGATCTCGTTCCACCAAAAATTACCCGGCCAGGTGTCGAAGAGGTTGTTAAAAGTAATGCCACTCATTTGGTTTGACATTGAGCGGAACAGGTGGTAATCGGTTGGCGCCAGATCTGGAGAGTACAGGGGATGCTGAAGAATCTCCCCCTTGAGCTCTTGACGACTTGTGCGACATGAGGCCTGGCGTTGTTGTGAAGGAGAATGGTTTGGTCTAGTCGATCTTCAGCTCTACAGCTGAATTGCCTTATTTATGCGGCGCAGTTAGGTAATATAAAGTTCCTTGTTAGCCGTACTGTTTCTCTCGAGCATCTCCCAATGCAACATATCCTTTCAGTCGTACAAAACGCAGATCATGGTTTTATTTGTGTGGAGGTTTTGCTTGACTCTGCTTCGACACTTTTCGACCTCGTTGAAGAGCAAAGAAAAGCAGGTGTCAAAAATGCTGATTTTTACCTCCAAGATACTCCATTTCTAAGCCTAAAATAATATTAAGCTATTCGAAATAATGATTAGCGCCGTTTTGTGGAGCAAAAAGAGCTCTTTAGAATAAATATAAACACCTTGCCAAACGGCAAACAAATCATGTTAGGATCAAAGAAAACATAAAACTCTCCTGTTATAAATTTTCCTAAGTCATTGCTGTTGGCACTTGACGTTTCGGATTTCCTTGGGGCTCTTTTTTCTGACCTACTCAATGAGCAATTTTGTCCTATCTCGAAACTCAATAATTCTGCTAGTTTAAACATTAACACAAATTAAAAATATTGAAAGTGCATATAATAAGGCATTCATTAAATCCACCATGAAAAACTACATTTCTCTAAACAAACAATCCCAGATTTCATCTACCAAAAGGAAACTTCAATGGCAATCAGACTACAAACAAGAAAAACAACACATTTACACTGTAGTTCTACGAAGAAAAATTTCATTTTGCACTTTACTATTCTGTCTTTCAGTTTCAGTAGTAGTGCCTGATGCAAATATTTTTTTTTTGCTCCTTCTTCGAATGCACTAGTAAAATTGGATTGAAATTATTCTATCCTTTGAGTCTGGCACTTTTCGAATGCTGTCCATTACTCTTTCGGTGACATTTCATTACCAATGAATTGAAAAGTAATAGGGAAAAATCACGTTTCGTGTTGGTTTCGTTTCATTTCGTGATTTATGTTTGTCTCGAGAAAATGCACTTGAACGAGTGACAGACTGAAAAATACTTAAAAGATTTCGGTTACGGGAGATTGAGAAAAGTGCTAAGATGTTTACAAGTATTTTGAAAAATGTAATGATTTTAATGCTTTCTGTGTTTCATGCGTTCAGATTGTAAAAATTTTCAATGATTTTTCATAATATTTTCAATTTTTTTTTGCCAATAACAAACAATTTTTAATGGAAAATTCCAGTTACCTGAAGTCACATAGTTTTATTTTAAATAAATTTGATTAGAGCTCGCTGACCGTCGAAGGGCGTGGAGTGAAGGAAGCACCTTAGAAATGTAATTGAATTGTGAAATGAGCATATGAATGTTAGTGAGAAATATGAATTATCTGTCGATGCTACCTTGGATTGCATAGATTACCTACAAGTAAAAAAAAATTCAAAATTACAAAGCTAAGCACTGATTTGGATATCATACATAAAAAGTTCAACATCAATACTGAGCGAGTAGGCTAAATACTTGTTTCCACGATTAGAATGATAAGCTGAGGACGAGTTTGTTTCGCAATGAACGGAGTTTCTGCTTAATCTTTAACTTTTTCGTTTTTGTGAGCTTAGTCACAATATTCAGGCCTGAAAAAGTTGAACATCCATAAAAAAAACTCTACAGTTGACTGTCTAAAATCCAAATATTGAAATTTTCTGTTTTAAAAAAATAAGATGTCATCAAAGACGTCTAGCTAGTTAAGCATGCTTGCTCATCTCTTTAGCAATCTCCCTTCGTTCTTTGCCATTATCGTCACTTTACTGAAAATGTGAAAACAAAATACGTAAAAATCTGGGAGCGCGAGCAGTCCTCGACTTCATCGGTGGAAAGTTTTTCACCTTCTACTTCCCCAGTAATTAATATTGCACCTCCGACTAACCCTGCAATCAGCTCACCAGTTGTAAAACGAAATTGTGTTTAGCTGTGGTCTCTAATTAACAAACCAGCTGATCAGCAAGATACATCTCAAGTTCAACATCAGCAACAGCCGCTTCATCAGGATAATTCCCAGACCAGTATGCACCTTTCTCAACAATTTAGTCAGGTGGTTCCCCATCATGCAAGCCAACAATTTACTGCGCCTAATCACCATAATCCATTATCCTCTGCTTTCCGCTTTTTGAATCTTCCTCACACCGTTCCCTTATTAACGGTTGTGAGACCACCGATATTAAATCATATGTGTCGGCTAGGCTGGGCCGCGTTCCTTCGCTGCTTAGGTGTACAAAATTGACAAAGAAAAACCTGGATAACCAGACCATCGCCTTATTTCAAATCACACTGCCTCCTGACTCGGAAAAGGCTCTCTAAATTAATTTCGGGCCTCCTGGCGCCTTAGCTAAGGGGTTTAATTCCGAGACCTTCGAAACAATTTCGTTCGAATGCATCGCGGAGTTTTCAAAACTTGACTCATCAACGAACTTAACGTGTATTAGCAGAATGTTTGAGGTTTAAGGACCAAGCTAAACATGTTTAATCTCTCTTCTTTTTGGTCTTCTGATCAAATTATTTGGCTTACCGAAACGTGGGTAATTGGGAGTATTTATAATTACGAGATCTCCCCTCTTCATGCTGTTTTTCGTTGCGATCGTTATCGTACTGCATCAAAAGACGGTGGTGGTGTTTTAGTTGCTATCCACAATTCTCTTCAAGGAACACTCTGTCATGACTTCCATCCTTATCCTCCCGTTAAATGTATTGTTGTTCGTGTCACCCTTGCTCTCTCTAAAATTCTGATTGTCTCTTCGGTTTATGTACCATGCAACTCTTCTGTTAGTGTTTACGACCGATTTTTCATCGAGCTCTCCAGTTCACTCAACAATGGTTTTTCGTTTGCTTCGTTTTTAATATTTGGTGACTTTAACTTGCCGAACCTAGTGTGGAATGTGCTAAGCTTTCTTCCAATCTTTCCTCTACAGATATTTCGACTCCTTATGTTCATTGTCTCAATTGAACACTGTTCCTAATACCAACAATAATGATCTTAACATTGTTCTTTTAAATAACCCTCACAAAACATTGCTGTCCAAGCTGATGACAGGTTCTACGTCCCACCTGACCTAGACCATCCTCCCTTTTTGTTTAGAAATTTCTATTGATTTGTGTCTAGTAAAAATTCCTCTCGGCCCTCGCGTTTAATTAACAAAAAGCGGACTTTGTTAAGATGACGAATGAAATCATTTCAACTAACTGGTACTCCTTTTGCCGCGGCTAGCTGTTGATGAGCTTACGCTCCGATCTCTAGCCGCATCTCCCGTTTCACTTCATTCAGTCCTCCCAACTAATCAAATGGTGCGCTTTCGTTTCGGCATGATGTGGCGTCTGCCCTTAGGGCGAATAATGCAGCTCGTATTAAGTTCCGTGCTTTGGGTTGTCCAATTGACTACCAAAGACTCGATCAGCCATTAAAATTGTCGTCAAACAGCATCGAATAACATCAAATCGTTGTTTCGTTCTAGCCAACACAAGTCCTTTTGGCCTTACGTCCACTCCTTGAAAAATTCCCAACGTTTCACCGATTCTATGTTCCTTAATAGTGCCATTGTTGCTAATCCTCAGGAGATTTGTGATCACTTTACAGTTTACTTTTCCTCTTTCTTTTCCGAAAATAGTCCGATCACGTCTTATGAATTCCCACATTTTCCACCGTCATTCATCTCCTGTATCCAAACCAATCCCCTAGAAATTGAGCCCTCACCTCAATGTCTTGATGCTAATATCGGTTGTGGTCCTGACGGCATTCCGAACCTGTTCGCCAAACCTCTTTGGTCGTCCCATTCTGTTCCTTTGTATATTATCTTTAATCTTAGCTTCTTCTCGAGCTTTTTTTCCTTTCTGGTGGAAGTCTGCTCATATTCCTCCGACACATAAATCCGGTGACTCAAGTTGTATACCCAATTAATATCCTATTTCACTTCTTTCTTTTTTTAGTGAAGTACTCGAAAGAGTTGTTTACAATAGGCTACTTCTCATATTTCACCCTTTCCTTACTCCTGAGCAGCATGGGTTTGTAAAAGGTAGAACTTCCACCTTTAACTTCTTAACTTTCACTAACTTGGTTGCTTCCACCTTAGACCAGCAGAAGCTATTTGATGTGGTATACACTGATTTTGCTAAGACTTTTGACTCTGCTGACCACAAGCATTTTCTTTTAAAACTCCAAGGCTATAGGGTATCTGATCTTCTCTTGTCCTGGTTCTCATCCTATATTTCTGGTCGTAGCTGTGTTGTATCTGTGAATTTACGTTCTTCTTCCTCATACTGCCCTCTTTCTGGGGTTTCTCAAGGTTCAATAATAGGTCCTCTGTTATTTCTTGTATTTATCAACGATCTCTCTTCCGTTATCAATTCTCCGTGTCTTCTATTTGATGATGACTTTAAGATGTTCAGAGTGATTGACTCGCTTGATGATTGTCACCAGTAGCAGCATGATCTTTGTCCTATGAGTGACTGGTGGTCAAGGAACTTTTTTAATCTGAATATAGCTAAATGTTACCTAATGTCTTATACTTGTAAAATGTCACGTCTAATATGTTTTTACTCCTGATCCGGATCGTCTCTTGCGGCAGTAGACAATTTTAAGTGCTTGTAAGTGTGCTCTTCGACTCAAAGCTTAAATTTGATAAACACGTCGCATACAGAACTGCCAAGGCCTCTCGTTTGTCCGTCTTCGTCCTCAGGTATTCCTCTCGTTTTATTAACATCACTACTTCATTCCATCTGTTCTTGCCACTTGTGCGTAGCATTCTCGAAGGTCTGGTCTCCCCACCTTGTCTATTTAAATAATGTCGTAGAGCACGTGCAGCGTAGATTTACACGCTCATTATTGTTTAAGTTTCACATACCTTATTATGAGTATAGTTTGTACTTACTCCAAATTCCCTCTTTAAAGTCTCGTCGTGTGTTCCTTGATGAGTGTCTACTTTTTAGGCTTCTCCACTGTTCCATGCTATCTAGATCTATCAGATAGACCTTCGCCAGTGTACTTAGTCCCGTTTGTGCGGACCGCCATTCTTTTCCATTCGGCATTATTGGGTCTCCCCAGGAGACACAATGAACTACAGCTTGGTCCTTTACCACTAATCTTCTCTAGTTTCAGATGTCATATCATAGCCTTAATTCTTGAAGCTTCTTTTAATTTTAGATTTTTTTTAAAAAAACCTCTTTATTAAGTTTCTTTACATTATTGTCCTTCATTACTTCTTCTGTCATTATTTCATTTTTCGTTTTTACCTTAATTATATTATTCTTTGTTTTGTATTGCACCTTTTTTGATTTTGAACTATTTTAATGTAATTTTATGAATTATTTAATGAATTACTAGTATATCTTGTTTTTCTCATTCTGTTTTATAAATAAATAAATAAATATACTGGACTTCCATAGAAAAATATAACACTATTTGCATGCAAGGTACCAGCAAATAAGTAATTCGTACGCCCAATATCAGCTACTAAGAAACACATAACACTAACTCTTTTCAAATCTTGCGCTTAAGAAAACACACATATTATTGAATTTACAAAAATATTAGTACTACTTCAGAATCAAATCTTTTAAAATTCAAATTCTATAAATACCTATTGAATTCACCGAATAATAATTTTTCATCTATCACCTATACGTCCTACATTCCTCACTGCCAATCAACTTCAAACAAGCGGAATGAAAACACATCATCCTATCAACAGGTATCTTGTTTCCTGCGCATATCCGTTGACCAGATTTTTATCACATAACGAAAATCGAATCAAAATAAACAAACCATGACAATTCTACCGTTACAGTAGTGCTGGAATTTTCTGTCAAATAACGTGGCAAATTGTCATAACAAATACAATTTCCATATATATCAGTGTTTGCCTTTTTAAAAAAACCTCTATTTGTTAGCATTATTTTATAAAACTATTTGCGGAAAAAGGAAACAGAAAAAAGCTTTAAAATGTCGGTTCGTTTAACTTCGTCGAAATCTTCGATGAGAAGCACTAAAACAATAAAAACTATCGCTTCGATCGGAAGCTGCCCCGAAAGAAGACTAGGGACGAAAAAACTAGCAACTGAAGAATCAGATTCGACTGAGGTGATGTCTTCGACGGACGAAGAGGAACGATGGAAAGAATCAGCGAAAACGGGAGATTTACCGTCGGACTATTGGAGCATTCAGAAGCTAGTCAAGTTCATAAAGGCGGGAAATCAGACGGCTACGATTGTTGCGCTATGCTGTTTGCAGGACTACGATTTGACAACTCAGATCAATCAACTTGCGATTCAAGACATTGGCGGGCTGGAGGTTTTAGTGAATCTGCTGGAGTGTAATGATGTGAAGTGTCGTTTGGGTGCTCTGTCAGTTCTGGCCGATATATCAGTGAACATTGATATACGTCGAACTATAGTGGATTTGGGTGGGATTCCGTTGCTGGTGGGTATTTTGAACACTCCTACGTTCGATCTGAAAACGATGGCTGCTGAGACGCTGGCCAATGTGGCGAAAGTAAGATTGGCCCGAAAATTGGTGAGGAAAAATGGTGGAATACCGAAGCTAGTGGATCTATTGGATGTTCCATTTGTGTGAGTATGGTCAAGCAAGGTTACTTGAGGTTTGTGTTCATGTCTGGATTACAGGTGTAAATCCGGAATCGAGCTAAATGATCTGCAGAGGATACAATTAAACATGGCAAAAGCTGGTGCAAAGGCTCTATGGTCCTTATCTGAATCGAAGCACAATAAACGACAAATGCGGAAAAACGGGATAGTTCCATTGCTTGCATGTTTGCTCCAGTCGAATTATATTGACCTTCTAGTGCCAGTCATGGGGACTGTCCAGCAGTGTGCTTCACTGGTATAAAAATATGCACAGTTGTAATCGACTAAGCGGAAGCAAAGTATTTTTTTAGGGTACGTACCAACTGGCCATTACGACCGAAGGAATGATCCCGATGATTGTGAAGCATTTGAACTCGACGAATTTGGATTTGAAGATGCAATGTAGTTCAGCTCTTTTTAAGTGTGCCAGTGATAAAACGGCAAGAGATTTGATACGTCAGGCTGGAGGTCTTGAGCCATTAGTAGCCATTGCGAAAGACAAAAATCTACGTGAGAATAAACCGTTACTGGCAGCTGCTACTGGAGCTATATGGCAATGTGCTGCAACAGATGCAAATGTAAAGAAATTGGATCAAGTAAGTTGTAGGTAATAGGAAAGAGTTTAAGGGTATTTAAATGTTGACTGTCAAGAGTATTCAAAGCTGTTAAAATCAGCAAAATTTTTCACCATGGGGAAACTTTGTGGGATTCCAATTAAATGCACAAGTCTTGAAAGAACCTCTAGAGTAGAGACTATAACAACAGTATGTTGCTTCTATTTTAGGAAGTTTGAAGCTAATAACTAGTCTAGTTGGCTAAGTAGAGACATTCTAGTTGGTTGACACTCATTAAGGGTCATTTGGATGCTGAATGTGAAGCTCAGTGATAAAATATTTAAATCAAATATATTGAGGGTGGATAAAATTTAGTAGCGGATTCTTTAGCACCCTCCTAGTAATGCCACTATAATAATAATATACCTAAGAAGGGTTCGGCCACTAGTAATTAATTTTTCCATTTCTAGCTCCGTACTGTAGCCGTTCTCGTACAGCTCTTGACTGATGAGGATGACGATGTCCTAACGAATAGTGTGGGAGCTATAGCTGAATGTGTCAAATTCCAAAATAATCGTGACGCTCTTCGATCAGCCGGTGGTCTTCCATTACTTGTTAATCTCTTGAATGGAACACATCCACCACTTCTCGAGAACGTATGCAAAGCACTGAAGGAATGTGCATTGGACCCCGATAGCATGAATATTCTGGAAGATCTCGATGCTGTTCGATTGATTTGGTCACTTTTGAAGAACCCGAATCCACGAGTTCAGGCTTATGCTGCATGGGCGATTTGTCCGTGTATTGAAAATGCAAAGGTGAAAGTCTCAAAATCCAGTTTTGGTGAAATCTTGTGCAATTTCGTATTTAAAGGATTCTGGTGAGCTGGTTCGAAGTTTTGTTGGTGCGATGGAATTGGTCGTTGGATTGTTGAAATCGAAGGATATTTTGGTGCTTTCTGCGGTATGTGCAGCTATTGCAACTATTGCGAAAGATAGAGAAAATGTTGCAGTTTTGACAGATCATAAAGTGATTTATATGTTGGCGGAACTTGGTGAGATTTTACTTGTTTTTTTATTGAGAATTCTTTTGAATAGTTTTGAACTGAAAGCCGAGTACTTTGTGGCAGAGCATGCTAGGTTTTCAATTGTAATTTTTGCTTCATTTTTAACTTTTTTGTGTCGATTCATACAAGCAACGGTTTTCAAACAATTTTATTTTTTCAATCATAAGAACGTGAATATTATACCGATAGTTAATTAAATTTAATTTAAATACTTTTCCTTAAAGTTCACACCACCGACGATCTCTTGCGTGAAAATTTAGCTGCAGCAATAGCAAGTTGTGCATCGTTTGGAAACAATACCCAAGAGCTAGGACGACTCAGAACCGTGACGCCAATCGTTGGATATATGGTTAGTAATAATCCGAACGTTCATCGGACAGTGGCTATGGCATTGCAGGAGCTTTCCAAAGATCCACAGAATTGCATCACTATGCACCAGGTAAGAAAATATCTCAATCGACGTACTCGTACAGTACCGGACTCGCAAATGTAATTAGTTTTCACATTGCTTTCTGTCTTGCAGAGTGGCGTTGTACCGTTCCTCCTCGAAACTGTCGGCTCGACTGATAAAGTTCTACAATCAGCGTCGGCCGGTTGCCTGCAAAACATTCGAGAATTGGCCTTGCGCGCTGAAGAGTATCTCCTCAAACAGGACATGTAAGCTTTTAGTTAGTGAAGTTGTAAACCAATTTTGTTGTTGTCTGTTAATAAAATTGACGTTGAATTGTAAACCAAGCGTGGCTTTTTGAAATTCGGGGGTGATTTTAAATTACGAAGGCGAGATAAGGAATCACTGAATTTAGTTTCGAGAAATTGGTGGAGAAAATTTTCCAATATCTGATTAAAGTTATTTGCAATTCTCATGCCGTGGTCAACGTCTATGGAAATGTACTTAGTCTCCGATGTAGAAAACAATTAAAGTTACACACAAGAAGTAAACGCAAGTAAACATTTAAAACCGCGACCACACTACTATATGTTTCGATATTAATTACACATCTATTCGAACAAAGAACGTACAGTCTCGATGGAATTAATGTGAACGTTCTTTCACCTTCATAACATTTCACCAGAAGTGTGGTAAATATATTTCAGTATTGGTTATTTGTAATACAATATCTAAACGTGTGGCAACAAATTACTTTATGTGTGCATTTTCGAAAAGTGTTCAATTTTAATACAAAAGTTATGAGAATGGTTAGTAACTGGACCTAAAGCAGACTTCGATTACTATAGAGGAATAGTTTTACGCTCTGATGTGCAATTAATTGCGATCGGACAATCAAACGGCGGACTATAACTTGTGGTCGGGACCACAAATAATTGCAACAATGAATCTATTATTTCATGTAGTAGTATCGATTGAAATGTAGAGTTTTGTGTTGGATTTGTAATTGTTTGATATTGAATTTCATCATAAGTGAATGGTGATAAATGTATTGCACATAATCGTATTATGGTGGTTCGAATGGTTGAAATTTGATCGAAGAAATTTTGTTTCGAATCTTTTCACAAAGCCTATGTTTGGTCTAATTGATGAAAAATGTGGAATTTCATTAATACATAATTTTTAATAAAGTTTTAGTAGGCGCTAGTTGGACTTGAAATTTGGAACGGAACAGAAATTTGGATCTTACGACTTTCTATTCATACAATTTTTAAATTACCAAATCTATGCATAGAAAATTATAGTGATGGGCTCAAAAACGCCAAACAGTTTGCGAAAAAACGTTTGCGAATGAAAAACTGTTTCTCAACGGCAAACTGTTTGGTAGAGAAACACTGTTTGGCAGCGGCGATTAGTTTCGTATCGGCAGACTGGTTTTTAACAACAAACTGTTAGGCTATGGAAAACTGTTTAGCTGCGGAAAATAGATGTTCAGAGGCAAATCATGAAATGAATAACCCTATATAATACGAGGTTGTCAGACTTATTAGGTGCGTATTTTTGCATCTCGACCAAGAGCTGGTTAGGGTAGGTAGCATTGAAAACAACAACAGTCGCTGTTGTTTTGAATGCTACTTACCAGAACCAGCTCTCGATGGTTCGACCATGTGTACTGAATGATGTATGATTATACGTTTGGTCAATAGGAAAAATATTACCGATCTAGCGTAGATTTGTTTTTTGGATTTACATATACATATATTTTTTAGATTTTGTTTGCATATAGATTATTTAGATTTTTTTTTCGCAAACTCAGGACGTTCAATAGTTAAAATTGTTAATGTTTCTCATTTGTGGTGAGAATACAATTATGTTCCTCCATGAGAGCTACACCACGTTTAAAATTATCATATTAGCATCATTGAGGTTATATATATACCTGCCTTTTTAAATACTACAATTTCTTTTCCAAGTCTCGAAGTCTTGTTGTTTGTCATAAAGAGTCATGTGACGAAACAAACAAAATAACCAAAGTTTTAAAAGAAATCAAAAATGATTCATTTAAATGTATGATATGATGAAATGTATTGATCAGCCGCTTCTTTTTTTAAAGCTCACACCATCTTTTTTTTTTGTTTCAAAATATTTTTGATAATCATAAAAGGCAAATGCCACTGGTTATTTTTACAGGTATTAAAATACTAAATGTGGCCATAAAATTCAGCGATAGCTAGTTTTGTTATTTATTGATTTATTTCATTGTAATTTTTGAGTATATGTATATTTTGAGTATCGATATTAGATCACTTCCATGAGCATGTTTAGCTGATGGAGATCATTGAAAAAAATTTTGTGCAATCTTCCACTACAAGAAAACACAAACATCATGGATAATTAATACGTTTTTCTTTGTAAGTATGAATTGGCATCTAGAAAAATTCTTTACGCTTTAGTATGTAGCTTTCCCCACACAAAGTGCTCGATAGAGTCCAACAGGTGCTCTGAATATATTAATTTAAAATTTTTACTTTAGAAGCTAGATATATTTCAATATCTTCGTCAGTTTCTAAGACTGATAGACAGTAAAGACGAGAGCAGTTTACCCTAACAATATCAGTATCTGTGAAGAAATTGAAATATATCTTGTTTGTAAAATGAAAAATGGTCTTAAAATTAAAATAACTGGTTTTCAAAGCTAGAAAGAATTGAATTACATTAATTTGTAGGACTTCTTGAAAAATACTTAAATCTAACAGCTCTTTATAGTGATTCGATGGTTCAAACTTTTGCAGCTATTTTTTTTTGGTAAAATCAATCATGTTAGTTCAAATGTCACCTAATTGCTCATCATAACAATATCAGAAGTTGGATTTTGAATTTCTCCTTGTTGGCTTTTTACAAATTTTTTGGAAATCAATACTGCTAGATTTATTAGAATTCTAACGCACTGGACTAGAACTGTTTCTAATATTATTTCAAATCTTTTACTCGATTGTACAATACTGAAATCGTATATGATTTCTTAAATGCTGACAATAAAACGAGTAAAAACTGTCTCGATACTATATATTGGACGATTTATTTTTTGGAATTAGATTTAAATAATCTTTCTCGATTTTATCAGATAGTCTTCCACGCCATCGCAAATTTTGTGCCACAAATAGAGGAACAACAAAACCTCTTCAAATTTTAGTAAGGCCAGAGACCAAATCCAAGAAATAAACTTGACGGGAAAATTAAAAATAAATTCATTATCTATGAAAATTTAAAGAAGAACTGTCAAATCTAGCGATGCACATGAATAAAATGAAAAAACAGCAACAACAAAGCCGTTTTTTCCCGATATCAGATTTCGCTGGATCCTATGTATGAAAGGAACTATGCGTCTTCTTACTCACAATAAAAGTGTAGTCAATTTGCTGATCATTGTCATAATACGTTTTTGTGTGTCTGAGATTCCAACCAATACCACGTTTATTGAAAATATGTTAACACTTGATATTGAAAGAATTGATCTAGCACACGAAGCAGTGATTGAAACTGTTCAAGAACTTAACACAAAAAAACACCTACCCCTGATATAGTCCTTCTTACTTCTTTGCCCAGCAAGTAAGCCAAACGATCCTTTCTCTCTACACGAATGTCTCTAAAAAACCCTCCCATCTGAAAATTACACTTGAAATAAACGATCAATCAATAGCTCCGAAAAACTATCATTTTATCCGTATTTTTTTTATTTTATTTTATTTGTTCTATTTTATTTGTTTGTCTTTCTCCTAGTTTCTCCTAGTTCATTAGCCTCATAGTTTTGGTTGGCACAGGTTTACTAATTAATTCTATCCAATCTTAATAATAGATCATCCTATTCTACGGTAACTTATCAGATGCAGCGGATTTTCACAATGTAATAATTTCAGTCCCCTGCTCTTTATATCTTCACTTCTGGATATATAAGAGTTATTAAGGGGACATAGCACCTTCAAATTGAAAAAGATTTGTTTTCAAAGGTTAATTTTTCATTGAATAAAAAGACATGTTTTAATGAATCTTTGTCCATATACTTAATTTGCTTCATACTATACAAAATAATTTTTCAAAATTGGTTGTGGCCCACTGTCGTCTGCTACAATTTTTTTGAAAAAACACTAAAAAAATCACGGCGTGCACGATAACCGCCCTCAGAAAAGTCAGGAAAAGAAAAAAACAAAAGGGTTTTAATCAGCATCAAAGCGGCCTTGCAATGAACTAAAAGAAAAAAATTTAGTCGAAAAATGACAAAATGGCGGCGTTTTTTCGAAAATCGAGGTGTTTCCCTCAAAAATTCGGTTATAACTAAAAAAAAATTTAATGTCGATTTTTTCATCCATAGTTCATTCTGAACATTGACATGTGTGGATTAATGAGTTAAAATTTCAGAACGATTGGATAAATACTTTTTTTTTAATCATGCACGCCAACTTGAAAAAGTTTATTTCGAGAAAATCGCGTTTAAAGTTCAAATTCAATATTTTCTGTTCGTGGCGTATATAACATATATATAGGTAACGCTAGTATCTCAAAATATCCCCCTCTACCTTTACAGCTGCTATGTGAGAAAATAACGTATTGTACTATATATATGTATATATTAAGCAGATGCTACTAAAAGAAAGCCGATGTGGCGGTATAGTGAAGTCAACGAAAATCATAGAAAAAATGACCTTGGCGCGCTTTGCTATATATGCTCACAAATTTTTTTTTAGAATTTCAATGTTATATTATTAAAATAATGTTTTTAAAGCTTCATTCTAACATATTCTACCAAAACACAAAAATCAAGTTTTTGAAAATTTGAAGGTGCTATGATGCTATGCTGATGATGACTTGATAATGTGCTACACATTCTAAACGCAGTCTGATACCACTGTTATTCAATTTCTCGAACAATGATGCAATTCAAATTTTACTATCTCAATATCAACAAGGGACATGTGATAAATTGTTCAGAGGAAAAATGCAGTTACGGTTAATTTGAACTATTTGAATAACATTTGACTGAAAAGGGTTGATTATGTTGCCGATTTTGTCCTTTTGCCCTTTTGTCTCGAAAGCGCTCCTGAGAGATTATTATGGTCTTTCTCCTTCTTTTAAAATCAATGCTTCTTTCAACTGAAAGAACATTGATTAGAGCCTGTTGTTCGTTGAACGTGGCAGCTGGTTCTAAATGAAAATCATGAATTTTATTAAAATTAAAGGAAACTTCTACAGATGGATTTTTAGTACTGGAGAGAAGGGCTAAAATCAAAAATATTAAAAAAATGATTTTTTCAAAGCTCTTAAATGGGTGTGTTCTTCGTTTTCAATTTTTCTACATAAATAAATAGATGAAAATGTGGCTGCCTTTGTGAGCTTTCGATCATTCACACTGTAACTATAAAGGTAGATATTTATCTGGGTAGGATATTATTTATTGTCTCATCTTTTTTGGTGGGTGAGCAAAGAAGACCTTATAGTATACTTTAGGAAAGGTTTTCGATCACTTGTTTTATCATAAAAATTGAAAATTCGTTGTACGGTCATGAAAGTCAAAGTAGATGCAATATTAATTTTGTTTTGATTAATTCCACGGCCGGATTTACCCTTGATATTGTTGAGCGAAAATAGAGCAATTTTTTTTGGTTCAACTCTACTCACAATTACCTTCAGGCTATTTAAATGCCTATGTGCGGTCTATGGGTATACACTACCTAATCTAATAATGGGTATACACTAGTTCTACCTATTCAACTTTATAAGATACATCAATTGGAACCTAGCCCACATTAAAGCCTAAGGTTTCGGCCCCTACCGGTTTTCTCTGGTGCTGTTCTCTATAATTGTTTGTGAAATCGTTTCAGGCATGGATCTTTTAAACCTGCATCAGCAAATCCTGCAAATCATTTACCAAAGTAGAAGTTTTGTTGTGCTTCAGCTGTAACCTCTTTTTTGAAAAAAAAACAGTTCTAAATTCTGGCACAGCTCTCAGAAAAGTCGCCCAACGAATAGATGATAAAACAAGTGACATATATAACAAATGCAGCTTGTATAATTTAGTGATGACCTTTAGAAGCTCAGTCAATTTCTTGCCACCGAGATGTTTTGTGGTATGATAAGTGTCTTGATATATTATTTTTATTCAAGAAGAATGCCCTTTTATTCAAGAAGAATGCCCTTTTACTGAATGCCCTTTATTTATTTTAGCAAACTTAGTTTTTATATCTCAAAAACAAGCATTCAGTATGCAGATATTTAAGAATGTAAAATCTACCGGAATCAATTTAAGTCGTAACTCTTCTTACACTCCTTTTTTTCCTTATTCCAATTCTTATTTATTTTTATTACGAAATATTTGTGTTATTTATTTCTTATGTCTGGAATTTAAAATAAATGAAAAAAGTAATTTCTCCTTATTAAGCTTGCAGTTTATTTATAAAATTCATATCAATAGCAAATATATATATATATATATATATATATATATATATATATATATATATATATATATATATATATATATATATATGTATATATATATATATATATATATATATATATATATATATATATATATATATATATATATATATATATATATATATATATATATATATATATATATATATCGAAAAATAACAAAGCCAACAAAGCCTAAAATTTCAAATAAACAAGTCAAAACATACGCTCAATTGTGTTGCCAATTATACATGAACATAAAGAATAAATTATCCAAATATACTTCCCAGCTTTCGAAATGAAACATATGAAATTTATAATCATCTTATCATATATTGAATAGATAAGAACATTTTAAAACATTTACAAAGCATCTTACATACATTTTACTATCATTTTTCCAATTAATTATAATAAAGAACATTTATATTAAGCGATTTCTTTTCCCATTTACTCAAATATGTCGATTATAAGATAACATTTTTGTTGGAATTCGCTATTAGAAAAATACAAATTTATCTCTTTCGGATTTCGAATCGAATCAATTAGCCTAGCTAGAAAAATGTTCGCAGTGTTCTTAATAATAGGAGAATATTTTTTTGCCGCATCATTCTGCGTGACAAGTGATAATTTTTGACTTTTCTGACATCGCCCAGTAAATACAATTGCATAAATGCAAAATTTAATAACATTTTCAATATCCAATTTTAAAAAAAAAAACAAATTTCATTTGAAAAGCTTGTTCGATTAGAAGATCATGATCGAATTCTCAATGGTTTTTTTAATATCGGTCATTTTAAGATCATGATCAAAATTTCAATGATTTTGGATTGAAATTTCGGAAAATTCAATTGGAAGATAATTTTTAGACGAAGATTTTGTTTTATGTATTTACAGATATCAATATTATGAACGAAAACTGTTTTCTTTTTCATTATCTGTCGAATGTATTTTCAAAATAAAATGTGGAATCGAATCACATCAATAGAATGTTGTCATAAATGATTTTAATAGTATAAGTGTGGCTTATTTTTTAAACTTTTACGACTTATAAGTATACTTTTTTTCGTTTTGAGGCTGGCGCCCAATGTGGGTAGGAATGCAGGCAAAAAATATGAAAATGCATTTAGGGCTAGCTACTTATATATTTCGCAAATCAGATAGGCAAATTTTTATTAATTCTTGACTCACAATAAGTTTTTTTTTAAATTTTGGTAAAGAAAACAGTACACTTTTCAAATTTTGAATCTAGTTTATCAATTTGGAAAGATCGAAAAAATTAAACCTGAAATCCTAGTTTTATTTAATCAGCAATCTATTTGGATTTTTTTTTGTTACATGTGTACCTTCCATCAAAAGAATCTTAATATCTTGGAAAAAACTCTTGCTTATTTTGTATTGCTGTTTATTGGGGTCTAAATCACAAAGTGAGTTTAATTTCCGTCTGGAATTAAGTGAAGAAATTGAACTGTGTTTGCCTTCTAAAGATAAAAGATGTTGAAAAACTGAGTACAAGAGTTAAAACGCATTAGTAAATTAAAGTTTCACTGCAAATATATTCAATGTTTTCAATTCCGCGTTGATAATATGATTATCAATTGATTCTCAGTTGAAAGTTTAACAAGATCTTGTATTTTACATAGTTCTTTCAGGGTATGAAGTACTTAAACATATATTTTAATGCAGTCTTTTCATGGAGCTTATTAGAAGAATTTTTTTAACATACCTCAAAAAATTTCTTTAGTTGAATGCAAAGTTTAAACAATAAAAATATTAAGACTTCGATTTGAAGATTAATTTGGCCCTTTGGAGTTTTCATGCATGTGATTTTGTATTGAAGGTTGATAGACATTAAGAAAGAGTAAAATACTGTCAAAATATTGATATATATATATATATCGATATATATATATATGATATATATATATACTATATATATATATATGATATATATATATATAGTATATAGTATATATACTATATATATATCATATATACGTATAATATATATTTATAAATCCAGATATGATTGCTCCAAAAGGTAAACTTATTTCTTCAACTATCACTATTTGTACAAAATCTGTAAAAAAATGAAAAGGAAAATTTTCTGGAAGTCAATATATAAAAATCTGTTTGAAAAAAATCAAAACTTTATTCTCTGTAATAGCAAATAGTAAATACTATAAAATATATACACATATCTTTATATAAAATTAAAGCATATTTCGAAATATTTTTAAAGCATTATCCGAAATATATAATTAACTATATAGCCTTGAAACCGTGGCGATGAGATCATCTTAACAGATACATGCGTGAATCATGCGCTTTCTTTCCACATGCACACATTTATATATTTATTTCAAATAATTAAAATAGTTCCTCTCTAGCTCCGAATTTACATCAACTAGTGTAAATATAGTTCAATGTTTGTAGTTTCGTCTTAACGTGTTCTTTATCACAATCCGTTCATTTTTTCGATTGATCATTCGAAGATCATCAGTAGTATACGCTTGAAATGTCAGTCATTCAGTCAGTCAGTCAGTAGCTAGCATTGCTACCTCTCGTCGAAATACTCATTCGTCGTTCGACACGATTCGAATGCGCACAACCAGGAGGTGGATAACGCCATCGTCTAGGACGTGAAAGAAGTGTCCCGTCGGTTGATGCACGATTACGGAACGGATGTTCCAACTGTCCATTCGAATCGGGTAGACCGTTCGAGTCGATAACGTCTTTTGATTCGCCATTGGACTCCTCTTCGCGCCAGGTATGTCCTAAAAATGAATAGAAGATAGAGTTAGAGAAATCTTTTAGGATTTTCAGTGAGAGAAAATTAGTAGATACAGAATAGTTGGAGTCTTGTTGAAGAACTTATCCGAGTATTAAAAACATAGAGAGACATTGACGTAGACGATAGTATTTGTTATTGCTGATTGAATTAAATGTGAATAAGGTTTGAAGCTCTACATTTTATTTGATGGAAATTTTGATGCGATAAAAAAGAGATTGTTTTCATTATTGTTGAGCCTTGAACGTCGTCGTTGAAGGTTCTTGGCCGTTAGGGGAGTGAAAATATTTGTAGCATTAGCATTGTTGACAATTCCTTCCTACTCTAACTAAACTAAAGTACACTGAAGAAAGTTGTAGATGCTTCTAGACAGATACTATGATATGTTCGACATTCAGATGGTTTTGTTTTAAATCCTTGAATGTTTTTTAATGACACTGTGAAAAAATGAAATGATAGGCTATTGTGTCTGGTAGTCACAAGATGCGTGTTTTAGTGTTGGTAATAATTGTTATGTTAATGTACTCGTACGTATAAAAGTGAGTGATTGAATGTATCTATTCTACCAACTGTAAAATATTATTTTAGTGAACAAAGGGGTTGTAGTAAGAACGTACCTGTGATTGTTTTCAAGTGCTAAGAAAATGACCTTTCGAAGCTGTTTCAAAATATTCATGAACCAAAACCGATCAATCATTTGATGTTATGTGATATTTTACAATGCTGATTGAACCAAAATCAGTGGCCTGCGGAGGAAATAATCTACGTCTAGATGGTACAAAACCTATTATCTTATCAATATTTCAAGGTTATATGTAGAAGCTAGTGCTTGCAGCATCAGCTGGTGAAGTAGATTACGACACATTAAAGTCATAGAAAACAGCAGTAGTAAAAAACTGCAACTCAAAATTGGTGACACATGCAATAGAAATGCTTTATCGGTTCAGAGTATTTGATTTTTGAAAAAAAAGTTTGTATCACATCGTCTCTTTCATGCCTTGAAATATTTGCTATTCTTAAATATTTTGCAAACAAAAACAAATAAAAAAAAAACATAAATCCTACATTTTTCCACCTAGCTTTGCCAAAACTTCACACCAAAATCAAAGGAGAAGTTCTTTCAATTTGATGAACGTAGTGAGATTAACGGCTATGATTTTGATTTAAAGGAGCATGAATTACTAAAAATTCTAATTCTATTGCAAATATAATAGAAAATAATAAAAGCACGTTGGAATCAGTGATATAGTATATTTTTCTCTTATGATTGACCTTTTGGCGAAACTCTTTTTGCTTCAATTTGTTTTTGAATAGAATGTAAGTTTAGCTTATGTGCTAGCATTTATTGATCATTATTGAATGAGTTAAAACTTGTATAGTATAAATACAGATTATTGTGTATGGTTTCTTTCGTTTTGGAGCTGGCGCCCAATGTGGGTGAAAATGCAAGCAAAAAAAATTGATTATGTGTTTAGGGCCAGCAATTCACAAATTCCACGATTTGAAGCGATAATTGGAAGTAGTGTTGTAGTGCATTTTCCTCTTTCGACTTAACTTTTTGACATGATTTTTGTTTTATCTGATTTTTATACAGAATGTAAGGATAGCTCCTGAGGCAGTAGCGCAGTACCATGACACCTCCTTTATTTCAAAGCCTATTTTTGAAAACATTGAAAGAATTTAAACGCCACAGGATAATGTTAAATCATGTAATATTCTATCAGCAATACATTGATTTTCTACAACAACAGCTAAACTTTGCTCCGAATTCAAAGTAGGACCATAACCAGAGAAAAATCTCAAGAGTATGAAATTGGAGATGGGGAGATGAAGCAATGCTTGAACATTTTCTGTGGTCCTGTTGAAAAAAAAACTAAATCTAGATCCATCCGATTTAGCGCTAAACTTTCATCAGTCTACATGAACTAATCAGACAGTCGTTCGATTTGGCTGAACACTCTCTTTAGTTCATGATTGATCTACGATTAATAATAGACATTCACTTGAAAGAAAAAGAATGCGTTCACATGCTCCCAATCAATTTTTACCGTTACAATCTGAAAAACAAATACATTTTTTCAGAATAGAATCAAATCGGCAGGAAATTTCACTCATGGACATGCTGTTTAATTATGTTGGCCTCCCGACGAATCGGAGGAGATAGTTAAGATCTACGAACTCCAAGCATCGCTCTGGTTGTAAATTAAAATTAACCCATGGGTAAAAATAAAATACCGTATCACAAGTGAACAAATCTGTGGCTGACTTCACATCAAATCGCTATAGAAAAATTTAAAAAAAAATATTTTCTCTGATACTGCAAGCAAAATTCTTAAAAAGGAGTTACGTGTCAACCGACAAAAGCGCTTTGGCTTCGCAAAAGTGCATTTAAATAAGTCAGTTTCATTTTGGAAGAATGTAATATTCTTAGATGAAAGTAAATTTTGCATTTTCGGCATCAAAGGGCTCAAAAGACTATGAAGAGAGCATGTGACAGCATGCCAAAAAGAATACCTACAAGGCAGTATAAAATATGGTGGTGGTGGAATTACGGTATGGGATTCTATGTCAAATAATGGCGTTGTCAGTTCGATTTCATTAAACGAAGGATAAATTTGATGTCTCATACCCTCACAATCATCAGACTTAAACCGCATCGAACACTTGTGGGAGCCGCCGGAGAAGAGATTTCGAGAACATCCAATAATTAATAAGGAAGCGCTGAGAACTGTTATAATGGAAAAATCCAATAACACAACTGCGGAGGAGACAGAAAAGCTTATCTATTTGATGCAAAAAATGCAAGAGATCGTAAAGAATCGAGGATACCCTAACTGCTTTTAATGAACCATTTTAACCTTAAAATTTACTATTACCTGCCCTAAATTTAACATTTCAGCTCGCAAAAAGTGAATGCAGACTTTGTTTACCTTCTTTTCTGGCATAAGTACCGTTATTTAAAGAATTATAAAAGCTAAATAAATAAAGTTTACTACTCGAACACTAAAGATATATTTAGTGAATAATAAAATAAAATGTAAAAAAACCTATTTGTTTTTCATTTTTTAACAGCACAAGCTGATGGGAAGCAAATGAACGCAGGCTTTGTCGAGCAAGTGTATGTTGATCCGATTACGAGTGCGCTTTTATTGTGTTTGTCAGTTTGTTGAATTTCTACCGATAATCACCAAACTACGCACATATTGATTAGTAGTAGGTCTGTTCGCGTTCTGCAGCAGCAACAGATTTTTACAGCTGGCTTCTTTTTGCTGCAAAATTTGGCTTGTAGCAAGAGTACAAAAACGACTTTTTGCGAATCTATTTTAATATATTATAATAGATTCAGTTACGCGAACAGACCTAGTATCGAGTAGGTTGTTCCATAAATTACGCACTTCTTGAATCTCCCGACATTTATTTATTTATTTAATATCGATTGTGCTACAGATATACTTCAATTAAATACATAATAAAAAAAGGAATATAAGAAAAAACTATGTAATTTAACAAAAAAAAAACCACGAAAAACTAAGAAATTTAAAAAAACTAAGGTTAAATTAGAATTCAAGATAACATTTTCAATACATTCTTGAATTCCAAAATAGATAGCCGGAGAGGACCAAGCTTAAGAGCATTGTCCATTCTGGGAAGACTCAGCAAAGATGAACGAAAATAGACTTCCGTACGAGCAAACGAAACAGAAAGATCCCTGAAGATCGACTAGGACAACTAGATTCACGTCTGGTTATCTGGGAGCCAAGATCTGACCAAAAAAAGCCTTGGTAAAGTTTGAATAGTAAACACTCATGTACACACACTCATGTACACACTCATGTAAACACTCAATAAACACACCCAACGAGGACATATGAAGAATGGAAAGACAAGAGGAATGAAGACAGAAGGGTAGCTGAATTTGAAAAGCAAAGAACGAGTGAACCTACGCTGAATGGCTGCAATAGCGTCAAATAAATACTGAAAACGAGGAGACCAGATTTGGCACGCGTTCTCCAGAATACTGCGTACTAAGGAGACAAGCAAATTAATACAGGTGGAAATGTCGGTAAACATATATGAAGAACGCAAGATAGAACCCGCAATCCTAGAAGCTTTGGCCGTAATATTAACCACATGAACATCAAATTTCAAATTGGAATCAAGCACTACGCCAAGGCCTTGAAAATGCTGGACAACTGATAAGAAAACACCAGACAAGAAATAAGTGAACACATGAGGAGCATTTTTATATGAGAACGACATCTGGTGACACTTCAAAATGTATAGTGGTAAGAGGTTGTTTACGTACTAGTGATTGAGGGCAATCAAATCAGCTTGCAATTGGTGAAAATCGTCTGCAGACTTGATTGCCCTAAAAATTTTTAAGTCACCCGCATATAAAAGGCAAGAGGAGTTGATAACAGTAGGAACGTCATTGGCGAACTAGATAAAAAGTAAAGGACCTATGATAAAACCTTGAGGAACTCCGGATGTGGGAAACATAGGAGAGAAAAAGGAACCGTTTAAAGTGACTCTGCAAGGACGACTACGAAGATTTCGACAATGCGATTTCTTTGAACTTTTGTTAGCATTTCATGTTGTCCCGAGTAGGAGGTAATTTAACTTACATCTACTATTGCCATTAGATGAGTGATAGGAGTAGTCCTATTCAATAGGTGAATTTAGTTTTTAACGGCTATGTTGCAAACTCTTGCGATTCGAAAGTTACAAAAATCTTTGAAAGTTTGTAGGTAAAGTAACAGGGCAATTTTTGGCGAGTTCTTATACTTTCTATTTATTGTGGTAATTTTTTATTCGTAATTTTCTCCCTTCATTGTAAATTTTTACTTACATTTGTACACACACCAGATAACTCTGAAGGTAAGAATCTACATATGTCAAAGAAATAAGCGTCTTTTTTACGATCTACTGCTGAGTACTTACACTCAGTGAAAGATCGTTGTATAAATAAAAAAAAATAGATATGAATCAAATATTTTCAAATATGATTTGGCGTCACATACGTTTCATTTTAATACAAATAATCTGCCTTCATTTCAATAACGCTGTATCAAAGTGGTCTCGTTTAGCACAAAATGTTTTGTTTTGCGTTCAATGATGAAAATTATCATATGAAAATAACATTTGTATAATAAAATAGAATCATTTTTATTGAATATGGGGGCTTATTTAATTCAAATAAGATTGGTTTTATTTTTTAAAAAAAAGTGTTTCAACTTTTGATTTAAATTTGATTCTATTAAATTTTAAGTGGTGAAATTTTTTGAGTGTAGGAGTACCAAATAGGAGGTTTGTGTGTTTGGTGGTGAGCTGGTGGTTACAAACTGGTGTTCTAGTCTTGCTATCCTATTTCTGTAGTTTTGCTTCAGAGTTGCAGCCGAAATCACCTTTGCTTTGAACGGAAAACGTTGAACATCGACAAATTTTTAAGATATTGCAAGAGATGAAGGTCCAAAAAGGGTTAAATCTGAGAAAAAGGCTGGTTTGAGAACTTCATAGTGCAAACTTCATAGTGTTTCCATCGTCTAAATACCTTTTTTCAAGCTGAGTCTGTTCTTTGTCTGTTCTTTGAGCATGAATTTGTTTTCAATTCACAGTGAGCAGGGCAGCACCTACCAAAGGTGTGTCTAGTGGGAATTTTTCGCTTCTACAATTATTCAAATCCACCAGACACATTCTTTTTATAACTTTGTAGTAACAGCGAATTTGTGCAAACTTGTACGATAACCTTTCAAAACTTCCTTCACGTGGCTCATTTTGAAAACTTGCACGTCTCAGTATCCCCCAATTTTCTCATAGAGGGAGTTAAAAAGCATATACATTGACAACTCTCCAGTAAAAACGGCATAAAACATCGAACATGACGAATTTTTCGGTTGAAATTAGGAATGAATGAGAATATCGTAGTCCTCTAATGAAAAACTGATGTTTTCTATCAAAAAATTTTTATTCCAGTTAAATTCCGAATGATGTTTTGTATTTACTTTGAAATTTGACTTGAATTTGAAAGCTAATAATCCAAACAACCATCAAAATTCTAAGCTAATCGAATATTTCGCAAAAATATTTTCACCCGAATGTCCTTAAAAGTGAATTTCTGTTTTCTGTTGCTGTTATTTTCTACAACTTTCCCAGAAACCCGTATATGAACAATTAGGAAAATATTGCATTGTATCAATTTTTTAAGCTCTAAGCTGTTGTACCAAGATGGGTCCGAGCAAAGATAAAAGTAATAAGAAAGTTTATCCAGGCAGATACTTCACTACGCTAGTTTTTAAATTAGGGTTTTTAAAGTAAAAAAAACCAACGCAATAGTTGGCGCAATATTTTTCGCATGGATTACTTCGAATTTCGGATGCTGTAGCTACAGCAATATGACGCATCAAAATATATTTTTACTAATGTTCGAAGAACATTAGTATTAAAATCGCTTCGCCGAAAATCGTCATATATGTATATATATAGTATATCAGCAAAATGGTTAAGGGAGATAATCTCTGGAGTGGCCGATCCGATTGAGCTGAAATTTTCGGAGGACATAGATGTATATAACAGGTAGGTCCATGCTAGAATTCAGATATCTTAAACCTTTTGGCGGCGGCGGGCATTTAAGTGAATTTTCAGGTACTCCTATATTTCCAAGCAATGTAAATTTTTGTTAAAAAAAAGTACTAGGAATGAAAGCTTATTATGTTTTAAGTTAGCTTATGATAAAGAAGTGGAAATTTTGAGCCTTTTGTAAGCGCTGAATGCCTAAAAGTAGGCAAGGATTTTTTTTAAAATTTTGATTTGTCATAACTGCTAGAAAAACAATGGATCATCGTAAAATGTTTAGAGTGTATTGATGTAGACTAGAATTTAACACATGTGGACTATCAAAACTGTGCGGGCACGTCTGTAGCTACAGTAGGCTCCTAAAAAAATCCTTCCAATCATCGACTTTCCTGAAAATTTTTTGATTTTTGAAAATAAATTCAAACTATTGATAAATTTTGACTTTTGTCCACCAAGTCAAATAAAATATTTCAAAATCCCGCGGTAAACAAGAACGGCAACCCGTGATCAAATTACCTCTATTTTCAGCACTCAAAACTTCTGTTCACGAGAACTGACGATCGGATAATGCGATCAATATGAAATTTACAGGACATGTTGGTAGTAGCTAGGACCAGGTTTGATAGAAGTGATTTTGAAATACAGGCAACACTGTGGCAGTGGTGCCATTTGGAAAAATCGCTGAGAAAAAAAAACTGGTTTTTGACCTAAAGCTTCCGATTTAGCCACCAGATTTTAACAAAATTCACGCAGTAGGTGAACTTTACTCTAAGATAGATTTGATTGAAAAATTAGTATAGGGACGCCAGCTACGGCAATTTTTGTCTCCTAAATATTGTAAATTTGCTCAGGAAAATAAAGATTTCCTCAAAATCCCTCAAAGATAGCTTCTTCGAAAATTAGTTTTCTAGCGGTTCTGATGCGCTAGACTTTTTCTTTTGTATTTTCCTATGTTGAAACAATACAAATAGTACTTCAAAAATTCACAGAACCAATCTCAGCCATCAAACAGAAACGTTATTTTCAAATATTTTCAAAAACATATTTTTATTAAATAATCCAATAGTTCAATACTGTGTTTCGTACAAAAAAGCTCAAATCAAACATCATTTATCTTACCAATTATTAGAAAAGATCGTCGTGTATCGGGTGTCGGATCATAATACGCACAACCTGAATCCGGACTAAGTACAAAATCGCTTCCATTCTGTACATCACTCGTTGACCGTTTCAGTTTCGGGAATTTATTGAACACGCGCCAAAATCTGCTAGCGTCCCGAAACACGCTCCACACCTACAAACCATCGAAAGGAAGATATTAACGTTATTGCGCACTTCATATAACTCCTGATTGCAAATATGCAAATAATCTGTATTCATCTCTTAATTGTACGTGTCCTTCCTTACCTGCTCGACACTCTCTCGCACTGAAATCTCATGGAAACATGCACACGATATCTCACGAAAACGTCGTTGTCCTTCCTCCGTAGTTATCATCCGGTCACCCCATTGATCTGTCTTGTTACCCACTAAAATTACCGGGACATCTGACATGCCGTCCTGAAAACAAGGAAAGTCAAATTAGTTTGAACGGAAATAGATTCGAAGAGATTACGGAGAAACCGGCTGAGCTAAGTTTCTTGAGGGAACAGGATAAGTTAAAGCTACGACTAGCAAGAGTTCAATGAGCAAATGATGAAGCTCGTGCTTTTTCAATCTGCGAGTGGAAAGAAGGTGTCGGCAGATGGTATTTGGCTTTGATGTATACAGTGTAGAGAGTTGTATGGAAATGGAAGTGCTGAAGTAACTGGCGTAGCGTCAATGATCCATGAAAAAATTCGTTGAGTTCAAAGATGGCGAGGGAAGGAACTATGACAACGACAATGAATTAAATTTACATTACAACTAGTAGAATCAAGGTCGGTGTACGTGGAAAAATTCAATAATTTTAAAATAAGTAATCAATTGTACTTATCTTCTGAGAAGTTTTAGTTCAAAGAATTAGAGATTCAATCTAACAGCACTCGATTAATTACTAATATTTACAAACAAACAGGGAGTAAATAGATGCCGACAAAGTGAAAATCGCTTTTACGCATTGGTTTGGAAACTTATTTTGGGCTTCATATTACATAAACCCGTTTCACCTTAAAAGTACTTCGTTCTTAGAAGGTTCGAGGCAAATATATATTACCAATTTCCCGGAAAACGCAATGTACAAGCACATTTTCCATTTACCTAGACCTCAAAAGTAAGTATTTACGAAATTGTTAGTATTCTGTATTTTTCATCTTTTATAGATGAGATTCTCTAAATTTTTTTCAGAATTATAAAAGTATCATTGAAATATATAACATGCTTTCTTTGTGAAGATCAAATCTGTTCGCCGGACGGAAAATTTCAGTTTTCTCCGCAACTCAAATCATTTCTGAATTTCAGCCAGGACAAGTTCAATCTACCTGTACCGTTTCCATTGCATCCATCAAAAAGCATTTGAAACCTTATTTGCTTGCAATTAACTATAATTTTCGCAAAACCATTCTATATAACGGCCGTTTCGTTGAATCTTAAAACAAGATGAATCTTTTAAGACATAAAAAGACATAAAATATTCCGCAAATTTGTTCTTACTAGCCCTCCTACGTCATCTACCTATTTCTTACCTTGCTATTCGATCCCAATCTGCGTCGTCGTTTATTGTAGTTAATTAAAAACTTCAAACGATTACATTCATCGAAGCTGCATTTGTCGGTAACGGAGTACATCAGGATGAAAGCGTCAGCCCAACGAATATTCGCCTCGAGTCCAATGTTTTCGCTCTCCTGTTTTGGGTTGATAGTAGCAGCCAGACAAGTCAGCCGTTCAGCGCAACAGGAGCGATGACATCGGATAAAAATAAACAAATAACAGTGAAATGATATCAGAATTCAGTTTGAAGGATTCAAGACGGATGGGGAACGATTGATAAGTGGTACTTACATTGGGTTGCCCAGCAGCATCCAGAATTTCGAACATCACAAGCTCGTTATCGATGACGGTGCTAAATGTGTAGACCTTTTCCAGGTTCGGGTCATATTCGCCGATAAATCGCCGCGTAATAAATCTTACTACCATCGCTGAAACGATATTGAAGTGGAATGAGGATTTATGATATCAGACAATAATACAACGTATTACTACTTGATTAGCTACAAAACACGTATACTTGAAATTCTCAAAGTTATTTTTCTGGGTACGGTTCAAGTGGCGTTCTGTATTCAGGTCAAGCTCGTTAGCAGATTTTTTCGCCGAAAAATTTATTGATTTTCATACGCAACTGTGAGAATAACTCGTAACTGAGAAATGTTTTCTTTTTTATCCTCGGCAAGGAAAATTTTACAACCTTGATTGGAATGAGTATTTGTAAACATTATTGCAATTGAAACGATCAATTCAGATTTTTCGTAGTAATTTTCCGTTATATATTTTTTTTCGAATCAGCATAACAATGCATTTCGAATGTAAGTTTATTTGCGCGTGTGCTCATAAATGTCCTTTGTCCTAAACATTGTCTGGCTATTGCGTTCAATTCGCGTGTTGAAGTTGGAAAAACACATGTCGGTTAATTTATGAGGCTGGAGTGCCATTTAGGATTTTGTGGCAATGATAATGATTTCGATCGAAAATCATTGGAACTAATGAAATCCTCCTAATCCTTGTTTATGATCGTGAATACTGTGGAACGACAATAAATAAAGATTAGAACAATTTAAGTTGTTCCTTGAATTTCGAGTTAAATTGAAATTATGTTGTCTGCGTGTATCGGCAATGTTTTCGAAAATAATTAGGTGGAACATTTTACGACACACTTGATTTGGCTGGTGTTTGTTTAACTTGTGAAGTGTGTATTTGGGTTGGTAGTTATTTTCGTCCACTTTTATATTTACATTGCTGTGGATATTGCGTTTCTTTTACATCGGAAAAATTATTTCTTGAACAATAAAGGGTAGATTCGAAGGAGTTAGTAATCTATTTATCAATATAAGAGGAGCGTTTTGAAAAGAAGTCTGGAAAACACAATAATAATGGCCAAATCCAAATTGCAAATCTCAAAAACGTGTCTCGAAGACGTTGCTAAAGTTTTATCTGCTTCCGAGGAAAAGATAAAACTTATAGCAAATACTATTAATTCACTGCTGGATACTGTGCTGCTCTATGCTGCTGCTACTTCACGTGTTTTTGTTGACGCCGATGTTCCTTCGCTCGGTGCTACAACGCGTAATAAACAGAAGGCACGTGAACAATGTATTAGCTCGAATCCTTCCAAGGGTTCTGCTAATTCACCTTTTCCATTACGTAATGTAGCCGCTGTGTGCACTGAGCTTGCTACTTCTGATGTCTCGTTTGTTGGAACTCTGCAGCCCAATCTTGCTCGAGTACACTCTCAACCGCGATTTTCTGGTACACCTCCTGAGCATCTTCGGTTTCCACGTGCTCCACCAGTCTCATATCGCGATATTTCGCAATGTTCGGAATGCTAATGTTGTTTTAATTGCCTCAACTTCCGATTCTTTGCTATCGGATCATGCTCACTTCCTCAACCTCATCAGCCTGCTCGTCTAGTTGCTGCATTGCCACCTTTACATGTGTTTGCCTCACGTTTTGCACTACACTTCAGCGGAAACAATCAAGGATTACACCGTTGTCAAACTTAGCTACTCACTGCCTCTACTTCTTTGTAACAAGCTAACACCAGATAACATACTGAATCAAGAAATCGCATCGTTTAAAATAACGGTAGCTGCTGGCACTGATGTTCTGCTTCACAAAGACTTCTGGCGTTCTGTTCAAAGAATTCGCCAGGAGACCTCGTAGAAATTTTCATCCTACAAAACCAAAGATATCTATAACATAAAAACTGCATTGAAAGTCTACTAACAGAACATCCGCGGTCTGAGAGCCAAAGCTGATGTACCATCAAAGCTACAAAGCTGATCTACTCTAGCCTTAGATGACATGTTTTGATTAAGAAGAACCTGGCTGACTGAAGATTTCCATAATAATGAACTGCTTTCTCTACATAATATCTTCCACAAAGACCGCGACTGCGCTGAAATCAGATGGCGATGGCGTCTAAACGGCGTCAATAAAGCACTCGATAGAATACTCTACAATGACTTTCCTTCCTTTCCTCCTCCTATTGAATGTGTTCTTGTCCGCATTTTCTCACCTCCATCTAAAAATTTTGTTGTTGCGTCCATCTATATCCCTTGTAACATACCTATTTTAGTTTACGAACTTTTTTTGTGGAACTCTCTTCCTATTTTAACACTAAGTTTCCTATTGATTTTATATTAATATGTGGAGATTTGAACCTCCCAATTGTCGACTGGGATACTGCATTATCGACTATAGTTTCGACTAACAGCATATCACCTCAAACCTCTTCTTTCTTTCCACAGTGCTCCTTTTCTCAACTCAATACCTTTTCTAAATTCTAATAATAAAATCCTTGCTCTTATTTCGTCCAATATTCCTAAGTGTTCCGTTACGGTCAACACAGCCTTTTTCCTTATGTAACTCCTGATCTCCACCATCCTCCACTTTTTTTTTAGATTTACCCCCAATCGTCGTAACAAACGAAAGCTGCTAATGTCTGTCGTTTCAATTTTCGTGAAGCTAACTTCTCAGCCATTGCCACTGAAATATGTAAATAAAGATAATTGGTCCTCCTTCTTTCGTTGTCTTGATATTGATGATGCTTTACAAAAACTTTACCCCTTTATTTCTAATCTAATTTCGCATTTTATCCCAATCAACCACTCGTCTCAAACAAATGATGTTGTCTGATTTAACATTGACACTTCTGCCGCTCTTGAGGCAAAAGACGCTGCTTGTAATAAATACAAAATTACAGGTTCTGAAAATGGCCTTAATAATTACAAGAGGCTCCGTTCCGAAGTGAAAAAAATGTGCGAAGTTCGTTATGCAGTCTTACATCAATCACATTGAAGCATGCATTCAATCTGATCACTCTGAATCCTTTTGGTCGTACATTCACTCTCTAAAAAGCTTCTCTGGTGTTCCCAACTGTATGAAGTACAACGATGTAACAGCTATCACCTCACAAGATGTTTGTGAACTTTTTGCTCGCAACTTTTCTTCTCCTTTCTTTCGCTGCTTCTCTTTCTCATTTCTCTCCAACATTATCAGCTTTTTGTACTAATCCTAGTGAAGTAGAATCCTTAATGTGCTCCCTTGATACGAGCCTTGGCTGTGGTCCTGATGGTACTTAGAATATCCTACCAAAGTCTTTACGTTATGCGTTACTCTTTCAATTATTTTCAATCTAAGCATTGCTTCGGGTACAATCTCTTCCCTATGGAAAACAGCAAAAGTTGTTCTCGTATATAAAGCTGGTGACCCTGTAAGTATCTCTAGCTATCGGCCCATTTGTCTCCTTTCCTGTTTCAGTAAACTGCTAGAAAAGTTGGTTTATAATAGAGTCTACCTTTCCCTCCAATTTTTTTTGTTCCAGAGCAGCATAAATTCATCAAAGACAAATCTACATTGACCAACTTGCTTTCTTTCGCCAATGTGGTTATATCTGCCTTGCATCAGTAAAAGCAGGTAGATGTAATCTATACAGATTTCTCAAAAGCTTTTGACTCTGTGAACCATGATCTTCTTCTTCTGAAACTTGAAAATCATGGTAAGTGTGGTCCTCTACTCTCCTAGTTCACTTCCTATGTTGTTGATCGTACCTGTGCCCTAACTGTAAATACCTATACCTCTGTTCAATTTTTTCCTACCTCAGGAGTTCCGCAAGGTTCAATTCTTCGCCCTCTGTTGTTCCTGCTGTTTATTAGCCATGCCATCCTGTATACGTTCTCCTTGTCCTTTGTAGGCTGATGATTTCATGATGTTCAGAGTAATCGAGACATTTGACGATTGCTATCAGTTACAAAATGATCTCTCTGTGCTAAATAACTGATGCATTGCTGACGCACTTACTCTGAATGTTGCGAAGTGTCATCAAATTTGTTATACGCATAAAACAACTTATATTACCTTTTCTGACTCTGTTTCAAAGCCCTCTATTAATGTTTGTTGTCAATTTCAAGGACCTTGGTGTGATATTTGATTCGAAACTCAATTTCAATCAACATATAATGTACATCACTAGGGATTCTAAATTGTCCGGCTTTATCCTTAAATCTTCCAAACCTTTTGTCAATCTCTTCACATATTTGCATCGCTCCTTGTCATTTGTCTGCAGTATTCTGGAATACTGTTGTCAAGTGTGGTGTCCCCATTATCAATAAGTTGTGCAATACTTAGAATCCGTCCAACGTAGGTTTACCGGCTCTTTGTTTTACAAATTCAACATCCCTTACTGTGTTTATAATCATCTGCTCTCGATATTGCAGATTCTTTCTCTTCAATCACGCAGAGTTTTTCTTGACGAGAGTCTCCTTTTTAAACTGCTATACTATTTTGTTAATTGTGATCTGTGCAGCTAGGTTTCTGTTTGGAAATCTTGACGATCTAACAGATCCTCTTCCATATTTCACGTTCTTTTTGCGCGAACTGATGTTTACTTTTATTCATCGTTTTAACGTATTCTTTCGTTGACGTTCTTTGGACACAAAACCTTTTTAAAAAATAGAGTCCTTAAGGGGTTAGTCCACTGTTAAACTGCTCAAAATGAACTTTTTTTTTAAACAGCTACCAACAAAAAACTATTCAAGATATCGATTTGAAATTTTACATACATCTTTATTGAAGTTAAGAGTTAACATTTTCATTAGAAAAAATTATTAGAAAACAAAATGGCGGCCGCACCAATGGATCGCCGCAGCACCGCCGAAAAAAAAAGCAAATTGCGCCTCGTAAATTCCTGGACATAATAAGCGTCTGTGAACAAATTACCAAAAAGATTTCATTAGTTTTGAGTATAAAGGACTGCACGGGCCTGAATTTAGAACAAAAAAAAATTTGTTGACGATCTGGGAAACATTTTTTTGATTAAAAAAATTTTTTTTATTAATTTTTTTGATTCAATAGTATACCACATTTTTTTTAATCGCTTTAGGGCTCTAAATTTAGGCCCGTGCAGTCCTTTATACTCAAAACTAACCAAGTATTTTTGATAATTTGTTCACAGATGCTTATTTTGTCCAGGAATTTACGAGGCGCAATTTGCTTTTTTTTCGGCGGTGCTGCGGCGATCCATTGGAGCAGCCGCCTTTTTGTTTTTTAATAATTTTTTCCAATGAAAATGTTAACTCCTAACTTCAATAAAGATGCATGTAAAATTTCAAATCGATATCTTGAATAGTTTTTTTTTGGTAGCTGTTTAAAAAAAAAGTTCATTTGGAGCAGTTTAACAGTGGACTAACCCCTTAAGTACGATTATATAATTTTTTCCCTGAAAAATTTTTCCCATTATTTTTTTCTTTATTTTTTTCTTCTAATCGGTAATTGGACGTAAGTCTTTTGTATTGGAGAATTTAATAAATAAACAAATAAATAATTAATATAAATATATAAAATCTTTAATTCTATTCTATTTAATTCTTATAAACAATTTTTAAAATTTTTATATTTCCGGCATATAGTTTATATTCATATCACATATACCTAGTCTAGCCATAAATATTGTTACAAGGTTTGGCAGCCCTGCAGAAAGGAACCGTGATATTGCATTTCTTAAAAATTGAGCTAATCGCTATAGTACGCTTGTGCTCGATGCATTTGTCATCATTTGAGTTTAATTTTTAGTGTAGTGTAGTATTGGGGCGACAAAGAAAATAGAATTGCTGTGATTGCACTTCATAAAGTAGGAATGCAACCAAGTGATATTTTTAAGACTCTGCATATCCTTGGTATAAGCCGAATGTTTGTATATCGGGCTATTGAAAGATTTAATGATACGTCTGGAGTAAGTGACCGTGAAAGAAGTGGTCGTCCGCGAACTACTCGAACACCTCAAGCGGTTAAAGCCGTGCACGAGAGAATTCGCCGTAATCCTCTTCGGAACCAAAACATTTTATCGCGTGAGATGAAAATACCCCAAAGAACAATTTCACGTATCATCAAAAGTGACTTGGGGTTGGGTGCTTATCGTAGATCTACCGGGCATTTACTAACAGATTCGTTAAAAAAAAATAGAGTGGAAAAATCAAAACGATTACTTTGTCGGCACGCAAACCAAAAACACCGTAAAATTTTGTTTACGGACGAAAAAATTTTTACTGTCGAAGAAACATTTAATAAACAAAATGATAGGGTTTATGCTCGCAGTGCCAGAGAAGCTTCTCAAGTTGCCCAAAAGGTTCAAAGAGGTCATCATCCAGCCTCAGTAATGGTTTGGTGGGGCGTTAGCTACAACGGGGTGACAAAGTGGCATTTTTGTGAGAAGGGCGTCAAAACGTCTGCCAAAATTTATCAAGAAAGTGTCCTTGAAAGTGTCTTTGAAAGTGTAGTGAAACCTCTCAACACGTCATTATTCAAAAATCAGCCTTGGAGTTTCCAGCAAGATTCTGCACCAGGTCATAAGGCGAAGTCAACCCAAAAATGGCTTGAAGAAAATGTTCCAGATTTTATTAAAGCTGAAGATTGGCCTTCCTCTAGCCCAGACCTGAATCCGCTGGATTACGAATTACGGTCTGTCTTAGAGCAAATAACGTGCTCTAAAAGACATTCTAATATCGAATCCTTAAAGAAGTCTCTTACACATGCAGTCGCTAACTTTCCGATTAAAGTCGTGCGTGTTTCCATAGATAAGTGGCCAGCTCGATTAAAGGCTTGTGTAAAGGCAAAAGGCAATCACTTCGAATAACTTGTTGCAATTTTCGTTGTTGACAATGCATTTAATAAATAAACAATGATTTCTTAACATATAACACCTCTTTTATTGAACAGTGCTTCAAAAAGTTTGTAACAGTATTTATGGCTAGACTAGGTAGTTTATATTTACAACAGCTGATTCGCTGTCTATTTGACTGCTTCTTTGCTCATCATTTGTGAAAATAAGAAAAAGTTACGCAAAGTGAGATCAGATGAGTAAACGTTTTAGAATAAAGAGATCATGCTACTTTGGTCTAAAACTGTTTGAGAGAATCAATACACAAATGCTAATGGTTTGAGGGCTTTAAGGATTATTACTCAAACGAAAATTTTTTTTGATACCCTTAATTGAAAACGTAAAGCCACAGGTTATTCTTGTTCTATGGTATGAAGTAACACGGTTTTTTCCTGTCGATTTTCATAATACTTTTTGTTCGTCCAAAATCCTTACTTCAACCATATATGCTGAAATTGTCGCAAGACCTCTTATTGACGAGTCTGTCTTGACACAAGAGATTATCATTGAAGCTATTTATGAACAAAAGACCAGAAAAAGACCAGATCTCGATTTGTTCTATCCTTTCTTTGTGCTCCCTTGTGCAGACCAATAGATGATGATTTTCAAATAAATCCCTATCTCTTGGTATTTTCCTGTCTTTCTGGAAATCTCCGTACCCTACACTTATTTTCAAAATTAGTGATAAAAAATCAGTTATTATTCTATTTGTTGTCCGCAAACTCTTTGATAAGTTAGTTTGTGACAAACTTATTCGCATTATAGTAATTCTGGTGCAACAACTTCACAACTTTTGTATAAATCCGGTCTTTTCCTAATTGGCTCTTTATTATCTTTGCGATCGAGCTCAGCTTTTAAAGTTTGAAGATAGCTTATCTTAAAGAGTTTTCGCATCTACTGGAGTACCACAAGGCAGTCATCTAGACCACTTTGCTTTTTTAACATATTCATTTCTGATATATCTGAGATATCTCTTCTATGCAGACAATTTAAAAATCTACGAGATCATAAACAGGCAATGTGGCACAATCTTTCTCCAATCCAAGCTACAATATCTCGAACGGTGGCGCAACGAGAATAATCGGTGTATCCTACATCAATAATCGGTGTATCCAGTATCCTACGTGTAGCAGATATCTCTAGTAAAATTAATTTTAATGACCTATCAAGTCGAACTAGATATGCAATTCTGCTCAAAGAATAGAATATTAAATTTTAAAAGCAGCCACTACTCTTCGAGAATATGTAAAGCCACTTTTAAAAATAATTTGTCCAAATCCTTTCCAGCATCCTAACCCGCTTGATTCCCATCAAAATTAGCCGAAAGTAAAATAAAATGAAATAAATTAACTGATACAAAATTTGTGACGCATTGGTTTTATAATGTGTGTTCAGATGTGCGTTAGTTTGAATTTTGTACTTATGCTGCATTGTTAATGTTTTGTTTTATTATTTATGATGCCAAGTTTGGTAAATAAATAAATAAATATGAAGAAACAATAAGAAGTTTTTAAATATTGAAAATTTAGAAATAATCTGTATTATCCTTTTTCGTGCCCAGTGTGGTCAAGTTTCCATAGAGTTTTTGCTAGGCAGATTTCATATCAAGTCTTTCACATATTGGGTGGTCAAGTGGGTTGAACAAGTGGTTCGAACTTAATCACTGTCACTTTGAGATAACTACAATACTTTGAGATAACTAAACTGTGATTAGGCAAATGATTCAAATCGATAGTGAAGTGAGTAGTAGAACTATTTATTCTCTAGTTGTAGACGATGATTGTAAATGAAGTCTCTAGTATTATGTACTCCTGTCTTGAAAATATTTTGATTTCCTATGCTATTAAAGATTCGTCAAAAGAACATTATCTCTCCCTTACTTTGTTGTAAAACATTTTCAACTAAGGACATCGACATTTGCATCAAAACGTCATTCGTTCATAATTTGGCAGCCTTTCATCAACGCCACTAATATATTTCTGAATTTTTCACGTAATTTTTCTCATGTCTCAAAACAGTCTTTAAAATTTTCTAAAAGAGTTTTTAAAAAGCATTTGTTGCAACAATTCAGCGGCATAATATTTTTAATTATCCTTAAAGTAAGTGAAACATCTATTGAATGGAAATTCAGAGTGTTATTGACTCAAATTAGAGGTATTTGGTGGAATACTGTTGTGGAATTTTCTCATTGTTGATCGCATTGTACATAAAATTATACTTGATCTGGTGAGTTCGTGATTTCACGTACCAATCATATGTTTCTCTCATATGCAATTCAATGTTGTTTGCTTTTATCGCAAATGTAATTGATAAATGAATTAAAAGGCATACACATCGAACCAAAATCAAGTAAGGACTAAATCACTTTAATTTACAATCCTAATCTATAGGATTGTTGTTAATCTGAGTTTAAATATTTTGTAAATCTAATGAAAAATAAATTTAAAAAAATTGTAATACTAAAGCATTTATCAAATTTTTGCGAAAATTCAAGAGCATTTTTGATGACTTTTCAAATTAATGATTCTTATCATACTTTTCAGATTTGTATCAATCAAGAAATTCCGTAAATTAAAATATATCGTACTAGGTTCCAGTTATTTTTCCTGTTTTTACAGACATCTGACGCCTTATTCACTACGTTAATCCTGAAGATTAATGTTAAGTCACTGGATTTTGATGAAAATGTTTCACTTTTCCTCGGCAATAAGTCGTCGTTATCTTTCACTTGATATGCATATCATGCACTAATTTGATGGAAAAAGCGATATAATTATGTAAGTACCTAATTAACTCAACAAAGAGACGCTTTTGTCTAGACTGTAATATCAAATATCTTTTACTAACAGCGTGCTTAGAATACAACTCATAATAAAAGGTTTAAGGACGATATCAATTTTTTTCCGTCGAACTATTATTTTTCTCAACAAAAGTTTTGCTGATGACTATCGTTAGTGTTAAGATACAAGCAGAAAAAAAAACTAACTAAATTGAAGCTCTCATGTTTCATATCTTTTTACCGTCGAAGGACATTTTCCGTTGCTGGTGGTGAAATGTTTGAAGTAATTTGAGAATGATCCATATTTCCTTGGCAACGCGGGTAATTAGGCGCACACGTGCTATAGATTAGGAGCTATAGAGATTATCAAATGATTTTTCCGCACGTGAAAATTATAATTCAAATTTATTCAGAAATGTGTCTATGGTGAAGGCATTTTGCACTCTCTGTCACACTTTGATGTATTGTATATTGCACTTAAAGCAAGTTCAGATCTGTACTCATTAACTCTCAGTGGTAAAGTTTAATTCCTAGTTTTAGCCCCCAAAAACCGACAAACGATTTAAAATGAACTTGTAATTATCCTCCCACTCCTACAACTGTATTACAGATAGGCGTCACAAGGAAGTCATCATCGACAATATCGATTATGAAGGCCGAAAACCTTTGACCGTCTCCCGATCGAACATTTACTTTAACGTTCAAGTCCATGAAACCTGAGAAACTTTAGCTTTACATCAAATACGAAGCTACGACCTATTTCACCATAATGAGTTTTTGATTCTAATTGCTGTCGTTTTGGTCGTTGCCCAGGCTTAAATTCGGGCTCAACACCGAAGCTATTACAAGGAACTGTGAACTGTGGTGTTCCTGGAAAAAAATTTAATTGAAAGCCTGGAGATGTTGTTTGGTAAGTCGAAGATGTTGCCCCGACATGAGCATGATTAATGTTTTGGTTTTCGATAAGTCTGAAGTTATTTGGATTTGAAGAGGGTATGTGCGATTGGACGATGGTGTTGATGGTGAAAACAATGAAAGTGAAATGATGTTATTATTAATTATTGTTGAGTTATGATGAGGGAATGTAAATTGGAAAGGAATTGAGTTTGAATTGTTCGATGTTTGATGAATACAATTTTATTTGAATGACGTAGAAAGAGTGTGTGCTTTGAAAGGTAATGGTAGACGTAGAAAATCAATATTATTTCACGGGACTTAAATATAGAATGGTTGTGAAGAGCGGTTTTGTGATGGGGAGGTCAATGGTTTCTACAGTGATGATATGTAGCTAGATATTTTTGTCGTATTCATGGAAGATGCAACAGGAAAACAGTTCAATCATTTGAAATCCACTGATAAATTGTTGGTAATTGGCAGCCTTGGTGCAAAAAGCTGATATGTCAGATATGTGATGTTTATTTTTTCTATTTTCTTCAAAGATACAATTCATTCAAAGCGGATAAAAAGTGCCAGTTTATGAGTAATAGTTGAAAATATTTACACTAAGGTTGAGATCAAGAAAAATATAACGGTCTTGTATGATACACAATATTTTGTAAGTTTTATGAAAAATGAGTTCTAAAAATGCTGGTCATTAGAGAAGGAGATAGGGGAAAAGAATAAAGATGATTCTTTCAGAGAAGTTGACTAAATAATAGTGTCACACTAATTATATTTTTGAGAATTAAAAAAAAGTTCTGTCATCAATGTTTTCACGCCTAGTTTTGAGTGACACCAGCAGAGTAGATAAATCAAAGTGCTCAAATTATTATTCAAGAAAATAGAAACATTCGCGCCAATGGAGAGAGTTAATTGGTAAGGATTAAAAAACAGATAAATATTCAATCTTACTTCTCGCTCAACTGCGGTAAAATATAAATAAAAAGTAAGGTGTTGATTTTTTTTTGTTTTGAGTTGACATGGTGAATTTTCGGTTTAGGGGGCGATTAGAGCACGCATAATGTCTTGGTGGTTCTTGAGGGTTTAACATGAGGGTTGATCGCAGTTGTGTGTACCGCACTGTCATTCGCATAGATTGCTACATCACATTCTGATAGTAATGGGGCAACCGCGTTGTACATATTATATTGAATTGGGCTTATAACGGCACCCTGAGGTACTCGAGCGGATACGAGACAAGATGAGGAAAACATTTGCAAAATTTTTGCCGAAAACATTATATTTGTCAGCTATTGGGAAACGCTTCTTTTGGCTGATTGAAAGTTAGATACAGGGACAAAACTTTTCTCTACATCAAATGCAATTAGACCGTAGTCTGTTTGTTTTTCCATTGAAGTGGGATAATCCTGGAGCTGGTGCGGATGTTGCACTTTTATTCCACTCCTGGTTGTGAGCAGTAATGAGCTCAGGCTCCAAAAACTTGTGATACTGTGTTATTAGATTATTTTGGTAGAGAATGTTGCGTCCGTATTACTCTATGAGCTGCCTCAGGATTGGATAGGTGAAGTTTTAATGAGAATTTTATGTCTTTAGGATTGTCAGAGTTCTATTAGGATGTCTGTCAGTAGTGTCAAACAGTTTTAGTGCTCTGTCACGTATGTATTTCTCTACTGTATCAATTCTAAGTTCTTTGTGAATGTCGGAGTTTCTAACGTACCAAGAGATCCTGAAACCCCTCCAAAGGGAGATATTTTGACAAGCTTGCAGTGTTTTTCTGTTACTAATATAAGTTTGTCCGAAGTCTACGCAGCCGTAAAGCAGTTGAGGTCATAGAATCTGTTTGTAGAGAAATGCTATATTTGTGGTACTTAGACGGGATGATTTTAGAAGAGGATAGAGGGACTTATGGTATTGTTTAAGGATGCTCGTTTGTTGGCAATGTGTGCAGTTCATTCAAGTTTGCTGTCGAACGTCAGCCCTACGTATTTTACAGTCCGTCACCAGTCTAATGTCTGATCGTCGACTATTAGTTTTCGTGGCGTCTGTCGTTTTTTGCGAGAAACAAAGATAGCTTGGTTTTTTTCAGCGTTAAGCTTTAGCTTCCATCTTCTGAAGAATTCCAAAAGGATTTCGATGGAGCTTTGCAGATTAGAGGCTATGTTATTTGCTTGCCTGGATGTGAGAAATATGCACGTGCACAAGTTGTACAAAATTGGTGACAAGGGGGATTCTTGGGGCACTCCGGCTGCTATGGGACTTTTCGAGGAAAGGTAATTTTGAAAAGTTTTGTTTTGTAAAAAAGCACCAATGGATTGTATGAATGAGGAAGATACATTTAGGCTATTTAGTTTAAAAATGAGCCCAGCGTACCAATCTACTGCCTTTGCGACGTCAAACATGACCAGCCAATAGATTTTCTTTTGTTTAGGCCAGTTCTTACATGCTGTACTACTCGAGATAATTGGAGGTCAGTAGAGTGCTGAGCTTTAAAACCAAATTTTTCTAGGGGCAAGCAGTTGTTGTTTTCAGTGACAATCTCTTTGAGCTCAGAAAGAAAAATGTGCTCTGCTAGTTTGGCTACGGATGAGAGTAGGATGATAGGGTGCCAATTTTCCGGAAAGGATAAGTTTTTGCCGTGCTTAGAGATCATTATAACGGCGGTGAATTTCCAGCAATTAGGATATTTTTTGAGATGAAAAATGGTGTCCAAAATGTTTTGGAGGAAATGGAAAAGGCAGAGATTGGTGATTTCCTCTGGCCCAGAAGATTTCAGTTTGTTGAAGTTTCTCCCCATGAGTTTTACTTCCTCTAGTGATGTTGGTGGTATTATATCCCCATTTGTACTCTGTCGAGCAAGATGTGTTATGCCATTTGCTCGATACGATATTCCTCTTCAAGACCGTACTCATCTGAGTTATTGTTCTCCTAAAATTTGAGCTCTAGAGTGTCGGCAAAGGACTTTGTCTGATTTAGTAAATTTTAGTCCGGTATCTGCATGGATGGCTAGCATCATGATCGGCTTATTTTTCATTTGAAGATATTTGGACAGTCTCCATAATGAACCAGTGTCAGGATCAATACTGCGCATGAAAAGTTCCCACTGCTCATTTTTGAATTGCGAGATCTGAATATGGATTCATTTGATTTTTTTTGTCTTATCAAGATTCTGATGGAATACGGAAGCTCATAAGGAACTTGGTTAGTTTTCAAGGGAGTTTTTAAGTTCTCCTGGCCAAGGATATGTGGAAGGCTTGCCATTCAGTTCTAGACTTTTCTGTTACAGGAGCATCTAGAAAGATGTCCTCTATTCGAAACATGACTGGCTTATGGTCGGATTGAAGTTCGTCTAGAACGTTTATGGATATGGTTTGGTTTATATTTTGCGATATTTCCATGTCTATTATATGACTGTTAATGGGATCAAAGTATGTAGGCTCTTCTGAAATGAGCAGACTGGACGAAGTTTTTGTGGAGAACCTGTAATAGTCTCTACCTGCATGATTATTTTGCACAGATCCCCAGCAGCGATTGTGAGCGTTAAGATCTCCTGCAAGAAAGATTGGACCATTATGTCTGAAGATTTTGTGAAGGTCTTCCGCGAAGTTTCATGTATTTGGAGGTCTGTAAGCGGATATTACTCTGAAGAGGAGAAAGCTCGTTTGGACTTAAATGGCTGTTACTTCCATTTTCATGAGGTCAGAGATTAATGGGATGATGGTTTATGGGACTTCTTACGAGAATAGCTTTGCACCCGTTTCTTCCGTTCAACCTTTCATTCCTGTAAATATGATAGTTAGGGACATGGACCTGATTACCCGGTTTCGGATAGGTTTCTAGAAGAAGGATAATATCAATTCTGCTATCGCTTAGAATACCCACTAGCTCCCCTTTTTTGGGCAGAATAGAATTGGCATTCTATGTGGGGATAGAAATACAATTTCCACATTTCATTTAATTTTTTTTACGAAAAAGGGGCCTTTTTTGGGGGGACCTTGGGTAGGCAATAAGCGCTGGACCGTTTTTGCCATCATATTCTTCATCATTGAATGGAGTTGGTCTTGCATGATTGTAAGAAACTGTCTCATTTGATCAGTGGGGAGCAGAGGTAGGTGTTTTATTTGCGTTCAGGGGTGGAGAATTTGAGCTGGGTCGGACTATCTGCGCAAAGGATTTTTTGATATTTTGGGGTTTTTTTGGGCAAAATCTAGCTTGCAGGATATTCATGTCTGCAGTGTATGCACTTCAGCTTCAACTATGGAAGTTTCGTGCACTATCTATGATTATTAAGATCGTCACATTTGACACACCTATGCTGTGCATGATCGTTATTCAAAAAGTGGCCAATTTGTTAGCAACTGCGGCTTTTTTTCTGACTTTTTATCCGCGAACAGAGTTCCCCATGGGTACGCTAGAGATAAAGACAGTAGGCCATTTCACACGTTACAATTAAAAGCTCGAAGATCTTAGGTATCGGAGACATCAAAGGGAATATCTGAGGTAGTAATTCTCTTGACATACCAAAGAAATTACACGCAGAGAATCACCATAATAGGTTCGTAGGAAGTAAAGATACATCAAACTAATGATGTCCTATTGCTCAAAGTTAATTTGTACCTTTAATGTAAAACTCGTAAGGAGATTTCTAGCTTTGAGCGCATATAGTTTTATTCGTAAGTAATTAATTGGCGTTCTAGTCAAAGACATTAACAGTACCACAAAACAAAAACCATACACTTTATATCTTTATAAATTTGTTGATAATCATTCAATAAAAGTCTCATATATCCTTCAAACTTTCAATTTCTGTTCATGTAGGCTCATCGACTTTCAAAGGCATATCAAGGTCAAAATTCACATATCGAAATTATTCAGGTCGAATCCACACTTCTCAATAAATATTCGCATGAACGATACATGGTGAAACCCATTGTGCGTTGACGCATAAAATAATCGCAAAATCTTCCATGGCTGGATTTAATTTGAATTACTTTAAAAACACTCTCAGCAGTGATATCAATTCATTCAAGCGAATGCTTGTCGTTTTCCCGGCTGAATTCCATCCTGAATTTCGTTAATTACATGGATTTGCATGACAAAATTCGCATGTCCTTGCAAGGCAAAATCCTAGCATTTGATTTGAGTTTTTATTTCACTGGGGTGTATGTAGATTGGTTGTGGACGGTATCAAACAGAACTCAACTGTAGTTGTCGGAAACGAAATAAGTCCGTCTGTATTTCTGAAGAGATAAACTGTATGAAGCACTTGTTGCAATGTGAAGAATGGAATATATTCCAGTTTGTTTTAAGAGTTTATGACTTTCATTGCTTTTTTCCGGCTGCCGGGAATAAGTTCTATGTTCATTTTACGGTCTTGATTTTGGTACTTTTTAACAAAGTCAAAATATTCTGCAGCAAAATATATTAGCTAGCTACAGGGTTAGGGTATGTGCTTCAAAGTCGTATATTTGTAATGATGTCTGAAATGGCGATATCTCTTGGAAATGGTTTTAAAGATACTCTTAACAACGAAAGTTTGTTCAAGTAAAGCATCGAAGCTCTTTGTTTTTGTTACTTGGTGTTTCAGAATTACATGAGTGTAGAAATGAAATTTAGTAGTGAAGTGGTGATAAACTTTTGATGTACATGACGAAAAAAGTATGAATATTCAGTCATGAAAAGGAACTGGGTCAAAACTAATGACATTTATGAGACAAAAATTATATCTTTCAACAAAATATGGCGGCAAACGTTGCGATAAACGTTTATAATTCAAGCTAGTTTTTATGATCCTCATAACTCAGTTGATACCTGAGTTGCTTTAAACAGCTATTTGTGAGCCTATAAACAGCTCAAAAACATCTAAAAGTTCACATAAAACAACCTTATATAATCCACACGTTCTCAACTTACCAGTCTTCCCAACTCCACTCTGTCCTAAAACCATCACTTTCAGGGGCTTCTGTTTCGGATGCAGGCCCAGTTTCGCCAGTGATGATTTCGGAGATGTTGTGTTCATTGCTCCGGTTTTTGTTGACTTTCCGGCTCGTGAAAAGACACCCGAGAATAAATCAGTGGGTGTCGGAGACAAATACTAAACACTAATTCGATGAAATTCAGGTGAAAATCTACAATGAAGCTGAGCTGATAGAAAGCCACGGCTCGTACGCGACATTACTCTTCGGTGTAATGCCTATTCGGAAATATTCACGTTCAGTTTACACGTAGGTGAAAAGTATGTCACGAGATTTTATACACATAAATCCTTAGTCGAGTTTGTTCTCTAGTTCAGTAGACACTCGTGATTGTGAAGATGTGTGGGTTTGACCCAATTCTGCCCCAGATTATGCTGTAATGAAAGGAAAAAACATGATTTATTATATGTAAAACAAAGATGAGTTTGAGCATAAAATATTCCAGAAAAATAAAATCTATGACATTTTAAAAGATTTGAATGGTTGAAATTTGCTCAAATTTTATACACAAAAGTTTCAGACATTAATCACTTTAAGTATTCGGAAAATATTATATTTTTAGCAGCAATATGATTGTAAATTTAAAGGTAGGTAATCGAAAATCGAGCATCCCTATAAAAACAAGCCAAAAAAGTCAAATACAATAACGCGCCCAGTGTGGGTTTAGCTCAGGAATGAAATTTCAATTGTCTCATTAAAATTTTATCGAGTACTCCACGCACTTATGACTGCAAACACAGTTATGCTTTGCCAACCTTATTTTTTGTAATTTTAATATATTTTAAACCAAATTTACATCTAATACGACTTCAAAGCTTTAATATCAGTACCAAAAAAAAAATTATTCGCTCATTTCGGTCTGGTAGACGAAATCTTTAAAGATTCTTCTGAAGTCATTCACTTTTTTGCTTTTCCTCATAAATCTTCCGCACGTAAGCAATATTAAAAACATTGAAGGTCATTGTAATATTATCCTACTCAAAGCACAGCATACGGACAGCCTATCAAATATCTGGTTTTATCAAAATGTTTCTCGATGATGGTGTTTAGACGAGCCCAATACACATTTTCTTCGGGACGGACACAAAGATGCAAATAACTAGGTTTGCTTTAAATGACGGCCATATTGTCAACATGATACTGTTGCCGTCTTCGTGATATTATTCTAACAAGACGGAAAATCTAATTTATCGGCCTAACAGACTTCGACTCGTCTGTACTCGTACTTAGTTCCAGGACTCAGAATGTTACATGTGGTGGGCGCACTGATGGATGTCGATCTGAGTAAGGCATTTATCTCATTTTTTGTGCAATGAGTTTGGGATGTAGCGTTTTGTATAGTAGGCCTCACTCGAAAATACCTTGAAGGATGTCACGTACAAGATTGAACCCAACATAATGAAAGGTAATACAGCAATCTTGAGGTGGTGGTATGTGAGTGTATAGTCGATGATAAGAGGACGTATAGACAATTTATCAAATGCATAAAGTATCGAATGGCAGTCAATTTGTCGAGTAAGATAATGTTCAGTCAATATGCAGGTTCATTAAAAGTGTAATAAAGCACTCGTGTTTGTGATTGGTATTCAGATTATTAAAAGTGAAATTAATATCTGTGAAACTTCAAGTGGGTTTTGATAATTATTTTTTTGCCAGAAATTCAATCAACTTTCACTTAATAACATTTAATATATGAACTCCAAATAGTCAACCGAAAATTTCAATGAAATCTCGAATCGATTTCGAATAATAAAAAAATTGCATATATCTGACGTATTTTTTCCGGGTTGCCGTCAAGAAAGGATATTGTTAACCGTCGAGGTTGGTTTTGTAGTGACCTTGTAATATTTGCGATTTTCGTTATGGTTAAGTCTCAGTTGCTTGTCAAGTTAAAAATATTAATGAGATTTTTTACCCGGAATATGTCGGGAATGGTGTCGTGATGGTTTGGTTTTTTAAATTAAAGTTACATAGATTGTTATTATGTCATATGAAAATTTTTGAAATTATATCTCTTGCTCTACGATGAAGTCCTAAAAGTGAGAATAGTCAAAATGATTTTTGTACTAAAAACAGCATCTGGTCAGTTAGGAAATTTAATTTTTTTGAAATGCTAATTGATTTATAAAAGCATGCTTTTAGTATTTTTACTGAATTTCTACAGTTCCACTGATTTTCTATTCGCAGCAACTCACCACGAAATTCATACGAATTCGAACAGAAATAGTAAATTTAATTAGCATCTTTTCTTTGAGAAAATTCATTTTATCCTTGTAGTGCGGTTTTGGGTTAATAGATGTGGATTTCTTTATGCCATTTCGAAATTTTTTGAAATGTATTTTTAGATTTTCGTGAGTAGTGACAAAATGGCTTCATGCAGGTCGTGATTTTCCACAGATTGCAGTAGCTAGTTATTTTCATTGTTAGACTGTACTCCGAATATGATAGTGATAAAAAAAAGTTGCTTGGAAGATAGTACAGTTGATTGGAAGCAAAACATCGAGTTGGAAGGACTGAACACGTTAGCAGAAACATGCAAGATTCCAAACGTTCAGCAGGGGAAAAAATCAGATAGATTCACTAGAGAAAATAATAATTCGGAGAAGGGGAGGTATTTTTCATTACGTTTCAAATGACAAAAATAAAAACAAATGTTTTTCTTTGAATTGATAATAATGATAATAATTAGATTTCATGCAAGCTCTTAGCTCTTTGAAACATTCAGCTATTCAGATTTTATTCGTGAACGTTATTTATTGATAATCAAATATTGGCCACGAAATTTAATAAATCAAATTATCCGATATACGGTTATTTTGGGGTAAATCATGCTAATAATATAGCTGAATCCGTCGGGTACATCTAGATTAAATTTTTTTTCATCTTAAAACATGATGATGAAACTGAAGTTTATTTTATTTATGGTGTGGTTTGAGTAGCGGCCTTTTACAATTTTTTTTTTTAACTTTTGTGGTCAGTGGATGATAGAATTTGCTGCACCCGTCTTTCAATCACAAGAAACTCTAATGCGCTTACAATCTGACTATTGCTCGAATTTTTTTTGTCAGTATTATTAAATACTATTCGACCACGTTGTCGAGCAGGCATTTTTCTATTTTCTTCTTTATGAAAGAAGGAAATAATCTTTTCTTAAAGAAATCTTTATTCTCATTTTTGCCGTAATTCTCACATAGTTTGAAGTAATTTCTCACTACTTTCTCGGAACGGAATATTTTTAGAGCAATTTTCTGATTTGAAAGGCCTGATCTTTTAAATGCCTCAATTTTAGACATTTCTTCTCCAGTGAGATACTTTTGTTTCGGCATGTTCGTGAATTTACTAAAATTACTAGATAAATTTATTATATTCTTAGAGGACAATAAATACGTATTAATCAGTACGAGTAAAAATTGAAATACTGTAAAATTTTCTGTTGCGGCTTTATCCACTTTGCACTTTAAAGCAACCAATTTATTTGGATCCAGAAACACACAAATATTACAAATCCTGATGTATTAAATTTTCAGCCGGGTAAGGGCGTTAGTCGTAGATATTAAACAGTATTTTATTTTTAATTTAACCACGCTCCCTAACAGTCCCAGATCCATCATACGCTCTCTCCTCTTTTTTAAAATTTTAATTATCCAAAACAATCAATTATCAAACAAACTCGAACTTAATGACCGTCTTCGCAGATGATTGTTAGAGCCGTCTTCGTAGACGGCTGCAAGAACTGTTTTCAACTAAGTCAAAGTGTAGGCGATCTGATAATTTCTTGACTGAATTAACTGTTTTTAGGACAACAAACCTGCTTGAGGCCGGTCAAGATGTTTCACGTAGCACACACACACCCGTGGGAGTCTAAAGTACTGTACGGCATATATCAAATGCATCGTGCGACTAGTTCCTCTCATAAATGTGTTTAATGTAGCGCTAGGTCTAATGTGGTGTACTTGTGAGTGTAACAGTACTTATTTGCTTTAAAATGGCTTGGTTTCCGATGAAATTTAATTGAAATCCTCATATTCAAGACATCATCACAGCCATAAGGATGCTCACACATTTCCTACTAAATATCAATACTTCCTGCATATAATTTAATTGAGGATAATTACTCTTGTGGGACGAAAAACTTCAAAAATGCACAATGAAAAAAAATTTAAGTATCGTTTCTAGTTTTCAAAAGAAATGCTTAAATGTTTCAGGAAATTCAATAGTTTGAAAATTTTTTTCGCTTCCTTGCTGTAAGTAAAAGGTTGTCCAAGTCATAAATAATGACGCAAACAGATGTTTTATAAGCGCTACCGTCTTCGGTAAATTACATGATGATCTAACAGCTCTGTCCGGAGTTATGCCAGTTTTAAATCGGAATTTTTTTTTACTTATTTACAGACGCCCTGTGCATACATTAGGTTTGTCTTGTGATTTTTTTTACCTTTTCTTATAGTTGAACATCTCGAAAATATAATTCCGAAGTTTGAAGTCAGTCAGAGCAAAACTCTCGAAGTTATTGACTACTTAGTCCGATCTCCTGTATTATTGTAGCTCCGACAGCTCGGAGCATATTCTTCGTGAAAAATAGCCATTTTCACTTCGAATTACCACCAAAAATTTCAAAATGAAAAAATAATAATCAGAGAACGTTCGTTGGTCGAGGATTTAATGATACTTTGACTAAATTTGAATGTTCTTTGATTTCAAATAATTTCCAGCTGAGCTACAATGAGCACTGCAAATCGTCTTTTTCCAAACACTTTCTTGAAAAACCTCTGTCACCGGTTTGTTTGTCGATATTTCGCATAAAAAAATTACTGAATATTATTGAAATGATACTTAATAATGTACAAAAGGTTTAAAGAAACTTTCTCTATCCATATTTCTAAAAAAACAATCGTAAAAAGTGTTTTCCTCGCGCTGAAACCCTTAAAATTTGCTCACTTTCGCCTCGAGTGATTCTCTATCGGCGTCAGTACGATTCTAAGATGACCATATTTGGTCATCTGATCGCTGGTTGGCTGTAAGCAACCAGAGTGAGAGTGGTACGATGTAAAAATACAGTCATCGAGGAGGTACTTAGCCATAGCCTAAGTCCTTTATATAGCTCGGAAAGTACGTGATTTGCGATACAATTTGCAATATTTCCCCACTGATTGCGAGAAGTAGATAGCAATATTCAAATCCAAGTTGAAAAAAATCAAAAAGTAACCCGCCAAGATAAAACACGCCCCCTTTATACGATCAGATACGTTTCTCATTCCCACTAGGCAATATACATGTGCTTTGCCAAAGAGACTATTTTAACAAATGGCGATTTATGCAATATTGATATTCTGAAAACCTATTCTGAGTATAAAAATGGTAAGTGATCAGATAGTTAACGCGGAATACTACTTTGGATACCATTTGGCAAGTAAAAGGAATATCTCCGACTCTTTTATGCAATCCACTACAGAGAATTTCGTTTGTTGCCAGCGAATGTTCGCTCCGCTCACTGTTTCTTGATGGGATTATACGCATGCCAAAACACTCTCACCTATCAGTTTATTATGCATTCTCACCTGTCGTTTGAGAGTATGCTTTTCTCAATTTTGCATATGATAAAGTGAACTTATTTTGGTTTTGGTTCTTCTTAGGTGCCAGCTGATGGTAAACCCTTCACTCCCTGCCAGTCTCTTCCATCAAACCAGCACGTACTTCCCGTGCTATTTATTAGTATTTGTGCTATGACTTAGCCGCGGGGAGTCAGTGAACAGCCGTCAGCCGAGGAGGTTGGTAGATCATTCATTGTAAAAGTACATTTGTACAGTCATTTTGAGAAATGAATGCCAGCCGGCCAGGAAGAGAATTATAATCAGCGACGGAAACCGGTCCTGATTTGTTTTCTTGGACCCAGCCATGTCTGCGTTGTGTCAGAATTTTTCTCTGGTTACATTAAACCATTTTTACTACTAAGGATTGTCTATAGGATTTGGGTATTTGATTTGGGATAAATCAAGGTATTTTTTTTTCGATTTGTGGCTAATGTGTGTAATGTGTAAATTTATATTCACCGAAATTTCCTTAAAATCACAACTGGATGGAGTAATGAAATCACAAGTCATAGTCGCATAATCATTTTAAGCATTACACTCTTATATAAATGTACAGAAATTTGAAATTTCGGAGAAAGATTTACCTTAAAAGTAAGTAAAAATGAGCAAATCAGCACCATAATTCTTTAAATATTTTGGTTTTAAAAAAGTTTCCAACTTTTTCTTACATATGGCGTAAACTCCAAACAGTTTCATATGAAAGAACTGACATTGGGCTTTGACATTCATCAAGTTTCATTTAACCGCAGCATGAACAGTAAAAAGTTCGAGCTCTCAAAATATTTGAAGAACATCATCTGAGGGAAATTTGTCTTCCTGTTCTTTTTACGAAAATTAAAAATTGGATCACATCATGGATTATGTCAAAAGACAATTGTTTTGCAAGAGAATCCGTAGTTTGTGTGGTACATAGACCAAAATGGTGCCTAGCAATAGATATTACTCTGGATGATTTGCTATCTAAATTTGTTTATTGAAGTACACTTTCAAGAAAAAAGTTCGAACATTTTTTTTCCAAGTCTCAATATGTCTGAAAAATGTCCTTATTGCTGACTCATTCCCAAGTTTAAACGTCTATGTTTTTTTCAAATGTTTTTTATTGTGTCTGGTGAAAGACGCTAGCGGCAAAATCAATATCCTTATTCAAATTGGCTCCACTCAAACGTTATCGAACTCCCTTTCACTTAACGAGATTCTTTCTCAATTCGATTCTTTCAAACACATGGATTAAGGACAATGATTCTCAAGGAAGAAATTGATATGTAAAACAAACTTCGATGAAATCAAAAGTCTCGCATCTCAAATTTCACATTAAAGCTGATTTGGTCAACGGAGCTGATGTTATATTAAAGGTATAGGTACTCCAAGCTTTTATGTATACCTTATTTGCATACAGAACGTACGCAGCAGATCATAGCATCCTGATGGAAATCTTTTACTTTTCTTACCACCAAGCAAGAGATGGATTATGACACTAATGACGAAGAATAAATCACTTGTTTTAAGTTTTTCCAAGTTTCGACTACGTCGTTGATCTGCTTTGACAGCTTCGATACCATCCTTAGACTACGTCACACTCGTTAAAGTTGTTGTAGCTATTATAGGGCTTAGTATTAACTTTCCTTTGTTTTACTTTAGTTGGCATCTTTGGACAATAGATGTATTAAAATTGTGTCGTAAAATGTAAACAATTATATGCTTGAGGAGCTTGACAAGTCTGACCTTTTGAAAAGAACATGAATTGTGATACTAAGTTAATGATCCTCACATTTTTTCCTTGAAGTCGTTATCGAGTTTTAATGGTGATGTAATTTGAGTTACGATGTAAAACAAATAAATAGAATAAATAAATATAAAATAAATTTCATATAATTGATACTGCTTTAAGTGATTGAAATTTGAAACCATTTGATAGCTTATTTTTTCAAGATCTGGATAGTTGTTGACATTAAAGGATATTAATTTGATTTATCTAATATGAAAACAAATCGGTTGTTTTCTCGAAACATCTTTACCCTTTAAAATTCAATATTTATTCACTAAAAGACACAAATTTAACATAATTCAACATACCATTTCACTACCAACTCATAAGCTATTTTTAACACCACTCTTAACGAACCCAGACAATTCGGATTATGATATCTTATACATCTAATGCTTACTAAAGACACAGTAGACTTATAAACTTTTCCCAACATACAATCACTTCAACACTAAATCGCGTCAAGAGCATCACAGTCATAATACTGAAAACGAAGAGCATCTCACTGCATGTATCCGCACGTGGTGTACAAACGAGAACTTAATTATCTCCAGTCATTTTCGTAAATATTATTTGTCTTGATAAAATAAAAGCTATTTCTGTGTAGGCTATACTTATATTTTATTCAACAATAAAAGAGTGAGTGACATTGGAAGTACTTTATTATTTCTCTCTCTCTCACATTTAGATATAATTTAATTGAAGCGTTCAAACATATACATGGTGTACTGTCCGAAATTCCATTACTTATCTGTTTCATTAAGCAAATATTAACCTAGAGTCTACATTGGCCATGAGCTCTGCCATATGCGATGGCAACGAATGTCAGTTTATGGCATGTCATCTGATGCCTGGGCAACGGCATGTCATGCCATATCATTTTGAAAATATCATTCAGCAGTGAACATATGCCCGCTATCCGGTGTTTGAGAGTACTGCGAAGGTTAGAGGAAGCAGAATGTGAGGAGGCGCTAATTGAGGAAGAGGCGAACATATATTTCCATAAGCAATCTTTTTTTTGCATTCATTTAGGGTTTGTAGCACTATTTCCCTCGACATCGCCATTTTGAAAATGAACAACTGTCAAAATATGGCCATACTCATGGCCATGCAAATGTCTTGCCATATGGCTTGACATTTATGGTATGCCATCAAATATGGTATGCCATGTACCGTCTACATTTTCCATTTGCATGGCAAGTCGAATGTTATGCCATCTCCCATGGCCAATGTGGACGCGGCGTGAGTAAATAAAGCAAATGCGCAAGATTATACTATGGAAATATCAAGCAAATAGGTAAGTAGAAAGTTTGAATTGTTGAAAGATACATACTGCTTCTTAAGATTTATAACAGATTATGGTAAGATCTTGAGCATATAAATTAACCTCGACCTGACTTATGTGGGTCGGATCAACAAATATTCATCTGGAAATTTTTAATTTGCAATGAGAGTTGTTTGATTTGTTTATCTTATAAATTTTTTAAAATTCTAATAGGTTTGGATCAATTTAGATAGTACTAAAAAAATGCACATATGATTATTCACAATGATTTAAATATTCTTCGTTACCCCGATATTTTGATTGTTGGCAACAGTTGGCGATATTAGCAGGGCTTTATTTACATTACAATATTTTGTTCCCTGTCTCATAATGAACGTCATTCAATTTAAAAAATACATCACTCCCAGAAAGGCAATCTTTTTAGCATACCGTTTCCGTGTGATGTTTTGTTTCCGAAATAATGAATTTTCAGGGATATTGGAATTTATCTAAAATTGTGGAGATTATTATTAAGTTGTTGTTTTGCTCACAGGCATAAACAACACGAGTGGAAAAAGGCATTCAGGTAGTCTTGCTTCGTTTCAATGCTTGACGGAAGCATGGAATAGCTTTTTACGATTAAGTCGTTAAACTTAAAAGTAAGGTTTTAGGAGAGAGTACATTATACTTTTTGTAATTTCCCATAGCTCAGCAGATTCTCACGAAGATAGTATGAGGCACTCATGACAAATAGCTCCGAGGGAAAATCGATGGCAATTTCTTTGAAGAGCTGGTTTTCTTTGCCTTTGTGGAATTAAATATACCAAATGTGCAATTATTTTTGAATGTACTTAACCAGAATTTTCAGTTGAAATTTTGTGAGAGAATGGCTTACGTGGTATCATTTGAATAAAGTGAATGCCATGTACTTAATTTAATTAGTCATCTAATAGACACGATGTGCAAATATTACAAAAAAATATACCCACTTGAGGAGTTTTATTTACTTGATTAAGTTTTCTTAAAATTGTTTAAGATAGAATGTGTCAATTGTTAAAGATATAAAATTGTTTAAGAGAAAACATATCTTATTTTCACCTTTATAAAATTGAAAGAAATGTAAGCTCTATTTGACCGTATTTTGATGGAACATCACTCATAGCTAGCCGAGTGATTGCCATCACAATTCACACAATTAGTCTTCTCTTTGCACTGTTTGGTGCACTTTTACAAGTGGTGACTTTTGTGTGATTTTACACACTTTGCTGGAGCGTGAAAATTATTTGAAATATGGCCAAATGGCACTAGAAACGTCCAGCTCGTGATTATTGAGCTCTTAATTTACATATAAGTAGGCAAACGGCCCGTGTGTTATAGATCTCGGTATCGGTTTTTGGGGGAAGTATGTTAGCTAATTTAACGGTTCCATATTTTATGTTGAGAATAATATTAGAAAACTTTGATTTGAACTTGGGCTGAATGGAGCTCGATAGAGTCTTAGATAATTGGATATACTTTTCAGGGAATATTTTTCATGTTAATTAATGATCACTGGGATCTTCGTCAGCTTAGTTTCCTTTGTGTCCATCCTCTGTAGTTTGAGAAACGTCACTAGTCGGGTCATATTATCTATTTTTTTTTATATTTTGTTGCATTAGGTTTACATTTTTCCTTCCATCAGTTAATTTTATCTTAAAAGTTAGGATATTTTTCTGCTTTTATTTATGTCGTCCTCAGCTTCTGTTTCTTCTTTTTCTTCTGTGTTGACTCTTTTAAATTCGATTGAGAGCGTTTTTGCGGTATGTACCCATTTCGCACCTATTTCGTGCAGCAGCATGCCTACGCTGATAATTATAATATCAAACAATTCTTACACATCAAAATGTGCTACAAATCAGGCATTCTTTTCAGCAGCTTCAGTAGTCACGGTTCACGGAACAATGAAATTGAGTTATGCCACAGGTGTTGTGGGGAATTGCACTTGGTGCGAAATAAAAATACTGAAATATAAAAAATAGTGGAAGATCGGGAAATAAAGTGGAGAAACGGGAGAGAAGGGTTGTATGCTTGGAAAAAATGGGTTTGAAAAAGTAAGTTAGAAAAAGTGTAAATTTAAAGTATATTCAAACAGAAAAAGTAACTATAGGAACCAAGCGAAAAGTGAAGAAAATCAATCAACCGTAAAGTAAAATTATTAACCCAGCAGAAAGAAGGCAAATTAATCGAATGGAAAAGAAACAAGTCGTAATCGAATTGTTCACTGACTTTGAATAAAAATTATATTATTTTGATTGGCGGCATGAACCGTCTCAGTGAGGAGTAGCGGCACGAAGGAAAAGAAAAAAAAACAAGAAGAAGGAAGATAAAATAAAACTAATATCTTAAAATTAGCCTCGTGTTAACGTATTATTTTGAAGAAAGTACAGATTTCAAACGATTTATGTACAAATAGTTAACGCAAATTACGAATTCCAGAACAAAATTTTCCATTTTTTTGATTTTAATAATTTCTTTTCATTTTGAATAGAATGGTGTGGGTTTGTTGATTGTTTTATTCAAACTCAGATATTTGTACAAATTATTCATATTTTATGTTAATTTACATTGATTTTTTAATCTTTAATATCGATTTCTTTTACATATAGGGTTATCCATTTCGTGCTTGAAAAAGCAAAACCCTACATACCGACACCTGTCAAAGATACACGTCAACCACGATGTAATTTATTTAGTTCAAGGTTTTCCATTTGATTTTTCGAAAAAAAAAATTCGTCAGTGATGATATAACACAGACAAATCGAGCTCTTTTGCAAGAGAAATTTCCAGGACGTATAATTTCGCGATTAGCTGATGTGAATTGGCCTCAAAGATCCTGCGATTTAACGACTCTGGATTTGTTTTTGTAGGGGTGCGCAAAAGCGAACACTCCCCAAACTCTGGACGAACTGAAAGCCAATATTCGTGAAGTCATGGCCGAGATATTGCCCGAAATGTGCCGGAAAGTCATTAAAAATTACATCCAAAGGACTGAGTTCTGTTAGAGATCCCGTGGAAGACATTTGAGCAACATTGTTTTTGGCAAGGAACAATCTTTACAATGAAATAAAAATTAAATCACTTTCCGAATATTTTGTGTGTTTTCGCAAGTTTACTTTTTCAAGCATGAAATGGATAACCCTGTATTTATTTTTTTATACTTATTAGTATCTATATTTACTTATTAAAATTAGTGTAAAATGAATCCGGGCCTGATTTGGGACATAACAGTGCTCACACCACAGATTTATTTTCATCATAATGGCCGCGGAATATGATATTTGATTGGAATTAGGGAATTTTTTGGTTATTATTTTTTATTATTATTTTGATATATTTATTTTTGTAAGAATTTCTGAATAAATACTAGATTAGCTGTTTTAGAGTAATTTTTTTATTGACAAATAATGGTTCCCCCTCCGACCGCAACCTCCCTCCAAATTAGTGTATGTTTTTGTTTGTGTTGTGAGCTATGCCCAACATACTCACACCAGACTGAGCTAGCTGGCTGCGAAAGCACGCTAGGCAATCAAACATTCTGCACTGAAGATAGCTCGACAGACTTTAATCAGTGTTAAAGGCGTGCTTTTGAGACCACTTTAATGTCCGCAATTGGATGTCCATACCTCACCTCACAGACATAATATTTCAGTTATTTTTTTATTTAAAGGAGTCTCGTATTTTAATCTTATATTTTCGTGGAGTTTTTCAGTTCCTTTCATTTTGCTATGAGCAAAAAAAGTAGCTATGAGCAAATCGAAAAACGCTCGAAGAACCGAGTTGGTGGGTCATTTCTTTCGTCTACCGACTCGGTTTCGAAACCGAGAGGCGGTCCACACCACGGTGTGTGTCATTTCAATGCCAAAGTAATCCACGGCTAAACCGGCTCGGTTTTCCTCTCGGGAAACGCTTCGGTGGAACCGCCGTGTGTGTCATTGGCCTAATACTCCTGGTTTGCCGTCTAACCTCTTGAGACAAATTCCTTGTGTACGAATCCCTCCAAAAAAC